>CM023538.1:4269049-5666594 GCA_013350335.1 Chimonanthus salicifolius | reverse complement strand
GCACAGTATTTAAAAAATAAGTTTAAAATTTGAAAAAAATATTTATTATTTAAATGAATGACTGAAATGCACATTTCATTCAAATCATTCGAATGAACGATTCGAATGATTCGAATGAAATGAACTGGGCGAATGAAATGAACGGAATGAATGAAATGAACGAATCCGTATTCATTCGAATGAATGGAAGGAATGGTAGTTATTTTATCACTATTCATTCGAATGAATCATCCATTCATTCGAATGAACGAGGCTGAACAGTATTCCGTGTTACTGTTTAGCCCATTCATTCGAATGAATCCAAAATGAGTTGGGCATTCATTCAAATGAATGGATTCATTCGAATGAATCTAAAATGAACTGGGCATTCATTCGAATGAATGGAAACGCGGGGACAGAATCGTAATTTCACCCGAAAATCCGGATTCGGGTGTGTAGAGGCAGATTTTCCGGGTGTGTAAGTGCTCCCCATCATTTTTTTCTTCTCCTTTTTTTCCTCCTTTTTATTATAATCTTAAATATTTTTGTATTTAAATGAAAAAATTAAGATTAGACTATTAAAAGTGCTTTAATTGGATGTTTAAGATCTATAAATTTTATAACTTGTATTTTTTTTTTCAAGAAAAACGAGATTCTATAATTTATTTGTCATTTTCATTTGGAAAAGAAATTGTATAAAGTTTGGATTTGAAATGGTAGTGTGAATTAGATAACTAGTATACGTATCTTATTTTTTTAAGAAATATAATTAATATTTAATATTATTCTTACCATCAACGTAGGATAAATCCTCAGAAGAAAATTCAATATTGAATTTGATAGAATCATATTGATCGACAGTATAATAAAAAATTTAAATTTAAATTTTATAAATATATAAATGATTCTAACAAATACCATTCATCAAATACATGTGTATCAATAACAAATCATTCTAAATATATATGTTCTGCATACACTGGTGCGCTACATCAGTAAAAATAAAATAAAAAAATTCATTCTATTACAGATCTCCTAATAAATTTTGTGGATGTTAAAATATGAGCGTAGATCTTATATAAGCAACCGACTTGAAGCGTAGAAAGAGAAGGACTTAAAAGGCTCTAGTGCACAAAATCAATAGGTTGTGGGGATAACTACGCACGTGGCAACGTCTGACGAAGATAGTCGAAACGTGTCATGAGAACGTGTCAGGCAATCTCCGCATGAGAAATTAAAAATTGCAGGACGACCTCTATATTTAAGACGACGAGGGCTCAGAAGGTAAGGCACAAAGCAGCCGATCATGGATTACTACGGTCCAAATACCGGCAGCATTACGGCAGTCGACCCTCTCGCCAGTGATGTCTGTGACGTTGGCGGTGACGGTCTTGCCCAAACTGTCGTGGACTGGCAAGAAACCCAAGACACTCATATCTTCCAAGCTAATGTCCCTGGTCTATAGTCTATCATCTCTTCACTTTTAATCATTCGTCGTTTATATAAATTCTACCGCCTGAGTTTGGAGAAATTTGTTACTCTCTTTCTCAGGGGATTTCTACGGTAAGGATTTCTCGATTTACAGAAGGCGGGGCGTCCTAATAATGATTGTTTGGTCAATGATTTTCAGGGTTGAGAAAGGAGGAGCTGAAAGTGCAGTTGGAAGATGGCAACGTCCTCCAAATTAGCGGGGAGCAGACGAGGGAGGAACAGGTCGGAGCCGACAGTTGGCAGCGTGTGGAGAGGAGCCGTGGCAGCTTTACCAGGCGATTCCGACTTCCGGAAAACGCCAAACTGGATGAGATCAGATGGGACATGAACAATAGCGTTTTGACCGTGACGGTGCCGAAGAAGGAGACGGCACCCCACCCAACACAACCAAACGTCCGTTCCGTCGACGTGGCTTGAAGCCTCGACAGAACTCTGTTACTTGTACCCTTGTATATGTAGTTTGGACGTTGTACGAATACTGCAAGCACGCACGCATGCATGCAAGTACGTTATGAATAAATAAATTACGATCTCCAGAGATCAAGCCTAAGACCTCCTTGTGACGAAAGATCAAGGCCGTTCAACTGAACAATTTTTAAGTCGTGTGATCCATACTCAACGAGAGAGTATGAGATAAATTGAAATTTTATCTGAATTATATAGTTCACTCGTATTTGAATTCCAATATGAACTCAAATTTGAGTTTTAAAATTTTAACTTCTCATAAATAAAAGACTCATAACTTAATTAAAATGAATTTATTACTTTTAAATATTATTAAATTCTGTAATCTTTTAAAGAACAATGTATTAAATTATGAAAAAAAGAGAAATGCATTGAAATCTACTGTGAAATACAGTAGGAGGAGATTTATACTTTTGGTTATCTTGTTATGAGAAACTCACCCTATCATACATTTTTTAATTTTTAGAGGAAAGTTACAGTTACACTTGAACATTGTAGAAATAAAGATCAGTGAATATTAAATAGAGACATTTGAGAATATACTTTATAATGAAAATATTTGAGTAGTTAAATAGATTTATTGTAAATTTAGTCAAAATTGTTGGAAAATGGTGTTGATAAAATTATTGTAGTTTTTAACTTTTATATTAAATTAATTTATTAGAAACAATAGATGTAAAGATGCTGATTTATCTATTAAAGAACAGCTTATTTATTATAAGTTGGGGTCATTATATATAAAATTTAGATGCATAAAATATAGTTTCATTTTTTAAAAATTTCCAAGTTGATCAGATGATGGTTTAAAAGAAATAGTATTGTTTATATGCATCACAAAGAATTAACTTCACTTTAACTATTCCACACAGCCTTTGCATGAGAGCCAGCTTCACTCTTTACATGGAGTACGTTGTTGATTTTAGTTTTAAAATTTATAAATGACTTTTAAACTAAGTTAATTTATGATTTCATTTTTCAACTCTCTACTCTTCAAGTGACAATAGTGCTTGAATTTATTTTATTTCTTATAATTGAATCAAAATTAAGATAATATTTCATTTTTTTAAAAAAAATTAGGACTTCTTTTTAATAAACTAAAACTTTAAGAAATATCCTAAATAAATTTAGGGTGGCCATTCTAACCCAGGATGAGTCTTTTGGAGACACAGATTTTAGTGAACTTTTGTATTTTTCGTACTTTTTCTTACGGAAAAATAAAAAAACGAGAATTTGAGGAAAATGATTCGATCGGCCACTGATTTCTGAATATCTGATTTTTGAAATTGTACAAATCAATGCAGATTCATCTATTTCTAAATGTCTAATTTTTTAATTTGGTTAAGATGGACACCCATTATTTAAAGAGGAATTTTAATTCTCTTGTCATGCGTATGGTACTGCTTTGCAGAACGGTTAATTGTCAAGGGAGTGGGCCTCATCCTTTAAAATTCATTAAATCTAATTATTTATATAAGAAAAAACCCTTATCCAGATAGTGAGAAGCTCGGTCCTTTGCCAATAAACTATTCTCCTTTTTTTTTTTCCATTTTCGTCCACTCTTCGTCTCTCCTCTTTTTGTAAATTGGAGTGTTGCAATGCTTCTCCATCTCCCGCCAATTTTCAATCTTCCTTTCATATCCAGATCCTTTCCGTGTTCCAATTCCCAATATTTCTTCCCCTCTGTTCCTTCATCCGGCCGCCGGAATCCATCGCAGCAACGGTTCCGATGCTCCAAAGTGCCTCCAGAATCTGCAGCCATCGTCGATTCTTTCACCAAATACTCTGGCTATCTGTTTGAAGGCAGAGCGGCCGAGGCGGAGTCTCTGGAAGAATACAATCCTTCGAAGATTGCTTCAATCTATCTAAGGAAGCCGCTTCTAGTCCTTCGACGGCTTTTGCAGATAGGCACAACCTTCGGTCGGTGGTTAGGACTCCGGTATCTTGATAATGTGTTGGGACGATCCGATCAGATGTTCGAGGTATGTGTTTTAATCTTTGTAGGACCGAAATTCTGCTTCAATTGTTGGAATTTGGGTGATAAATTTGCATTTCGTATTTTATTTATTGGAACTAGGTTTTGCCTTTTATTTGCATTTATGTGCAGTGATCCAGTGGATGAAATGGTCGTTCCAGTGATTTCGAGTTTGTATTGATGATGGTGTTTATGTCTTATGCCTGAATCTATTTATGGAAGGAATGATTTAGGATTTTGCGAGCTGAGAATTGTAGTTTCTATGCTTGTGTCTAAATTGACTGATAACATTCAAACAAATCATTTAGCATTTACGGTAGCCAGCCATTTGCAAACCTAGCGGATAATAAAACAGGCAAAACCAGCTAAAAGGCTCTTTTCATGTAATGTTTAGGATTTATGACCTGTCAATCGTCTTTGTTTGGCACAGAGAGAAATTTGCTAGGCGATTCAATTATCAGGAGAGAAGACATTTTTGCTGCATTGTAACAGGAAGATTCTCTCCTGGAAACTGCCCCCCAAATGTGGACCGGGCTCCACAAGTCCGGGAGATGAGGTGAGACACATCGCTCCCAACATGTGAGGCCCGGAGATGAGGTGAGACACATCGCTCCCAACATGTGAGGCCCGGAGATGAGGTGAGACACATCGCTCCCAACATGTGAGGCCCGGTTTAAAGTCTCTCACCTCCCTAGGGCGGCCTCCCTAAAGTTTAACCTTAGCTGTATCTTTGCATGTTTGAATCATCCTCGAGTACATAAAAGATGGGCCGTTTAAAAAGTAAACCAACCATTACATGTGGCCTAATTGGCCAGCTGGTTAGCTAGAAGCTTAATTTTAACCTGGAGGACACTATGGCTGGTACATGTGTAATTTACTTGAGTGGCATATTGGAAACATTGACAGTTTGAGCATCAGTCAATACTATCCATTTAGTGGGTTTTTTCTTTTTCTTTTTCTTTCTTTCTAAAAAGAAAAGGTAGCAGACTCAAGCTAACAACTTTTATGCCACAAAGTAATCACTTGCCAACGTGGTTATGAGCTGTTGTTGTTAGGACATCATTATTTCATTTGTATATCCACAATGATTTGTTATTCTACCTCTCTCTTTATATCTATTTATCTGTTTTTCTATCTATCTCTAGAGAGAGCCCATTTACAATGGTTTCTACTGAAGTCTACTGTGTTGACTTGTTAATAATATGTCTGTTCAAGTACATGGAATATGGCTTGTTGGAAGTGTTTGTGATCACAAGCTGGGGTTTTATTCATATTATTTTCTCAAACATTATGGATGACCAAGTTTAGAGTTTAAAACAATGGAGTTGAAGTTTATTTACGCTCAAAGATCATTCATTCTCTAATTGCAAATATTGGTAAGTATGGAGCTTTCAAAAAATTAATATAATAACTAAATGTAGAATGGTTTGCATCCCTTTACATGCACAGGCATGTGAACAACTTGGTTGTTTACTTGGAGTGTCCACCAACTGTGCTCCACTGTTAATATACTATCTTATGAATATTGCACTCATTAAACAATATTAACCATCATAGCAAAGGCCTGCAACTGGACAATAAGGCATTCACAACTTCTTGTGTTGCTTTCAGATCAGGGCAGCAGAGCTTCGCGCAATATTAGTGGAACTTGGTCCTGTACGTTTCTTGCTCATCAAACAGTATGGTTTCAATTTCATGAATTGTCAAATGAATCTAAAGATACTGATGCTGCCACTACCACTGCCATCACCATTACAATTATATATATATTTTTTTTTTGTATTAGTTATTATAGTGAAAGTCGGGAGCTGCAGTTTAATTAATAAGTTGGCTGTGGAATAACTTATCGACATGCTTAACTTACATGTGTACATAAGTAAAAGAGAAATGGGTATTGATGATGATGACAACAGCGATATTTTGTTCACATAATTGGCTACCTTGGTGACATTTTGGTCTTTGAAATCCTATATTCAAGTTTTTTTTTTTTTTTTAAATGTTCAGTAGGTGCATTAAATATTCAGAAATCAGGAAGCAATTGAAGGTTATATCTGATTGTTTCACTAGTTCTGAACCAATTAACCATGATTGTTAAGAATTGATAACTAATGATACAATTACTAGGCCCCAACTTTAATTCCATCAAATTTTAGGAAGAGTGACTCACAACCAATTGCTTGAATCCTCATTATTAGGCTGCATAAACAAGAGGAGAAAAAGCCCATTGAAGTTGGAAGTCAGAAGAAATTAAGCAAGAAGGGTGGAAACATGTATACCATAAATTTAGGATTCACATTAATGTAGAGAAAACACCACTGGAATTAGATCTTTTTCCAAGAAATCCATTAGTGGTTTAATACATCAATCACCTATTACTTTTTTAAAAATTGTATTCGAAAGCTTTAAAAGAAATAACACTCATTTTTGACCTATGACTTATCAAACCACTTTATTGTGTGATACCAATTGAGTTATGGACTTACGATTAACTTTAATATTCTCATATACTTTGTAGGCTTTTTATGTTACCAAGAATTTTGGTAGAAACCAGGTGAAATGCATGGATTTATCACCTACATGCTGGTTCTTAGACGTAAGCATTTCTTGTTTATTGACAATGTTTGACTTTGATGGATCATTTATTTCTTGTTTACAGGCATATGTCAAAATTGCTCAAGCTGTTTCATCTCGTCCAGTAAGTCAAATTTTCTTGATAGTTATGAGTTGGAAGTTCTATCTTGCTCTAGTCTCTTCATTAGTAGTATGATGTTTGAGAACCTTGTCATTTTAGTTTAAGCTTTTATCAGTAGATGCTTCTTACCTGGCATTTGAAATTTGCAATTGTTGATGCCTGATTACTTTGCATATCACTTTCTACATATATGATATCAGCTAACTCCCATGCTTTGTGAGCTTTATACTGCTTGTGATGTCTTATAAAGCTGATGGTAGTGTAGAATTTTAATAATAAGAAAAAGAAAACAACCCTCCGAATGCGTCCAGAAAACCGTTCTGATTGATACCATGTAAAATTTAATAAAAAGAAAAAGAAAAGAGAATAAAAGGAGAAGAGGTTGAGAATTAATTATTCTCTGAATTGTATTGATTGTATTTTCCTCTGAGAGGATACATGAATATATAGACAAAAGAGAGCTAATTTAGGGACAAAAAAAGGAAATACAAATAAGGAATGCTTATTTGTAGTGAATCATATACAACTACACAGTTAACTTTCCGAAGTGGAATAAGTCGGGTCAATAATCCTGTATTGGGTCCCACAACAGGTAGGAGCCTTCTACTTGAGATGTACCTATAATGACCTGACCCTACGCATTACAATATTATCCGCTTTAGGCCCCACATGGGCACTCACGGCTTTGTTCTGGGCCCTGGCCCACATGGCCAGGCCCAAAGGCCTTGTGATGGAGAGGGGCTTTGCTTCCTCATATATAGTCCCCCTCCACCTAACTCCACAACCGATGTGGGACTTGGGTGGAGTGCTATAATCCACCTCCTTTAAGACCAGAGCCGTCCCCGGTCCTATCACGTCACACTAACAGGGGATCCACACACAGAGACATGCAACGTCATGCAAGTGGAGCCCACACAGTCCGAGTGTTGAACTGTGCTTCTAATACCACTTGTAATGACTCGACCCTACCCATCACAATATTGTCTGTGGGGCCCTCACGGTTTTGTTCTGGGCCCTGGTCCACATGGCCAGGCCCAAAGGCCTTGTGATGGAGAGGGGCTTTGCCTTTTCATATATAGCCCCTTCTACCCAACTCCACAACCGATGTGGGACTTGGGTGGAGTGCTACAGTACCTCTTGCTTCCCGAGCTGCTTATGATACTTTCTTGAATCTATCTTTAATGACCTTTTATGTGCGTGATGGGCCTCTTTTCTGATCTCACTCCAAAGTCATACTCCCACTTCTCTAGTGATTAGGCTAACTAAATTTGGCAAGAGATGGTGTTTTTTTTTTTTATGGTTGCTCAATTCCTACACTTGAATTGCTTTGTTCTGTCACTCTCAGCTTCTACTTAGATCTCACAATGCAATATAACAACAATGCTTGTATTTGTTTTTTTCCCCTGTTCCTTATAGATTTTGTTTATTGTTTGGATTTAAGTATTTGTTACCAGATAAATTAATTTTTTTAATGGAGAGATGTGGGGAATTCATTGTGTTGCTTTATTCAGAATCCCCCTACCAATAAATAGATAATTATAAAAATTCATGCATATCAAGTACTACTAGCTACTTTATTTATTGTTTTGAGTAAAGAGATTTGTATGTCTCTTAAAATAATGGCAACACATTTTGGGTTATAAACTTGAAACAAAAAGAGCCACAAACATTGGAACTCCTTGATCAAAATGAATCTTGATAGAAATTATTGATGCGATTAATTTATTCCATACATGCATTTGACAATCTCTTTTTTAGACATCATCATCAAAGCCTTTGTCCCATCATTCTAGGTTAGTTTTTTTAGTTCTACTTTTCCACTTAACCCTACCAACAATGATATTCTGTCACTCTACAATTATTGTGTCTTACCACCTCAATCCATGTCTTTATCCTACTTCATACTAATAATTTTAAATCAAACAGTACATCAAATTGTATTAGTCAAAGGTTGGATTAAAGAGCTGCAGTTGAGGTTATACTATTGTCAAAACCGAACAAAACCTATTACTATAAAATATAAAATGCTCATCCTATAACCATATTCAAGAATATAAACAGTGCAAAAGATCCCAAAAATCAAAGCAATACGAATGAAAAAATATGCAAAAGAAAAGTAAGTTTGATGAAGAATAGAGAGTTTTTGCAATAGATTACCTATATAAAAAATAAAATAAAAAAAGAAGCTCCCCTTCCCAAAATTACATTTCTACATCCTATCAAAGTGACGTGCTAAAAATAATTTCTCAAGGTTTCACCTCTACATTTAAGAGGTTGTCGTGGTTAATCAAGACCCTTTATACAACATCTTCAACAGCCATTATCCCTTCCATTTGGTGTTGGCTTTTTGTGTCCTGCGTTTCTATTCTACCCTATCAAAGCCTATCACCTTACATCCTTTACCCCCTCAATCTAAGTCTTTACAGGTCTACCCGTTGTCCTACTTCCCACCACTTGTAGTTTATAAATTCTCTGTTCCAATGCTTTTTCTTGTCATTTACGGAAATGTCGATTCTATCTTAGGCATCCTCCCCCCATCTTCCCATCTATTGGGGCTAACTATAAGGTTCTCCTATTCTGATAGTTTCTAATTCTATTTTTAATGTAACACCACTTATTCATCTTAGCACGTGTATCTCAGTTGCTTGTACTTTTTCTACTTGTCTTATTTTTATTACCCAAAATTTTGCTCTATAAGGCATTTATGTTCTAATCATTATCTTATAGAATCACCGTCTAGTCTGGTTGATACCTCTATACAATCGTGTTTCGTGCAATTTATCAACAATACCATTTCAACACCTATGCATTGATATCTGCCATTGAATTGAAAATTTCCAATTATTGATGGTGCAAAATGGAAATTAAGGACCGTGACATCAAAGGTTAGGATTATGTGGCACTCTTATCATGCCACATAATTTAGATTGTATAGCAATGGCCACCAGCGGTCTCATGGCACTCTTTGTAGCTGCACTCCTTGTTTGAATAGCAAGGATAATAATGCTGACTTCCACAAGTCCTTTGTTTCTCTATATACTTTTGATGGAGAGAGAGAGAAAAAGCTACTCCAAATCCGCCCTTCCTGATATGTCATATAGGTGTCTGATCATTGGCCTATAATTCTTCCCAACATAATGACGAAAAAATGGCTAAGAAAGATAATTCTACGAAAGTGTCTTCCCTCAGATCAAGCTGCAAACATAAGAAACTAACTGTTGGCTTTTATTAGTAGCTACCGTTGAGGAATGTCGTTTCTATTTGTATTTCTTCATTTCTGTAATTGTTCTTTTTAGCACATGTTTCTATGAATGTTTTACGACACCTTTCTTCTTTAATGTTTTGGTTACTTCTTGTAGGATGTAATACCACCTGCATATCTGGCGGAGCTTTCACTGTTGCATGATAGAATATCACCTTTCGCAACTGAAATTGCATTTAATACAATAGAACAAGAACTTGGTTTACCAATAGATATGCTTTACTCAGAGATCTCATCAGAACCCATTGCTGCAGCATCTCTGGGGCAGGTTGGAATGGATATTCTGCTGGGTTTGGTCTTCTTTTTGTTTGGATTCATGATGCAAACTGATCTATTTAGTTTGAATATCATAACTGAGTGGAATTTTCCTCCTTTTTTTTTTTATTCAATTGTTAGGTCTATCAAGCCAGACTTATTGGGAGTGGACAGCTTGTTGCTGTCAAAGTTCAGAGGCCTGGAGTTCAAGCAGCCATTTCTTTAGATGTATTTATTCTGCGTTACCTTGCGGGATTAGTTAGAAGAGTGGCAAAGTTGAATACTGATCTTCAAGTAATGCTGCAATCTGCTTGAATGAAATACTATTTCTTTTATTTAACAGCCCTAACAGAGGATGATAGTGTGCTTTGTGAAAGTTCATGATGTAGAACAAGTGGCGGATAAATTCTTGAAGACATACTCACGTCGGATTTAGGAGTCCTTTTCCTATTTGATTTAGGAGTCCTTTTCCTATTTGATTTAGGAGTCTTTTTCCTATTTGATTTAGGAGTCCTTTTCTTATTTGATTTAGGAGTCCTTTTCTATTTTGATTGAGGAGTCCTTTTCTATATTGATTTCTTAATTTTTCTTATAAATACAATGCATGTAAGAGAGGGATTCACCTCTTTTGGAATATATGAATTGATATAGATTTACTATCTTATTTTCCTCTATCATCTCTGCCGAGTTGCAGACCTTACCTTCATTGCTGGTTTTGTTCCGGCCATTGCTGATTCTGGGCTTAATCCCAGAGGAGATACCTTGCTGTCGCTGCCTTGGGCTTTATCCCAAGCTTATCTCAGTTACAAGTCTTCCGCCCCCTGCCTAGTTGCAGGCTGTTCTACATTAAGTGGATCAGAGCCAAAGCTTCCTGTATTTAGTGACGATCTGAAAAAAAAAAAAAAGAGAGGAAAAATTTCAGATGGCATCCAACGACAATCAGTTTGTCACCACCACTCAGCTTGATACATTTAAAGCTGAGATGAAAGCAGAGATGAAAGAATTATTCACAGAATTTCGTGCAATCATGATTGCCGATTTCAGAAACACCGGCAAGAATCAAAACGAAGAGCCACCACATCAAGAAGAGTGGGATGATGAGGAAGTTGAGCAACTGCTTCTCAACTCCCACCCACCCAATCCCGATACACAGCATTCTGGCGCTTCTCGCCGCTCCTCTGACAACAATAACTATCGACCCAAGGTTGAACTTCCCTCCTTCAATGGCCTTCTCCACATCGAAGAATTTATGGAATGGGTCACCAAGGTTGAGCGTTTCTTTGAATACATGGGAGTCCCTGACGCAAAGCAAGTACCATTGGTTGCTTTCAAACTCACTGGAGGTGCTTCTTCTTGGTGGGAGCAAACTCAACAGGACAGATCCAGACAAAATTTGGCTCCTGTTCGTACATGGTTTCCCATGAAGCAGCTTTTGAAAAGTTGGTACCTGCCTCCTCATTATTCGCAGGTCTTATTCAATAAATTGCAGGATTGCTGCCAAGGTACACGATCTGTTCAGGAATATGTTGATGATTTATATCGCCTTCTCTCTCTTAATGATCTTCATGAGACAGAAGAGCAAAAGATTGCACGCTTTCTACGTGGTCTGAGATGGGATATTCGCAAAGCACTTGCTTCTCATAGCCACTTCGCTTTGACATCAGCTATTAGTGCCGCTTTAAACGTGGAAGAATTCACTGATACCTCTCCACCCAGGTACCAAGCCAATTCCCGCCCTAACTCATCCCGCCCCTCTTTCCCCTATAACCACTCCCAGCATCGCAATAATAACCACCAACCGGCATCTACCCAACCCCAACTCCCAATACTCTAACCCTGTTCGTACATGGCCAAGTGCTTTAAGTGTGGCAAAGTTGGCCATCGATCACATGAGTGTCGCAGTCGTTTGGCATTGATTGACTCTGAGACACCCGAGCAAGATCCTATTGATCCTCATGATAATGACATTGCGGATGACTATCAAGTTGATGATGATCCATATACTGGTGATCAAGGTGAAGAGCTTATTTGCTCTCTTGTGGTTCGCCCGCTCTTGCTTGCTCCGCATGTACCACATCAACCACAGCGCAAACACATCTTTCGCACTACATGCACTGTCAAAAGCAAAATTTGTTCTCTTATTATAGACAGTGGTAGTTGCGATAATATGGTTTCTCAATTTTTGGTTGATAAGCTTCAACTTCCAGTTCAACCACACCCCAATCCATACTATGTTGGTTGGGTTGATGATACATGTCGCCACCAAGTCACTTCTCAATGTGAGGGTCCCTTCTCTATTGGTAAGTATCAAGATACAGTTCTATGTGACGTGCTTCGCATGAATGTCAGCCACCTGATACTTGGCCGGCCTTGGCAATTTGATGTTCACTCCTTACATGATGGCAATGCCAATACATATACCTTCATGCACCATGGCCAGAAAATTATTTTGGCTTCTCCTACACGTCCTCTCCAGCAGTCACATGAGACACGGACATGCCTCATCTCCGATGACATTATCAAAGATTCCAGCGAAACAGGCCGTATTTATGCTCTTATGGTCCGTCCTGCCCCACAAGATACTCATCATGTTCCTCCTCAGCTGCAGCCCCTATTGGATGAGTTTTCATGTCTTCTACCTACTGACACTCCGGATTCTCTGCCTCCTATGCGCAACATTCAGCATCATATTGATTTCATTCCTGGAGCCAGTCTTCCCAATATTGCACATTACAGGATGTGCCCCAAAGAACATGCCATTTTGCAGGAACAAGTTGAGGACCTATTAACCAAAGGATTGATTCGCCCTAGCATGAGCCCTTGTGCAGTCCCAGCTTTGCTTGTGCCCAAGAAAGATGGTTCATGGCGTATGTGCATTGACAGTCGCGCAGTCAACAAAATTACCATCAGGTACCGTTTTCCTATTCCACGTTTAGATGACATGCTTGACATGCTTTCTGGTTCAGTTATCTTCTCCAAACTTGATCTTAAGAGTGGTTATCATCAAATCCGTATCCGGCCTGGTGACGAATGGAAAACCGCCTTTAAGACCAAAGATGGACTCTATGAATGGCTTGTTATGCCTTTTGGTCTCTCCAATGCACCTAGTACTTTTATGAGACTCATGAATCAAGTCCTGCAGCCTTTCATTGGCAAGTTTGTTGTGGTGTATTTCGATGACATCCTCATCTACAGCCGCAATTCGGATATTCACATGTCCCACCTGCGGGAGGTTCTCAATGTTCTTAAAGCCAACACGTTGTACCTCAATCTTAAGAAGTGTTACTTTATGACTCCGAAGATTCTCTTTCTCGGCTATGTTGTTTCTGCCTCTGGTATTCATGTGGATAGTGCAAAAATTCAGACAATCCGAGATTGGCCCGTACCACGTTCTATACACGACGTACGCAGTTTTCACGGCCTTGCTTCATTTTATCGGCGTTTTATTCGTAATTTCAGCTCCATTGCAGCCCCTATGACAGAGTGCCTTAAGCATTCTCCGTTCGTCTGGACTGATGAAGCCGACAAGAGTTTTGCCCTTTTGAAAGAGAAGCTGACTACAGCCCCTGTGCTCTCTTTACCTAACTTTGAGAAGCTATTTCAAGTTGATTGTGATGCTTCTATTATGGGTATTGGTGCTGTGCTAGCTCAAGATGGTCGCCCTGTTGCATATTACAGTGAAAAGCTCTCAGATGCCCAACGAAAATGGACTACTTATGCTATGGAGCTCTATGCTGTTGTCCAATCCTTAACGTATTGGAGACCTTATCTCATTCAACGTGAATTCGTACTATTTTCAGATCATCAAGCATTGAAGTTCATTCAAAGCAATTCTTCCTCCAATCGTTTGCATGCTCGTTGGATCACTATTATCAATGAATTTACATTCACTTTGAAACATAAATCGGGCCAACTAAACAAAGTCGCTGATGCACTAAGTCGTCGTTCTTCTTTACTTGTCACTGTGCGCAGTGAGATTGTGGCTTTTGATTATTTGAAAGAGCTTTATCCTGATGATTCCGATTTTGCTGACATATGGGCTAAGTGTTCCACCAGTCAAGGTGATACACATGATTTCTTGCTTCATGAAGGTTTCTTGTTTAAAGGGAATCGTCTCTGCATTCCCCAAGGTTCTCTTCGTGATCACATCATTCGCGAACTTCATGGCGGTGGCCTCGGTGGTCATATGGGTCGTGATAAGACCATCTCTCTTGTTGAAGACCGTTATTACTGGCCTTCTTTGAAACGTGATGTCAATTCCTATGTTCGTCGCTGTTTTATCTGTCAGCAAGGAAAAGGTTCTTCACAGAACACTGGATTATATACTCCTTTACCGGTGCCTGACGGCCCGTGGATTGATCTCTCTATGGACTTCGTCTTGGGTCTTCCTCGTACACAACGCGCCAATGATTCTGTTTTCGTGGTTGTTGATTGGTACTCCAAAATGGCACATTTCATCCCTTGTAAGAAGACTATGGATGCAGTCCATATTGCCAATCTCTTCTTTCGAGAAGTCGTTCGCCTTCATGGTGTCCCCAAGTCCATCACTTCAGATCGTGATCCAAAGTTTCTTAGTCATTTTTGGCTAACTCTTTGGAAACGCCTTGACACATCTTTGAAGTTCAGTAGCACTGCCCATCCGCAGACAGACGGCCAAACTGAAGTGGTGAACCGCACTCTTGGCAACCTTATTCGATGTCTTTCAGGTGAGAAACCGCGCCAGTGGGATCTTGCACTAGCTCAAGCAGAGTTTGCCTACAATGCCTCACCTAACAGGTCCACAGGCCTTCCTCCCTTCAAGATTGTGTATTCTAAAGTGCCTAATCACACTTTAGACCTTGTGGCCTTACCTCCTCTGCCAGAGTCTAATGTAGCTGCCAATGAGATGGTTGACTCAGTTACCGAACTTCATGACACAGTTAAAAAGTGCCTTGCTGACTCCAATGACAAATACAAAGCACATGCCGATAAGCATCGGCGTGCCCAATCTTTTGAAGAAGGTGACTTTGTTATGGTCTTTCTACGAAAGGAGCGTTTCCCCGTCGGTACTTACAACAAGCTTAAGATGAAGAAGATTGGGCCCTTGCGTATTCTCAAGAAAATAAGTGACAATGCTTATGTCGTTGACCTCCCTGCAGATTTGCATATCTCTCCTACTTTCAATGTGAAGGACATCTTTCCCTATTACGATGGAGATCCAGTACATCTGCCAGATATAAACTCGGGGTCGAGTTCTTTTCAAGAGAGGGGGAATGATGTAGAACAAGTGGCTGATAAATTCTTGAAGACATACTCACGTCGGATTTAGGAGTCCTTTTCCTATTTGATTTAGGAGTCTTTTTCCTATTTGATTTAGGAGTCCTTTTCCTATTTGATTTAGGAGTCCTTTTCCTATTTGATTTAGGAGTCTTTTTCCTATTTGATTTAGGAGTCCTTTTCCTATTTGATTTAGGAGTCCTTTTCTATTTTGATTTAGGAGTCCTTTTCTATTTTGATTTCTTAATTTTTCTTATAAATACAATGCATGTAAGAGAGGGATTCACCTCTTTTGGAATATATGAATTGATATAGATTTACTATCTTATTTTCCTCTATCATCTCTGCCGAGTTGTAGACCTTACCTTCATTGCTGGTTTTGTTCCGGCCATCGCTGATTCTGGGCTTAATCCCAGAGGAGATACCCTGCTGTCGCTGCCTTGGGCTTTATCCCAAGCTTATCTCAGTTACAAGTCTTCCGCCCCCTGCCTAGTTACAGGCTGTTCTACATTAGTTCACCTACTCAAATTTTTTAAATTCTGTTCTTTTCTTCTTCAAGGTAGTTGATACTGATTGAGGAACTTTACTTGCAGGCTGTGGTTGATGAATGGGCATCAAGTCTTTTTCGGGTATATATTGATGTCCTTAACATTTTTGATATTATGATGCTGCCTACAATTTATGCATTGCCTGGTTCTGTAGAAATAAAATGGGAACCATTTATGTTTTGATTTGGAGCAGAAAGAACATTTTTAAACTGCTCCAGAATGGAGACACGAGTATGCATCCCAAGTGAAAATATGCTGTGAATTTGATTTGTGTATTCATAAATAATTTCAGCGTCATCTTGCAGATGACAGAACAGTATACCATAAGCAGAAAGCGACATGGTCCTCTCATAGATTCTGTTTCTATGTCACTTGCTTCCTGTCTTGCTATATTTGAGCCACCACTTGATGCTCTTTGCATGATCTCTTCATGCACCATCAAACTTGAGGAGCTTCATGATTATATGGGAGATGGTACTCCATTGTGCTGCCTTGTGACAGCATATTTTACTTGTGAATCTGTTGTGGGTTGGGAATTGCATTTGTTCTGAGACAGGGTCAGTGGGTGATGCTGTGGCTGTTCCAACTCTTATATTGAAAGCACACTTTAGGTTTTTTGCTAAACTATGATACTTGCTGGAGCATTAAACAAGATCCATCCATTCTGAGAAGTTTAACTGTTGTCTTTTCTCTTTAGGTATGAATTTCCAATGAGATGCAAGTTATCTTGTGTTTCTGGAAAGAAAATAATCTGATTGATAAAAGATGGTTTGGAGAGGAAATTGAAAGTTTGGCATTTGTTGCCCCATGTTATTTTGTTGTATTAGAGGGAAATTGCACTCGTTACCTTTTTCTTTTGAATTTCTTACCATTCATTTTAGCAATGCCATGTGCAATTTGCCATTGGTGTTTTGGTTCTAAAGCAGTAATAATCACATGAAGTTAGGACTATAAGTACATTGTCTATGTTTTGAGTCATATTCTTAGAGCTTCATATTGAATACAGGTAAATCACATTGAATGCAGGAGATGGATTACAGGGCGGAAGCAAGGAATGGGCTTAAATTTAGGTGAGAGCATTGCTTCATGGGTGGAAATTGACTTTTGTGCTCTTGCTAGTTGCTATATTTGTCTATTGTCTTACTGTATTTGTCTGGACTTGTATGCAATCTAGGACAATTCATGGGCCCAAGTCTGGCCCATGTCTGGCAGACACAGGCTTGGTGAAGCATTTCCGAAAAGCTCGTTGAATCCCTCCCCTCAAAAAAAAAAACCCAATATCTTTTATGTGCATGACAACCCCATTTCCTGTTTTTTAAATGCTATTTTCCACACAAACTACAACTTGGGCATCACTAAAAGAGATTCTTGAATTACCTTTCTAAAAAAACTCAAGGATCATTGCTCCGGTATATAAATCAAAGGATGCAATGAGGGGCCCACTTTTTGGTAATCTATAATGCATAGACACCATTACAGGTATGGGCATAGATACGAGTGTCCTGTTCAAAATCATCATCATCATCATCATTGAAGCCTCCGACCCATCCATATAGGGCTGACTTCTCCAATTCTACTTCTTCACTCAACCTTATCAACAATCATGTTTTTTATCGCCTCACATTGTATCGTATCATGTCTAAAATCCTTAATCCATATTGCCCTCATTCTTCTTGTACCTTGGGCATTTCGAATGTTGACATATAGTACAAGGAACGGTTGGTTAAGACTAATTTGATAAAGGTAATTCTCCCTCCTAAAGACAAATAGATCTTACTCCAACCAGCTAATCTCTTTTCTACCTTTTCTACCACTGGTACCCAAAACCTTTTTGATCTAGTGTTTCCTCCAATTGGCAACCCTAGATATTTAAAAGGGAGACCCCCAACTCCACAACCCACATCCTTGGCTAGACTGTTGAATGTGTCCTGCTCCACGCCAATCCCTATTAACGTGTTTTTTCCTAGGTTGATTCTAAGCCCTGATATTAATTCAAAACACCTCAAAATAGCTTTGTACCCCAGTACTTCCTCCTAAATCTCCTATGGAACAAGGGCCTTTTGGGTCCCCTTTTAGGAGACTATGGTTTAAATTGTGACAAATTATACACACACATGTAGAAGATGATAAGTTGTTTATGGTTGAAAAGTTGTGTAGTGCTCATTCTCTTCATGTGGTGATGGTTTGGTTTTATAAGCCATTGACCCATTATTTAGAATGCTTTGGACCGATTATTTGAAAAGTTGAATTGAAAATTGTGTCTTCACTGGTTGTGTGCCTTGTTTTGTACGATTAGCTTCTTTCAATAAATTCAGTTATCATACATAAATGAAAAGGAAGAATGCAGACCTTTCAGAAAAAGGAAACATGCAGTCAGCAAGGTGTTCTTATGCTATTGATTCTGAAGTTACTGTCTTTTTAGTTTACTTGTGAGAGAACTGTATATGGTTCGAGGTTTTATCTATGTAGGTAATCTTATTGTGGATAATGACTTTATTCATTTCTCATTCATCTAATCAGAGAACTGTATGGAGGACTGAAAGATGTTTTCATACCAGAAATGTATTTGGAGCAGAGTAGTCGTCGAGTCCTTGTTATGGAATGGGTAGAGGTAATGGTGCTGCACAACATTTCATCTTCTGTACTTTTTCAGATATTTGTTAACCTGTGCATTGTATTAATATTTTCTAATTCACATTGTCGTCCTTGTTTGCATGTGTATGTAGGGGGAAAAGTTATCTGAAGTGAAGGATCTTTACTTGATTGAGGTGAAATCACTAAAGACAATGTATTTGAAGCATTTAACTTATATTTTAATGAATATACTATTATCAGCTTAATTTTACCATAAGAGTTATGTCATTATTTTCATTATATTAAATGTTATTGTTATTGTTGAAGGTTGCTTATGACAGGCTACTGACAATTTTGACATTTGACAGGTAGGAGTATATTGTTCACTAACTCAGCTTCTAGAAAATGGATTCTATCACGCAGATCCGCACCCAGGAAACCTTCTAAGAACAAATGATGGGAAGCTAGCCTACTTGGGTATTGCTTTCAAATGGGTATTTAATATTTTTATTGATTTTTTTACAAAAAAATTATTATACAAAAATGGTTCTAAGATGCATATTTCTTGACATTTACATCCTACTTTCATTGATATGTTGTATTTTTCTTTTTCTTTTTCCTTTTTATTAAATACTCTTTTGCTTCCATATCATATCTGAGGCTGCTTCCTTTTTCCCTGCTTTTGAAGTGAACTGTTTATAACCTTGCAACTATCATTTTCAAATCATCATCATCATCATAACCAAAGCCTTATCCATTTTCTTTTTCTTCTTTTGAAAAGAAAGCCTTGTCCATTTTCCTTAGATTGGCTTTCTAAGTTTTAGTTTTCCACTCATGTATTTTATCTAAAAACAATGACTACTTATATGAACTGTTTATCATTGCCCATCAATATCTAGCACCTCTTGGCTACATATGTGGTTAATTATTTTCTGACTACTTGCTGATATTAAGATCTAAAGCTGAATTTTTAAGCAGCTCAGTAACAACAGTAGCAGCAACAGCAACAATAATAATAGCCAGTGAAATTTATTGATTTCTCAAAGCGTCAGTCTCTTGCATTGGAACTAAATCATTTCTTTTCTCATTGCCAGATTTTGGTATGATGGGTGAATTTAGACAGGAACTCCGAGATGGATTTATTGAAGCTTGTCTCCATCTTGTTAACCGCGATTTTGATTCGTTAGCTAAAGATTTTGTCACTCTTGGGTATGTTTCTGTGCTACTTATTGTGGTTCTCCATTTCAAAATTGTTGATAAACATTTGATATTTATTTAGCTTGTAAGGGTGACATAAGGGCAGTTTGGCTACTGAGAGTAACTGCATAGCAATCTTTTGTAGGCTTCTTCCCCCAACTGCACAGAAGGGTGAAGTGTCAAACGCTTTAACAGGTTCATTTTTTGTAGCTCCTTCCATTACCTGGTGGGGGGGGGAAATGTTTCCATATGGTTAAATTATTGGATGTTTGTATTTTTTGAAGTGTTTGAATTTTAATACTAGATAGTTGCTAGGGTTATGCTAATGCAGGCATATTGTTGTTGTAGGAGTCTTCCAAAATGCCGTGAACAAAGGAGTCCGCAGTATAAGTTTTGGTGATCTGTCAGAAAATTTAGGGCGAACCATGTATGTTCTGTTTTTGAATATTCTAATTGTGACTTGTATCAATCGATTATTCAAGACATGTACCTTTTATGGACTCCATGAATCTTCTTGATAGATGTGCGTGTTTTTAAGAAATGGATCTGAGACTTAGAGTGATGCACCTTAACTTTGAATAAGCACAGATTGATGGATAGTGTCTAATGGAAAACATCTTTAAATTATGCACACATAAGATAATGTTGTATGTGTGTCTATAGTATAGAATAAAGTTTTATTCTAGGCTTTGTCACTCATGGAGATCAGCCCATGCATGTCCCAACTTGGCCCTATTCACTTCCCTTTCCCCAAAATGGACATCTACCCCCATGAATTGATCCTTACCCCATTTGGCACTTTTTTGGGCTAAGCCTGCTGTTGGATTGGTATCTAAATCTCTTTGGCCCCATTTTTGTAGTTGATTTTGGGCTCATAAAGAACCATCCTAGAGGATTTTAGTGAAGCTGTTTTTTTCTTTTTCCGGGGGCGGGGGGAAGGGGGGACTGTAGCCACCAATGGACCTTTCAAATGAATTATTGCCATGTAGTTGGGTGACCTGGGTGGATCCACAGGCTTTCATACATGTGCTTGTCATCTAGGTCAAAATTCTGTGTGCAATAGCCCATCTGATTTTTGCAAGATTAAGACCTCCATGAGTCCATGTGGGGCTCTTCTGCGATGGATCTAAATTGTTCATTTTCACCTAGCCCATTGAATTGGTATATATCCCAAATTGGCACCCATCCCTTTTTATAAATGGTTCAATTTTCAAGCAAAAACTTCACATTGATCCCAAGTCCTAAAAACCATTAAATTTGACATCCTCTGTTTATTCCATGATGAGGGGAAGAGTGAAATTTTGTCCACGCCTTGTCCACTTATATCCTTCCTATTCACACACTCCCCATCAATTAGCATGCACTTAGGTGGGCCCCATAATTTAAAAAGTGAGGCTTAATTTCATGAAAATGGATCTCTCTCTCTCTCTCTCTCTCTCTCTCTCTCTCTCTCTCTCTCTACACATTGTTGGAGATTGCATCTTATGAATAATTTTTTCATTTGAAATTTAATTGGTTAACTAACCAGTAAGGTTTCAATGTATATTGATAAGTAGAGAGATCATGAAACACGTTTGCAGTATTATAATGACCGATTGCTGACCATCTTATTCAGTCATTTGGATGGACTTTTTGCTTTTGCAAAGGGGAACTACCAGCAGGAAGATAAAAGTCCTTCAACAGTCTACCATAATTATACTAGTATCATTTTTTAATATCTTAGGATGAGATCCTGAATTTAGGAAGGCATTAAATGCCCATGAATCGAAGTAGTTTAAGGCTCAAGGCACACATTTGATGGCTGAAAGCGGTCATGGTGCCTAGGCTTGACTTTGACCATGCCTAGAACCAATTCACGAAGGGTGCTATCCATCATTCGTTATGTTATTTTTTTATTACTCCATAAACAATGTTTTCTTCTAGGAAGACGAAAAATGGCCATCCTTTCAAGGGTGGCAATGGCATCTTAATTCAGATGGCCTCTATCTATTTTGTATCGATGGCATTTTTGCTTTTCTAATTATTTCCATTCTTAGGTGTTTTTAACTTATCTTTGTGGTTTGCCAGGTACAAGTACAAGTTTCAAATCCCTTCATATTTTTCTCTTGTCATTCGAAGGTAAACATGTTATACCAGTGGAAGATGAGAGAGAAAATTCATTTGATATATTCCATCTTTTCCATGTCAAGCATTTTTCATGACTTAGAGAGTTTTAAGAGGCAAAAATTAGTTTCTTTTCCAAATTATATCTTATTTTAATGGGGTAGTATTTTGAATTTCATTTCTTGCATTCTACAGCCTTGCAGTTTTGGAGGGTATTGCAATCAGTTTCAATCCAGACTATAAAGTCCTGAGTAGTTCATACCCATGGATTGCAAGAAAAGTACTCACTGACAGTTCACCACAACTTCGTTCAACTTTGCAGGATCTCCTTTATAAGGTGAATTTGAAGATCTTCAACTTGAACTTGTATTTCATAGTTCCCAGTGGGGTGTAAATGGACCTGGATCCAGTCCACCCGACTGGGCCCGAGTCTGGATCTGTTAAGAACGGAGTCCAGATCTGCTCGGCCCAGTAAACTAAGGCCTGTTTATATTCAGGTCTGGATCATCCAACTCACTAATAAGACTGTCCAAAAGCCCATTAACTGGCCCAGAATGATGCTACTAGGCCCAATATTGATTTTTATACCAAATTTACTTGTATACTCTCAAATATTTACAAATTGACCATACAAATGATACCAAGGCCAATATCAAATTTTAATCAAAATTTACTTATAACCTATAAAAAATTGCTCATTCCACTCATTGAGCTTCATATTTATCATTTTTACCTAGAAATTCAATATTTAACCAATACATACCAATATAAAATATAAATGAAAGGGGAAACAATCTAAAGCATGCCAAAAAAATATAAAATTTTAAATCGGGCTTCCACCCTTAACACAAACCAACATAAAGAAATAAAAGGGAAAAAAATCTATATCACAAAAAAGAAAAATTACTATCTTATGCTCCTGTCCTTGTCACGTGCTTTCTACATTGATCAACTTCATCTCCTTAATGGCCCGTTTTGAAGGCTTGGAAACACCATTTATTATAAATGATCCATGTCCATCACTTCTTGCCCCCATTTTTTCAGAAGACAATACGACATTAAAAAATACACCTGAGAATGTAACCTAACTCTAAAAGCATGATTTCCTATTCTCATTGAAATAAATATGAAAACCCCATTTCAAATAGTAAATAAAAAGAAGAAAAATAAAAGACTTACCCCAATTTTTTTTTGGATTCAACCCTCTCCATGCCAAGATCTGAACGATTAGCCCTTCTCTGCACTTAGATGGTTAGATCTGGAAAAAATCATGAAAAATTAAAAATGAAAGAGGAAAGGTTCAAAAGGTATTTGGAGTAAAAATACATGAAATGCTAAAAAATAAAGAAGATAAAAAAACCTGAAATGTCGTTGAGAGAGATGAGGAGAGAGAAAAAAAGAGAAAGAAAGAGTGAGAGAAGCAACAGAAAGCAGTGAGAGAGAACAGCGAAAGAGAGCAGAGAGAAAGAGAGAGGTGCTGGAAGTTTGGAATGGAAATCCTAACTTAGTGATATAATATACGGGTCCGATGGGCTTTCAGACTGAACCGAGTCCACCCACATCCTATGATTATTACCAGACTAAGGATCCATTCCACAAACCATGAACGGACTCAAGGATCTGGTCCTTTTTCTTGATGATCAAGCTTGGTCGGACAGCCAGCAGGCCTGATCCAGGTGCATTGACACCCGTATGTCCTAGTGTTATTTTAATTAGTGTATCTTTTAAGTTCCTGGACCAGTGCCCATACTATTATTTTACAGACCATGATTCCTCTTCCTCTTTCTGTATTTGTTTGCAAATATATGACAGGAAGGTGTTTTTAGGATTGATCGTCTAGAGTCTTTACTAGCGGAGGTAAGTTTCCTTTAATTCTTATATGCATCCTTAAAATCGTGTTCATTTTCAAAGCCATTTTTCCCATCTTGAATGTGCATAATAGAAGCATAAATAGTTTCATTATATTTATGCTTCACAGTTCAGTTGTAACTGCAAAAAACAATATGTCAAGTGAGTAATACTATATTATCTGCTTCACAAATCAAGCCTCACATTGAGTTGTTTTATCTCATTGATTAATACTATGTTATCTACAAAAAGCATATACCATGGCACCTCATTTTAATATGGTACGACTGACAAATTAGCTACAATGAGGGCTGGTTTAATTCTTGACCTGTTGATTGCTTTCATGCATCTCTTGGATTTCTTGTTGATCCTTGGTTTCTATCAAAGGCAATAAGGTTTCTCTATGCATTTCTTCTTCTTTCATTTCTTCTCAGCAAAATATTTTACCACTTCATAAAGAAAGGACCCAAAGAGTTGATGAACTTGCACATTAGGGTCTGGTTTTATCATACACCATTGATTTGTATTAGAATTCTTCTTTAAAAAAATTTATTGCCATTCTTACAGTTTCTTGGTTTTGCCTGGGTGACCTTCATATAGATCTTTTCCCCAGAAAGCCTTTTCTCGGGCTGCTCTCTATGTCTTGTTTTTCATTAGTAAAATTATTTCCTGATGTAAAGAAACATATATTTTGTGGCAGTCCCTACGTATGAGAACAGAACAGTCTTTAGTAAAACAGGAAGCAATTGATACAGATTCCAGGGTGATTATTAAGCAGATACTTTCTTTCACTTTGACTGAACAGGTATTTACTTCCTTGATATGTTTCTTTGCTTAAATCATGTCAATAATGCTCTGGATGAGAAAATATTAAAAAATAATGTGATAAGAGTTTCCGCCTTTTGTTTCTCCAGGGCACATTTGTGAGGGAAATTCTTCTTCAAGAGTTTGCTAAGGTTTAGTGTCTGGCCTCTGAAAGTAAACCTGAACCTTATCTTGACAATTCATTACTTGCTATTCCAATTTTATTTAGTGGGAGAATAATTAAAAAAACTCCTAACCTTATTTCCCCTGTTTGTATTTTGGTTGTAACTTCTTCAATTCACATCCAATCAATAAATCAAAGGCCATTGATAAATAACTTGATTAGCCATCCAACAGCATCAATTCTCGATGTTCTACGAAACATAGTAGAAAGTTAAATAAGAAACATGCTACATAACTAACTAAAGATCCCTACAGAAATTAAAAAAGAAAAGAATCACACCTTGTGGCTAATGATTCTTAATGCTTAGCCTTTTTAACCATCAGCCTGAGAGCTAGATCCATTGCATTATCTTCTATGGTTATTAAAAACCCAACCTCGAGTTCAAATTTTTTGTCATGATCCTGATCAGCTACTTTGTTCAACCTACTCAATCCAATGTTCATTTGCCTTCAATCTGTGGTCTTTAACCTCCACTGTAATATTTAAAACTAATCAAAATTTATCTTAAATGGGGTGGAGACCATGATATTTAGATCTGAGGCTTGTGGTTTACCTAGACTCCTCTAGGCACTGGTGCTTGTACATGCGTCGTGAGCACCTGGCCAAATGGGCCCACCAAGACCATTCATACCATTCCTAACAGTGTGATGATGGACAGATGTAGTCAATTCCATTTGAATTCATGGGAATCGGATTAGTGTACGCATAGAGGTCATGGACTTATCACAAGCAAGCCCCACCCTGTAGGCTGGATGCCATTGCAGACTTACTGCTCATGAAATTTTGTAGGTTTTCGCCATTTTAATTACTTACTATCACCTATGCTTTAGTGTCTAATCTTCCTCCATTGGTGAGGTGTCGAATATTTGTGGCCACTTAGTATCTACACGGATCTTCAGAATACTCTGTTGCTACTGAGGAAACTACTCCATTATGACCATCCATTTATCTTTATTCAAAACTGTCACAATTAACATTTCTGTTGAAATTCAACACAGCCTTCTCTTAATCATTTTTTTTTTCTTTTTATGTGTATCAACTTCAAACTTTTATTTTGATTTCCCAGTATTTTACGATTAATGCAGGGAATTGATGCCCTTGGCGTAGCAACCTTGCAGTCTTTAACTTACACTGCTACATCCAGCTTGCCATTCTCTGGTTCGTTTTTCTCACCCTTGATGGCAGATGAAGACATCATCAACTTGAGAACCTTGCACCGCCTGATGCTATTGTTAGCGGGCCTTCAGAATAAAAATGTAAATACCCAATGAGCAAGTTTTAAATACCAAATGAGTGTAATATATTGCTTGACCTGAAAACAGGATATAATCTATAGTTTTTAATAACCACCTCAAGGACTGTTCTAAACTATGTAGAACTCTTCTTTGTCTGCTTGGCCTCCAAGACAGGTCCCTTATCTCACTTCAGATGTGACCAATTCAAATCCTTTCCCTTATTTGGTTTGGACTGTATATTTTGACCAGTTCATCATCCTGAAAGGATTTACATGGCTGCAAATCTCTCTCTCAATTGACACCCAAATAGGAAGATCATGTCCTTTCTATGCTTTCATAAAATAGAGACAGTTGTTGTGTACTTGATCACTCGGTTTGTAGGGTCCAGCAATTGAGGTGTGGTAGTCCATGCCCAATGTTTTTGTGAAAACTTGTACCCAAGGCAACACCACCACCATCTCCATTTGGAGCCCCATGTGAGGCCCACCAAGGCCTCACAAACGCCATCTTTTACACTTAGCTATCCCCTTGGATTGCATCCATGCCAATTTAAACTCATTCTGAACTGATCCCACCGTTAGATTAAAAATGCATCCATACATTTTGACTGTTCACATGAAAATTATGGTTTTTCAAATCCAATGGATCTAGTTTTTTATGAGAAGAAACATTCTAAGAATACCTTTCAAACACACTCGTCCCATGTTTTGGACCCCACTCATGTGGGCTCCACAGGGCCATGGGCAACGTTTCTCAAGAGAAAGCAATTCTGTTTTTGTAGTCAGTCCATACACAATGTAACTTATTCTGAATTCCAATCCAAGTTTACATTCTGACCATGATTTGTTAGAACTTTTATATTTTCAGGTTTCTGTAATATGACCATATTATCAACCTTGCATACTAGTTAGCTCGACAACAATGACGTGACCATTAAAAAAAAACCTACGAAGTCTCTCATTCTGTCAATCAGCTTTTGGACTCTTGCAATTTGACACTAGTCTTTTGTTTTTCCCCCTTTTTTGGCAGGGTTTAAAAGAGGTCAAGGTTGACAAGAACTATGGCACTTACCTGGAGGAGGTGTCACTTTTTCTTTCTCAACTGGATTCGGTTCAGGATTTGTTACCAGTCCTTTCAATTATTCCTGAGGTAGGGAGTTGGGCAATATAATGTCAATAGTGCGCATATATGTATTTAATCTGTCAAAGTTCTTTGCTTGTATATGGTGCCTTTACAAAATTGAACTTAATGCCTTAAAAATATTTCAATTTTGGATAAGTTGAGCTATATTTTCTTTAAGAGCCTAAGAATTCAATTTTATTCAAAGTGAAATTCATCGAATTTGATCTGTCAAATTGGACAAAGATACAATTCACAAGCAGAGATACATATTTGGGAAAGGCCAGGGACTTTTAACGATCCAGGAATAAATAGTAATGATGATAATGCATTCCCAGTTGTTTTATTATTTTATTCTTCATGTGGTATAAGGTCCTCTTAAATTTACCAATACATCTGTACCTCTTCACTAAATTGTTACTGCTATTCTCTTGCAGCTTCCATTGGAATCTCAACAACAGTTGCTTCGCCTGCCAGCAGATTTGGCCGGAAGATTAGTGTCCCGTGCAGTTGCGAGGTCCCTTCGGAGGGTCATGCTCTAAGCATTTTAGTGAGCCACGCATGATCACTGTCAGTAAGCAATCTCTGGGTGCTTCAATGATGCAATTTGGCCATCGTTGAAGATCCATTCCGCTATGGCAAATCCTTTTACTAAATTCTAATGAATAATTCTAAGCCTATTACTAAATTTATGATATATGTTATTCACAGTGAGATGGTACTGAGTTACTGACTAATGAAAAATTAAACAGGGACATGAAGTCTCTTGAATCAAACAAGTTAGTTAAAACGAAAATAAGGATGTAAACGGGTGAATACAGATTCTGACTTGGATCATGTTAGATTATTTGATATAAGATCCAAATCTAAATTCACTTCATATTTATTAAATTTATATCCGATATTTCATAAAACTGAAAAACTACTTGTCCTCAAACCAAAAAATTAATCAAAATAGGCAAGTTCCAATAACCAAAAAGAACCTGGATCCCATAAAGTATAATAGTTATGAAATTAGGGAGGAAGAAACTTTTTTAGAAAAATAAGCCATAAAACTACTCTTAACACCTGCAACCTATAAGAAAGAAATAGTGCCAAAAAGGACTGCAAATGCTAAAAATAGATATTAAATACATATTTCAAATGGTATATTCCTACTATATTCCACTTTTTGATACTATCTCTTAATTTCAAATGTGATGTGATGAGCAATATGTAACAACATATGATAAATGTCAATGTTTCTTTTTTATTTAGTTTCAACATGTAATATCATTTGCTATTTGGTTAGCATGTTATCAAAATTCAAATGAATTCAATAGAAACAAAAAAAATAAGGTGATCATAATATTACTGTCTTAAATGATGAAGAAAATATATGCAAAGTATTGATAAAAGAAAATATGTTTGTCAAAAGGGTGGAACATATTAAACATTAAAAGATAAAATTAGAAGTAAACACATGAGGAGACTTCAAAAATAGGCCAAATAGTTAAAAAATAACCCAATTCAAGTCGGCGAAATTGTATTTAATTACTTCAAGATTTGATCAAGAGTTTTTACGAGGTTCTCGAAGGTATGCGCGTGAAACGTGAGTTAAAACATGCCAAATATGAGAGATTGAACATTTGGAAGTAGAAAGTAAAGGGAGCCTAACAAAACCTAGAGAGAGGAGAGTCATGGATAAAGAAAAGACGGAATAAATTTGAAGTGGTAGACGATGTGGTATATGATAAGGTAGAACGAAAAATAGGATTCAAAACACTAACCTCAGATGGATGTAAAAATGATGACAGTGACATTGTGATGATGTCAATTAAGCAAGATTGTATTTGTCATCAACAAGAAAGTTATAATATAACAAGATTTGCTAAGGGAAGCAGTTATGCTTGAGCTGATGATTTGCACACTTCCCTTTTTTCTGCCAATCGACTACCATTTAGAGCCATCACCTTTCAAACCCAAGAATTCTTTTTCTCTGCCAGACAGGAATTATTCTAATATCACAATTTAAATATAAAAACGAAATTATAGACCGAAACAGTGTTTGCAAATTTTATTCCTGTACAGCTGCAAGCAAAACAATGCTCATTTGGAACAAATATTGTCAACAGTTGCAGAAAGAAGATTCATATATGAATGGCATAAAAGGGCAACTGGTCCACTTCCCTAGATCAAGACACAACTCTCGTCGTCAGAGTTTCGGTGAGAGTTGTCGTTTAAAAAGTTCTCTATCTGCACGAGCACCTGCCGAGGAGGAATATAATAAAATCCCAGCCTCATACAATATGACAGGGAATTGACTCCCAGAAACCAGCACCTGAATTTAAAAGAATCAAAAGCATAAAAATAGTAAAACCACTTGGACAAACCTCAGTGGCAATAGCAGTTGGTGTCAGAGCAGATATGTTACTATGACCTTGTTTGGCGGAAATATCTGTGCAGTAAGCAAATTGAAATCTTGAGTTTCACCAAAAATATAGCATTGTGGCAATTTGTTAATGCCAGTAATGAAGAATCTTAAATTATGAACAGAACCTTTTATGATCTATTTGTTTTCTGCCCTTTATGCCCCAATATACAATCAATAGAATAGCCAATATCTTGTTGGAGCATAAAAATATGAAAAAAAGAAGTTTTAACCCAATTAAATTCTCATTTCTGAGCCATTCAGAACTAGAAGCGAAACATACTTTTTTTTTTAGGTAACATAGGTATCCTGACTCCTCATTGGAGGTGAGACTAATCCCACAGGATATATGAAACCAGCCACAAGCTCTATGTATCAGGTAATCTTTGAAACATTTGCAAACCTCCATATATACACAAGTTAGGGATAGATTTTACTTTCTAGATATCATGATAATAACAAGACATTTCAAAAAAAAATTAAGAACATACACTGGTGGGAAACCCTGACAGCAGCATTGGCGTATGCTTTGCCCCTTTCTTCAAAAAGTGTGGTAAGCCGCATGAGAGCCTGCATAGACATTCATAAGAACAGTCAATTAAAACAAAGACCACCACCCCCACCCACACCAAAAAAAAAACACTCACACGGGGTAAAACTTGTCTTTATGGAGAAGAGCAAGCCATTTGTTAGTCAGGGGATGTAGGGAGGCCGTATTCTTTCAGAAAGCAACGAGCGGTTGCACTAAATAAGTGAATGACATATTATTGTATTCGGAATAACTGAATATATAACCTACCTTCTTGTAAGCATCGCCCAATTCTTGATGCAAAAGTGGGCGGGAATCAGTCCCTACAGCAGCAATCCTTTTTGCCAGATCTTTCAAAGGCACATCTAACCAGACAGTGATCCCCTGTTTCATATATGTCCTGACAATTCAAAATGGGAGGGGGGTGGTGAATTGTGGAAATGAGGCTGGAGATATCAGAAAGAAGGCCAAGATTGCAGAATAATCATTTTATTACCAGTTGATTGACTGAATGACAGCACCACCTCCAGTTGCAACAACCAGTCGGCACATTGATGATAAGTCATGCAATACCTCACTCTAAAGACAAAAGGGAAGCCATTGTGAGAAGGGAAAAAGGACTAAGACAAGAAGTCATTAGAGTCTATCTATCTGAGATGGCAACTGTTAATTGGATTGACTGCCTAGCCAGCGTATATAGAACTTGAACCCACAAAGTTGTGCCAAAGGCTCTTACCAGACATGCAGTCCCCATCTCATTAGATAAAACGAATCCATTGATTATTCTAGAGAGAGAGAGAAATTATACTATTCTTGAATCTCTGGTTGGTAGATTGCAAGAACAGCAAACAAACATCTGGTTGTTTCTTAATTCTTGAATGCATGTAGAATCACTATAAGTCTTCCAAGTTTGAAAGGACAAAATGTACTATGTTAAGGCTGATAAACACGTGCATTATCATATTTAGAATCTCCAGTTACATAACATTAATTGATAACATAAGGTGTTCCAGGAAATTCTTGAGCCCAACTACAAACCGATAACCCTAGGTCTGTCAACCCTAAGGCAGATGAGTGTGCTGGAGGGGTCCTTTCTTTCTGCTGAATCTGTTGTTAGTTTGGTCTGATGTTTGTCTCTAGTGTCTGGTAGGGTAGTTGGCAGTCCTTGGGCCTGATTTTGTGGTCTGTTTGGGGTTGTATTTTTTTTCTCTTTGTGAATAAAATGGTTCTCTTTCCAAAAAAAAAACCTACAAACCGATAACCAAAAATCTCTTCAAACTAAGGAAGCCATGGTAAGTATGGCCTTGATCCTCATACCGATGCAATGAAAATGTAATGAGGAAAGGTAATTATTGCCATGATTCACTCCAACTACTACAGTCACTTCCCAAGAATATATTATAAACGCAAGCCAATGTGCAAAACTAAATAGGGAAAGTACTAGAAGACCAAAAGAAAACAGGAGTTCGAGAATAAAATGCAAATATTAACTCCCATTCAACAAAGTTAATTTGACTAATGACGGGTGTGGTATTAATAGAATATGCAAAACTGAAATACCTCTTTATCCCTAAAGAAATCCTCACTGTGATCTTTAAAAATCTGGGCCACAGAAGTTGCTCCTACAGCCTGTTCCACCAATTTGTCACTGCAGTTCATGTAAACAGCACTAGTACTCAGCCCAGAATACATTCAACAGATACTTTCATTTGGATAGGCACTCTCTCCAAATATCCAGTACCTGTCAAAAAAGGAATAACCCAGAACTTCTGATAAAATCTTCCCTACTGTCGTTTTCCCAGAGCCCATCATTCCTGCATTTCATGTCTCATAGAGTCTCATAATCCAATACAATATTCTTGTATTTCATGTCCCTTGAGAGTTTCATAAACCAATAATATTCCCTTATGACCATTGCTAATATGTCCATGGGTGATATGCTTTAGTTTAACAAACTAAGGCAGTAAATAGCAGACAAGAAAACTAACCAACAAGATATATACACCGTCCATTCACGTATTGGGCAGCCTCTTGTGCCTTCTTCTATCAGACGAATACAAAAAAAAAACTAATCATTTAAAAAGTAACGTAATAATCTCTGGCAGCATAAACTAAAAAAAGAGATGACTATATAAACCATTACATACCTCTAAAACCAAAGCCTCGTCAACAGGAGAAAAAGAGATTTCTGATTCAAGTGCCGAAGCTACATAATACAATTAAAAAAAAAGTGTCAATTATCCATATATTATACATCCCAGAAAAAAAAAGGTTATGTGCAACTTGTAAAGTTGTAATAAAGATTCACACTTCACTATTTATATCTTGGTGATTATTTTCAGTTTTGGAGTATGGGCCTGGTTAGTGTGATGAAATTGGGGATATAGCCCTGCATTATATCAGATTTTATTCGAGTTGGAGCCCTTTCTCAGGGAAACCAATAAATTCCTTCACTCATGTTCTAGAAGCATTTCTAGTCAGACTAGATGCATTGTTTCATTACAAATTTGCAATAGAGGCAGAATGTATAAATCCAAATAACACCTCGAATGACAAAAATGTAGTCGAAGCATGGAAAACAAGAACTACTGGCAATGACCATATCTGTCAGATGATATGGTCATTAGCCTCAAGATATATAGAGCAGGTTTTTGGGCTATAAAATGGAAGCAAGGCTTGGACATCCAACCAAGATGATGCAGTAGAGGTCCCATGCTCCACAGGAGACCCCTTACATCAATTAACAACAAATGATAATGGGTAAAAGAAATAAGCCAGCAAATACGCAAGGAATGCTCCATTTTCAGCAGAAGGGAAAATTGGATAACTATGTTATTCCCATTTGAAAATCCTTGAAACATGCTCCCACAGAAGAGCCCATCTGATCAATGGCCTGAACCATCAGCCCAATGACCCCCCACCCGTATAGACAGAATACTGATGACCCCACCCGTATAGACAGAATACTGAGGCACTTCAAGGCTCCGTTTCGGTAGTCTGGAAGTCCTAGGTAGAATCAGAATCATTTGGGATACCTAGCTATACACAGTTATCAAAACCCAGAGTTCTGCAGAATTCTGTGTCCCACTGAGGAATTCCAGTCAGTAGAAAATTCTAGAATAATTTCCAATTTCCCAAACTTCAGAATTAGCAGAATAGTCTAGCTAATTCTAAATTTTAAAGAATTACTGCACCAACTTTTTATGTTTGTAGGCTTGATTGCTTGAATTTATTGGTTAGAACCTGAGAGTTCAATAAGCTAATATGTGATCTGTACTCTAGAATTCAGAAACAATAGTTTCAGATGTGGATTTGTAAATCCCTTGAAATTGGAATTTTGTGGCATTTCATAAATCCAACTCTAGAGTTCTGATTTCACCAAACATGCAACTCTTTGGAGAAATATGTGAACTCCATAGAATTCCGATTCATTCTAAGATTTAAAAATTCATCTAAATTGCAGCCCCAAACAGGCAAACGCACCGAAAAAAGGGAATCAAGAGAGCTCCAGACGTATCTGAGCAGCTCTAGAGAGGCTGAGGTGGTGATTTTTGTTAGATAGGTAACCACTTATCACAGAGTGGGCCCCATATAGTTGAGATTGGATAATAAACTATATAGATAGAGAACTTGAGGGAGATTCCTCCATCATCGTACCTTTATGAGATGAAACATGCAAAATCAATGGCTAATAACAGCCAAACTTTCAAGGTCCAAAATCACCTAGGAGGATTTAGATGGGCTGTAATTTTAATTTGTACACATCCCACTCAATGATGGGTGTCCCACTCAAAAAAAAATTAATGAGAAGACTCCCTAATTAGGGAAGCTTAGACGGCCTACCCAGAGCCTTTGGACCTCTTCTGCACCTCAGCTTGCTCTGAGGCATATTTTTTTTTTAAAATAATCCGATAATAGGCCTCAAATTTTATTTTTCTATAATAATGATTAGATATTTTAATTAATAGCATATTAGCTGATAAAACTTTATATAATTATACATGTTTACAAGTATTATATATTTAGGCAAGATATTTGTAGCCTCATTGCCCGTGTATTTAGCTTTTGATGAATATATAGTTTGTCAATATTGATGTGACACAAGTTGCAAAATAATGAATATCGCGTTTTTTGAAAGTATCAAAGTGTATGGTAAAATTAAGCTGAGGCCAAAGGCTATGCAACTGTGCCTAATGCTCTAAGACTCTTTGTTTGCTTTAGAGTGCACTTGCACATTGACCTACCATGGCAAGCTTTGTGAAAAAATAAAATAAAATGTCGTTATTGAGACATCAAATATCTATAGAATTAGACATCCATTCAATTCTGAAACCTTGCTTTTTTTAAACGGTAATTCTGAAACCTTGCTGAAAAAATAATAACAATAATTAATAAATCGAGATTTCCAGCTCAAAAATATATGTCGCACTTCATAAACTAAACAGCGATAAAATCAATCATGGACTACATGATTTTCGTACCTGGAGAGTTCTTAAAACAGCGAGAAATCTCCAATCCAACATTTTCCGATCTGGTGGAAACAGTTCTACCTCGATCTGGCAAACGGAGCCCTCGGAAACTCCTGTTTTCCACACATCTTCGAGAAAACCCAAAGAAACCATCTGGTTTCCACCCGGTCTGGTCGAAACCGGTCCAAGAACGTGATTGCAAGCTGGAAATCCTAGCAGCATCCATAATCTAGATATCAGAGATACTCAAAAGCGGCTTCATCGATTTAATTAAGGCCGAATTGGAAGAAATTTTCGATTTGAACCAAGCCAAAGGATCCGACATGGCCTGATAAATCGAGCTCCAGGTTCTTACTTTTTTCCTGCTCCGGATTGGATACTTCTATGAATGACTACAAAAACGGATGCAGGAATTGATAGAAAGACACGAATTTCGAGTGACAGTGATCAAAATTCGAGGATTTCTGGTTCAAAAGGAGTTTTGATAGATCTACCGAAACCCTATGATTATTTCTTCAGCACTTGAATGAGATTCGAAGATGAAGAAATCGCTTCTGAGTAGATGGAAGAATGAAAATTGAGGAGGATTTCAAAAAGGTGCGCACGATAGCGGGAGTAGTTAAGTGGAGCAGCGTGGACGGCGTATGTTGGGAATTTTTTCATAATTTATTTATAAGCCCGCGCGGACAGCAGCGAGAGATAACATCTAGTGCAGCACGTGCCGCACTAGTTTGCACTTTGCAGAAAAAAAAAATGGAATGCTTTCAAGGGTAATTTTAAATTGAGAAAGGCATTTTTATTATTAAAAAATTAGTAGTTAGATAAATTATCATTGTATTAAAAACAAAATGTAGTCATTTATTCTAATTTTAAACTTTTAAAATCAAAATAATTATATTAAAAGCATTTAAGTTTTAAATATAAATTAAGGAAAAAAGTAATGTAATAATTTTAATTTTTTTTTTTGAATTTATGTGTGAGAAACCGCTGGAAATCCAGCGTAAAAAGTAATTTAATAATTTTAAATTATCACTGAATGAACTCCACTTAACTTAGTTATAGTTTCAGCATTATATAGAGTCAACTCATAAGGAGAGTAGCTTTGATTATTGGTACGGGTTATGAAAAAAAAAGCCCTCCTGCTTTATATAGATTTATTGGTTTCACAAAAGTTAAAATTGAAATAAACATGTTTTATATAAAGTCATTGATTTCATAAATTAACCGATGTGAGACTTTTTATAAGACTCTTCGTTACTTCATATGAAATGCAGATTTAGTCGACTCCATTGATGCTTCGGTTAGCTAATATAGAGACGCATACTTTGAATGAATGTAATGATTCGATTTTTTTAGGTCATTAGCCAATAACAGAACAACATCGATGTCACAATAAGTGTTTGCAGTTGAGCTTTGCTCTACCATTAGATCCAGTGAGTGTTAAATTAGAAGGCATGACAATATATAGAGATCCTTGTGATTGATGCCTCCATACACATCAAAGAAGCTGATCCTTTTTAGAAAATGTTCACACTTTCAAGCAACAAAATACCAAGAGATAGAAGTAAAACAAGAACTGTAATCTTTCATATTGTTACAGAAAACATCAAATTATCAGGAAACACAAAAGAAGCTCCGTGGAACCTATGTCTTTATACAGCAGTTGAAGTAACTCAGGATCTTCTTCCTTGTCTGCAAAGTTCATACATGAAAAAGAAAAAAAAAGATAAAAGATAAAAAACAACAACAAATGTCAATCAAAACTATGAAACTATTTGAATGGGCCTTAATGGAGAGTAGCGTGTGTCGCGGAAAATAAATCAAACCACGAGGTTTTACGTGGTACGACAAATTCAATAGTGTGTTCATGTTTATTGGAATAAAGGAGTTAGATTTTTTTTTTTTTTAATGAGATCGGTTAGTTATTCATTCAAAAGGAGCTCAAGATACAAAACATAGGAAGAGGGTTAGTTTTTTCGAAGGACTTAGTTTTTCTATATACAAAGAATAGTTCAATTCATTAAGAAGGAAATAAACATAAGAAGAGTACAATCGGAATAAGTTGTACTTTTGATAAATTATTATTTTTAGTGGTTAAAATTAAAATTAGAATCGATCAATATTTTAACTCATGCTTAAAGCACCTCCTCTCAATGACTCATTTTTGAGTTTTATCTCAAGAATATTATCACATCTTAATTTTCTAAGATGGTATCATAGTAGTAGGTTAAATGACTTCCATGTAACACCTAAGAAATCCTCTCATCCGCTAATTTTTAAAAGTAAGTTCTATTTTGAAAATGTTATCAAGTATTGATTTTCTAGCGTATGAAGTGAAAAATTAATCTAAAAACTCAAATTTAAGCTTAATTTTATAAAATACAATTTTATATTTTATCGGACGAATTCGGAGTAACTTAAAGCTCGGGCTCAAACAAACCTAAAACCTAACCCCGCTGCTCGAGTTGCAAACTCAGACGGGGAAGGGAGAGGGGTTCTCTTACAATTGGGAGACGGCGGGTATGACTGCGGGGGCGAAGTGGGGAACGGAAGATGCGGCGGCGGTGGTGGTGGTCGTGGAAAAGCTCTTCTTCATTTCCGAGACTGGCTTTCAAGAAATCCGTCTTCTTCTGTTTCCTCATTTCCCTTATCTTTGAAAAATCCACCGAGTAGTTCGGCATGTCCTCCTGATGATCCCAGTCCCCAAACTGCGGCACCGACATCCGAACGCTCTTCTGAACCACCATTAGAACACAATCACTCAAATATCAGAATAAATAAATAAACAAACCCTTCAAAGCCCAAAGAAAACAAAAGGTGGAAGAAACAATAAAACCAGAGGATGAAAAAATAAAAATATGGGTCATTTTCTGAATAGATATTTCCTATAAAAAAAAAAAATTTATAATCATGCGCGGGAGTCTGACGGTAATAACTTAGCATTCAGTTTGTAAATGAATATTTTAAAGTTTCTTGTGAAGATAAATGGTCATTTTTTCTATATTTCTTAAATCAAATACTTGATATCTAAATTTCTTCTTCACCTAATTTATAGGTGTGCAAGCCAAGTGGCGTGAGAACTTTTCTCTCCACCAAGCTCTCTCTCTTTCAGTGACACCTAATTCATTCACCAAACAAATTTATCTTTGTTAACACATAACTACCATATGTCATATAACGGTAATATATGGCTCTCATTCGTACTCAAACAATCTCTCTTTTGAATAAGGGTTTTTGACGAATAGAACATTGTCAATCATCCCGTTCAACTAGGAGATCTTTGAGTCTACATGTTCTGATTTGAGGACCTAACTTTGATATCACTTTTTGGAACTGGACTTTCATTTGAAAAGACTAGTCTGATAGGTAGAGTGTGACACAGTCCTTTATAAGTCTTTAGATTTTTTTTCTTCACAACCGATGTAAGACTATCGTTCGTATCCCCAACACCTTTATAATTGACATCTTGCCACCATATACCGTAGGTATGTAAACTTATGAATTCAAGTAAGCAAAGTATAATTTACAAATCCCATTTCTTATCATCCACATTATTAGCATCACTCATATTATCAGGAGATCATCTAAACTCATTAAACGAGTTTTGGGGTTGTGATTGTTTCTATATAATTGAGACAGTCTTGACTCTCATTGAATATAAAAATATATTATTTTAATTATTATTTCATTTAATTGTACTTGTCTAATTATATATTAGACATCCGAATGGGTGATACTGACGGCTTAATTTTGTTGGTATTACCGTCAAATTTATCATCATCTCTTGTATGAAAATACTCTTCTTTCCTTCCATTTGCAGAACAAAAGAAGCCCAAGATTTTCCAAACCACGTGAGGAAGTGATTAAAACAGAAGCATGTAATGCAGAGATAAAACAAAAGGGAAGGACAGATAGATGATAACTCGCTTCATAATACTTAAGATGCTATTTTTTGACAGGTGAAGCCATTATATCTTAAGACTTCATTTGGATTCATGGAAACCAAACTACCACTTTTCAGATAAAATGATAAAAACCCATCGTCGTTCTTAATTTAAAATTATTACTTTTCTTAGAATTCTTTAGTTTTCAGGGATCCAAACAGAGGTCTAACGAAATTAACATTTGTAAGAATAACCGATCTATAACAGAGGAAGTGACTACAAGAGAGGATTTAGCAGTTAGGGGAGAAGAAAGTCACCTCCGTTGCGATCGTCCATGGATTCCATGCCTCCGAATTCTTCCGCCTCTAGAAATCTAATGGTTTTGAGGAAGACAAAGGATATGAGTGATAGAGAAGAAGAAGACGAAGAAACAAAAGGTAGGACGGGGGAGACAGCTGATGACAGAGATCAGTTCTTTGTCCCATCCAACTTCTCTTCCTCCTCGTAGGCTTCTTTATATTCTTTTTACGATAAAAGGAGTCTGTCCATGGTAACTCTCTGTGAGAATTGGAACGAAGGACTTCCATTTTTTAAAATAGTCATCACTCTCGCTGCGTTTGGATGGGATAACTGGGTATATTCTTCTTTGATGACTAAGACTTAAAACAAGGGTAGCGATTGTGTAACTTACATTCTATTGTATTATAAATTTTGTCAAATCACAGTACCAATACAGTAAAACTTGTATCAAATTATACAAAATGTCAATGGAAAGATCGTTGTCTCTAAAATAATTATACGAAATTACCCCTTTGTGGGTCCTATTAAAAGCATTTTAAATGGTATTAGTGAAGAAACCTATCATGCACCAACAAATTGGTGTATCCACTCCCTTATAAATATAAATAAAAGAGTAAAAGAGTTTTATGATGTTCTTTTTCAGATCATGCTCCATGTATTTAATAAAATGAGTTTTATTTAAATATTTATATATCTTTATGGAGCAATAGACTCTCTCATAAGTGAAACTTTTTAAAAAATAAGAAAAAAAAATTGCTATAAATTTTCTGTGTTTATTTCAGTGAGTGAGGGTTAAATATAGAATTAGAGGGTGTGTCAATGAATCTTGATAGATACTAAAGAATCTCAAAAGATAATTGATGATTAATTTCATAATTAAGATATATACATAATCTTTCACAATCTAGCACATTCTCATCTCAACCCGTCATAATCTAAATTATATCTTAACAAACATCTTCTTTGATTTTGTTGTAAAGGGTGGTCAGAAATTTAATGAGAAAAATAGAGAATTTTTTTATGCTCGGTCATTCAAATGATGAATTTCTATGACCTAGTATTTAGTTGAATTTTATGATAATTTTTTTTATAGAACTAATTTTTTCGATAAAATTGAAAATGGCCTCCACTATACCAGCAAATCATGCACATAGCGAAAAACACAACAATTTTCATGCCTAATTCACAATTTCCAAATTAATTATTACTCAATAGTGCACTATTCAGGTTTAAAGTAGGAAATTAATCAATAAATTTAGCCATGAAGGCCAACTATTCTCATCTGTCAACCTTTTGATCTATGCGTTTATTAGTATTTATTATACATGAACATGAACATGAACATGAACAAAGGACAGGTTACCCAATATTCTTCTGCACATGGAAGTGGCAGAAACATCTGAGAGGAATGGTAATTCGAGTTAGAACCACCATCCAACAAGGCAGTGTCTCTTTCTCAACTTAGATCTAGATTAAAAAAATGTCATCATTAAATCATCAATCAATCTATATGCCCGATGGTCAATACATATAACTTTTATTTTATATATGGACAATTGGACATATCAATGGATGTTAATTTTCTCCTTTATATTATTTTATATTGTTATTTTCTGTTCCACCATAATTACTAATTAGATTAATAGATTCATATGCACACCAGTAAATGTGTAAAATAAATGATCCCGCCCAAAAAATTCCCACGGATTAACCCACGATTTCTCACACGTAAATTCAAAAAATAAAAAATAAATGAGCCCCTCTTGCTAAAAAAATAAAACAGTGCTGTGCGCCGAGTTGATGATGAGCTGCCCATCTTTGGTGATGCCAACACCTCTAATTACATACACACGGCGAGAACTCAAAGTGCACATCCATGTTGGACCTTGCTATTACAACCCTTACATGCATTGCCATGTATATACTTTATGCATTCCTAGCTTGATGTTTGCTAATATTATGCTATCTTTGTTATATCTACGTCATCAATATTTGTCTTATCAGATGGGCCCACAATGTATATATTCTACCAAAATTCTATTAGGAAAAATCTTCTCGACCACACACAAATAGTAATATTGAAAGATAGAAAAGAAAATTCAATAAAATAAAGCAAACTACAACATAGAGATTTACATAATTTATTTTTTGTATGTCTACGGAGTTCAAATCAATCTTTTATAATCAAAGACAAAAGAAGAAGAGCTCGACCTGTGATCGAATCAACAGTACATCTCTAATTATTAGGTTCCACAAAGGCCAACAATCTTCCCACGGGCACTTTGTGTATACAGACACGGGTTTTAATGTGATGCCCATTTTGCCCTTCACATGCCGTACCGAAAAAGTTTGTAATGTCAGAAATTGGCGAGCCGATTTACTGCTCACGGGTGATTCAGAGAGCCGATGTTACTGTTCACGAGTGATTCGATGAGCCGAATTTACTGTTCACGAGCCAATTTCTGATATTCCTATTGTTTTACATTTTCGGTACGACAAGTGAAAGGACAAAATAAGCATCACGATAAAATCTGTATCTGTATATACAATATGTCCATAAGAGGTACGCTCACCTTCCACAAAACCTAAATTTTCTATAAACTCTATATTAGAAAATGCTCAAGGAGTTGACTACTTTACAGCCACTTTTAAACACTTTTGCATTTACTGTTTTACAGGTGACCTCGAAGGCAAGTTCAACAGGGATTACAGTTCAACCATCAATACCAATTAAACTAGATCATATTGTTGTAGCAATTCTGGTCATGGACATGTGGCAGTATTTTGTGCATCGCTACATGCACCATAACAACTTCCTCTGCATGCATCATATCGGCCGATATTGTGATGTCGATCGATATCAGTGGTTTTTGTAAAAGAAATAAGGAAAGAGAAATTTATCGGCTGAGAACGTTTTTTTGACCCCTGGGACGAGGTGTGAATGGATCTTATTAAGACTAAACTGATGGTCAAAATAGTCAAAGGATGGTCAAATGGATCCACTTGGTTAATATGGTCAATTAGGCACATGTAGGGCTGAAATTGGGTCGGATCGAGTTTCTTAAAACTCAACTCGACTTGACCCGAATTATTGACCTGAAATTCTCGACCAACTTGACCTGAATTCTAATCTGATTCAACCCGAATTCTGACCTGACATGTATTTTGAACCCATTTGAGCCTAATTTTAACTGGGTTGGGTCGGGTTAGTTGAGTTAACTTGAAAATTCCTCAACCTCACCTGACTCAAATTTCATGTGAATCTTTGTCTTCTCAATCTGACATGCTGGCCCAACTCACATGACCCGACTTGCATGATTTCTTTGGTCGGGTTACGCGGGTTGGGTCAAAATCCGAACCGAGTTTCATTCCTAGGCACATGAGAGGGGTAAATGGGGAAAAAAGGGATAAAAGGAGTGGACTTGAGTGGGTAGGCTAGGGTAGGTTAGGTTAGGTTAGATAGGGTTTTGATAAATGGGAAAGGGGTAGGTAGATTGGTAATAGTAAAAGAAAAGATGGAGAGATTTCCAGAATAATACTGTATACCATGATATCGTTGTTGGGATTTTTCCCCAAACCAAATTAATCAGCAGAAGCAAACACACAAAGAAGACAAACAAATTTACGTGGTTTGGCTAAAGCCTACATCTTTGGGTAACACTCACAAAAGATTTCACTATAATCAAAGGTATTATAAAGTACAAACCCATTCCCAAATCTCTCTTTCTCATGGATTCTCTCTCACAAACACAAACCCACGGTGGTGCCCAATAAGGCCACACACACAGCCTACGGAAGTCCCTCTCTTTTATAAAGGTTTTCCTCAAATGAAAATAGTAAAGAGAAAGAGAAGAAGTAGGAGAAGGAGAGAAGGTTTAGGAAGTTTCCTAAATTGAGAATATGAACTTCTATTCTAAATAAAGCTCCAAATCGAGCCATATTTCCAACAATCTCCACCTTGGAGAGATTTGCAGACAAACAGATCACCTCTGATAACTCCACCTTTGCAAGAAATCTCATGCCAAGTAAACGAATGAACAAAACAATGTTGAATGCTGCCACCAAATGCGCCCGTACGCGTCATACACCCGACATCCAAATCCATTCATAAGAATGGCAAACAAACAATGAGCCAATCGGAGCCAACATAAAATCATCATCTTCAACATTTGCAGTCGACTTCAGATTCAAATTCTAACAATCACCGACGAATAGAAATCCAAATCCAAAACAACGAACTTCTAATTCAAATTCCTTCATTCCGAATAACTAACAAAAAACAAAACAAACGTCTTTTCCAAATTTCAATAAAAATGCTCCAAAAAAATCCAAATAATCACCAAACAACTTAGCAAAACAACTTCAATGCTCAGAATACCTTCACAAAAGCACTGCAAAGAACTCCACAAAATTTCAAAATTTTCAATTTTTTTTTTTTGCTGAAGGTGTACCTGAAATTATGGTCCTACGGGAAATACCAAAGATTTTTGTCTTGCAGAGTACCAATGAACAGTATTGTGATCTTGCAGACCACCAAAACAGATGGTATTGTTGTCCTGCAGGACTACACAAAATTGTTGTCCTACATATCACTAAATGTAAGATCACCTTAAATCATAGTCCATGGAGTACCAAACCAACACTAACTTTCAAATTTCCAAGAAAAAAAAGGTGGTCCCTCAAACCACCACAATAGTGGAGAGAGAAAAACTTTCAAATCATATAAAAAATCAAAGACCATTTGCCAATGGCAATTTTTCTTTCCCAACGCTGATGGGTACGATTCCAAATTTTTCTTCAAAACACAATGTCTGAAGGAGAGATGGTTTTCATAGACGACAAGATGACGAGGTGGCAACAACAGAACCGATAGCGACAGAAACGGATGGCAATAGAATCGACGACGGCTCCCAACAATGGCCACCATTCGCTTCCAGATTTGATCTCCATCGCTGCTCTTTTCTTGCTTACTGCGATCAAATCTTCTTCGTATTTCCATTCTCACCTAAACGTCTTACCACAACAGTGCTCCACCATCGAGATCTACATTTTTTTTTTTTTAAATCCAATCAAACGGAACTCCACCGAAAACCCAGATCTACTTCTTCTTATGAGCCAAATAGAGAATCCGAACCCAAATCGAAACTCGAATCAGGAACCCATGAAGTCCGAATCTATTACCGAAGCTACTGATACCATTTGTTGGGATTTTTTCCCAAACCAAATTAGTCAGGGGAAGCAAACACACAAAGAAGACAAACGAATTTATGTGGTTCGGCTGAAGCCTACATTCACGGGCAACACTCACAAAAGATTTCACTGTACTCAAAGGTATTACGAAGCACAAACCCATTCCCAAATCTCTCTTCCTCACGGATTCTCTCTCACAGACACAAACCCAAGGTGGTGCCCAATAGGGCCACACACAGAGCCTACGGAAGTCCCTCTCTTTTATAGAGGTTTTCCCCAAACAAAAATAGTAAAGAGATAGAGAAGAAGTAGGAGAAGGAGAGAAGGTTTAGGAAGTTTCCTAAACTGAGAATATGAATTTCTATTATAAAAAAGGCTCAAAATCGAACCATATTTCCAACAATCGCCATGAGTTGCAATGCACGAAATATAACTATTAACAGCCATTTTTGTCAATTTGGGACAGACTCGTTGGAACCCACATGCCCTACTCTCTTGTGAAAGTTTATTTTAAAGGTTTTAATTTTGATTTTTTTTTTAATAGTTACACGAAATTACTCACAAAACCACTTGATTAGAGGATCTGAACTCTGATTTTGTACAAATAAACTCTCCTATTAACATTTCTCATGCATAAAAGAAGAAAAGATCACCAAGTCAAAGCAAGAAAATGCCTATCGAGCACTCAGAAAAAAATAGTAATGAATAGTTGTGCCTTCCATTTCTTTAGATTTAAGAACTTCTTACTCTTCTTCAATATTTGAAGAACTTTAACAAATGTCACGTAAAAAAATAAAAAAAAGATCTTTTTTTTTTTTTTTGAATTTACATGTAAAGAATTGTGGGAAATTCAGCTTAAAACTCTCATAGGTGATATCCACTGCCATTAGACGGGAGATTACCAATTGAGCTACACCACCAGGTGAGGCCATGGGGACTCGAACATGGCATCTCCCGCTTCTTGAGGTGGAGATTACCAGTTGAATTACACTCATGTGGGCAAAAAAGATCCTACTTGATGACAGAGAAAATGATTAAAATACTGTTTTAAGAGTTTAGTTTGAGAATTAAGGAGTGGGATGATGAAGTAGGTTGCGAGGTTGGGAAGCTTCCTTTCACATATTTGGGGTTGCCAGTTGGTGGGAATCCCAGGCGAAAAAGCTTTTGGACTCCAGTGATTGAGAGGATAGAAAGGAGACTGGCGGGCTAGGGTAAAAAGTATTTATCCTTGGGTGGCAAAGTGAAGCTTATTAAGTCAGTGTTGATTAGCTTGCTTACGTACTTCATGTCCTTGTTCGAGATTCCGAAATGCGTGTCAAATCGAGTGGAATTGATGTTTAGGAGATTTTTGTGGGTGATAAAGAGGAGAAGAGAAAAGTGCATCTTGTGGCTTGGGAGGAGATCACTAGAGCTAAGTCCAAGGGTGGTCTCGGCTTAGCCCCAATTCGGCTAAGAAATGAAGCCTTAGTCTACAAGTGGGGTTGGCACTTTGGGAGAGAATCGAATGCACTTTGGGTCAGCATTCTTACTGCGAAGTATGACACCTCTAACAGTAATAGGTGGAGCTTGGGGGAAGAGGTGGATATGATAGGATTTGGGATGCATAAAGCATGGTGAAGGATGTGCCAAGGTAGATCGGAGGTTGGTCTTCTTTTCAAAGGCAGTCTCCGGTTCTTAGTGGGAAAGGGGAATAAGACTTTTTTTTTGGAGGATATATGGCTGGGTGATAGACCTATGAGGGATTACTTCCCAAGAATGTATAGGGTGGTGAGGAACAAAAAAGCGCTGGTCCAAGATAGATTATCTGGTGGATGGTGTGATTTATCTTGGTTTTTTTACTTTAGGAGAGAGTTGAGGTCTTTTGAGGAGGAGAGCGTTGTCGAATTGAAAGCCATGTTGGAGGCCTTCCCCTTAGATTTCAAGGCTAAGGGTGAGTTGATATGGATTGGTGATTCGTCTAGATCTTTCTCGGTTAAATCACTGATCAACTTAGTTCTTCTCAACTCAGAGTGGTCCTTAGCTGCCCAACAATTAATTTGGAAGAGCTCGGCTCCTCCTAGAGTTCAATTGTTCGTTTGGTGCAGCGCTAAGAGGAAAATTCTAACAAGGATTGAGCTTAGGAGGAGAGGGCTTCTGTGTTCGGATACCCCTGCCACTTGCCCACTTTGTGGGCTAGATGATGAAAATATTGATCATCTCCTGGTTACCTGCTCGACTATGTTGAGACTTTGGTGTGTTTTTCTAAACCTCATGGGGTTTCCTGGGTTGTTCTAGGATCTTGGGGTGAGTTCATGGACTCTTGGTCCCTTCCTAATGTTAATGCTAAACGGAGATTGGCATGGATCACTATCCCGACAGTAGTTGTTTAGACTATATGGAAGGAAAGGAACTCTAGGGTCTTTGAAGAAAAATCACTGGAGTTTAGCTAGCTAGCCCAAAAGGCTAAGTGGTATCTATTTACCTGGTTGTACGCCAACAAGGTATTTGCTGATTTTAAAGCCACTATGCTTTTTCAATCTTGGGAGGGTTGTATAGGTAACGAGCCTGGTAAAAGGAAGATTCAGGTGGAGTGGTTCCCCCGCCTCATGGGACCTTGAAGTTTAATGTGGAAGGGGCTTCTAGTGGTAATCCTGGGCCGGCTGGGATTGGGGGAGTTATTCGTGATCATTTAGGAATTTCTCATCTCGTTTTTATGGATTCAGTGGGGTCCATGAGCTCCAATGAGGCTGAACTATGTAGCATTAGGAGAGCCTTATCTCTAGGGGTGGATTTGGAGAAGGAGAAATTAGTGATTGAAAGTGACTCTTCCAATGCTGTAAAATGGGCGTTGGAAGTGAAGCGTCCCCTTGGAAACTTATCACCTTAGTTAGAGAGATTAAAGAGTTGATTCGTGGCCGTGAGATTTCCTTTGTACACATCAGTCGGACTGCAAATGGAGTGGGGGACTTCTTTGCTAAGAACGGCGTGACTGGTTCTATCCTTGGATCGTTCTGGTTATCTAGAGTTTAACTTTTTGGGGCAGTGTATTTTTCTTTCTGTGTAGTTTATTTTGGTTTTGTTTGTTTTCTTTTGGGCCTAATCCTCTTAGGCCTTTTTTTTTTTCTTCTTCTTTTTGAATCTCCTTATTGTATCTTTTTGGCTTCTTTTAATATTATTTGATCTTACCCCTTAAAAAAAAATATAAATCATTCGATGGTTTATAGAAAATAATTTGCCAAATTTTAACATAAATATTAGCTCTAAATCAATGAGATAAGTGATTTCGAAGTATGTTTAATTTTTTATATATATTTCAAATCAAACTCTAATCTAATCTTAAATCAAACATATCTCTTGATAAGAGATTAACACAAATTTAAAGTCCTGATTAATTATAAGCTCTAATATATTCTAATGCAAATCTCTCAATCTACATTCCCATTAAATCTACAGTGAGTAGCATGTTGAAATGGAACGTGTGATTAGATACAAAGGGTATAAATAGAAATCAGACAAATCAAAATGCCAACTACCAATAATTATCAAATTTTTAAATTGATCTTTTCATATTTGACGATATTTCAAGCTCAGCTAAAGGAGAATAACAGCTTCCCACCCATGTCGAAAGAAAGAGAGCCCTATCCAACTTAGTATCAACATGTAGGTACAATCCCCATAATGTGCTTCCTACCTATTTCATCATAGGCGAGAATTAGTAGCTATGGAGCTGGCCATGTGTACATGCCTGGAAGAACTAGTCAGAGACACTCCAACACTTTCGATCATGGAAAAAAAAAAAAAAAAACTAGAAGAGCTGCAGGTCTGCATTTTATTCTTCCCTTTCAGCAGTCTTGGGAATAGAATTCTACAATCTCGTTGATATTGAGCTCAAAGAAAGAAGAGCAATCGTTGTACATCAGCCACAGCATGTGTTCGAACAATATCGCATCGACATCGATAAAAATCACCCGTTCGTCGTCGTTCCCATTCAATCCTCTCTTCTTTCTCACCATTTCCAGCAAAACCCGGAACGGGTCTTTCTCAAGAACACAGGAGTCGACGATAAATATCCTTTTCTCCTTCCCAACCACCACAGTCACCAAACTCTCAGAATTCTCTATGTCTTCGGACAGGCGACGATATCCGTTACTCTTCGAATCCGACGAATTGTCCCTCCATTTACGACTTGGAAAGACAAAGCAATCCATTTAGGTCTTGGTTTTCTTCCTACTTCCACGACGATATTGAATTTAGAGATAAAAGCATGAATGGGAGAATTCGAGAGACAGGTTTTAGGTATTTATTTGTTTTTGTTTTGGTTTGGTCTTGTTTGGTTTTTGCTTGGATTGAGAAGGAAGCGAAGGTAGCGACATGGAGAAGAGATGACTAAGAAGAGAATTGAATTGGCCTTCCAACGGTACTTAATCCTTATACCTGTTTGTTATACACAAGGTGGATCGCGAGAGTACACCAAATGCTAGTCTGATGGGTTTCATACCATTGATCGGACCGTTGATCAAGTGGGAAACTTTGTAGATGGATCATACTGACGAAATTAAATTGATGGACGATCTAATGGGTCTCATTGTAGGGTATGAATCAGCGGTTCTTATCATTGACTTGAAGTCCATTGCTCACGAGGCTACGATTTTTCGTTTGATGATATTTTCTGCAATTTGGTTTGTTATAGATGGAGTCACCAGATGAAAGGTCTAGATCAATAGAATGGTGTGTGGCCCATCTGTAGTCCTGCAAAATGTAGTTAAAGAGTAGTCTCCTGACTACTGATCTGGTTAATAGAAAAGGCCCCCAACAGTGAGAGCTGTTGGACTGAGTCGACCGATGCAGTCTCTGTCGAATTTGATAATGGAAAGTGACTTGGGGCTTAGCCAGGTCAAGAGGACCGGGTCTTTTTCCTCTAGAGGCTATTTGTAAATAAATATTTTGAAGCTATTGACAAGCATATCTAATGTTATGGGTGTGGTTCTACAATTAAAATGTGTACTCATTTTGAAATGAAAATTGTTCTCTTGACAATGGCATCATAATAAATCGTGCCAATTTCATATAGGACCGGGACTCTCCCTATGCATGCTGATGTGTGCTGATTGAAGGTAATGTGGATCTGACCTTTGAGAAGGCAAAAGATAATAATATATTGGGGACCATAGCCATGCGGACTCTAAACAAGGGGTGTGAGACTCCTAACAAGGGCATCAAGGATTGGGTCATAGAGCCTGAGCAAAAGTCCCACATTGCAAAATATCTTTTTATTTAAAAAAAATATGCTCACTTTGGATTTTTATTTTTTCCTATTTTAAGGAGAAAGAAATTGAATAAGCGATTTATTGTCAATATAGTATTATTGATATGCACATATCGACAAATACATATTGCTGGAAGAATCTTCTAACCTTGGCTTTCTTCTTTGTTGTTAATAAATTTTTATTGTCATTTAAAAAATATGAATTTTGCAATCCACCCTAGGTTCCAATCAAAGCCTTGGCACCCTAATTATGACAGGATCATCTATATCTATATCACCAATATCTTTTACTACAACTCCTTTAAAAAATACACATGGCTCGTATAGACAATTAAGAGCAGAATTTCACTTTTAACTAATCTAAAATGTTTTTTTTGCTACACAGAATTCTTTGGTAATTATAGATGTGTTCTGTTTGATTACACCATAAAAATATGTTAGAGAAAGAGAAAATAGCACTTCAATGTGTATTTTATTTTAAGAATGATATGATAAATGGTTTGAAAATTTTAAATAAAAAGATTAACTTCATATTGATCGAATAAATAGTTAGAAGAAATTAAAGAATTTTATATATTTTTAATTATTTAAGTAAATAAATTATCAAGTACAAGTGGATATACATTTACTTAAATGGGAGAACATGTTTTATAACAAAAGACTTGTCACATTATTTTTAGTCAATAATAATTTGATAAGTTAATATTTTAGTTTCTTTTTACTTATTTGAATTTGATATAAAATTATAAAAATGGATGAATAAGTTTGAAGGTCATCACTTTAACATTAAAAGTACTATTTCTATTTTCAACCATGTATTTTTTGTGGTCTAATACCAAATAATTGTAATTTATATTTCAAGAAAAACTTTAATATTTAAATATAGGGATAAACTACTGTAAACCCAAGTGCAACTGTTCAAATGTATTTTGGTGCATGGTCTCATGTGGGGCCCATTATTAGTGACTCTTAATCATTTAAAATTTTAACTAGATTTAATCTTGATTGATATTTATTAGATGTATACTCAGTATTAGATTGATAAATATAAAGAAAAATATTTATTTAATCTTAAATTAAATGTTAAGATGATTTAATGATTTCCATCAATAAAATATAATGATTTAATAATTTATCTTTTCATAATTTTTTTAATTATTAGATAGTTCTTATCCTTCTATTATAACTGGCCAAAATATCTTTTGGTTTATCGAACTTGCTCTTATATATATAAAACAAATCAATAGCTCTAAAAATTATCTCACGTCAAATTATTAAAAAAATTCTAAACAATAATGAAATGGGTATTATCAGTAAAACAGTAAATCTAATATATTGTAAATGAATCTACAGTAATTCAAAAGCTATTTAATATAAAATTATGAAAACAAATCATCATATAATTTTTTTTAATTAGAAACGATGCATTTGTTCTTTAACATTCATTTTTTCACAGCTTTACATAAGATAGACTTGAAAATTGTAAATTTAATTTAAACTTTACATATTTTAAATATTTAAGGACTCTTTTCTATTTGAGAATATTGGTGATCTAGTGTACTTGGCACGTTGGATGTAAAAGTTCCACACGTCATGCACCCGGTGGGAAATAAAATTTCTAAGTGGATCTCCCTCCATATTCCAATCCTATGTTTTGACTTATAAATCGAACCGAACAGCTGTCGATTCTCCAGTTCAATTAGAACCGCTAATGATGCAGTTTAGTAAGAAATTAAAAGCCGTTTTTGGTCAAAAACTACAGAAAATCGGACAAAACAGCAGTTTGACGCGATTTTATAAATAAAATTGTGAATCTTGAGATGTGTCTTACAAATTTTTAATTTTTTTCTAATTCAAAATATCAAAAATTAACATTAAAAAATAGATATATTTGAAATATAAAGGTTTTTTACCATTTTTATCTCATATCTTTCATTATTTTGATATATTACTCAGAATTTAAATATTATTTATAATATTTATATAAATTTATTTGTAAATTAATTTACTCACACCGATTTTTAACTCGGTTGAAATCGATTAATGACGAAGACAGGCGGTTAGAGAGTCCCGCTCGCGAATGAACCCTATGTTTTGACGCTCCCAATTTTGACGCCCATGTATGACACTCCAACTCTATATTTTGACGCTCGCAAGACGTCGGCTTCAGCGTCATTTTCCCTGTGCTTCAGGCTTCACTCTCCGCCTTCACTGCCCTAGCTTTTGCGTCCAACTTCTCTTCCCTCCCTTTCTCATGACATTGTAGAAAGAAACTGCATTCGCCTTCGATTCCTCACTTTTACCTTTTTCCCTACAGAAATTTCTCTTTTCTTGAAATCTACATTTCCATTTTTTAAAAATTCCATGGAATCTTCCAACGCGATGGAAGAAGATTCGAAGCGGCCGATGACCGGAAGAAGCGACGATGAGGAAAACTTGAGTCAACCTATCGACTCTGATGAGTCCGGCGACGATTTTCCCACTGCAAATGGCAAAAAAGGGAAGAACGTTTCCGAGCCGATGGATCTCGACGTATCCATTGACGACTACTTCAACGGTGATGATGACGGAGGTGACATCTCTGATATGACGGTGGATTTCCTTGAGAGCTTCTGTAAAGGTGCTGCAAGGTCATTTTTTGATGAATGGGGCATGATCAGTCATCAGTTGAACTCCTACAATGATTTTATAGAGAATGGGATTCAGAGGGTCTTCGATTCTCTTGGTGAGATTGTGGTGGAGCCAGGGTATGATCCCTCGAAGAAGAGGGAAGGTGGATGGAAGTATGCGTCGGTGACATTTGGAAAGGTTACTCTTGAGCGGCCACGATTTTGGACTGGGGAGAAGCCTCAAGAAGATCTCAGGAAAGAGTTTCTGAATTTGAAGCCGCGGCATGCCCGGCTTCAGAACATGACGTATTCTTCTCGGATGAAAGTAGACATTAAGTTGGAGGTAATTTAAAAAAATCTTGAACTTACGTTGTGAGTCCCATTTGATGCATTTTTGTGCTTTGCATGTCTATTTGGAGTCCAATACATTTGTAATCAAATGCAGGATATCATGATGCATCCTCAATTCGAAATTTCGCCTCGCCCTGCATCATGCAACTTTTTATCATGCGTTCTGCTTTTCATCCTATGGTCATGCATTTGATGGCATGGTGCTTCCCTCTTGGTCTTGCATATTTGATGATGATCTGCATAAGATATCCATAAGAAATGCCTATGCGGCAGTACAAGGGAAATCCAGACACTCTGATGTTTGTTATCTTCATCGTAGTCATTGCCACTTGCCTAGGCTTATCTCATAGCTCCTAGTTCTAAGGAGACTTACTTAAACTCGGCCCACTTTTTCCTTTTTTTTTTTTTTGTTTATAATAAATATTAAGTACTTGAATTAATTCGCGTTTGTGGCTCGTAATACTTAAGTAGGGACTCTAATTAATGGGATTATGTATGATATTCTTGTATACAATGTTTTATATTGAATATATTCATATCCCATTGCCCATATGTTTCAGTGCTTTAGGATTAATGTGTGTGTGTGTGAGAGAGAGAGAGAGAGAGCAATTGAAAAGATACGTTGAAAAGGTATTAGCACCTGTGTGATCTAAATATACGGTGAAAAAGGTGTTAGCACCTGTGTGATCTAAATATACATTGAAAAAGGTGTTAGCACCTGTGTGATCTAAATATACATTGAAAAAGGTGTTAGCACTTGCGTGATCTAAATATACATTGAAAAAGGTGTTAGCAACTGCATGATCTAAATACATAGACGCCCACCATTGGTCCAAGACATGGGGTGTAGATTTTTTTTGCTATACATTGTATCTAATTAAGTGCACTTGGCAAAACTGGGTCCATGCCTAGGCATGTGCTTCATTCCTTATGCCTTGGAAGCCAATTTGCTGTGGTGCTTACTGCTATTGTTATCTTATTATGTCTGTAAACAAGAGTGTTCTTTGCATATTGTATTTGGGAGGGGAAAAATGGCTTCTTAGGTAAGAATTTGCTATGGGTAAAGTATGATTATGAAGTTGTGAACATACTGAGAAAATGAGGTGCCAATGCACTTGGGTTGAACTTATTACATTGGATGCTGACAAGAAATACTTTGCCTGTTGCTCAAAAAGATCTCTTTTGCGTCATGGTTGTGGCTAATGTTTGAATTTGATTCTTTTCCTTGCTTTAGTTTCGGGTAGTAGAGATGCATCTTCCCAACACAATGCAGCTAGATACTCTTCCTTGGTTTGGTTCATGGGTAGTATACATGTTTTTGGATAAAATGGGTTATCTCCCATCTTGCTTTGGAGGTGAGATTGATCCATGGATGCACAAAACCACCCGCAAGCATCTGTGTATCAGATAAACCTAGAAAGAGTCGAACCCAAGACCTCTAGTCTCATCCTAGAAGCTAAGACCAACTGAGCTACCCGTTCAGGTTAATTGTAGTACACATGTTGCAACTGTAGAAAATAATAATAGAGAAAAAAGAAAAGAGAAAGGAAATATTGGAGAAGATGATTTCTCTGTATTGTTTTGAATTGTTTTTATGTGAAGGAGGATATATGTATAAATAGATTAAAGGGAGCCAATCACGGTGGATAAAAAGGAAATAAACAAAAGAATAATCAATTATACTAAATCATACACGTAATGACATAAATTGAGTTGACTTTCCAAAAGTAAGAAGATTTTGGTAAACTCAGTCAGGAAGTGGGCCCCACAAGGTCAACTTAGTTCAGAAGTGGGTCCCGCAACAGCAACAAGCCCTTAATTTCTAGGAAGCTGTTTACAACCCTTAAAATTCATTGTTTTAAGAGAAGAAGGACAAGGAGGAGAAGAAGGAAGTTGTTTCCTCTTTTAAGTATCTATTTTCTTGCTGATAGCGTATTGAATAAGTTGGTGAGACTATGGATTTGAGTGTTTCTTACAAAATTCATATGATTTCCTACTCATATAGATGGGGTAAATGGCTATGATGGTGATAATAATGTTGCTGTCGCTGCTGATGGATGGGTTTTAGCTTTTCAGGGATAGTTGTATTTTGGAGATGCTTTTGATTTGATTTTAAGGCTTTCATACCTTGTTTGCTTAACGTCTATGTATTATTTTATCATTGTCAAAGCCAATAAAGCTGTTTTTGATCTGTCCTTCTGCATATGCAAACCCATATATGTATCTTACTTCCCTTTTCATGCATTTGCTTAAAAAAAATCTGCTTAAATATTATAACAGATGCTGTAAAATGAGATGTTTCTCGATTTTATTCCTAAAATTGTTGCTTGCTGTTCCCCATGGCGTTACCTGGTGGCTATCTTGTGGGGGTGTGGGACGTCACCTGAAGGGGGGGTTTAGTAGGGTTGTGCTTGAGGTTCCCCCCCTCCCTTCTCTCCGTCATTTAAAAAAAAAAATTGTTGCTTGCTGTTTTGATCTGTTTTTTTTTTTTAATTTGAAGGTTTAATGTCCTTGACTGCCCTTCTATCTCATTACATGTCTGTAACAGCTTTTCATTTGTTTTGGTACTATTTACTTGTAATTCTTTAACTCTTCTTATTGGAGCAGAGTGAAAAGGTAGAACTCAAAAAAGCCAATCCCAAATAGATGGGATAAAGGCTTTGATGTGGTAATTATCTTTTCTTAATATCTTACTGTCACTGCGTTTGAGTGGATGGATACTTTTGGTATTCTGGTCTTCCAATCCAGAAAAGGCACGTGGGCATATTCTTTTTAAAAGAAACTGTACGTGAATACTGTATGGCTTCCTTATAAGTTTATGGTAAACTAAAGGATACTCAATGTTCCATCATACAGAATATCCTCTAGTTCTCTTCATGGCTGGTGTCCCAACTTTCTATTATATTGTTGTCGGTTATGACTCAGATAATTCAGCATTGACATTTATCCAGTCAATATGGCTTGAACGTATTGCATGCTCACTCTGTCAAGTTAGCTTGGGTTAGGTCGTGAGTTAGACACCAAAACTGTGATTTAATTCCTTGTATTTAAGAATGATGGTACCAACTGGAAATACAAGCTTAACCAGTCAGAAATACTGCTTTCCATTTTGTTGCTGCGTCGTTGTTTATTTATTTATCTTTACTTTTTCAATCACTTGATTGTTGCATCTCATTAGTTTCATCAATATTATTGGCACAATCATTTTGGTTGTGAACATTGTTGGTTATTGTCAATTATGATAAACAATGTAGTGAGGACCTGGTCACGTAATTTGGTTTCTCTAGTTTGTAATATCTAGTAATGTCGACTGACCAAGATATGTTGGCCATATTTGAATTGCCATAACATCATCCTCTGTTTCTTTTTCTATGTTGTCTTCATTTCATCAGGTTTACACTAAAGAGCTTATTAAAAGTGACAAATTCAAAACCGGGAAGGAGCAATACATTAATAAGAAAGTGTTGAGTGAAGAGAAAAGGGATATTGTCATCGGAAGGATACCTGTGATGGTTAGATCAAACCTTTGCTGGATGCAGGGACATGAAAAAGTTGATTGTCCTTTCGATGATGGCGGATACTTTTTGATCAAGGGTACAGAAAAGGTCAGTTATATCTTTGTGTAGCTCCCACTCTATTCATGAGTGCTTGCTGTCTCAATCTAGCCACACTATTTGTGAATACCTGCTCACATTTTAGGGGACACTTAACTCCCCTGCTGTGTTGATTCTGTTTTAAGTGGAAAGTTAGCTTCTTCTTCTTCATGCTGTTCTTCTGGCCAGTTTAAATTTTTTGTACGGTCCACTCAATTTTTGAATGTTTGCTGTTTGACCTAGCTACTCCATTTGTGGATTCATGATGCTGATATAGTTTTAGGTGGACAATCCTGCTGTTCTGATCTAGCCATTCCAGTTCTGAATGCCTGTTGTTCTGTCTTTTTGAATAAAATGCCTCAATTACCCCCAAAAAGGAATACGTGCTGTATTGATTTCATTTTAGGTTGATGTAGTTTTTAGGTGGATGGTCCATCTGCCTTGATCCAGCCACTTTAATTCTGAAGGCCTGCTGTCTTAATGGAGTTTCATGTGGATAGTCCTGCTCTTCTCTACTTCTTCCTAATCTGCCAATAATTGTTCCATTCCATCATTTTTCTTCTGTATTTTTTTACTCCACATAAAACACAATGACGAAGTCAGCCATTGGTTGTACCACTTTTCTGTATCTTTACATGCGCTACCTGACTCTGGTCTTTCCAGAAAGGAACAAGGAAGAACTTCATTTCCTTTCTGGAAGAACCAGAGTCAGGTAGTGCTTGTATGATCACCTGCATGTCTCCCATTAAAATTTGTGCTTATATATACTTATCATGCATTTTAGACATTTACTGAACATCTCAATGATTGAAACCTGTACTAGGATGCTAAACTGGTCTTTTGATTCCCATATCTTTCTTGGACCATAAAAAACCTCATTATTTTGTAAATTTTTGTCTTGATTGAAGACATACTTGGCTGAGCCATTGGGTGAAAGGGACTTTGGATCCATTACTTACAAGTAGGTCCAAACCGGGTCATACTGGTGAATGTAATAATAGATGTCAGGAATTTTATATGTTTAGTTCAGACTTCTTTTTCTCATTTGATATCAAAAGAAAAATCTTGTTCACTGCTCTGTTTCCTTATTGAAAGGAATTCCTCAAGTCATTGTGGAAAATCAATATACTTTTCTATTTTTTCTCATTTTAATGAGGAATCAGCAGTGAAATTGATATTTGCAATGTAGTGCAATCCAGATCAAAGCTGTATATGGTGGATTTTGTGTATCAGCAATTTGGTACACAAAATCTCCTTATGTACAGTGATTTTTCAGCCAATTCCAATTGCAAACTTTGGTTTTGATTAGAAGCTGACATTTACTCTCTCATTATCAGGCTTTGGTTCCCTCATTAATTTCACTGTTATTGCCTGGCTACCTTGCATAGTCTGCCTCATGCTGTTTGCCTCTCATTTAGATCTGAGAAATGAGATTTGTTTTTTTTCCCACATAAGTTTGTACTACCATTAAGAAAATACTTTAACTAATTTGCACTCAACTGATCAATTCCTTCACCAGCTTCCGTTGAACCTGCTTGTTCTTGGCGAATCTCATTTTTTGTCTCCTATTTCTTTCATGTGGATATGGTGAACTGAACATGAATATGGATTCGACTACATGTAGGTTGTGTAGGCCTATGAACTTAGTGGAACATTAAGGTCCCTTTAAGAGGTGAAAACGTTGGAGTGTATTTTCTCTTGTTCAGTTATCTATCATCCAATTTGCAGTGATATTCCCAAACAAGTTGTTTGCAAATTTTTTCATTTTTCTATTTATGTTATATTTGATCGATAATAGTCCCTACTAATTTTACATCTCATCTTTTTTGTCATGTAAATGGATCAACCTAGCTTTTTAATTCCTAAAATGCACTTTCTTGCATGGCTCACTTCAGCTTCTCTCTCTCTTTCTATATATCTTTTCCATTGCAGACAATCATTGCACAGGAAGAGAGATGCTTAAATCGAATTTGGGTGTCTAATAAACCAAGCTGGACAATTCAACACCCATCACCATTCAAACGGGAGAGAATCTATGTAAAACTTGGAGAAGCTTCAAAAGCTGATGGTCTTAGTGGTGGAAAAGTCATTAACATGTTCTACCTGTATTCTCGGCCCATTCCTATTTGGATCATGTTTTTTGCTCTTGGTGCCTCATCTGATAAAGATGTTGTTCAAATGATTGATCTGGATGTTCATGACTCTAGCTTGGTGAATATACTTTTGGCTACAATTAATGATGCTGATGAGACCTGTGAGGGTTTCCGGAAACAAGAAAAAGCTCTTGAATATATTAGTGGACTTGTCAAAAGTTCAAAGTTTCCACCTGAAGAGCCCATTGAGGAATGCCTTGATAAGTACCTCTTTTCCAATCTTAATGGTCATAGGGAAAAAGCTCTCTTTTTGGGATACATGGTGAAGACCCTTTTGCTGGCTTATTCCGGAAGACGGAAATGCGACAATCGAGATGACTTTAGAAACAAAAGATTGGAATTAGCTGGTGAGTTGCTTGCAAGAGAACTTTGGATCCATGTGAAACATGTAGAAAGGCGCATGGTCAAAGCCATGCAGCGAGATCTTTATGGAGATCGCAGTGTGCAGTTCATCGAACGCTATCTTGACGCATCAATTATCACTAATGGCTTTTCTAGAGCTTTTTCTACTGGATCGTGGTCTCATCCTTTCAAGAGGATGGAGAGGTGCTCGGGTGTTGTTGCAACTCTTAGGAGAACAAACCCCCTCCAAATGATGGCGGACTTAAGGAAAACCCGTCAGAGGGTCATGTATATTGGGAAGACTGGAGATGCCAGATTTCCGTAAGTTAAATATACTGAATTATTTTAGTAAGGCACATCTTATTTAAAGGTTCTACTCTATTATAGCAGTTATTGGATGTTTGATATTGTAGGTACAATTGTGTGCAATATTTTATTTATTTATTTATTGAAATGGACTGTGCACACAATTCTTCAACATTAACACTGCAATGGAGGCCCTGTTTCCATTTGATCATATACTCTTTTTTGGTGTGGTGATCTTATACTCACTGTTATTCTGGAATGTGCTAATATTTTCTCTCTGCTCAATGTTTGCATTTGGAGTTCTAATATGTTGCAGGATATAATCCAGAAGAATCAACAGAATGTGGTTAGCATTTTCATAATTAAAATCAAATTTCTAAAAATCTTTGCTAATTTTTTTACTTTTTTACTAAATATTTGTGTTGTATGTGTTCAATTATCTTTCATTTTGACAAAGTTAACGTATAGGATTACAAAGTCTCCCTGTTGGTATTATTTCCAGAAGTCCAGAACTTCAAGTCTACATGTCTTTGGCAAACTAATCCCACGTCATAAATGTGCTTTCTTTGGGCCTAACTGGAAGGGACCCAAACAGTTTGGATTTATAGGTAACCTTTTGATGGTTTTTAGGAGTATCATGCAAGGTACTCCTTTTATCAACCTCTATGGTCTATGTTTCATGAGTACTTAAATATAGGCCATATGTGTATGTCGGACGCCCATGTGTCCATGCTGGACACTTTATTTTTGTGTGTAAAATCTGTCTCTACCATGTCCATGCTGTATCTGGGTATTATAGCCTATTGGGTAGACCACACTGTTAGATCAGGTGGTTGGATACTATAAATTTATATAAAATTTGATATATGTCTAATCCACCAGACTGCCCTTTAATTTAAATGATTACCATACCCCTGAAAAACATACCATCTGTCACACACATATAATAGATTTACAATTATAGAAATGACCAAAAAATGGTGTTATTGTGTGGTACCATAACACCCATGGAAAAACACAGTGAGATAGCGAAAAAGTTTTGAAGCTAGGTTTAGTCTGGACTCAAGGCGAACCCAATCCATTGACATAGGCTCAAGATGCCTTTGCATTGAGTTGATAGTCAAAATTTTCCAAAATTGATCCAATTAAGTGACTGAATTTTCTCCCTTGTTTGTAGGAGATGATTGTGTGAGGTTGAAGTGGTGACCTTGGGTTGAGATTGCCTATAGGTACCCATGGTGTCAAAAGGGTGTGCCCTTAGGATGTGATAGGCATGTAAATTTTCTTGGTAATCAATTGAAATTTGTAAGAGTGCAAAGAAAAAAAAAAATGAGTGCATTTGGCTAATTCTCAATCTCCAAAGTTGAATATTTTCAACCTCTAGAAAGTCAGCTTTCAATCCAAGTTTCTGACAGGCAGTAGATTAGGAGTGACTATGTTAAAAAAATAGGAGATTCTAAGCTTTGTGGGAGTGGAGGGGGGAGGGTGGATCTTCATCTCTGAAGCCTATCTATTCAGTAAGAACTCCCTCTATTCTTCATGAACCTTTTGGCTCTAGTGACAACTCATCTTTCACTCCTCCATTGACAACTAAACAACAAGATTTTGGTATAAGTAGATTTTCTCTTGATCTCCTAAATTTAGAATCTCCAAGATCAGAATCTTCCAATTTCCAAACGTGCCCTGAGATGAGCAAATCTATCTACTTGGAGGCCACTTATGATGTCAAGTCAATAGTGTGGTTCATGTTCAGATAATGTGTTTTTGAAACTTTCTAACCATTTTTAAGGTTTATTTTTTTTAAAAATGGTTGTGTAATCATTAGAGTTAAACTGCAAATTCTAGTGTCTAGTTTCAAGAGGAATCTTTTTTTTTTTTGAAATGGTTCATATATTAATAGATTAAGAGGCACCAGAGGTGCAAGTAGAGAAGTGAAAAGTAAATAAGAAACAACAAGCAACAGTAACAGGGAAAGAAGCCTCCCAAAAAGAAGCCAAAAGCCAAGTCAGTATCAAGAGGAATCAAACAGAAAGTTTCACTCTAGCGCCTAATTCCAGAACTTGTCCTAAATAAAAAAGTTGCAGAATTCAAAGAATTTTGAAATTCTATAGAAGAGTTCTACCAGATAGTCCCTTAGTTTTACTATCCTTTTTGTTGTTAGTTACTTTTATTTGGTGGGCTGACTAAAGGAATATCCTTGTCTATTTTAGGTCCTATATAGTATGAATACCACCTTTATTTTAGCCATTTTAGATGTAGAAATTCCAAACATTATTATTATAACTCCAAACACTTCTTTCTTTTTTTCTTATCCTATGTACTGCTTCTTAGCACCTCTTGTGCCTTTCTTTCTTTATAATACATTTATCATTTCACAAGTAAAAATATTATATGTATTTACACTGATAGTGTTTGATGCTTGAAAATCAGTTGTATCGTGAAACTTGATGTATGTGTTGCATGCAGAAACCCTTCATACTGGGGAAAGGTGTGTTTTCTCACTACACCCGATGGTGAAAATTGTGGCCTTGTAAAGAATATGGCAGTCACTGGTCTTGTCAGCACAAAATTGCCAGAACTACCTCTTGATAAGTTGACATATTGTGGGATGGAAAAACTGGATCAGGATTCTCCATCCTTACTGAGTGGAAAGGATAAAGTTTTCTTGAATGGAAACTGGGTTGGAGTTTGTGGAGACTCTTCTACTTTTGTTAAAAAACTGAGAAATATGCGTCGCTTCCAGAAGATCCATCCTCAGGTCAGTCTTCAGCCTCTGCATGTACAGTTATTTTATTTATTTATTATTTTATGAATATTTATAAATGTTATTATCACTATCTCTTGGTCACTTTGCTTTTGATAGATATCACTTAGTGGACTTTATTCTACCAAGATATCTCAATGCTTTTCCCTATCAATTTGTTATAGGTGGAAATCAAAAGAGACCAGCCTCTGGGAGAAGTTCGGATATTTTCTGATGCAGGAAGGATCATGCGTCCTCTCCTCATTGTTGATAATTTAAAGAAAATTAAAAAAATAAAGGGAGGATGTTACTCTTTTAAGTCTCTTTTGGATGAGAAAATCATAGAACTTGTAGGCGTGGAGGAAGAAGAAGATTGTCTAACAGCATGGGGGATCAGAAGCCTTTTCAGCGAGGAGAAAGATAAAAGCCAGCCATCCTTGAAATACACTCACTGTGAGCTTGATCCTTCTTTCTTGTTGGCCCTAAGCTGTGGCATCATCCCATTTGCCAACCATGATTTTGCTAGGAGAGTGTTGTATCAGAGCGAAAAACACTCCCAGCAAGCCATTGGGTTCAGCACTATGAATCCAAATATTCGAGTTGACACTGTTATGCACCAGCTGTACTATCCTCAGCGTCCACTTTTCAGGACCATGACATCTGATTGCCTTGGAAAACCAGAACCTACTCTGGGCCGTAGTTATATCTTGCCAAGACCGGAGTACTATAATGGCCAAAATGCTATTGTTGCAGTTAATGTGCACCAAGGGTATAACCAAGAGGATTCCTTGGTCATGAACCGGGCATCATTGGAACGAGGTATGTTTCGTACAGAGCACATTAGGAGTTACAAAGCTGAGGTTGAGAACAGTGAGATTTTTGAGACCAAGCGATTAAAGCCAAAGGATAGGGTGGATTTTGGTAAAGTAGAAAGTAAAGTTGGGCGTGTTGATAGTCTTGATGATGATGGGTTCCCATATATAGGCGCCAACCTGCAAAGTGGTGATATAATAATTGGGAAGGCTTCAGAGTCCGGAGTGGATCACAGTATCAAGTTGAAACACACGGAAAGGGGGAAGGTGCAAAAAGTTTTATTGTCTGCTAATGATGATGGGAAGAATTTTGCAGTTGTTTCCTTAAGACAGGTCAGTTATATTCTCGTATGGACAACTGATGGGATAAATAAAACCCATACAAACTTAAGGTTATTTTGATCAGCTTCTTCCACCTTGAATAAACCCATGCAAATGTATTATACGATTTTTATAACATTTGTTCTGAATAATTTATTTTTGAAGTCTCCTTTATTAAAATATTAACAACATCTATCTAATTTTGGCATTTATGATCATGACATGCTGAAAAAATATGCTACTAGTAGTACAAACCATAAAAGCTGATGATTAAATATCTTTTCTTTTATCTAGTTAAAATAGGAGAAACTTTTCTCAACTTTGTTTCTCAATGATTTTCTGGTCCCCTTGTGGGTTTAAGGGTTGGTAGAGCCATGACTTTGGAACAAGCCAACCCCCTCGCCCTCCCCCTCTGAGCTGGTTTTGATTCTTTGTACAGTCCTTTGTCTTTTCTTAATAAAGTCTTTTTGTTATCTCCAAAAAAGAGTAGAAAGATTTTTTTTCTTTAAATATTTTCTACATGCAATTGTGTATCTGCAGGTGCATAGGTTCTGTTGCTTGTTGGGCAAATGCAAATTTAAGTGAGAATACATGTATATGCATATTAATTATATATTTACTGTATTGTACTGTAAGACCCACTGATGTGGTGTTTAGCTACTTAAAAAATAAGAATAAAAAATCAAGCTTGACTTCTGTTTTGCCAGAATTTCTTGGACAGCAAATGCCTTTGGAATCCAGTTTGGCCTTTCTTTTGAATGATATGCAATTTGGCCATGTTCAATAACTGAATGCCTGATTTGGAAAAATCTACAGGCATTCTAACACAACAATAACGAGAAACAACCCTGAGGGACTCTATTATCTGTTAAGATGGCATCTAGTTATTTTTTGTTAGGAAGAAAGCATTCATTCTGATATATCATTGTTCTTGCCTACATATTTGACTTGCCTATTACATGATGCAGATTCGATCCCCTTGTCTTGGTGACAAGTTTTCCAGCATGCATGGTCAGAAAGGAGTGGTTGGGTTCTTGGAGTCCCAGGAAAATTTCCCCTTTACTCTCCAAGGCATAGTTCCTGATATTGTAATAAATCCCCATGCATTCCCAACTCGACAAACTCCTGGGCAGCTGCTTGAGGCTGCTTTGGGGAAGGGAATTGCCTGCGGTGGTTCTGTTAAATATGCTACTCCTTTCATGACTCCCTCCATTGATGTGATAACAGACCAACTTCACAGGTAAAATGTCAGACATATGATTCTATTATCATATAGTTGCTTCATAAACATAATGACAGGAAAAATCATTATATAACACAAGGATAGGTGTGATGATAATAATGCAGTATTGTCAGAAATCTGCATGCATGCATACGTACAAACGTGGGTCACCTGCGCACTCTTATCTGGTGCCCACATGGGGCCAGTGGGATAGGTGGGTTAGAAAGATCTATATTCTGCATGTGGGCCTAATAAATCAGCTTGATTAAATCAGTCCAAGTATGGATTTCATGGCCGTAGAGTTAATGTCATGTGTAATGAGTTATAACCCAATTGTGGATATGACTTGGAATGGGTTCAAAATTGATAGGCATCCAACGTGGGGGTAGAGTGTTGTGTTGTAGAATAGAGTGTTGTGTTGTAGAAGAAGTGCAATTGAAGCTTTGGAAAGGAAATCAACCCAAATACCTGCAGGTGCAAGGGATGATGGTTTTTTCACATTCATTTTGAGGGTAGATAGTGCTATGAAACTCAAAATTCCAACTGATTAGTTTGGTTTCCAACTCATATAAGATGATCTCCTAGGTGTTAGCAAATGGGATGAAGGAGATTATGCCTTTGATTTCTTCAAACTTCCAAGGGGCTTTCATTAAAGGTAAGCATATTTTGGATGATGACATCCTAGTTGCTAAGAAAGTATTGATTCTAGGGAAAGGGCTAAGGAGTGTGGAATGGCCTACGAAGTTGATTTGGAGAAAGCTTTCGACCATGTGGATTGGTCATACTTATTAACATGTTGCATGGATTTGGTTTTTGAGTTGGATGGATTTTTTGGATGAAGGAATGTCTCTCCACACCTTTTTTTTTTCCATCGTGGTGAATGGGTCTCTAAAAGGTTTTTTTTACAAAAGTCAAGGGGGCTTAGACAAGGTATCCTCTTTCATAATTCCTTTTATCTATTGTGATGGAGGGTCTTTGTCGATCCTTTCAGAAGGTAGAAAAGGGAGGGCCTCATTAGTGGTTTTCGCATGGAGAGCTCCATTCTCTTTATTCCCATCTTCATTTTTCAAATGAAACCATCATTCATTTTTTTGCAAAGACGAGAAAGAGCAAGCCCTTTATGTTTTTAATCATGTAATGTTTCCAAGCCATCTCTAGTTTGAAGGTTAATATTTCCAGAAGCACTATTTAATGTCAAATTTTAGAGGTTGGCTTAGTGGCTTCATATATGGTATTTTTCCCTTTTCCATATCTGGGTCTTCATCTGTATATTCTCTTGTTTATCAATAAACTAACGTTCTTTCACAAAAGACAAAAAAGATTGTTTTGAGATACACAATTTGGGTTTTATTGTTTTCTTATTTCTCTTATTTCCAGTTATTTGGTTCTCATGTATCATTTTATTTGTTATGCAGGGCTGGATATTCGAGATGGGGAGGAGAAAGAGTTTACAATGGTCAAACTGGGGAAATGATGCATTCTCTGATCTTTATGGGCCCTACATTTTATCAGCGTTTGATCCATATGGCCGAAGACAAGGTGAAATTTCGGAACACTGGACCAGTCCACCCGCTCACTCGGCAGCCAGTGGCCGACCGGAAGAGATTTGGTGGTGTCAAATTTGGTGAAATGGAACGTGACTGTCTTATTGCCCATGGTGCAGCTGCCAACCTACATGAGCGCCTGTTCATGCTTAGTGATTATTCTCAGATGTTTATCTGCCAGAAGTGTACTAGAGTCGCAAACGTGATCCAAAGGACATTGCCTGGCAGCAGGAAAATCAGAGGCCCGTATTGCCGGTTCTGCGAGTCTGCTGATAATATTGTAAAGGTCAATGTGCCGTATGGTGCAAAACTTCTCTACCAGGAGCTGTTCAGCATGGGCATTTGTCTCAAGTTTGATACCGAGGTTTGCTGAATCAGTCCAAGGGGTGTACATATGTTTCTCATCTGGCATATGATGTTAGTTGGCCTTGCAATATGGACCAAGGAAGATTTTCTGATTAGGTTAGCTTTGTTTGTACATATGATTTCCTCTTTACTGCTGTTCCGTACTGTCAATTGGTTGTGGATTTGTGGTGATTGATTCTGTATAGTTTGTGTTTTGTAATGCTGTTTCTCACCACTATTTAAAGCAATCAAGTGTAATGATACCCTCTAACCTCGCCTAGGCTTTTTCAGGAGCGCTGGCTCATTTCAATATTTACTTAGTGTTCCTTTATCATTCTCTTTGGGTTATGTGTAAGAATAGATTAGTAGGACATTTTGGATTGTTAAGAATCAGGTGAATGAGAATGTTGAGAGAAGCCTTGAAAATCGGCAGCTTAATCTTACTTTTCAAAAAGAAAATTGGCTTAAATCTGGAGATGAAAGTGGTGAACCACTACAGAAGAGAAAAGATGAAACCAGGAGAAACTTCAGCTTATTCTTAAGCGCTTTGTGTTCTTTTTAGCAAAGTAGATGCACATCAGAACAAAAAAATATTGGTGATGTGTGACATTCATCGGTTCATGCAGTAGTAGCGAGAGCTTTAGAAAATAAAGGTCGGTTTCAACTCGTCCACACTCACTATGGACGTTAAAAGGTCTCTGAGTCGGCAGCTCTCTTCGGTGCTTCTGAAGAATGGTGAAATGGGCCATGACCCTAGGACTTTTATAAACATGCGTTGTATTGGACCTTTGGATTCGATACCACAAATTTTCAATTCCGATAACCAATGGGAGTCCAACCGTCCCAGTTGGCATCAGTACAGGTGCGCAGTGTATAAACCCCGTTCCTACTTGATTCCACTTCACCCATGTTGACCTTAAAAAAAGAAAGGGATCAACCAGAAAATGTGAGGATAAAAAGGACTACTTCACCCAAGTTGACCTTTATATAAAGGATCAACCAGAAAATGTGAGGAGAAAAAGGGTAGAATTTTTTTTTGATGACCAAGGTATCCAGAGGTCTCTTGGAACATTTAACGTAACTAGTCTTTGAAATATGTGCAAGCCTTCCAATCTCAAAATCAATGGCTTTGAATTATGTATTTGTATATTTCGGCTTTAGATTGGATTGGAAAAAAAACTGCATGAAAATTGGGTTGGGTTGGATTGAGAAATTTAAAAGTCAATCCCGACCTAATCCGACTCAAACTGCTGACCCAAGTTACTTAATCCAATTGACTCTAATTTAAGTCAACCGAAACTGATGATCCAAGTTACTTAACCCAATTGACTCTAATTTCTGACCCGACTTAAATTGACCTGACTCAAGTTTTAGCCCTAAGTAGAGCCATGTCAAATAGTTCTCCAATTCATTGTTATTTTTGGCACAATGAGTGTGACCTTTCCGCTCTGGTAGATTAGAAAAAAGGGGCGGGGGTTTATAAAAGTCTCATTGCAATTTTGACATTTTTCTTGGCAAAAGGAAAGCAAAATAATTGAGTATTCAAGTTTCATTAAAAATTTAAATCCCATAATGAAAATTTAAAGAACTATAGAAAATAAGCTCATAAAAATTCCACTAGAAGGAAAGAAAGAAAGTGCTAATCACAAAAAAAAAAAAATTGCTAAAATAGATAATAAATCTTATAATTCAGATGATGAAATTCAACTTGTGATATTCTCTCTTCATTTCAAGTTTGATGTGTAGTTCTGATAACTGATTTATGGGGTAAACGTTAGGATTTCCTCTTCACTTTTAAATTTCTCTTCCAACACCAGGTCAAGTAGACGATAGAAGTAGCCCACGCACATGGACCCAAAATTTCCCCAATTGTATATCACAACCTAGTCAACTACCATTCAATTCCCAGCAAAATGAAGTTTTTTTTTCTAAATTCAAACACCAATGATTCATCAAACAAATTGTTAGGACAGTAAAAAGATTTAAGTGCACCAATCAATCCATACAAGATGAAATCTATCTTGGAGAATCAAAGTCTTTTTACTGAATTTTCCTTTTAAACTAAATACGAAGAGGTCCATACATCCAACAAGTGTCGTCGGTAACTATCAATAAGAACTGTGTGAATTCTCTAAGTTATTCAGTAATCATGAAAGTTTAGAGAAAGAAACAAATTACTGCCTTCATCTAGAAGGAGAACTTGTACAGCATCTCATGCTTATAAAACTTGCCAGGATTGACAATCTGAGAAGGGAAACTGGGGTGATTAACAGAGTCGGGAAATCCTTGACTCTCCAAACAAACACCATCATAAATCCCATACACATACCCGTCTTTCCCCCGGATGTCGTCCAACTGATTACTGGTGTAGAACTGCAGCCCAGGTTGATTTGTCCACAGCTCCAACTTTCTACTGGTCTTCGAATCCTCCAAGATTGCCGCCTTCCTTAATCCATTGCTATCGAAAGGCGCATCGAGCACATAGTTAAAATCATAACCGAATGGGGTCTGCTGGATTCGGCTTCCGATTGTCTTGGGTGTGCTGAAATCATAAGGTGTGCCTTTCACAGGAAGGATCTGGCCGGTCGGAAGGAGGTCCTTGTCGACAGGAGTGTAGCTAGCAGCAAAGAGTTGGATAGTGTTTGAGAGGATGTTGCCGCTGTTTTGGCCGCCGAGGTTCCAGTAACTGTGGTGTGCAAGATTGATAGGGGTAGGCTTGTTAAGGGATTTCGCCGTCATGGTAATTCTCATGTGGTAGTCGCCGACGATTTGGTACGTGACATAGGCATCAACATCACCGGGAAATCCTACATGTTATGGTAACCCAGATAAGAAATGACTGCAGAGAAATAGCTCATTATGCAAATCTTTTTAGAGCTCATGTCGTATGAAGTGAAAAAAAACTAAGCTGTTTGCAAAAGGAATGAAGTCTTTACCCTGTTCTCCATCAAAGCTGTGGTAATGAAGTTTAATATAGGGGGATTTCCCACCTTTCCTGTGATCCACGACAGTCCAAATAACTTTGCTAAATCCTCTATGCCCACCTAAAACCTCCAAAAAATGATTAAGAATGTATACCAAAAAAATGGAGAAGAAAATTTAATAAATTGGATTAGAATTAGCACCATGAAGGGTGTTGTTTTTCTCATTAGCGAATAATTTATATCGTTTGCCATTGAGTGTAAATTGAGCATGACCGATTCTATTCGCAACCCTGCCGACAATTGCACCAAAATATGTTGTATCATTCTGCAACAAGAGAAAAGGAAATGAAAATTAAGAAGCATAGTAGTTTCTTCCATTCTATCCATAAAAATATTTAATTTCAAAATAACGGGTCCAGTAGAGAAATGAAGAAATCATACCACGTATGGAGGAACGGTATCAAACCCAAGAACAATATCATCCAAATTTCCTGCAAAACAGTCACAAATCATTGAAAAGAAAAAAGGAAAAATGGAATCATAAGCTACATTCACAATACTCATGAAAACCCATTTCTAAAAAATCAAGAAAAAAAAAAACCCACAAGTGCTTCAAACCTTTAGAATCAGGAAGAACGACAGACATCACAGTTGCACCCCAATTGGTAATCTTAACAGAGAAGTCTCCTTTCTTAATCTCATACATCCCAACTACCTTCTTTGCTGCAATGGCAACATCAGTGAGAGCGAATGCAATGAGAAAAAAGGCAAGAAAGACCTGCAACTTCGCCATACTGATGAGGATAGATGGCGAAAGAAGGGTTGACACTATGGACAAATATTAAGATTGAGGAGAGTGTGTATATATTGAGTATGATATATGTATGTATATAAGGAAGGAAGTTCTTATCCTTATCCATTAACATTTCGAAGATTGGATATAAATTTGAATCGGTCAAAGATAAGAGTCCATTCTTGTTAAGCTTGTAAAGTAGATAATATGATGAAAGTCCAAAAATTAGAATACGACAGCATCTATAATTCTAAAATGGGCAGGAGACCTCTTGTTGATGAGGGTAAAATGGTCATTGAAAATACAAAGGATAAAGGTAAAACCAAAGTCGTACCACACCATGTTTTTAGCGATATATTGATGTATTAATGTTAGAAGTTATTGATGTATTGATTTTTTTTTATGCTTATCCGACTTATTTTCAAGGCATATATAAGTTTTTTATTCATAAAGGGATGGATAATTAGGGGTTGATAATCAATTATGAACACCCTTTATTTCAAAAGGATTTTCAAACATGAGATTAGAGGGGTAAAATCTAGATTTTTTATCTTTTATCATTCGTAAAACAAACATAGTTTGAATAACTCTATAGAGAGTAACCCTTTGAGATAGAGTGAGAATCAAACTTAAGATTTCTATTTTTTAGACGAGTTTTTAACCATCATTCCTTACCTTTTGGGTTATTGATGTATTGATGTTAGAAATTAATTATAAGATAAAATAATTATAGGATATGATTAATTAGTTTAATTAGTCGTTATGTTTAAAACTTTCCCAACTTACTACCAGCACCACTATTGTGGTTATCCTTGTTTAGTTCATATTTGGCATTTCCGTCTCTCTGACTGAGTCTTCCTTCTTCCCCTTCATTCTCCCTCTCTCCTTGCAAACTTTGGTCTCTTTCCTTCCCTATATCTGAACCTCGTCTTCTTCTCTCCTTACGTCGACGGAAATCGATCCTTTTGTAGCTTTTCTAATAAATTGAGTCTTTAGTTTATAGTAGATATTCTATTAGTTTAATCTAACCTGGTTAATCAAGCTTTCATCTCAGAAAAAAGGGAATGTGTGGTTGATGGAGCTCTCTCCTTTAAGAAAATGTAGTTATAAAGTTGAGATTGACTATTTATTGAAAATCAATTTTATTAATCATTAATATTGATTAGATCTAAAGTATAAAAATTCCCAACTTAAAAAAAGTTTAATTCACATTTCTCTCTTCAAATTGAATAGTTAACAGCATTGAAAGGTTAATTTTTAATAATGCTTGATTAACAATTTTTAATAAAAGAATTCAAAGAGGTTGGAGTGATGGTGGGAACTCATTTTAGGAAGTGGGAATTCTGACATTGATTTCTACTTCACCCTAAAGAATTACTCAATGTAAAGTTATTCAATGTGTGGATAGGGAGGATTGAACATTCCTCGAAAATTAATCACGTGCTCTGAAAAGGCTTGAACACCTTAATCATAAAGAAAAAAGAGTTTTCAATAAAATTAGATGTTAAAATGGACTTGCGTATATGATGTATTATATATTTGTACGTATATTAAGCAGTCAGGTCGCTTTGTTTGCTCTCTCTCTGCTTTTTTTTTTTTCTTTTGTGAAAAGGTGATTGACTTTAGCTAATTGAAGATCATACATTAATCTAAATTTTAAAGTTTCAATAATATGCACAAGTGTCGTAAACTAAGAAATGGGATCGAGGGGTTAGTTTAAATTAAAGTGCAGTCTCTTCAACTGAAAATTTGTATTTGAGGAAAAGGACATCCAATCCACTCTAAACCTTGTGAAGTCCACGAATACAGAGACTAGATATATTTGAAAGGTATTTTCATGGTAATATTTATAATAAAAAATTGAATTAATTTGATAACAAAAATCATGATTTTCAGAAGTACAAAGATCAATTAAAATAAAATCTGGTTTAGATAAATTTTCAATCTCTGGTAACTAACTCCAATGAAGGGCCACTTTCCGTGGAATATATATAGAGTAAGATCCCACCGTTTGAACCCAGCATGTGTGTAGAGAGGCATGCATATGCGCCAAAAAACTAGTCAGGCGAGACACCTTCGGTGATAAAAAAAATAAAAATCTAATGATAAGATGACCAACTCAAAAGTATTTTAACTTAGATATGAATATAATTTTCAGAAATCCAAAGGAATTGAAATGATGGTCAGGAACTTGCCTCAGAAAGAAAGAGTTCTGAGTTCAATTCCATTCTACCCTAAAGGACCACTGCGTATGGATTGGGAGGACTTATACTTCTCAATTGTTCTAAGACGCCTGAATACCTTGGTCATTAAAAAAATGAATAGTTTTCACAAAGAGTAATAGCTGAAGAGAAATCATAAATCTCAAACTCTGTTGGACCCACATTTAAAGGTGAGCCGTCGCTCATGGACAACATCACCCTGCTGAAAATGTTTCTTCTACTCAGTTTGGCACAACTTTGGTCCATGACAATTTAATACATCCTAATTATTGAATTTATGTATAAAACCATCTAATTTTATATGTATATAAAATCAACTCTCTCTCTCTGAATGAGAACTCAAGTGGGAGGTTCACTGAGGGTCGGAGAAACTTAGATCCACGAGTCTAAACACATCGACTTAACATGACCCGTGGAAATACTCAGGCTCAAAAGCCTCCACTAGGCCCTGCCCTTTGGGAGTGACGGCTACAAGGTCCAAAGTGGAATTTATCTTCTATTTGTTCATTCCAACTTTGTGAATCCCACACAAAAAAAATAGATCAAAATATTCAAACAATTAAAGATTAAAATTACTAGAATGCAACTTTCAAATAAAAATGATGCTTCACAATGGACATTCCTATTTATCAAGCAAGACCGTGTTTTCTAGAATGACTAGGGTGAAATCGGGTTAGGACGAGTTTTCTTAAAACCCAATCCGACCCAAACTTCTGACCCAAAAGTCTCAATTAGACCCAAACCAAATTCTAACCCAGCTCAACCAAAATTCTAACCCGCACCGCATTTTGAACCCATTTTAGTCAAATTTTAGCCAAAACAGGTCGAGTTTGAATATGTTGGGTCAGGTTAATTTGAAAATCCCTCAATCCGACTCAAATTCTATGTGGATTTTCGTCTTCTCAACCCAATTCAACCCGACCCGCTGACCCAACCCGAGTTTCACCCCTGATCAATGACGAGGCAGATAAAGAGGAAAAAAAATGCTCTCTCAATGGCAACCCTCCAGTATAGTTTTCAAGTATTGATTACAAGGATTATTAATTAAATCTTCTAGAAAAAACAAAGGCACTCTCAATGGGTGAGTGGGAACCCTAAGCCATGGCCAGAGCTTTAGCTTGGATTAGATGTTTGTCAAACCAAGTTCAAAGACTACCTCATCAAGTTAGATCGAACTCGAGCAATGCCAGTCGGAGCATGAGTTCTATTCAAGCTAAATTCGTTCTAGATACATATGAATGCACAAACACCAAATAAATCCAGCTGAATCAAGCTGCCAATCAACAAATACACAAGACAGCTCAAACTTGAGCCCAATCGAGCTGTGCAGATTGAAATAGCCAGCCAGGTGAGCAAACTTGGCATGTTTACTGCACTACTTGCTCCGCCATCATTATTCTAAGATGGGAATTCAGAGGGTCGTAAGATATAACTTAGAAATGGATGCCTATGATTAATCATAACAAACCAAAATCTTTTACAGTGACGGTGACTAAAACCAATAAGATTAAAGCAAACAAAACGTTCAAAAAACCATCTCATCACGCAGGTACAGCTATAGGGGAAAGTTCTGAAGAGGAAAATCAATAACAAACTAATCATGTGCTTCAGAAACAAAACTATTGATCTAGTACTTCAATGGAGCGAGGATTTCTAGTTGGGGTCCAAGCTGCTGCTCTGCAGCCTTCTCTGCCTTCACCCGCAGTTTTGTCAGCTGCTTCCTCCTTTCATAGGTGACCTTGGCCCTCTTTTTCCTCTTATCCTCTAGCTCCTGTAAGAATTACAAAAGGGATCACAATCAAATAACAAATTCGTTTGATATTAATGTTGTAATATTGGTGAGCACTCGCGCGCACAAATTATTATAATCTGGCAAGGAAAACTCAATAGATGCCAAAAAGCTGCTATTTCTAGTAGCCACCACCCCCGGAGTGGGGATACATTCACCTGGGGAATTAGACAAATCATCGTTCAGTCCATCTTCCCAGTAAGAAAAAGGGGGTGGCAGGCAAGCATCGATTGAGTTCTCTCTGAAAAAAGAACCAGTAAAGACGCACTATATTTTGGTGCAAACTTGCAAGAACCTGATACACCTGGTGTCCAGGTTTTGGAGAATCAATTGGGATGATGACAGGGTTGAGTACGACTTTGATATGCCAGTTACACCAAGGGGGGTTTCTTTCCAATCCAATGGATGGCCAATTTTCAGCAATTAGTTTTGAACCTCTCAATCTACAGGCTGAATTAGAATGAGGGGATTTCATTTGACTCCTTAAAAAAAACTTGATTAGATTACATGCCAGTAACCAAAACCTACAAAAATTGAAGTGGATAGGAATTGGGCTATAAATAACCTCAACACAAAATTGTTCCCAATGGCTCCACAATGGAACAAATGCTAACAATTTTCTAATCCCATATCATAAGATAGCTCATCAATTCATTGCATGAAACTTCATAATTCAATACATCAAAGTCCAGGGTTTTTCATATATCAAATTACCCATCAAACTCTAAAAATTAAAGCAGTCACATCTAAAAAATCATCATCATTGAAGTTGTCACCCATGTGAATTATTAATGCAAACTCTGGACTTAGTTGGTCTCTCACACCCCACCCCAAACCACAAGACAATATACCAATACAAAGCCGAGTTCTCAGGTCATCAACAAACAAAGAAGAAAAACATTGGTTCACTAGCCTGTTGATTTGAGGCAGTAAGGTTCTTGTTGAGCAAGGCAAAATATATTACAAATTACTATTTATTATTTTTTATGACGGAGAACCCTAGACCTCCACCCCGAGTACAAGAGACTTGGGTAAAACTCCAGATCCACACAAATCCCAACAAGTCACGTGCATCAGTTTACTACGAGACTCTAAACATGGATCTCTGGTTCCTGAACCAGAGTGTCTACCAGTTGAGCTACCCCGTGCGGGGTAAATTATATCACAAATTATTGGAAGTTGTCGTCACATAAACAGATTCCAGAACTTCCTGTAGCTGTGAGAAATGGAACTTGGCTAGCAACAATCCAGTTAAAATATAGAGTAGACAAGAATGATTGCAGGGTTTGAGACTCATTATAAATGCTAAATAAACACCAGCAATAATCCACAGATAAAGGGCAAAAGATAGATTAAAAATGGACAATGATGATCTTTTACAATGGAATAATAGCACAGGTTACATGCATATGGGCAATTTTTACAGTATACTTACATAATGGGTACCTAAGATACCATAAGGTATGAATTACATGCATAAAAATGGACATGCAAACCATACTTGCCAATTCTACATGCATCTACAAGTTAGCAAACATCTGAACATTCTATAGACACATACATGATGCTTAATGCATGACAGTCCTCTAAATAAATCTATATCAGGAACAAACTTCGTGACCTTGCATCGTTGCTTGAGAGGAAAATGGTATCCAGTGCTGTAAGGGGTTGGGAATGATGAGTCAAGCAAGAATAATTAATTGCATGTGACCATCAGTTTAACAAGTGGGTGGCATTTTTTTTAAGGTTAATAGATGAAACAATATTGGCAGCACGGTAGGGAAGAGGGGAAACATTAGACTAAATTGAACCCTGGGTAGATGGCGGTGGCTTATGCTGCTGCTGCTGATGATAGGAAATGCCAAACATGCCCTGAACATGCAGAAAATTCCTATACAAACTTATGAATACAAGTCCAATATCCATGCAATTATAACTTTTCAAACAATAAACCAATAATTGGTTTATTTTGACTTTTAATTGCTGCTTCGACATTGCATCAGGGTGATTCAGTTGTTATCACAAGGTGGCCTTGCCTGTTTTAAGTGTCCAGATAATTTGAAAGACAACTGCTTTTTTTTGGGTTGCATACTGAGCTAAATAATAATTTCCATGTGGACCTGGGTTTATACTCTCACAGAAAGGCCTTTCAAAGGGCTGAAACTTGGCTTCCCAGATGGACTTTTGTGGTGGGATAAATGTCAATGTGATCCATGAACTCTCCCAAAACTAGGGACCTGCATATTTTTTATTGTATTTTCCCCTTAAGCTTTTTTGGGGTCTTTTTGCACCGATGCCTCTTGTCCAGGGGCCTGGTCTGGAGGCCCTCTTGGTGTATGCTTTTCCTTTTTTTTATTAAATAAAGTGATGGTAATCTTTCAAGAAAAAAAAACTAGGGACCTCTACATATGATGGATTCATTGGCACCATTTGGAGCCAATCTCTTTATCTGATAAGACCAAAAGCACTGCTTCTAAATTTTACAACTCATACATCAAATGGATGCATTCAAAATCAAGATGCTGAGTGACACTCCTAGGAAAATGTATGATAATTGTGTGCATGAATGGGTTCAATTACAGCAAACTACTTTCCTCTACATTTAAAGTTGAGATATGCATGCAACAACCAATAATAAGAGCCATTGACGCATCAAACCACCTCAAGAATCAGCTTGTCTGAGCTAGTTTCATGTAATTATAGTATATCACATTACATTTATTAACTCACATCACAACATGGACCTCAAGATGCATGAGCTTTATGGGTCAAGCTCAAGCTTGATTTGATGATCTTTTAGCAAGCTCGAATAGAAATAAAATTGAGCTAAAGTATTCCTCACAAAATGACAAATTAACTTGTGGACTCATTTGAAGACTAAAATCTGAAAAGGCTGGTGACACGCAGATATGAGTATGGATTGTAATTAATATTCATATATTTAATTACAATCCATACTCATATCTGCATATCACAAGCCTTTTCAGATTTTAGACTACAAATGAGCCCACAAGTGAATTTGTCATTTTGTCAAATCGAGCTGAAGAATACTTGAGCTCAATTTGATTTCTAGTCGAGCTTGCTAAAAGATCATCAAATCAAGCTTGAGCTTGACCCATAACGCTCATGCATCTTGAAGTCCAGCTTAATACAGAATCTAAAACTAAGCCCAAGTGAGGACATCAACTCAGCTCATTGAAGAATACTTGAGCTCAATTTGATTTCTAGTCGAGCTTGCCAAAAGATCATCAAATCAAGCTTGAGCTTGACCCATAACGCTCATGCATCTTGAAGTCCAGCTTAATACAGAATCTAAAACTAAGCCCAAGTGAGGACATCAACTCAGCTCATTTACAGCCCTACCAATCAGAAACCAATGCGGTTTACCAACATCAAAACATATATGGGCATCAAAGAAAATAAAGGAATGACAGAATAACACAGTCATGCAACGAGAAAGAATAAGAGATTTCAATAAAAATGCCAGGAATACAAAAGTGTGGGTGTACTTTAATGCAATTTGTCTGGAAAGTTTAGAGAATCATGGTTCAAACCTTGATGGTATCATAATGGCTCCATCCAACCTCAGAAGAGAGCCGTCCCAACAGACAATACTTGTGGCCAGGCTGAAGCCTCAACACCCTGTCCAAAACCATCAAACCATAAGGAAATTTGATTGAAACAAAGAGAGTCAATTTTGATATATCCATCCATCCATCAATCCAAAACTAGAAATACAAAATTGAACCCAAATGAAGTATCCAACAGTTCATCCAATTTTGGGTCTGTTTAACAACATAAGGAAACTACTCTTGAATAATAACAATATCCAAACTAAAAACAGTAAAACACAAATGGGAACCAATTTGGGTTGAAAAGTGGCTATTTACCAAAAACCACTTCGCTTCCCACACATCCAACAAGAGCAATTGTAAGGAGAAAACAGGGAAAGCAAAGTCCTCACTTGAGCGCATCAGGGATGACCATCCTCTTCATCTTATCGTAAGGTGCAGGAACCCCCTCATACGCCTTGAGCCGAGCCAGAGCAGCAGCACCTCGCTTGGTCTTGTGGGGAATCATGCTGCATATAACCACCACCTAAACCTCTTAGAAATGCAAATGAAAAAGCAGGAAAAAAAAAGAGAGAATAAGACCAAACTTGCACAACAACGAGCAAGGATCATCGGTGGCCAATGCCACAGATATTTCCTGTGCCCTGCTTGCAGAATACACCGGTTTCGCAAAATGGAAGGATTCAATTTTAAAATTGTCTGCACATTAGAAGTCAGTTCATCTCAAAGTTTTTGCCGTCGAAAAAAATGGCCGCAGAAGTTTCAATCTTTATCAGACATTTCCCGGAACTAGATCCGACGGGGTAATCCCTATCATTTGGCCCCCAAAATCTGCCACGTGTCTCACTCAAATTGGATGATTGGAAGAGTACCCGCGAATGGTGCGCCAGAGAATCTTGGCGGGAGCACGGAAGTGGATGGGGCCGTGAGAGGGTTTGGTGTTCATGCGCTTGCGGAGGAAGCGAAGGTACTTCATTTTCTGCCGGACAAGACCACCGGAAAGGCAGATTTCTTCGCATCGGACGACCACGACTCTCTGGCCGTTGAGCAGCTCCTTAGCCAGGATCGACGCCAGTCGTCCGAGCATGTGGTGGCGTGCATCCACCACCACGCGTCTAGCGCAGATTCCCGATCCAGAAACCATCTCTCTTTCTCTCCTTTGGATGAGTGGAAACTGCCACAAGAAATGAAGAGGCGCGGCAGCAGCAGCAACCTCTACTATATACTAGGGTTTTTTTTTCAATCGGGCTCTTGAGGGCTTTACGGCGGAAAGCAAAACCCTAAGAGATTCTCCCTAATAAGGGAGACATAAATGGTTATGGGATGCTTCCAGGGCCTCTTAATTTGAGAGATTTTTTAATGTTGTGAATTTTTAATAATAGTCTTTGAGTTGAATTTTTTTTGGAAGACTGGTAACCCCTCCTTTATATTGGACATAATTAATTAGACAAGTATATATAAATCTTTTAACTCATACATACCGGTCAAGTGAATCTAACTTAACACCTTCTTCTATAAAATTTTACTGTTAGACCAACTCCTTTTGAGTTAAATATAATATGTGAAAAGAAAATAAATATATTGAGGAGAAAATAATCAGAATGTAAAATCTAATATATTCATTTTCGTGTAAAGAATTTGGTTGAAAGTTCACGTTTCACAATAAATCATTTTTTATGTGTTTAGAGTGTGGGATAGTTAAATAATAACATATACACTCAAGAGGCCTTCTTCCATACTCTATCTTGACTTGCCACATTTCTCTGATTTTTAAGGCATTTATCAGAAATGAGATTTGAGTGTCATAATCGAGTTTTTAATTGAATCTAATTATGAATAATGTGTTATTATTATTATTTGCATAATTATAATTGAGTTAGGTTCATGGCGAGTCATATAGACACTTGAAAAATCTGTCTCTACACACTTATTTTCAAATTTTTTAGTGAAGTTACCATTCTACCCCCATATATGAATTCATTCGAACGAATTAAAAATCCATTCGAATGAATGTACTCATTCGAATAAACACCTTGGTGTAATTTTTATTCCTTCGAACGAGTGTTCATTCGAACGAATAAACATATATATGTCAATCCTTCACAAAATTCAACTCATTCACTCGAATGAATCAAATTGTTCATTCGAATGAATTAGCACTCATTCCAAACGAACTGAAACTACACTGATTTGTTCGTTCAGATGAGTACATTTATCCGAACGAATTGAAAATGAACTGACAGTTCGTTCGGATGAATAGAACACGAAGGGATAAAATGGTAATTTCATCCGATTTTTTGAAATCGAATGTATAGAGACAGAAAAATCGAATGTTTATATAGGGCGCCTAAATTCATAATTATCTTTAGTGTTTTTCTCCTTGTAGGCCCCATGCCATTTTTTTAAATGCTACGGACGCTGTTGCGGCCGAGAAAGTAGTCGCTGCAACACAACTTTGCTTATCAACCGTTGGATTGTGGCAGCCACTTCGCCGCTAACATATCAGCCGATAGTGCAAGAAGACAGATGAGGCCCTTAATGGGTTGGTATCTGAATTTGATAGGAATACACTAGGCTGATTTAGCTGAGTCAGCTATTTTCAATTATATAACAATTAGCAATAAGTTGAGACTCAGTGACCCTATAAAATAATAAAAAAGTAATTGCTAATATGAAGATGTAAAAGAAATTAGTCTCATAAGACATTTAGAGCCACCTAATGTAGTCATGGTGCATCATATCAACTGTTGATTTTATTTGTTTTTTGAACATATTTTGATTTTATTTGCTTAATCAAATAAATAAAAATATTTAAATAGAATTTTATTATTTATAATTGGATATATGCAATTTCCACTTTAATTTGGTAGGATAGATACTCTTAATATAATGATAAATGATATTGAAATTAAAATCAAAGTCGTTAGAACTCTTGACTTAATTATATCAGTCTTTTCAAATTTGATAGGTGGTGCAAATGATACATCTCTCTTTCGAACAAATAAAATGACCAAACTAGAAATCACCGACAATCTTCACTAATCTTTTCAGTTGCCCTAAAGTCCAAACTCAGCCTAAGTTCTTGGATAAATGTTGCAATGGACATTCAATGGGTCATGCCCAAAATCGATAAGGTCCTTTATAATAGTGGAGATATGAGGCGAGACTACTCAACTTCATATATCAAGTTAGCTCACGAGGAGTCAAACTCAAGGCTTCTAAATTAGTTCCCACCTTGTGTACTAAGTTAGCTCAAGAGAAATCGAACCCAAAGTCCGGTTAGGTCTATTTTATCTTAGGCAAGACATAACCTACTTAATAATTTTATGCAAATAAATATCACATTTAAATAGATAAAATTTTCATATGTTACACAGACTGTTTCATATATAGATTAAACACATTAATGTTCAAGGAACTCTGCGAGAACCCGTTTTGCTCATGCAGTGATGCAGATTTCTATTTTCCAAACATGGGCCATCCAACTGATGAGCTTTTGCCTGCTGAATGTGAACCGTGGGTAGGTTAGGTAACACGTTATTTGGTTTGAAGAGCTCATCCCACCTGCCACTGAAGGCTTCCCAGAATGAAATTTCAGATAAACTCCTGAAACTGTAATACTCATGCAAGGGTAACTGGATATCTCTAAAACCGGTTAATCTGAGCAAACGTGTTTACAAATTACAGTCGCTATATGGATTACAGCTACAATTTCTACCAGCCATCATCAAATACCCGAGTCACAGAGGAGAAACAATCAGATTAACTCACTTGACAACATAAATTCCTCAAACTGTAACATTCATGGAAGGAGAATCGAGTGTCGTTAAAAACCAGTTTTCTGAACAAACAAGTCTTTACCATCTCTATAAGGATTAAAGCTACAGATTCTACCACCCATCATCAAATACGCAAGTAACGGAGAAGAAACAACCAGATTCAGAGAAGATTAACTCAATTGATGACATAATACCAAAGCCACATGGACTCAGCTTGTGAAGTTCAATGAGTTGCATGGGTAGTTGCCGTCTTCTTGAAATCGATCTTGTCAACCTTCACTTCTCCATCAATGAGCTCATAAACATAAACCACAACACGGAGGCCATCAATGTCCATGAGGACAAAGCTTGGGTTAACATCATAAGTAATGCTGCTGTAGGCACCTGTTGCTGAACCGGGGTTTATAACGACTCCTCCCTCATGCTTATAGGCCTTGAATTGATGGGTATGACCCGTGACAAGGATGTCCACATCCAACTGCCTTTGGAGCATGGCTAGAGAATCCAAGTCACCCCAAGGAATAACCTTCAAATATCAGCAAATAATCAGGGAATGGAACTAAAGCACACGTAAAATTGAAAACAGTAGACATGTTAGGATGTACTACTGCTATAATACCACAACGAAAGATAGGGTACTGGTCCTTGAAGATTGGCAAAAAAGTTAGATTGGGTAATAGGTTATTTCAAGGACTATTGTGTCACAAATACAATAATTAGGTGCACAACATCTTTGGAATTCGTAACTGTATAAATGGTTGAATAATTGTGATATAATCTTAATCTATAGATGATTACAATACACAAAAATGTATTGATATAATGATATATTACAACTATAAAGAGAGGAGTATACAAAATCTTGCTAAAATAGAAAAATATAATATAATATATATTTTTTCTAACTAGGGCATAGAATTTTTAACATTGGTAGAAACACGTGGAAGGTTTTTAAAATCAAATAAGAGCTGCGAAGCAAACCTGATGCCCATGGCATAGTCCAAGCTTGAATTGACCAATGGTGAGTGTCTTCATCTCTGGATAGCGTGCATCCTCATCATACTCACCGCGAGTAACATGCATGTCAGGGCAAAGACTCTTCAAGTAATCATGAACTTCCTATGCACAGCAAACATCACAAAAAATTTCACAAATTGATGATACAAGTTTGAAGTTAGAGAAAGAAACTTCTTTCAACAATAGAGCGACTTGAAACCAAAACCTTAGTAGCTATAATGTTGAACACGTGTCAACTGTACTATAAACTCGTCTAGAATAGAAACATTTTTTTGTTCCAAGTATTTATTGACAGATGCATATGGTGTTATTTGCTTTAAAGTTTGCTGTGAAGTACAAAATACATCTTACGTAATCCATCAACAGGTTTGATGATATACTAGGAAATGATCTAGAAGCATCACAAGAGGAAAGACAGCCCCTACAAGCATTTGTTTTTATGAGTCCCCTCCAGGCCATATTGATGTGGAGCACCAACTTGACTCTAGTTTGTAACATCAGTTTTTTCTATTACTGCTACAGTTACAAATGTCACAATGAAAGAGATGAATGTATGGGTGTGTTTCTTTGTTTATCATTTTCATCGTGTTCCGCTTGTAAGTTCCATTTTTATAGTCAACCATATCTTTATCACTCCACAATCCAAGTCGCCATTCCAAGCCTTCATTAGTCTCCCCATCTCCTAGCTCCTTGACCATGCAACACTTCAACCCTACTGGTGTTTAACCTTCCAAATAAGCGCCAAAACGATCGCTACCAATGTACCTTGATCTTCTTTTCTACTGACATAACCCCCAGTCCTTCGTACTTATTCCTAGTGTTATCCTTTCTCTCATTGCTCCAGATATCCATTTTACCATGGAACCTTCATCCACATGTACTATATCTCCATCTTGTTTTGCCTAACATTTAGCTCTCTAACTGCCATCTGGTAAAAATACCCTTCAGATGTAAATCTTACTTAACAATGGCACAACACTCACTTAGCTAGTCTCCATTTTCTAACCCTAATGGTGACATCAAATCCCAACACTCTACTTTGTCATATGATCACATCCAGGCTCCAGCTATCCAAATAATATCACAGTTTCATCACTCAAAATATATCAATTTGGCATTGAATTTTAAATTATGACCCATTCACCCATGTACTCTAAGATCCACTAAACTTTTCCCCCAGTGAAAGTGCTCTAAGATCCACTAAACTTGCACATCACATATTCTGCCCTCATTTAACTCGTTTTCATACCAGTGTCTCAAAAGCTTTTCTGCAGAGTTCCAGCTTAATATCTGGTTGACTTCTTGCTAACAAATTGTTGCTATTTCAACATAAAACAAAATACAACAAGGAACTTCATCAATAATGCACTTATATTAATTAGAAATTTCCATACGTGTTTAGAAGTTATTACACAATATCCTCAAATGCCTCCAGACTAATCACATGATTGAGAAGATACATCTCATAAGCATTAGAATTTACATAAAAGGCATAATCCAGATAATTGATGATGAAGAATTTGTGTCAACAATGTATCAGATTGGCTGAAAGGAACATTGAGAAAATGATACAACAGTATTTCTGTAGGACATTTTGTTCACTGATAAAAATAAAACATAGATGAAATATTTGTTCAAGCACATGTGAATGTTCTTTATAAAAACAGCAATCCGTTGGATCTATAAAACCAGTATGTAATACCACATAGAAAATAAGAAGTGGATTAACCTTTACTCTTAATAATTGTACTGATGAGAATCCAAGCAGAGATACATGATGGGCTGATGGCTTTGTCCAAAATGGGAATTTCAAGGACAATGGAGTGTCCTCATTGGTGAACCTTCTAATATCAGATGACAAGAAGTCTGACCAGATGCAGGTGGATGATGAAGAAAGAAAGCAAATGATTAACTAGTAAAAGCAATTTGAGGCCTTCACTGTTCACTGTTCAGTTAATCATGTAATAACAAACCATAGAACTGTGGAGAGGGGGAAAACAAAGTAATAAAATTGAAACTGTCAACTCTTAAAAAATAATAACCAGCATGTTACATCTTACAGCAAAAAGCAATTTTTCGAAAAGGAAACTATATAAAAAATGATTCCCTAAAAACTAGCATGAGGCGTATCAAGCTGAGCACCCTTACTAGGGTCCACTTGGGACCACGGGGATTGCTGGTAGGAAAGGTCTACACTTAAATATGGGCCTATTAAAAACTACTTTGATTTGATCACTCACGCCATACTTTTGAAAGCCAAAAGGTTTTTTGAGTTAAAGAAATACATGAAGCATTCAAAATCGCCATCTTCAAAATCATGGAGTCATCCAATGAAGGTGACTTTGGCGGGCCCTCTATTATGATATTTTTTAAAAAAAAGAAAGAGAAGAGAGACTAATGCAATAACTTAGACAAAGTTTTGCATTATCATGAATCAGGTCAAGTATCTAATTGTCATTTTTCATCACATAGAGATCCCAATACCAGTCTAACACCATAAGATATCTTACATAGAAACAACTCATTTTTAGTATGTTTGTGTTTTTCATTGAAAGTAGGATCTTCGATGAAAAGGAGCTTCTGAGCAAAAAATGAGGCAGTTTTTACAAAAAAGCAAGGTACTATTCAAATCGACCTTTTTCCCATGTTTGCTACAAGATAGGATTTTCAATGAAAATGTGGATCGATACTTTTCCAAAATGTAGATTCTCCTACCTAAAGGCAATGAAAACACTTTTTGGCGGGGTGGGGAGGGGGTTAGGAATGTTGGTTTTCCTCTCTAACATTCTTATGTGTGGGAACAAACAAGCATGCCCTAAAAAACATACATATACAAATTTGTTCTGATTCACACTTCTATCTTAATGAATGTGTGACGATACAATACTAAAAGCACTGGTGACAACTAAAACACTCAAATATTAAAAAAGAAAAAAAGAAAAGGTTAAAGAACACTTACTTTGATACAGAGATTTCCAGTACAAATAATGTGCTGAATTTTCCCAGGAACAAGCATAGATTTAAATTTTCCAGGCAAATCAGCTGCCCTATGAGGGATGTGAAGATCTCCAAGGGCCAGGACCAACACCATTTTTCTCAATTTAACAGAATCACCTCAAGCTTCGATCATCATCAAAATATGCAAAATAGGAGAAAATGCGACAGCATTACTCTCAATCAACTGAAATTAAGTAATTAACACCACATAAAACCCAATAAAAATGATATGTGACTGAGACCTGAAGTTCCATATAGGTGATACCCATTACTTATTGAAATCAGTATATCTTAAGAATTAGTTTCATATAATTTCTGAAGCTCCCAATGGGAATGTGTCTATCACACTGAGAAGGTTGTTTTAATTGCTTGGATGATGTGGGGCCTTTACCTTGGGAAGCCACTACAAAAATGCCTCCCTTAGGGTGATGTTATGTATTCCGATTTGGAGTTCCACCTGATTCTTTCCATTGATCTATACAGTTCATATGGTGGAGTGGACTCACACCATATGGACCAAAAAATACTGGGCATTGAACAATTACCTTAAAACTCACACTACCAGTTAGAAAGTGAGATCAACACATCTTCACCTAATCAACATTTTCTCTGATGAATTGAATTGACAGTAGTATATAATGATGCAGATCCAGATCTCAAATATCATAATCAACATCACTGAAGCCTCATTCGATCTACCCCTAATCTCAAATACGATAATTTAAGTCAACCTCAAATAGGAAAGCAAAGCATGTCCCACGAATTAGATCACACACATTCAAGTTTCTCGACTTTAGATTCAGCCCTATTCATCATCATTGTAAAAGCCATTTTATCCTATCTATATGGTGTTGGCAATAGCAGGTGGAAAATTGTTCCATGAGCTGAATGCCCATCTAATGCATATACGTCTACATTATAAAACATAAAACTCACAAATTCATTGCCAAAGCATTTAAACGATTATAATCCCACTCGCCCTCTTAGATAGTGAAACTTACATGTTGGCTCCAGTAAGATAAAATTCCCAGTCTTGCCACAACTCCATTTGGATGTATAGAAATAACAGTTTTTTTAATGCATTGATATCTTGGAAATAACAATTTTCCTATGGAAGATAGAAATGGGTTTGACATTTTTTTACTATCAACAAAATACTTCCCTTTCCATTCATCCAAATGGAGTTTGGTAGACATTTAATCTACCCAAACCATGAACACACTTGAAAAAAAAAAGTTGGATCTTCATTTTTACCCAATCAAACAAGTTTGTTTATCCATTTCATTGAAAAATTCACCTCAGAAGAGATTTGGAAGACACTCAGACGCAGGCTAAAACAAAAACAAAAAATCAAAACCAATCGACAAAATTCGTTCACAAGCAATTAAATCAACTTATTAAAACATCAAATGACAAAATCAAAAGGTCCACATACATGCCATAAACCAAAATGATCATAGATTACAAAGCCACAAATACTCAAAACCCCAGTTCCTGAACATAAGCCCAAAAACCTGCCAAACAATCATGAGAATCGAGCATAGAAAATGCAAATCCAATGAAAAGAGAAGTACCTGAAAGATCATAACGAGATCTGGAAGCAGAACATGAAATGATCATAGAATTTCCATCGGAAATGGAATTGAAGGTTTTTCCCGGAAAAGAAAAAAAAAAATCTGATGAGAGAATCGATGTTTCAGTCAGCCCTACTTCTCTAGTCGGAGAGAAAAGAAAAGTATTTTTCGAATAGGCTCTATTCGGTTTGTGTAATTTGAAAAAAGTCCTGTTCTTTCTATCTTGAACCTATCTCAGAGTCGTGTTAAGACTGTAAGCTATCTAATTGAGAATTTAACTAATTTTTAAAAAGGTAATTAATTAGAATTTGTCCAATGAATTTTAAGATAAAAAAGGATAATTTAAGATTATATGTATCATTTTCTCTCTGAGTTATTTTATAAAAAACCAGTATTTACATAGTGTTTATGTGGGGTATAATTTGGACAGAATTGAGAACCAAATTTTTATATGCTCATATTTAATTTAAATTATTATTTTTTAAATTTAACTCATATTTTGACCAAATCTAAATTATAATTCAACTTGTTTTTAAAAATTCAACTTACTCGACCAATTCATTTCGAGTTAAATGAGTTTATTGGTCAACCTATGTAATGAAATAGATAATTTGGTATATATATATATATATATATATATATTATATTCGTATGTTTCAAGTAAAGAGGTATCATAAAAAAATATATAATTATCGATTTTAAAAAAGTCAAATAATGATATAAAAAATAAGAGTGTATTTATATAGAATTTAGATAATTTTGATTGGGACATAACCTTAACCCAATTCAATTTAAAAATGGATCAAACCTTTTTTTTTCATGAATTAACTTATATCTTAGGCCCATATTCCCATGATATAGTTATAGCGAATTTTAGTTTTCCATACTTAAATTACTTTTTTCTCATTATATTTATAATTTTATATTACATAAATCTATTTAGACATTAAACAGATCTACTATTAAAAAAATATTGAAAAGTATTAATGATTAAGTAGTCGATCATTAAGCAAGATAAAAAAATAAGTGAAATGACCTGGATATCGATGTGCATGGTATTATTTTATGAATCTAAGTATTAGACCATTAAATGGGGTTAAGACTTCAACGGTCGGTTGGGGTCCAGTCCATTCAAATTTGGTCTAGTTTTAATTTAAATATATGTTAGATGTTGTTAAACGGATTAAGCCAGCTTAGATTTATTTTGAATAAGGTTCGCAAGTTTATTCATTTACTTAATTAAGATATATTTTTTTAGTTTAAAACTTATATTAAAATTATCTTTTAAATAGTGTGAACCTTATACAGTTGCATATACATAGCAATAAACGATTCAGATCTATCTATTTATGAATTGATTCGCGTCAATCCGATTCATCATATTCAAGTCAAATTTTGCTTAGTGTAAATGGAGTTTCAGTGAATCAATTGAAAAAATCCTTCTTTTTTTAATTCGTGATTCAATAAAAATTAATATTTAAACTATTTAAATTTGACTATTTTAAATGATTTTTTCTATCATTAAACTTTATAATTTAAGAAAATATTATTTTAGTCAGATGATCAATGTAATTTTATATTTCATATTTTTTTAAAAAAACTTTCTAACCGACTCACTAAATTAGAAACATGGGACACTCGGGTTGTTAAAGTGTCACCTTTAAATTATCCTTACACTGTGAAGGATTAATTTTGAAGTAAAAATGCCGAAAGCAATGCAATGGTCAATAAACTATTCTCATTTTTTCCACACACACCACTATTTAAATTTTAGAAACATAAAAAATATTTAAATTTTAGAAACATAAAAAATACATAAAAAGGTGCAATATTATGTACAAAATGGGGAATCAAATTTTAAATTTAAACGCCTACTGCAATTACCATGAAAATTAAAAGCTCCAGAATTTTGTAAACAGGGTTTCTTTTATCAAACTACAGTTTTCCCACAAATTCTCAATTAAAAAAAATCCATAAAATCCAGATCCCAAACTTCTCTTAAATTTTCCATGGAAAGTAAAATACAAAAAGGAGAAGAAGAAGAAGAAGAGAATTAAGTTACGATCCCAGTCAGAACTCAGAACCCTTTCGGCCCTTCTTCTTTCTCCGGCAATTGGGATCCTTTGCCTGCCATTGAAAGACAATAGTCGGCAATTTCCCTAAACTTGGGCACACTCCTCAGATCCACCTTCGTTCCATCTTTCAGCGTTATCACGATATCCCCCCACTCTCCAATGAAACGGGGAACCACCTTCACGTCAGTTATCACCTTGTACGAGAAGTCGCTCCGATCCTGCCCCGTCAGACCCGAAATCACCGTCACCCTCAGGTTGGTGAACCGGTACCTGAGGAAGAATGCTCTGGAGACTGCTGCCAAGGTGAGGGGAAGCCAAAGGAGAGTGAAACCCAGGAGGAGATTGGCTATCAGGTCCCCATAGTGGGCTCCACCGTCGAAGAAGATCTTCTCCTCGTTGGGTTTGGAGGAAGGTTGGGTGGGGGCGACGGTGGTCGGTGGGATTGTTGGCAGGGGACGAAACTTGGAGTTTTGTGGTGGGTCTCGGTGGCGCTGGGGTTGGGGTTGGGAAGAAGATGGAGGAGATGGGTTTTGAGGAGAAGAGACGAAAGGTTTTGGGAGTTGCAGAGGGAGGAGGTGAGAGGATAGGGATAGAAGAGGATGCCATGTTGATGTTGGGATTTTGTGACTGGTGTTTGCTTTATCTGCTTCTTCCAAGTATTGGGTGGTCCATCCTCCATAAAAATATAAATTATCTGTTGCTAAAACTTAGGTCACGAATTTTTTTTGATGTGAGCTTTCAATTAAGGTATCTGATGAAAAAAATATTATTTTTTATTTTTAAATTCAATCAATAATTTTATTTGAAGACTATTATTAAAAATAGAAATAAAATATAATAAATCATTCATAAAGAATAATTTCTCTCATAAAACAATCAACATCAAGTCTTGTGAACTGTGAAATGACATGCACATTCACTTAAGCATTGTAATAACATCTTATTTGACTTAAGTTTTTTTAATGACTAAGTAATTCAGGTATTTTAGAGCATCCTACTGATCTGATAACTTTACGCATGTTAATTCTCTCAAGAATAAAGGAAATTGAACTTGTACTCCCACTTTTTAAAACAAATTTCTGCAAAAAATTATCTAGTTCACATTCACCTCGCTCACTGGTTGGACAAAATCTATCTAAAAGATTAAATTTACAGCTCTTTCATATAATTACATTAAGTGGACTGATCAATAAAATTTTATGAATTTTTTAAAATATTATAATAAATATTTTGGTAGTGCAAATAACTTCTCTTATTACTATTTTCAATTGAGTGTATATACATAAGAAAAATACCTAAGAAGTTTTCAATTTTCTAATTAAAAAGACCTCAGGTTTATAGGATGCTTCGTGCCTCTGTGTTGGTTTTTATGAGAAATGAATTATAATAAAAAATAATTCTGATGGAATTTTTTTCAAAAAATTGACTTGACAAGAGTTACTTATTAATCTAAAACTTTCCTATAGTTGCCATTAATATATGAAATGGAGAATGGGTTAATAAATGAGTCAAACAGAGTTGGATTAACTCATTTAACTCAATTAACAGATGGCTCAAGATTTAAGCCAGATCAATTTATTTAATAAATGAGTTGCTTTAACTATAGTCAGATTATTCCTAGTTGAGCCAATTCGTTCAATAAATGAATTATCCAAATTATTTTAATCCACTTAAAAATTGGTTTTCTTTGATTTGGGCAATGTTGAAATATCAGTATCGACCAATATAGCGGCTGCGAAATCTCTCTCTCTTCATTTTTTTTATTAAAACCATCGATATCGACAAATATTGGCCGATACGATACACGTCGGACGATATTAAAACCCTAGGTCAAATATTTAATAAATGGGTCATAGTGTCGAAGGTTAAAGGATTGGCATGGTCTAGTACCAAGTTTGAATCAAACCATTTAATAAATAATTAGATTCATATATAGATTGGATTGATTTATTTAAGAATGTTCAGATTGAATTAATCCATGATATGAGTTGGATTGGATTAAGTTTTTAATAGACTCTCAAGTTGAGTTGATCTATTTAATAAATAAGTTGAGACCTATTAGGTCAATCCATTTTATAAATGGTTGAGTTGAATCACCTATTTAATTTTAGTTAGACTAATCCATAGTTCAAGTTGGGTAAGGCTAAGGTACAAATATCGGCCGATACATATCGTATCGGCCGAGATATATCGGTTTTGTAAGACCGAGTAATATCGGCCTATACGATAACCAAAATGTCGGCCACAATATCGGCCGATATTCATAAATATCAGTATTTAATTATTTTTTTAAAAAAAAACACCGATACGGTTTTTCACGGTTTCAATGGTTCAAGGTTCACGACTTTCACGGGTCCTCACGGTTTTTTGCAGGTTTTTCACGGTTTTTTCGGTTTTTCACGGTTCCGATATCAGAGGAGAGAGAAAATGCCGATATTGAGATGAGAGATAAAAATATCGGCCGATATATCGGCATGGCCGATTTTTTAACCCCTGGGGTAAGGTCATTAAGTTTAGTCAAGTTGTGTAAGGTCATTAATTTTAGTCAAGTTAGTTCAACTCGTTTAATAAATGTATTGAGTTGCATATGATCAATGCAATTAAGATTGGTTTAGTTAAGTTAAGTTATTAAAAGTGTACTTCATAAAAAAAATTATAAAAATATTTTTTTAGGTCTTCGTATAAAAGTTTTTGCATGGTTTTTTTTTTTTAAAAAAAAAAAATTAGCCAAAAGAATTCAAATTTTCTTGAACGGTCCCAGAGAATTAATTTTAAGAAAAATTCTGCAAACTCATCAGGTTTCTCAGTCTTTACTGAATTAACTCAAATTAATTAATATCATTAGTCTATAATATTAATTGTAATTAGTCTTTTTGTTTTGTAAATACAAATTTTTAATAAGATTTAAGTCTAGACGATTATGTATTTTATTAATATAAACGAATTACCCATTATTTCACTGCCTTTGGCATGATGGCCACCAACATTGCGACACTAGTCATCAAATAATAAAAACATTTAAAGAAATATCTATTCAAAATACAATTCAATCAAAGCATCATGAAATATTATTTTTTTTTTTTTAATTTACATATGAGAAACGACAGGGTACACTAAAACCTATTTTACAATAAAAGGAATGTTTTCTAAAAATATATAAACTAATTGGAACCCTCTCCAAATTTAAAAGGTGGAGACTTCTCTCTTGTTCTCTTCTCTCGTCTTCTCTTCTTGCCAAGCTAAATCTGGAAGAATGAAAGCTTTCTCTTTACTCACTAAATAATAATAATAATAATTCAAATCAAATTACAAAAATATCTTTAAAATAAATCAAATGCCCTGCAAGTCTGCAACAATGGCAATCTATCACTGGGCTTTCTCTTGTAATAAGTTCTGCTTCAAGAAAAAAATTGTTTTATTTTAACCAGACATGAATAGAGATTCTCTTAAAACTTATTTCATTTTAAAATAATGAAAATGAAATAAAAGATCAAATTCAACTTTATCAATTGCATTTCATTCTGTTTTTTTTTTTTTTTTCATTAAATGCTCTGTTTCCTATTACATACATATGTATTACATGACTTGCTCTGTCTAGTTCTCAGCACGAAATCAGGAATGGTAACTCCACACACGTGAGCTTTGTCATCTACTCATCCTAAATTATTTTCTGAGATGGTAAAAGAGGAATTTATCAGACTAATTGAAAAAATTCTCACAAAGAAAATTAAAAATATATATATATATGTATATAACAGGAGTTCAATATATTCTGATGAGGATAAAGGCATCACAAGAGAGTAATAAAATTGATAATTTAATTTAATTTCCTGATATGTAGATCAATTAAGAAACGAATTATCAACAAAACTTTGAACAAAGTGACAAAATCAATTTATAAATCATGATTCAAAACCCAAAAACCAAACACCAAACACCCACCACCCAAAAGCTAAAATCAACACACCAGCATAGTTAAATACCTTATTTACATGAATTTACTCGACTAAATGAGAGAAGAAGGAGGAGGAGGAGAAACAAAAGGGCGAATGGCCTCAAGCAGGTGGCGGCGGGGGGTGGATGGAGGTGGCGTTAGTATCACAGTTATGCACTAGGGTGTTGCGTCGGGCCAACAACTTGCAAGCAGCAACTCCACATCCGAGAGAAATGACGGCTCCGGCAATCACAAGGCCCAACGAAACGCGGCGATTTGGGTGCAAATTTCCGGCAGCAGGGTCATCGCCAGTGCCGAGGGGAAGACCACTGATGAAGCATATTCCAAGGAGACAGATGCCAGCGCCCATGCAAGATCCATACAAGGCCGCCGTCGCCATTTCTGCCATGTCCATTTTCATTATCTTCATTTCTCCCTGACAACCAGAGAAAAACAGAGAGGGAAATAGAGAGAGAGAGAGAGAGTGTATAACACACTAATGGGAGAAGACAGATGGTAGGTACATACACAAATGGGGACAGAGGTACTGACTACTTAGTAGTGAAACACGCTTAAGAAACGCGCTAATATGGTCTGGATGGCACCGTAGATTCATTTTAGTGTTTTAATGAATTTTAAAAATATATTCACTCGACTGTCGATAAACTTTATTGCCAGAGGTATTGTATTCAATTCAAATTTAATATCTCTATAAATTACTCTATATAGTTATTTACTCGATGTCTTTGAGATCGACATACTTACATATGCCTCAAAATTAAGATTAAAATGCCCTTTTTCCAAAAACAGGTGAAATCTCTGAACACCTTAATTATAAAAAAATCATTGAATAAAAAGATCTTTTTAATTTATTTATAAAAATTCTTCATGTTACTATAATTCAATTTATTAGATTTTTCTTTACTAATATTTTATAATTTTTATTTGATGTATTTTCAATCATCATATTAAATATAATAAGTCAAAATATTTATCTAATTAAATAGTACCCACTGTCTATATTAGATCCATCAAAACTTCTGAAGTTCTGAGTTCTTCAATTTGGACATCTGCTAGACCAGCTCCAAAAAAATAGATAGATAGTCAATCAAATTATTCAAAATGGGATCAATCAAATCATCTCACTCATAATTTTTAGTACTAAAATGTAATTATTGAAGGTATATTTTTATCTATAGTACTTAATTCAATGATATTGATGCATGAAATGAACATCAATTTAAATAGAATTTAATTGTAAAAAAATAATGTCTCCAGTGATTTTGATTAAATCACTCAGTGAGCTCGGCTCATACACTTGAGGGTCTGAATGGTCCAGTCATTTTAAAAAGAACAAAATTTGTTAGGAGACACCGAATGGAGTGAAATTTCTATTTTATCTCTACCGGTGTACCGTTCATCAAGCACCAATGTATCAATAATACGCCGCTCTGCATATATATATATATTCTGCATATCAGTAAATCGGTATGTGATGAACTGCATACTAATATAGGTAAAATGAGAATTTCACTTTATCTCGTATATCTTAAAAAAAATTGCCTCGGTTAAGTCTAAATGTGCCAAGATTTGGAGGTGTAGGATTTGGAGAACTATTGGGGCCAAGATTTGGAGGTGTAGGATTTGGAGAACTATTGGTGTACACGGAAGAATTTTCCCACTCATGAACTGAAGAGGAACCTTCGCGTCAGCCAAACAAAGTAAGAACGCCAAGAACGTGACCTTTGCTGGGAAATGTTAGAAAAGAAATATAGTTAAGGTAACCCCACCGCATAAATGGCATGTATTTAATGAGAGATGATACGAGGACTAGTATCTTATTAAGAATATTTGCTCATAAAAATGAGATGGGTTAAGTCCAACAGGTTATATTTAATGATTTTATAATAACCTGATCCTTTAAATTAAAAAATAATAAATTTTTGGAATTATTAACTCGATTTTGTGACCGATTAATATGATAGGATACAGAAAGAGTTTCCCGAAAAGGGATTATGTGACCCGATCAGAGGTCGTTTACTTATTGATTTAGCCCGACGAAGTCTGGAAGGCATTTTAGACATTACTTAAATGTCTTTTATTTTACATATAAAATCATAAATAGTGTCTTATAAAGTTTTTGAGTGTGAAAGATCATTCTTCTGATATATTCAGACCTTGAAATTCACACACATATCAAGCTTTTGAGTACGCTCCTCAGTTGTATTTTCAGAATTTCACGAGTATTCTTCGAAACGTATATTTTACATATGCTTTTATCTAAAAGTCCCGATTTTTAAGATACCCCGTATTCCAAAAATTAGCAAACTCAGATCACATTCGATCTGTATTTTATCAAACTCTTTGACATATTTAGAATAGTCGAAATGAGTATTTTAAACACTTGTTTCGAAGTGTCAAAATCATAGGTTATTATAAGCCGTTTATTTTATTAAAACGTTGACTTTGTGAAAAATACCCTATTTTTTGGTGTCAAAACAAAAAGTGAATATTCCACCGTAGGTAAACCTCGTGCTCTCAACACACCTGCGGTGTCGGATTTTCACGAGTTAAGGTCTAATATAGACGAACAGAAAAAGGGTAAGGTAACAGTAATTTTTACTGTTACCTGAAGATAAGATTTTTCATTTTATATTTCTATCGACACTTTTATCGGCTGAGATTCTACCGACAGATCTGATGCTCAGGGTTGATTCAGCCAAACTCAAATAGTATTTTTCAAAACACTATAAATAGGTGTATTCGGTTTCAGTTAAAAATCACAAATTTACAAAGTATTTTCTCTCAGTTTTTTCATTTTTGTCTGCTGTCAGACATTTACTGTTGCCCTAAGTGGTTGTCTTATTTTTTCAGAAGATTTCTGTAAGTGTTTATTTTGAGTTAGTATTTTTAGTTTCTAAACCTCATTAAGAGGAAGCTAGATATTTAATTTCATCAAAAAATGACTTACGGTTTGCTCTATAAAATCGGAGAAGAAAATACAAAAAAATGGAAAAATCTGCTTGTGAACAGTGTTTTGCGGCGCACTGTGCAGGCCCTAAAGGGCATTTTGGTAATTTGGTAATTTCGGTGAACAGTACCCTGATGACATTTTTCATAAATTTTATGAACAGTACTGTGAATAGTGCCCAGTGACATTTTCGTAATTTCGGTGAACAGTACTATAAAATAGTGCACAGGGGCATTTTGGTAATTTTGGATATTTTTGGGAGCAAAAACGTAATTTTCGAAAAAGTTTAATAAATGAATTTTATGTTGTTTTAGCTTAAAAATACTTATGTTATACCACTGGAGGGTTTATTTTTACCCCGTATTAAGCTCAGGGCAAAATCGTAATTTTTACAAAATTTCAAGAAAACTTTATAAATGTATTGTCATGATATTCCAAACGCTTAGAAGTATATATTATGGATATATAGTGTCATTATACGTTGTATTTACACTGTTTTCCATTTTAAACAGATTACTGAAAAACTCTCGCCAACTGAAGGTGAGGAGATTCAACCACACTATGTGTTTACTAAAATACATCTCATTTTGCATTCAATAGAATGTTTCTTTCACCATTAGCCCTATGGCAATAAGTGGATATCCGTGTTCATATTTATTGACGAAAGGATGTAATGGGATTAGAATGCGATACCGACACTGTTCACACGTAAGGAGGTGATTATGAGTTTCTACATATGAAACGTAAACTTGAGAGTGTTTCGGGATGTCGAGATCTAGTCATCCTAAAACGGAGTACGGAACTCACTTATTCCTAGAGATTACTTGGTATTGTGATATGGGTGATCTGATGATAGATCAGGTATCCAACAGTGATTCCGATAGGAATGTGCATTTTGTGTATAACTGATGTATTGCAGGATAATTAATCTATGCAATAAATGATGAGTATAGGGTAGACGTACCCGATTGGAGAGAACGGTAACACTTATTTGTGTTATAATGTAACCCGTTGGTGGGCTTTTAATCTGTGTTTAGTTTTTCAGCATATTATATTACTGATTGCTGATATTTGTATTATGATTCCATGAGGGAGGGCTTAGGAATCTATGTTAGCTGAGTGAGGTTATTATGATCATATATGTGAGAGATATTATGTGGGTTGACAATTATGTTTAAATCCATGTGTTGATGTGCATATTGATTGGTGTACTGTGCATATCAAATTACCTCACATTAATGTATGAAGTATCTAACTCGTGGATTGCATTGGTACGATGAGTATTTAAAATACGGGCTGTGTGAAGTACTGAGCATGAATTTGCCGGCGGTTGAGGAAACGTATTACTCGCGGTTAGGGGAGAACTGTAGACGTTGTTTGGCGGAGGTATCTTTTTGAGAAATGAAGGACATTTCATGGTAGATAACTGTGTTGACATTATTCTATATGATTTGTGAGTGTATAAACTGTTGTTTGATAACATGTCTATTATATTGATAATATGCTTTATTATCCAGAACTTGCTGTCGTTTTCTCTTCATTGAGTTTGTAAAACTTCATACCCCTTATGAAACAGGAAACCCGGAGGACGAAGGACTAGGAGGATCTTCAGCTGTAGTTTAGGGTGGAGACCCTTTAGCTATCTACCCAAATGTTGGGATTTTATGTTAACTTAGTAGACATTGTACGTATGAACATGCAATATAATAAACCCTTTATGGTGTTCGTTTGAAACATTGTAGGATGTAATAAAGTCTACTTCGTTTGTGATGTGCAATTCTGATGTTGATGGGATCAATTTATGATAAATGTTAGGTAGATCATTTGTGACATTTTCTATTTGGACTTTCCTAAGAGGTTAAATTATAGATTACATATTGGTTAGTAGTGTATCCACATACTATGCGTCGAGGTGAAATCTGTCGAGATTTTGGGTTTTAAACGGGCCCTTGGTGGCCCCTCCATTTGCCTGGGATTTTTACCAGCTAGATATGGTTGGATCCGAAGCTGCCAAATATTCGATCCTAAACTTGGTCATAAGAGATGTTAAAGTCCATAAGATGATTTCTGCAAACGCTCAATATTGTGTTAGGAAAAAAAAATCTCATGTCAGTGGCCCCAGAGGGTCGGGGCGTGCACAGATTTAATGGTCGGGGCATGACAGATTTAATGCTTGATTAGTTATAAGATTTAGGATTTAATTTTCAGTGGTTTTAGCCTATAATGGGATTAAATCTGTTAGAAATATAATTCAAGAGAGAATGATAGATGAGAGGAAAAGAATTGGTATAAATGTGAGTATAAAAACAAGTTAAAGAATATTTAAAAGATTGAAATGGATGTGTTACACAGTGTTTGATCAATTTATATTTGTTTAAAAGAAAAGGCAAGTTTGCAAACTTTTTTATTATCAGAATGTTGAATCTAAAATCTTTTTCAAAAATAACATAAATAGATTTAGTTTATTTTTTGAATTACAAAGAAACTCAAGATTCTTCTCTCCAAATATTGAGTAAAATTCCAGATGCACTCAACCTTCTACAAACCACAGGCATCGAGTCATTACGGGACTTTTTCATTTTGGCCAAAAATAATTTTAGTTGACATTACTTAAAAGTTTAAAATATTTGGATCTAAAATAAATTAAAATGTTTGATATTTTAAACACAAATTTTCACCTCAATAAAGGTTCTATAAGTCACTCTTGCCCAAAATTTAAAACTTTAGTTCCATATGGACATTTGGATTAATTAACCGTGTTTAAATGTAAAAACCATTAGTTAATGTCAGTGTGATTTTTTTTTGTCCTTCTACTTATTATTGACATTTTAATTGTTACTTTTTTGTTCTTTTTATCTTTTTCTTTTTTTAATTTACCTTTTTTGATATTATAAGCATCTATAAATTACCTTGTACAACCTAAAGCCTACTGGTCCCAATTTTGGGTCAAGTCTAGAAGGTTAACTCGAAACCCATATTGCACCTCTTAAAATGGCTTATCATGGATAATGAAATTTTAATGAAGCCACTAATCTCAATTATAATAATATGATTAAGAAAGACCTTTTTCACGACTTCATGTGAGTAGTGATGGACCACTTTAGTTCATCCTACCTATTAATATAGAATATTCTATCAATTGGAATCTTTTATTTTTAGTAGAACTTAAATTTTAAGTTTCATCAATCTTATATTGGAAATAAATCTGTTGGTAAATTAATATAGATATGGGTTATTTTTAGAGGTTTTTTTTATTAAAATAAACTATAATATTATAAATAGGAGATTCAATGTTCCTCCCTTCACACGTAGTATAAATATTCCATTGTATTTACACATAAGATTCAGAAAAGAAGAGAGAAAATTTATAAATCAAATTGGATAGCTATTTTAAAGTATGCCAAATTCACGCAAGACCTCTTTGGGTCATTCTCCTATAGTTGTTTACCCAATGTGTCTGGGATTGAAAAGCTTGCACATGTCCTAAGGATTAGACGGATTACAATATCCCATATCTAAATACAGATGAGACTCCTGAACACCTTGGTCATAAAAAAAAGAAATCGAAGATTCATTTCATCGATCGAAAATGGTCTCAATCAGTGGTGTAAAATTCGATATAGGCCGATATGATGCAATTTCAAAATCATATCTTATCGGCCGATACGATACATATCGGCCAATATTTGCACCTCTGTTCTCAACTCTCAACTCTCAATGTGTATATCAACTTCAAAGTTTCATAGTTTTATCGACATTGCTCAAGATACTTAATTATATTTTTTTTTACAATTATTAATATTTAATTTATATAATCTAGATTCCACATTTTTGAGATATATTAAATTTTAAGACACCAATCACTGCCCACCTAATATTGGGAAAGAAGAATGAAAGATCTTATCCACCTTTGATAACTAAGTGTAAGGTTTTGAATTCATTCATTTCCAAGGGGTGTAGGATCTCGAAGCAAACTGCAACCGACACAACACAAAAGGATTTGATGAAGTAAAACATTGCTCTTACTTTATCAAACAAACTCAAATTATCAATTATAATATGATCAGCAAACCTTATCATATTAAATGAAGAATTTCAAAGTACTTTATAGTAAAGGGTTTAAGACTAAATACTATTTTTAGTCATCAGATTAAGATAAGTTAAAAATCAACGGTGAGATGACAATTAATTTTAATGTATTTAGATCAGATGACTGATGATCACTTCTGATTTCAATTTCTTTACTGTGAGACAGTAAATAATTTAGATTCAATATTTTGAGATCCATTAACCCATTTCATATCATGTGTCAAAATTATAATATTAATTAAAAAGCCATATTCTACTACCTTAGCAAAGCCTGCAGCAAGGCAAAGTTATGGAAGGACAAGATGCAAAGTTCATCTCTTTCCTTCCCCTTTTTTGATCTGAGTTGCAAGTGGACTAGGTTCAATGAACATGGACAATCATTCAGTGGTTAAGAGTCTAGCCATGTATGAGCAAAATCCACTATAAATAGAGGCTGTGAAAGTCATTTATCAAGCAAGACTCAATCAATGAAGACTACAAGTTCATGGCAAGTCACGCTACCCCTTGAGTTCCCCTCAAACTTCTTCAGTTGGAGTAGGACTACTCTTTGCTGAAGAGTTTGGGGGAACTCTGGGAGACACTTGACAATTAGACACCAATTTAGTCGGGTGATGGTAAAAGTTTGTGACTACTTTGTTGGAAGGTTCAAAATTCGACTGATACATTGGTATTAGCCAATGTATATTTTTTTTTTTATAGTCAAAATGTTCAGACTTCTTAAAGTGAATACTTTTGAGTAATTCTATAGAGAGTGGTCTTTTGAGGTAGAGTGGGAGTCGAACTGAGGACTTCTGCTTCCTAACCACCACTCCAACTTCTTTAGGTTGTAGCCAATGTGTATTTATTAAGAGAATTAGTTGATACTATATATTGAGTGATATTAGGATACCTCGACGCATGAGCATACATGGTCAATCTGCATTTGATATGTATCCAATATTAACATTTATTAATATGAATATATTATAAAGATACGTATCTGATATACAAATTACAAAAATATTAGAGTGGTTGTTTACTTCAGGGGTTTAAATACCGTTATCGGCCGATCCGATATGTCGGCCGATATATCGTTATCGGCCGATATATCGGTAGATATTTTTCTCTCTCCAGCCGATATGATACGGCCGATATATCGACCGAGAAGGTGAATATCGGCCGATAACGATATATATCGGCCGATATGTACTCCTTCAAAACCGATACATATCGGCCGATATGATATGTATCGACCGATATTTGTACCCCTGGTTTACTTCTCTTTAGTTAGAGAGATTTTTTTTTTTTTTTTTTAAGTTTTTGATTTAGGCTATACATTCGACCCATGATGCAGTAGAAATGTAAAAACTTTCTATGCACTCTTTTACCACTCCTTTTTACCCCTTTTCTTGTTATTTTTTTTTTCGAGAAATTTATGTGAGAGAATTATTTTATACATTTATTTGTTACTTTTTATATATAAAAATAAATAGTTTAACAATTTAGATAAAACTTGACTAGCTCAATTCTCAGCATTGTCCTACTTGAGCCAAAATCTTAAGGAGATACTATATTCAAGTGAAAGTCATAATTGATAGTTTTTTAAGAGTTAGTATCTAAACGATTTTTTACTTGTACATAATATATAAAAGAGTGTAATTATGAAGTAAATTTAATATTTTTATTATGAGAAATTACATTAAATTAAAATTTTAATCTTAAACGAGAGTGCTTGGGTAGCCCAAATTGCCAATGCAGTATTGTATATCTTTTATTAAATTTTTCATATTATATATTTTGCATTATACTCTTTCAACTATTGCCATCTATAGTGGACTCAAAATCTCAAATGTGATCAGTTTAGATCAAGATCTTAAATATTAATATATCAATATTAGATTCATTATAATTATCTTTTAGTTTATTAAAAAATTATTATAAAATTGATGCATTTATAATACCATTAAGATGAGCTACTATATTGTATTGGCACTCATCTAGAGTTCTAGACCTTGTCTCCATAGTCCGAGTCGACTCGGACGATTTATCCGAATTCCATATGAGAGGAGTGTGGGGAGAGAGAGTGAGAGTTTCGGTGCGTTTGGACGAACATCTCGTTTCTGATGTGAAATCCGACGGTCCTGATTATTCTGAGAGTGGTGGAATTGTTGGGTCGGTTAGTCTCTGCAACTTTCGTTTCTGATGCCTTGCTCTCTTCCTTTTTGTCTGTCTGAATTCTCTTGAATTTTTGGGTTTGGAAATGGTTCTGTTTGGATACGTGAGAATTGCTTTTCCTGGAAAACAATTTTTTTTACCAAATTGGTTACAAAACGGGTATTTTTAGTGAAAAGAGATTACTTTCTCAAAGAAGTACTTTCCTTTTGCATGCATTGAGCTGGATTGGATGGAAATATGAAATTATGTGAAGTGAATGAGGACCAAGATTATGGAAACAGCCAAACAGGAAAAGAGGGAGTGGGCATATGGGAATCGAGGCATTTGTGTGAAACTGTGATTCATTGATTTTATTAATTAATTAGTGTTGCTTTTGGTAGTTTGTAAGAATGGATGGCTGTACATTTCAGTCGCAGATTTGAGACGATGGGGATATTGGGAATTTACATTTGGTGCTGTATCTGTATTTATATTCCCCAAGCATTAGTTGTGATATTTATTTCTACATTGAACCACACACCAAATCTGCATTTTAAGCAGAAAATTTTAGGTTAGTGAAGTCTGCTTTTCAACCTTCATATGCTATTCTCAGCAATTAGCTTTATCCAATCGGCTTGATTAGCAATGATATGTGATTTGGAACTTATAGTTTTCTGTTTTCAGAAAATAACTTACTTGATGCAATTCTCCCTTATATATTTATTCTTAGTGTTTTTTTTTTTTTTTGAAATGGTTCATATATATATATATATTAATAAATAAGGGCACCACTGGTGCAAATACAAAGATAAAAAAAGAACTGAAATAGATACACAGGTAGAAAAGACTGATAAAGTAAGCATCCACAGAAAACACCTAAACCCCGATGAAACTGCAATAAAGTCAAGGAAGATCTACACATTCTTTCCACGCACGTAAGATGTTTGACATAGAGATATTCCTAAATTCCTAAAGGTTGACTGCCCATGCTGCACATAGAAAGACAACGACTTGCAACCGCCTTACTGGAGTAAAATGTATCCCTGAATATCCTATTATTCCGCTCCCACCAACGACTCCAAATATAATAATGTTGAAGATGTTACTAGCATGGAATCATTACTTTGTATTTAATTTTAGATCAAATATTGTAAGCAAACCCAAAAAGGGGTTGGAGTGATCTCCAGAAATCCATCTTAGGAAGCGAAAGTCCTGAGTTCGATTCCCACTTCACCCTAAAGAGCTACTCTATGCAGAGTTACCCCGGTTAGTGTGGGTAGGTAGACTTGCACGTGCCTCGAGAATTAGCCAGGTGTTCTAAGAGGCCTGGAAACCTTGGTCATAAAAAAGAAAAAAGAAAAAAGAAAAAGAAAAAATACATTGTAAGCAGACTTGAATCTGCATCCAAGTATGTTCGAATTGTTCTGGGCACTCTTGTCAAACTGTGGCCCATATGGCTGCTACATGTATGTATCCATAACACACATACGTTAGAATCATAAACAAAATGAAGAAAACTGTTAAAAAAATAAAATACTTTATGTGAGCATATAACAGGGGTGTTCAACAAGACTTTTTTTCCGTAGCTTTTTTACGTTGTCATGAGATAATCTTCAGTACTAAACAATAAAGTTATGAATTTTTCAACCCAGCCAATTGAGAACCCAATCCCCCAATCCCAATTTTAATCCCAAGTGGCATACTTCTTTAGACAGAAAAAAATCACTGCCTCACAACAAATCCCATATGAACCTTACAGTCTTTGGACTAATAGGTTTTCATTTCTTGGAGGCTTTTATTGTATTCTGGACTCATGAGATTTTCTTATTGCTTCATTTTTTCAAATAAATATATATTCTAGGCAAGAACTTGTAGAAAAGTTGGTAAGTGGTCATTGTTGTAACCAGTGGTTGTGGTTTAGACATTCAGCCAACAAAAGAAATTTCCAATTCCAGTTCTCAATGCGAATCTAGTTAAACGGGATAAATGGCTCTGATGATGGTGTTGATATTCTAGGGCTATAAATTCTTCAAATTTTGTTCCTTCATCTAACATTGATATTGATAATTTTTGCTTGATCCAGACACTTGGAATAGAACATACCTTCTCTTTGTCCATTCAGCTTCGCCGCCCTGTCACAGGCCTTGTGGTAGGAAATTCCAATTGTTAGATGAATTGTTATTTTATTTATTTCTATTTGAGTAGTGATGGATTATGAAACTCTGACCTTAGAATTCTCCATTGGGGACTGTTCTCTACAGGGAAGGCTTTACTGAATACAAACATAGAATCTAAAGTTGTCTGTAGATGATATTTTTGCAGCAAAATTGGTTATAAGTTCATTAGTTTCAAATTTGTTACTGACATTATTGTGTATGATTATTATGTTCTACGTTTCTAACTTTTTAGTTCATGGATCCTTTATTCATTTAATAAATCTGTATTTATAATTTATGGAATTCTTCTCATGTTTTTTTTTTTTTTTTGAATGAAGTTCAGATTTATTTCAAACAAAGAAACAGAGGAGGCCCAAGGATACAAAGATAAACAAAAGCCTGGACAAGGCAGAAAAGGCAACAAGCAGGCCCCAGAAAGGGCCAGAGAAGTCAGCTCACAACCATTGCCAAGAAGAAAGACAGGGACCAGAACAGACTGCAAACATTACAGCGATGTACCCAAGACACCAAGGCCTGAACCAAGCATGAGAATACAGTTGAAGTGCTGGGCGAACAGTGCATTTAGTTCAGGAGCATTGCACAATTCCATTGAACAATTGAGACTTTGCAGAAGGAGATTTATTGCAGCCAGATGTGTGCAATTTTTCCAGGTAACCGATCCCCCCAATTGGAGCATGCTGAGCTGAACACAGTTTCTGAACAGAACACTACAATGCTGCCTGTTAATTTGAATGAGACGCTGCAGACCAATCTGAATGCCCACCAAGCAAGATGAATCGAGCATATTCTCTTGAGGGTGAGCAAAAGAGCCAACAATAGTGTCATTCTACTCATGTTTGCTTCATCTAATTGGATGTCTTATATGTTGGGGCTTGGGGGGATAGGATTTAGGGTAGGGTTTATTACTATGGCCTAAAGGTCGTGCGTTCAAGTCCCATAGGTATCGGATAGGCAGTTAGCCTATAAAACAAATTCAAATATAAAGGCCAACTCTAGATTGGTGGGATAAATGGCGTAGACGATGATGATGAGCGGGGGGCTGGGGGGAAGATTGGGGGAAATTAGCAAATGAAACTGCTGATTCATTAGCTAAACTGGGAGAAACTTTGGGTAATGTAAAGATCGGTAATCTGATTTGGTGCAGTTTGATGGGGGTGTATATCTGCTGTTTCTGGCCTGTTTATGGGGTTGCCTGTAGGCCATTTTGATGTAATTTGAGGTGTATCCTTTGCAATAAATAGGTATCTTTTCAAAAAATAAAAAGGGGACAGAACCAGCCTGACCTACAAGTGGATTGCATTGCGGTGTTACCTTCCACAACTGAAGGACCGAAAAAATCTTACAAAAGTTCTTAGTTTCTCTGGGACATAATATGGACCTATTCCTGCTAAGTAGCAAGCTAGTAGAGGTTAATTATATGTTGATTCATTTACAATGGTACCACTGGTGCTTGAACCTGGTGTGCTAATTGAACTTTCATCAAACTTGAGCTTAAGGAATTTGTAAGGTAGACAGGTGGAAGTGTTTTTTTTTTTTTTTTTAAATTAATGTTATATCTCTCTTGTAAGAAAATAATAGAGATCCAAGTACACTAAGTAGTCAAATCTTACTACAATGCTTGGAGGCTTTTTAGGCTATCGCCTATCTGCCCTGGAGAGCACCATATAAACAGTCTAGAATATGTTAAAAGTAATTTGGTTGATCAAGTTACCAGGTTCTGATAGAAGGTCCCAAGAGACGATCTGATGATGGTACCACCCGCCAAAACTTTATTTTGAAAGTATATTTGCATTAACAGTATATGTGCACGTATCTTCTTTTAGACACACTCCCTCTAACATGCCTTTTTCCATGCTTCTATATCCTCCTTTGCATGGATTAAATCATTAAAGTAATGGTGATTTTTTGAGCAATACAGTGTCCAAACCAATAAATGGCTCTCCCTCAATTTCTCTTCTATTGGAGCTATTTTCAAGGTCTCCTCGATGTGTTTGTTTTTACTCTTTCTTTTAAAGTCATCCCACACATCCATCTTATCATACATCTTCACTACCATTATTTACTTGAAGCTTCTTCATCAAACCTTCAGAGTGCAGAAACTGCAGATTTTCTGACAGTGCTTGACATTTCAAGCAGCAAAGCCAGATAGATAAATTTCTTAGGACATTTTTAACGGATGTCCAGGAAGGATACTCCTGTCACAAGGCATTAGCTAGGTTCAAGTCTGTTCAAAATGATGAATATAATGGTGAAAAGAGGGCATACTTCAGCTTGTTAGCAGCGGTGGCCTGATGGCAAGATTGGCAAATGTCTTACCACACTATTAAATGCAAAGAGAGGTAATGGAGAAAATGGCGAGGCTCAATTATGATATGGTTGTAGTCTCAACCCTCTCTATGATGCACTGAGAGGAGGTATTGATTGGCACTTGACCTCGAACAAACAATCGCACACAATCAAGCACCTCGCACAAAGACATGGGTAAAAACAGAGCATGAACAACAAAGCCATAGATTATCCTTCTCTTGTAAGAGCTAACACAAAACTGCCAATCCTATCCCTAAGATATCATCTTTCTCAACATAGCCCTTGTCAAGACCATAATGCATTTGTAATGTATCCAACACAACAAACAAGTGATCTTTTCTATTAGGCACTTGGAAAGTGGGTTCTGCTTCCTTAAGTGAGGCCAGGGCCCATGAAGTTTGCATCTCTCAGCAACACACTCCTTCAATGCAAAAGTTTCCTAGTCTCTCTTTGAAATGTGGAAATCTTTCTCATGGGAGTGGATTTGTTATGAAATTGGCAAGTTGCTTGTTGGTGTTGCATTATACCATGTCGATTCTTTAACTTGCAATGAACTCTATAATGAAGTGATGGTGAATCAGTATATGCTTCATGCAGTTGTAATGCATTAGATTCTTCATTGTTCTGATTGTTGTCTAATCACGATGGATAGCTATCACTTCCTCTTAAGGTTGATTCATGTCTGCTAAATTCCTTTGCATTCAAACTGCTAAGAGTTGCAGGTTGTTGCTGCTTCGAACTTAATGATATTGCTCCCTAACCTTGATCAAGATTTATCCACAAGTACTTATATTGTCAATTGAATCTATCCAAGCACTAGTAGAAAAATCACACAATTTGAAATTATTAGCATTAGTGAACTGAATGCCAAATGCATCTGTTTTCTTTAGGTACCTCAACACTCTTCTACGGCTCCAAGTGGAGCTTGCCATGGCAACAGTAGGTTCACCTGTTGGCCTTCCTCTTCTTTCATGATACAAGAAGATAAAAAACTGAAGTTACATTGGAGTCGATACCATCTTGCACTTTTTTGGAGATGAGTTGTGATTTCATCAGCAACATCAACCCACTGTTCTAATATAGCTTTTGGTGTACAAAATACCATTTATTTTGTTAATCCAAAGGTAGAATACGATGAGATTGATGCTAGTTCTTGGGTTTGTAGGGTCTATGAATGGGTAAATTGATCAATGGAGGGTACTATATATCTTTGGGTTTCTTTTGGGAAGACACTGTCTTGTGGGTGGCTTTCATTTTTACCAACTTCATGCAAATCCTAAGCTAAAGCGAAATTATCTAATTGATTTTTGTGTATCGGGAGGGATTGGGGTTCATCAATAATCGACTTGATTGGATAGTTCTCAGTATGGTTAACCCGTGAGATGCGGGAAGTCTCGTATTCAAGTTACTCTCAATACAAAAGGGTCACTCCCCATAGTGTTATTCTACGGGGAGATTTGCACATGCTTTAAGGATTAATCAAGTGTTCTAAAAGGCCTGGACACCGTGGTATTAAAAAAGAAAAAGTATGGTTCCAAAGATCAACTATTAGTAGTTTAAAGAAAGGATGTTGTTGATCTAATTGAGTGTAACTCAATGGTATCTTCTTTATTGTAATCCAGTGGAGCTGGAAAAAAAAAACAATTTCAAATCAGATTAGTAAATAGGATCTGGGTTTGGAGACATTAAAAAAAGGGAGGGGATCAAAGATGTTGAATCTGACTTAACAACTGGGTTGAATTTGGATGATGCACTAAACTGTACCCTATTAACCCAGTTAATGGTGTTTCCTCAAAGTTTTAGATGGGTTTTGATATAGTATTAGCATTTAAATAATAGTAGGCTTGACATGGGCTAAGAAGCTATCCAAATTCCAACTTCTTCACTTTGAGTTACACTTGCCTATTTTTTTTAAAGACCAAGGTATCGAGGTCTCTTACAGCACATCTACTTGATTAGGACTCGGCCAAGGACTCGGCCAAAAAATAATAGTATCATATAACGGTTCAAATAATTTTATGTGACCATTGACAATAATTTTAAGATTGACTGAAAATACTAAAATAGAGTTTACTTATAATAAATGTTCTAAATAGGGAGAGGGTCCATCACGTGCTGTGTTTCTATATCTACTTAATCGAGTCAAAACTAATAAGACTCGTTGGTACAGTCCTTCAGTTCATCTCTAAATAACTATCCCGTTATGTTTGTATGAGTTTGTACTATTATTTAAAAATTTGAAATGACTCAAGTAAGTCAGTCTGACTTGGATTTTGAGTTGAGTGAGTTAACGAGTTTTTCTGAGTTTTTTTTTTTTAATTTTTTTTTTAAAATTGGCTGAGATTATCTGTACGAAGAGATTTTGAATTAGATTCAAGTTTTACATTTTTGAATACTGGTTTGAACCATTGTGTATGCAATTCTATGATCTAAAATGCTGTCATGCATGATCAATGCAATAATTGTGCATCACTTTCATGAAACTTTGATTACGTTTAATAAGAACGGGTCTTTCATCATGTGATCTAATCTTTAAGATGTAGAATTTGAAATTCTAATTTTAAATAAATAAAAAGTGATATAATGACAGTAGCGTTAGTGGACCGTAGAACACACTTCAAAATGCACTTAGTAGATAATTAAGGGAAGAGTTCTGCTAACGAGATCTTACCAGTGAGATATACTAATAAGACATGCTATTAAATGGATCGTGGGTCTAACAAATTTAATTTCATTTGACAGATAATCACATAGATATAAAGTTTTACTATCAATTGATGATTCAAATCATATAATTTTAGCCTTTAAATTTTGATGAGTGTATGTCATTGATTTTAAAATTTAAAAAATTGAGGGATAGAGTCGTCAAATGAAGGTGAAACTTCTTATAAGAACTATTTAAAGAGTTCTTTTTATGTAAGACCTAACAATGTAGGTCTTAAAATCTATTTAATAGTATGTCTCATTAGTGTCTAATGTACAAAAAGTCTTCGAAATAATTTTTGTCAAGAGAGCTCTATTCATTCTATTCAAATAAAAATAAACTATCTCATTGTTATTAAGAAAAAATCATATTTCCTAGAATGAACTGGTAGGGCCCAGTTGATGTGGTGGTGGGCTGTCCCAAGTGACTATAACTACCACCGCACCATGACCGTTGCCACCGATGCCGACACCACAACCTACACCCAAGTTTTTGGCGTATTTTAGAGAAACACTCGAGGGAACACTAACATGCGCAGTTTGGAATGGGACGTGACACGCACCAAGCGATTATTTGAAGGCAAGCTACGTACAAACGTACAATGGCCTTGTATCTTTTGAATGTTCTTATTCCAACACTTGATTATGATAGTGTTGGATATTTATAATCATAATGTATTATTTATATTATTAATTATTTATACCTATAAACTAATGAATTTGAATTTAATTCACTTCAAATCCACATAAAGAACCAAATGGATGACACATCTAAATGTAGATTTAGTTAAAAAAATTAAATAGATCTAACATTTCCATTAAAGTCATTTAGATTAAAAGTTTGGAGTTTTGAATTTTTAAATAGGGTGGCCATTTAGGCAAGGGAATTTTTTTTGATCAGGCATGGGTTTTCAAATTTTTATTAAAAATTACCATTTTGTCCTTCCGCTTCTGCACCATCTGGACGTGAGTTAAGAATATTTTTCCTTAGTTCTAAATATTGGATCTGACCATTTTTTATGAGTAAATTCCATTTGTCGAAACGGTCTATGTAGATGCTACAGTAGTATAGTCTAGTTAAAAAAACCATATAATTCCTATAGTTTTGAATAATAAAATCTCTTTTAAAACTTTAAAGTTATTTTTTAAGCATTGTGTATTTTCAAAATTTCTCAAATTGAATATCCGGACTAATTACGATAACCTGATAAAAATACTTTAAGACTTTAAGGTGTTTTAATACTCTTAAATACTTAAAACACAGTGTTTTACAAATAAGGGTATCCCTTGGTTGTGTCGAAAACACACTTCCGGAAGTCCAAACCGTAAAAACCGTTGAATTTCAACTTCAAAACTGAATAAATATGTGAAATTTGAAAACTTAGACCTTTCAAATGATTGTTCACTGATTCTCCAGCTTAGGCATTATATTTTTGAAATTTACGCTTGAATAATGGTTCGAACAATTCGATAGTCCGAATGAAGGAAAAATGTTCTTAATTCAAATTTACGCTTGAATAATGGTTCGAACAATTCGATAGTCCGAATAAAGGAAAAATGTTCTTAATTCACATCCGGAGGTGCAGAAGTGGAAGGGCAAAATAGTAATTTCTATTAAAATTTGAAAACCTATGGCTACTTAAGAAAAATCCCCCTGTCTAAATGTTTACCCTTTGAATATTCATTTATATCTATGACTCCTTACTACTCAGTCATTAATTGTTTATTACTATCGAGTATAAGGAAATAGATTAAATTAGTAGTATAATTTTGACTCTTTATTTTATAATACTAGAAATTGGCAGAAGCAACTAAATATAATAACAACAATAATTCTTGACATATTCATAATCCATCATTATCATTATAGATTTAGAAGGAAAGAATGGTGGACCCACAAAACTCATTCAGTTTAGAGTCGTCTTAGTCGTCCCTATCGGCATTCGTTCCCCAGTCATTGGTGGAAGACTCTTAGAATTTTTTTTCTCATGTGAATGTCGCATTCGAGAATCCGGTGTTGATTTAACGTTATTTTTTGGACGATCGTGTTTTTTCTTCATTTCTTGTGTCTGCCTCATTTTCAATTCTTGCCGGTGCTCTTGGCCTTTCTTTTCGGCGCCTTTTGTTTAAAACTTTAAATTAGTAAAAGCTTTTAATTCTTATTTTTAATGAAGATTACACATTTATTACAATTTACAAAATAGTCTCCTATGATTAAATAAGATAAATAGAAGACTTCTCAATTGATTATCATAATTTTATAAGATAAACTATAAAAAATCAATTATTTTATGGTAGTCAAATTTTAAAGTCTAAGGTCACATGACTAATATGATTGATAAAATTTAAATTTCACGTATCTCATATTCTTATTTTTTCTCAAGTTTTATTAAAAAATATGTTACCCACCTCAATATTTAAATAACAATCTAAATAACTTAAAAGGAGCTTTGAGTTTAGTTGATATAAAATCTCTTTGGTTTTGGACTAATTGCAACATGGTTACCTTTGTTTTAATCATTTTAATTTTGTCTTTTAGATTAGCTCTTTTATTGTAAATTGAAGTGTGAAAATTAGTCATGTCATTCTTCAAAACTAAAAATGACTCAGATGACTTAACAAGTTTTTGAGTTTACTGAGTCAATAAACTTTTAAAAAGTTTTTTTCTTCAAAAACTTAGCTGAATTTTTTAATCTGATGAGATTTTGAGTAGATATACACTACATCTATTGATACATTAATTTTAAAAAAAAAAAAAAAACATGAAATTAGCTAATATACGCAAAGCCCACTCATTGAATTAGGTTGAAATGTTCCAATATTTAGAGAAGTTGTGTCAAAATGTGAATTTCACTCTATAATAAATAATTAGATGAAGAGATAGGTTATATTATAGCTATAAATGTAAACAAAAATGGGTTCGTTAAATTATCTTAGTTCTTGGTTTCTTTAAAGATAAAAACAAATTTATTAAGTGGATATTTCTATCTATTATCATAAATCAAATAGCGAAAGTTAGAACTAATTTTGAAAGAGAAAATAACAATCTCAATAATTTGAATTTACCATAAATGGAATCTCACACAAAGCCTTTGTGCTTTACAAGAAACCACTAAATGTTTTCTAATTTTTTTTTTCTTAAAAAAAATCAATTACACTTATGCAACCTACTCAGCCCAATACAATACAGCTGTTGTCTCAATTCATATTTGATTTTTCCATAAAAAAAATATAAAAAGGAGGCACTCAATTTTGCATTATAGGCTGAAATTAAGTCCACATGTCGAAGTCGCTGGCCCATAGCTTTTGGATCTTTGATAAAGTCAGAAAAAAAAGGTTTCAATAAGTTAAAAAAAAAAAGATAAAATGTGTTTTTCACACTTTAAATAGTAAAGAAAGAGATTCTTCTCTCCATAAAAACCATTGATGTTGGAAAAGTAGGCATCTGAATGATTGAAAAAAAAATTAGATAGAAGTTTAGAACTTTAGATTGAAGTCAATAATATAATAAAAAGTGAGTGAAGTTTCTCTCTCTGTAATGTGACATAATTGAATCTAGACTTCTTTTTAACCCCATTTTTTTTTTTGAATTTACGTGTAAAAAACTGCAGGATACTAGCGTAAAACCTCCACGGGTGGTCCCTTATCCCTAAGGCACACCAAGGTTAGACCATGAGGGCTCGAACCTGTGATTCCGCTTCTCAAAGCGGGAGGTAACTTGCTGAGCTACACCCATGTGGGTTAGTTCTTGGAGTATATGCAAACCTCTCAATCCCACACACTGGATAAGCAACTGCGGTGAGTGGCTTAGAGTGAGTGTTTAGTGTAAATCGAATTTAAGACCTCTTTTTATGAGAGAAGCTTCTTGACCGGAGGCCAACTTTTTCGGTTTGATATTTGATATTTGTTAACGCTACTAAATTAAACAAATAGTTATTAACATAAAATTGTACAAGAAATTTGTTTCACTGAATATGTACAGTCATTTGAGGACCGGAATGAAACTCTATCTTAATTCTCTATTTTATTTACTTGAATAGAACAGATAAAGATATTTTAATGAAACCTTTTTTACATACAATCGATATATCAATGCATACTTTCTCGTTTTAAGATACTGTTTAGAAAGGTTTATAGATCAAATCCCCTCTTAGTTTTTCACCTTCACTTTTTGAGCGGCTCTTCCATGAATTATTAGCATGAGATACTACTTGTTGTAATTGTGGCATCATTTAAAAATTGTGACACAATTTCAAAGACTTAGTCTAGTGGTTGAGACACAAAATTTCAGAATTGACATTTTAGATTCAACCTCGATAACTTTAATAAAACGCCACTCTCTCTAACATATAATCTATATATATATATATATATATATAGAAGAAGATTTTACCACTTAAATATGACATATGTGTACAGAGAGACGTGTAAATAATCCACTAGTGTGACGAGGTGTCACCTTTGGTAAAAAGAAAAGAAAAGAAAATAAAGATTGTCACACTCCTGTGTGTAAAGTAACTTTGTGAGTTTGAGGTGAGTGAGGACATCTGATCCCTTTCACTTTTCTGAAGAGCTTCGAATTATGTAAGCTTCCAACTTTCATCCATCATTCTTTTCTTCTTTTGGAACCATGGATCTAGCAAAGAAATGTACACGTGTACACGTGGCAATCATTTCAGTTTAATTTGAAGTTAGCGCCTATTTGGGGGTAAACAATATTTGTGAAATTTAGCTGAATATTTAAAGTTAAATAAATAAAGTGATAGATGAATATATTGAAAAGGTTATTTGTTGGATATATATAAATTATTAAAAAGAAATTTTAATTCAATAAATAAAATCATATTTAAAAAAAAATAAAGTTTAAAAATTAAAAAAATAAGTTAAACTGATAAAATTTTAGAATGTTTAAAAAATGTGATTTGATTTATTCAATCAAACTAATTTTAATTGATCAATATTTTGAAAAAATGACTTTTCCAAGGCACTCATCATATTGCTCTATTTAACAAGTTTATACCCATGTGCTTGACATAATGCCCACATCAGTCCATTTATTATAAGAGTTAGAAGTTAACAATTTTATTTTGACTTTTACTTATTTTTGTTCGATTCAATTGGTTTAATTTTAGTTCATTCAAAGTTACTCACTACTGAATAAAATACCAATTGTAATCAATGCACTATTCATCACTATTACAAAATAATAGTAATGATTTTGTATAGGAGATTTGACCATAATAAAATCAACAAGTGCATCTTCAATATTCATTTAAAAATTCTACATTTTATAATTTAAATTTTACTTATAAGCAACTAAGATACAAAATCCGACCTTATCATGCTTAGATCTTTTCTATATTTGATAATTTCAAACCATTTCACAACAATTAAAAGTTTAGAATTGAACAGTGAAGAAAGATATGGTAAAATAAGTGAAGAAAGATATAGATAAATTAACATTTCTATGCTATTTACTCCAAGTAAGAACTCAAAATGCAAAACCCACACACATCATTCAGCAGTGAAGCTCATTTCATTCCATTTCTTCACCATCTATAATATTTGAAAAAAAAAAAAACTGAAAAGAAGAAGAAGAAAACTTATCAACTCAACACCACAAGTTTGAGATTGTGATTGTGACACAGCCCATTTTTTTTTTTTTCTATCAATTCATCTCCAAAAAAAAAAATCAATCCTTTTCTGTACAAAGAAAAGATGAAAAATGGTTTCAAATGGAGCAAACAGGGCATCTGATAAGGCCATTTTCATTGCAATCGGGACACCGTAGGAACACCTCTTCATCTTCATCAAAAATCTTACAGCTCCCACAACATGTATCACAGGGCACAAATCTCACATCCCCACATCCCTCACAAGCACCACCACCACCTTCATCCACTCTCATGGATCCTTCTAGAACCTTCTCGAGTTCTCCAGAATCATGCATCTGCCGCACTTCTTCTTCACCACCCAGATACATTCCATTCACAAAAACCCTAGGAAGAGTCCCAAATCCTACGCCCAAAATCTCAGCCAACTCTTCTCTGAAGCCTTGGTGCAGAGAGACGTCTCTCTCGTCTGTTCTCACACCAAATCCCTTCAATATCAGCCGCACACGACAACAGTCTTCGTATGTTTTCCTCACCCCTCTCAAGCTGGTAAAGTACAGCACCACGCTGTCCTCTCCACGTGGAGGGCATTTATTGGGAAAGACATTGTTGTGGGCTTTCTTTGATAGTCTGCCTTCGTTTATTCTTTCTTGAAAGGCGCGGATCCTCTCCTGTACAGTGCTTCCCAGCTTGGGGCCGGTCGAGCCGGTCTTTTCCGGTTCGGGGGACTTGAGCCGGAAGGGATTGCGCGGGGAGAGCTCGTCGAGGGCCTTTCGGAAGTTGGATATGGTCTCAGGGTCGAAGTCGGAGAATACGGTCTCCGAGGCGATGGACTGGAGCCAGAGTGGTTTGGGCGAGGCCGAGCCGTTCTCGAGCATGGGCGGTTCAGGAGCGGTTTTGGGTGGGGTTCGAACCGGGAGATCTGAGTAGGAGTGGAAGGAGAAGGACCGGAGAGGGCTGCTGTCTTCCAACCCTTCCATCAGCTCCCAGGCGTTGATGGTCTCCGGCTCGTTGGGCGGGGTTTGATTGGGGGTTTTGGGGATATGAGAAATCTTCCCTTCCATCTTGTTCGACCAAGCCTTGGCATTGACAACCTTATTTGTAAGATCAAAACCAAAACTGTGATCGAGATTCGGATTTTCCTTGTTTTCATAGCCGTTGATGCTCTCCTTGACCTTGGGCTTGGTCTCTTTTTCGTCGTCGACGGTGGAATTCGGTTTTTCGTCCAGAGGATCGAGCTTGATAGTGCCCAAGGTGGTGGAGGTGAGGGCAACGACGTGGTAGCTGTCGCCTTTACGCTGGGCGGGGTGGTGTATGGGCAGGGAGTAGCTGCGAGGGAGTGGAGCGATTGGGCTGAGATCGCGGCGAGCTTGCTTGGAGCTTGCGCAACCCATCGCAGAAAAGAGAGAAGGATAGGAAGCGGAAAAGAAAAGCAGAGACTCTTTTTGTCTTGGTTTTCCCTTTTCTGCAAGCAAGGAAGAAGAAGAAGAAGTTAGGTTTTATTTTACTGAGAGTCTCAGAGGGATTTGGTTGAGAAATCAAGGGTTTAGGGATTTGAGAATGGGTTTCGAAGAAAACATTCTCACAGTGGAATGTGCAAATGCGGAAGTGACGGAATTCACGGAAAGCTTTGGAATATAAAATTCCAGTATGGAGATTCCCGTTCTTAAGAAATGGCAGAAATAAATTATTTTTGAAAACAAATTTGAGGGGAGCTCTCTTTTATTGATGAGAACAGAAGAAAGTACTCCTAATCTCAACCAAACTAAGAAAACTCAATCGAGGAAAAATGATTCCAAATTTCATCGGAATGTCACGAGAACGAATTCAAACTCAACAAAAGGAATTAGAAGAAAAACTCGAATTCTCCGCCAAGAAATTGAACCCAAAAATAAATAAATCAAATTACCTGGAAATCGGCTCAAATCATCAAATCGGCCGCGCCCACTTGCAATTCAAAGGGAACACCAACCAATTCTCAGAATCAGACCAACTCTCATGGAAATTCGAACAGAAGAATTCAGATCTCGCTGAAAGCACTGAATATTCATAGATCCGATGCAATTCTCTGCCCTCCGACCCTCGACCAATCGAAGGAAAGACCATCGCCGTCTTCAACGGAATTTCCCAGGAGAGGGGAGAGGAAGCATGGAGAAGCGGAGAAACGAAAATGAGGAATCCACCGTTGGAGCAGAGAAAGCGGTTTCTCTAACTCCCGCGATTTCCTCGGCGTTTGAAAGCTTGTGAAGAGGGAAAGATACCGAAAATTCTTTCCAAATGCTTGGAATTCTGTTTTCCAGATTTAAAGATTGTGAAACTGGAAATGCAAGGATTTCATAAAAACAGCAAAAGTGGTGGTCGTTGTCGGTCGGAAATGGCGGAGAGGAGATACTAAAGTTTCCTCACGCGCTTTTTTGTTTCTTTATTTATAGCTCTGTGCCTGTGTCTACAGAGGCAGTTTTGCGAACATAATTTTTTCATTTTTCCGTCTTTTTATAACGGCTTTCGGAAACGGAAGTTAGTGCTTCCGTCAAGTATAGGAACACGTGGCAGGTTTTCATTCGTTTCGTTGATATCTCCCGTTAACCACTTGGAAGTGCTTTGGAAAGTAGGATTGGAGTTTTTTATGACGAAGTGACGACCGTCCGTTTCGTACTGGCGAAAATACGCTTCAGAAATCAGAACTGATTCACCCGTCAGGAGAAAAATTTCCCATTAAAACCTCCATTTTACTGTATTGTCTGGAAAATAATTTCCCGGATAATACAGTAAATTAGGAATACTGGTGTTACCGTAAATTCGTAATTACAAATATCAGACTTTTTCCTCTTATTCATTTATCATTATTTAAATAAAAAATATATTAATATCTTTCGTTATAAAAAATATTTGAATTAGATAGAATGATGAATTTCATAAAAATATAATTTAAGAAAAACCCTCCATATAATTATTATAATTTTGTGTTATAGGTCATAAAAAAATAATGATAAAATAATCGAATTTTTAAAGTTTGAATAGTAAATTTCATAAAATATATTATTTGAAAGAAATTCTTCCACACGATTATCGTAACTTTGTGATATGAATAAAAAAAACAGCAGTTTAGTTCAATAAAAAAATTAAAAATATTATTTAAGCGTTAGATCTATAAATAATTAACACTGTTTCATCTGTCGAGTGTAATATATCTTATGTTGTAAATGGTGGGCAAAATAAATTAAATCAAAGAATTTAAAAAAAAATAGAAAAATTCAAGAAGGTTGGAGTGATTGTTAGAAACCTGTCTCAAGAAATAGAAGTTTGAGTCCTTATATATATATATATATATATATATATATGCTACTGTAAGTTTTTTGATAAAAACAATTTAATCTTACACAAAACGAATTTCTAGCTAATATTTTTCATATACAATCGTAATTGGATGAATGGACCATACGGGAGTTGATTTAGGCATCACTATTTTTTAAATAAATATTATATCTATTTTACCTTTTATATAATTATAAAAAATAAAATAAAATAAAAGTACTATTAATAAAAAAACAGATGCCCATATCAATTGCCTATACAGGTGGGCCCATCCTGCTCTTAGCTTGACACACCAAATAGTTACCCGAAATGAATTCTAATCGTATTACCATATAAAGATTTATTTTTAATTTAATCTTTTAAAAATTCCTATTTCTGGAAATTCTTAACTCGATGCTGCTGGAGAAAGCTCGACGCACGTTTGAAAAAAAATTGCACTTGGACTAGTTTTTAGACACCGATTATTATGTTGTTTTTATAAATGGACACTAAATTAAAATAAATAATAAACATATGTTTCATATTAATGGGTGTTAAAGAGGATGAAATGTTTATTAAAAAGTCATTTAAATTGAAATGTAAAATTTTCTGTATTTCACTAAAATACAGTGTTTTTCTTTGTCAAAGAATTTCTTAATTGTGTATTTATTTTATAATTTTAAATCATTAAAATAAAACACAATATAATAAATTGTATAATGACTAAGTCAGTCAAACCCTTTTTTGAGAATAGGTGAAAACCCACCGATTCCACTTTGTAGTAATCATAGGTAAAACTTTGAATTCATAAAACTATCCACAAACACTATAGATCAGATTAGACGTCCTAAAGTTTTGACGGGCTAATCTCCCAATGAGAATACCCAACTATAATAAGGTGATAGGATTAAAAAACCCTCTACTTTGACCACTATTTTAGCTGATTTTGAAACTTTTATCCATTTTTTTTAATTTGAAGTTTATATTATAAGCCTATTCATATATCGACTAAAATGATGAATATAACTAAAGCATTAATGATATTTTTAATCTCTTAAACTAATGAGGACCTCTATAGTAATGCGAATGCAGGCTTCCCTTTTGACTTGGGAATTTAAAGGGCAGGCAGTTGACGCGTTGAACACATCAGAATCAGACTTCTGCAGTTTTTGACTTCTATGACAGAACCAAGAGGGCAGCTCTTTTGGGTTATGAGTTTTAAGTTTTGACTCAGTTGGGTTATTCTAAATATTAAAGTGCATCAATTGTAGATTATTTTTTTTTTCATTTCCTTACAATAATGACAATGAAATTTATTTATTTTTAAACTTAAAAAGTATCAGTGATTTTTGGGAAAACTTGATTGGCAAATATTTATTAGATTTCGACAAAAATTTCAATTAAATTTTGAAAATTTTGATCACAGTTTATAACTTTCAATAGATTCACCAATATACAAATTTTGGCACATATAGCTTAAATGACAAAAATATTGGTTGATTTTTTTAAAATTAATCCACACACTGTTTAAATCGATGAGAAGTAATTTCATAGAGAGTAGTCAACATGGGTTTGATTTTTTTATAGATAAAAAATTGATTTCGATCAAAATTTATAACTCAACTCATTGCTGATCAACTTGGGTGGAATTAAAATTTTTGTTTTAGAGGAGGAGGAGTAAGAGGGAGAGTTTAAATGAGTTTGAATATATTTTAAATAAATTTGAATCAAATTCTTATATATATAATATTATTCATTATCATCTCCTTGAAGAGGGGATGAATGGATATCAATTCTTCAACCTATCTTATCCTCTTTACATCCTCTTTTTTTGGTAGCTTTGTTGTAAATCAATACTAGTTTTAAAAATTGGGCAATATATTCTCTCAACTATGCCAAGTTGACTACATTATGTCGACCCACATTAATTGAGACAGCAATAATTAAATCTCTCAACAATACCATATATATACCATAAAGAAATATGAATCAAGTTGTCAAACTCCTTAGACGGGTCCACGTAGATTGGTATACAATATCTGTAAAATTTTATTTTTAATTGGATAACAAAAACTAGAATTTTTTTAAAAATTTTAAAATTTATCAAAAATAGAAATTCATTTGATTAGATCAGTAGATTTTAAAGAAGTTATTTTTTATTAAATTGGGCACCGGTGGTGTGTGTGGGTTGGGAGTAGAGCAGAGGTGTTGAAGTATTCATTTGCGGGTGTTCTTTGTGTTGATGTAGAATAACGTGTTGACTATACTTAAGTTTATTGGAATTTTCGTCATATACACACGTGTGTGAAAATATAAATGAATCCATTAGATCTATTATCAGCTCTACAATCATGATTTGAATAAAAGTCACGTGAGAATTGTTCTTTGAGAAGAATTGTTACATACGACGAGTTCTCTCTTAAGAACAAAGTATCGTGAGAAGTGTCCATCGGAGAATTGTTATAAATTAATATTTTTTATTATTAAAATTATCATTTAATTTGATACAATGAACTTATGGTGTGAATAAATGCCTCTTCAAATGGTTATTATCAGAAAGTCACGCATGTAACATGTGGGCGGGAATGGGTTCCAATGCCTGCAAATGATGGCCATAGTACCGTAAAGTTTAGTTTGTAAGAGAAAAAAATAAAAAAAAAAAGGAAAAAGCTTGCAAACTTTTCATCCATACACATTAGTGAAAATGAAACTGAATGAGAATTATGAGATCGTATGAACTATGAACTGTTGATTTCGCCATTTGGGTCTGTTGAAAGTCACGAAGAAAATCTCGGTCGATATCATTAAATATCGGTCATTTTTCAAAAAAAAAAATTATCTATGGGCCTGTCCGATATCTCTGCTCATATCGGCAAATATCGGTCAAGATATCAGTTGATATTTACGATTTTATTATTTTTTTTCAAAAACAAGTATCTTTTCATTTTTTCTATTTTTTTAACTCAGAAAAATTAAAATATATAAAAATATCGATATTTTCAAAAGAAAAAAAGAGGAGAGAGATGTCCACTGAGATCTCGGATTTCTGAGATTTTTTCCCCTGGTTGAAAGAAATGCAAAAAGATTTTAGATCCAATCTGACTGAGAAAAGCAGGAAAATGGTGGGAATTTTTCCTTTTTTTTTTCCACATAAGTAATATCCGATATCACAGATATCGGCTGATATCTTCCTAATCGAGATTTCAACCCGTGGTTTTCACATTCACAAGAAAGAAATGGAATTTTTTTCTTTTTGGGCATTAGACTCCGATGAGTAAATGGAATAAAAGCCTATAATTCTATATAATATTTTTAATGGGTCATGGATTTTATTACACAACTAAAAGTTGTAAAGGTTTGATGCTCATAAATGAGCAGGCTATAAGTTTTCGTACAATCAGTGCAGAACATTGTTAGACCAATAAATAAATAGTTGAGGTTTCTGAAGTTGAAGTGGTGGATCCACATCCACTTGCATTAAACAGATAAAAAGTACCGGTAAAATAACATGTTGATAGTAAAATAATTAATAATATAATTTAATAATATGATCAAATAGATATTTAAAATTCATAAAGTCAACTTTATATAAATGAGATGGTAAGTTATGATGATGAATTGATGGTTAAAATATGAAACTCATTATTTTTAATTTAAAAACCTTTCCTTTCGAGTTAGGTTATTTATTTTTTGAATATGAATTAGCCTTTTTCAGAATTATATTTGGCATATAAGTAAATTTAAGAAAATATTTTATTTAAAATGATTTAATCAATGATTTGAATTTAAACATTGACGTTGGGAGATAGGAATAAACTAGCAAGTAATGTGAGTAAGTGAGCCATCTTTTTAGAATCAATTACTTGCCATTGCCAATGCCTGAACCCCACCTTTCATGGGACCACAATTTACAATACGTGTGGATTGTTATCTACTGCCCAGTGTGTTGCATTATTTTGGTCTCAAGTTTATTTTTATGATTTTTCTTCTGTTACAAATATAGAAGCAGGGAAACAAATCCGTATCAACAATATATATTGCCGATGTCAACTGATAAAGACAGTTTTTTTAAAAAAAATTAGGAGAGAGAAATTTTGGGCTGATACCCGAGATTTAAATCCCTATATAAAAGTATTTAGAGCTGGCAACAAATAGGGTCACGGCAAATTTGAAATGAATCTTATTTATTTAGCTATTTTGAGTCTGTTAAATGGTTAACTCACATTACTCTAGATTGATTTGGGTTCGGATCTATTTATGCTGTTCACATTCACAGTCTTTTTCTTAAAAAAGAATCAAAACTTAGATTTGACTCAAAAGTTAATTGAGTTGAATAGTTTAGACGAGTCTCTTGGCACGATTTATAAAATTTCAATAAAATTCATTGACTTGCTCACTTCTTCTATTCTCTTCCGCAGACGATAGAAGGCTATGATATGATTGAAAAACCATGTATCATAGAACAAGTCCAAAGCTTATATCAATTAGAAAAAATAATTAGAAACTAAGCTACGGAGCATTTGAGTCTACTAAATAGGATAGTGACGAGTCCATTGAATAATTTTTTTTTTTTTGAATTTGCAAACTATAGAAATTACTTTAATTGAATCGATCAGGCCATATTTTTTTAAACTTTCAAAATCTTTTGTTAGTTTAAATTATTTTTAATATATAAACTTTGAGTCTTTAAAAATATAGCTTAATTGATATTATCAGGCTAATTTTTAATGAATTCATCATCATTCATTTAATAGATTTATGCCTAAATATACAGAATAATACTACACACCGGTGTGCGCACGGTATCATCCTTTTCAATATATATCATTATCAGCTGTATTTAAAACCTTTGATGACCGGTAGTTCAACTACCAAGTGATCCCACCATGGTTGAAACAAAATTTTAGATTAAAAATTAGAATAAAAAAACATCTCCAAATGCTAATATGAAGCAAGATTCTGTACTAATCTTTTGTCCTAATTAACATCATATTATATTATATTTATATTAATTATATACCATCCTTTTGTTTTATAATATAATAGTAAACAGACTAATTATTGACGATTTTCTTCTAAGCAACTTCCCAAAGAAAGTTTCGACCTTCTAAGATCTGAGACGTGCATCTCACTCTCTGTGTGTCTGAGAGAGGCTTTTCTTTTCAAAGCTGAAAGAAACTAAAAGATTTGCTTGAGAAAGAGGATAGGAAGCAAAACCGATACAATATAGAAGTAATTAATTCATTTTTTCCACTTTTTTTTTTTTTTTTAAAAAAAAGAGATCAAGAGCAAGGATGGCTGGATGGATGACACTTGTCATTAGGGCATTGGCTCTTAAAGAGAATATTGGTTGTGCATTCTTCACATGTATCCTCCTCTTTTTTGTATTCTCACATGCTTATACAGTGATAGAAAGTAGCCTTTTTGTTTCATTATTTATAAAATATTGTTATTAAATATGAGTTTAGATTTTTTCTATTTTACAAAGGAATTTTTAAAGAATATCAATGAATCAAAAACTTTTAGAGAGTTAAAAGTACTATTTACTCCACTATTATATTATATTTTGAAGGTTTGATGTTATCATGGTTATTAGTCAGAAATCAGGTGTTTGAATTTGAATCCTATGCCATCCTGTCCTATTTTAAATGGTCACTCTCCGTACACGGTAGGTAGAGAGGCTTATGTCTCGATAATCAATTAAGTACTCTAAAAAAATCCTGAACACGTCAATCATTAAAAAATATAAAACACCTGTGTATGGTCAAGAAAGAAGCTTTTCGATATTTTTGAAAACCTTTTGTATATTTTTCTGATAAAAAAGGATGAAAAGAAATAATATAATAATTTGGTCATACGACTTTGGACTATTTTATTTCAGCCTTGAACTGAATTCAGGATCGCACACCTAAAACCGTGATCATGATAGTAGATTGTGGACTCTGTGAATGTTTTTAGAACTTTTGAATTTATCTTTTCAATTTAAATTTAGATATATATATCAAATATCGACCGATATCTCAACAGTCAAACGACCACGTTCATTTGACATACCACTGCCTCAAATATTTGTCGTGTCACTCGATGACTTTAAAATTATGTTATATATTTTAAAACTATAAAATTTGAGTTACTTTAAATTATTTTCTTCAAATTCTTGGGATTTTAAAATCATAATTAAATTAGTCAATGTGATTTTTCGAAGCTCTATCTTTAAATATACATATTCCAATGGACTCACTACAAAAGTCTATATCGGCTAAAATTCTAAAATTTTGCCAAAAATGGATAAGATGTACCACTCGTTTTCTTTTTTCTTTTTGCCTATATCAGCCTCGTGATGCTTTGACAATTTTCAACCAAAAGTTTAAAAAAGGAATTAAAAAAAAAAAATATATATATATTTAAATATTTAAGTTATTTTTAAGCCTTTGAATCATAAAGACGTTAGGGTGCATCAGATTACAATCATGATATCTTCATTGCCTTGTGATATTTTGATGTATTTTCGTTTCAAGAAAAATAATATATTTTCTAATTATGAGCAGCAAATGAGTTGAATATATAGTCCCGATTCTATCGCTATTTTAGTCAAACTCTAAATCTAAACTAAATATATCTCTTAATAAGAGATAAACTTAAACTAAATCCTAATTTTAATTATATTTAACAAGTATGACTGTTGTTATGGGATAATCTAATTAAAATGCAACAGGGTTTTAAAAATATTCCATCTTGGATGACTCACCGGGTAAACTCAATCAGCTATATTAATAAAGAAAACCTAATGTTACTGCTAACCTTGCTTCAAAGATCAAATTAAGAATGATCAAGCTATGCTTGCTAGTATCTTTGAAAAGGATTGAAAAGTGGATTTTACTTTTAGTAGATTTCTCTATGAACGAAGAAATGAATGCGAAACTCTTTCTTTCACTCTAATCTTAGAAGTTTCTTAATGTTCACTTTTTTTTATGGCATCACTCTACGCTTATCGTCGTCACTTCAGTTGGATCAATTTGTCAGGTCAAGATCATTATACATAGCAAAAAGATGGTAGATACATCACCTATTTTTTATTCTCGGGAGCTGAAATGAACATGCCAGCTTTCTATTATTTTTTTGAGCGGTAACGGTGAACTATATTAATAGGAAGAAAAGTACAGAAACCAAAACAAAAGGCCTAAGAGGGTTAGGCAAAGAAAGCTAAAGAGAACAACAAATTTCAGTTGTGTCTTCAGGGTTCAGATCCTTAATCCCAGCAGGTTCACAAGGCCCAATTTGTGTTTCAGGGCCAGAAACTCATTTAGGTGCAATGGGCTATGTGGTTTTTAGAGGAGAAATGATAAGGGCCATATTGGGGGCTAACAATATTTTCTACCAAACCCCTTTGTATTTTGGGCCTTTAATTCATCTATTTGGATTTAGTCAGAGAACTTACTAGGTTTGTCCACGTTCAGGTGAACCATTTAGTGGTTCTTATTTGGATTATCATTTAGTGGGTCCATTCATTTTAGATGGACCAATTGACTTGGTTTGGTGTTCATTTGGATTTCAATCGACAATTTGGATATCTTGGCTTGGTTCAGATGGTCTTTGGGATTTCAATGGGCCTTCAATAAATTCTGTTTATGTTTGATGTGTCCACTAGGACTCTAAGTAGACCATTTGGGCCTCTTGATTAGGCTTACACAAATCATTCGATAGGTCCATTTACGTTTTGTTGGACCATTTAGTTTTTTTCTTTATAATTTAGATTATACCATTTGACGGATCCATTTGGGTTTATGTGAACTGTTGGGATTGGTTCATTTTGAGATTAGATGGACCTTTTAGATAGTCCATTTTGGAAGTGATGTAATATTTATTGGGTCAATTTTGATTTGGGGAACGGACCCATTTGGATTTTAGTGGACCATTAGGATAAATGCATTTGAATTGGGTTGGACCATTCAATTGGCCCAATCGGAGTTTACTAGACTAGTTTTGAATGGACCATTTAGAGGATCCTTTTATATTTGGATGGATCATTTAGTTGGTCAATTCAGATTTAGATTTAGTTGGGCTGTTTAAGGGTCCATTTTTATTCAGTGAACCATCTTTATAGGTCCATTTGGATTGAGTCAAACCATTTAGTGGGTTCATTTGGATTTCATTTAGATTATTCAATGGGTCTATTTGGATTTAAGTGGACCATTTAGTGAACTCAACTAGGTTTGCGTGGTCTAAATGTTTGGGCTCATTTGAGTTCGGATTTTGTGGATCATTGGTGGGTTCACTTGGAATCAATGGGCCACTTTTTACAAGTCCACTCGGAATTTTTATGGACGTAGCGGTCCAATTTGACTCCTAATGGATTTTTTTAGTGGACTTATCCATTTAGTGACTTTTGATCAAGTAATTTCCTTTTTAAGAAAAAGTTCCAAAAGCCTTAGAGTTGCAGAAAGTCAAAGCCGAATCTAAGGTTAATTCAGGTTGAGGAATTTTAAGGCTTTGGCTTGAATGTTAAAATAACCCAGTAAGAAGCTGGGCTTTGGTCAGTGGTTAGCTTGGCACAACCTAAGTTGCTTCTTAGTTGGTTGACTCAAATCTACAACCTCTTTTTTTTTTAATTTACGTGTAAGAAACCGTAGGAAACCCATCGTAAAACCCACGGGTGATACCCACTGCACTTAGGGTACAATAGGTTAAGCGATGAGAGCTCGAACTTGGTACATCGCGCTTCTTGAGGCGGGAGGTTAACGAGTTAAACTACACCCATGTGCGCTACAACCTCATTTTTCAGCTTTGATGAATGGCACAGAATGGTGCCGATACTATCTTAAAATGGCAGATAATGATGATGATAATTTTTTTATTTATGCAAACATATAATGGCATTTACTAGCGCAGGTTCAGACCAATTGTGATTGAATTTATACTTAGTTTATAGGCCCATAAGCTGGGTTGGGCCTATATTTGGTTCACTAAATGGGTGGGCTTGGGTTTTATATTAGTCCAATTCTTCGATGTGGCATTTTGAGAAAGAAAAGAGAGAGAGGTTGAAATGTATACATGACATAGCTTCTCGAGCTCACTAAACTTATACCAAACCATGGGTAAAAATGTGGCTGATATGTTGCGTATCAGCTGAGGTGTAGATGGAGGTGTATCAGCTTGTAACGGTAGATATGTTGCACCCATATAGGCATATCGGCGCCCCAAATCGTTACAACACATTTTTTACCGAGTCCCCAACTAAGACATCTGTATGGTACAAGCCATAAAATTAGACGTTGACAAATTTCTAACTTAAAAGGAAGAGCATCAAAGTTTTGCCAAGTGCTTGTTCAGTTTCACAGTATTAGTATCCAATTTATTAGAAGCTTTCGTTGGAGATTGTGATATCTAAATATATCTAAAATTATTTTTTATTTAATACGATTTAATGAATTCCAACAAATATAATCCTGTGTATATATATTTTTTAATTAATGTATGAGAAACTCAGACAAAGTAATATTTCTTTCATTTTTCTAACCTAGTGACAAGCAATGCAATGAAGAAAGTGAGAATTTATGTATCCGAAGGGTAACAATCATGGGGGCAAGGAATTACTTTTTTACCAAACCATTTCACCATCGTAAAGGTGGTAGTATCGAGAGGATTGGAGCTAAAAAATGGCATTGTTTTTTTTTTTTTAATGAAATATATGGTTTAAAATTGATTTTGTTGTAATTTCATGAACAAATAATGAGTTATGAAATATATGGTTTAAAATTTCTTTTGTTGTAATTTCATGAACAAATAATTAGTTTTTTTTTTAAAAAAAAAAATTATAGTGAGAAAGCATGGCTATTCAAATGTTGAAAAATATTGTAGGTAAACTTACACCTAATTATATGGGAGCCCCACCATTCCAATTCTAGGTTAGACAACTTAGACATATCAAACATCATCATATACCATAAACTCTCTCTCAATCTAATCTTGAGACGACAATCTTTGTACTTTGGAATCTTTTAATTTTTCGCGCTCACCTATCATCTCGACGTACTACGAGTGATGTATAGTCTAATAATGCTATTAGGAAATCATTAATGTTATTACCATTGAGGGGTTGTTTATCATTTTTCACCCGCGAGATTGAAGAATATGGAAAATGAGATCATTCTCTCTTCTTCAATAAGATAAGGGTTTTTTTTTTCCTTAGAACGCAAGCAATGAGAAATTTTCTTCTTTTAAGGTATCTATTTTACATAGAAAGATAAAAAAAATTATTAAAGAAAAGAGGAAGGTTTTCCTCGCTCACTGAGACAATGTTTAACTCTCTCGTAAAAAAGATAATTACTTAAAGATATTGTTTAAATAATATTCTTAAAATATTTTATTTTTCCATTCAACCCTGAGAGTCTCTGTCCCAATCATCATGAGCTTTTGTCATGTGTAGTCGGCAATAAAAATCTCAGTCATAAGTTCCCTTATTTTGCTGCGCAATCACTTGTTTCCATGATTGAAGTATTAACCATAAAATTTGGTCAATAACAGTCCTATTCCACATTTCATTAAATTGTGGCTACATCTCCTGATGTTGAGGAATTTCTTGTGGCCCGGTTCACAAAAAGTGAAGAAGACCTGATGTTGTGTAAAAGTAAACATTCATAATGTCAAATTAGAGAGCATGACTTTAGATTTTTCAATTTGGTAATCCTTTTTATGTCAAAAGATTCAAAATTTAAACCTAAGATAATCTTTTTTATGTCAAAAGATTCAAAATTTTAACCTAAGATTTCAAACATTTTAGATATGATTTCAACTATTATTGACTACATCGTGAATAAACCCTAGACTTTTGTGCTTTCAAACTCGAAATATATCAGTCAAAATTTATAACTTTCAAGAGCAATTTTTTCTTATCATCACCAAATTAACCCTCGGCTAAAAAACAAAAAGAAAGAAAGACTTGAGGCGAGTACGTAGGTCAAGTCATTACGGGCCCCGAAAGATGCCCACCTTGCGACCCGTCTACCGGCAAGTAGCCCATCCAAAACAACATAATGGAGCCCACGGGCCCGCAAAACCCAATAAGGCCAAAAAGGTCACGGACAGAAAGGAGAAAGGGAAGGCCCACAGTCTGGGCAAGCAAAAACAGCCCAACATGGGCAAATTGAGCAAAAACTGAGACATTGGCTCAAATTCAAGAATGAAATAAAAATAATATTAATGCTATCCACAAAAAAACATGCTCATCATATGGTTGACTCTCATACTCTCATTGCAGACTGATTTCATTTCATCCTCTCATTTTTTTCAATAATGATTTATCCTGAATGAGCCCAATTTTTGGATTTATGGTGAGTGAAAAGTAAAGTTTTTCTATTTTATTATGTCGGATAAAAAGAAGAAAAATGTCTTTTAAGGTAGAGAAGTGCCACATTCTAGAAGCTTTTTACTAGTAAAAGTAATTTATCCATAAAAAAATAACCTTCCCTCATGAAAATTGTTTCACTTACCTACTTGCCCTTATGTAAAGATCATGATTTTTTTTCTCCTTTTTATGGTCTACTGTTGTGAACTTTAATAGTGCTTTGAGTTGAGATGGCTATGGAACATGATGTCCCAAGATTTAAGCATTGAATGTGCAGAAGTATAATCAAAGATCCCAAAAGAAAATGAAACATGAAGCTCCAAACACAACCATTTATTATGAGTTCAGAATCACTTGAATTCATGCCCATGATGAAGGACCCTACTGCCATAATGAAGGCTCATTACTAAAAACATCAAGGTCAGTTTAGTAACCAAGAGCTAGGAACTGGTTTAGCCAACTATACTTGAAGAAGTTAGCCTCGACCGAATTGAGTGGAAGGTGAGGCATCAAACTTGTTTTGTTTTTTTGTGTGTCATTATTTAAGTAGAGAAAAGATACACTGAAACTCTGATCTGTTTCTGATCCCAATTGTTATTTGATTGTGGTTAGCTCTAGAAGTGCAAGGATTAGTCCTTCATTTTGAGATCCAAATGCCCTCCATTGATGGTAAACATCAAAACCATTGACTAGAAGTTGCAGCTTGCATTGTACAAAATGAGAGAGAGAGAGAGAGAGGAATAGTGAAGAAGAGAGAAAGTGCAGTAGCTTTATTATATGATTTAACCACCACATGTATCACTTTGGTAGGTATATCCCCTAATGCAAATCAAACCCTTTCTCTTCCTCTGGTCAACATAAAAAGAAGAAGAAAAGAAGAGATCTATTACATAAAGTAGAACGGAAGAAGAGATCCATTACATAAGTAAACTCCTAATTATAGCTGCTTGGGCACTGTCTGTTGTAGCCATTAGCTCAGAGAGCCTCTCACTCAGGTCATCAACTTCTCTGTGTAAGCTCCTAATGTAGTTGCATGTGTCCTGCAACACCCTTGAGGCTGAAACCTACATGAAATCAAACCCAAATAATCAATCCTACTTGCTCTATCCACTACCCAAAATGTAATTTCAAGCTACAAAACCATTCATCAAGAAATGGGCAACACTTTATAAAACGGAAAATTGAATGGAAAGCTATTTTGACCGGATGAAAAACTAGAACTTAAAAAAGAAATTGACTCAGTGACGAAGATATCTTAACGATTTTGAGGCGTTTATAAAGAGAAGGAAGGATGAAAACAAGCAGGTACATACCCTATTGGTGCTTCTATCTAATACCCAAAATGTAATTTCAAGCTACAGCAACATTTTATAATACGAAAAATTGAATTGAAAGCGAAAGCGATTTTTGACAGAACGAAAAAGTAAAACTTAAAAAGAAATCGACTCAGTCGCGAACATGATTTTAACGATGAAAACAAGGAGGTACATACCCTATCGGTGTTTCTATCTCGGATCTCTGGTAGAAGAGCTTGTAACTTAGTGATGAGATCGATGATTTGGTCGTCACTGATCCTGGAAGCCCCAGATTGCCTTGAACGTGACCTTCTGCTAGACATTTCCCGAGATTGGTAAGGGTTTGTCAGAGACAATTTGTGGAGATGGAAGTAGAGTAGAGTGACAAGTTTTGAGATGGAGAGATTTATCAGAGAGAGAGAGAGGAAACAGAGGAAGAACACAGAACACTAGTAGTGTTGGGGTGAAGACAATTGCATGGGAGAAAGTTATGGGCTATTGTTTTAAATAGGGAGTGTGTGTCTTCATGAGATCCAGAGAGAGAAATAGAGAGGTTTTCATTTTCATAATCCATACAAAAATTTCAATTTCCATAGGAGTTATTAACATGGCATGTGTGTTTTCTACCAACACACACACGACACTCACGCCTTTGACTCCATGACAAGAGCATTTCACTCCCAAGTTCCAATCTAAAAAAGTAACCCTAACTCAAGGGAACCACATCCACATCATCATCCTATGCTAATAATACCCAATTTTTCTTTTGGATAACATGAATATTCCTATCTCACATTGGAAGTGAGACTAATCTCTCAATCTACACAAACAGATTAAGTCGATTAAGTCGACTGGGAGTGACCTATTGAAATTGAACGTGAATCGAATTTAAGAATCTGCTTTATTAGATGGGCTTCTTAACATTTTTTTTCACCTTGAACTATCGTACCCTTGGGATTCATGTAATTTTTTTTCAAAAATGAAATAAAAACTGAAATTTCAGAAAAAAACAGTCCATATTCCAGTCCTTATCAGTTTTGTTGTAATTCCAAGACAACTGAAAATTTATATATTTTTTACATTTTGATGAGATTCAGAGTGAAAATTGTCAGCTTACGTTTTAAATTTACGTCAATCTTAAAACCTTTTCAGTCTAGACATTCATAAAATTACAAAGAAACGTCTTTTAAATAATGAAGAAAACGATGTTAAAGATGTCTAAGTGTTACAGAGGGGCATTGATTTTTCAATCTAGGCATTTTGAGACTTTTGCCAACTTCACACCCTCTCTCATGTGTATAATTGCTCTACGTGCGTGGTAACCATAAAGAAAAATATGTTAACATTCTTATATATGAAAGCCCTTTTATGGTAAAGAATATTCATAAGGGTAACTCTTAGTCAAAGGTAACCCACAGTTAAGGGTAACCCGCATAAATTTATCCCTCATCCAAATGCAGCTCCAATTACAATTGAATTAGGTTTTTGTTGAAATCTATATGCCATTTTCATTAGATACAATTCATAGGGACAATTAATTATACTATTTATATCTCTTTATTTTCCGTACATAAAGGGGTAATTTAGGTGGCTTTCAAATGAATCTTGATTGTTCACTTGTTAAACCGTTGTTATTTGCTTCAATGTTGGCAAATATAATAAAAATTAATAAATAAGATAGAAAAAGATATTTTAAAATAAAATTTGGTGAGTTCAAAGGATTTCGTGCAACTTTGTCAAATTGTTACCTAAGTTAGAGAGAGATTTTGTGTAAAAGTTAACTCAAAAATTGAAAAAGAAATTTCACGATTAAATTTGATGAATTTGAAAGATGCATTGAAGATATTTTTTAAAATTCATGTTCTCTAATATCACACAGACATGCATTTTCTATAACAATTCATAAAAAAAATGTTGTAAAAAATTCTGAATTTCATAAAATATTAGAATATTAGAAACAACACACAAACACCCTAAAAACTATATCAATTATATTAAGGGCTTTTCATTAATTCCATGAAAATTTGTATATCATTGAATTAACTTTTTCCGCAAAAAAATTCCAAAATTTGAAAACCTAGTTTTCATTAATATTTTGAGAAAAAATTTAGAAAATCTATCAAACACCTTATAAACTATATCAAGCACATGAAGACATCTCTATTGAATTCCTTAAGTACTGAATATTATTTCATTAAATTATTTAAAAAAAAACTAATTTGAGATTATTTTAGGATTGAAACTAAAAAAAAATGATGAAAAAAACCCAAATTTTAAGGGGAAAATGTTTGAAATTGACAAATACCTTTACATACTTGAAAAACTTGGTTATAAACCTTATTAAAATCATATCCAATACAAGATTCTACTTAAAAAATGGTCGAAATGGTTTTTTCCTTTAAAAAGAATAAAAATTATATCTAACCGTTTACTACGTCCTATCACCTAACACTATCCAATATGGTATTAGTCGCATTATCACCCGATACAGCTACTGTGTATATTATACGGCCAATATGTGTCAACCGATACTTATATAATAATGGAGTTTGTCGTACCAAATAAAAGATTAACACCTAATTTATTCATACACTAAAATTTAATGGAGTTTTACACTGGGATATCCCATGATTTCCCATACGTAAATTAAAAAAAAAAAATACATTAATTGGACTTAAAATTAGAAGTATTTATATGTGTCATGGAAGAGATTCAAATTCAACCATTCAGAAGTATATAAGTGTGAAGTCCTTTATTAATAAATGATCCGAAGCAGCTCATCAGCGCGTGGGGCCCTGTGGAGCCCACATAGATGGGCTACCTTCCATGGGGTAGAGTTCTTTGAAAGACACTTTTAGGATGATTTAAAAAAAAAAAACAGATTGATTGGAATTGGAAATCTATTATTTTTAAATATTTAAAAATAATAGTTAAAATAAAATAAATTTTGATAGATTCTAAATGAACATAAGATTAACTTCAAATAAATTCAAATTGAATAAGAATCTAATTTGAGAATAGACAATTATACATTTGCACTGTAATTTTCTAAATCTCATTAGTCATTTTAAATAAAACATTTAAATTTGATGTTCATAGTTTGTGAAGGATTGTATGCATCCAGAGTTTTATCTAACATTCTCGTATTAAAAAGAGATGAAAGTTTTGGAGGTTTTCGTTTTATTTAAAAATCTGCAATTAAGAAAGTGAAAGATTAAAATTCAAAGTAAATAATTTTAAAATACTAATAAACGATGTCATCCTTTTTTATTGTCTTATGCAAAATGCAATACATATGACATTTGGAAAAAACTATTAGTACATAAAATTACATTTTCTTTGACACATTTAGTTCGTACGAAATTGCACCGGTTAATTTTTTTTTAATGAAAAGGTAAGAAATTTATTCACTGGGAAAGGTTAAAAAAAAAAAAAAAGAATTTTAAATAAATTTATGCACTGGTTAGCCTTAGTACTAGCATAAATGGGTGCCGGTTCTGCCGCTGCGAACTTAGACCGGCGAAATTATGGGTCGATTGGTTGGCCAGTCAAACACTGTCTACCAAGTTTGACCATGTCTAACACGTGGTACTATGCCCCTCCTGAGTTACTGTGAGTCGGGTGACTCGATTCACCGGCATTGCCTCATTAAAATTTTAAAGTAATGAAGTACCACAGATTTATGGTGCCCCTGAGTTACAGGTGAGTCACCGACTCTGTTCAATCCAAGTGCTGCTTTTAAAATGAGTCTTTTTCTCTAATAGGATGATAGATTAAATCCATTGATAGAATATGTAAATTAAAAAGTTTCACCGTGCCAATCTATTACCCATGAGCGAGAGCAGGGGTGCAAATATCGGCTGATACGGATTTTACACCCCTTATCATATCGGCCGATACGTATTGTATCAGCCGCACATGATATTTCTCGGCCGATATGGCCGATATATCGGCGATATATATCGGTCCGATATCCATAATATCAGTATTTAAAAAAAAAACAAAATGGTGGTGGGCCCGAGTTGATATCTCGGCCGATATTGGGCCAATATCGACCGATATTTTCATTTTCAATTTTTTTTAAGTTTTTTTTGAATTTTTATTTATTTTTTAATTCAGAAAAAATAAAATAACAAAAAATACCGATATTTTAAAAAATACACAAAAGAGGAGAGAGAATTTTATCTGCCGATATCTAGGGGTGGCCGAATTTTGCACCCCTGAGCGAGAGCCGAGAGGCTACCATAGTGCACCATGTCAACCATATTAATTTCAATGTGTGGGTCCCAACCAAGGTTATAGATTTTATCTTTAGACACATGGATATCATAGGCCATTGTGGATTATATTAATATATGAGTTTAAATTTGAAATTTTGTCAATAGTTCAATTATTAGTCTAAATATTGATATTTATTCATTTTTGTCAAAATTTCAATTGAAATAAACCAAATTCAAAGTTTCTTTAAAATAAAAAATTAAAAAGCTCACTGTACTCAAATGGTCAATATCTTGACTAAATTTTTTGGTTTCATTGAAGTTTGAAATTTCTAGAGTTGAAACTATAATCTTAAGTTGTGAATGTAAATTTGTCTATTTGAAGTAGAAATGAATAACTTTAAATCTGATTTGCAATTGATATATCGAGGGGAAATATTTTTTTGACTCCACAGAAACAACATTATCGAAAAGTAGACAAAAGGGAGAAAATTAACACACAAAATCAAACTATAACACATAAATTTTATGGTTCACTTTCAGTACGTTCACAGGTTCAACCAGGGGTTTAAAAAACATTATCGGCCGATATTTTTCTCTCTCCTCCTTTTTTCTTAAAAAACAGCTGATATCGGCCGATATTCGGCTCTCCAAAACCGTTTCATATTGGCCGATACGATATGTATCAGTCGATATTTGTACCCCTGGGTTCAACACCGATCCACTATGTTCAAAGGGGTACACACTCACCCACCAAAAAACCATATCAATTATAATATATATATAAGTTTTACATTAATGTCAAAATCACAGGGTCCAAAATATCGTTATCGGCCGATATTGTGAATATCGGTCGATACATATCATATCGGTTGATATTTGGACCCCTAGTCAAAATCAATGATTTATTAAATCTGGCTTATAAATTTAAATTTGAATCCAAAATTTAAATGGGTACTGAACACCAGTGCAAACTTCAGTGAAGAAACTAAATCTAGTTAAAAAAGTCAGTTTTATTTTAAGTAAGATACAATGAATTTTAGATATAAATTTATAAAAAAAAAAATCATGTTAACAAATTTCTCTCATCTCTTTACTAATCCAAACCTTGCATATTATTTCACACATTTTTAAATTCTATTTCAACTTTGGTTGATATCCTATTCAACTAGTCACTACAAGATTGAAGGCTAAAAACTTCTGCAGAAAGAAAAAAAAAATTGCCTAATGAATGTGGCTTCATTGAGCTCAACTACGATCAAACGATATTAAAGAGTTCATAAATATCAATATATGTCTCATTTCCACAGATCATGTAGCACAACTGTTAAGGTGCATTGTTGCAAGTTGGCAACCTTAAATATGGGTTTTGGGTTCGATTTTCGTTCAAAATTTTCTGAGTCACTTTTTATGGGATTACTCCTCGTCGACTTACTAATGGTTGGATTGGAAGGTTTACACATGCTCGTGGAATTAGTTCCACCTCCAATATGGAGTGTGGATACCCATGTCACAAAAAGAGTACTGAATTACTTTTCATTTTTTTATTACCAAATATTTAAAAATTTATATTATTAACTCTAATTGATAGCTATATTTTTAAAATGCTTTGTATCCAATCTATTATATGTATTTTTAAAAAATAAAATGGGCCCAATGGTCTGAAAAACTTGGTCAAATGTCTCTCCCTCCTCAGAATGTGCATGTTAGTATGTGCAGCTAGTATGGTCCATAGCAGATAATGGTAACACAGTAGTCCCTTTACAAGACTTTGGATGCATTCCCTTCATGACACATGTCACATGCTAATTCTTTTTATTTATTCATTTATTTTTTCCATACGAGCAATTCATCTGCTTCTCTTTAATCTATCTCTATTTATACAACCCAACCAATTAAATCCACCCCCTAAAGTAACTTCAATTTGTGGATAATTGACAGCCATTGGATTGGAACACGTTGTCCCTCATAAGAAACAAATCTCGATTTTTAAAACCTTAATATTTCGATCAATACGATATGTGTCAGCCGACCTTCGATATATATCGTGAATATGGCTCGATAAAGATAGTTTAAAAAGAGTTAGGAGAGAGAAATTTCTAACGTGCTGGTTGCCAAGTGATGTGGTCCAATTCAATGGTGAAAGCAACTTATCTAGTGAGGAAATTTAAGCAAAAGACAATTTTTATCTTTTTCATGTAAATAGTTAAGAGCTTTTGAGTTTTCTTTTTCAGCAATTGTTAGATATATTTATAAATTTTTATTGCCTATAACATCATTAATTTCCCAATGTAATAATACCTTCACTTTTGGCCACTTTCCATGTAAAATTAAAATCCCCACTGAGAAAACCTTTTAGGATTTCAGTCGGCAACTTGGTGTTTAGGGGAGGAGTAGGGGTTAATTATGTTTGTACTTGAAGATTGTGGGGACTGCTGAGAACACTCACTTTCCGGCGTTTTTCATGGAAAATTTCACAGAACCTTGAAGGTGACCCAAAGTCCCAAACAAAAAAAATCCAATGATTTGTGATTTTCGGTGGAAAAAAGTTTCCTGATTCCTTTAAAATTTTCCTGTCTTTGATAGTTTCAGGAAACAATTAGGTTCAGAATACAAAGTCTATTGGTCCCATCCTCACCTTCATGGTCTTGGCACTTTCACCCTCATGTTCATGCCATCAAAGTGAGGGGACAGGGTAAAGACTAAAGTCCAAAATTAAGGGCAAATGTTTTAATTTTCAACCAATGTTTCAATTGGCACGTAAAAAATATAGAAATACATATTATATATAGGCAAATTTTCACTGTATTTAAATCATAGTAGTCTCATAATTTTAAATTTTAAATTTAAAAAGTTTTTAACTATTATAAATTTTTATTATTTTTATTATTCATCTCTCAAGTATACTTTTTTTTATATGTCAGAGTATCCCTAATATCTTTGTCTTCCTGAAGAAAGTGATCACCCAACTTTTCTAAAAAGTGATCACCCAACTTTCCTAAGAGAGTGATCACCCAACGTCCTGAAAGTTACTCAAGGACAAGCCAAGTTGCAGAGCATTTTTAGTTCTTCTGATACAAAATAGAAATAGAATTGTAGTCCATTCATTTTTTAGTAAGAGGATCATTCAAGGCATTAAATCTTTCATTCTAGATCATATTTTACCAAGCTATGTCTACGTAGAAACACTCTGCAAAATATGTCTATATTATTAAATTGAAACAGTTAGGGTATGACTATCCATTCCAAAAGACTATTCTTTGAGTTAGAATGACTCAAGTCCTTTATAAACTTTTATATCTCCCTTTACACTTTTAATTTGGGCAGAGTCAGTCCAAGCAATCCACTCTTGAACGAGACCAATCATCCCGTCCGCCTAAGAAATCTTCTGAGTCCACGTTAGATAGACTTAGCTCTGATATTACTTGTTAAGACCTGGGTATCTATCCAAAAATATTATCTTTTTAAGTGGAGTGACCTAAATCCTTTATAAATTCTTAGATATCTATCTAGGTGGAGTGACCCAATTTCCAATATAACACTCGTTTGCATCCAGCCCAACAAAAAACCCTTTTGTAATTATAATTTTTAACACTAATATTCACATTTGTTAGATATACTTTTTGAGACATTGATATCCTATTTGCTCTGATTCATAGTTTGGCGGCCTCTAAAGTAAATGAGTTGATGCATCCATTCAAACTTTTTCTATCAATCTTTTCCTAATTACTTTGTATTCTTCTTTTTCTAACCAAGTTATTTATACGTCTCACTAAACTAATCTTCATATATAAACTCTTAATTCACACACACCAAATAAATCCAATATTCAATGGCCAATATTTGTTTCTTGAAACCTTCTTGTTTTGTATTCTTCTCTATATAGAATAGTTGATCTCATTATTATTTTTCATAATTGTCCTTTTAGTCTAGTAAATACTACTTTTGCACACAGAGCATCCGCCAGTCTGACATATTTTACTAATTTTGCAATCATCCACTTGCTTGTGTTAATGTGAATGATCTCATGACCATTAGTGTGGCCCACTTGCCAGAGTGGACAATAATCTATAATTCTCTTCTTTTTAATGAACTCAACCCAAGTTCTCAATCCTCTTAGGGAAACCAATCTTAGTTACAATCTTAGTTACGAATCACTAGGGATATAGCTAATGTTAGAAGGTTTCTTAGGTATGAAAACCCTATAATATTATAATAGAGGTAAGTGCAAGACTTGAACTTAGGATTTCTGATTTCTTTGTCAAATGACTGCAGATTGATTGAGTTATCTGTCCAAGATGTGAGGTAATATGTATATTTATTACGTAACAATTGAGATTTAATTCATAATTGAGATTTAATTCATGTAACTTTAATACAATATTTTGTCGGTGTGTTTAAGATGTATCAAATTCATCAGACACTCATCTACTAAATATGTCTAAATCAGATCCTCCCCCATCTTATCTTGCATGTATTATGGGTTTGCTTAAGAACAACAATAAGTCGATCTACAAAATTTAGCGCCGTACTTAGAGCCCATAGATTGTGATTATGAAGATACTTCTTGTCTGCACAAATTTAATTTTTTTAACAAAAAAATATTATCAAAGATAGAGATATATCCCCAGCCACATGTTTGGTACGTACGATGATAGAAGAAAGGAGAGAAAAGAAAGAAAGAAAAAGTAAATTTCTAAAATTTAACCTTTTTAAAATTACAGCTTCACAAATCAAGCTAATATTTGAATAAATCTCTGCCTTAACGAGATTTGCAGATCACTTCTGAAGATTCACATCAAATTATCAAAATAGCTCATCTTTCACATGTAAGTATGACGATTTGACGAGTTTGATTACGTGAATGAATTCAAGTTCCAATATAAAAAAAAAATTCTGCAACTTACATTTAAAAGGTTAGATAAAAGGAAATTCTCATTTCAACACTGAAATCTAAGATGGAATAGTTTAAAATATGTCTCAAAGACAGTAACATGTTGAATATACACGTGATGGATAGCTTTATTTATTGGAGAGAGAAAAAATTATATTATTTTTTTCTGAATAGTTTTTTTTTGTTTTTATTTTAAGATCAACAGTGGATGGCAGGTTGTTTACCGGCTTGAATGGGGGCTATGTGTGAGGGAGACCATTATTTTAGAATTACATTGACAATCAAACCATGGTAATATAAGATCATGTGGGTGCAGAGAAAAAAAGAGTAAATAGTTATTTTAAAGAAAAATGAATTTATTTTCTTTGTATAAAGATGATAGATGCTTAAGACGTAAGAGTTTGTGTCATAGGCAGTAAATGCTCATAATTACTTTCTAGGATCTAGAATTTTTTTTTTTTTTTTTTTACCAATGAAGAGAAAAAATTCATTAAAAAAAAACCAAACTTCAAATACAAAGAAATGGTCAACTTCAAATACAAAGAAATGGTCTAAAAATATTAGAAGGAGGAAAAGTAGGAGAAGGAGAAAAGGAGGAACATAATACAAAGCATCAAATAAGGTACACGCCCTCCCAGTGGTTGTCGATTTCCAATTTGGTAAAATAGTCCGCCACTCCATTAGTTGATCGTCGAACTTGAGCAAAAGATACTTTCAACTCACTGGCCAACACTCTCACCTCCCTGATCACATTAGTTAGTCTCCAAGGTGGTATTTTCAGACCTATAGCCCATTTGAATGCATTTGTTGAGTCCCCTTCAATAACCAAATTACCTTATCTAAAATCCTTCCAAATTGTAACGGCTCTCATAATACTTAAAATTTCTGCTTTATTTGAGTCATTTATCTCCACCGACTCATTAAACATTATGGCGGGATCTAGATATTCATTTCAAAATATTAGTTTATTAGGTGAAGTGACTCGAATCCTTTATAAATTCTTAAATCTTCCTCTACATTTCTAATATGTGACTCTTTTGCAGCCAATTCCAACAATCCTCTCTCTCGAACGAGGTCAGCTAACTCCTCTGTTTAAGAGATCTCTTGAGTTTATATGAGGTAAACTATTAGATGGAGTAATTCAAATCTTATAAATCTCTAAATTTCTCTCTACATTTTCAATCTAAGGACGGTCTGCATAAGCTCCAACAAAAGTTAAAAGAAAGAGAGAGAGAGAGATAGGGTTACCTTGAACTCTTGAAGTAACTTTGTAAAAATTGAAAAAAGAGGAAGAAGAATTGGATCAGAATATTTGTTTTTATTGAGAGAGAGAGGGGGGGAAGAGCAGAATAAGGAGATTGTTTAATTAATGGACGGGGCAGAGACCAAAGCACATGATGTTTGCCAGCACAAGACACAAATGCATGTGATGATCACGTGATCTACATGTGGAGAAAGAAACTGGATACGGCAAAGGTGGTTCGAGCAAATCTGTACGCGAAACGATCCCACTTTTTATCGACTATGTTGTCGGATAAACCCCACTTGAACCGTTTCGGGCCCAACTGTCGCTCACATTTCCTTCTCATTTGCCTAAATACTGTCACATCTTTTCCAAATCATTATTACTAAATAATATTATTTATTTATTACTTATTATTATCTTTATCTAATTATATCAGAAAATTCTTAAAATCTATTTTTATATAGAAAAATTAATAAGAACATCGGTGAAAAGACCATTCTATCTTCTCTTTTTTAAAGAGAGAAGAGAGAGGAGAAAAAAGTAATGGCAAAATGGTATTTTCATTTTAAAAATGGTGCACCATGTGAAAACTCATAGTAGATAGATCACTACTTAATCGTAAATGGTGTTCCTTCATTCTTATATACACTTAAGAAATAGTGAATATGCGACTAGTCCCAAAGTCGCATCTAATACTGTTCTTTAATTTGTGTTTCTTCACATAAAAATCTAATTATACAAATTAAAAGTATAGTTGATGACCTATTACCGGTTAAGATTTCTCTCCAAAAGATAATTTTAGCCACTTGCTGTTAATTATCAAAGTTGGCAGACAACTTTAAAAAAATTCTAAGAGAGGTACATTGAATTTTGAACTAAAATTTTAAATGATGGTAGTTCATCAAGTTTAATTTTAATCTATATGTTTAGATTTTCAAGCGATGAAACAAAAAATAAAAAGAATAAAAACATTGTCGGATGCAGCTCGTGACTGGTCACATCAGCGAAACTCGATCCTTTCTCTACCCTTAGATATTATTCACATGCACGTCTCATCTCTATATTTTTGAGCAATCAAAATCAATAGCACTATGCTGAAGGGAGGGAGAACGTCTCTATAACTCTCTCACAACAATCCAGTTAGAGTATCGAAGATAAAAGACAATTGGCTAGGAAAACGGTTTCAATGGCTCAAAGGAGAAAGGAAATAATTCTCGTATTAGAGTTTTATTGACTAATTTTTTTTAAATATGGTAGAAAATATATAAAAGGAAAGTGAAGATATGAGATAGACATGGACATGATAATAAGGATGATGAATCGTATAAAAGACTATCAACATAATCAATTAGCTTAGACAAGTCCAAAACGAGATACATTTCACTGATACAGAGTAGTGCACCAACTTTAGTTCATTATCAATAAACTTATGACTCACTGAGTTTCCATGGGTTGGAGTAGTACGTCGGTGCATACAGCTCTAATTAGGTTCTAAAGTAAGCCCACTTTAAGGGAAGTTGTGTTACCTAACCTAGCCAACACAAGACATCACAATGTAAACATCATCAATTCAAAGACAAAATGTGAGACAATCAAATTATGAAAGACCATCAGTTACACACTAAAATACTATCATGGCCAATGCGGACATGGGTCAAAGTAATCTTTAATTTTTAAAGTTGCATGAGTGAGATTTTTTTATAAAAGAAAAAGAAAAAGAAATAACTCATTGTTTGTCAATTTAAAAAATATATAAATCTTAAATGAACCAATAGTCTTCACATTCTTATTTTGGTGGTTTGAACTTTGAACCACTCCAGTTAAGCCCAAACTGAGCTTTTCAATAAGAATCGACTTATGTTTTAACTAGAGTATATACAATTTGAATTGAATCAATAAAATCATTTTACACTCAATTCGATAGTTAAAAACTTAACCTGAAGTTAGTCCAAATTGATCCTTGATTAGAAACAAACTTTTACTCCTTCTGTCCCAAAATACTTGCTTTATACGCATTTTGGAATTGTTCCAAATTACTTATTTGATTCGTTTATCTTCAGCTCCAAATCGCATTCTAATGTGATGGAATGACGCCTTTTTTTTATAAGCTTTGATCTATGTCAAATAATAAAATACCAACATCTAAAAATTAATATTTTATAAAATGATCTTTAAGAAATAAAACATTCTGAAATGGAACAAATATTTTAGGGACGGAGAGAATATTTTTTTTACTTTTATTAGTTGAACTAGGCAAATTTTAATTTCAATTAAAACATATTATTTTCATTTTTTATTGCAAATATTTTAAATAAAGTCAAACAAAGGCTTAATTGAAGAGATTAGAGAAATCGATCGATTAGAGAAAACCATGCGACCGACCATGCAACTAATGATTAAAAAGGTAGGGCAGATACGCAAGTAGTGGCACAATCAAGAGTTAAAAGTGGTTTGAAAAATTATACATGTGTATCACTCATTTAAGACCCCCTTTGACAATTGAAATCTAAATCTATCTCAAAAATTAATTTTTTTACTATAGGCCCACTTAAGAGGTTTGGAAAATTATTTTTATTAATGTTTTTTTAATAATGTGCCAATTGAATTTAATAATTTCTTTTTTTTTTTTTAATTTAAGGCTGAGAGAGATGGTATTGTGACTTGTGAGGGTCTAAATTATTTTCAACTAAAATTCATAATGAGACTATAAAAGTAGATTCTTAAAAGTGACACATGGTCACTAGAGTTTGAAAATTCTAAACCCCATACTAATAATTTTAGAAATTCACTATTTATTGGTCAAATTTTAAATTAAAAATTATACATAATCTTTAATTAATTGTACTTTTTTCTAAAATTCAGGGTTTGAATTTACTTTCCCAAAGTCATGTAGAACTTGGCGCAGATTTTGGCTCGATTTTTGACAAAGTGATGTGCCTTGCAAAGGGCAAACATAAGAAACCACATATCTGGCTGAAAAAATGGCACCAGACAAGGCTTTTGAAATCTTTTTCAGAGTATTTGTAAATTTTTCAACCGACATATAGGGGTTTAAATTTTTGGTATCTGCTAATATCACGGTCGATAAATTTCTTTCACCTTATTTTTTTTTAATTAAAACCTGAGATATCGGTGATATATCTTGCCGATATGTATCAGAAATCGGTACATATAAAGGTTGAAAAAGCCCAATAATCAAATTCCTGCCAACATACACCAAATAATTTTACAGGGAATGGCCTCTAAAATAGGACTAAAAAGCGAACTCAAAACTTTCGCTTTTTGAAACAGATTTCAAACCATCAATTTCAAAATAAAATTTATATTTTATAAAAGAAAAAACTACACCCAAAAATACACGAAAAAAAAAATCAAGTAAAAATAGGATAAATGTAAGAGATGTAGGAGGCATCTCTCAGCAAATCAATGGTCAAAGATAGAAAATAGTGGGACAATTGGGAGGGATGGGTATTTCCCCAAGTTAAAATATTGCTTAATACATAGTATAATTTTTTTTAAATGGATTAAGGCACTTAATATGTCTTAAAAATAATTTTAAAGTTTCTAATGTAATTTAAATTACTTATTTTTTTTAATATATTTTAATCATTTTTCTTCGAATATATAAAAGTAGACTTGAAAAGTTCATTTATGAAGAAAACCCACTACAGGCCCGATATGGATCAATACCCACAAACTATGTCTTCAAGAAACTCGATTAATAATGCATTTTTTAAAGATATTTATATTTAAATTAAGGTATTTAGGTATCTCACCTGATTAATTTTTCGCCTCTTCAATAGAATAGTTTAAACTTTAAAATAGAGTAATATAAAATTGAGATAAATTAAGATATGATAGATTTTAAAATAATTAATCATATATACAACAATGGACTCAAGTGAAGAAGTAGAATTTGAAAAGTCGACTATAAATTAATGTGATTTGAGCTTTGATGATAATAATAATAATGACTCGAAATGATCAAACTGTCAAACAAAATATACATACAAATCTTACAAAATATTATTTTTAAAGGAAAAAAAAACCCTATAATCTATATTAAAATGTTGAGTTTATTGATACGAAGTATTTTTAATCTAGACGACCTAATTTTTTTTAATAATGTGATGTCGGTAATATTTGTACTCAGGAGGGACCCACCAATCGAAATAAAAATATAGTAGGAACATAATCTTTGGGAAATGGGTGTTTTGGAATCTGAGATTAAGACTTAAGGGAGCTAATTACGGGAAATTCCATGCAACTGTTTGCACGTGTAATCCAATTTTAAAGCTGGACTCATTTTTCCATACATTGAGGAGATAAAATTAGGCTTACAAATTAGGGTTTTTAGACTGTTTAATCCCATGTATTTGTCCCTACTCACTTGATTAACATTTTATCTTCTAATTTTATAGGACCAGATGCATGTATCTCTCTATGGATTTTAAAACTTGTCTACTTAGCTACTTACCTTGATTGGATTTAGTTGACTCGGCAGTAATAAATATTCTATTTTTAGTACTTCTTTGGTCAAACTTGGTCCAACTTCCTGTTCACTAAATAAACAATGGGTTCAAATGGTTCAACTCGACTCAATTTGACTGATCTCAACTCACAGTGCCGACACTAAGATGTCTTGAAATTTCAAGGGCTCTAGACGAAATCATAAGATGGGGCTCTACTGTAATTAATATTCTTTTTTTTTAGAGCCCTTACATACCCTGAAATTTTTGGAGCCTTAGGCAGGCCGCCAATAGCCAGCGTCGGCCAACTGAGTAGACAAGTTAGCATAGGTTAAGAGTTCAGAGCAAAGGATTTCGAGTGAGTCACTGAAAAGACTTCTAGGTTCGATCGGAATTTGGGGCTCTTCAATGATGACTCGCTGGTTAGAAAACTATCAATGGGCTGAGCCCAGTGCGTTAGGCCTTTTAAATTGGTCCACTTTTGAGGAACTTAAGAAAATTTTCTGATGCCCATTTTCAAGGCTAGCGGTGCAAGGACAGCAGGCTGAATCAGGCCCTATGTTAATTTAGGTTAGAGCCCAGATATAGAGCTTGCGGTCAAATCAGGCTCATTTTGGTCAAATTGTTTGAAGTCGGGCTCAGGTCCTAAACCAGCACTTAGAGGCCTATTTGTGTTGAAAATGAACATCTATCAAGAGTGTGATTATTGTCCAACTAAAGTTATCCTTTAATAAGGACTGGGCCTTTGCTTCTCTTTTAGAGCACATAAAGCTGGCCAAATTAGGCCCATGAGTAATTAGATCGGTATAATATCGTAATAGCAAAAAAGTTTTGGTACACAATTTTGATATTTTTCAGTACATTGCATCGTAGCAGTGGTTATCGAAACAGATTTAGTCGATCTTAAAGGGACAGTTTAGAATTTAGAAACTTTTCCAGGCCCATGTTGAAGGCTTGACAGCAATCCAATTCAATTAACAAAGAAAGTGGTTATTGACCGATGAATATTATCAACTGTCTTAAGATCTTGTACGTTTAAAATGGCTTCATAATAATCGGCCCATTTTTTAATACCTGACTATTTGAACTTTGCCTGTACACAACGAGGGCAGGCCCACCAATGATCCTCGCTGCCTAATATGGGCCTTGAAGGCCCATGTTCGAGGCCATGCATAGTGCACGTTGTTTAGGACCATGATTGCAAACCCTTTTAACTCATTTTCTATTGTTCAAATCTTTATTATAAAGAATGATTTTTTCAACTTGATAATTTTCATAAGTAGTATGGAAAATGAATTCCTAGAAAGAGGAGTTAGAAAACAATTTCCACAACTTATGGATTTTAACTCGACCCAATTTATTACTTAGGATAAAAAAATCAGCCGATACATATTGGGTTTTAAACTCAGGCATCTCGGCCGATATTTCGGTCATCATATCGGCCAATATGCTTTAATATTGGCCGATATTTATTTTTTTATATTTCCAGAAAATAAAATAAGAAAGACCGATATTATTTAACTAATCTTGGTGGAACCTGGGTTTTATTTCCCAAATCCCAACTGCCGAGCTGTGCTTATCTTGCAAATTGTTCCAAAATTTTAGGCCCAATACGGGTCAACCCAATCTACAGTCAGACTTGATCTTGCAACGATTTTTTTTCAATCTTTCCACCCTATTTAGTTGCTGATTTTAAGGCTAGATAATCATCCATATTTGCTGCACTAATCTTGTCTTGAAACAGCAAGCCCAATTAGTAGTCGTTAATCCGAAAAATGCCATGTAAGTCACTGGTAAACATTTGTTTAATATAAATATATTAATTAAAATTAGCTAAATATAAAAACTTATTTATAAAAATATTATTTTATTCTTTGAACTTTAGAGGTCACTCAATATTTTGGGAATTCGAATGCTATGATTTAATGTAATTAATTAAATGAAATTAAGAAATTAAGAACTTGTGAATTCTAAACAATTAGAAAGGAAATAAACAAATAACACTCATTAATTAAGTCAATAAATTATCAAAATATTTCTACAATTTCTTTTTTTAATATTTCATCATTTTATTAATAATTTTGAAAATTCTCATGTCGTAACTTCAAAATAACATTTGAACATAGTAAATAGCCGATATTTAATGAAAAAAATAGATAGCCAATAAACCCATAATTTTCTGCATTATCTATAATTTTTAGAATTTTTTTGAAAAAAAAAATTGGATGAGAGAGAATGATATCGGCCGATATCATTCAAAACAATATTTAAACCCTTGAGTTGACCCTACACATGATCAAAGAGGTCCGGCCTGAACCCGGTTCGTTGACCACACTTTCACTTGATAGTTGATACCTATAGTTATGGGCCTAACAAGTCATTCCTAGCAGAGTCGGTGCAACTTGAAAGAGTGACTAGGCCCAAGACAAATAGTTTGGTTTGATGTGGGCTGACTTTTTGAGTCTCTAGGCCCACATACCCAATTAGCTTGGAGGTTGGGCTTGGACATAGCTGTACGAAAGCCCTGATTACAGTATCACCCAAATACTTACTTACATGTTTTTCATGATTGAGTCTTAACAGTTAAAATGCCATTCATAATTTCAGATTACTTCATTAATAACTCAAATGGGGAGGCCTCGATTCAGCACAACAGTGTAGGTTTCAAACTGAAGATTAGTTCCCCACTTAATTTTGAGGTGGAAATTGAACACAGCTTTACGTCTAGCAAAATTCGAACATAGACAACCCAATATGAGCTTTAAATTGGGTTTGAATTGGGATTACCTGGGCCTGGATCTGTGGGGCACAAAATCTTTGTCCTGACATAAGTTGGGCTTGGGTTTTCCAAGCCTGGTTCAACTTCAATGAAAGTGTACGTTGTACTACTGGATGAGGTTGAAAGCCCAGGTTTACATTGGCCCTTAGAAACCATGCCATAGTTACATTTGAATTTTTTTTAGTAATGCCACGTCAAAGATGGTGTAGCAGCTGCTGCACTCGATGAGACTGTTGTTTTGATCAGTCAGTTCAGGCCCTGTACTGATAATGAGCAATAGTGAAAATATGCATTTAGGCATCATTTGAGGCTAGTGGATTTAATACAAACCTAGGCCCACCCTTCTAGTGAGCTTTTTTTTTTTTTTTTTCCTTGAGTTACACTTGTGTCCTCCAAAATACAGGAAGCTATGTTTTTTTAGGTCTGGAGGTGAGCAAGGGGTAAGATCAGGTTGAAAGGATTAATGGGTTTAATGAGATTAATGAATGGATTTAATGAGAACAATGGAATTAAATGAGATTAAAGACGGTTAAATCTGGATTTAAAATAAAATAAAATAAGGTGGTGGAAAAAAAAAAAGGGACGGTCAAAGATCATGGATCTTAACGTTGGTGGATGGTGAAATGGTGAAAAGGGAAGGTTGGGTATTAATTGAGGCCTAGTGGGTTTAGTAAAAAGAATGGGTGGTCAAAGTCACTTGGCTGAAATGTGAGAAAAGACTAAAGGCTGGGTAAGAATGGGTGTAGGCACTTGGCAATAGCAGAGGTAAAAGGGGTAGGGACGATGCAATGACGGGGTTGCAGAGATTTGGAGATGGGCTATGCAGGCTGAGAATAGGGATTGAACTGGGCTTGGATGAGAGATGGATCTGATGATTGTAATGGGCGCTAATTTGAGTGGTAAGTATGAGTAGTGGAATTAGATTAATAAAATAAGGTGAGTGGGTGATCGAGGCAGCGATGAGTCTGGGCTTGGAATTTATATGGGCTGGTTTGGGCTACAGATGGAAGGGTATGTTAGACGTGTGGATCAGGCGTTGGTTTGAGAAAGGTAGAAGATGAAGAAGAGAGGATGGATTGAAGACGGGTAGTACCTGGTTAGGTATTGGGCGATGGACTGGCGTCAGGAGGCGGCACATAGCTTGGGAAGATAGTAGCCTGCAATAGTTGCATGGGATGATGCAATAGGCAGCTGAAGCACGACGGCCAAAAGGGCAGTCTTAGTGTCTACGGCTTTTAAAACCTCAGCCTCCATGGTAGCAAGCAGAGGAGAGGATGAGAAGCTCCGAAGAGGCTGTCGAGCACAGTCGTCTGCGGAAACCTTCAGAGGAAAAGAGGACAGGTCGATCTCCGTCTACATGCAGTTTCTCGAATCCACGAGAAGATAGAAATTGGTAAAAACCCAAAGATCAAGTTTCATAAATCCAAAAATAAAAAGAAATAAAAAAAAATATATTATCTAATTTCAAATTTGATTTCAAATTTTGAATTCAAAACTAAATGCCAATATTGATTTTCAAAAGAAAAACTACATCCTAATCTTGATATTTGAATTCAAATATTTACTACATCCCTAAAAATTTTGGGAGGAAGCTCCCTACGGGTGTCCAAGAGTCATATCCAATTAGTCTCTTGAGGTGTGTGAAAACTCCCCTCTTTGCATACATCGGATAATTCGTTGAGACCTTACCCTATGCATATTCTCATGAGATGTGGCCCTTTATTAGAACACTTATAGTTTGAACTTAAGACCTCTCTCGAGATCTTACTCCAAAATCAATTGAAATAACCCCCAACATTATATAGGGAACTATCTCTTGCAACATTTACAAAAGATAAAGCATTTGCAGATAGTGATAGGTATAATATTTTCTATTAAAAGAACACCTTTGGCTTTTTGTTTTACCATATTTTTACCTTTAAGTTTATTATCAAATTACCATCTCTTTTTATGAGCCGATTTTTAAGGATGAGTTCTACTAATGTCTTTAACATTGTATCAAGCAGAGGTATCACTGGGATGGTTCAAGTTTGTATCTCCAGCATTGCATGGAGGGGGAGAGCCAAATGTCTCCAGCCCTAGCGCTGAGGGGGGGGGGGGTGTGAGCAAAGTCCCACATTGTCGAACTTTTGGGGTCTTGGGATTTATAAATGTATGGACACTCTCCTTATAAACTAATTTTTAAGAATGACTTCTACTACTAATTTGTTTAGCAAGAATAACCAATGTCCTAAAAATGAAGCCATGGGCCTAACTATTTTAGTAGAAGGTTAAGTTAGATGGAGATAAACCCAACTTAGGATGATATCATAAATAACTTTAATTGTTAAATGTACATAATAATATATATAAAAATATAACAAAATATAATAATTATAAAATGTAAAATATAAAACACTCACTTAACAATAATATTTTATATATTTATATAAAATATAAAATATTTTATTTTTAGGAAGGATAGCACTTGTTGGGTTGTTTTTGCATTTTGTTGGTTTTAGCTTGTTTTTCTTACATTTTGGTCTATCCCTCTTAGGCCTTTTTCTTTTTCTTTGCTTTCTGAATTTTGATCCTTTTATTAATGATATCTTAATTGTCACAGTTCAAAAAAAAAAAAAACACACACACATAACTATAAAAAGACTACAAGAATACTTTCATTAAAGAAACATTGTTTGCACTGAAACAATTATAAATGTCAAAAAAAAAAAGAAATTAGACATCAAATTTCCAAAATATCATCCAAATATGCATAGTACAATAATATTTTTAACTCTATTCAAAATGAGCAAAATGCTTACAATTAGGATGATAGTATAGGATCATTCCTGAATATCAAAGTTGAATATTTAATACATAGCAAAATGCTAATAAATCATTTAAAATGCAAAATAAACGATGTGACAATATTTAATTATAACAAGATAGATGTATAAAAATTCATATGCAAAATACACCTAGCAAAAGATTCAAAATTTCAAACTCCTCAAAGTGAAAGCGAGACATGAGTACTCAATTTGAATAAGGAGACTATACACTTATAATAAAATGGATTCATATAGTTGGATGAAATGGATAAAGGACTTCATCAATAATACGATTCAAGGGAAACTCCAAAATCTGATCATTATAACTTTGTGAGATGGAGCATGAAAAATAAATAGATCTATAGTAATTAAATTTTAAGAGTCTAAAATCAAAAGTTCATTATAACTATATGGACTTTAAATTTTACACAATTAATATTCTTGTCATTCAAATTTTACACAATTAATATTCTTGTCATTCTTTACATAATCCATCAGAAAATATACCACCACATTAGAGTCATGATGAGAGGACAATGGGTGGAATATGTGGAAATCATTTATTTGTAATAAATATTGAATTTCCCCCTCAGTATTATTCAAAATTTGAATTTTTTCAAAAACAGCTCCCTCGCAACGTTTACACCAGCCGGTTCAAATTTGAATAAGGTAAGTAAGCACACGTTCCAAAGTTGAAACGGCTACTTTCCCCACTCCTGGTTTATAAAAGTTCCCCTTCTTCCTCTCTCATTTCACATTTTCTCTCGCCAAGGCGTCTTTGCATACGTCTTTGCGATCTCTCGATCTCTCCCTCTCTCCCTCTCTCCCTCTCTCCTCTCTCTCTCTCTCTCTCTCTCTCTCTCTCTCTCTCTCTCTCTCTCTCTCTTTTTCTCAGAGTTTGTAGTTGTTTTTCTGCAACCAGCAACCGGAAAAATGAGAGAGTGCATCTCCATCCACATTGGGCAGGCCGGTATCCAGGTTGGAAATGCTTGTTGGGAGCTTTACTGCCTTGAACATGGCATCCAGGTGAGAAAATTTCGATTGATTGATTCATCTCATTGCTGCTGCTTTAAATCGGTCACACCTTAGGTTCAACATCCATTTTCCTCAATTTCCTCTTCCAGAAACTTTCATGGGCGTAATGGGGCCGATAAGCTTTGAATGTGATTTTTGGGGGTTTTCATTTTTTGAGTTTAGTTGTTCTTTAATAAGCTTATTTTGGATTCTCTGTACAGCCGGACGGGCAAATGCCAAGTGACAAGACCGTCGGTGGAGGAGACGATGCCTTCAATACGTTCTTCAGTGAAACAGGGGCAGGGAAACATGTTCCCCGTGCTGTTTTCTTGGATCTGGAACCTACAGTCATCGACGAAGTACGAACCGGCATATACCGCCAGTTATTCCATCCGGAGCAACTGATCAGTGGCAAAGAAGATGCTGCGAATAACTTCGCTAGGGGGCACTATACAAGTAAAAGTTCCCCAATTTATATTATACCTTTTCTTTTTCTGCCTTTAGCTTGAAAAATCCTCTGCTTTAATCTGAATTAAATCCTAATTCTCACATTTGGGTGTGTATTGACCACAGTTGGGAAAGAAATTGTGGATCTGTGCCTGGATCGAATCCGGAAGCTTGCAGACAATTGCACAGGACTGCAAGGTTTCCTTGTTTTCCATGCTGTTGGTGGAGGAACTGGTTCAGGTCTCGGATCTCTTCTGCTTGAAAGACTGTCTGTGGATTATGGAAAGAAATCGAAGCTCGGTTTCACCGTCTATCCGTCTCCCCAAGTCTCAACGTCTGTGGTAGAACCCTACAACAGTGTGCTCTCAACTCATGCCCTTTTAGAACACACTGATGTCTCTGTTCTTCTCGACAACGAGGCCATCTATGATATCTGCAGGAGGTCTCTGGATATTGAAAGACCCACTTATACCAATCTCAATAGACTTGTTTCACAGGTAGAAATTGGCATTTAATTTAGCAAAAATTAGTAGGAATTGGATTCAATTTTTAACAGTACAGATCTGATGTAATTTTATTGATCCGTGCAGGTTATTTCATCGTTGACAGCATCGCTTCGCTTCGATGGAGCCCTGAATGTGGATGTTACAGAGTTTCAGACAAATCTCGTTCCATACCCGCGTATCCACTTCATGCTTTCTTCTTATGCTCCGGTGATATCAGCAGAGAAAGCCTATCATGAGCAGCTTTCAGTGGCTGAAATTACCAACAGTGCATTTGAACCATCCTCTATGATGGCTAAATGTGATCCCCGCCATGGGAAGTACATGGCTTGCTGCCTGATGTATCGAGGTGATGTAGTCCCCAAAGACTGTGAATGCGGCCGTGGCGACGATTAAGACCAAGAGGACCATCCAATTTGTCGATTGGTGCCCAACCGGGTTCAAGTGCGGGATTAACTACCAACCCCCGACTGTAGTCCCTGGAGGAGACCTGGCAAAGGTTCAGCGGGCGGTATGCATGATTTCCAACTCGACTAGTGTAGCTGAAGTGTTCTCGAGGATCGATCACAAGTTCGATCTAATGTATGCGAAACGTGCATTTGTTCATTGGTATGTTGGTGAGGGAATGGAGGAAGGAGAATTTTCAGAAGCAAGAGAAGATCTTGCTGCACTTGAGAAAGATTACGAGGAAGTCGGGGCAGAGTCTGCAGAAGCAGAGGATGAGGATGGAGACGAATATTAGAGGGGGAAAGATTGGATTTTGTAGCAATTGCCAATGGACTCATTGGCTGCTGCCAAGGGCTGGAATTTGAACTAATATTAGTACTTGGTGCTTGGTTTTATAACCATAGTTACTTAGTTTTATGCTTAGTTTTATAAGTATAGTTATCTATGCATGTTTTATGGTATTATAAATCCTAGTTGTTTCTTCAAAATCCTTGGCAATGTTGAAATTTGAATTTGAAAGTTGTAACGGCTCCAAAATGCTAGCTAAAGGCTTGAATATTTGGGAATGATTTATGAAAATCTAAAATTTTATTATGTCATATTGTGAAAGGTTTCAAGTGTTTTTATTTTATTTCTTGAGTTGTTAATCATCTCACTAATTATTAAGATATTTAAGACACAGCCACGTACATGAGTTTTTAGAATGATTCTTTGCTAATGGAAATGTTCTCTAGAAATTAGACTCTTAAATAATATTGCATTGAGGTTAGCATTACTTGGTGGTTAGATTTTGCTAATGGAAATAATTTTCATGAATCGGGAAGAAACACAAGAAAGGAAGTAGTTACGGCTATCTAATTTATTGTGGTTTCAGCCATTGAAATTATCTGAATTTGTGGATCTCATGTGCTAAAATACTGACCTTTGTTTAATCTACAATCATGGCATACAGATTATCTAGTTTAATAAATTCAAAGGTCAACAGTGAACGCAATTGAATTTGAAGGATGTTGATCTCTTGTGAAGAAAAAGTGTGCCGATCTTGCATAATTTTATAGTTCTTTCTTCTCCAACTTTAATGTTTGTAGTTTTCTACTCGTTTTACTAATTTTGTATTTGCACCTCTCGTGCCTTTTATCTATAAATATAAAAAAATTCAAAATAAAAAAAAGGTGAAACTCTATTATGCATCGTACAATGCACATCTTTTTTTATTTTTAATATAATTTTGTGATTTATTTGGATAGAGGTGTTTTAACCAGTTAAAGTCATTCAAAGTATAAAAAAATAATTTATCAATTTTTTAACAAAATCGCTCACTTAAATGCAGTTAATTAGAGCCTTCATTAGCACCTTTTGTGGGTCTAATTCTAGATGCAGGGCTGGCTCCAAGTCCATAAATTATTTTGTTATATATTGAATAGTTAATAATGCATAAAAAAGGGTAAATCCATTGGTTAGGGTGCTTGTCCTTTCATATATAGGAGATGATTCCAAATCTCGTTGTTTACATTAATAGTTTTTATTTTTGTTGAGTTTAATAATAATAATAAAAATAACAATAATTTTAATTAATAAAGAATCTTTTAAAATATATGTATCATCTTTTAAAGATAGTAACAATCATAATAATAATTATTATAATCCTCATTTTTATTGAGTTTAATGAAAATAACAATAATTTTAATTAATAAATAATCTTTTAAAATATATGTATCATCTAAATAGAGCGGCCTTCAAATCCCAACTAATCTCGTTTATGACTTTTAAGTTATTACCACTTGAAATCATTTGACTATTTTTAACTATTTCGAATTTAAAATACTCAAAATTGAAAATTTATATATTGATAATTTTTCTACTCAATTTAAACTTAAAAAATTAAAATAATGATAGTAACAATCAAAATAATAATTATTATAATCCTCATTTTATTGAGTTTAATAATAATAATGAAAATAACAATAATTTTAATTAATAACAAATATTTTAAAATATATGTATCATATAAATAGAGCGAAAGAGAATCCTATATTGAGTTGGTAATTTTGAATTAAAAATAATTTAAAGCTTTTAAAATTTGAAGAGATGAAAAAACATAGCTTTATTCATTTGATCAATGTAGATTTTATTAGACGTAATATACAAGTATAAATCATTATAATTAAGATAATTTTTAATTTTTTAAAAAATTCAGAAAAATAGAAAAATAATAATAATAATAATAATATCTTCGTTTTGAATGAGAATTAGCATTAGTGTTGGACTCGAATATGATAAAAGATGCAGTACGAAAAGAATTAAAATAAACAATTAAAGTGCTAAATTATATAGAAAGAATGAATTGTTGCTTTCCAAATACATGGATTGTTTACAGAATATTGTTGACTACACCAGTTACAGTTACCTCTGCAGAAAAAAGTTTTTCAAAGTTAAAACTGATAAAATCTTATCTTCGGTTTATAATGTCATAAGAAAGATTGAATGGATTAACTATATTATCTGTTGAAAAAAAATGTTAAAAAAACTTGAATATAGTAATTTAATTAGTAATTTTGCATCTCAAAATCATAGAAGAATAAATTTTAAATAATACTTTGTTATAAATTTGATTATGATGTTTATTTAAATGTTTCACACTTTGTAAAAAAAATATATGATTTTATTTTTTGTGAGTGGATAAAATGCCCATTTTTCAGAGTTCGCCTAAGACCCCTGAAATGTCAGGCCGGCCTTGTCTAGTTGTCACTTTAATTAGAATAAATGCCATTTTATTGTGAAGGTGATGAGTTTCTTAGAGTGCACACTATTGATGGTATTTATGATATGACATTCAAATTAGAATAAACGCCATTTTATTGTATTCCGGCATTTTGGATTTTTCTCTTTTGTTAGATACGTCGGGCAAATGAAGTCTACAAAACAAGAAAGCAAAAGAGATTTTGTTATCTGTGTTACGTGTGAGCAAGTGAAATTATATCACTTTCGTATTATAATTTTTTTTTAATGAAATGGATGAGTAGCTCCCTTGATTTAAATTTTTAGAATTAGAGTAGAGTTTTTGAATTCGATTCTTCCTAAACTTATTTGATAAATAAAATTTACTGGTAGTTTTATGTATCTATGAGATTAGATTTTATTTTAAATGGTTCATATATTAATAGGATAAAAGGCACCAAAGGTGCAAATAAAAGATCCGTTCACAAGAAAAGCCAACACCTGAAAGACTGGAAAAAAGCCTAAGGATTCTAAGAAAAAAACTTCATGGTGAAACTGGCAGGCAGACACGATGACTGGTTTCTATGTTTTGTGACCGTTATAGTTCACAGATGAACTGAGTCTGGTGAGCTCACGACAGGTTTATTAGTTGCGAGTTGAAGATACCAATATTATCTCAAAAATAAACGACGGAACATTAATTTGGTACGAAGGTTAAAAAAAAAAAATAGAAAGAATTAAAAGATAAAAATAGAAAAAAAACCTCGTCCTCTTACCCATTGTTGTTGGGCCTTAATGGACCTCCTAGGCTGTTCTTCTTTATTTATTTATTTAATGTATGATGATGACGACGACGATGAGATTCTTCTTCGAAATTGCTTTTCCTCTTTTGAAAAATCCTTTTCTAATCACTTGCATTTTATAGTAGATAAATGGAAGCCAAACAAACGTGCAGAACTCAATGATGTACGTCTCTTGTCTCCGAGTTTAAGTTAATGGACTTCTTTGTGTCAGGCCTTGGCCATTTTAACAATCACAGTCACACCAAAATCCATCAGTTTTGGTACCCAATTTAAGTGATCCACCTCTAATATTCCCCAAACACAGGTAAGCAAGGAATAATACCCCTTGACATCATGATTTCTATCACATCAATTGTGGTGTTAAAAGTTATTCCTTTGTTAGGGAAGATTCTTTGTTGATGGGGCCATGCATGACTGCAGAGATGGCAATTTAAGGTTGCGAAGTCGAAATTTAGATGGAAAAATGGTATATATCGGACTGATATTATATGGAAAGGTATCGCCGTAATCTAAATGGAAACATGAATTAGCAGTTTGTAGGCAAATTTTGATGTGATTGGAGTAGAAAATCAATTGAGATTGCACTGGTTAAGAAAAAGCCGTTCTAACATTTCACATGGGTCTTTCGGTCTTTCCATTTCGGCATTTCGGGCCTGGTCTGTTATGGGCTAGAATTATAATTCTAGACATTTTAGGATTTAAAAGTTGAGGATCCTATTGTAAGTTTGATTAGGCTGAAGGTATCTTATTATTCACGTGAAGACGGCTTTAAACCCATATTAATCATAGTTACATATGTTACCATCCGACCCGCTTATATTCAGGTCCAGCTAAACGTTATCATGGGTCAACTTGGCTGACAATACCCTGCCTGTGATTGGACCAAACCACAATCTAAAACTCTAATGAGCAAACCAGAGACCATCTCGGTCTCGGCCGAGATTTGGCCAAAAAAGAGAGAGAGAGAAAGAGTAATATCAGCCAAGATATCGACTGATATTGTAGAACCGAAGTTTACAACATCTCAATTGGACCAGAATTTAGCCGGTTGAACCAAGCAATCAGAACAGGCCCATTCCAATACAGGTTTTCTTAGGCCCAAGTCTGACTCAAGAGAATAATAATGGCTGATATTTGTTTGTTTTTCTCATCTATTCAAATGATAAATGGGCTCTCATCGGCCTACCTGGGCTCGACTCAACTTCATATCTCTATCCAATTTAATCCATTTGGAGTTGACCTCACCTTTGAATTGAAATCCATTCAAAACGGTCACGATTTTACTTTGACATCTAGACATACTTTTAAAATGGACCCGCCACCTTAGACCATCACCCATCATGCACTGGTTTTTTTTTCAGAAAAAAAAAAATGATTTTTCCATATCAGCCGAGAAAAGTGAATATTCTTTCTTCACTTTCAACTTTCCATGAAAATGAAGGTTGTCGGGTACTTTTTTTTTATCCCCGCCGACGAGCAGAACCCAGTAATCAAATTTCAGAAAGATTACACGAAGGAGTGAAAGGGATAAGAAATTTAGATAAATATATTATTCATGTATTGAATAATATTATAGTTGTATATATATATATATATATATATATCATCCATGGCTACTTGCGTCTCTCGTGAGTAAATCTCACTTTCCATATCCAAAATCCAAACACATCTCTTTCTTCTTCTTACTTTCTTTGGTTGCATCAAACAGTTGAGAACTGAGACAACAATGAAAAAGAAAGAGAAGAAAAAAAAAGAACAAAGAAGCAGGTAAGAGCAGAGATCTTTCTGGTTTGTGAATTTGTGGAAGACTAGCAATGGATATGGATTAATGGATGATGCCTCGGCCTTTCCTCAGAGAAAGAGAAAGAAAGAAAAGAAAAAATAATAAGAGAAAAAATATGATGAAAATCATGCCGTCTAAGTAGAACTCAGAGAGAAGTTGTGTACGTAACTCCCTCTTTTGCTTTTAAAGCCTTTAATATTCTTAACAACAGCGTGTACATTACACCATCACTCTCGTGGTGTGAAAATCTGCCCCTTCAATACTAGAATTAGGCTTTGATTCTTCTTGCCGACTTACCTTTAAATCTGCTTTTAACACCTGTGCTAGGTCATTATCATGGGCATAAGTGAAGTCATTTATTTTTTAAATTTAAATAAAAGTTTAAAATCATGAGAAATCAGTGGATTTGGATCATATATTTGTATATTTCAAAATCAACTCAATCCGACGTAACTTGATCGAACTCGATTGCAACAAGTTATAAAGCAACTCTCGGGTTGAATCGGATTAGGAATTCGAGTTGGGTAGAGTTGAATAATTAAAGATGAGTCAAGTTGAATTTAATAAATTTTAACATAAATTAGATTGAATTTATTAAAATTTGATCCGACCCACACAAGTTTTAGCACGAATAAAAAGTATGTATAGATGAAAATAGTCATTTCACATCAGCAATAAAGCACGATAAGAATATGTTAGGTGATGAGTTATGAAAATGGATTATCAAATCAAATCAGATTTGTGGTTATATAATTGTTCTAGAATGAGAATGTGTTCCAGATTCATGAGATGAGTGGTAGTTGGAATTTAAAAATGTTGGCGGTTTTCTTCAAATTTATTCTTTTGAAAAAGGCTATTTACCTATTAGGAAACTAGGTTCATAGACTGAGAGGAGGTTAGGCATAAATGATGGTGAGCGTACGAGAAGAATCCATCTTCCCTTCGATGTTACCTTTGACTTTGGTGCCCTAATCAAAATATACGTGCTATGGGCTGCATCTCGAACTACGCAGGTCGAATTTTTTAAAATTCAATCTGATCTGAGTTGGTATGTATGAAATTTGATTTGATCCGACTCAAATTCTCTATTCCAAACTCTAAAATATGACTCGATAAAAATTCTAATCCGAATTCTGATGCAACCTGCATTTTGAATCCATTTTAGTATAATTTTAACTGGATCGGGTCGGGTTGAATCGGGTCAAATTAACTTTTAAAATCTTAAACTCGGTCCCGACCCGAATTTCATACGGGTTTTAATCTTTTCAACCCAACCCGACCCGCTGGCCCAAAATTCTTGAGTCGACCCTCATGATTTCTCGGGTCTGGTCATGCAGATCGAGCGAAAACCCGACTTGAGTTGCAGCCCTAGTGCTATCACATTTTTTGGATAAAATATAAATCGTTCTTAATATTTCGAGAGTTATTGATACTGTGGTAAACTCTAGATAAAATCGCCTTAAAAACGCGATAAATGATAATATCGCGATAATATCCTAATAAATTCTCAGTAAATCACCGGTAGATTCTTATTAATATTTTCATTTATTATTTTTAAATATTATATTTTTCATGAGATTTTTCCATTAATTTTTCAATACAGATTTAAAAATTTGAAATATCTCAACATTACCCATCAATGTTAGTATTCCGAGAGAACGGTATTTGTGAAGCATCATTGCACCCAAGATCAACGGCTCACAGCTCACAACATGAATAAAAAATCAATGGATGTATACTATAGTTGATCTTTAACCAAGATTCTTAATAAATCAATATAATTTAATAAACACGCTGTAGAAATTGAAATACCCATCAATATATTCAAAACACTTACTAATGTTTGTTGGTTTCCTTAACAACTCACCTTTTATGGCAGAATGATGTGTTGGCCCAATAATATATTTATGTAGGTAATCTTTAAAAGAATTTATTACTAACAGTAAATATCCTCACTCATTGTCTAAATACATGTACCAACAAGTGAACAAATTTACTAAAATAGTTGGAAATAGTTAAGGGACAATTTGGGACATTGTTTAGTCAAATCAATCATAATTGTTTTATTAGGTTTTGTCAACTACCTTAATCAATAGTATTCAATTTCAACACAAGAATCTACTTCCATTCAATTAATGACCTCGTGCTAAATATCCTCACTGATTTTTGTATCTAGACGATGTAGGACTTGTGAATTTTACACAGATAAATATTCGAGCAACTCGATATCTTCTAAGCTATATTAAATATTCAAAGTTTAGAATTGATCCGACTCTAAACCTTGTGATCTTTTATCTAACCCTACTTATTTCTAGGTTTGGTAGATGTGGGTTTGGTTTTTATTCAACTCAACTTACAATTCTGTAAATAAAAGTATATCAATATAAGAAAAAGAAAAAAATTAAATAAATAATTTAAATATAAATTTAAGTGAAATACTCATGTTGACATGGTCAAAAGTCAAAATCATTGGATTATGTCAATCTAATGCCAGTTCAAGCTGTATTAATCTGATGTAACTTATTGGGTAGTTTCACATCTAATCAGGCCTGGCCAAGTCAATGTTCATGCCCGCGTGACCCGTCAACCTGGTTTTCTTGACAATGGGGATCGAAAGATTTTGATAGCCGTTGATGGCTTCAAAGTTCAAACCTTCTAATCCTTTGAAAAATTCAAAGGCAACTGAACTTTCTCCTGTCATGTATTTAAGATCGCATTAAGTTGGATAATGATCAGAATCCGTGTGACAATCTTGAATTCAATCCTTATCTCATCTCAAGAGATTATTCCGCTATAAAATTATCCTACAGATAAGAAGACTTACGCATATTTTAAAAATTAGTAGAATATTTTAAAAGACCTTGATACCTTAATTTTTATAAAAATATGATTGCAAAAAAGCATCATTTCTAATATATTTACAATATTTCATTATTTAAAAGAATTTTAATTTATTTTGAACACCTTGGTACAACTCGATTTTGTAAAAAAAATGGCTTGTCATTGGACTGATGGCGGTTGACTCCTTGAACACTTGTTTATAAACATAATCTCTTATATTCATAGTTTAATAAATAAACTAAACAAACAGTTCAGTCTAAGAATAATTTTTAGTGGAGATAGTTCAAATTATGCAAAATATTTTTTGAAAAAATTAAAAAAATTAAAATGAAAAAATTATATTTGACTAGTTTCTGAGGCATGTACAAATATCGATATTTACACACACAGAGTAACAGATAAGGGTAGCGCTTTTGTATTAAGAGAGACTCGACTTTAAACCTTTTGCATATCAGACAAGTTATCGATGACTAAACACATAGCATTTCAATCGAAAAATGTTCGATTTATATTCTCATTGATGAAAAAAAAAAAAAAAAATTCCGCTCATACAACAGATTTGAGAAGAAGATGAAGCATCAAAAACATCTTTATGGAAAATCCTAGCCGTTGATTGATTCACGAGGATAGATTGATCACCATAATGATTGGAAGGCTCACCAATTCTACAGTTCCATATCTGGTGCACGTGTCACGTATGAACCTTTTCATGGATAGCTTAGGATACAATGCAGTAATGAAAGTTTTTGCCTCCAACATTTTTTTAACTTTTTAAGCTTTTCCAATACTTCTTAGTTCTTACTTACATGTATTAAAAAAATAAAAATTTAGATGGAATCTAGTGGGACCCAAAAATTTTCACTTGTTGAACATTCCTCCAACGACTCACTCACGCAACTTTATTTTGTGTTGGGTGGGCCCCACCTTTGATGAATTATATTCCAAAAGTCACACTTTTTAAGTTCTTATCATTTATAGGGCGAATTATCTCCTCTTTTTTTTTTTTTTTCTTATGGAAGTTATTTTAAAATGATATACGCTTAACTCAATTAAGCTAATCCTTTATAATTAAACCATCATTCTATTAGAAAACCATATTAACTTGATCTGTATTATACAAGAGATTGACTTAATAATTAAAAAATTATTTAAAAAATTGTCGACCTTTCAAGAGAATACATTTTAAATAAAATCTCTCCTAGATTAGATCATATTATTCTAATATTAAAGTCATTCTTAGTGCGGTTGTCTCAACTCAAAAAATAGACGGACTAATCGAAGCACTTAAAATATTGAATCAGTCCATGCAAAAAATGACCCATTTTTTTTTATTTTGACCAAGTTAATAATCGATCAGTGTGAATAATCCAAATTATATTTAACACACTCTTGACAATTATATTTTGTTGGTATACACTTGTTTTCATGAATGCCTCTTTGTTTGAAGCATATCAATATAATGTTTTGAAAATCGAATTATCTATTCAATTACATACGTGAATTCACGATCTAATTTAATTTGATTGGTTCAAATTAAAAATAGATTGAACTTTTTAAAATGAGTTGAATTATGAGTAGATCGAAGAACATCAAAATATAAATTATATTAAAATAGTAATTTAAATTAAATTATACATTTTTACACTCTTTATTGATGTTACAACTAATTTTATTGGTATTATAGTTATTATGTAAACTTAAAATAAAAATAAAATATTTTAAACAGAAGCAGTAATCAACAATCAACTGTTAAGTGTTAACCGTAGTTCAAAATAAATTTGATGTGAGTGACATCAATATTCTGTCAAATAAAGTTGCGCCGAAGAATCAAAATTAATTTATTTTTCTTCCACATCAAGCACTGCAAATGTCTGAAATGGATTGTCGGGACAGTTGGATGAATATGAAATGATGGCCCAGGCAGATGGACGGCCAGAATCAATTGCGTCTAATAGGAAAAGGCAAAGTGTCAACGGCACAGTCGTTTCCGTTTTGAAAACAACAAATATATATGTATTATCAATGATAATAATATAAAAATGGAGAATAGATGTATTATTTATTATATTTTTGGTAATACAATACTAAATTAGTAATATAATAATTGGGATTTGTTTGTAAAACAGTGATAAGCAACTTTCTCATCCTCCAATAATGCGCCACATGCCCACGCGGCTTTAACTAAGAGGAGGACACGCGTCGGATTGTGATTGGAAGGACAGCACCTCGTTTGATGACAATGGCTACTAATTTATGTGGCTAGTGCACGCGAGAATCTTTTCTTTGGTTGGGTCGCGTTTGCTTGGTTTTCAAGTTGTTTTCTTCCTTTAATTGCCCTCCTTTTTTTTTTTTCTTATTTTAATACTTTTAGTCTAGAAACAATGTCGACGTGGAGATGATGGATACACATGTGCGTCTCCATCTATATCTTTTTATATTATTTAAATATATATCTAGACAATGATAATTTTTTTTTTGCTAGTTTATCTTTTATTATATAAATTATATATATATAAGTCTAATCGAATGTAAAATCAAATGTACCTCTCAATAAAAAAAGAGTTACTTTCTTTAATTTTGTATTTATTACATACAGATTAAAAGATTTACACATATTTTAAAGATTAGTCAGATGAAATATTTGAATACTTTAATCTTAAAAAAAAGAGTAATTATATATTAATTTGGATTCAAACCCTGCACAAAAATCTGAATTAGGATTCAACGTAGATTTAGATTTTAGAGCTAACATTTGAATTTGAAATTGAAATTGATTTAAAACTGATTAAATTTGACTTCCTTCACATCTCTAAGGAAGCTTGAGCACAGTGAGTTGAGTAGGGATCTAAGTTTCAAATATCAGCAAATATGATTTTTAATTTTTAACTTTTTTTCCTTCTCTAAATAATATATTTACAATTGTTAGTCTAACTTTTCAGGATTAGAGTAAAGATCTTAGTTTCAACTCTTCTAAAGCTTACCTGATACACATGGTTTGTGAGTTGTTTCATTTATTCGTGAGATTAGTTTCACTCCAATGTGAAGTGAGGATATCCATATTATTTAAAAAAATACTTACTATTGTTAAAAATAAATTATCAGCAAATCTACAATGCATAACTAAAATTTTGATTGATAATTATTAATGATTCGTGCCAAGTCTTCCATGTCAATATAATATTGATTGATACTTCCAAAGTTTTTTTCTTTAAAAATAAAAAATTGGGCTAATACACTGATGTGCCAAATTTTAAAACCTTGTTGAAAAAAAGATAGACGTTATTATAGGAATCAATATTAAACATTTACTATTTTAAAGTAGTCAATATATAATTTTTATTTTTTGATGAGTTTCTATTTTAAAATTTCATTTTAAGGATTTTTCCTTTTTATAAATTTATAGGGCCATAGCACTTGATTTTGCTGTTGATTGAGAGTCAAACTCGGGTCAATTTTACTACATGTCCTAATGCAACTTTTTAACTAAATTTATCACATACAGTCATTCACTCTTAGGCTATCTAAATAATGATTAATCATGTAAGTACAGATCTTATCTTAAATGCATTAATGATTAATCTTAATCAAACTCACTTGCAGCACCCATTTTAAGTTACCTAAACATGTTGTGAACTGGGTTTTAAACAGTGGCCAATATTTAAATTTTTGACTGATATTTATTGCACATCCAAGGGCCCAATATCGCTATATTATGATTATAAAAAGATATTTGTAAGTTGGTTGCATTCCGCTTCAGGAAGTGGGACGTGACGGGTTTGAACTCCCATGAACTAACATAGTGTATTCTTAAGGTAAGAGATATCATCCATGGAGGTTTTACGTTGGGTATCCCGTTGTTTCTAACATGTAAATTAAAAAAAAAAATTGTATTTTACATGTTCTGCATTGAGTCGAAATTTTAGTCCATTTTCGTTGGAATCAATTAAAAAAAATAAAAAACCTCTAGTTAAAATAGTTGAAATATCGGCCGAAATATATAGACACATAAGCGGGTCATGGACTTTGATAATAACTTGTTATAAAAATTTGAATTCAATTATTCATTTGAATTCAAATGATTCAAGGGTCATGATCTCACTCCAAATTAAATGCTTCATCATATACAGTCAACATTCAGTATTTCATGTCCAAACACCCAACATACAATAAGTGGACGGATGTGCCCAACATGGTGCATTGGACAAATATAGAGTAAAATCCATCAAACTTGATCATTCCACTGACCAAAATAGTACTGCTGTACATGAATAAGTATTTGGAAAAAAAAATCAATACTTTTCATTAGAACAGTTTAGTCATATCTGTTATCAAGTAACATACTGTCCGTGGACCTTTAATTATGAGATTCTCTCTCTTTAATAGTTAATTTTTAAGGGTGAGTTCTACTCATATATTTAACATAGTATGAGAACGAGGGTACTACAGTAATAGATCGAGTTCGTATCTGCAATCTTGTATGGTGGAGGAGAGCCAAGTGTCTCCAACCCTGACACTTAGAGGGAGTGTTAGCAAATCCCACACCGCTAGTGGACCTTTGAGTTATGTGATTTATAAACACATGAGTTCTCTCTTCTTAATAGCCGATTTTTAAGGGTGAGTATTACTCTTGTGTTTGACAATGTCATTAATAATAATAACAGTGACTGAGATTTTCTTTATTACAATGAAAATTTTCAGCTCTAAAGGAAGAACAAGTACGACATAACCTAATTATAATGCATGCAGTGAGTGATTAAACAAAAGAAATTCTAATTAGACAATCAGGAAATCTGCTTTGCACTGAATTATTCTTTTCTCTATCTAACTTTCTACAACCAAATTTCTAATAGGCGTATGCAGTTGCAGGTGATGGATGTGTACACAAACAGAGAGTTAATAATTTACTGTGTGGAGAGTAATTTCCATATTGAGCTAATGGTCCCAATAAGTGATGATAATGTTTTTCTTTGTACTGCATAAGAGAGCCATGTAAATATTGAATTGTTGAAAAGGCAAAAGGGTAAGATGAAATTCATGGAAAGCTACAGTGGAAAAAGGAAAGTGATGGAAAATAGTATGGAAATGTGAGGAAATGCCAGTTCTCTAAAAGTGGGAAAAGCAAAGAAGGGAAACAACTTAAATGCAAAGATGTTGCAGTGGGAAATTTGTATGACCAAAAAGCAAACTTAGGTATAACTTATCATTATATTTGAGGTGGATTTGTCCATTTTCAAGAAAAGATGAATCATGAAAACGGAAGAATACGGCGTGTGCTTGTCAATTTGGACAGACCCACATGGTGGACCACTGCCAAGGATGGATCACACACCCACAAAGCTGCATCCACCATATGAGTGTCAATGTTAGATCAATAATTCCATAATGGATTTTTGCTCCAATCAATTTTTTTTCTTCTTTTTTTAATAATATTTTTTAATGAATCCTTTGATTTTTTAACAACAAAGAAGTTCAACACCTTCATTTCTTCTCGCGTACGAGTGCATTCGGTAAATCTCCAAATACACACAACTCTCTACAATACACGAGTGACTACGGGACTCGAACCTGAACCTCTATTTCTTGAACTATAGTGATTGCCAAAAGCAGCTCAAAACAATGGGTAGCGATTCTAACACAGGTATTTTGTGTAATGAGACACGAGATTAGGGTATTGCCCATTTTACCCTTCCACTGGCATACAAAAGCATTTTAAAAAATTCAGTGAGCCGGTCAGTAATCCGATTTCAGTGATTCGATTTGCTATTTTGTATGAAAAAAGCAGTCTCAGTTAGATAAATTTCAATGAGCCAGTCAGTGAGTCGATTTATATCGCATTGGAAGGGGCAGTGATCCGGCGAGCCGATTCGAAGGGTTCAGCGAGTTGATTCGAAGGCAAAATAGACAATACAGTAAAACCCGTGTCAGGATTACATAAAACTCTTGTGGAATATTGCTACCCCAAAACAATTTCTTAACTCATGTCTCATGTTTTTTTTTCTTAATCTCTTTTTTCGAATGACAAATGCTTAGATAAAATTCTTCATTTGTGTTGAGATCAGGACTTCAATGTTGGCCATGAACAACTATCTAATTAGCTCTATTACAAGTTAATGATAAATAGGAATTTAATGGAGCTCATTGGAGAATAAATGATTCCATGTTGTGATATCTCTGATAAAATTTGATAATTTTTGTGAGAGATTCAAAGAATTTATAAATTAGCACTCGCAAGCTCAAATGTCTACTCTTTTAAGGTAAATGTCCTTTGTCAAGTTTTACTGAATCAGAGGCATTTTGTTGGATGAATCGAATGAAAAAAGACTTGAGTAAAGAGTTTAACAAGTTCTCCGTACCTCTTTCAATTGATCTTTTCATAAGGTGACCTTGATTTTATAATAAAATATGGCAATTAGGCATGATATATGTATACACAAAATAATAGAAAGTTATTTTTTTTACAATTGATAACCCTACAATAAAATTGTAGTGTAAAATAATTTCTTTTATATTAAATTATAAAATATGAACTTGATAAAAAATATTGATCGATATAATTGCAATACAAATGCATTGGCTCATTTCTCATTCTTCATTTGATTGTTAATCAAAATATGGAGATGGCCTTACAGTCAAGAAGTTCGCCTCATGAAGTATGATCTTGAGTTCGATTCACGCTCAATTTTAATAGGTCACTCTCTACAAACTTAACTGGTGGATGTGGATTAAGATGTTTATAAATGTTCGTCAAATTAGTCTCACTTCTAATGTGAAGTGAGAATACCGACGTTATAAAAATGTCCAAAATAAATTTAGATGATCGAGATCATTTGTGAGAAACATGGATCGACACCTCATTATGCACTTAGAAATTTCAACGTATTGACACTTTTTTTGGCCAATGGCAATGATCATAATAAAACTAAGGAGGGAAAAAGACATTCTCCATTTTTTTATTATAAATAATAATGGTGGTGAAAAATGGCGTTGAATTCCTGAAGTTAAAAAGCAGCGGAGCTTTTGGATAGGAAAATTGACCGTGTGAGGTGCACGTGCGCCGACACCTGACACGCATTCCCATCCCGATGTCTTTGCCGTCACGACGGCCAACGCACTCACCGCGCATTTAAAATATCCTCAGCACATGCGCCGCATTATAAAGACGCCGTTAACTACTCTGTTAATGACTGCGACGGCCACATGACGTGCATGACTTTCATGCCATTTCAGTTATGACTTATGACTCCACGCGCCGTTAGAATTGACGGCTATTACTCTTTCACATATTTCTCATCTCGTCTTTCATCTCAACACTTTCAAAGTTATGAAAATTTTCATTTGTAGAAGTTAAAATTATTTATTTAGACTTTTGACAAATAATAAATTAGACACAATAATAACAAATCAGTAGGGAAAATATGAAAAAGATTAAAAATCTCAGTATTAGCCGAGAAATTTCTCTCTTATATTTTTTATGATTAAAATTAATGATATATATCTAAAATTTTTATATATCTGCCGATATTTAAACCCATAATTTGGATATTAGAGTAGATTTTACAAGTTTTTTCTTCAATTGATTTTATTATAGATTATATCATTAATTACTTTATAATTTAACATATCTTTTTTTAATCTTTCACACTTATGATTAAAATGAATTATATAAATAGATAAATTATCATCATAGCTATTAAACTATAAAAATGTAACTCATTGAATCATTTTAAATCTTGATTTTTAAGATAAAATAAATTATTAAATTATTTATTTATTTATTTCGATGAATGCAACATGGAAATAATTAAATGGACATAAAAAGAATTTAATCTAAGTTCAAAGCGTAAAATAAAAATTTGAACAATTAAAATTTATCATCAAGTGAGCTCCATATAAACTCTTATATTCACAAAATGCATAAACTACATTAATCCACTCTAGTTTGGCAAAATCTATTTATGTATCTTGCTTTATGAGTTATGTCAACCAACCAATAAAATTAAACTTTAATAAGGGTCAATTTGTCATTGCAAGATTATTTTAAGAAAACAAAATTATTTTTGAAATTTGATTTTATGCAGAATTTATGTATTTTATATAAAAATGAATAGAATATAGATTGTTTAAGGCAACATCAAACAATTTTAAACATTCTTTGCTATTTTTAAAAAAAAATATTGAGAATATTTAGTTTCAACGGGTCAAATTGAAATAGATGAATCTATTGTAAGTCAAAATTAAACAAAAAATAGTGAAAATTTTAAATTAATCATTATCGGAGACCATGCACTCAAAAACAAATTTTACCAAATTTTATATATTTAACATTTTTGTATAACATGGATATTATTATTTTATATTGAAAGTGAGATTAATCTCAGTGATTCTCGCCGAGTAATCTCATCAATATAAAAAATCATCCATCCTTGAGTTGACACACGTGTGAATATTAGGCACATGTCGTCTGGCTGTATCTAATGGTGAGTGGTTGAAAAAGGAAGGGACCAACACCAAGATTCCTTTCAATCTTTAGTTATTTTAAATAAGGGGAAATGATAACATCACTTGATTTTTAAACATGTGTGCGTGTATTCTAATTTTTGTTGTTGAAAGAGTGCAAAATTTTGCACCAAATATAGAATAAAAGGCATATATTATTTTTATATCCAAAATTTTAAACATTCAAAATTTAATTTAAATGGTGAATGGCTCAATCAGGTGTAAAAATAGAATGCATAAGTAAGTTTACATTAGTAAAAGTATGTAAAAGTCTTAAATTTACCAACAGTAAAAGCCCTAATGTAATTATTAAAAAAAAAAGTCCCACAATCAAAGGTTGAAATCTGGGCCGATACTGATATTGCCGATATCTCGAGATTTAAAAAAAGAAGTTCAGATATCAGTTGTGATCCCAGGCCGATATCTTGACTGATATTTTAGATTTTTCAATTTCAGAAATTAAAGGAATAAAAACAGCCACGTTTTCATATTTTTTATTTTTTATAATAAAAACATGATCAATATAATGAAAAAATAATAAAATAAAATAATATAAGATATCTGTACTCCTGCCCACAATAAAAGAAGTTAGATTTTGAATAATTAAGGATCATTTTCTTCCAAAATCCCCAGGAGAAAGAAAGGGCATCTTACTCTGTCTTTTGTCAATTCAATCACTAGAGCGGAGCTATTTGTAAATTGAATTTTTTTAATGGTCTGTTTGTTTGTTGTCATTTCTCTTTCTAGTATTTACCTTTTCCAGGAAAAGCAGAAAACATGGGGACACTGCTCCTGCATTGGAAGCACTTGAATGCTTATTCAGGGAAGGAAGACCCAATCCAAGCAAATGTATCCACGAATCTCTGATCAAACTTAGACCCTGAAACAAAAGCTGCCCAACCTGTGGAATTTCCAACATCCAAACAGTATCTGGAAAAAGGCACTGATTAGGCACTTGTATCTGTCATAACAAAAGATATCGACTATTTTCTTTTTTCATTTTAATAAGAGTTTTTAAGTGGTGAATGGAGAAACAAGTAAATAGAGCAATATTCTATAAATAGAGCAATTTTCTTTATAATAATATGTTAAAATCAAAAGTAAATATCAACATCTTTTCTTTTCTTTTTTTGAATTTACGTGTGCTAAATCATTGAAAATCCAATGTAAAACCACCACAGGTAATACACACTTACCCTTGGGGCACACCAAGTGAGACCATGATGACTCATGGTCGAACCTAACACCTCACATACCAATAAATATCAACATCTATTAAAATGAAAATCACATTTTATAGTCTTAGTATTCTAATGGTAGTGCTGCAAATGATGATTTTAAAAGAAAAAGTAAAGAAAATTAAAATAAATAAGAATTAGAATAGTTGATGAACAAAATGAACCATTTTAATCTAAGTTTAATTGTAAATTGAGTTTGACATTTGCAACACTTAAATGAAGAGATGGAGTCAGGGATTTAAATCTCGATATCGGTCGAGAAATTTCTCTCTCCTAATTTTTTTTTTAAAAAATCACCTTTATCAGTCGATATCGACGAGATATATCGAATATCGGCCGAGATTTGTTTCCGTGGATGGAGTTAAAACTTAGTGTAGCAAGTGCCACACTTATATTAGTGTGACATTTTTCAAAATTTTAAATATAGATGATATAATTGTGGCACTAAATTCAGAGTCAAAGAGATCCATCTTGCTATGAAAAACCACTGAGTCATTAAAATATAAAACTTGGATCAAATTCATCTGACTGTAGACTTGGCAAGCAATCACCCCATTCATATTATTTAAATTGTCATCCTATTGCAGATATTATAATTTATAAAATCACACTGAGGAGAAGATAACAAAAATCACCCTTCTGGTCCCTATCAACTTGACAAAGAAGAAGAAAATGGCCTAACACTCCTAATTCAACAGGCTAAATCATTGAGTTAGGTTCTTCTTATTGGCTTTGTGTCATTTCTTTATTTATTTTTGCATGTACATGATCCACGATTGAACATTCCTCTACTAGAAATACCAACCAAGAAGATCCCTTGCCCCTCATTTTTAAAGAGTGTTAGAAGTTTAGTAATAATAACCAAGAGAAAAAAAATAAAAATATATTAAAAAATTTGTACGACACATCTATTCGACTTTCATGAGAGTACTTTAAAATATTGTTTTTTATGACGAGGTGTTCAAGACTCTTACGGCACGTAACTAATCTTCGGAGCATATGCAAGACTCTTTACACACACATTGGATGAAGTGGTGTGGGAACTCAAGACTCCTGCTTCGTGAGGTAGGTTCTTGACGGACCTTGACCAACACTCCAAACCCTTTGGGTTATAACTACTATTATCCATTAAAAAGATTCACAATAAATGATTAGTTTTTAAAAACAAAATCTCATACACTTTATAATTTTTATAGGGTAGCCATTTAGACGCCCAATCTTTTCTGGTAGGAGACACCCTTTTTTTAAATTTAGGGTGAAATTACCATTTTACCCTTTCGATATGTATTTAGACGATGAAAGATTTTTCAAAACTAAAAGGGCTAAAATGATAATTTCACCTTAAATTTTGAAAAAGGATGTCTCCTAGCAAAAAAAGTCGGAGTGTCTAAATAGCCACTCTTTTTATAAATATTAATACTAAGAATGTAATACATATAGTAGCTAATAGTTTTAAAACCTTGGTTGTGGGTCAACATGAGTGGAACAAATGGGTGCCCGTGAAAAATGCAAAAATGGCCCACAATAGGGGAATCCCACGTTTTAGGCAAATCATGTGTTGCATTTTCAAGGCCCACACTTCTTTAGAGGGGTAAACTTTTGACCTTAGAAAGTAATTTGTAGAGAATAGGGACATGATCCTTGTTGAAGTTCATTGCATACATGATAGACATAATAATAAGCCAAAGTGTATGTGGGCTTAGATCTTTTTATTTGCATTGACTGTGGGTCTTTCATCCCAACTTACCCACCATAAGTAAAAGAAAAGAAAAAACCCTCCAAACTTAGACTCCTAATTTTCAATTGAGAGAATTGTATACACACCATATACCATGTAATGAATTATCTATTTTTGTTTTGAAATTCAATTATTTTTTTTGAATTTACGTGTGGGAAACCGTCGGATATCCAGCGTAAAACACCCTCACGGTGAATCCAATACCTCTAAGACACATCAAGATTAGGCCATTGGAGCTCGAATCCTGCAACCTCCCGCTTCCTGAGGCAGGAAGTCAACCAATGGTATTTTTGCCATTTTAGACAATTTTGGATCTATGTTTTTTTATTTTTTAAATTAATTTCAACTAAAATTCTAAAATTATGCGAACACCCATGTAATAATTGAGGTATGTGCAATCCTAATCTGTCAACACACACTCGGTGACTCTAGAAGAAGCGATCCTTTTAGGTAGAGTGTAATTTGAACTCAGACCTCCTACTTCTTGAAATTGAACAACTCAACTAGGCTAATTCTATAGGTGAGTAACTCTTTTGTGTCATTTTCGAACATTTATGTGGCCGAACTAACCCTAGGCAGCGTTGTGGTACCCCTATGATGTGTAGTATGGACCCTAGGGTGGGGTGAGTGGAAATTTCTTTCCAAAGTTGGCGTAGGGAGAGGGCAAGTGACTTAGCAAGTTTGGTAAAGTCACACATCATCTGTATCTTTCTTCATTGAAAGTATTTCAAACGTACCCTACACATGTGGAGCCATGGCCACCCTTGTGGGAAATCAATACTTGGGACATTTCTCCTCTGGATACGATGCTTTCTTAGAAGAATAAATAAATAAAATTCTATCACCACATGGCCGGTCACCGCCGCTCGGTCGCCGTCAAAAGTTTTGACCCGCCAATCACGAATTACAAGTAAGCATTCAAACAAAAAGTTTTTTTTCCTTAATTTTCAAGATCTTGAATTAAATCAACTCATCTAAGTTTGTTCATTTTAAGTTAGATGAAAGAGACATGGTTATCAACCATGGACTATCATCAATATCTAACTCAGTTGATTACCTAATTAATTTTTTTAATAAAATATATGAGAGTATCTTAATCTCAGTCTACATTTATGTAGTTTGATCTATCTATCAATGTTCAAATACCTTAAAAGTATTGAATTTCTCTGTCAAAGGTCTAAAGTATAAGATGGTCAATTCATTCTCATTCAAACTTTCTATCTGCAATGTGACAATTGATCCTACACTTCTATTTCCTTTTGGCTTCTAACTCTTATCTTAATTTACAAGTATCATCCATTAATGACTAGCTTAAGTAGTCATCACCGCAGGGGCGTAGTTGTTGACCGTTCCACACTCATTTGAATGTGGTGACTTGTCTTCCATTCATTGGTTGCGGTCTTTCCATTCGTATGGCCCCGTGGAGCACGTGTTAAGCTGTCATCTTCTCCATGCTGAAATGTGGCTTCAAATTTCAGAAAGTACGTCGGCCAGCAGAAGTTTGTGTGCTTGAAGACTCTCCCAAAGGAAGAAGAAGAAGATAATGCCCCTAAGAAAAGGTCATGGCTCCACCTAACTAACCCACAAAAGACATGCACTCTAAATTCTTGAGATAAGGGCAAAGGAAAGTGATGTGTAGATGCCATTTGAATCAGAAAGGATGGCCATGTAATGATGTTATATTATTCTTTTATAAATTTCTATCAATTTTGTAAGCTGACTTATTCATAACAATTTTATAATGGGTCACATAAATATTAATTTTAACTACGACACGATAGTATTCTTGAAGTAAAATTCACTCTTAAAAGTAGAGGTGAAATTTGGATTGGGTTTTAATCCGACCCGCATGAGCCGACCCTGAGAAATCAGTGGATTTGGGTTATGTATTTGTATATTTCGAATCGAGTCGAGTTGGGAAAATAAAAACTTGTATGAAATTTGGGTCGGGTTGGATTGAGAAATTTAAAATCAACCTGACCCGACTCCGACGTAACTCTACTTGACCCACGTGCACCAAGTTATAAAACACCACTCGAGTTGACTCGGGTCAAAAATTCGAGTCAAGTCAGGTTGAGTAATTCGAGTCAGGGTTCGATAAATTTTGACATGAGTTGGGTTGGATTTATTAAAAACCGACTTCACTTTACTCGAGTTTTAGCCCTACTTAAAAGCTAGTCATTAAAATAATGATGCCTTAAGTGTTATATATGGTCATTGGTTTCACAAATTAACCGATATGAGATTTTTTGTTACTTCACACTCGCATGCAGCTGCTGCATGTGAAAACTTCACGTATGTGCGTCACTGTACGTGGAAACTTCAAACCCATCCTCATGTGCAGTTGCACTAGGAAACCGACTTTGATACTATATTAGAAAATCATACACAATAATATTTTTGTAGTAAAACTCACTTTACAAAAGTTAGACATTAAGAGAAGGGAGTATAAAGTGTTATATAGAGTCATTTGGTTTCACAAATTAATCGATATAGAACTTTTTGTCACTTCACAATAAATAGATAGAGAATCTAAAATTTAAAAATCTGGTTTAAAAAATAAGAATCTTTTTTTTAAAATAATAATAATTGTAGATTAATCCATTGGATGCTCGACTGTCAAGGTTAATTGTTGGTGTTTTTTTTTTTTTTTAAAAAAAAAAAGAGATTAATCATCCATTACATGATTGGAAATTGACCAAAGATCTGATAATTCTAATTGGGTGCAAGATTGGATGAGAGGAAAATTCCACCATGTGATCTTTTGCCGACTGTTCTCGTTTTCCAACTGTTTTTCTAATTGACCATTCTTTTGTAGCTTATCTTTTTATTATTTTATTTAATTATTATATTTTATCTGAATTGATCAAAATCCAATTTTAGTTTTTAAAGTTATCATTGAAGAAATAGAGACCGGTGATAATTCGAAGAAAGGCGCTGTACAGGACTTCCAAGTGTCATAATATATTAAAATATTGTATGCTGAAATAAAATAATAAAAAGGTAGAATAATTATTAGAATTTATATTCGCATTAAGAACAGTCTGCAGCTATTTAAATGCCTTGGCGAACTTTGCGTTTCACATGAGATGGGGATGAATTCTCTGAAAAACTCTGATTTTCGATTTTGGATGCATTTGGACCATTAAAAAGTATTTTTATTAATTTAAAAGAGTTGAATTGACGATGAAGAATCCGCTTTAAGAATTGTGAGTTCTTCCTTTGATTTTCATTTTTTGTAACCTTATTACGTGTGTATGGGCAGAAGCGCTCGCATATGTTTTGAAAATTTATTGAGTGCTCTAAGATGCTTTAGATATGTTAGTAGTAAAAAAAGTATATTTACTTGAATGCATGCTGAAATAGAAAACATTATGAAATATTTGACAAGGGAAATTTAAATTCTTGAGTTTAAAAGGTGATGAGAAACCCTATTCAAAATGAAACATATAATGAATACTGTACAAAGTCATAAGGGTTTTTCAAGTCTAAGGTAGATAATATTGTGCTAAATAGATATATCGTTACATGACATATAATACAACGATGAATAATAGTGGATTATTGGATAAATAATTTGATGATTTGAATATTTGATAATGTTATTTGATATTTTATACATCGACCAATAATTTATCTTAGGATCTAAACAATCCTTAATTTTTTACAATTAGCAAGAGTTTTTTACAAATGGTTAAAATTCTCATTATTAAAATAAAAAATATATATGAAACTATGAATACAAATCGATACCCGATAAATATGGAAGCGTTCAATCAATCAGATATGGAAATCAAGAGAAAGTCTCGCATATATTAGTATTATACCTTATTCATCTCAAGATTACCGACCTCATATTTGGGGTTTCATGGCCCACCTTGTGATGATTCATACGTATAATTACACGTTACGTCGGGTCACTCCCTATAAAATTATTACCTAATGCTTGAATCCAATATGTGTACTTAGAAAAGTGTACACTTAACTCTAAAGTTTAGTCGAATAAAATTCTCCACCAGTGACACCTTCAATGATTAAAAAAAAATTATACACCATTGTTTGGAAGAAATGATTTCTTTTAGTGAAATGAGATGAGATTGGAGAGAAATTGACTTTCTGACGAGACGATTACATTCACGAGTAACGACAAAGGCGAGGCACGCGTTAAATGAAAAGGCAGAGAAGCAGCATACGAAACGGAACGGACGGAATTCCTTCCGCCCTTTAAAAAGTCGTTTCCATGTCAGCATCATCTTCATCCTTAAATTTTTCCTTCATATATATAGAGTTTTTTACTATAATTAAATTATTATTTATTTTAATAATAAACTTTTATTATCTTTGCCACATATATTTATTCCCTTTCACTCGTGTTTCCCAATTCAAAGTATATATAAAAGTTTTATCTTTAAATCAGTTTTTGAGAGTTAAATGTTGTTGAATCTTGACATCTAAATTGTTATAGATTCATTTATGATAAAAATTATAGAATAAATTATCATAAAAATTATATTCGAATCTTATATATTATATAAATGAAAATAGAAACTTTAAATCTTTTCCACAACTTATATATTTATAGCTCACTTTCCTCTTGAAATCTATTTAAATTTTTTATCAAATTATTTATAAATTTATTATGTTAACTTTGATTGTTTTAATATTTCAATATTGAGTTTTCACAATATAAATGAATTTTGCTTTCTACATATCTAGTTTTATTATGGTAATTAATTTTTTTCTCATCTTTCTTTTTTAATAATCTCTAACAATTTAGATAATATATTAAATATCACCATATAAGTCTTTTATCTAGATGTTATATTATTTGTTTATTATATTTTTCATAACTCATTTATTCATTTCTAGTCTTGTTTGATTGTTTGATAGATAGAAAAATAAAATGCAGATCTATGTCTATTTCATTCGAATAAAATGCAAACTATGTCTATTTCATTCGAATAAAATGCAAACTATGTCCATTTCATATGAATAAAATGTGGACTATGTAATTATTTTATTTGATTGATGATCAAATATTTTTTTAAAATAAGAGGATATATCAAATTTAATGGCAAGAGAGAAGAAATAACTAGCAACTAATTATTCTGCTATACTAAATAATCAAGAAAAGTATAAAGTTTTTAAAATTAAATTAATTAATTTTTATTATTCTAAAAGGGTGTGAAAAATAGAGTAGTTCATATTAAATTTTAATTTATTTATAATATGTGATTGATCATTGATATAATGAGATTCTCTATCCACCACATCTTCTGTCAGTAAAAAAATCTACCTGTCATTACCATATTGTGAGGGAAATTATCTATTTATAAATTGATTTCCATTCCGTTCACATATCTTAAAAATATTCTCTCGCATGGAAATTGAGTATAAAAGAAAATAACAGAAATGACTCTGTCTCTCTCTCTCTCTCTCTCGGTCTCGCAGAAGAAAAAAGAGATAAAGCCTCAATTGTCCAAAGAGCCCCAAAGCCTTCGAACGTGATTTGCAGAGAATCAAAAGAAAGAAAGACGACGAAGAAGAATTACTCTTAAAAATCTATATACCAAAATTTTCAATTCAGTCATACCTTTGATCCAATCCGTGAGTTCCCCCTCTTCAATTCCCTTCCTCTCTCTCTCTCTCTCTCTCTGTCCCTGTCTCTCTCTCATATTTATATACACATCAAGATTGTTTAGATATCTTCTTCTATTTAAGAAAAAGGGAAAAAAAAATTCTGAAATACTAGCGGTTTGTGCTGAAGGATCTATTCCTTGGGCCCGAGTGAGGCCAATGAAGGATTTCTAGATTAGTCGATCTTTTTTTGAAAAAAAAAAAAAAAAATCTGAAAAGACCCAACAATTTCTCCTATTTTCTCTGAAAAAAAGGGATCTGGGTTCTTGGAGATTTGCCAGTTTCTAAGTAGTGTTCTTTCTTCCCCGTGGATTGATTCTTCAGGGGACTTTGTCTATGTTTTGACTAACCACCCTTTTGTTGAATTTGATTTGTGAAAATAAAAAAGAGTATTTTTTGTTTGCTTCAAAGCTTTTTTTCCTTTTCTGGAGAAAAAATACCGGATCGGTGGTTTTTGGATTGCAGGGAGGAGCGGAGTGCTTGAAAGATTGGATTTTTTTTGGGTTTCTTCTTGTTCATGATTTCTGAGTTTGCTTTATTTTATGAATTCAATGAAAAAAAGGCTGTTTTGAGATCTTATTCCAATAAAGATTGAATTTTTCATTTGGATTTTTTTTTGGTAGCAGAGTTCGGCCAACCGGAGCAACCGAAGAATTCGGGTTTTCATATTTGCAGTTCGGTTGTGGTTTTTTATTTTGAATTTTTTTGGGAGAGAGAAAGGAGGATTTGGGTCGGCTTGTTTTGTAATTTTCTGGTAACTTCCGGTTCAAGCTCCAGAGACATGTTGGAGGGCCGGTCTTGCCTGGTTTCCAGATCTTTGCGGAGCTCCTGCGAGCAAGAAAGCAAGTGGGCTTGCATGACTTGCAATCTCACTCACTCGCCAAAGGGAAAACGCGGCTTAGATGAAGGTACTGAAGGAGAAATTAGAGAAAGAAAATTATCAAAACATTTAAATTCACATGAAAGAGAAGAAACCAATGAAACGTATAACCATTTGCACTCCCCCGTTGAAGAATCAGATGATGGGGATCATGGAGGGGAGCAATCGGATACAGATTCCCTCATCCAACCTCTTGGTAGGGATATCTCAATCAACTGTCTCCTCCGCTGCTCAAGATCCGACTATGGGGCACTTGCATCCCTCAACAGGGGCTTCCGTAGTCTAATTCGCGACGGTGAGCTGTACAAACTCAGGCGACAGGCTGGTATATCCGAACACTGGGTCTACTTCTCTTGCAATGTTCTTGAGTGGGAGGCGTTTGATCCCATTTGCCGGCGTTGGATGCATCTGCCACGGATGCCTTCGTTAGAATGCTTCATGTGTTCAGATAAGGAGTCATTAGCAGTGGGCACCGAACTCCTTGTTTTTGGTAAGGAGATCACATCTCACATTATATGGAGATATAGCATTTTGACAAATTCTTGGTCTTATGGCACGAGAATGAATGCACCCAGATGCCTCTTTGGCTCTGCTAGCCTCGGAAAGATTGCAATTCTTGCCGGTGGTTGTGATGCTCAGGGTGCTATATTGAGTTCTGCTGAGCTTTATGATTCAGAGAATGGAACTTGGGAGACTCTACCTAGCATGAATAAACCAAGGAAGATGTGTTCTGGTGTTTTTATGGATGGGAAATTTTATGTTATTGGAGGGAATGCTAGCAATACAGTGAAATCCGGCAATGCAGAGCCATACGATTGCGGTGAAGAATATAATTTAGACACAAAAACTTGGAGGGTGATTCCTAACATGTCCCCTGTACGCAGTGGAGCAACTGAGGCACCTCCACTGGTCGCAGTTGTGAATAATGAGCTGTATGCTGCCGATTATGCAGGAAAGGAGTTGAGGAAGTATGACAAGCAGAGGAATTTGTGGGTCACTCTGGGGAGGTTGCCTGAAAGAGCGGTTTCGATGAATGGATGGGGGCTTGCTTTCAGGGCATGTGGAGATCGGCTTATAGTCATTGGTGGGCCTAGGGGATTGAGTGGAGGGCTGATAGAGCTCAATTCTTGGGTCCCAAATGATGGACCACCACAATGGGACATGCTTGCAAGAAAGGATTCAGGAAGTTTTGTCTATAACTGTGCAGTGATGGGCTGCTGAGGCAGATTGTGATGGTTCCAAATGTACTGTACTATGTCTTGCCAGAAGATGTACCAGATTGGTTTTCTCAAGGGCACACAGTTCTGGCTCAATGGGTAAACTCTGCCTTTTTGAAAATTCAGATTTTACTCCAGATTCAATAGAATGTTTTCTTCGAAGGAAGTTCAGAGGTGTTTTTCCCTTTTTATTTCTGTTTATTATCTCCCATTGGAATTTGCACTTTGTAGCAAATGAAATGTTCTACCCCTTTATCTGTTTCCTTGAGGGCTTTTAAAGATCGGCATCATGTAGAACAGGGATAGTTTAATAATTCAGAGCACTTATACATTTCTTGAACAGCAGGATTACTTGAAACAACTACTTTAACACCATAGAAATAGTTTCAATTTGAGTCAGAACTTTGCTTCCCTTTGTGGAGGAGAAAAAAAAAAAAGGAGTCTCGGAGTTTTTTTTCCCTCCTCTTTGCCTTCTATACTGGTTATATGCTTCCATTGGTGGCCTTTATATGTGGAACATCTGTCACCTGTTCACATGACGTGTCATGTTTGCTTATCGTGTTCTCTCTTATGAACTGGCCAAGTAATTATTTAGAATCTTCTACTGAATTTAAAGTTTGTTGGGGTGCTTCTCCAGTAGATCCATGCTCTCTGTGCAATAATTTAATGAGTGAGATTCCATTCTCTTTCAGATATTCAACTTGTTAATAATTATGAGCTACATCCATCGACCTAGTTGAATTCAATTATCTGTTCTATACCTGATGGGAATGGGATTTAGGAAGTGCGTGCAGCACCTCATTTTGGAAGATTTTGATATGGTACTTATTTAGAAGCTTGAAAATGAACTTGGAACAGTCATTGAGAACTTAGGTCATTTGCATCCGCAAACTGTTCAGGCTTGAACTTCTTGGAATTGTTATTGTATCTTTTCATTCAGATATTTGCATTAGCCCTATCCAAATAATATGATATCTAGCGTTTCCTAGCTGCTGCTTCTCTCTTCTTCTTTTTTCTCAAAGATGTCTGTCCCAGTTCCTGATCGTGCTTCCTGGAATGTCTTAAAGCAGAGACAAAAACATATTCTGGTGGATCTGCTTGACAGAGGTTAGTCTGCAACCAATCAAGCACTAAAAGTTGTCCAGAAAAATTCTGTTAAAAGCTGCAACTATCATTTTAAATGACCCTTTATGTGGAATGGCCTTGATCCTTTGCCTTCAATTGGTTTACACGCCATATCTCAAAGTTTAAATTAAGACTTAAAATACTTCTTATGTACTGTATTTAGTTTTAGCATTGTCAATGTCCTATTCATATCAACTTGATTTTTTATGGGCTCAAAGTTGCAGGTACAGACGTATATGTGAGGATGTAAACGGGTCAGATCTTGGGTTAGATCTGATTAAGTGTGCATCCACTTCTGTCTTTGAGTGGCAGATCCACAATCTGCATCCACATCTGAACATGGAATTTGATCTGTATTCTATGGGTTTCCCAAAATAGGAACTTCTTTCCTTTGCAGAAAGGAAAGAAAGAAAATAGAAGGGAAAGAGAGGGGGGGGGGGAGGGGGGTGTTGTAGGGGCGGCTTGGGAGGGGAGAGGATAGAGGATGGTAGATTTTGGACTAGTCAAGACTCCAGGTAAGCATGCCTCTATTGCCATTTCACTAATCCACCACACATCCATCTCTCTAATTTATGCTCCTTGTCCTACGACAAAGCAACCAAGCATTTGGAAACCCTGTTCAACAAAAACTCAATGTTAGAAAATAGGAACCACAATAAAATAATAGGGGAGAGAGAGAGAAGAAAAGGAGGGGGGGAGGACTCACTTCGTGATGGGGATGACAAGGGTGATCAGGAAGAAGAACAGAAACAGGAGAAAAGGAATGGATGTGAGTTGCTTCTAAGTGTTTTTATATAACTTGTGTTTTTATACCGAAGATTTTTTAAGACAATAACCTTCTTGTTGATTATATTGCCACGTAAACATCTTTGAAAAAAATTATATGATGCCAGAAATCATTTGGTTTAATGAGATCGGATCTTGTTTCCCTGAATTCAATTAAAAAAAAAAAATCATATTTAGATTATTTTCATTTTGGATGCGGACACACATCCAAAGTTTAAGTGGATCTAAATCTACCTTCAAATCTGTTGTATTTCAGTTCAGATTCTTAAGATTTTTTAACATCCATTTACATCTTAGGTATATGGCTGGATTATATGTAATTGTAAGGCTTGTATGCTGATATGTTTAACTTTCTGCAATATCACATCTGAGACAACTTGCGGAAATTTAGTTATAGTGTATGTTATGGTGCTTCCCATGATCATATTCTGTATCTTCTTCATTTATTAAAAATATATTTTTATGGCACCCGCATTCAAAAAGGGGCAGCTCTAGGGAGACTCGATTCCTATTTTCAATGGGGAGACTGCACATTTATCATAGAATGGGTACACATGGTTAGGTGGGATGGATAGAGGATGACATGGTTGATACAAATCAAGGAGAACGCCTCAATCTGATCATAACTTTGGAAGATGGGTCATGAAAATCAATATTTTTGTGGCAATCAAATTTTGAAGAATAAAATCACATGGCTAATATGATCTCATGAGGTTCAAATTTTATTTAGCCCACATTCTTATCATTCTCTACCAATTCTATCAGAAAATATGTGGCCCACCTCAATATTCAAAGAGCAGCCTCCCTAGATGGGTCTACTTGAGCCCTAGAATTTTCATTCAAAAAAAATGTTCTATGGTATTCATGTCTACTTGACCTGGAGCCTCAAATCATGGCCTTAGTTATTCAGGTTATTATCATTAATGCTATATATTCAGTATTGTTTACTATCTGTCGCAGTTCCATACTTCTACCATACTAGGTAAAAAAGGCCAAGTATGTATTCTGTCTTAGTGATGTTGTTATATGATATGATATATTGTTGTATACTTCACAAATATTTACTTTCTATGAGATTGCAATTTTCATCCTTGCATTAGTACATGACATTAATTAGTATATGTTCCCCATGTGAATGGACTGTTATCTAGGGTGGACGCACTTTTAAAAAAAATAAAAATAAAAATCAATATACTTTTTGGAGCATTCTTAAACTATGAATGTCCTTTATTTCTCATAAACGAAGATCTAGGACAAAATAAAGCGTCCCTAATAGTTCAATTCAAAATTTTAATATATGAAGGGCACAAATCCACATTTTAGGAGCCCTGATTTTTCTCTGGAACTGCAATCTAAAAGAAATTTGGAACAACAATTTGACTTAGTACATCAATACTCCAAAGTAAAGATGTAGTCTGAAGTACATTTTCATAATCATCCAGATGGAAAGGCAAAATGGAAGATAGGATTTATTTTGTGATTGCTGACACAATCATCTAGCTCATTTGGTTGGTTCTTTGGTAATAAGGATGTTTCATTTTCTTTATAAATGAGAAGAAGAAAAATAAGAGGAAAAGAAATGAGCTTGATGCCATTGCTGGACAAATATGCTTGTCCCAAATGGACATCTTCAAGTGGAAGAGGGAAAAATCTGCACATCACTATTCTTGTATTATAGCGGCATTTGTTTTTATGAAGAAAGAAAAGAAGAGAAGTAAAACTTGATTGATGATAGGGTTGAGTGGGAAAGCTGTTCTTAGAAATCTGACCCCAATTAGTTGGAGCAATGGCTTGAATGTATGATATAATTTCAATAAATTCCTTGTTTGTAACATGTCTCTTTATGCATATCATTATATAAGGTGTTCCCTAAGGTCTCCACTCTGCACTTTGGTTACATGGACTGGTTCTTTCTGTTCACTATGGAGCTGAATGTTTTTCAATTTCCATGGCAACATACAAAGTTCCCCTTGAGGATCATGGAAAACACGTATAATTCCTTGGTTTTAGACCTCTAGCAATGCCTTGTGTATTCATGTGGACCTTGTAATATCTGAATTTCATATGTTGGTATTGAAATTTACAGAATTGTCAGCCGAGTGCCAGGAGTGGTTAGTGCTAATGGTTAAGATGAATGTTGTGCTAACATGAAACCCAATTGATACCCTTCATATAAATAGTGAAATCTAAGAATTTGGATATGATGATTTGCAACATATGCTTGGGCTTTTGGGGTTTGCTCAAGTCCAACTTTTATGGCTTGCCCTTCATGAAAACCTAATTGACAGTAAATGCTAACATTTTGATAAAGTTCCTCTGGACGCCAGCACTCCGAAGTTTTTTTTAACTATGAGTCGACTGTTTGGTTTTATGTGCATGATCTTATCTCTGTGACAGATGTGTGTCGTCGTTGCTCTCTCTCTCTCTCTCTCTCTCTCTCGGTTGTGGGAGGGGCAGGGGATGTTGTGTAAGTGGTGCAAATTGAATCTACAACATTTGTGGTTGCATAGGTACTTCAGGGTGTTGCTTTAATGAAGAAATCATTTTTTCTTTTGGCGTAGGAATCTATTGACGGGTTTTGTGAAACATATTGATAAGAAGCTCCAGACGACCAGGCCTTCCAATCCCGGGAATGGTTGTGTAGAGATCTTCACTGCTCCATAATTGATGATGACAGTCTCAGTTCAAGAACATGGCTGCTCTATGTTTCTGTCCAACTCTCAATGGCTTTAGAGCAACTAGTGCTAAACTTAGGACTTTTACGTAATGCAGGCTTTACGGGATACTTAGGCTGTTTAAATACTTATTAGATTCACTCCACATCAAGGGTTGTCAAAAACGGGAAAGATCATTCTCTGTGATCTTCTACTCCTGGTCGACATGCACATTATTTTTTTTCCTGTTTGCCTTATGTTAGAGGGACAAAAAAATGGAACTGCACCATTCATTGTTAAGTGTGGCAGTAAAAGCTAAGAAACCTGTTTTAGTGGCTCCAATTTTGATCGAAAATCGGAAGTGGGATGTGAAATTTGCAACCAACCTGAATGTACTTTGATCTCCAAAAAATGCAGCTCTGTTTCCCAACATATCCAAATCCTGGGCTGCAGTTACTATTTCCCATTGTCTCTTTCTCTTTATCGTTCCAATTTTAACGCATGTCTCAAAAGAACCCACTGTCTCTCTCTCTCTTGAAACTCAATGACAAAATCCGAATTCAACCATTTTAAACATGACCCAATCAGCTCAAAGTCTCAAACATGAAGTCACATTCTCATTATCCATGACCTTATCCTAACATTGCCCTTTTATGAAAGCGAAACACAGCCCAAGCCAAGCAAGTGCTATTGTCTACTGTGCTTTGCTGTTGTTTGATTTGATTATCTCCCTAATCCATTGCCGACATTTGATTTGATAGCAAATGTCATTGGCAGCACCTTTCATCTATAAACAGTTTTTCCTTGACAATTCTTTGTGATGATTCGTCATTTCAGATGTTCTTTTCATTAGTACAGTTCATCTGATGCTTTGTCTTGAATCTCTCTCACTGGTACTCAACTTTAACCTGAGACCCAATGCACGTGTCCGTTGGGGGGGCCTGCAGTTTTGAAATCGGGTTTGGCTTGGCATGCGTGTATTTATTTATTCGATGGGGATAGTCACTGTTTAAAATGAACAAATATCAATTCAGTATTGCATCTTTTCAAAGTGCCATCTCTATCTTTGTTTTAAACTTCCCCCACTATAGCTTAACTTTAAGCTCGAGACCCAAAAACCCATTTGCATTGATGTTCTGAAATGAGTGAGGTTCTGAAATGAGTTAATTTCAATCAAATAAAGGGATATTTATTCAAGGCCGGCCATATAAACATTCAGTTTTTCTTTCTCTACACAATCATTTTTTAAAAAATTGAGTAAAATTATTGTTTTGCCCTTCTATTTTTTTTTTTAAAAACGATTCATCTGCATCATTCGAACGAACTTTGTAGTATGTGGCTTGTGAAGTGAGATTTTCAAATGACGTCATTTCTCGATTGATTTGTATAAATAAGGTATCAAAATTCATCTACAATTTTATGAACTCTGCGACTGATTTTAAGTGAAAAATGTATAGTTTTGAACTTAAAAAATTGTATCCAAATAATTAATGAAAAATGATCTTCCCTTTTAACGGTTTTGGTACGATTTTTGAAATTCAAAACTATACTCTTTTCATTTAAAATCAATCACAGAGTTCATAAAATTTAGAATAGATGAATTTTGATATATTGTTCGTAAAAATAGGTCGAGAAATCGCTTCTTTGCCAAATATAACATTTGCGAGTTTGGTTCGGATTTTCAAAGAGACGGTTTCTCGATCTGTTTCTACAAATAAGGTATCAAAATTCATCTATTCTGAATTTTATGAACTCCAGGACTTATTTTAAGTGAAAATGATATAGTTTTGAGTTTCAAAAATCGTACCTAAAGAATTAAGAGGAAAGATCATTTTTATTTAATTCTTTGAGTACTATTTTTTAAATCCAAAATTATATCTTTTTCACTTAAAATCAGTCCCGGAGTTTATAAAAGTCAGAGTAAATAAATTTTGATACATTGTTCGTACAAATCGATCGAGAAACGAGCTCGTTTGAAAATCTCACTCTATGGCCCACACACTGTAAGGTTCGTTCAAACGAACAAAAAATTCGTTAGAATGATGCGGATCGTTTTTTTTTTTAATAAAAGGGCAAAAGGGTAATTTCATTCATTTTTTTTGAAAACAGGTGTGTAGAGAAAGAAAATCCGAGTGTCTATATAACCAGCCTTTATTTAATTTCTTAAATATTTGATATCATTTCATTAATTTTCTCCACAATAAACTCTTAAACAAAAATTATCTGATAAAATTCAGTTTTGATTTTTCAAAAAAAAAAACCTTTAAAAATACAGAGACCCTATAATCTATATCAATCACTTTAAGACATGCCATTCAATTCTGTAAGCATTTAATATTATTTCACTAAATTATTTAAGAAAACTCTAAAATCAAGACTTTCTTAGAGTAAAAAAAATGATAATGATAACTCAAAATGGTCAAATTTGAAAAGAAAAAAAAATTAGATTTGACAAATATCTTTCACATTTGAAAAACTTTATCTCTATACTTTCTTAAAATCATATCTCATACAAGTTTCAATACAAAAAATGACTAAAATAATTCTTTTAAGAATTTAAAAATGACTCATTGGCCGCAACAAATGTATCAGAATGATTTGATTTTTCTTATAACCAGTTCTCCATTTTTTTCTCTCTCAAATTATTGCTTTATCATGAATTTTTTTATTCAATTATACTATTCTCTTTTTGCCTCCAATGTTATCCACATGATTTGACCCATCATCCAGTTGAAAATTTCAAACACTCCGGCCCTCCATTTATTAAATAAACTGTTGAACTCCTTTTCTTTCTGACCGTGAGTTATTTAACATTATTTCTTGCTGCATCTCCATCACTACTGTACCAAAATAAAATAGGTGATGGAGGACTTTAATCACGATAGTGATGCAGAACAAACCAATAATTTCAACCAATTATCATTAATATCTAAAGATTAATGCCTATCACTTCAACTCGATTGGATCAAAAACCCGCTTTAGGAAGAGGTTCTGAGTTTGATTCTCACTCCACGTCAAAACATCATTGCACGTAGATTTATTCGATGTGTGTGAGCACTTCATTCTAAAGCGCTATTCCATATAGATTTATCGAGTGTTTAGATAAGGAGGCTTGTACATGCTTCAGAATCAGGTATTCTAAGATGCTTTAACACCTTGATCACCAAAAATTAAATATCTAAAGATTTGTATTTTGTAGCAGTTGAACCATTCTAACCATCTAATGGGATGGATGGCTTCCAAAGATTGATCCATTTTTTTTTACCGGTAAAGAAGAAATTTTATTAGTAAAAACAAAGGAAAAAAAAAACAACAAAGAGGGCCTAAAAGAATTAGGTCAAACAATAAACAGAAAATGCTAATCAGCCACATAACACCAAACCAGGGGTGCAAATATCGGCCGATACATATCGTATCGGCCGATATGTATCGGTTTTCTAGTGGTGAATATCGGCCGATATATATCGTTATCAGCCGATATTCACAATATCGGCTGAAATATCGGCCGATATCGGCTGGAGAGATAAAAATATCGGCCGAAAACGAATTTTCAACCCCTGCACCAAACCACCATAAAAGCAGCTACCTCTCGATAAATGAAAAATGCCCCGATTCAGCCCATCAACCCCATTTTTAGTGAAAAAGTTTGTAATCCCATTAGCCGAATGATTGATTTGCGAAAAGAACACACCTCTGCCCGCAGATACACCTCCCTGCTTCAAAAGCTTGATCATTGCAAGTAATGCCAGAGGAAAGGTTCCACTGTGAGATGGTTGGATGTGCTCATACCAATCTCTCCCAATTTCACACATACCCATCAGTCTCAGCTTAACTCGAGTAAGTCTGGGTTCCAAAATTTCCAGGTTGGCCTGATTTACCATGGGTTGTAAGGCTGTGCCCAAGACAAGTTGCACCTGTAATGGAGTCTAACCATGATTGGGTCAGGGTCTAATCTAAAACAAATAAATAATTGCCTTTAATTTATATATTTATTTGATTACCTTTTAGGACTTGCCTCTTTAAAACAATCGTGTTTTGGTGATGGTGACTTTTGTATAAATGTCTCTTTAATTGAAACACTCCATCAATGGAGCTAAATCAAGTAATGTTGTCTCATTACTTGATTTAGCTCCAAATAAAATTAGTGGCATCAATTATAGTCAGACTCTTAACTTGACTTGTCGACACAGTTGCAGCCCTAGAGACCAGGGATTAAAAAATCGGTTTAACCGATATATCGCCGATATGTACATATCGGCCGATATTTTTCTCTCTCCTCCGATATCGGTATATTTCTCTCTCCTCCAATATCGGAACAGTGAAAAACAGTGAAAAACTACAAAAAACCATGAGAACCCGTGAAACTCGTAAACCCTGAACTGTGAAAAACCGTGTAAAAACCATGAAAAACCTTATCGGTGTTTTTAAAAATAAATAAATAAATAAAATAATTAAATACCGATATTTATGAATATCGGCCGATATTGTGGCCAATATTCGGTATGTACGGTCGATACTTATCGCATCGGCCGATATTACTCGGTCTTAAAAAACCGATATATATCGGCTATTTGAACCTTACCTAGGGACAATATTTCAAAATCAGACAAGTAAAATAAGACGGAAAAAGTACTTATGAGCAAGAATAATTTCTACCACTTCACCATTACTTAGGGCCAAATAGTGAGTACACACCAATACCATAGGACTAATTTCATTGCAGGTCTGCAAGTGAAGTGGTCTCTTAGGAACACGAGCAACATGAGTTGCAATAACAAGTTAACAACAACTAGTATTCAAAAGTTGTGATAGAAGATGGTGTTATATTGTGATCAACCTTGTAAGGGTGTTTATGGGCGAGATTTGGGTCAGACTACATTTAAACAAACTTGAGTTTGTCTGAAGTCCGCTCTTGTCTGATTAAGTCTGATTATTTTGCACATTAATTTTATTAAATTTTTTTAAAAAATCAATAATATGCAGAGAGGGAGAGAGAAAGTGACACTCAAGACAAGAGAGTGAAAGAGGGGAAGAGAACCCTAAATTGTAGATCATTTGTTCGAGAGCAGTAGTATGGAATAGGACTATTATAAGTTACTTATATCAGGCTTCAAACTAAAACTCGAGCTCAACTCATTGGACTATAGTTTGACTTTCAGTTATTCTTCTTTATATTTTAATTTTTAGCCTACACTTATTTTTTTCAATCTTCCATACTAGTAGATATAATAGGCAACATAAATAAAGATGCTTGTGAATAAACATATTTAAATTACACATGGCTTTAAATATTTATCGATATATATTTAAGAGTTAATTATTTGTTACTGTTGTTCGAAGAGTAATTGGAAAATCAGTATTTTTTATAACAAAGGACATCAGTATATCTTTTCATGATTTAGACGATGATAAGTAAAAGAAATGACAAACTCATTGTCTCTTTTTTTTTTTTTTATAAAAAAACATTGATGTCTTTATCAGTATGCTAAATATCTTGCTTCTTTTACATCTAACTCAAAATCTTATTGAGTTGAAAATTTTGAATAAGTTTTTCAAGTTAACTCAGTTAAATTTATTGATTTACTTGACTAAAAATCTTATCTAGTAAAGTCAATCTGAATGGACTCACTCAAAATTTTCAAAGTTTTAAATTATAGTTTAAACCGTAGGTTGGAGAAACTAGGGTCTAACTCTAAGGTACAACCATTTATTAAGCAATCCAGCAGCCTGGCCTTGAATCCAATTACATCCAGTCTGATTATTATTGGTCCCTCCACCGAATTTTCAGCCTAGATCTCGGCTGAATTTGTTTCTCTATCTTAAAAATTCTTTATTTCAGAAATTTCGGTGACTTTTTTTTTAAATCATTTAAAAAATAAAAGGCTGTTTTTTATATAAAAAATTAAAAAATATAAATATTGGCCGAGATATCGACTGACCCACAACCGATATTTGTTTTTTTTTTCTTAAAAAAAAAAAAGAAATCGACCGATATCTCGGCCATATCGACCGATTTTTTTTTTCAAGACATCGGTCGATTTCTTTTTTCTCTGGTCGATACAATACGTATCAGCCGATATTTTAACCCCTGATTGAGTATTGGACTCCGGGCCTGGGCTTGAGTTTTGTTCAATCCAACATGGTTAGTTTCAAATATCTTGTTAAATACCGTAACAATACAAATCATGTATTAAATAATTTCTCCACCTATATATAATATCAATTAAACAAAATCGGGTGTTTGAGTTTTGTTTTTTTTTTTTTTCATTTGGGCTTTAAGCACTAGGCCAAACTCAACCGAATTTCAAATTCACAAGTACTATCTTGGTTCAAAATTGAGCCCAATCCGACCCATAGTTAACCTGAGCCCAAACTTTTTTGGGTTTTTAAGATTAGTCTTAGGTTGGGCTTGGCCCAATTTGTACCTTTATGCAATGTTATCAGAACCGGATCGCCTAACGAACCGTCCTCGAGGAGGTTAGGGTTCAACCGGGTTCGACCGCAGTCAAAGCCGGTAAAAGCCGGTCAAGTATTAAAATATATAAATATTATATACAATATTAAGTTAGACATATTTTACCAATAATATTAATATGAATATTAAAAATAACATTCAAACTCTGAGTAATATACCAAAACGATGAAATATATGGGATAGAAATAGTAATAAACATTTATATTTCAAATATACACATTTTTTAAGGGGAAAATTAAAAAAAAAGGTAAAAAAAAAAAATTGTAAATTTCTGAACCGAGGTCCGCAGTTCGCGATTTATGTGCCAAAACCGCATAAAACCACGGCCAGCCAGTTTTGGGCCTGGATCGAACCACATATCCCGCAGTCGCGGTTGAACCTCCGATTCGACGCGGTTCAGGTCCTGTTCTGATAACACTGCCTTTATGTACTATATACCTCATCTATTAACAAATGGGCTTGGTTTTTTCAAAAATCAAAGCCGGTCAAATAACTGAGATTTAAAACCTTTGTTCGACTCATCTATTATTAATTTTTTTGTTCCAATACCTAAGATTTCTTTTTGTCCAACCCTCTTATTGGCTCAAGTGGTAAACAGTCTCTAAACTTGAACCCTAGAGTCACACAGGTCTTTTTTCTTAGGGTCTAGTCTTTTGGGCCTTTGGGTTTTCGGATATCTTATCACCAGCACCTGATGTCCTGACTCCTGAATCTCCTAATCAGGGGTCAAAATTCGGCCGATACTGTGAGTATTGGCCGAATTATATCGGATTTTCGACCATCGATCTATATCGGCCGATACGTATAGTATCGGCCGTACAAAAAAAAAATCGGTTAATATGACCAAATTTTTTACCGATAATTCGGTCATGATATCGGCCGAATTTTAAAAATTCGATTGTTTGGTTTTTTTTTAATAAAAAAAAAGCCTTTTTTTTTAGAAATATCGGTCAAAATCTCGGCCTGAATTTCGTTTGGACCTACCGTTTTTTCCAGAAAAAAACAGTAAAAATCGGGCCTGGGCCCAACTCAAGTTCGGCGATATTTTGACGATATATCGGACGATATCTCGTGTCCGATATATCGGGCGAGATCTCACCTGTTAACCAATTTCTCCCAGTCAAATCTCTGTGTACGGCGGACTGCACGATTCGACTGGTCCGGCATGCGTGAATATTTTATTATTATTTTTTAAATCTGAAAAACCGACCCGGTCCAATTTTTTTCTATAAATACCATTCACCTACACTTCAAATTTCACAACTCATTTTCAAGAAAAAAACCAGATTTTACCATTTCTCTTCCAAAAAAAATTTCACTCTTCATTACTTGATCTAACTAAGTTCTAAAGGACCCGGATTTGGTTAAAACTGAACGATCCAGACCATTCAAAGTTTTCTTCATTTATAGATCTACTGATCTTTTAAGTTTTGTAATTTATTTCCATTTATCTGTATTTTATTTTAATTTTTTTCAGCAAAACATAACATAAAAGTATTATAATTTGTTAAAAAATGCTTGAACTTAAATAACATATGTAGTAAATAAAAGTTTTATTAAGGTGTTATTATTTTTTTCCATCTGAATGTATCTGTAGTTATTTTTTGTGTACTTTGTTAGTTACTATTTTTTCAATTATTTATTCATTTTTGTTAACTATTTTAACATATAATAGCATAAATGAAAAAAAAAGTTAGAAAATGATAAAACCTATAAAATAATAGATGAAAATTTTTTATTTGCTCTTATTAGTGTTACTAACATGTCAAAATTTACAACAACATTTTTCACTTTCATTTACTCTTTATTTTAATTATTTCATTATAAAATATTGTTTATGAGTTATAAATGTTAGAAAATGCTAAAACCTATAAAATAATACATTAATTTTTTTATTTGCTCTTAGTTACTGTTTACTAACATGTCAAAATTTCCAGCAACATTTTTCTTTAATTTACTCTCATTTTTTTAAAATTATTTCATCATAAAATATGGTTTATGACTTATAAATGTTAGAAAATGATAAAACCTATAAATTAATAATTTTTTTTCTCTTAGTTACTGTGTACTAACATGTAAAAAATTCCATCTACATTTTTTTCTTTTATTTAATCTTTCTTTTAATTATTTCATCATAAAATGTAGATTATGAGTTATAAATGCGGGAAAATGGTAAAACCTTTAAAATAATAGATGAAATTTATTTATTTGCTGTTATTTACTGTGTACTAACTTTTTTATAATTATTTTTTTTTATTGCAGCGGGCTTTGAGAGAGAGTCGTCGCGATATGCATATGGGCGGCCATTGTGGTGCAGGTAATATAAAAATTATATTTTTAGAAAATCATAAATACATTTTATTGAGGCAAAAATTAGAAAAAAAATGCTAATCCACTTATTTTTATTAATCTATGCAGGTGGGTCCCGCCATGGTGGTGCAAGTGGGTCTGGTTCAAAGAAGAAGAATACCGGATTACGGGCTACATAGAAATCAATGAAAACTATATTTGGCATGGGTAATCAAAATGCACCCATTGATCCGCACTATGACATCAATCCAGAAACTGTTGGCCCGCGGATCCAACATGGGATAAGTCAGCCTCTTTGATGCAGAGGAGATTAGATGAGGCCAAAAAAGGCATTGGAAAGGCTGCGACAAAATACTTTGTAGATATTCACAGGCCACCAAGAGATATAGAAAATCCCTATCTACGGGCCCTTTGTTATGCACCTGCAATTGCTGGGGCCGGTTATGAGTTTGAAGAACATTATCCATATTGATGTTCGTCTTTAAATGTAGCTGAAATGCATCAGAAAAAATTATCTTTTGAGTTTAGATTTTGAAAGTTTCTTCATTTAATTAATTTTTAAAAACTCTTTAGTTAATGATTTAAATGAAATTTCTTATAATTAAAAATGTATGACATTTGTGTGGTTCTCAGTTCAAGTGATTAGGACCCCATTAGTTTCATTTTCAAATATTTTTTCCACATTATTATGTAATTTTCAATCATTTTATTATTATTTTTTTATTTCTATAATTCATAACTTAAAATAACACTCATTGACTAAGAAAATAAATTATGAAATTATTTATACAAATTTTCCTCATTTATATGCTTTTCTTTGTAATTTTCATCATTTTATTACTAATTATATAATTTCTCGATATCGTAACTTCAAAAATATATTAGAATATGTAAATGTCCGATATTTTATGAAAAACTACATATTCAATAAGCCCATATTTTATCTGCATTTACTGTAAATTTTTTGATTTTTTTTTTTTTAAAAAAGGACAGAAGAGAGCAAAAGTGCAGCCGATATATCGGCATGGGCCGATATTATAAAGCGGCCTGGATCTCGTGGCGGCCGATTTTTCTACCTTGCTCCGGAATCCGGATGAAAAAACCCAAGGCCCAGGCCCATAATGGCGACATACGGCCCATAGACATTAGGGTTTTATGATTCAAACTATATATAAACTCCTTTCGCTTTTTCTTCTTTCTTAGTGGCCTCCTTCCAGCGGTAGCAGGGAAAGGCAAAAAGGAGGACGAGAAGGAGAAGGAGTAGCCATGGTTCACGTGAACTTCTACAGGAACTGTAATCTCTCTCGCCTGCCTCTTCTCATTTTTTTCTACTCTTTGCTAACATTTTTTTTTTTTTTTTAAATTTCTGGCTCGGTTTGTTGTCTCAAATCTTATTGTCTAAACCAAAAACCCATGCATTTTCTGATTTTCTCACCTCCACAAAGGCGTTCCTGTATACCAAAGTTTCTATTCGTCTGCTAGATTGCAGCTTAGAGCACATCCAAACTTATCATTTCTGCTTGTTTGGATAGCTGGATTTTAGGTCGTGCCAGTGGAGGGACGGATATAGAATCATGTGGGTTATTAGACTGTTCAATACGGGGCCTTTGGATCAATCCAGTCCTTGATTTTGTTAGCTTTTTTATAACAAAACTATTGGATGAATGTTTATAAAAGTGTTGATATTTTATCTAATAGTGAGGATGAGTGAGAAGGGTATGGACCCAGGTCTAATTTTGTTTCAGATGGTTGAATATGTGTGGAGCGGTTTGGGTTGATCATTGGATTGAGTCCACAATGGAATTATTCCACAATCTCCATTTACCCTTTCTGGAAAATCCAGCTGTAATTGTGTTTGGATGGCCCTGAAGTAAGGAAAATCATAATATCAGGAATGCCTTTTTTCCGTAGTTTTGCAAAATGGCACCCCCTTCTTCTCTTCTGTGCTAGTAGCATGAAATGTGTAAGTTTGTAAGAGATGGACTCTGAGAATGTGTGGTTTTCCAAGATAACCAAACAGCATGTTATCATATCTGCTGGAAAACTGTTTCTACCCACATTCCTGCGTTTGTAATTTTATTGGAAAGTGCTTCGTTGCTTGCATTTTTTTGATCTTTGGTATATAACCTCGAGATTGGGAAATGGTGTGGTTCCAGATGGGAAGACATTCAAGAAGCCCCGACGCCCATATGAGAAGGAGCGTCTGGATGCAGAGCTGAAGTTGGTGGGAGAGTACGGTCTCCGCTGCAAGCGGGAACTTTGGCGTGTGCAGTATGCCCTCAGCCGCATCCGTAATGCTGCGAGAGACCTTTTGACCCTTGACGAGAAAAATCCCCGTCGGATCTTTGAGGGTGAGGCACTGTTGCGGCGAATGAACAGGTATGGGCTCTTGGATGAGAGTCAAAACAAGCTCGACTATGTGTTGGCCCTTACTGTTGAGAATTTTCTCGAACGCCGCCTCCAAACACTTGTCTTCAAGTCAGGGATGGCCAAATCCATCCATCATGCTCGTGTGCTCATCAGGCAGAGGCACATCAGGTAAAAGCTCTTGCAGTACTTTGCCATTCTCTAGATATATGTACCTTTTCCAAAATAAAAAATCCCTCTAGTTATATGCTGGATATGTGCTTTTGATGTCAAAACATGAGTTAGCCATTGCACAATAGCTTCACCTTATGTACATGCTTACTTTGTTATTATTATTTGTTGTATGCATTCCTTGGTCATTCTCCAATTCTCTGTCATGTATACACATAGTGGTGTGTCAATTGATTGAACTAAGGGTTGTTATTTTAGTGGATTTTGGTTGTGAAGGATGAATTGGTTATATAAAAAAATACTCAGTACTACATTATGAAATATTATAATACTTGGGTGCAACTGGTGACCTAAATGAAGGAGTTGATTTAGATATGGGTAGTGGGATGGGTGCAAGATCGCTAAATGTCGACAAGTTAGTGGAGTGTTCTGTGATGGAATAATGTCGACTTATAAAGGGTATTTATGATGACAATTAGACTTACAATAATATATGTAATTGAATGTAGGATGGTGAACACTTGACAAGTAGATGAAACAATAGCAAAGGAGATGCATATGTGAGGATGGATATATGTTGTAAAAAGGATAGAATTAGATATGAGGGCTGGAGGGGCTGCCATTGTGATGCTCAAATATGTTATGGATACATAAGGACATTCCATGGGTATGGCAAGGACATGGATTTTACACATAAAAATGAAGTGCCTGACACAGCATGACACGAGAATGTTGCCTACTTTGAAGTGTTTGGCCCATCATAGGCTGCCATGGAGAGAAGAGATAGTTCAATGTCTTTTAAGATGTTTGGGGCATATGTGAATGCAATAAAGATAGCTGGAGGATTAGAAGATGGTTGAAGAGAGATGCCATCAAACATTTGGAATGAAATGTGGTAAGAAAAGATAAAATGAACTGTGGAGTCGGAGCATAAATTTTGATAGGATTGAGTGAAAAAAATACACCTTCGATATTCATTCTAAATAGACAGCATAAATGGCTATGATGATGATGTGGTGATGTATGCAGTAGTGGGATGATCCAACACAATTTTCTTCAACGGGCCATCATCATATGATTGTGATTTGTGACAACCCAAGCAGGGTGATTTTCCATTGCATGTTGTTGGCTTTGGTGGGTGTCTTCTATCTGATTTGTGCAACTACAAGTGCCATCATTGTGAGTTGTGCACCATGTTAGAAGAAATCATTTTTGCATCAACTAATGCTTATGGAACAATTGTTTATTCATCCCTAATGTATGCTTTGTGCTGTTGTTCAGTTTTTTGTTAGACTATAGTGGTATACTGTTAGGTAATTGTATCAATGTTTGTTTTCTAAATCTGAATGAGGCCCAGGCCATGCTTTTGTTGGGTCTATTGTGTGGATGGTTCATTTTTCTAAGTCCATAACATACATATTATTCACACAATGGAAGTTTGCTGCTCCATCCAACATACATGAAAATGACTTGTTCCATGAAGTTGGCATTGCATTAGTATCAGCCCTATCAGAGACAACCCATCTCTGGATTGTTCGTATGTTAATCATATGATTGTCCATTTTTAGGGAAAAGTGAATCATGTTAATGCAAGATCAACCCATGTGTAGACTCCCCACCCCCTCCATTGAAATGTCACCCTTGGTAATTTGATTGCACTCTTGCCATTGGATTGAAGCCTGTGGGGCTTCCTGCAGTGTTAATTTTAGAGCTTTGCAATTCAATCATTCATGTGATTTGGTTATGGTTTCAGCCCCTCAGGTTGGCCTTCTAGGTAGTCTTAGCTAATACTTATTTACGACACATTTGGACGTATGAAATTGTGATTTGAGGAGAAAGTGTGTGATACTGTGATCTCAATCAAATACAATGCAGTTTTTTACTCTTTCACGTCTATTAACCAGTGCCCCTACATCCCAACTTTCTGCTCATTTGCAATTTTAAGCAAATGTTGAAACACATTGTTTTTGTTTGTTTCAGTACTAAAGTCATGGAAGAGGGTGGGCCTCACCATCTAACATGGTCAAAATATTGGACACATATAATCAATTGGACCATGACTTTTCAAAGTGGGTCTATGGAACTTTATAGTAGGCAAAGTTTTCATATCGTATCTTGTCATATTGAATACTTCATTTTTATGTGTGAAATCTATAGCCTTGTCATATCCATACTGTGTCAGAGCATCACTAGGGCCCATAACTCATCTTAATCCTTGATTTCTGACCTTTAAATTTATTGGATGAAGTATTGGTGTTATTGGTACTTGATCTAGTGTTGAACATGAGTTAGATGGACATTGACCCATTCTAGATCAAGGATGTCAAATAGTGTGTGGAGCTACTTGGATTGATCATTACATGGGGCTAGTTACTATTCGTTCACCATCTTTTTCTCCATTTATGTATTGTATGTATGCTTCTTATGATGAAATTTGAGGTGACTGGCACAATGATGACTTCTACTAATTCATCGTCATCATCATCATTATCTTCTTCTTTTGAGGTGACAACTGCCTTTTTATGTACTGATGTACATACCTAGCCATTTTTCAATTACTTATTTGTGCTTTCCTAGGCCATTCTTCAATTGTTTGTTCTATTCATACATGACTGGATGAATAGGTTAAAATGTAGGAAGGTAAGTTTAGTTTATTTAAGATTATGTAGAATTAATTGATTAAATCGAGATAACTTTGTACCACATGCAACTGTTGGGTTTTATCTGGATATACAAAGTAGGATGGGTGCAGGGCGGACTAAGTCTAGGAAAGCTAGTGGATCGTGGATGTTGCTTGATACAAGTGTTCTCTATATGTGATCAAAGGAGGGTATCATGAGGGTTTGACAATCTTCATACTTCATTCTTTTTATATATTCTTTGTTTCTCAATTGTTTAGTGTGTTTTAGAGAAGGTAGGATGGATTGATTATAACTGAGATGACATAGGATGCGAGAAATTTCACACTTGAGTGCAACTGTTGCGTTTAATTTGCATATACGAAGTAGGATGGGTTCAGGGCGGGTGATGTCTGTGAAAGCTAGTAGATGATGTTTGATAGAAATGTGCTCCAATTTGTGATCAGAAGAGGGTATTATGAGGGCTTTGACAATTTTCGTACTTTATTATTTTTGTATGTTCTTTGTTTGGACATTCATATTGGAACTAGAAATATTGTAAGTTTGGTGCATGTTAAAAGCCAGATGTTGAATTGACAAGAAGATTTTTGGATATTGTTTACTGAAAATACTATTTTTTGAATGATGAAGTTCACTCTCAATCCTCCTTCCCGGCTAGTGGAAAATTGAGATTGATGCCCAGTTGGGATCTTGAGCCTTTGTCTAGTAAGGCCTACATGACACTCCTTCTCTGTTTACTAGGCATTAGGCCTCCAGTCCATTATGTTTTATTGAGAGGAGCCTACCAACTTACCATCCTCTCTGTCTCTGTTTACTGATCTCAAAACCATATCTTTTTTATTCTCCTCCTCCTGTCAGACCATATCTTCATACCTTCATACCACCTGAACTTCTTTCTGCGTACTTTGAATTTCAGACACTTCCACTTTATTTGAAGGTCTGAGCCTGGTAAATGTTTCATTTGATTTAGGTAGAAGTGAGTTCAACTGCTACATGCTTTTTCAATGTATCTGTGTCAATCAATTGCTAAGTCTTCACTTTGGACCTGGCAAAATCTGACCCAACCCAATCTGTTGCCAAGTTTACCTTACTTGCAATTTAGGTGCTTCTATGTATGGTTCAGCTAGGCATATTTTGAGGTGCTATCCAAGTGAATCTTGATAGAGCTTGCCAACTTGGTTTCACTCGTCTATTTACTCCAAGTACCAATTATTATATGACTGGTTTGAGTTTCTAATTGCAACTAGGAATGTGGAATTCGATCTTGCTCAAGAGTTTATCCATGGTTACATGGTTCTATCAAACACACTGTTCTCTGCAGTTGAATGAACCTTGGACTGAACACTGGTGGATTTTTATCCATGCAATCTCAACTAAAACCTTATTTAAAAATTTATATTCTAATAAATTTGTATTATTTCTATGAAAACCACGTAAAACACTCATGTTTCATCTAATATTTTTTTTATAAATATGATAATGTAAAACCAATCCTAGCATACTGGGATTGTTAGCATCAGCATGGAAACTGACATAGCAAAACTGAATGAGAGGACATGATCAATAGGAAGATTTGCCCATGCTCAGCTGCTATCAACACCACCAGAACTAGGGGTGAACTCTGGAACATGTAATATAGTGTGGAGAGAGAGAGAGAGAGAGAGAGAGCTGCGTGAGGTCTATGAATCTAAGCTGATCTGCCATGTCTAGAGTCGGACCCACCATATGATATGGCCATAAGATTGTTTGGATGTATAATCACATGAACTATAACATTACCCATCTTGGGTACAATCAGATCATCACAATTTTGGAATTTTGAGCTTTTAAGGTTAGACTGTTTAACCAATTTCATTTTATACTGATCTATCACACAACACCTCACTAGCTTACCTACAAGTCTATTCCATTACGATATCAGATCCCATTAAAGTTTTAGAAATATCATGTTTATTTGCTCTTTAAATTTTCATTACCTCAATTTAGTTTTTAGTCAAAATTTTAGGCCTTCAGGAATCGTGATTCAATTGTTTCAATTGACTCCCATATTCAAACATAATTATTTCAAGCAAACTCATCCAACATTATTGGTGGGTCCTAGATAAGGGTGTGCAGTGGAAGACCCAACACTACCCTACGCCCAAAACATCTTATAAATATTACAACAGAAAATAGTCAATAGTAGGATTTTTGCCGACAAACTTCATGTGCACTTCTACGTTGGCCTATTTGAGAGTGGAGCTAGTAAAGTTGGTGTAGGGAAGAATGGATAAGGCATTAACACCAATATTATAGCCACTGGGTGATGCCACAATAGATCATGCATGACTTTGTTTAAGAATTTTGGGATTTGGATGAATTTGGAACTTTTGGAATTTAAAAAATTACTTCTTTTCATGAGAATATGAAATTCCTGGATTTGGCAACTTTTGTAATTTGAGAAATCCCATGTACAAAATTCTAGATGAACCAAATAATGGATTTTGAGCACAATTTTCCTACTCCACCTAGTCCAAAATTCTACCACTAAATTCTGGATACCAAACAAGCCCTAAGAACTTTATATCCTGCAACGTTTTAAATTTTGTTGTGATCTGGAAGTTCCAATGGTTCCATTTTTTAACTGTATGTGTGTTTTGGGTCTATCGTTTGGCATGCATAGACATTGTCAAATCAGATATATGGTATTCATCAAGTTCAGTCAGCTTTAATGGATAAGTTTTTTGTGAATTTTAAACACAGGGTTGGAAGGCAGGTGGTAAATATTGCTTCTTTCATGGTGCGGGTAGATTCACAGAAGCATATTGATTTCTCACTGACTAGCCCTCTTGGAGGAGGACGCCCTGGTAGGGTGAAGCGAAAGAACCAGAAGGCTGCTGCCAAGAAGGCTTCTGGTGCAGATGGTGATGAGGAGGATGAAGATTAAGCGCCATATTACCCATTTGGTGGTAGTCATGGTATGACTCATGTTTTTGCCTCACTTTCATATGGACAGTTTAGGATCTTAATCTTACTGTATTTCGAGAAGCTTTGCCCGTCTTGCCTTCTCTTTCCCTATGTTTTGCTGTGGTTTAGTTTTCTTGGTGCGAATTGTGTTGGATATTTAAGTTTTTTCTCTTTTTTTTTTTTCTCCTTTTTGAAGAGTGAAAATTTTCTTTATGGTTACTATGTGGTAATGATAGAAATGAATAATTACATCAGTTTTGAGTCTATGACATGCTAGATTCAGGTTTTGTTCAAATGCTTGGAAATACATCTTTTGTTGCAGCCTTGCACTGACCACTCGTTTTGTCTATGTAAGTCATCACAATGATGAAGCTTCTATTCATCTGGTTCACCCCTGCACTGGGTCACTGTTTGACCGTGCACGCTTCAGCATAGAGCCCATCAAATGAGATCGTAATGGGTCTGTTTCAACTCATGTTTTAAAAGGTTATAAAGTTTAGGGATTAAAAAATAATTTAAAACGGTGGAATTTCTAGAGCTTTAATAATGTAGCTTAGTCAATTCCATCACAGTGATTTTTGGTGAATGATATAATGGTGGGCTCTATGCGTAGGTGTACATGATGGAACTGTTTCTCCACCTCTTAGACCCCTTTCGGATACACTGAAATTTGATGGTTTAAGCCGTTTTCCACCTTTTATTGCAGGAAAATAGATTTACGATGGATGCTTTGCCTCTATTTGTTGTGTTAATTGTTTTATCATATTTTTGACATACCAATAATTAGAAATATATAGAATTTGTGAAAAATGGTTAAACATGAAAAAGGATTTGGCTAGAAACATTTAGCTTGTTTTGATTAAAAAACTAGATTAGTTGAGATTCTTCTTATCAAACATTTATTTTTTGTTTATGGTGTTTCTCACTCTTATTTTTTAAAGTGGTTATCTTTTTCTCACATTGTTGGTTCAATATATCATGTATTTCATGGTGATGTTAAATGTTTTAATTAATTTGGATGATTACTCTTCATTAGAAATTTGTCATTGTTTAGTTTCTCTAGTTTTTAAATAAATTAATAAATGACCATATGCCATGTGCTGTGCATGGACCACAACTAGTTCATATTAAAGGGTCAGTTTCTAAAATTGTTAAAATGGTGTGTCTTAAGGGTAGGGTTTACGTGTGGGGGTTTTAAGCTGGATATCCTGCAGTTTTTCACATGTAAATTTAAAAAAAAAAATAAAAAAAGTTTGAATAGTATTTTATGAAATTGTTAAAAAGTTACTTTAGATGTAAGTTATTGAAATTGAACTTTTTTTTTTCTATCCCTCATTGTTGGGCTTTTATTTTTAACTATTTGACTTCATATCAAACTTATGATAATGATATATTTGAGATTTACTAGTCCAAATTGAACTTGTATTTCTTTAAGATATCATTTGCATGCTTTTCTATAAAATAATATATCATTTTTTATGCACTATACTTTTATTGTAAGAAAACAAGACACAAGTTATATAAATCATCTTTCGATACTTTTTTGTGATTTAATTATTATTTTATAAAATTAAGACTGATTTTACAAAGTCAAATAAACATATTTTTATATAATAATTTAAAAGAAATTCGTCTCATTTACACATAATCACTTGATCTAAATAAATAATAATAATTAAAGTAGAACTACAGATCAATTGTCCTTTAAATTACTTAAATTAAATAAATAAAGAATGTATAAATTACATTTTTTATAATTAACTTATTAGTGGTCTTTACTTTAGTTTGATTAGGTCCCGTACTTTTGTATAAAAATAATATGTTATAAGAATCAAATTGAATGTCAACTTTATTGAATTAGAATTTGAATTTTAGTGGATTAGAATCTTTCCCCCGTGGCTTCTCGAATTTGTTGAGGTGGCAGAAAACTTGCTTCTCCCAATTTGTTAAGGTGGCAGTTGACGATCGATGACGTGGCAGAAAAACTGGTTTCTCGAATTTGTTGAAATCGCAATCCTTGCGCGGCGCCCAGTGCCTTGGGCCGGCTTATTTGGCACACGTGTGAATCTAAGGGCCCCATCTTCTCAGACGTGTCCCACTCTTTTACTTACACGTGTCGCTTTGCCTCTCTGACTACACCGTGAATCACAAGCAACTCGTTACCCATGGCGGTTGCTTTCTTTCTTCTCTTCCCTTTAAATACAAAACAAATTAAAACCAAGCCCAACCGAATCTTGAATTCCACAGCAGAAGGCCGAAAAGAAAGAAAGCCACGTTTTCCAAAAATTCTCACTCCTTCTCCAAGGAAAAGTAGAAGAAACCCTCCTTTCCGTGAAATTCCCTGAAATTCCCTTCGTTTCTTCCAATCATGCCGTCAAATTCTCACCGGAAAAGATCGGCTCCAAGCAATTCGCGGATCAGGAGAGTTGGGAATCGAGCGGAGAATTTCCAATTCGGGGTCATGATTGGAAGAATCGAGGGGAATTTCACGGAAAGAAAGGTTTTCGTCTACTCTTTCTTGGAGAATTTTTGGGAATCTTGGAAGAGAATGGTGTTCTTTGTATTTTCAGGATTAGATTTACTGAAATTGCGGGAAAATAGGTGTTTTCGATTTAAAATTTAGCTGATTATATATTTACTATCTGAAACTTGTTGGGTTCATTTTATGAAAATACTTGCAAGGCTGTGGACCATTGAAGGATCCTCTGCTTTTTCACATCAACAAGCTTGGAAAGAGGAGAGAAGGTAACGTCGAATTCACTGTAAATCTATTTCTATAGTTTAAAAATTTGGAGAAATTCAATTGAGTAATTGACGGAGATTCGACAAATATATTTAAATGGACAACGGGGTTGAGGTGTCTTCTTAGGAGATTGGTCAATATAATTATAGAAGTGAAAGAGTTGGCAAAGGAGTTTGGAATATCCTACTAGAGCTGGACGCTCAACTAATGGAGTTGCAGACTATTTTGTTAAATTGGATGTTGATAATCATTTTGCAGATGTTTTCTTTCTTTGATTGATTTTTCCTGTATTTTTGTTTTTATCTCTTTATCTCTTCCACTTCCCTTGTTTTTAATGAAATTTTTTGTTATCGCTAAAAAAAATGTTTGACTTTGATAGAATTTTAATACTCATGTACTACATTTTTGCCAATTTTGGTCAAGCCAAATGACCCTTAGAGGATCTTCGGCAGTGGAGGAAAATAATTTATTTCTCTAAGTTCATACTCCTTTATGCATAAAAATGTCAGAAAAATTGGCAAGAAATCAAAGCTGATATATATCAGCTTGAAAAATATCGGCAATGTTTACTAGTTATATCAGTCGATATTTTGAATATTGGCTGATTTCTTTTTAAAAATTAAAATTGATGTTGGATCACAATAATTTATTGGCTGATATTATATATTTGTTGATATTATATATTTGTTTAAAAAAAATAGGATGCTTACACTTAAATGTACGGAAGTCTTTTACAAAATCATGTACTAGTATGAGTTAACAAAGTGGACAATAATCATATAAATAAGGGATAGATGATTATGAACTTATGATAAATCAACTATACATTGTTTTTTTTTAATATTATAAAAAGTATATTACTCTATGATGAAATAAGTAACTACATGTATTCTTTTGAATTTCAACCTTGCGTGTCTAATCTCTATCCATACAGCTTATTAGGTTGATTTTTTTGAAGTAATTACAAAAATTTATATAATTTTAATTGTTGTTAGTGTACCTTAAAATCTATTTTATTGTTTGTGTGATTGGTGATATTTTTCATGAATATGCTAATAATCACATTCTCCATGGTCAATATTCAACTTACTAAAAGTCAAGTACATGAGACTTATCTAAATACCTTTTTGATTTATTAAAGATTTACTTAGTTCTCTACGGCTTTCCTTCTTCAACTCCAATTTTACTGTAACTCAAGTCCAAATTGACCTCGTCTTGCTTTATGATATCATTTGTGATTTAATTTTTATTTTAAAAAATTAAGAATGACTTAAGATTTAATGACTCTACAAAGTCAAATAAACAATTTTTAATATACAAATTTTAAAGAAATTTGTCTAGTTAATATATAATCACTTGATTTAAATGAAAATAAATAAATAATTAAAGTAGAGCTAAGTATCAATTGTCCTTTAAATTACTTAAATTAAATAAATGAAAATATATAATTAACATATTAGTGGTCTCTTTAACTTGATTAGGTCAGTATCTTTTATAAAATATTATCTATTATATGTAATAACTTATAAGAATCAAATTGAATATGACCTTTATTGAATTACAATTTTATTTTAGTGGATAAAAATCTTTAAACCCGTGGCTTCTCGAATTTGTTGAGATGGCAGTTAACGATCGATGACGTGGCAGAAAAACTGGCTTCTCGAATTTGTTGAGGTGGCGGTTGACCTCGATGACGTGGCAGAAAAACGTCGTCCGCCGATCGCACTCCTTGCGCAACGACAAGTGCCTTGGACCGTCTTATTTGGCACACGTGTGAATCTAACGGTCCCATCTTCTCAGACGTGTCCAACTCTATTATTTACACGTGTCACAGTGCCGAGTACACCGTGAATCACAAGTAACTCGTTACTCATGCCGGTTGCTTTCTTTCTTCTCTTCTTCCCTTTAAATACATAACAAATTAAAACCAAACCCAACCGAAACTCGAATTTCACAGCCAAAAGGCAACGAAGAAAGAAAGCCAGGCTTCCCAAAAATTCTCCAGTGGTTTTCCAAGGAAAAGGAAAAGAAAACCCTTCTTTCCGTCAAATTCCCTTTGATTCTTCCAATCATGACCGTGGAAACGCCAAGAAAATCCGAGCATCACTTCTCCAGCTCGGATTTCCATCGCCCAAAGGAACAGATTCCTGCTTTGAAATCTGAATTTTCCGCGGAAAAGATAGTCTCTAAGCAATTCGCGGATCAGGAGAGTTGGGAATCGGGCGGAGAATTCCCGCCGTTCGTTCACCATCAGGTTTTAAAGATCAGAAAGGAGGAATCCCATCTGGGATGGGATATTGGTGAGGGCTTGAGCAAAAAAGATAAGGTGGCATTCCTCCATGTGAGCTCGCACGTGCCCTCTCTGTTCTGCTCCCGCCCGTCTTCTCCCCTCGGCAGCAAGACCACCGCTGTCAGATCCGTCCAGTAAGAAGAGGTATATATTCTTTGCTCGAATCTTGATTTTGTTTTTTAAATTTCAATATTTATTTCTCCAGCCTAATCTTGATTGGAATCTTATGCTTGAATCTCAAGTTTTACTAACTGTAAAGTTTTTTTGTTCTTACTTTTTTTATAATCCACTTAAATTTCCAACGCAGATCGAATAATTTTTTATACCTTCAATTGATGTAAATTTTTTTTATCCAGATACAACGAGTAACGAGTAAGAGGGAATGGCCTTTTTTGTATTGTATTGAAAATGATTTGAATTCAAGACCTCCTCAAATTCTCGCCAATATCCTTTTCGAGATGAGATTCCTCCAATTTAATCTTACTAGATAAAAAGGAGGAAAGATAAAAGAGGAAGAATCTCATCTAGAAAAGGACTTGAGTTTGATTCATACTCAACCCTTCTATAAAGTTATTCTCCATCGATTAACCAAAGTTTGGATTGGAATATTTATACATATTTAAAAAATTAGTCTCATTTCTAATGTAGAATGAGAATACTCATATTAATCAAACTTCTCATTTACTATATATTTCAGCCTCCTCAATCTGCTAATTAAATAGCTATGTTTTAAATTCACTCGATTAAATTATATATTCTTGCGATGTTTTTATACAAAAATAAAATTCTTAGATAAACAAGAGTTAAAACCTTCGTAATATCAATATTTATATGCAATTAACTCAAATATATAGAGAAATTTATATTATAATAAAATTTCTTTATGTGAAGCATGCATTGGACACTTGTATTATCTCTACATATAAACATAAAATCCTATCAAATAGAGTGAGAATAGGTATTTTTTTTTTATTGAAGGTGTAATCCATCAAGAATCAATTTGAATCAATCATTTAAAATTTAATAAATAATTTTTATTTTTTAAATTCTGTAGTCTTAAAAAATACTTCTAATTGAGTTGATCAAAATAATCTTTTTTGTCATATATTTAATAAAAATCATTATTAACCAACTCATCCATGTGCCTGTATTTGAGTTTTAAGTTCTAACTGATATTATTTTATTTTATTGTTTACTTTTTTCAGAAGCTGGAGTCTCTCTCTCTCTCTCCACGATCTTATATGGCCTTTTACTGTTTTCTGAGACATTGCTACTGTAAATAGAATACAAACATAGAAGTAAATAGAAGTAAAGAGTATGGCCCATAGAGAAGAAGAGCAGAGATGAACAAGTAAAGTTGCAGTCATAAGTGGAACTGAGAACTCTTACAAGATTGGGGTTGCTTAATGTCAGTGTATGGATGGACGGATGGATGGATGTAACTATTTTGATCTGTAGTGGATAAAGGATGACATTATTACTTACGTACAAGTTGGACTCTACACTTTACAACCGTGTGTAGAATCTGTTCTAATACTATATTAGAAAATCATGATATGATAATATTTTTTAAAATAGAATTTATTCTAAAAAATTAGCTATTGAGATAAGAATGTCTCAAGTGTCAAAGAGAGTTATTGATTTCACAAATTAGTCGATGTGTTAGTCACTTCTCATATATAGTAATATTAGGTTTTTAAAACTCAATATATATTAGTAGTCTTAGCACGAAAGAATTGGTAATTGGCTGCTAATTTATCTGGTGAAACATTGAAATGACATTGAATGATACTTTTTATTTTTGAAAATAAAGAAAAATATTATTATGATATTGGTCGATATTTTTCTCTCTCTTGGTTTTTTTTTTAGGAAACGTACCAATATCGACGATATATATCGGTGATATATATCTGATATCAGTTGCCGATACGTATCATATCGGCTGATATCTCGACCCCTAATTATAATTATCATTATCAAATAAGTCAATATAAGTCAATTTATAGTTCGATTTTTATATTTAAATTTGATAAATTATATCGAAGTGATTACATTATCCCATAAGAAAAAAAATTAAAAGAAATTATACGCTATTTCGTGTTCTTCATTTTATGGTTAGGGCTTCTCTTGTTCACCATAATTTAATACATATTATAGTTCTTTTAGATCTTTATTAGAGAAGAGAGTCAATTAGATGATTTTTTAAAAAATTTAAAGAACTAAAGATTGATTATGTACTTTTAAATCTATATAATCTTTTTTTTTTTACAACCATGGTCATAAAAAGATTAGTAATTGGCTGACTTTTATCCCTTGTGGATGGTTAGCTCCATTTTGGTTAGTGCTAACAATTAAAAGTAAAATGTGAAATAATTAAAATTTCACCTCCAATTTCTTACCATGTACTTTCTGACAATTTTTGTAACTTATCATTAGAACACAATTTAAAACTAAACTCATCAACTTAAAAACATATGCTACATTCTCTGAACTTGGTGTTGGGCCATATTGACCCATTAATTTAAAGAACTACATTAAAGGGTTCAACTTCAAACTATTTGATTAAGATGGAGATGAAAACTAAGAATCCATCACCTGATTGATTCAGCTGAATTCATCACAATCCAATTGCCTTCTCTTTCTTAGTCTGAAAATTTTGTTTTAAAACCATTCACCTTGAAGAAAGGTGAACAGAGTAATAATTTGGAATATAGGTGGCTTTAAATAAATGGAGAGAATAATCTCCAAGGGGGTCTTCTAGACCTTTGGCCTTTTCTCAAGGAATTAACGTTGGACTTGGAAGTATCCTTTTCTCAAATTAGTAGGTATGTAAATGGGGTGACGGATTTCCTTGTAAAAAATGGCGTCGAAGGGGCTACTCTTGGCACCTTTTTCATCCCAGGCAGTTAGCGGCTTTCCCTTTTGGACTTCTAGTGGGCCGAGGGCTTCTACATTTTATTGTGGTTGGATTTTTTGTACTTCTTACTGTGGGTGGAGGGCCTATTTCTCATAGGCTCTCTCCCTCTTTTTCTTTATCTTGTACGATTCTCCTTTTCTTAATGAAAGTCTGATCTTAACTGTTTCAAAAAAAAAAAATGGAGAGAATATTCTCATCACTGATTAGAGCAAAAATGTTATATTTTTTTATGATTAAAGTGGTCACGCCTCTTAGAATATCTGACTAATTCTCGGGACATATGCAACTTTCTTTTTTAATACGCACTGGATAGTGCTATAGAAAGTGTCTTTTAAGGTAAAATGGGAGAATCGAACTAAGATCAATTTATCTTAAAGAGTAGAGATCTCACATGTTCTTTGCTTGTGGCTCTCTCTACTCGTAAGCCTAACTTAAATTTTTTTTTTTTTTTTGTTAATGAATTTAGGCAATTATTAGGCAACACATGAATTGGCTGGAAATGAATAAGGAAAAAAAATGGTGGGTAGGTCTTAAAACTTTCAATGCTATTTTCAGAACAATGGAGTTGTGATTTGAATTGATTATCTCAACTTGCTAATTGAATTTGGAAATAACAATTTTCACTGAAATTTAAGGGAAAAGGACATGCTCTAAGTATGAGTAGTGTACCAATGGTAGGGCCTCCCAAGTCCTAATGGACCTAACTTGGACTTTAAAAAGGGCCCAAGATTGTTGGCATGTTAGGGCTTCTGTTAAGATGTAGCCATCTCCATCTGGTATTATCTTAGGCACAATAGAGAAAATATTTTTAAGTAATGGACAGAGTAACTCTCAGAGAAAAGGTCATTACGACTTAAAAAAGAGTTGTTAGTTTAGGTGGATTTCATTTAATGGGTCTATTTATTGGCAAAGCTTTGTGTTTGAATTTGTGATTCATGAAAAATTATTATAAAATCATATTTTTCAAACTCTTCAAATTTTGATAATTTCAAAGTTTCTTTAATTTTTAAATTTTTTTCACGACTTTAAAATCCGAGCTATATTGATCCGATCTAAATCAATATTGTGATCCCATATTCAAATATAGGGAATTGGTGAAAAAATTAAAAAAAAATAATATATATATATATATATATATATATATATATATATATATATATATATATATATATATATATATATTTTTTTTTTTTGTTTGAGAGCCAAGGTATGTTTAGTAGGTTGAGAATTGGAATTCTTAAATTGAATTTGATAATTAGTGAAATTTTATAATCTTTGTCACACGGAGTATTATTTTTGATGAAATATGAATTTCTAAAATGGATACTGTCGAATCCTATAAGATTTCAATTTCATGGGGTTCATAATTCTCATATTGAATTTTTTTTTTTCAAATTTTGGATTACTTTGATTATAGAATCTGATATTCCAGCTAATAATTCTGAATTCACTAAATATAACACAGATATTTCTAATATTTGTCAATGTCAAAATTAGTAAAATTTACAAATTTTAAAGTTTAAAAAGAAATTATAATTATCACTGAAATTTCAATTAAACAGTCCCTTAAGATGGTGGGATCACTAATATCTAAAGGTCTATGTCATATCCACATCAAGGCCCACCATAACAAGGATGATAATCATATATTAAAAGCTAAAGATTTAGCATATCTATTGCGATGGGTCTATTATACAAATGGGTTTTCGGTCCGGATTCAAACCATGATCATCGACATATAAACCTATATGTATCCGCCGATACAAATTTTATCGGCCGATATTTGTCGATATCTGGCGATTTCCATTATATATCATCCGATATCTATAGCTTTAATAAAAAAAAATAAGAGAGAGATTTCACGACCGATATATCTGAGATTTCAACTCCTGGATAGCATATTATATACTCCCTCCGTCTCATTTTAGTTGTCTCATTTAAAATATTTGTATTTTTTAAGGAACTCTCTATATAAGGCTAGTAATTCATGTGATCTCATCTATTTTCAACACATTTTATATTATTCTAATATAAATGAGACAACTATTTTGGTCAATTCCAAAATCCATGTAAGATAACTAATTTGAGACAGAGGGAGTATTTAAGAGTACTTTAAATTTTAAATTCTTAAAAATAATTTAGTTTATCTAATTAAAATAACTTTTGAGTAGACATACTACTTAAGAAAAAGACCCTTTTCAATTAAATGATTGATGTAGATTACAGACCCTACTGATTTAAGTGAATGCTCCACAAAAGATGCACAGCTATAAATGTTACAAACCAAATGTACCATTAGCTTAAAATTCAAGTTGTTATGACACATGAAAATAGTGAATTTAGTTGTATTGGGTCTATGAGAAAAAAATCAAATTTCATCTTAAATACCAAATCATTATCGAAAATGCTAAATCATTAACAATTTAACATACCCTAGATTTATATATATTGTAGATGGTGGGAAAAAAAAAAGACAAACATAATAATTCAGGTTAAGTAATCACTTTACTAAATAAATTATGGGCTTGAATACTGAGATATAAATACCAATATAATATTATATTTAAATATCACAAAATGAAAGTTGAGATAAAATTTACTTAAGAGAATTTAATATATGTAATTATTGTCTACAAGCAATAATCTATCTTAAACTACATATATATATATATATATATATATAAGACCAAGGTATTCAAGCGTTCTACCTAAATGTTCCAAGCGTCCCATTTGACTATCATTGGGGCATGTGTAAACCTCCCAATCGACACACACCGTGTATAAAATTAAAGGGAGTGACCATTTTCGTGTTGAAGGGAGCTTGATCTCGTGACATTCCACAAACAAATGTGAAAAATGACCATCATATGGAGCCAATGAGAGTCCAAATGACACTCTTTCCTTACAACTATTTATCTTTTATAAATTAAAATTCATATCTAATCCATTTAGCATTGAACTTATTTAATTAAAAAATATCTAAAATTTACTCTATTTTAACCATTGATCTTCAAACTTTTGAAGAAATCATTATTTTTTAAATTAAATACACATTTTTATAAAGGGTAGCTATCCTCACAAGGGATTTTGTATAACCAGACATGGGAATGAGTGGATTTCCCACTTTACCCTTCTACTGCGGTATAAATTGACTTAGTGACCGGCTGATCGGATCACTGATCCTTCCATTGCGGTATAAATCGACTCATTGACCGGCTCACTGAAATCAGATAGCTGAAATTTATCTAAATGAGACTATTTTTTTATATAAAACAGTAAATCGGATCACTGAAATTGGATTACTAACTGGCTCACTGATCGAATCACTAAATTTTTTTTAAATGCTTTCGTACGCTAGTGAAAAAATAAAATGGACAATATTCTAAAATCCGTATCTCGTAGCACAAAATGCCTATACGAGTATCGCCACCCTTTTATAAGGAGTTACTTTTAAATTCAAATATCTATGTGAATCGAACCTCATTCATGTTCATCCCACAAAAGCCAAAGGCAGAGGAAGTCTTTTATGAATCTATCTAATGATAAGGGCTGCAGAAATCTAGGCTTAAAAGCTAAACTCTTTTTATGGGCCTCTTTAATGAAAAGCAGTCTTTATTATCAGCCCATCAACTTTTAAAAGAAAAATCTTGGTCATGGCCCATTCAAGAGTTGGCTCCATTGATCGAATAGACATGGATCCATTTAATTATGTTTATCTTGGTACCCATTTAGTGACTGGCACCTGATGCTTACAAATGTCAATAAATATTTTTTTTCTTCCTTTTTTATATGATGGACCTGTCCTCCAGTTTAAAAGTCTAAAATTTATAACTCTACCCAAACTTCTGTAACGTATCTATGATTAAAAATAAATCACTTAATTAAAGGGAGTGACCATTTTCGTGTTGAAGGGAGCTTGATCTCGTGACATTCCACAAACAAATGTGAAAAATGACCATCATATGGAGCCAATGAGAGTCCAAATGACACTCTTTCCTTACAACTATTTATCTTTTATAAATTAAAATTCATATCTAATCCATTTAGCATTGAACTTATTTAATTAAAAAATATCTAAAATTTACTCTATTTTAACCATTGATCTTCAAACTTTTGAAGAAATCATTATTTTTTAAATTAAATACACATTTTTATAAAGGGTAGCTATCCTCACAAGGGATTTTGTATAACCAGACATGGGAATGAGTGGATTTCCCACTTTACCCTTCTACTGCGGTATAAATTGACTTAGTGACCGGCTGATCGGATCACTGATCCTTCCATTGCGGTATAAATCGACTCATTGACCGGCTCACTGAAATCAGATAGCTGAAATTTATCTAAATGAGACTATTTTTTTATATAAAACAGTAAATCGGATCACTGAAATTGGATTACTAACTGGCTCACTGATCGAATCACTAAATTTTTTTTAAATGCTTTCGTACGCTAGTGAAAAAATAAAATGGACAATATTCTAAAATCCGTATCTCGTAGCACAAAATGCCTATACGAGTATCGCCACCCTTTTATAAGGAGTTACTTTTAAATTCAAATATCTATGTGAATCGAACCTCATTCATGTTCATCCCACAAAAGCCAAAGGCAGAGGAAGTCTTTTATGAATCTATCTAATGATAAGGGCTGCAGAAATCTAGGCTTAAAAGCTAAACTCTTTTTATGGGCCTCTTTAATGAAAAGCAGTCTTTATTATCAGCCCATCAACTTTTAAAAGAAAAATCTTGGTCATGGCCCATTCAAGAGTTGGCTCCATTGATCGAATAGACATGGATCCATTTAATTATGTTTATCTTGGTACCCATTTAGTGACTGGCACCTGATGCTTACAAATGTCAATAAATATTTTTTTTCTTCCTTTTTTATATGATGGACCTGTCCTCCAGTTTAAAAGTCTAAAATTTATAACTCTACCCAAACTTCTGTAACGTATCTATGATTAAAAATAAATCACTTAATTAAAGGGAGTGACCATTTTCGTGTTGAAGGGAGCTTGATCTCGTGACATTCCACAAACAAATGTGAAAAATGACCATCATATGGAGCCAATGAGAGTCCAAATGACACTCTTTCCTTACAACTATTTATCTTTTATAAATTAAAATTCATATCTAATCCATTTAGCATTGAACTTATTTAATTAAAAAATATCTAAAATTTACTCTATTTTAACCATTGATCTTCAAACTTTTGAAGAAATCATTATTTTTTAAATTAAATACACATTTTTATAAAGGGTAGCTATCCTCACAAGGGATTTTGTATAACCAGACATGGGAATGAGTGGATTTCCCACTTTACCCTTCTACTGCGGTATAAATTGACTTAGTGACCGGCTGATCGGATCACTGATCCTTCCATTGCGGTATAAATCGACTCATTGACCGGCTCACTGAAATCAGATAGCTGAAATTTATCTAAATGAGACTATTTTTTTATATAAAACAGTAAATCGGATCACTGAAATTGGATTACTAACTGGCTCACTGATCGAATCACTAAATTTTTTTTAAATGCTTTCGTACGCTAGTGAAAAAATAAAATGGACAATATTCTAAAATCCGTATCTCGTAGCACAAAATGCCTATACGAGTATCGCCACCCTTTTATAAGGAGTTACTTTTAAATTCAAATATCTATGTGAATCGAACCTCATTCATGTTCATCCCACAAAAGCCAAAGGCAGAGGAAGTCTTTTATGAATCTATCTAATGATAAGGGCTGCAGAAATCTAGGCTTAAAAGCTAAACTCTTTTTATGGGCCTCTTTAATGAAAAGCAGTCTTTATTATCAGCCCATCAACTTTTAAAAGAAAAATCTTGGTCATGGCCCATTCAAGAGTTGGCTCCATTGATCGAATAGACATGGATCCATTTAATTATGTTTATCTTGGTACCCATTTAGTGACTGGCACCTGATGCTTACAAATGTCAATAAATATTTTTTTTCTTCCTTTTTTATATGATGGACCTGTCCTCCAGTTTAAAAGTCTAAAATTTATAACTCTACCCAAACTTCTGTAACGTATCTATGATTAAAAATAAATCACTTAATTAAAGGGAGTGACCATTTTCGTGTTGAAGGGAGCTTGATCTCGTGACATTCCACAAACAAATGTGAAAAATGACCATCATATGGAGCCAATGAGAGTCCAAATGACACTCTTTCCTTACAACTATTTATCTTTTATAAATTAAAATTCATATCTAATCCATTTAGCATTGAACTTATTTAATTAAAAAATATCTAAAATTTACTCTATTTTAACCATTGATCTTCAAACTTTTGAAGAAATCATTATTTTTTAAATTAAATACACATTTTTATAAAGGGTAGCTATCCTCACAAGGGATTTTGTATAACCAGACATGGGAATGAGTGGATTTCCCACTTTACCCTTCTACTGCGGTATAAATTGACTTAGTGACCGGCTGATCGGATCACTGATCCTTCCATTGCGGTATAAATCGACTCATTGACCGGCTCACTGAAATCAGATAGCTGAAATTTATCTAAATGAGACTATTTTTTTATATAAAACAGTAAATCGGATCACTGAAATTGGATTACTAACTGGCTCACTGATCGAATCACTAAATTTTTTTTAAATGCTTTCGTACGCTAGTGAAAAAATAAAATGGACAATATTCTAAAATCCGTATCTCGTAGCACAAAATGCCTATACGAGTATCGCCACCCTTTTATAAGGAGTTACTTTTAAATTCAAATATCTATGTGAATCGAACCTCATTCATGTTCATCCCACAAAAGCCAAAGGCAGAGGAAGTCTTTTATGAATCTATCTAATGATAAGGGCTGCAGAAATCTAGGCTTAAAAGCTAAACTCTTTTTATGGGCCTCTTTAATGAAAAGCAGTCTTTATTATCAGCCCATCAACTTTTAAAAGAAAAATCTTGGTCATGGCCCATTCAAGAGTTGGCTCCATTGATCGAATAGACATGGATCCATTTAATTATGTTTATCTTGGTACCCATTTAGTGACTGGCACCTGATGCTTACAAATGTCAATAAATATTTTTTTTCTTCCTTTTTTATATGATGGACCTGTCCTCCAGTTTAAAAGTCTAAAATTTATAACTCTACCCAAACTTCTGTAACGTATCTATGATTAAAAATAAATCACTTAATTAAAATTTATATTTTTATAGTCATGTAATTATTTATCAAATATATTCAATTATACGAGACTAATCAATCATTTGAAAGTATGTTTTATTAGAAAACCTTGCTTGGTGTGTCTCATATTACTAGCTCAACTCTTTCGATAGATTGTCATGGGCGAGGTCATATGTTGGTTGCAACTCGAAGGCTCAAACATGTTTTATTAGAGATAGGATTTGATTCTATGATTAAAAATAATAAATAAATTACTATAAAATTATTAATATGTTCAAAATACAATTCATTGAATCATCTTAATTCTTTTATCTTTAATTAAGATAAAAATAAATTATTAAATAAATATTTTTATCTATCTTGATGAATTTAATCATGAATATGTATCAATGAATATAAAATACACTTGATATTAAATTTAAAAGATAAAATAATAATTTCAGTTTTAAAGATTTTGGACTTATTTTAAAGTGGGCCCAGGATAGATCCCTTGTGTGGGGAAAAAATTCCCACATATTTTGTAGTTTTTTTACTTTTTCCTTATTATATGCATTTGCTTAACTTAAAAGCTTAGATACTTTAAAGAGATTGGAACCCACTCAGTGATAAAACTTTGGATGGTGAGAGTGCTAATCATTTCAACCTTTAACTTTTATATCAAAAGTAAATCTTTTTACTAATAATAATAAATCAAACAATTCAAGGGATTAGTGCCTAAGCTCAAAACTCACGTTAGAAAATGAGAGTCTTAGATTCAAATTTTATTCCATTTTAAAAAGTGATTCTTCGTGGTTTTATCTAGAATACAAAGATAAGGAGGTTTGCATTTGGTAAAGAAGACTAAAAACTTTAAATACTTTTGTCATAAGAAAATTAAATTTCCCAAAAAAATATATAAAATAAAAAATTATTTAAATTCTACTTAAATTTAAAAAGAAAAAATCATTTTAATAATTTAAATAATATCATAAAACAAACCCTACATGTGTGCACCTATGTGTGTTCATTGATGTTAGATTCAGGCTATGTGATCAACACTCTACTAACTCAATTCTATCAGCAATTATTATGAATTGATTTAGGTGAATAGGCGTTAAGTCTGTCATTTCAAAAAATTGATGGAATAGACAATATTTTTATTCCTGTTGGCACACGTGTCAAAAGGCTACAGCTGAAGATAAGGGATTTGGTGGACCCAAATCCGTTTAAAACTTTAAATCCACAAAATTAAGATAATTAATTACACGTGAGACAATTTTTTAATTTCAAAAGCTCTAATCTCCCTCTTCTCTGTCTCACTCTCATTTCCTGCTGACTCTTGCTCCGTAAAACAGAAGAAAACCCTAACCCTAGCCCTGAAATCTCTCCAAGAATCTTCCCATCTTCTAATGGAAGCTTCCAGGCTTCCTCCATTTCCTTCTTTTCTTCTTATTCTGCGTTAATCTCTTGCTTCCCTCTCGTTTCTTCTCATCAATTCTCAATCTGTATTACTTTGTCTGCATTTCTTTGTTTTTCTAGAATTTTTCTATCGAAGTGTCGGTCTTGGGTTTTGTTTTTTGAGAATTTAGTGGAGAAATCAGAAATGGGGACGGTGGCTGCGAACATAGGGATGATGGATGGTGCGTATTTCGTGGGAAGGAGTGAGATTCTAGCGTGGATCAACGCCACTCTTCAACTCAATCTCACTAAAGTAGAAGAGGTCAAGTTTGTACCCCCTTTTCCTTTATTTCTATCGTTTGGTATTCCTTCATTGCATTTGCATACTCTCACAATATTATTATCTTTTGAGAAATCGGGTCTCTTTATTCCATTTCTCCCCTTTCTGTGAATTGAGCTTCCTGGAATTAGTGAATTCTACTTATTCTCTTAGTCTTGATGGGAATAAATTAATATACTGAATCAAATTTGGGGATTTTGGCTTTTCTTCTTGATTTTGATGAAATTCTTTTCTATAGTTGTTCCTTTCTTTCAACGTTTTTTTAAAATGGGTTTGGGGATTTGCACTCATTTGTGTTAAACATAGGGATATGCTTTCCCCAAATGAAGAAAGGATATGTTTCACTTCAGTGTTTCTCCTCTTTCACTTTCCTTATCCAAAATCATGTGTTTATGCATGTATATGTAGGTCTATATTTATGTATATATGTATATGCACATATTTACATATCTAGGTACAGGCAAATCATGACAATGGGCATTGATAATGGTTTGCCAATGCCTTTTTTTCAGCCATGCATCATCCAATTCAATTTTGTTTTCTCAATTGTTTTAGGAAAATGAACGTTCTGGTGAGATTTTATTTGTTGCAAGGCAGTATCTTCATTCTTAACCTGTTTTGCATTTTCAAAAGTGCATGAGAGGCATGGGGTTATGGACTATTATGTAATTAATAAATCTATCAGAAATCTCTGAAGTTTATTTCATCTTCTTTTTTTCTCAAAAACCTTGTGATCAGGCTGCATCTGGCGCGGTTCAGTGTCAAATGATGGATATGACTCATCCTGGAGTTGTTCCTATGCACAAGGTGTGTATCCGTGAGTCTATTTCCTATATTTTCCAATTGCCGTGTTCAGATCATAATTATTACTTAGTGGCGGTGTCTTACATGCTCCCTTCATTTCAGGTGAATTTTGATGCAAAGACTGAATATGACATGATCCAGAACTACAAAGTTCTGCAAGAAGTATTCACCAAGTTAAAAATAGAGAAGGTCTTTAGTCTTCCTAAAATAACATTATCATACATCTCTCTTTTTGTGGCCTATAATCCATGTAGTCATTGTAATGCTAACCTTCATTTGAAAGCAAAAATAAAAACCCTACTGAGGTTCTAACTACAGTTCATATCATCCTGTTGAATTAAAGAAACATGATCTGGGCATTGTCCAGAACTAGCAAAAAGTCTCTTAAAGAGGAAAACGAAAAATTATCATATTTAGGTTAGGGATGTTGTAACTACATTTTTTTGCAGGTTTGTTGAACTCAAGATAGCACGTATTCATGTCATGCTTTTATGCAGCATGAAGTTCAGAAACATGTAGTAAATTTAGAATCAATCAAGTGTCAGCTATTAATTTTAGGGAAGAAGATTTGTGGTTTTCAGAAGATTTTCTTAAAATATTTCCTAGCCAATAGTATTCTTGAGGATTCAAAGATAGTAGTGGTATCTTGTATTTACATCCTGTATCACAACAGAGTGATGAATGTGCACTGATGGAATTTTGAAAATGTCATATTAAATGGGGCCGAGTTGTAGGATATTGCAAAAACATAGTTATATAACTAGCATATGCATTTGTTCTGCTTGAGGAGACATCTAAATTGCATGGGTATCAGAGTATGGTTGCTAGTGTCGGAGGCTTCCATGGGTGTGAGGTGTTGGACTAAAAAAAGAACTCAAGGACTTGGTACCATATTTAAATAGATTTAATTTAAACTTATTTCAAATCATAATAAAGTGTGAAAATAACACCAATAGAAAATAATTTACTAGTTTTACTCTAAACAAGCAAGTGACCAACATATCAATATTTTAGATACGTTTCGAAAGGATGGTGTGGTAATATTTTTGTCATCTTGGAAAAAAACATTGTTAAAAAGTATTAGAATAGCCCATGAGGAATCTTTGAATCTGACATGAGTGCATTACACATTTTGAAGAGTTTGTGCAACATAGAGTAACATTGCTCCTTGCCTCTTGACAATGAGATCTGTTCATGTCATTCTCCATATCTTGATAAATTTCCCGTTGATGTCAGTATCTATATAAATTGAACCATTTGAACCTTTGAAGGCCATTGCCAGTTGTGAATTTGGGTGCCATTGGTCGAGGGGAAGAAGGGGTTGAGGGTCGTACCAAGCTGTTATGAGGTCCCATTTGTTAAGAAAGGGAGATGATTATAAAAGCTCCTTGGAGAGAACACTTCATGAGAAATTAACTTGAATAATTGCTGTAACTATGTCAGAAACAAGGGTTTGTTACTTTGTCCACCACCCAACTAAAAGCGTTCTGAGAAATTAACATGAAGAACTGCTGTAGATATGTCAGAGATATTGGGTTGTCCATAACACATAATTTTTTCTTGGAATTTTCACCTTTACTCATGGAAATGCTCATGGTATGTGAATCGTGTTTTGTTGATTATTCCAGTGTCTTCAATCTACACAAGATATGCTTTTATTTTCAGCATATGAATTTGCTATCATGGTGTTTGTTACTTTTCTGCACTTGAACACAGAGTAATGTTTTGTGCTTTCATTTTGGCTCCACCTAAGGCTAATTTGTGTCATTTTCTTGTTTCTTAACTGACATTCTTATAGCATATTGAAGTCAACAAACTTGTTAAAGGACGACCATTGGACAACTTGGAGTTCATGCAGTGGCTAAAGCGTTACTGTGACTCTGTCAATGGTGGCATTATGAATGAGTATGTAGCTGCTTTGAAGAGATATTACATTACTTGTAGTGCTCCAGAATATTTTGCATAGTTCGGATGTGTGTAATTTCATCACTATGCTGTATTGGTTATAGAAATTATAACCCGGTGGAGCGAAGATGCAAAGGGGCAAAAGAACGGAATGCCAAGGGTTCTCAAAAGGGATCAAAGTCATTGCAAACAAACAACTGTTCAAGCCTTGGTTCTAATGAAGGTACAGGGATCAATAATTCTGGTCAGTTTTTATACTCTTGTTGCTTTTGATGCAATCTTTATCATCATTTACATATGGTCACTTTCTTGTTTCATATACTTCTCTTACAAGGAAAATCTATTGCTTAGGGCCAAAGCAAGGTAAAGTAGGTGTGATGTCAGGTGGAGAAAATTCTTCAGTGCAGATTTGGGCTTTAACTGATGAGGTAAGTATGAAGAGCTTTAAACCTCTTTCAAATCATTTATTTTTTCATTTTCCCTCAAAGACATGTTATTATAGATTTGTTAGCATGCACCAATGCAATGTGATATTAATTGGGTGTGTGTTTTGCATTGATTCATATTTTATTAATAATATTTTTATTGTTATTGTTTCTGAGAGAGAATCATGATTGTATCATAAGGTGTTGTGATATAACCTATCCACTGTTAATGTTACTCATTCTGTTCTAATGACCATTATATTGCCTTTCCACCATTTTTTCCTTTTTCCATGTTTTCACCATGTAAAATAGAATGTCTAGAGCAATCTAATCTTGTTCAGAGCAAGCTATCAAGTAAGGCATACAGGTCTAACTTAATGTTGTCTTCTGAGCTAGCCCTTGTCACTTTCTTTGGATCCCAGCTGTTCATCCTTATTATCTTCAAAGATTTCTTGGTTTTTGGGAATAATATCTCCAAGTCTTAACTTCTTTTTAAGCGTAAAGTAGGTTAAACTGAAAGTATTGTTTCTCCTGATGTGCAGATCAGAAAGCTCAAGGTTTCCATGGACCAATTGGAGAAAGAACGAGATTTCTACTTTGCAAAATTGCGGGACATTGAAATCCTTTGTCAATCTCCTCAACTGGAGCAACTGCCGGTATGCTGTACATAAATTCATGAGTGATGAATTTGGTAGTTGCATATTACCATTCACTCAAAAAATCTTCAATATTATTGTTGTGGTCATCGTCATCATGAAAGTCCTTCCCCTTTTTCTAGGGCCTACATTTGTCAAGCATACATGTGCATCGATTGTATTATCATTCATTAATTGGTTACAAAAAGAATGGAGTCGCACTAACATTCAGCTTCACAGAATGGAAGCTCTCATCATCTTCATTGAAGCCTTATCCCACCTTAATTGGATCAACTACATGAGTAGTTATCCACTCAATGGTAGCAGCTACTATTCCTTGCATGTTTCCCAACTATAATTCCAACAGAAACTTCTTTATATATAAAGATCAAAGAAAATAATGCATTTGTCTTTATCAGTTTCTGTTAGTTAATCTCTTTACTGGGAATCTTTATTTTAGAACTGGAGTGATCCAGTGGCGATCACCTTTCACAAGGGATTATGTGGCTCAGTTCCTCCTTTGGATGGAAGGTGACTCCCTTGGTTCTCTACACTACCACATCTATCACCTTGGGTTAGGGATCATCTAAAGAAGATGATAGTATTAACCCAAAGGGGTTGGAGTGATGGCCAGGAACCCACCTCAGGAAGCAAGAGTGCTGAGTTCGATTTCCACTCCACCCCACCCCAATGGGCCACTCCCCATTGAGTTAGTTACCTGATGTGTGGGTAAGGAGGCTTGCACATGCCCTGAGGATTAGTTGGGTGCTCTAAGAGGCCTGAACACCTTGGTCATAAAAAAAAAAGATGATAGTGTTAGTAATTTAGATTCTATATGTGAGTCCATTCTGCATGAAAGGTGACCCATTGCACAGAGGCTCTCACATTGCATCATTCCACTTAAGGACCAGGCCATATTACTGAAGTTGTGGCATTAGAAATTTAGATTATCATGTATGCACACAAGCCACCTGCGAAACACACACATGAACATCTATGTGCTTTTGTTTATTTGCCTCTCACAGATGATCAACCCCAGTTTTATCTCATTACCTTTCGATATTTCATCCAGTTATTGGAAGCAATCCAGAAGATTCTATATGCTGCTGATGCAAAGGAATCTGCTCTCGTGGAAGCTCAAGAAATCATAAGCAGATCAGCGAATGTTTGTGTGGAAGTGGACTACAATTCCGATTAGACAGTCCTGCCTTTGTAGTGTCAGAAGAAAGGGTTAGCTCAACCCACCTCGACAACAATTGTCTTCTGTTCCTACAACATAAGACCTTCCCTCTTCCACCCCAAGGACAGCAAATAGTTATGTGCCCATAACATGACTTCTCTTTTACGTTTGCATTTGTTTCATGCACTAGATGGCCAATTATTTCTGGACCAGAAATTTGCATTTATTGGATAAATGCTGTTTTTAAAGAACTTTCTGTTGGACATTGATGTGTCTGCAACTTGGCTAGGCTTATGATGAGCTTGGATTATCTACTGCACCAACGAGATTCTGACACCTCATTACTTTCATATTCAGCATTCAGAATTTAAAAAAAGGAATCTTGATTACTGAAATGATGAATGTTAGATGCGAAATGCAAAAAAATGGGTACGTATTACCGTACTATTTGTGCTGCAGTATCCACATCTATTAGGTTGTGGTTCAGCTTGTTTGCTGATCATTTACACTGAGAACTTGGTGGTGGTTATGTTACAAAGATTATCTGATTTGGAACCACCCAGTATGAAATGTCAACTATTTTGGCTCTATGATTTGGCTGGTCTACTTCGCCAGCATGCTTTGTTCTATAATTAAGTTTTTTTAACTTGTAAACGTAGCCCTTCTAAGAGTGCCGCTTGAAATAGGCAAGTTGGCATGCAATGGAGGGCCCTCAATCCCACCATATATAAAGGCATCATTATTCTTAAAAGAAAAGGTGAGCCACCCCTTCAGACCCATTGTGGCACAGACAACATATGGTCCAAATTTCTTCAGATCACCTTTCATTTGTGAAAATTAAAGAAATGTTCCATGTAACAAGTACATATTTTTTTTAAAAATAATAAACTATAGTAATATTCAAGAGGAACTTCAACGGCTACTATTTCATTTATCTGAAACCAAATTTTCAATTTTAGTTCTTAACTCTACTCAATGATCAAGAATTTCAATTAATACCCTTCTAATAAAACACTGTAGTTAAAAATCATCTAAATCAAGATGGTACCATGCAAAACATGGGTTTAGCTAGATGCTTAGATCCATGCATGAGCTTCACCTGAAGCACGCAAAAGGGGCACTGAAGTAGAGAACAGTCAAAATGAAGTGGGCTGAACGAGTGAATTTGCAAGCATAGTGTGGATAACTAAAGATCATTTTCCCTGCCGTTATCTAATCGATGTGTGTCCCATCTGTCCTAATGCATGGACTCCGTAGGTTTTTGTTACCGATCATTTTTTTTTTTTTTTTTTTTTTAAATATGGGTATTTCCATCTATATTGGAGGTGAGACTAATCTTATAGATATACAAAACTACATGTGTATCAGGTAAGTTCGGAAAATGTTGAATTCAAGACCTTTAGTCTAATCTTAATCCACCTGATAAAACATTTTTCCTTCATCCACAATTAAGCCAATCCTACATTCCATTTCGGTTTAAGTTTTGAGTATTTAAACTCTAACTCGACTTAAATTAAAATCAAGTCGTGAGACTTAATTGTTTGTTTCAAGCTTTTCTAGAATCCCAGTAAAATCAAGTTGAATCTCCACTGGTTGAGTCACCATTATCCTTCCAGGACTTTTAAAACTATATACTATTTTGAACCCTTATAAAAGCTAAGCGAACTTTACCAGATACAAAAAGAACTGTCTCTCTCTCTCTCAAATGGAAGACCTTATACTACTTCTGTACAGAGCCATATCAGAGTATAGGAATTATGGGCAGGCTCCGATGGATGGATCTCGGTTCAATAAATCTCCGTCAGCTTCGTACAATAGACTCCCTAGCGACCCTGAACAATTCCATAAATACAAGGCCCAGCTCCTCCTGTCGGAATATACACTTTCTTCACCTTCGCCTCCATCCATGCTTCTTACTTTACTTCTCAACTCATTGCCTCTAGCACCACACAGTAGCTACTGTGTCGCTCTACCCCTCATCAACTTGCCTAATGATCACACCAGCAATACGGCTCAAACTCAGTAAATTCATCACCAGGTCGAATTCAATTTGTAGTTCGCAACATCTCAAGATAGAAGAAATAGATGCTGTTGTTGAAGGATTTCTAGTGTCTTGGTTTTCTGAAAAACTGTAAATCATTTGAAGAAGTATGTCGTTACAGAATTCAATCAACATTCACATTTCGGCCATTCATCTCAGGTGAAGGTACTGCTGGAAAGAAGGGGTCAGTACATGCATATGCCCTCACTTCAGGAAGAACCTAATAAGGATAGTGATGTAGGCTAGGTAAGATTAAGAATACCCAACCTCAAATTATAGCGGAAGCTTGAATAACCCGATTGCAAAATAAATTAAGATAATTATTCTGAAATATTCCAAGACACAACAATACCCGATGCCCTTTATAAATCAGATTAATCAAACTTCACCAACCCGATACAGATCACGTCTTGAACCGGTAAGAGAACCACTATTCAGACCTTGGGCCGAACACAGATCAGGCATTGTATGTCTTGAAACCCAAAAGGAAAATTACAGACTACCTGCAATTGAGGCTTATAAATATGAACGAATACCTGAGTTCTCAGCCGAAACTGGGCTGGATTTCTAACAGGTGTTAAAGCCCTTGACACCTGTTGTTGGCTGGTCACAGCAGCAACTCTGCTCACTGCGGACAGTGAGGCCTTCAATGGAAGAACTGCTACTTGCTGCAGCATTCAGCCCCACGTCTTCTTGGGCCTGATATTGAATCAATTGCAGAACAGCTTCTACACAAGCTTGCTGACAAGTTGCAATTTGCAAACTCAAACAGTCCATCGTTTGCCAAGAAAAAAAATCAAATTTTATTCATAAAATAACTCCTCTTTTACTCGTTGATGACACCCCTTTTTATAGGGAAACATCCACCGATTACTGTCCTATATTTAAGGAGCGATCCTCCTGCCCTTCTGATTTCAAATACAATTCCTAGCTGAATACGTATAGTTTCTAAAAAGAAAAAGAAAAAGAAACAATTAAAGCAATTACTAATTTCAAACTATAGCATATTCTAAAAATAAATGAATCCTATTAAAACTAAGTTTCCAACGTAGTGTTGTCTTTTTGGATAATCCCACACGTTGCTGCATGTGAAGAGTCCAAATACATTGGAACTCTTAAGTCTCCCACGCTGATGCCTTGTGGACTTGGGCTTTGGCCAATATGAGGGTCCGATGCATCGACTCGAAATTCGCATTGTTAATGTGGTCATAACCCACCAGGGTCGAAAATAAAATTTTGATCTTTCAACTTGGGGTCCAAATTTGCTAAATTGCTAAGGTAACCGTTCGGGTCAAAATTAAAATTTTGATTACGTCCACAGTATACCTGCATCAAATAGGAGGAAGAAATAAACTTCCATGAAGACGTCGGAGCATTGCAAAGAAATAAGTTTTTGCACCAAATTTGCAGTAGCTACAAAAGAAAACTGGACACCAGGGGTCGAAATATCGGCCGATACATATCGTATCGGCCAATATGTATCGGTTTTGAAAGACCGAACGATATCAGCCGATACGATATGTATCGGCCGTACAAAAAGATTATCGGCCGATATACATAAATATCGGTATTTTTTTTTTCAAAAAAAAAAACCGATACAGTTTTTTCACGGTTTTGAAGGAGAGAGAAATGTAAATATCAGAGGAGAAAGAAACTTATCGGCCGATAGATATGCAAATATCGACCGAAATATAGGCCGGACCGTTTTTTTTACCCCTGCTGGACAACGAAAAAATAAGACTAAGAAGCACTGAAAACGCACTGACAAATAAAGTTTATATCAATAGCTTGTCAAAACAACTTCGCAGGCTTGTCCACGCGTTATCTTAACCTACCTCAAGCTCAAAGATTAAGATAATAGAAAAATACATTTAATTGGATCTTGGTGTAGCCCACTCAACTCGGAGAATGAGATTGTCGTAACCGTAACCATTGAGTTTGTTAATGGCCCTGTCCGCTTCATCCTTGTTGACGAAATTGACAAAACCAAAGCCTCTGCTCATCCCAGTCTTCTGGTCAATTGCAACGTAGACACGACTCACAGGACCAAACGTGCGGAAGAGCTCGAGCAAGTCTGGTTCACGGGTATCCTCAGAAAGATTGGTAACCCGAACAGAGTTCTCTTCATTTCGGCGCCTCATCTCTGTTCCAGTCCTCTCACCACCACCTCTCAAGCCAGGTGGAACGTATGTTCCCTTGGTAGTAGCAGAAGTTGAAACTGCAGTCTCAGTAGGAGGCTTGTCCATGAAGCTTTCTGTTTGCTGAGCAAGATCTTTATAGGGGCATTTTGACGTCCAGTGGTCACCCTTCTTACCGCATGTCCTGCAAACCATGAGAACACCACCACCTTTCCCGAGTGCAGCCAAGTCTCCACCCACCTTCGTCTCCTCTGCTTTGCTACCTACAGTCATCAACAACAATAATCATTAAGATTGCAGGTAGAAAATTTCAATGATAAACATTTCAAAATATTCAGAGTGATTGCAATTCAGGGCACATCCAATATAGGTTCAGACAATATGACCCTTGTTTAAAAGAAGAAAGATAATAGAAAAATTAAGAGCCAAAGGTAATGAAGTTATAAAGTCCATTACAAACAGTGATATCCTGAGTTTCACAACGTGCTTTTTCTTTCTTTGCCAATGTCATGCAAGTGTTTTGAGTCCGACATAGGAGTAAGGTGTTGCACTCAGTAAACCAAAAGAGTAGGACCCACAGACTTGGCACCACATTCAAAGAAATTTAACTTTAAATTTACTTCAAATGAAAATAAGGTGTAAAAATAAGACTAATAGAAAATAATATTCTAGCTTTGCTCTAAACAATCAAGTGATAAACATATCAATAATTAAGTTATGTTTCAAGAGGAAAAATGTGGTAATTTTAGTCATTTGGGAAAACAATATTAAAGAGTCCAAAAGAACATGTGCAAGTGCTTGACACGGGAGAACCACACATCTTAAAGTGTTCATGCAACATAGCCCTAACAACAATGAAGAACTTCTACCAATCAGTGCCAACAAAATCCATGCCTTTGACATAAATTGAAAGGACCTCAGTTTTGGTGGAGAACAAAGAATTAGAAATAGAATCAGTTCAAGAATGTATTCAATTGTGTCAATGTGCTTCCGCCAATCATGATTCATAAACCAAATGGTATATAGCTGAAATTGGTATTCTTGGAAACTTCTATGGAGAATTGCCATTCACCCCTTAATTGCGCATGCATGTCATCATACACTAACTTACAACAGTTAGATTTTGTTAATAAAGATAGAAGCCCTCCAATGATTAAAGTAACTAGGATTGTTGGGTTGCAAGTTATGCAGATTTTCATGTACTAGTATTTTCAACCCCAATTGTTCCATCATAATTGGTTTTTGTAATGAAAGGACGCATTACTTTTGATAGAGTCAAGCACAAAACACAACTCAAAAAGATGACCCAGATAGGTAAAGTAGATAAGGCTTCACCGATCACAAGCGATGTTGATTCTCCCTATTGAAATTTAGCGCAATCAATTTTCAGATAATATGAAGCAAAGAACCCGATAACTCCAACCTAAGAAGTTCCTTGGCTTGTGTCACCCAAAATTTCTCTCAACAACAAATCCTAATTTAACAAAATCCAGCTAACTTAACAAGTCCTAATATAACCAAGATATACCCAAAACTAAGAAGGCAGGATCCAGCAGCATGATGAATCTTAACATCAATAGCCTGATTCGGGTCTTGGTTCATCATTCACAGTTTCCAATTAAAAACCCAAAATCAATTCAATTTCTACAGATAGAATGTAAAGTAAGATGATCATACACACCAAGGCATAAGTTCCACTGCATTGAAAAGGTCTCCATTTGAGTATTTGGCCCAAAAAAATGACCTGGATTAAATCGATCAAGCTTTAACCTCCTAAAATTTAACCGCTTTAAACTATTTTTTGATCTCTAATCTTTATAGCCTATAGAAACACTTGATTGATCCAATCGAGTTGTGCAAATCGAGAACTCCCTGCTCAAGTGCGCACTATAATAATGTGGACTATGCATGATGTCCATCCACCGGGCATCCATGGGAAAGATCTCTGTTTGATTATGTAACTCATCAGTAATGACCCCAATTAAGTCAATTAAACATTTAAACTGTAAGACCCCAAAATTCAATCATTTAAAATTATTTTTAATCCCTAAATTCTTTAGCTTTTAACAAGATGGTTTGATTGATGCAACAAAGTTCCCAGAACAAGAGCCCAGCACCTAGATATACACAATGTGATCATTATTTATAAATAAAAGAAAAAGAGAGAGAGAGAGAGAAGATGTATAAATCAAAACCCTAAAACAATTATAACCCAAAAGGAGATAGAGAAGCAGAATAAGTACCGGGAGCACGGGGACGTTCGAGGACGATCTCCTCGGGGGAGGGAACGGTTCGGCGGCTAGAGGCGTCCTCATTGGCGACGTCGCCGAACTTGGGCCAAGATCGGCGCTCGAGTGCCTTCTTGCTGAGGCGGGCCTTGGCGAGCTTTCGAGAACGGGTGGTGGTGGTGATCTTGACCTTGTTTCCATCTTCGTTGAACTTGTACTCGATCACCTTCTTGATCCCGTTCTCGTCGGGACCGATTACTTGACGAGGAGGAAGCAAGAAATCGAGATCCTCTCCGTCGTCTTCTTCAAGCTCTCCCCATCGGAGCTTGTTGGACGCCGCCGGAAGTGGGCTTTCGACGATCACCGGCATCTTTCGTGCTTTCTTCTGCTTTCCTTTCCTTTCTCTTTCTCTTTCTCTTGCTCTTTCTCTTCTCTGTTTTTACTAGGTTGAGAAATTAAATATGGCCTACGTGGTAGGGGTGAAACTCGGGTCGGAGACCCGCATGGACGGACCCGAGAAATTATGCGGGTCGGGTCAACGGGTCGTATTGGGTGGGGTTGAGAAGATAAAAAGTAACATTAAATTTGGATCTGGTCGAGTTGAGAAATTTACAAGTTAACTCGATTCGACCCGACCAAACCTGATCGGATCTGGCTAAAATGGATTCATAATATGGGTCGAGTCAAAATCCGAGTTAAGTCGGATTAAAAATACGGTCAAGTCGAGTTATATAAATATTAACTCAGATCGAGCTAAGTTTTAAGAAATCCGACCCGAGCTGATCTGATTTCAGCCCTATTACATGGCTACCGACTTATTATTTATTATTGGGAACTTGGGATATGGCCTACGTTGATAAAGACTTATTATTTATTATTTTTTCGGTAAACTATCCATATCTTTTAATAATAATAATAATAATAAAGTTTAAAATTTCTATATTTCAATCCAAAAAATAAAAACTGAAAAAATATTTGAATGATCAAAATTTACTACATTGAAAAGGTTATCTGTCATTTGGGTTTAATACAGATATCCTTATCTTTTTCAAAAAGAGTCGCACTCTATATATTAGTTTAAATGATAAAATTATGCATAATTAAATTGTAAAAAGGGACAGCAAACGATGGATTTAAAATTATTGAAGATTAAGAATTTTAAATCTATAATTTGCTTATGCACAAACGTGCCGTATAGTGTGGATTTCAAGGGTTGATATCCCACGTATCTTCGATGGGCCTATCTTCTCTCTTTTGTTTTGATTAATTTAAAAAAATATATATGAGAAAAATATAAAAAATAGAAATCTTAAGATGTGCATATCTTCTTTAAAAAACTCTGGTCATTTTTATAGAGTTTTAAATTCTTGAAAGTCAAAATCTTGATACGAATAAAATATGTTTAAAAAGTTTAGAAAATATTTTAAAACTTTATAATAAAAAAACCATAACATGTATTTTCTATTATAATTCATAATTTTTTTCCTTTAACAATCTCTTAGTCACAAAGATGTTGAAATATTAGAAAAAAAACACAAACGCCCTAAAAATTATATCAATCAAATTAAAGACTCTTTATTTAATTCTAGAAGTCTTTGTATATCATACATTTATTTTTTTTAGTATAAAGTCAAAAACGTCTTTTATCTTAAAAAGAAATTCAATTTTATCAATTTTTAAAAAAAAAATTCTGAAAAATTACAGAGACCTTACAAACTATGTAAATGACATAAACATATCTCCATTTAATTTCATAAGCACTAATAGTATTTCATTAAATTATTTAAAGGAACCCCTTAATTTTGAAATTACCTTAGAGCCAAAAATTAAAAAAATAATAATAAAAATAAATAAAAATTTATCAAATTTTAAGAAAAAAAATCGAAATTGATAAATGTGATTCAAACTTGAGTAACCTACTTATTAAACCTTTTTAAAATCACACCCACGTAAGAATCATAAAAAAAAAAACCCATCCAAACTATTTTTAAAAATGAAAAAAATAAACGTCAGCCGATACAGCAGCTATGGTCCTCTCAAGACCACAATGATGCATAATTACATAAAGCCATTACTTATAGACAAAAGAATAAAAAGGCCCAGGCCCACTTCCGGGGCCCAGACTCAAAATGAACAAAATAAGCAGAATAAGCCCACAACACAGACCGAGCAGGAAATTAAGGGACAAAACAGGTTGGATTAGTAACAAAAGAGGAGAAAACACCGTTACTTGAACTGGTTGTGATAGCCTGGAAGGTCTCAGACCAAAGCAAGGCCAGTTGCTACTTTCGGGCCAATATTTTGACCAGGGCTTGAAAGCGAGTATTTAAACCATTTCTGCATGATGGATATCCAATATGCCAGTACCCAGTTAGCATTGTCTCCCCTAAGTCCCTGATGGGTCCCACCATAAATGGTCTAAAATTTGGATAACTGAACTGTGGGCCCCCATAATGACATAATGATGGGCTTAAGAAATGTCTGCATCATCCAAGTCTCCAGTTAATCAAATTAAATTCACTTGATATATTATATAAGGTCAACAAAATTTGAGCCATTAACTTCTAGTCTCTGGCATTTTAAATATGGTGAGCCCTAACCAGAATGAGGATTCTTTAAAATTTCCCAGATTAGAAGACCATAAATGGCCCTTTGATTGATGGCTTAAAAGATTACCTAGGATCCACGTTTTATCTCCTCATCTAAAAAACCACTAAAATGGCAAATCTCACCATTTAGCACAGAGGGTCATCAAGTGAACAGATGATGCATTCAATTGAATAAGCTCCTCTTTTAAAGTGTCAAGTTGAGATTTAAATCAACCCATATCTGAAATATCAACTACAGTATCATATTTTCCTTAGACTCCCACCTTTATCCGAGTACAAGGGCATTAGATAAAACTCTGGATGCATGCAGCCCCTTACAAGAGCCGCTAGAGAAGTATTTGCCAGCTTGCCTGATAACATACCATGGGCTAAAAAAATATCATGCAGGATTAAAACATTTCATCCACCAGACACACACACAATTAATCACAATGTCATTACATCAATGCACAAATCTACAAGGAGGAGGAACTGACAAGATGACACCTCTTAAAAAGAGAACAACAACATTCTAAGTATCAAAACTCAGAAGCAACTTAGTAGATAATACAAGTTTCGATTTACTCTATGTTCAGTGATGCAGCAGTAGCAAATATCTCCTCTACAGACAACGTTCACCCAGGAGATAATCTGTTAACAATTTTAAGAGGATGTCACAGAATAGTCAGGAAGATGAGAGTGAATTTCATTACAAATAAAAATAATAAAAAATAGCAGCAAAAGCAAAGAGGAAGTGTTTGGCCTCACCTAATAAAACTCATCATAATAGTTCACTGAGTTATGGGTGTGATGGCTTTCATCCTCACCAAAGATCATATGACTATTACTTCTCCTAGTCTTTGATTCCCTGTTAGTCTGCAATGCAAAAAATATATTTATATACATTTGCTTCTCCACCATCCAAAACAGACTAATAATGAAACAAAAAGTAAGCATCTTTATACTGTGTTTGTTTAGGAGCCAGGAGAACTTTTCCTATTTGTTTGTACTAATACTAAGCATGCAATTACTAAATTAAGCAAACACAGGGATAAAGCTAAATGAAGCAACAGTAACTTGAGCATCGCAGGAACTATTTCTAGCATAGTCAAAGTATTTTCTTTGGTCCAAGGGATAGAGCTAAATGAAGCAACAGTAACTTAAGCATCACAGGAACTATTTCTAGCATAGTCACAGTAAAAGGTTGGCATATCACAAAATGGATTGGTGGGTTGAAAACAAACATAAGCAGTACCGTCCACATAAGTCAAAAACTGCATGTCTTCAGCCAAGTGTGTTAACAGGCACTGCCTCTTCCACCCGGAAAAAGAAGGCCAATGAACAGTAAAAATGGACTGTTATAATCCATGACCATTCTTGCTCAATTACAGAGGTTATAAACCATGACTCCCTGGCAAATTGATTCATGAGTAAGTGGATTGATTTTTCTTCTTCATATACTTGACTGTTCAAATACACTAAACCTAACCCTTGCTTTCCGTAAAAGCTGAAACATTAAAAAAACTTTCAAGGTCCAAAATGCCTAAAGCATGAAACAATCAGAGAAAGTGTAAATAAAGGAAAACCATATGGGGGCATCCTGGCAAAAATTATTTTAAGAAGGATATCTAAACTCTGCACTAGAAAATAGGTCCAGTGTGCTAATGGCATTTTGATCAATGAGGAATACCAATTATTCAACAAAAAACTAGGTCCTGTTGATTCAATTTTGACCAGATTTTTATTGAACATTCAAAAAATTGTTTGCCATAAGGACTCATCTCTTATACATGCATTCTTCCTCAATCCCTAATACTCCATCTTCACTGCAAACTGAGTGGAATCTACCTGATGAACGTTTTTTCCTTCATCCACAAAGAGGTCAATCCTACATTCCATTTCGGTTTAATTACTGAAACCTCCAGCCAAGAGTATATAAAACAGATGCTTTTGTACCTTCCTCTGGCACCTGCCTCATACAGCCACACCTCAACCAATACACCAACTGTGTAGCATAGCCTAATGCACACATACAAATGCACGGGTAGCTCAGTTGGTCTAAGATTCTAGGATTAAACTAGAGTCTTGAGTTTGGCTTCTCCTGGGCTTACCTGATACACAAAGCTTGTGGGTGGTTTGTATATCCGTGGGATTAGTCCCACCTCTAATGTTGGGTGGGGATACCCATGTTATCCAAAATAAATAAAAAATAAAGTACCTTTCTTTCCCAGTGAAAGCAAAACAGATAAAAGATCTTCACCCTTTCCATACATAATGCACGAATTTTAAATCATCTAATTATTCTAAAGGACATGCTAATGATGGTCCATGGTCAAATCTCATTCCAGGCGACCACTAAACAAAATCACGGCATACCTCAAAGGGCAAGGAATTTACCATCGTCATCATCAACAACCAATATCCCATCTATCTGGGGTCGGCTTTATGAGTTCTTCTCCTCCAATGGAGAGGAATTTACCATGATACAGTAACAAGTACCAAGAGCCATGTTAGCCCACATTGAATCATAAGAATCTTCCAATAACTTTTCCAACTCTTTTTTCCACAGTCACCATCTCCTTCTCATAAGTACATAATGCATGATTTTTAAATCATCTGATTATTCTTAAGGACATGCTAAGGATGGTCCATGGTGAGAATCTCATTCGGGGCTACCACTAAACAAAATCACGGCATACCACAGAGGGCAAGGAATTTACCATGATATAGTAACTAGTCCAAAGAGCCATGTTGGCCCTTATTGAATCATAAGAATCTTCCAGTCACTTTTCCAACTCCTATTTCCACAGGCACCATCTCCTTCTCATGGAAACTTCCACCTTACCAATCAAATCTCAGTAGTTAGGTGGGAACTTTACTGAAAATAGATCTCTTAAAGCATAGCTTTTCTCAGTTAAGGAGGCTGTGCCTAACCACTAGACACAAGCAGGGTTGGCAAATACAAAGAAAATTATTGCTAAAAAGGTAACCATGTTTCAGGGTTTCCTAGTTTTAACTCCCATCCAACTCCAACACTCATGCGTGTGCAATGTTGGATCATATATTGTATCGAAAAAGTCCAGAATTCTAGAGCTATCAAAATCTCAAATATAAACAGAATAAATAGTGAGGGAAAAATGTTTGTATTGCCTACCTTTTTCATGATTTTCTCAAATGCCTCTCGCCCATTCTCTTCTATGTATTTCTCTGCAGCAGCTAGAATATCATCAGGCTTACTGAAGATGTCCTTCCGTGGAACATACCAAATGTTAATGGTTTGTTGATTAACAAAGAATGGCCTAACAAAATGTTCGTAAACATATGCAGCACCACTGAAGTAAGGCAAGACGAGCCAGCAAGTAAAGAGCAACTTCATGTAAGACCAGAAGGGAAGCCTGTGGATAAAAATGAAATATGATAGGAAGAACAAATAAGTATCCATCAACCAAATGGGAAAAATAAAAAGGGAAACCTGCAGTTATTCAGTGAAGACTAAGAGGACTCTTGGCAGTTTGCACCCAAAAGGGAGATCTTCACAGATTTAGCCTGGATAAAGGCTAATTACATGGGCTTGATGGGAACAATAACACAACTGAACAAAAGGCCCTGCTCATCCCCTTGGGAGAATTTAAGGGCACCATGCCAGTGGCGAAACAAGTGTGAGAGATCCAAGTTGTTCAACAGGCAGGCCACACCATGAATGTGCCCAGCCAGAAAAAAAAGGTAGTCTTATCATTGGTATCCATGCACATATCAGATATGGTGTGTGGTTCGTTCTTTAACACCTGTCTTCCCTCATAACATGTTGTACCTGATAGCTGGATCAGCCTTATCTTGGCCAGGTTTCATTTACACCAAGTGCATGTATGCTTTTAGGTGGGCTCGCAGAATTTATTAACTTTTGTTCCATTAAGCTATAAACATGCAATCTAGCTATTCAAGCAACAACTGAAAGAATCCAACAAATTGCACCTATGATTTGCAATTTCTTTTCCATGGATTAAGAAATCTTAGAGAAATTTAAAGGGAAACCCATCATAAGTGTGCTCAATAAAATACAATTTTCAGAATCTAAATTACCATTCAATGAATTTAGCGAATGTTAGCTCAAATAGGGTGATCAGTGAATACAGAACCCAATATGTGAGCCATTGCTGGTCGTCAACAGGAGATTTAGTTTCTATTGCCCTGACTGATGCATATCTGTCAAGAACCCAAAGAAACAGAAACCCAAATTCATGTCTCCAATGAGAAACACCAAACTAATGCATAAAATAGAAAATCCCCAGTTAATGAAAAAGCAAAATAAACAACAATATCACAGGGAAAAACAAATTCCGGCATTTACCACCAAATTCAAAGACGAAATAAGAAAGAAAATACTTACAGGGGGTAAACCAGAGCAACAAAAGGCCTGCCAATGAAACAAATAAATAAAAATTAGTAACACCAAATGAGTAGATGCATAATTTCAGTGACCACCCCAAAAATTGGAACTTCACATCACAAAGCTCTAGACTATAAAAATAAAGCACAATTGCTGAAAATTAAAGAACTCAATTTTTTCTAATTTTTCAATTGCTCAGAGACTCAAATCTGAAAACTTTATGGTAAAGAAGCCACAAAAATTTCCACCCCAAAAAACATGAAACGAAAATTTCTCTCAATTGTATAGATGAAATATAAACTTGAAGAACAAGGGGAATTTGAGAAAAGGGAAAACATTCGTGAAACATTTGTTTACTGCAGCCACCAAAATCGATAAGAACACGTTAAGGGTTCTGGGTTCGGCATTAAACTTTCAAAAAAACAAAATTTCTCAGAAGGGAACGAGAATGGCAGTGGAAGAAACCAGAAATTCAAAGAAAACTAAGAAATTATAGCTGCATTTTTCTTATTTTCTGTAAAAGTAATCATACCCGGCAAGAACATCGAAGTTCTGCAGCACAACCTTGAGAAGAGTAGTTCCAGATCCCATTCCTTTGTTTCCTATTTTCTGCTGTTCTGATTAGAAACTTTCAGATGTAAGATCTTATCTGGTTTTTTTTTTTTTTTTCTCTTTGCAGATTATGAGAGAATGACTGGAGGAAGGTGAAGAGGAATAGAAAGTGTGAAAAGAGCAGTGGAAACCTCGCAAAAGACGCCAGCGAACTCGAGTTGGTGGAGAATTTCACGCATATTTCAGAAAATTACATAACTCGCTTCCTTTTCCGGAGCTCTAGAAAGTAGAAACTCCATTAACAAAATAGCTTTCACGGAAAGCAACTCCACTCAGCCTCAAACACATTATCATTGGGTCTTGGGGTTTCTTATTATTAGAAACATCAATGGTTTTATTAATTTCTTCATTTCAAATTTTATTAGATGGGTTTAATTTAGATTTATTTTAAATTTGAGTTACATCAGATTACTTATTTATTTGACTAAATAAAGTTTTCTAACTAGACTTTTACTAAACTTACTCTTTAGAATTAATATAATTGGATCAATATTTTAAAACTTTAATTTATTTAACCGTTTAGTTCAATTATCTTTAAAACATTTATAAATTCAAACTTTCAGTGACTCGTAGTTCTAAAAAGTTATAATGGTTTACCTTTAGTTACTCTTAAAAAAAATTGAACTTATTATATTAGATTATTTGATTACTTTATTATGGCAACCCATTTAGACACCATATTTTTTTTGTCACTAGACACCAGTTTTCGAATTTTGAGAAGAAATTACCGTTTTGTCCTCCCGCATTTTATCCTCAAATGATTTTCTTTTGATTTTTCAGTTCCTACAGTCGAATCAGATTTTCTTTTGATTTTTCAGTTGCTTGGAATGATTTGATTGGACAGTGCATCTTCGAACCAATGGATGTTATGTTTACAGTACAGTAAAATTTTTTGAAAAATTTTAAACAGTAAAATATCTTTTAAAATTTTAAAGTTATTTTTTAAGAACTATGTATTTCTAAAAATTTTCAAATTAAATATTTAGACTAATTACGATAATCTGATAAAAATATTTTAAGACTTTAAGGTCTTTTGACATTCCAAAATACTTAAAACACAGTGTTTTACAAATAAGGGTATCCCTCAACTGTGTCAAAAATATATTTGGGAATGTCAAAAGACATTTAAGTCTTAAAGTATTTTTATCAGGTTATCGTAATTAGTCCGGATATTTAATTTGAGAAATTTTGGAAATACACAGTGCTTAAAAAATAAATTTTTAAATAATAAAATTCCCTTTAAAACTTTAAAGTTATTTTTTAAGCACTGTGTATTTTCAAAAATTTTCAAATTAAATACCCTGACTAATTACGATAATCATAAAAATACTTTGAGACTTCAAGGTCTTTTGACACTCTCAAATGTGTTTTTGGCACAGTCGAGGGATACCCTTATTTGTAAAACACTGTGTTTTAAGTATAGATCTTTAATTCTTAAAGTATTTTTATCATGCTATCGTAATTAGTCCGAATATTAAATTTGAGAAATTTTAAAAATACACAGTGCTTAAGAAATAACTTTTTAAATAATAAAATTTCCTTTAAATCTTTAAAGTTATTTTTTAAACACTGTGTATTTCCAAAATTTCTCACATTAAATATCCAGACTAATTACGATAACTTGATAAAAATACTTTAAGACTTAAAGGTCTCTTGACACTCCAAATATATTTTTGACACAGTTGAGGAATACCCTTATTTGTAAAACACTGTGTTTTAAGTATTTTGAAATGTCAAAAGACCTTGAAGTCTTAAAGTATTTTTATCAGGTTATCGTAATTAGTTTGAATATTTAATTTGAAAAATTTTAGAAATACACAGTGCTTAAAAAATAACTTTAAAATTTTAAAAGATATTTTACCGTTTGCTGTAGCATAACATTCATTCGTTCGAAGGAACTGAAAAATCAAAAGAAAATCCTTAGAATGATAAAACGCGGAAGGACAAAATGGTAATTTTTCCTCAAAATCTGAAAACTGATGTCTGGTGACAAAAAGCCTGGTGTCTAAATGGGTGGCCTTTATTATTTATAATTGTAAATAGTGTGAATAAGATAAATTTTATGAAAATGTGGTTATTAACTTTTAATATTATGTGTTTTATATTTGATATTTGATATTTTATAGTTATTTACATATTATTATACTTTTGGCTTAATTATTATTATAATTGTGTGATCAATTTTATAAATATTACATAGGCCTACATACTGGTTTGATCGAGTTTGACCACTATTGAACCCCCACTGAGCCTTGATCAATCCAACATTCTCATAAGGTGTATCTAAGAGTTGGTTTTTAAAATGTTGGATTAAATATATTATATAAATGGGAAAATAGTTGAATTAGTTAAGTTTACTTATTTATAAATAAGTTTAGATATGTATCAACTCAAGTTTAATTATTCATTAGATGAGTTGGATAATAAATTTTCAGATCTTAAAATGTGCAATTACATTTTCATAAAAATTATATCAGATAATAAAAATAAATTTAACTTCAAGACTTGGGAAAATTTTAAATGTAATTTAATATATGATAAAATCTTGCTTATTTAAATGTCTTGAGTTTCATATATTAAAAAGTATATATATATATATATATATATATATATATATAATTTCAAATTATTTTTTTGTAAATTAATTTACACCGAATAATTTGTTTAGAATCCGGTCCCTGACAGCCTGCACTTGGTACAGTCTATTTTGAGTTGTCACTTGTCGCATCCACCTTTATGGACTTCCTGCCGATACGTAACCATGTATATGAATATTTAAAAAGGGTGCCAATATAGACACCGCATAATTAGGCATAATTAGACACCGCATAATTCTGTTACTAGACACCCATTTTGTGATTTTCAGTAGAAATTACCATGCTGCCCTTCCATATATGATCGATCGAATGTGAAGTGCACTTTTCGCGTCGATCGATCGATTACACGAACGGAAAAAAACGATGCCCTTCCATATATGATCGATCGAATGTGAAGTGCACTTTTCGCGTCGATCGATCGATTACACGAACGGAAAAAAACGATGATTCTGTCGATTGATTGATAGCATGTCAATCGATCGACAGAATACAGTAATTAAATAAAAAAAAATTTAAAACTTTAAAATTATTTTTTAACCACTGTATATTTTCAAAATTTCTCAAATTGAATATCCGGACTAATTACGATAACCTGAACAAAATACTTTAAGATTTCAAGGTCTTTTGACACTCCCAAATATTTAAAACAGAGCGTTTTACAAATAAGGGTATTCCTAGGGTGTACCAAAAACACATTTAGAAGTGTCAAAAGACCTTGAAGTCTTAAAGTATTTTTATCAGGTTATCGTAATTAGTCCGGATATTTAATTTGAAAAATTTTGAAAATACACAGTGGTTAAAAAATAACGTTAAAGTCTTATCTTTCCTTTAAAACTTTAACATTATTTTTTAAGCACTGTGTATTTTCAAAATTTCTCAAATTGAATATCCGGACTAATTAAAAATACTTTAAGACTTCAAGGTCTTTTGACACTCCTAAATGTGTTTTCGACATACCCTAGGGATGCCTTTATTTGTAAAACACTCTTTTTTAAACATTTGGGAGTGTCAAAAGACCTTGAAGTCTTAAAGTATTTTGTTCAGGTTATCGTAATTAGTCCGGATATTCAATTTGAGAAATTTTGAAAATACACAGTGCTTAAAAAATAATGTTAAAGTTTTAAAGGAAAGATAAGACTTTAACGTTATTTTTTAACCACTGTGTATTTTCAAAATTTTTCAAATTAAATATCCGGACTAATTACGATAACCTGATAAAAATACTTTAAGACTTCAAGGTCTTTTGACACTTCTAAATGTGTTTTTGATACACCCTAGGGATACCCTTATTTGTAAAACACTCTGTTTTAAATATTTGGGAGTGTCAAAAGACCTTGAAGTCTTAAAGTATTTTGTTCAGGTTATCGTAATTAGTCCGGATATTCAATTTGAGAAATTTTGAAAATATACAGTGGTTAAAAAACAACTTTAAAGTTTAAATTTTTTTTTTATTTAATTACTATATTCTGTCGATCGATTGATAGCATGCTATCAATCGATGATCAATCGATCGATCGATAGCATGCTATCAATCGATCGATAGAATCATTTCACATTTTTCTGATCGTTTTCTTCCGTTCGTGTAATCGATCGATCGACGCGAAAAGTGCACTGCACATTCGATCGATCGATTATACACGGAAGGGCAGCATGGTAATTTCCACTGAAAATCACAAAATCGGTGTCTGGTGACCGGATTTTGCGGTGTCTATATTGGCACCCATTTAAAAATTGCTACAAAAAATGTTTAAAAACTTAAAACTTTGAAAATATAACTAATAATAATAATTCAAATATAGATTATATATATTTAATCCTAAAATCTGAATCTATCTTTCAATTTAATATTAAATGTGAATTTGGCATGGTCATATTTAAATCCGATATTTTGTTAATCTGAACAAATAAATTTAAATAGTATATATAAAGAAACTATAAATTTAAACAAGCATTAAATTATTAAAAAAATATGGAACTATCTTAATTTAAATATAATTTTCAATCATAAGTTCGATGCAGATTCAGAAGTATTTAACAAATAATCAATAAATTTTTACACAAATCTATATTTGAATATAAGAGTCAATAAAAATCATAATTGATAGTTCAAATGGTTAACCTCCCGCTTTAAGAATTGGAAGGTGGCACGTTCGAACTCCCATGGTCTAACTTAGTGTACCCTAAGAGTAATGAGATCATCCAGAGGTTTTACTTGAGTTTTCTGCAGTTTCCCATATGTAAATTTCAAAAAAAAAATATCAAATTTTAAAAATTATAAAAATTGAAATTTTAAAATAATTTAAATTGGTCTAAATTATAAATTTAAAAGTATATTTTGATTCATCTTAGTAAAACTATTTTAATAATCTATAAACAAATATAGAACTCTTTAAGCTAAAGTAAACCCCAATGAAAATGCTGAAGAGAACCATGCACGTCAGTGGAGATCTTCAAAAGTTCAAAGTTCAAACGCAAACATGACTAGGAGCACTCTTTATTTTTTTAAAAAATTGTCCAAAAATGTTTAAAATTGAAAAAAATTAATTTAATGAGTTTGAAAGACTTGACCTTTTATTATTATAAGTAGAACTAAAAAATAGAAAAACCCATAATAAAATATAAAAATAGTAAAAGAGATTTAAGGATTCAATGATTAGAAGGATTTCATCAACCTCAGTCACAATATTATCTAAAAATATGAGAAATGTAAATATTAGCAATATCAGCCCTTCTTATGGAAAATTACATTGGCTAAAATGTGGTCAGATTTCAACTGAAATTTCAGCAAAATTTAACCCATTTAGGTCCAATTTTGGATAATATTGCCGATATACCTTAGAACAGCAAAACTTAATTAGATCCTTTGGCACATTTTAAGTTTTTTTTAGGTCAGGAGGTGTCCAAACAGTCTTTCCATGAAAAGTGACATTTCATTAGAACTCTCATGATTTGAACTCAAAAGCTCCTTCTAGAAATCTTACTCCCAAGGGTTTATGTTTCAAGGAGGGTATAAAATAGAATTTGAATGGATGAATTCACACTACCGCGATATGACAATATCGGTTTGGCCGATATATTTCTCTCATCATAATTTTTATTTTTTTAATTTCAAAAAATCAAGAAATTATGTAGTCAAATTTAGCAATTTTTCAAACCGTATTTGACGGGATATCTTGCTGGAGATATAAACGATATTTGGTAAGACCGAGACGCCGGTGATATATATCATCCCTTGAAAAACTTACAAAGCCCAAAGCCCAAGTTCATCTAGTAAATTATATTCTATTCTTAGTATTCTTGAGATCAAGTGGAGAGAGCATTAGATTCATTCTTCGCTAAGGGCTTTTTTTTTTTAATGAAATAGAAGGCAAATGACAGTTCCTGTGATTAATCCCTCTATTCCCCTCAAAATCATTGCTTTCTTGTTGAATGGCTGACTTGGATGGAATCTTCATTGCACCAAGATAAGTTGGTGACCTATATTTGTCAATTCATTCCAGAGGCCATTTCGATTTGCCTTTGAAATGATACAATTTAGCATTTTAGTAGTTTATCATTCGAGATCCTACCATTGCTAACTCGAGTGTATTGAGCACTGGGATTTTTCTTTGCTTCATGCATTAATGCACCTCCTGTCGCCTTCAGCCCTTACCCTTTCAACAATATTTTAGTTACAACTTATTTTAAAAAAAAAAAAAAAAACTCTTTCACAAAACTTAAATTTAAGTCTACTGGAGGTTTTTTTAAATTCATTTAGTTACCCACGAAATTTTAGTTGCAGATATTTTGAAATTTCAGCTAGAGAAGACAATCAGGGCAAAAATTTACAAAATAGATTGTTGAATTAAGTGTAGGGACGATAAATAATGTGGAAAATGATGTGTTTACTCAAATACTCACATAATCCTAAGAAAACAACTCCGCTCATTAAGTACCCCTACAAAATAAAGGATAGAAATTATAGCAACCCTCAAAACCATGAGACCAAAATACTATCTTACAGAGGGTAAAGAGAAAATGGAAAACCAACAAAAAGCGCATACCCATTGTAGCGGACAGTTGCTACAAGAGAGCTACCATTCCCAACAAGTCAATAGATATTCGCTGCAACCATGATGGTACTCGCTTCATGAGTCATAACGAATGGGTGAAAGCTGAAGGTTGAGAGCAAGAACAACTTAGTTGTCCTCATCTTCGCCATCTTCATCTTGGTCTTCATCATCATCTTCAGACCCATCGCCACCATTTTCCTGAATACAGACCCAATTATTCTCCATCAGAATTATGGATTTGAGAACATGATTAGGAGAAGGAATAAAATGGAGGAAGAAATGATGATTAATTGCCAATGGCCAACTCGTTTCTAAAACGAAATCACCAGAGATGAAGAGAGCAACAGAAAGCAACCTAGACCAATTAATGCAGTCTATATATAACCATGCTTCCACTACATGAATACATACTGACGCACATGCCATATGCTGAAAGACTGACACCCATAAGAAAAAAACACTGTATTTTGTTCTTTGAACGACAACCTTAAGCAAAAGAAACTTATGGGAGTGCTGAGAGGGAAAATGTAGTTCACAATGCAACTTCTATTGAGAAGCAAAAGTCATCAGAGTAGCAGAACAATATACCACCACGACTATAATAAAGAAATGTTAAAACTGATTCCCTTTTTACCTCTTCATCATCTTCTTCTCCATCAAAATCATCATCATCAACCTCCTATAAAAATGATTCCATAAGTCACCTCTCAGGAAAAGGGAGCTTAGAAGGAAGGAAAAGAAAATGGAAAAGAACCAACTTACATTATTGAAATACTTGAGAGGATTAGGCCACAGATCCTCCTTAATTATCTCCGCTACCTGCAGCCATAAAATTCAAATTAAATACACAGGGAAAACAAACTTGAAAGTGGAGGCAGGAAAAGATTATATTCCAAGTATTGTCTATATTCAATTTACTTAGCAGGAGATGCAACAAGATAGATGGATATGCCACAGAAGAAATGTGGCTTTTGAAAACAGTCAAGCTGAATCTAGGGAATGACAAATAAAAATTACCTCATCGTGAAAACCTTCTGAAAGATCTTTCTGTTGAGTTTCACTGAACCAACTAAAGAAGCTGTTTTCACAGAACAAAATACAGGGAATGAGGAATCCTAAATCCTACATATTGTATAATCACAAAACACTTTGATCTAAAGAAAACAAGGAACACAAATTTCTGTAAATCAAGTGTAATACGAGCACATGCATGATGGTCATGTCTTTTTATTTTTTTGAGTACGCATCATGGCAGTGTCTTCTTGAAAGAAATTGTAGATTTCAGGCACAATGCTCAAATAAACATGCAGTTATTCACCTTAGGCCTCATAACCAGATGGTGGCAGTAAAGTGTACCAGTCATATAGGGACCAGATAAAATGTTCAACCTATGAAAAGGACATATGCACATATTTCAGAAGTGGGCCTAGGGGATCAAAAGGGATGAAAGAGACACAAGGATACACCACCTTATTTAAATCGATTCAGCCATTCATGTCAATATCGGGGGTTGTCACTTGTTAAATGGAGTAGTTTGGTCCATCCATCTTCCTATGTTCCATAGGTCAGGAGGGAAACATCTACAAGATACTTGATGAGAAATGGGTGGTACAACTAGCCTCAGCGCTGCATTTTTTTTCCAGAAATGTCTTGTGTTTGTGCTGCCATCTCTTCGCATAATAAATACATAGATTTTGAGGATATTTCTTGCTTGAAGCCTCTTTTTCATGAGATGCCCTGGGCACGATACAGTCCTGGATTTTATACTGCTTACACATTATTCTTCATTGATCAACTTCTTTTATCCTGTCGCAAACTGCACATTGGTGACATCAAGCACATAGGAACTCCCAACCTCATGGCATATAATATTTAATTCCAGTTACTGGTCATGCTCTTCTTATTGCTTGGGCTGTTATTAATATCCTCTTTTACAGATGTTATCACTATCCTTGTTAACAAGGTGGATATTTTTTAGGCATGTTTGGTGACTGCACAACTGTCTTTTCAAAACAAAATCTGATTATCTCCAAAGCATTGCAACCCCAATATTCTCTCCAGCATCAATAATCACTCCAAAAAAAAAAAACCAGCACTAATCAAAGTTGATTTTATACAATGAGCTGCCATACATGCACTTTTCAATTCTGGGCTGAATTCCGACTGTCAAATTGCTGGATTTTCCTGTTTTAATTACTGAAATGCTTGTTATTATTAAACATGTGAAAAGGGTGCTCTCAGAGCAAGTTGTTCACAGATTGAAGCATCACAGATTGAATCATTCTTGCTTCAAGTTTCCAATAACCAAGCTGGAACAAAACATTTCCAGTGTTGCACCCAGGGCCCCAAACCCTTGTCAGTATCTTATGGTGGTTATGTTTTAGAATATACAAAAGCACATAACTAAAGAAACGTATGACTTAGAAAATGACCCCTAATAGAGGGGAGAAAAGCTCATAATGGTAATGATAAGCAAATAACTATAGAATAATATTGATAATCATGAAATAAAAAAGTCCAAATAGAAGTGCACAAAATAACTACTTTCATGCAGCTATGAGCCAGAAAATTGGTTACTCCCAGCATCTTCCAGCTTATGAAATCATTAACATGTTTAATCCTCAAATCATCTACAAGTTACAACTCCATAAGGCATAAGTGAAGGAAAAAATGTATTTGTCCTACTGAAGTACTTGCCCAAATCAGCTTGTCCCAGTTCACACTGAATCATTGAAAAACATATAGCATAAGGCAGGCAATAACCCATCTTGCACGGATTCCTTGAAATAGGCACATACCCATGTTGGGTTCATAGATTCTATGGGTTCATAGATTCTTCTTGTACACAATGGGTTCTCCATGGATTATTCTAAATTTCTAATACCAAAATAACACTATTTTGAATGGCGATAAGCCCCAGATAGATGGCTTTGACAATGATGGAGACCTTGTATAATAGTGTTGGATTATAACACACTCCCATACCAATGCAACTAATTTAGTAACTAATAACACACTTTTGGTAGAGCAAGTTTTGTTCATGAAATATGTTTTACAGAACTTCCAATTGTAAAGAATCTAACAAATGAAGAGTATAAGGAAGCAATGAAGGGCTAACCTTTCTTCCGCAAGTGGCCGCTTACTACCTTTTTTCTCATGACTAACACCATTAGCAATATCCTTCCAGTAATAAGAAAGGAAGTAAGTACATAGTAAGAAATAAGAAATGAGCATTTATACAATATCTATTAAAAAACACTGCAGTATTAAACAACACACCATTCCCTCCTTCCACTTGATTGCTGTTCCGGTGATCTTAGTTGTTCCCTCGTCAGAGAAGGAAAACGTTTTTGTAAGCTTTGTATCTTCAAAGTAAGGGTTAGGGGAGAAGTTCTGAGTGAAAACATCATGAGCAACAAATTATTTACCAAATAGAAAAGTTAAAAACTGCGGAATACTAAAAATGTAAGTCCTAATCAAAAGAGAAAAAAAAAGGGGACAATGAAGGGGAAAAAACTTGGGATTTAGTCATTGTGCCATTCAAAAAATATAAAATATACAATACATATAGAATAAAGGGGAAGAAACTCACAAATGTGATGGAGTACCCCGATTTTACATCTTTGAAGTCTTCAACATCCAAGGAAAGCAAGTGCTTAAAAATCTGCAATTTAAAGAAAAAAATAGATCTCTCAAATTCAGCTTCCATGAAGCTATTTCTATATAGATAGTTCAATGGTACCATTCAATGTGATCTTCTGGTTTAATTCACTTCTGAATTTTGATGGCATTGGGTGGGGAAGTATATATCAAAAATCCAACCCCTCCTAGATGAGACGATGGCTCTAATGATGATGGTGACGATAATGATTAAGTGTGATAATTTTCATTAACAACCTTTTTTTAATTAATGCGGGATTACTTACATGAAAAGTAATACCAAATATTAATGGCCATTGAGAGTTAGTATGACCATAGAAGCAGGTTCCAAAAATCATTTCCAGTTAACAAGAAGGTTACATCTGGATGTCGATCCAAAATTGATAATAAAAAATAGAATACAAGTAGCAGATAGGAATATATAGCAAAACAATGCATCAAAGAACATAGTTTTAGGAAGAATGCTAAACCTTTTGATCATCCTCGCTCAAAAGATCACAGAGTGCAGGATGACTCAAAAACTGCAAAGTGAAACACCATGAAGTTAATGGACGACTGCCACAATTGCATAGCAAATAAAATATATAATGCTTGAGTAAAGCAAACAGAGAAGAAAATCAATCAATCAAAAAGGGACAGACTACAAACTGCAGTTAACCAAAAATCAGGAATTGTTTTGATGATCCCATTCCTTCTGTTGTAGACAGGTCGCCGTATCTCATTATACTTTTGTTCAACTTCCAAAACTTTGTCACTTGCTTCCTCGTTGACCTGTCAAGTATAAAAAATCATTGGAGAGGTTGTGTTTAGAGAATTCATTTATTTGTGGAGCATTACTCATATTGTGCAAGAATTCCATTATCTTACAAAAAAATGATACCTAAGATAGTGGGGCAACAAAGAATATGATAATTGATAAGGTAGAATAGGAATATAGATCTCAGAAAGCCAAAACCAGACCAAAGGAGAACGGCTATGATGATGATGACGTGACCAGAAACCGATAATCAAGAGTGTAGATACTTTAAATCAAAAACTAACAATGTTACAAGCATGCTTCATGCAACTTTCTGGATGCTGAATATAAATTCATAATCATAGCTAGTAGGAACTATGGCACTAAATGATCCAACAGATTGTTACAACCAAAGTTGCATGAGTACAGGTAGAGTTGTTGGAGTTTAATATAGTTGCAAGGTATCAGACTCTGCAAACTAAAAAAGGGACTTGGGGACTCAGCACCATATTTAAATCAGTTTAAATTTAAACTAAGTTTAAATGAAAATAAGTTGTGAAAATGATGTACTATTTAAACTCTAAATAATTAAGTGACCAACATATCAAATTATCAATATTTTAATTAGGTTTCGATAGCAGAAAAGTGTGGTAATATTTTGTCATATTGGAAATCAAAATGTGTTAAGAGGTGTCCAAGAAGAATACATGAGGCTCGATTACAAATATATGAGTGCATCTTCATTACATCTCCCCATAATCACTCACAGTTTGATAATTAGTTTTAACTTCTAACAATGCCTGCCTATTTAGACTTCATTGCACTTTTCCTTTTCAACTGCCAACTGATTTGTTAAAGAGAAAGAGATGAATGGCAGAATATGCGCTTGCCTTCATCGCACATTTTGAATATAGGAAAGCATACTATTACAACACTTTCTTGAGTTAGCATCTTACTGCACACAATAAAATCCCCGGCAAATTTCAACACCCGACTATAAGGAAAAGATGGTATCTGAATCTATCCTGGAAACATATGCATGTTAACCGAAATGCATCATACACATAAATGCAAATGCACATGGTCAGATGAAAAGAGTAAATTGGTCACAACTTGGTTACCACAAAGGTCACGCATAACCGCAGATAGAACTAAAGAAGCGAATGCAAGAGTATAAATATATGGCTAAATGCAAAACGAGCAGTGTTCATTGCAGTGCATGTTCCAATTGATGGGTGTGCAGGTAGGAAAAAGCACGAGACGATTGCCAGTGCAACAAAAATCATGCCTATTGAACTATTACTTCCACTCGGCCAAGGTCGCCCAGAGTCACATCCAATTCCATCTCCACTTTTAGATAAAATGGGGAAAAAAAGAGCAGAATCCCCATCTTTTGTGCTAGATAGAGAGAGAAAGGGGGAGATAAAACAATCACAATCTTCAACGAGACAGAGAGAGACTGGAGCAAGAAAATCCAGCGATCTGCGGAAAGGGATAGAAAAGACAACCTTTTCGAGTTCGTCTTGAATTTCCTGGAGCCTCTCGATGGAGAGAACGAGCTCTTTGTCGATAGGCTCGGAGTCTCCATCCTCTCCTCTCTCCTTCTCTGCAACCTTGGACTTCTTCCCTTTGTCTGCCACCATCTTCGCTTCCAAATCCTACTTTCCAAACCCCAATCCCTAATCTCCTGAGCGTAAAAGAAGAAAGAGGAAGAGAAGGCTGGAAGGAATTCTGCTTCAGTTCTGTTCTTCCCAAGGGAATGGATTTGCGGAGTATTTATACGAACACGCGATTCTACGCTTCGTTCGTGGGACCCACCACGGTTGAGGGCAAAGCGTGGTTCATTGCGATATTTAAAACCCTAACCCTTGGAAGAAGGTGCGCGGTCCGTTGTGCGTCTCCCATAAAAGCAGATGACTCTTTGTCGAGTTTCTGCATCATCTGAGCCGTCGAAATCGTGATCCCACAGGCGATGGATGGATAATATCTGATCTTGATTCTATTCATTCAATGGAGAAATAGTCAGAACTCAGATCGTAAGCGGCAGATCTCAGACATCGTACGTTCGTTGGACTTTCACCGTGGTTATAATTTTTTTTATAATTTAATAGAAATAATGCTCAAACTTCAAACAATACAATGTGATTTGTTCTGTATAATATAAAATAAAACTAGCCAGCTGCCAGTTTTTCAAACAGGGCTTATTTTAAAATGTTGAGATAAATATTAATTATTTATAAAATATAATTAAAATTTGTTGATAAATTCTTATATTATTTAGGTTTTAAACTATTTTGATTATTTCTTGTTGAGTTTTAACTATGTTCCATCATTTTTAATATTATATTATACAAAAATAACACACTTACAAATATAACCAAACACCAAACTCCATATTCTTTTAGAATTTCTATTTAAATACAATAAAATAGTAAAGGCCTCTCAATATTGAAAAATAAAAATTAAAATTGACCCACCAACACTCTTAAAATTATTAAAGTAACAAATTGCTTATGTTTGGCCCTCCTTGCATTCATCTTAGATTCTGTAGTGAATCAATTGCATTGGATTAAAATTGGTCTCTCACATTATGCAAAAGTTTAAGAGTTTAAAAAAGTTAAACTTTTAAATTTTGAAGAGTTTAAAAAATATTAATTTTTGTAGTCACATATTCTAATGAATTATTACATTAGACCAAAGTGACTCTTAAATAGGGTAATCCATAGATACAACCTTAATTAGTTGTATTTTCATATCAATCTTTTTTTTTTAATTTAATCATTTTGAATTATTTTTACCAATTTTAAATGAATGATCTTAATTTTATACTAATATTGTGTTTTCATCTTTTTCATATTGTATTCTGACATATTTCAAAATGTTATGTAAGAGAATAGTGCTGTGATATCACTTATAATTATCTAACAGTAATGTTATAATAAAAGAATATGAGTAGAGTATCATAAAAATAAAGGGATAAATTACAAAAATACCAGTAAGAAGAACGTCAAAATTTTAAATTGTTCTTCTGAATAATACATTGTAAAATGTTTGTTTTTCATGTAATATTATCATAAATTTTAAATTATTTATTTCTCAATTTTTCAACAATGTCTTGAAAAAAGAATGATAATCATAGGATATTCAATAATTATTATCTCAATTCAATGATGTCCGGCATCATTTATCACAGTGATTTGAAAGTCACAGTGTGATAACACATGGCAACTTAAAAAGCTGAAACTTGACAAATGAGACAGGGTACATTCCACGTGTCATATGCACAAACTTTTGGTGCCATCAGTGTGTATTTCCATTGGTTTGCAATGGGCTCATGCATGGAAGAGATCAAGACCGTCCATTGAACAATTCCATGGATGTTACTATGTTAGTGATTGAACTGCCTTATTCACGTCAAGGGACACTATCACTTGAGATAAGGATGAGATTCAGTCACCCTTTTGAGGTCTTTTATCTTTTGGAATAAAGGTAACAATTAGTTCAGGAAAATCCTATTCATTTTGTATTTTAATATATTTTTTTAAATTTATGTGTAGATAATTACAAAAAAAATCAAGGTAAAATTCTGACCGGTGATACTCACTATTTTAAGGCACACCAAATGAAGTCATAAGAGTTTGAACATGTCACCTCCTTCCATTTTCCCTCTTAAAATCAAAGTTTGTTTATTTCAAAGAGAGTTGATAAATTATATAAACTATATATTTCCCTTTTTTTTTTTTCGACGCCCTATTTTCTTTTATATTTTCACTTGTGATTATCAAACATATAAAAGAGAATTTGTCAAAAAGAGAATCACATGTTCAAGAGAATCTTGTATTTAAATAAATCTCCTAAAATACTTTCTTCTTTCATGGAGAGCTATTATGTTGTCAAAAAGGGATACATGAAATCATATTATTGTTTGATTTCTTTAAAATGACAAATGAACCATTTGATAAATATTTTGACATATCATAATTAACCCATCAGTGATGATGTAACAAATGAAAATTATAAAAATTTGAATTTAAATTAAAATTATAACTCATCAATCAATTTTTTTTTATACACGTTTATAACCATTTGAGATCATACCTCAAAAGAAATGTTTTTTTAATATTTAAAATTGGTAACTTTAATCCAACTACTTATCATTGATGGGCACTAAAGAATTAGTGCGACTGATCAATATTTTTAGGATGGTTTGAATCATTATCTTGAGACCTACTTTATCACAATGTCATTCAATTTGAATCGTTTACTCCACACATACAAATATAACAATGGTCAATAACTTCATTCAAGTTATAAAATTGTACATATATATCAAATAAAATAATCTATTTCATTAAATATTTAATTTATATAATAAGAAAGTAAAAAATGTAATATAGTTAAAATGGAGTGGATGTCTATTGTATTCATCTTGAATTGAATAGCTAAAACTATGTAAATTAATTAAATATTTTCTTTAATATGTTATATATATATTTTTAAAGTTGAATAAAACTTTTTCACAACTCCTGGCTTCATTTGGCAATTTTAGCAGCTCAAATAGTTTTTTTTTTCACTTTAAGCAGAAAGATGCATGTAGAGACTCTAGTTCATTGTTTGGCCCCACGTTGATTTATTTGTTAAAATTTAAAACTTAGTAGATTGATTTAATAAATTAACTTTAAAATTTATAAATAGAAATATCAACAATAAAACACCTTTACAAGGTGCTCAATTTAATTGAAAATGAATTCTCAAATTAATGGAAAAAATTATTTATTATAGAAGAAATTATCATTGAAAAGATAGGATAGCCATTTAGACACTCCACTTTTCTTTTAAGAGACACCCCATTTCAAAATTTTATATGAAATTACCATTTTACCCTTCAATTATGTGTGGAGGAATCATCTTTTAAAAAAATTGATGGGCAAAATGATAATTTTAATACAATTTTTTTAAAATAGAATGTCTCTTGAAAGAAAATAAGAGTATCTAAATAGCCAGCCAAAAGATATTAACTCTTATTGAGCATGTATTTATATTTTATTTTTATTGTTATGTCATAATCAACAACTTAAAGTTAAGCTATTTGCATGGTTAAAATATATTAATCTTCAAAATCAATCTTAAAATAACTTGTTAAAGTTAAAATTTGTCAACCATTTTATATAAAATCAGATCTTTCTAATACAGTTATTTTCGTCAGTTGAAATAATTACTGTAGAAAATTAGTTTTTCGGTTAAATAATTGACTAATAACGGACATTTCACCCTTTCTCGGTAAAACCGAAACTTAACCGGCGCACTTATTTGGCGCCAAAAAGTCACGTGGGCTCATGCAAAATGCTCGCTCCCGTTTGGGGCGAATGCGCGATGGAGCCCCATTCCCAAAATGCCCTTCTTCTTCTTCTTCCCGTCTCTCGTTCTTCCGCAGTATTCCATTTCCATAAGCAGAAGTTTTTTCTTACTTCTTCTTCATCATCTTCTTCCCTCAAATCCTGAAATCCTAAACAGCAGACTGTAATTTCCAACCCCTTTTCGTTTTACTCACATTATTAGAAGAAAGAAAGAGAAGCCATGGATCTTTGCGAAATTGCAAGAAAGCTAGGCCTATCATGCAACAAGCCCTTGTTCCGAAAGGCGGAGGAACTACGTCGCCTCTCCGATGTCCATTTCCATTCCTCCATCATCGGAGTCGTAAGTCTCCATCCCTTTTTCCGTCTATCCCTCTACCTGAGCTGCTCCTTTTCACGTTTCTGAATCCTATAATCGCCTCTTCCTGTCTTATTTGCAGGGAGAGGTATGCAAAGCAATCATCTGTTTGGAGATTGCTGCAACCAGGTTTTATCGCATCTTAGCAGAACCCTAAACCCTCATTTTTTTTTCTATTTTTTCTTGAGTTCCTTACTTTCTTGATTTAGCGGTCTAATTAATAGGTGGTGGTGTGCAGGATGCAGGTGTTGTTTGACCGACAGGAGGCAATAAGGCTGAGTGGGATGTCTGAGAAGGCATATAACAGGGCCTTCAATGCCATGCAGAATGGCATTGGCATCAGGTTAGTTAATCTTTTCTCTTTTCTCTTCTGGTCACTTCTCTTCCCTGAGTTTGCTAATTATAACTCATGAATTGGATTTTGATTCTAGGATGAAGTTGGATATTCGGGAATTGGGGATTCAATTTGGATGTCTGAGGCTCATCCCCCTCGTACAAAAGGGGTTATCTCTGTAATCTCTCTCTCTGATACATTTTTTGGGGCTTTATATAAATTTATGTTGCAATATTTGAAAGAATTAGCTGGTTTGAATTGGATGGATTCCTGTTTAGGTTGAGTGAAAGGTAGTCTTTTCTCTGTCTCTAAATGTGATTGCGGCGATGTTTCTTTTCAGCTACAGGGACCGATTCCTAGCAGCACTGCCAGTGTCTCGTTGGGCAGGAGCTGATTTCAGTCGACCTGTTTTTACTGCCGTTGCATTCTATTTGTGTGCGAAAAAACATAAGGTGTTTTGTTAGTGATTCATTAATAACGATTGCTTGAATTGATGCGTTTATCATCATATGCTTACTCTTCAATGTTTCCTTTTCTGCAGCTCAAAGTAGATAAATTCAAGTTGATTGAGCTCTGTTGTGCATCAGAATCTGAATTTACCAGTGTATGATGCAAAGTTTCCTGCTAAATGAATTATCCTCAGGTGGCCAAGTTGCTGTTTGTTTTTCTTGTTGACTAATTACAATGGGCATGTTTGAATTATGGTTCCAGGTTTCAACATCCATGAAGGACCTTTGTTTTGATGTTTTTGGGATTTCTAGTGAAAAGAAAGATCCGAGGGCTGGGAAAGGGCATGGAGGTAAATATTATTCTATTGACATTTTACTAAGGTGTCTTAGTTCCATTTAATTTCTGCATCTCTGTAAATTTTGTGTACCTACTTAGGGTCGTAGGTCTCTATGCCTTTTAGGGAGCATAGAGAAAGAATCCTATTGTGAATTTTGAGACTTCTGTAATTCTACCATTAGGTATCCTGATCAGTAGAGAAATTTTCTGCTAGATCCTAAAACAGCATGAGCCAGTTGCAGTCTAGAAGCTTCTTTTATTTTAATAATACACCCTTTGAGCAATTCATTGTAATTTCCATATTGAGAAACAGAACTCTTGGTTGTCTTATCTGGGAAAAGGAAGCATGTTGAAGCTGGTGATGCACCTGATGAGACTCTAATTAATGTCAAAGGTGACCTTGAGGTAGTCATGCATCATATTGTTGTTTTCTCCTACTTTTACATTACACACATTCTATTTCCAGCATAACTGCAAAAGATTGGCATATGGATTGAAAAACATTTTATTGCAAATGCATGCATCTAGGTTGTGCATTCATCAAGTATGTGGGTACAAAGGTTTGTTTAGATTGTCGGGAAATGTTTAGTAGACGTAGAATGGTTGCAAAATTTGGTAGAAGTGTGGCAGTGAATGCTTAAGTGCAAGTGGGAGAAGTACTGATGTCACCGTAGCATTAAATCTCCTATGTAGGAATTGTCAAGTGGGTAATTGTGGAAGGAAATTGTGAGAAAATGGACTTTCTCCTACCTTTCTTCACTCCAAGCAGACCCATTGTAAACATGTTATGCATATTAGCACTACTGCACACTTGTATTCAAGCAGTTAAGAGATATAAGTACAGAACCATTATTCATGTCATTCCATTCTGCTCCACTTTCTTGTACATACAGAGAGCTCATGAAGTGAGAGTACCACATTGTTACGGAATTCAACCATTTTTGTGAATAACAAACTTATGTCACCTAAGTACAGCTAGAGTATTGAGACAGCAATAATAAGGTAAGGAGGAACTCTAAATCCCAAGTTAAGATATGGGTGCAGTTTGGGATTGGTTGCAATTATAATCATGGTAAAATGCATCCCCAACAATTGCAGCTTGGGATTTTAGCCCAACATTATTTACCTGATGACACCCCTTCCCATTTACACCTTACTAAAAATTCCATTGCAGCTAGCTAAAAATTATAGTTCTCATGAAATGTTTTCACCATTTAGTATAAAGTCTGTACAATTAATGTTCATATAGGTTGTTTAGATCATACATCTAATTCATATTATGCCACATTGACACAGAGAAATGCAATGTGAACAATAAACAGCAAACAGCTCTTTCTTCTTCTTCATGTAGTAAGCAACTCTTTCATCTTCACAGTGTGCCACCTTAATACATACAAAAGCAAAATCAACAATATGTAGCAAGCCACTCTTTATTCTCGATGTTAAATGAAAATAAGCATTTATCTTCTTCATTGACATTAAGCACACATGATTATGTAGCCTCCTCAAATTTAATCATTCTCAATTATACATGTCAGAAAGAAAATAAAGGCTACCTCGAGTGCACTTGCATGCTGATCTTCAAAGTTTGCTGGGATTGATAAACACGAGGCTTTCAAGACCTTCACACAGTGCTTTTTGCCCCAGTGTTATCTATGTGAAGCACAAAATGGAAAGTGAAAAGGCTACTAACTCATAACTACTACGTTGTATCTCACAATTCATATGATATGATAAGAACGATTCATATCTATTAACAAATCTTACGATTCCTATAAATAATACATTTAGGACCTTTGGATTTTTTGGGTGCTTTTAGTTCATTATTGTCTTTTCACAATATGCTTGCATTATATATTGGTCTTATTCTTTAGAAGTTGGAATATTGAAATTTGAGCTCTAATGAATTAATTATATAATATTCACTTAATAATCAAAGAAAGTTAGAGTATCGCTCATATTATTACCTTTTAGATATCTTTTATATTACTTCATATATTTAACATTTTTTGAAGGAAAATACTTATGAATCTTATGATTCTAAGGTTTACAATACACGATTTGCTGTTCAAGATGCATAACATTTTTACAATATGATTCGATTTTAACAACATATGAATTTAGGAAAGTTTTGCTTTCATCTACAAAAATCAGGCATTGAAAAGAACATGGATGTGTCTAACTTCAGTGACTGAGACTGCAATTAATCCGCATACTATTGCAATGACAGTAAGTCAATATTCTGATCCTAGTTCACCTGATAGATGAATGGATTATGGACAATTGGTCCATACTCTTGGATGCTGATGATCCAAGTCAATCATTGTCACTTCATAATAAAAGAATGAAAATGAAATCACAATTTTTTTAAACTGAAGTGGTTAGACTATTGCTGTCACTATGTGCAGCCATTACATATTCTAATATCATCTCTTTTTCTTTATTAGCATAATTTCGTGAGAATTAATCTAAAGAGATGGGGTTATTCACAGGTTCCCACCTGTAAGAAGTATAAACAGATGGAGAAACTTGCATGTGAGGAGTGGCAATCATCTGCTGTCACATGCAATAGCCATTGTAATTCAAAAGGTTTGTTTCTTAGCTTTCTTTGCTATCAGTGATCCATTTAGTTGATTACTTGTTACACATCCAACCATTTTCTTCTCTCAACAGCTTTTAACAAGAGAAAGAAGAAAACTCAACACATGGTATCGATGAATGTACCTGAGAAGGTAGTTGTAAAAACTTCATAGGAGGATGTGTATTTTGTTTACTCATCTTATACAAAGTTTTTTGATCATTTTAATGAGCTGAATTTCAACAGCTTAAATTACCAATAATTTACTATTTTTTTTTTCATATTAAATTGTATTGAAAGAACAAAACAGGCAAACAACAGTCGGGAATGTATCTTATATGCTAGAGAATTTGAGCAATTTGGTATCATTTGATTGGAATTGCACAATAATTTTTTTTTCACCAGAGCTCCAATGAGCAAATGGGGTTTACAAGGAATGTATTTTATAAGCCAAAGATCTGAGCCATTCAGTACTTGTACAAAAATAGTTTTTCTTCTACTAGCGTTGAACAATAACAATCAAGTTTCCAAGAGTCAGGAATTATACAAAACATAAGATTTCTTCTGCCAGAAAGGCATTGGCTTTTTATTTTACTTGTAGACAAGTATTATTTGATACAATATGAGCTTAATCTTTTGATGACATGAACAAATATGCTGCAATAGATTAGTCCTCCCTGATATGCCTCTAAAAATAGAGCTGCAAGAAGAAACCATTGATTAAAGAAGGGAGCAGTCAACATTCAGACGGGGTAGAAACTGTAAGAATACTTTTAAAGAGATTTTCTTCTTCGATAAGCCCATACATACATGACACATTTGGATTGCCATGATAAACAGATTTTGATGCATCATTCTTCAAATTGATACATGGCATGCCATGGGTTCCATTAATCCTCATCAAATGAAAGATACCTTTTAGATTTCATCTGGAATTTCTAGCTATTTGATAACATTTTAGATGTAGTAAGAGTTTTAATATTTTGACTAATCTAAAGGTCTCTCTGACTTGGCATGGTTTTATAGGTTCCTCAATAATATCATTTTGAAAATGCTTGATTAGAATTTGTATGCTGTGTATTGGTCCAATACGTATCTGCATTGTTCGATATGGGCTTGCATCAGTTTGTTCCAATAATGATTCTGTTAAAGGATTTCTTCTTTTATTTATGTTGGTAATCTATGGCCAGAGTAGGACTAGGACATTGATGGATTGAAAAGTTTCTTCTAAAAGGATATAGCTCTTCAATGGCAATTATCTTCTTCAATCATGTAGTTGGCAATCATAAATGCAATTCATAAGGGTTTTGTTGTGTTTCTCGTGCCAATACCATGTCGGTAGGGTCTCGTTCTTTGAATAGTATGGATTTTCAAATAGACCCTCGGAACCAGGGCTATTTAGTGCATTGGATCATGTACTGTAGAATATAACATGCCAATGACCCCCGTTTCATCAGGTACATTTTCTTTTTCTAATATCATATATTAAAAATGTTTATAATTTTTTTTAAACAAATATAAGTATTTCTATGTAAAATTTAATCTTTATTAGCAATATCAGCCCATAATATTCTTTCTCCTACCCAATATTATGCCGATATCGTTCATATTATACCGATATATATTGACCCTGAAAAAATTGATATATATATTGGCCGATATCTGTACAAACTGTAGTTGGCTAAAAGTAAACCAAGACCCACCCGAGATGAATGATAGAAGAGCATTTAGGTCTAAGTCTATCTTCTTGGTGATTTGGGCCCAGGTGAATTAAGTCTGAAATTAATTTAATTCGTAAATGATCTTGCTTTGATGAAATGACATTTTGTTAAGATCCACACGAATATGTGAAGATTGAATTTCATCCACCCCACTGGGACCCAACACAAAAGTCATCAAACGAACCCCAAGATGTGCAGATTTGTGTTTGTGGAGTGGACCAAGTTCTATGTCTTGTATTTGAATCTCGGAGAAGGCAACCTAAGAAGGCAACATAGTAGTTTGAGACTTTGAGGGAAATGTTAAGATTCATCAATAACTTAGGATAAATTATTGGTCAAGTACATGGCATGGTGATAGGTCTCTTGGAAAGATCTTTCCTTGAATATATGTCATATAAAAAATCATCTTGATTGAATGAATTAAGCCACAATTTTCAAGTTCTCCAAAATTTGACAGTCTTAATTGATCTATTCAAGTTAATTTTGGTGGATCTCATATTAAAAAACGAAGGCATTTTCAAGTCTGCATGTTGTCCCAAATCCTTTTTATAATTTCACAATGTGCAAAGAGGTGGTCTATATCATCTTCATGATATCCACAAAAAACACTATGGTTTTCATCAAGGGATTTAAGATTCCCTTCTTGCTCAGTTCCATCATTAAAATAATTTTACCTTTAAGAGTACACCACATGAAATTCTGAACTCTAGGTGGTTCTAAGCCTACCTAAACAAACGTGGAAGGGTCGGACGCGTCAATAGAGTTAAGAAGGGTTAAGCTTACCGCAACTTTCACCTAAAACTCTCCAGATGATGCATGTATCGAGATTCTTTCATCTTTCTTGTATCTAAAAATAGGAAATTCCCTTAACAACATTTAAGCTCATTGATAAAATCTCTTAAAATAGCTCCAAACTTAAGTGCAAAGGGTTTTCAAACTCGTTGTTTTCGTAAAATTTTCCTACTTTGATATTATGGTTTAATTAGAGGTCCATAACTTCATGAATCCCATCAAAATGATTTTTAGTGAGCCTCGTGCTAAAAAATAGAGCTTTTCATCAAACCCATTACATGAGACTGCATGGGCCCCACATCCCATGCTTACAAGGAGGTGATCATTTGTGATATTACTGATGTAGTACATGTAAGAAGTGAGTCTCTGCTGCCTCTAATTTCCAATGTTGCTCCATGGGAAAAATAGTATAAAATAAAATAAAATCCAAGCAATCATAGTGTAAAAACATAATAAATTAAAGACTTACACATTTATGGACTGATTGGATGGAACTTAAGCTTAATTGATAAAGCCTGTATAAGGTTATTTATAGAAAATATTGAAGGGGACCATGGGAATTCAAGGCTTGACCCTAGGAGATATTTGTGTACTACAAATCTATCTATAGAAATGCTCTTGCTTCTCTTTTACTCCATTTTGATTGGCTGGCATAATAAATATGGGAACCTTGCAGGGTCCCACTGTATAATTTACTCACCCTCTTGTATATAGAAGAGTCAAAAACTATATTTTGTTTCATTATCAACACAATAATGGCCATGATATCTAGTCCCCACAAGGGCTCTTAAATGAAATAAATTAGATCTCGTCCTTCCCACATGATTTGTCTGCTTTGATAATTTTTGTCTTCCATTGTGTTACCAAACTCACAACAATGGTCCAAAAATGAGTTAATTAAGCCGATATGATTCGGATTCGCCCGATACAGATTCGACTCAGACAGGACGAAGCCACCTTTACCTGATTTCTAGTGATTTCACTTTTAATTCTTACCTAAGAGGTTGGTTTGACAGTCAAGATTTATGTCTCATAAAGTGAGGTATTGAGTTTGATTCATGCCCAACTTCAACGGGTCACTCCTCTAGGCTTAACTGGTGTGTGTGGATTGAGAGATTTGCACATGAATATAGGATTAGTCTCACCTCCAATATGGGATTGGAATACCCATGTTGTAAAAAAAATCTTATCTAACCAGGCGAGAGCTATTTGAGATTTTGAACATCACATCAAAGTATAAATTTCTCCAATATGGGGTCGGGATACCCATGTTACGAAAAAAAAAGCAGAAATTTCTGCAGAAACCATAATGCCACTTTCGTACAAATTTTTGTTAGGTACCCTTAATATCCCCTTTTATTACTTACAGATCAAAACAAGCTTAGATTTCTTTCCCAGGGTTGATCAAGTTGCAAATTGTATTGTGGGTGCAACCAATCCTATTTATTGTTTTTATAGCTTTAAGCTTTCAACAAATGATAAGGCTCTGGAAATTTCACTTGGCTGTATTTTTGGAAAGAAAATTGCAGTATTCTGAAATGATGGAGATGATGTCTCCCAACTTCATATGTTTGGCAGTGGTTGGCTTGTAATTTAGTTGATAAATTCATTCTGACTCCACTCTTTTCATTCACTTGCAAGTATTTCTGGAACTTCCTTATCTAACACTGGACTGCTTGAATAGTTGCCAATTGAGCAAGTAGTACATTCCGTAGAGCTAAAATCCTAAGATTGTAAAATGAACTGATCAATATGGAAAGAGCCAGTTAGAAGCTGCTTATGTATTAAGTAATTAGTTACAAAAAAGGCGGTCTAACATAATTAGTCCGAAAAGTAAAGAAAAACAAATTATTCAGCACCGCACTACATAAAAAAAAGATAAACCACGATCGTTCCTAAGAACACCACCTATCTCTGCTGGACCCGATTTTTCTCTCAAAGGTCCATCGATGTTAAACTTCATCACATTTTGTTGAGAGGGACACATGTGACAAGAGGTCAAACAATTCTCCTATCTTCACTTTAACAAATCTCTCAAGATGGCAGAAAATCAGTAGTTTTAAGCCCCTTAAAAACCTTTCTAAATAACAACCACATGCACAACTTCCATTTTACCTTTGAAAAAGATCATTAGCCCTGGAGGATCGTCTTTCAAATATTCTAGAGTTCTTTTTTTTTTTTTTCCAAATGGTCCAAAAAACTGCAGCCAGAACCATTTGCCAAGTAGATTTCCGCCTAGGGCTAAGCCTCGAAACAAACCATGAACTCACTATCCCACTGCATGTTCTATCGAAGACCCAAGGGACATCAAACAGGTTCAAGAAATTTAACCATAAATGTCTTGCAAAGGGGCAGTTAACGTCCTCATCCTTCCTCTATTCTCATAGGAAAACCGGCTGATATTTTGAAGAGGTAAATGTCAGCCGGGGTCCAAACCAACAAATTTGATTCCAGCCGAAATTGTTACTGAGGGCAAGTGATGGTGACCAATGGTGCTCACATGTGCATACTGGTGAGTGAAAAGGACATGATAAGAGGCACTGGAATAGTAGGCAATAACATAAGAATCTCTCTTTTCCAATGTTTGAAAACTGAACTACTAATTAAACATCTTACCCGACTGAAGGTGTCTAGACATCTCACCCTACTAATTTTGCGGGACATGTGAAGACCTCCCAATCCACATACACCGAGTTCTTCTCGGAAGAGTGCCCCCAACTTCCTGAGGCAGGTTCTTGACTGTCAGGCCAACCCCTCTGGTTTGCTTTTATGAGTTATATGAGTACTGGTCGCTGGTTTTTATTGTATTATTACCATATTGATCATGTACCTGTACGAGGTTCCTATCCTTCACCTATCATCCACTGAAATTTATCTGAATTCTGACAGCTCAACACAGAAAAGGGTGTTTCTGTCCCTTGTTTATGGGGTCGTAACCTTCGTCACCTTTTCAACAAATAGCATTAAAATTTCATTTTTGGTGTCAATTTCACTGTCATGTCATGCCAACCTATAATTCTTTTCCTAGAAAAAGAGAAATGAATCCATGGGATCCACCTTAGTCAGATGTTAGTTAAGGAATTGAATGTGGTTCTTGGGCGATCTGGTTTGTCAATCCATACGACATTCTCTTGTCCTCTGCTCTGCTTATAGACAGACAGAATAGTTAAAATTGATTTGTAACCAATGCAAATTAGAATTTCATGATGTGTCAGACCTTAATGTGATTGGACCATGACCCAGAACAAAAGCAATCCATTTTGGCATCCAAACATTACAGACTTACAGAGTTTCTCATTTCTAAGTAGGTGTTCTATTCACGTCATCTATTTTCTGGCTGCCAATGGAGATGTTTGGATTGCCCATTACTGAAATTTATTTCTGTGATAATCACAAATGGCTTAATTTTTGGAAATTGTTTTTTGTTATCACTCGAAAGAAAAAGACCAACGTAGCGGTAACAATATGTTCTGCAATTGCATTCAGTCATGAAGTATTTATGTATTCTCTCACTTGGGCAACATGGGTTGTGCATTTTTGCATGAATTTTACCCATATATGATGAAATTTGCGCAGCATCGTGTTTGAAAACACATCAAATCGATAGATGAAGTTGGAGAAGTGTCATGAACATGAAATGAATACATAAACAAGTAAACATGATCCATATAGACCTAGGAAAAACAAACATGCTTACACCAGGTTTTGCCTGTTTGTGATGCATTTTGCTGGAAAAGGTGCCTTACAAAGGGAGTTATTCAAGATTCCTTCAACAGCAATTGAAAATGTTTTTATCCTAGAAGGCAATAATCTACATCTTTTGTGAATCACCTGAAGATTTCACCTGATCCAACTGCAAAGTTGGCACTTCCCATATTTGGAAAATGCATTTGCCCATAATCAAACAAAGCCATTTTCTAAGCATGAAACCTCGCCAATGACAGCGAATGATCTGATATTGGTTTCTCATAAACTTCATAGGCATTTGTCGCTACTGAAAGTGCCTTCCCACTCCTGCAACCCAACAACAGACTAGGCTGGCATCTCTTTTCCTCCTTGAGTTTGACAACTGCTGATTCCTTAGTACTGGAAGTTCTGGCTGTGATCATCTGGTCATATTCTGCCACGTTCCGCCATGGTCTGCTTTGATCATAATCTGATGCCACAGAGAAGTTGACGGCACTATCAGTGACGATGCTCCACTCGATGCACTGCTCACTTGGTTCATAACCGTCGCTCCACATGTCATCGGATATGGTCCCATTGAAGAAAGGGTGACCCTTGCATGAAAGACTATCAATTTCGAATAAGTCTGAGCTGGTTTCACTCTGAAGATCCTCATCCTCCCCTTCTACATTGCTCATTGCACGGCTATTTGGACTTGAGCCCGTCTTCTCCTTTGCCAAAAAAGGCGAACCAAATGACCCAATTGATATTCGTGCGTTTTCTAGTACTTCACCAAACGGTCTTCCAAGGGTCGGATTTCCTACCACAGGATTTAAATTTGGGAAAGAAAATGAGTCTTCTCTCTCAGGAACAACAGCCCCCTCGCCTGTTATGGTGTTACCCATCTCTTCTGCTTGGTTTCTCGTTTTCTCCTCTGCTTTTCCTCTTGTCTTACTAGGTTCTCTGCTGAAGATCACTGCATTCTGAGGTTCCCCAAGATCTGTAATTGTATCTCTGTGAGCTGAATTGCAGTTCTTCTCAATCTTTTCATCGACGCCAACAGATTTCTTGCCATAACAAGAGCAGTTGCAGCTGAAGCTTCTTATTAATCTCTTAGCACTGAACAATTTTTGCACGTTTGGAGGTGGGTTTTTCTCAAAACCTGGCAATAATGTGCCTTCGCCTTTTGAACTGGTCTCCGAACAGGTGCTCGAAGTTCCTGACTCAATTGAAGTTTTCAATTGTACTAAATCAAGTTTCCCATCTCGTTTTGATTGCCACGGCTTTGTGGCATTTGCGACAATTGCCATATGGTCCACATCCATTCCTCCACTGAAGTACTTTTCTGCATTGAAAACACTGATTTCTCCATTCTGATTGTACTTCCTTCGTGAGCTTCTTCGGTAGAGAGGTTCCTTCACATGGCCTGCAGTGCAACTTGGGTTCTGATTTGACTCACTGAACTCCAGTGCATAGATCTCTGCAAGGTTGCCGAGATAAGATGAAAATGATGCACCATGGAGACGATTTCGGTCATTTTCCAAATTGAAATTTTGGGCAATTCTGGGACTGTTTGCTGGGGTTATTGTGACTGTAGACATGGATTTTGAGAAAGGGAGCAGCACTAGTCGAAGGAATACCAGCTCTTTCACTGAGAAAGTTGATTTGTTCGTAGAAGGACTAGCTCTAATTTTTTTTTTTTTTTGCGAAGAGTAAGAATGCTCAGGAAAAGTTTGGATTTGAAAAGGTTAAGAGGGAGAAGAAACTTGATTTAGAGAGGCTTGAGTTCTAGATTTCAAAATGAAAAGATGCTGACAGAAGCATAATTAGACTGTTGAGAGACTGGAGATCAAGAACTCTTCAAAAGCAGAATAAATATAAGGAAGCTAACTCAAGGCAAGAAATTGAATTGAACAAGCTCATTGTAGCATCAGCTGAAGAAAAATGAAAAATTAAACAAAAGATACTGATTTGAGCAAGTTCAAAGAGAATGCATTTACTAGTGGACCAAAAGAAGAACAAATAACAAAACAAAGTGGAGGATCAACCTCTCTGAAAAAAAAAGAGAAAAAACAATCAGAGAAAGATGGAAGGAGGAACTTTGAAAGAGTATTTTGAGGATGATTGTGCTGTTGAGATTTGAGAAACAGGTGCTTAAATAAAGGAGATTTGAAGATGAAAAATGTGGATTCATATCACATCATCACATGGCAGGTGAGAAATTATAAATTTGAATGACCAATAACTGTGAAAAATTGCTAATTTGAATGCCCATAAAAATTGAGCAGGTTAATCAAACTTCCAAACTGTATACATTGTTTTCAAAGAGCCAGGCCCATCAGAAAAATCATAATAATTTTTATTATAAAGAAAATAATAGATAAATATTTATATTTTTTTATAATTGATTTAAAGATAAGGAGTCGGAGGAAGACAATTTAAACTAACTTGAATTACTATGATAGAATAATGCATGCAACAATTTGGATTAATTATTGTGTGAGCACAACAGAGGCCTTACACGTAAAACAAGATTTTTGTGTGAGCTTTGTTTAGAATTTTTTGAAAGGACATGTAGCAATAAAATATCGGATATGGCTAGGAATTTGTTTCAGGAAGTGAGAATCTTGAGTTCGATTTCCACTCTACTCTAAGGGCCACTTCTTATAGAATTCCTTGGTGTGTGTGGATAGGATGACTTGTACATATCCTAAGGATTAGTCGGGTGTTCTAAGAGGCCTAGACACCTTGGTTATAAAAAAATATTGAGTATCGCACTTAATTTCAAGATATCATTAAGAATGAGAGTGTGATATTATCGCACTGTTATTAGATTGATTTGATGCCTTTCTGTGTTGAACATAAGGATGATGGTCCAGGAAATGTCCAAACTTAAGCTTGACAACTCAGGTTCAAGGGTTGATCCTGTGCTTCTTAGACAGTCAAAAGCTTAGGTGCCTTTATAAGCATTTAAAATTTTCTTTATATACTAATAATAAAATGACCAGAGTGTAGCTCAACTGATTATCTCCCACATCAGGAATCGGGAGGTTGCGGGTTCAATCCCCCATGGCCTAACTTTGGGGTACGCTAGGGATAATGAGATCATCTGTGAAGATTTTACACTGGATATTCTGCAATTTTTCACACATAAATTCAAAAAAATCTAGGCCAACAGGATCGCAACACCATAACTTGTGATAGGTCATTTAACCACATTAATTAGACCAGTGCAGAGGGGGTCAGAATGACAAAAGGACTTGAATTTTGTACATAGGTAATCCATGATTCAAGAAGAATGTACGACACTGTGCAACTCATAAATATCGCATTCGATTGCATCGCTTGCCAATGGGTATAGAAAATGATAGAATAGATAATAGAGAGCGTTTGCAAATCGGTATGGATGGCATCTTAAATACGAAATATCAATTGTGGGCTAGCGTATGAAGAGCATTTTCATCTAAAAAAAGTTTGATTGACCGTATGAGATACTTTTACTTGAATAAATTTTTTGGGATCACGGTCACTAGGGCTGTAATTCGGATCGGGTGGGTCGGGTTTCTTAAAACCCAACACGATCCGAGTTGATTTATATAGAATCCGACCCGATCTGAATTCTCAATCCGAATTAATCCGAATCAAACTGAATTCTGACCTGACACGCATTTTGAACCCATTTTAGACTAATTTTAGCAGGGTTGGGTCGGGTTGTGTCGGGTCGGATCGGGTTAATTTATAAAATCCTCAACCCGACCTGAGAATGAAAATTAATGATCCTACAGTTAACATATTATTTAAATAATAAAATTTCTTTTAAAACTTTAAAGTTATTTTTTAATCACTGTGTATCTTTAAAATTTCTCAAATTAAATATCCGGACTAATTACGATAACCTGATAAAAATACTTTAAGACTTCAAGGTCTTTTGACACTCCCAAATGCTTAAAACAGAGTGTTTTACAAATAAAGGTATCTCTAGGGTGTGCCAAAAATACATTTAGGAGTGTCAAAAGACCTTTAAGTCTTAAAGTATTTTTATCACGTTATCATAATTTGTAATACCCTGCCCCAGATTAGGCGAGTTTTAGCTCGTTAATCGTGTTTAACCGGTTGATCTTGAGGTTTTTGGTTAGGGCTTCGAGGAAAGCCCAAGTTTGGCCCGATCTGAGCCCGAAAACTCAGTGATTCAGCTCGTCGAGCTGGAGGGGCATTTTGGTAATTTACCACTTCTTGTGTATATTTTTATAAATTGTGTGATTTTGTGAATATTATTGGTGAATAATGTTTTCCTTAATGAAGGATTTACATTTCTGATTTTAAAATAAAATTATTTTTAGAAAATGATATTTAAATATCGCCCGTCAAAATCCCGAAAAGGAGTTTTAATTATTTTAAATAATTTCGGGAACAAGATAAATTTAGAAAAGGGTAACTGGTGGTAGACCATTTTAAAAATGATCTAGATATTTCATTTCACTTCAAAATAAGATTTACAAATTAGTTATTTTTACATTTGTTTAATTAAGTAATTATGAGTAAAATATGAATTTTATTTAAATAAATGGTTTTTAATAAGAGTTAAAATCCAAAATTTTTATGGTGACTAAGATTTTTAAAACCCAACCTATCTGTAAGGTTGGATTAAATTTTTGAGCTTTTAAAATTATCTTTTTAGTTAAAAATCCAATTTTTATCAAAATGTGGCCCTTTTTGCAAATATTGGAAACTGGAAGGGCTGATCTGCAAAAGTAAACCTGCGGTTTACTGTAGCAGCGTTCAGCCACCGCAGGCGCATGCCCCTGCTACCCGATTTTCCGGCGATTTTCCGACGTCCCGTCCCATCGCGCGTGCCGGATTTTCTGGCCGAAAAACCCTATAAATTCCGGCTCAATTTTCGGTTTTAAACTCCCACTGATTTCCTTCTCTTCTCCCTTCTCTCTACTCTCTGATTTTCAGCCGAGCCTTTAAGTTTTTGAAACAGTAACTTAGAGGAAATTTTCAAAGAAGATCCGGTTTTCAGCCCAGAAACTCAATCAAAGGTAACCACTGCATTCCCCTTTCAATTTCGACCGATTTGGAATAAAAAAATTTTGGATTTGGCTCTGATTTCAGTGAGAAAATCGATTTCAAAAATTTAGGGAAAATTTTAGGGTTCCTCGTATCAGTGAGCTTCCGGTGTTAATATCGGATGGCTCACTGAGTTTCAGAGCTCCAAACCTCTCCCTATGGAAAGAGGACTCCCGGAGGAATCCATCGGACCGGTCAGATGTAAAAACCGAGTCCAGAAAATAGCCCATTTCTTATTTTCGGTTTTACTGTTCACCGGCCGTTCACGGTCTGTTGCAGACAGTGAACGGGGAAGAAGAAGAGGAAGAAGAAAGAGAAAAAAAAAAAATGGAAAAAAAATAAAAAATAAATATATATATATATATTTTTTGATATTAATGTTGCTGTGATTTTAAAAGGTTGGTTCCCATTGGAAAAAAAAAAATATATATTATAATAAAATAAATGAATAAATGAATAAAATAATTAAATATTATTATTTTATTCCAAAAAAAAAAAAAAAAATTTATTTGAGAATATGGTTGCTTATGATTTCGAATGGTGGTTCCCACCGAAGAAAAAAAAAATGAATAAATATTTAAATAATTAAATATTATTATTTTATTCCAAAAAAAAAAAAAAAAAATTTATTTGAGATTATAGTTGCTTATGGTTTTAAATGTTGGTTCCCATCGAAGGAAAAAAAAAAAAAATTTTGAATAAATAATTAAATAATTAAATATTATTATTTTATTCAAAAAAAAAAAAAATTATTATTTCGTTAGATTATGTGATGTGATGGTTTATACCCCCCTTGTTAAATAAAACTGTACTAACCCCTTTCTCTTATTATTTATAGTGTAAATATTATTGTATCCGCTTTCAGTCCGACATTAGTCGGGAACTGAGTGATTCACTTTTAGGCCGGCACTATAGTCGGGCACTGGGTGACCTCGAGGCCTACTCAAAATGTCAGCTCTGGTCCTAACCAGAAGACAACCGAGAAGTGACCCGAGGATCTAGACCTCACTCAATACGTCAATCTGGTCAATGCCCAGAAGACAATATGAGTTTGGACTGAGCCCCTTTTTATTATTATATTATTATCTTGTGGATGATTTAAAAAGGCTAGAAACCAAGTAGGAGACTCATTTCCATGAACCCTGGATATTTTGTGGGAAAACGTGTGATTTCCAAATACTACGTATATGTACGTATCTGATATGTATATTGATTGCGCACTTGCATGTTGTTTGACAGATACCGCGAAACCACACGATCACGGTGAGGGAACTTAACTCTGCAGATTTTGTAAACAGGTGTTATATTGAGCAATGAGTGGTTTCGGTTTTGATGAACCCACTCATGTGCCTATACATGATGCACTATGGTAAGAGTGCTGTGATGATTTGATATTACGGTGTTGACCGTATGTGTATGTAAGACTGCTTCCACGTACCTGGGCTATTGAACCAATATCGGCCATATGAGAGATGGTTTATGTCTACTGGACCATGGGCGGACCATGCTGTCGTCAGTTGCTGACTTGAGGGTGTCAGTACCGGTTACGTTTAAGAGCCGGAGATGTACTTGCAAGGATGTATTTTGACCGTGTCGGGACTTAATACTGGTCTCAGTGTAGTCGGCAGGCGTTACGGTGGATAATGGCAGTGATTGATAGTTGATGATGTTATTATCTTATTTGAGATTATGCTTACTGTTATCAAGCATGTGATATTAACTGTTGTTAACCTGTTTTACTATTTGCTGAATGTGCATTGTTAATTATCCTTCACTGGGCTAGTTAGCTCACACCACTCACCTTTCAGGCGATGAACCCGAGGAGGAGGACCCTCTCTTTCAAGCTTAGGGCGTTTGAGCTAAAGCAGTGTTTTGGGATTCCCCCGGAGAGGAATGCCCTGATCTTTCTGTTGGTTCTAGGAACCGTTGTTTTTGTATTAAGTACCGGATGTCGTACTTAATTTATGTTTAAATGTTGTAATCGGCTATGTTGCCATTTTAGATAATGTTATGATTGATTAATCAATGTTGGTATCTGTTTGATCGTATTATGAGTGGATGTTATTGTTGTGTTGTTTTTGCTTTGTCTTTGGGGCAGGCATATGGTACATGTTTGAGTCCACTTAACGGGCTGATGTGTAACCGCTGGGCCTAACTGTTGATCCGGCTCAGTAAGAGTGCTTGTGGTTTAGTTTACTTACCTTTCAAAAAAAAAAAAAAATTCAGTCGCGTTCCGGGCCCACCGGTCGGGTCGGGGCGTGACATAATTAGTCCGGATATTCAATTTGAGAAATTTTGAAAATACACAGTGTTTAAAAAATAACGTTAAAATCGATCGATCGATCGATTTGTTAAGCTGATTTTAGTTTCGCTCATTTTCAGGATCAATCGATCGATCGATTGATTTTCATTCTCAGGATCAATCGATCGATCGATTGATTTCTTCTTCGTGCTTCGATCGATCGATTTCTTCGTATTAATTCTGCACGGAAGGACGGAAGGGCAGAATGGTATTTTTCACCTAAAATCCAAATTTCGGTGTCTGCTGGCAGAAAATGTCGGTGTCTATATGCCCAGCCTGGTTAAATTGATGGGAAGAAGTAGTGGCTTTATAGCCAGCCATGCATGCATCACTTTCTAGTGGAGAAACAGATTTTTGCTTGATTCCTGAGATGTTTTGCATTAATTTATGTACCTGAATGGGTGTAGTTGAACTGGTTATCGGTTGTGGGTTCAAGTTTCCATGGCTTAATTTCGGTGTGCAGTAGAAGTAGTTGACTCACTCTTAGGAGTTTTAGCAAGACTATGTCTGACTTTTCCACACGTAAAGTAAAAAAAAAAAAAAAGATCTCCTGTGGTTTGTGTGGCTGAGGTTGCAAGACAAGCTAGTAATTTATGCGCCTTGCCTCTCTTTCTGTCGAAAGTAGATGTTAGGAAAAATATGTAAATTAAATCAATGGCTGCATGATAATTATAAAAGAAACTATCATCTGATGGGGGAATAAAACACAAACTACAGATTAATAACACACAAGAATACAAAGATTTACGTGGTTCGGCAAAAACTTATCTATGTTCACGGAGCATGATGTATAATTCCACTCTGAAGAATAGTTTGGACAATTGGTTAGAAGGATTCCCAACCTTTTCCCTATGTCCCCTTCATAGTCTCTTATTTTCTCTCCATTTTCTTCTCTCCTCTCTCCCACTGAGAAAGCCCCAAAATTGAAAACCCTAGAGAGAAATAGCCCTTATATAGTGACCATTACAAATGACAAAGACTGGGCCCTCTGGGCCTTACATAACACACTTTGGCCCAATCGGACCTTTTGAGCCAAACCCAACACAGCAATGCTTTTCATAGGCAGACCATTTATTTGGTTATGGCATCCAATATACAGTATCTAGCTGACTCTAAGACTATTATATTTAAACTCAAACTCTAATCTAATATTAAACTAAACTTATCTCTTAACAGAGATTAACACAAACTAAGACTCATAATCCAATACTAATCTGATATATTCTAACAGATTTAATTTCATTTCTGTTCTTCTTGTGGTGTTCTTTCTCTACACTCTAATTCTTGTAAAGGGGTGCCAACTGCATGGAATTCAAGTGATTTCAACAATTGAGGAGATGTCAATATCTTGACTACATGTTTCAGCTAAAGCAGAAAGGCTTAGAAATAGAAGCCTTCCTTATGGTTGACTACCCTCTGCCTGCTATGGTTGAATCCATGGATGGGTATGTAGGGCCACCCTGTGCCATACAAGCAGAGCTGGGATTCAAATTATAAAAAAAGACAAAAAGGACAATCTAGTGTTAGTGTTGACCGTGAGATACCTTAAAATTTTAAGATTTTTAGGCAAAACAGTTAAGATGGAGCTCTACAGCAGAAGTTCAACTGTAGATTATTTTTTAGACCTATTTTGAGAGTCATAGGCGGCCCACACCGCCTATAATCAGGGCCAGCCCTGCCTAGCGTTATATTTCTAGTTTTAGTGCTTGTTTCATTTTTACTTTGAGCAAACCTGTCCTTATTGTTTTTCATTGGATTGCACCAGTAAGAAACACTACAGCGGAACTTCAAGGAGAAAACCAAGCAGAAGTGGACAGCTGCCCCCTTTTTCAAATTTACATGGGGAAGTAATTCAATTCTTAGGGCAGTAGTGTTGACAAGGGACACATCTCATTTTCAGTTGGTTGCAGCTCGAAGTTTCTCTGTTATATTTGCTCTGGACTTCTCGTTAGAACCATAAGGAAGGTTCTGCATTTTTTCCTTCTTCTTCCCGATCTAAACATATTTAATGAATAGATGCATTTATTCATAAAAAAAACTTTTTCCATCGAAAAATTCTAATGAGAGAGGCTGCTCTTTAAATATTAAGGTGAGTCGTATACTTTCTGATAAAATATATAGAGATCATCATGTCGAATTTGATCTCTATTCGATAATATTGATCTTATAATTTTAGATTTTAAAATTTTAATTATTACACAATCATTTATTTTTTAATCTATATATTATGATAATCAAATTGAGAATCTTTTTATTTTATGAAGTTTGGTATGGCATGAGTTATGCCTGCATTGGTGGCTGAGTGGCTGAATTGTACTATGCACTGAGGCAGCTATCCCTTTTTGCCACTATATAGAGTCTTTGGTGGGAATGTAATAATAAGAACTTCAAATGTACAGTTGAGTTGAGTTCATCGGTGGCAAGACGTAGTTTCACCAAGTGTGCATTATGGGCTCTATTCCTATAGACTACCTCCATGTGAGATATCGACATATCGACCGATATTTGTGCCCCTTATATCATTATATTTTGAGAGGGCATTTCTTTCACCCCCTATATTGCATGTACCTTTTTCATTAATTTTTTTATGATCTGTATTTGCACGGCTAGTGCCATATATATATATAAACTGCGGAGTAAATATAAACTCTAGGAAACTCACAAAATCTAAAGGGGATAAATTTTTGAGATCATGATTCGTCATGCCTTCAAAAAGGTGGGCCACGTAAGTGGGCCCACAAGCAGATGAACGATGGGACCATCTCGTGGATATTTCCCGTTCTCTCATCCGCACGTTCATTCGACCTGAACACTCAACAGGGGATAGGAGAAGAGGAAGCTCTACTTCTACTACTACTACTTCTTCTTCAACTTCAGCTTTACTTTGTTGAGTTCACTTGCGTTTGCATATGGTGTTGAGGAAGATTATTTCCCCTCTGCGTGCTGAAATCCTCGAACCCTAGAAGATCCTATCTCCCACATTTCTTCGCCCGCATTTTGCACCCAAATGGAAGTTCTAGCTTGCAGTCCTTCTCTGCAGCCCAATAAACGTTTCAGTCGCAGAGAGATCTTTGTCGATGGAGTTTCGTCCATTTGTTCTCGTAAAAAATTACTGGATATAGAGCCACCGCATGATGATTCTTCTCAGACCATCTCCGTCAGAAGGTCCGTTCAATTTCTTCTGCACTAGTAATGCTACTTCTTCCTTCTTTTTTTTTGAAATGGGGAGGAATGCTCGAATTGCGGAGCAAAAACTGTTGATTACTTGCGATTGGGGCAACGGCATTGGCTTTCTCCAATTTCTGAGCAGATATTTTCAGAAATCTTAATCCCGTCCCTTTTTATTTCTGCGAATACGTTTGCTTGCTAAACAATATTTTATTTAGTTATTTTCATTTAAATTGTAAATATTAGAGAATTTATAAACCTTCGACAATCTGATTCATAACTAATGTCCATTATATACATGTACATAATAATTAGATAAACTCATAACTAGTAAACTCATTGTCTCCCTCTACTTCCTCACCGTTGGATCAACACATTTGTCATGTTGATCTTGTCATCTGCTCCACTATCATATCTTTCTTGTCGAACTACTTTTGTTCCACAAATAGTATCATTTGACTGTTGGATTATCATCTTTTACTTGTATTTATATGAAATCAAGGTTTAAAGATTTCAATCTCATTTGACATATTTAACGATAGGATTCTGATTTTATAGTGTGTGGAATAACTAAATAAAGACAGCCTTCACATTTATTTATGTGACAGGAACTGCAAGAAAAACATATTGATGGCAAAGTTAGAATTTGAGAATCAATTCTTTCATGTCCACCAACCGTTTTTGGCACTGTACTTCGCCAAGGTGGCCTCACTTTTTGTTATTTTTTTTCTAAATAAATTCAGTTTAAAACTTGACATCAACAACCCCAACCCCTCCCCTCCCCCCCCTCCAAAAAAAAAAAAATCCAAAAGGAAAGGGAAAAGAAAAGTAAAAACCAAAAAATTCGACGATCTAGTCGATATTGATTCCTCAGATGAGAAATTTGGCTTTATAGAGTTAAGTTGAATATGGCCTATTTGATGAGATTTAATGAGTGCCTATTGGTCCATCCCTCATTGTCTTTTAATGGCCTGAGGCAAGGCATCACATGCAGTAGCCAATGGTTAAGTGAATAGAGTTGTCATGTTCATCTCGTGCCACTTTGTGTGAGGGTAGACTTTTTAATAGTTATCTAGAGTTCGCTTAAAATTCTACTTTAGGGTTTGGAATTGGTGCAAGGGAGTCATTTCCCAAATTTGGTCAGGCAGGGCTATAGTATCTGTACACGTTTAGACTTTCAAATCTATTGAATTTTGCTTGGTTTCTCTTCTGGCTTTTGCATTGGTGTAGGATGCCTTCTGCTGCTTCTTTTTTCCTTTTCCGATTAAATGGCTCATTTCACTCTTGTGCATTGGAGTTGGTCCATTTGTGTATATTATTCCTACCCTAGACTAAACATTATAATCTATAGGTGTTGCTCTTTCACATGATTTGCACCAATTGATTCTTCCTATTATCGGTGGTTGATTTTCTCTTCTAGTATCTAGGATCATTGTTATGTGGGATTTGTTTTATGATCATGTCATGTCACTGCTGTTTAAAACTTTTAGTAGTCAAATGTCTACTTTTGATACTTAATTTTGTCTTAATCAAAGATGTTACAGAATCTAAACTGATTTTAATGTACGTTTTTTGTTCATGTTTACTTACAACTTTGATGTGGGCATCATAAAACAAGTCAGTCCATGTAAAACATCTTATCAAATTCGAGTTATTGGAAAAGTAGAAGTTAAAAAGCTGACTTCAGATAGATGGGACAAAGGTTTTGATTGATGGTGGTGATGATGATAATGATAATGATTTACACAATCCCAATAAATTTATAGTAAAATGTCTTAAATCAGCAAATAGTTTGTTAAAACTATGGGATGCGAAGAGTGAATTAAGTTATTGTGAAGCTGATATTCCCTTTTGTTGCTTTCTTTCTTGGTCATGGAATTCTTATCATGTTTCTGATACTTCTAGGTTGGCCGAAGATTATTCAAAAGATTTAGGTAAAATAATATGCAAAGGCATCCCTTTTCCCACACGTCGAGTGTTTGCCACATCTGCTATCTATTTATTTTCTCATTCATCAAGGTACTTTTCAGGTTCGCACTGTATAGCACCATTGTTCTTTCAATTATTTCAGTTTTTTCTTAAGGTTTACTGTTGATTGTACTTGTTTATGTAAAATTTTCCTAACCATTTGTTCCATTTCATTCCTTCATGTAGCTTATTTTCATGGTTGTTAACTACACTGAAGATATCTTATATTAGGCCATTTTCTATGGCTTTATAATAATGTCCTTTGAATTCCTTTCATTTTTTCTTTTCAAATTTCCTGGTGTGGAGGCTTAGAGTGGGGGATACAAATATCAAATTACTAGAAGGCTATTGAGACAAGCACAAATGGAATCTGTCAAGGCATTGAAAACTCAATCTAACTATGGTAGACCAATCAAGGGCCAGATATTGAAGATGAACATGGGAAATACATCAATGGGCTCCGAAGTTAGATGTTGCTGTAGTTGTTAAATTGGACTCCACTTTCTTTTGATCTCTCTCTCTCTCTGCTTCTCTTTATGGGCACCCTTTAAATGTGCACTTCACATCGCCTCCTACCTCAAAAGGGAAACAAATTTCTTGAAGCCCTGTTTACATGAATCCTCAAAAAAGAAATAAACTCGGCTTCACTATCATCAGCTCCACAAGTACTGGCTGAATTTGAGAGAAGTCATGAGCAGATGCCCTGCACCTTGATGTCCATTAACATTTAGATAACAAGCACCCTATAGAGGTGGCTTCTTCATTTGGACAGTAAGAGGTTTTATCATGTTAATTTATCACACTGAACCCTTCTCTATGCTTTCTCAAAACTCAATGTATTAAATTTCCAATCCTGTTGAAGTATTGCTTTTGTGTTAAGATACGCACAAGAATACTTTTGTTTGTGTTTGTATGCTCACCAGCATTTTGCATGCATATGTTTTTGTCTATATATGGACCCAATTGTACATTTATTTTTATGCATTCTGATCTCGCTGTGGTTTTGCCACCCTTATTCATGCATTGTCTGACATGGCTGTAAAACCAATTGGACAAATGCATATTGGTTCTGAGTCTGTTATTTTCATTCACAGCTCTTGCTTTGGGGGATCCATCCATGACAATTGAGAAAGTGACTCCAACTGTCTACCCATCTGGGACCCTTTTCCCTTCTGAGGTTGGTGCTTGAATATACTGCTAATTCTACTCATGTTTCTCTGCCCAAATGATTCTTTAACTGTTTCACTGTACTGTATTTGCCCGTGTGTCTGTTGCTTGGGGGCTTAACTTGATTTGTGTATATTTTACAGGATAGGATTGTCCAACTTTTTGAAAAGAATACTTACTCTGTTGTCAACATATTTGATGTAACACTACGTCCTCAGCTTAATATCACAGGTGTTGTTGAGGTATGTTTTCGTGTTTCTCATTTACCGCTTTTGGTATTTATAAAACATCATATTTGATCAATCATTCATGTCTTGTATGCAGTTTTAAGACAACTTGCAAATGAAAAGGTTTATAACAAATGTGAACTGTTTGGATCACTGATTTCATGTTTAATCCTGTCAAGCATTTAGTCCATGTATTATATCATGTTTATCATTTGCTGATTAAAGATATGATTTTTTTAATGAAAATACATGAGCCAGGTTCCTGAAGGAAATGGTTCTGGAGTGGTGTGGGATGGACAGGGACACATTGTGACAAACTATCATGGTATGAACTACTGAGATAGACTGTGATTTGCTATTCAAATATAAAGGAAATTGTTACAAACTCTTGTTCTAGTTGACAAGTATGTCCCAACTTTTCTTGTTCTTGTTACAAGGATATTTGTTTTCTCTCCAGCAGTCTTTTTTCTTGATGCACTTATAAGTGAGAGGTTATGCTATGTATTATAAATGCATACTATATGTACATTTAGAACTAAGTTGCTTCATGTTATAGAAAAATAAAAATTGAACTAAACGGCTCTTGATGGTTGTTGGCATATTAATGTTTGATTGTAGTGTGATACATGTTTTATTTTTTTAAAGCATTTTCTTTATTTTTGTCCCAGTGGTTGGTAATGCTCTTTCAAGGAATCCGAGCCCGGGACAAGTTGTCGCTCGGGTCAACATTCTCACATCTGAGGGGTGAGGTTTTGAGTGCTTACTTGTCCTCTGAGAAGAAAATTTGTGCTATTATGGGTTTTCTATAGCTTCTTTCAGTTGGCAATCATTTGTCATCCTTACATGTTTTTATTGTGGAATGAGTTATTACTGACTGAACTTATTTCATGAAAGGGTTCAAAAGAATTTTGAAGGTAAATTGATCGGTGCAGACCGTGCTAAGGATCTTGCTGTCTTGAAGGTAGATGTTTCTCTTAGTTTCTTTCTTCTTCATACTGCCTCACTGGTTTTCCATGCCGATGTACAAACTTCAACATGTGCTTTAAACGATACTAATTCATCATCATCATTGTTATCAGTCTCTGTCCCATCTATTTGGGATTGATTTTTAGTGTTCTTCTTTCCATTCAACCCTATCTACAATCTTGTTCTCTGTCACCTTACTTTCTATCATATTCTGTCTTATCACCTCTGTCCATCTCTTTTATAGTCTCCTCTTCCCCTATACCTTCTGCTTGTAATTGGTCAAGTCTCCGTAGTGTGGCTGTCTTTGGTCTTCCATGCTTGTGCAGAAACCATCTCAAACAACATTCCCTCTCTTTTCTTATATAGGATGCACTCACTCTAGTTCATCTTTTACTGTTACACCATGCATCCATCTTAACACAAGTTGCTCTTAATCAAAGAAAATGCTCTAAATAATACCGGTTATGTTTGTTTAATGCTTGGCAACAAAAATGCTCCTTGATTTCATCAGATGACCAATATATATTTAAAAGTCTGCCATGCCAAAATGCCTCTAATTGACAATATGAAAGTGCCAATAAGTTTTAATCTAAACCATAGGCAGAGCTGCTTTATGTGCTTTTTGCAAGCACTATATCTGATTTTAAGGAGTTTGTTACTGACTCTTGGGAAATACAGATATTGTTCATTTGGTTTGCAATATAGCATTGATGTCATATCTTTCTATTCTTTTTAGGTGGAGGCCTCCGAAGACCTTTTAAGGTCAATCAAGGTCGGTCAGTCATCTGCTTTGAGAGTTGGCCAGCAATGTTTAGCAATTGGGAATCCATTTGGTTTTGATCACACTTTAACTGTTGGAGTCATTAGTGGACTAAATCGAGAAATCTTTAGTCAAACTGGAGTCACAATTGGTGGTGGTATACAGACAGATGCAGCCATTAATCCAGGAAATAGGTTTGATTCTGGATCTGATTAATGCTGCAACTTTTTTAAGGAAATTGAAAATAGAACAAAAATATTGGCTGGTCCTTTTTTTCTCATTTTTTCTTCATATTTGTCATTTTGTTGTTCTGTATTCATTTCCTTGTCACCTATTGAACTTTCCAAATATGTGCTTAAGATTCAATTCACTTAAAGGGATATGCTATCAGATTTTGGTCTAGTGACTCTAATCATCATCATCATATAGCATATTAAAGATGATCCTTTCGCTTATTTGCATACACTATTGCAGCATTGTTTATCTAAAAGTTGAGTTGGAATGTCAAATTGGAGAATGATAAGCAATGATAGACATTCTTTTATTGGGATTGATAAGAAATTATACACATTGTTTTGTAAGGGTAGAATCACATCCTTCTAGCGGGTTAAAACTTAAAAGATCAGCTAATGGGGTGGCTGACTTTTTATCCAAAGTTGGGGTGGACCATAGAGAGGGTTATGTGGGACATTTGTAATTATGGGGGATACTTGTACTTATGCATAGCGTTGAACCTTTAATGATGTTGATTCTCACCTTTTTCTTTTCTATAGTGGGCTAGTATATACCTCTTATACTGTACTGTCTTTTTCATGGATACTATTATGAATTTTTCAAAAAAGATACACATTGTTTTATTCAGACATATGTTGTGCTTATCAAGATGGTACTGTGTATTGTGGTTTTCATAGATTATAAGCTGTTTGGTCTCGCATATGATATATTCTGACATATGCACTTCTGGCAGCGGTGGTCCTTTGCTAGACTCCAAGGGAAACTTGATTGGGATTAACACAGCAATATTTACTCAGACAGGTAGAGAAAATGATAATCGCTTTTGGCAAACTTAATTTGTTTCCTCATTTTCTTAGTTTGTAAACTGTCTTAAGTTCACTTAATATTTGTCATACATATCTATGATAAATGAAAAATTCAACTAGCTGAAGTGAGTCCTCCTGGTAGGAGGATCAGATGTGCTTGCCTTCCCCTTCAATTTTTGGTGTTTACCTTTTTGCCTGACATCCATGGCCTAATTTATCTATGTACACTCATAAGGTAAGCTAGAATCAACCACATGCACACTCATCATGTCTACGGAGTATAAACTAGGTCACTAATGCTATAAAAGATAGTAAAGATAGCATCACTGAGCTGCTGAAGGTGTTCCATCTAGTAAAAAGGATCTCAATCCAAGAATTTAATAGTTTTAAACATACACTAGAAATTTTTCTTCCTAATGTTTAAGAGGACTTTATACAGCTCCCAGCAAGTGCATGTTGTCTGTAATTCAGTGGTGTGCAGTTTGGAGTAGCTATACTATTTTTCTTTTTTAAGTTAAGGTAAGCCATATACTGCTGGTGATGGTGTTCTGAACCAGAGTAAAGCTGCCAAATAATTGGTTGTTCAAAGCTACCTAAACAATTGGGAGCGAGGTCTCTTCTGCTATGTCACCTGCAGTTACTACCTGTCTAAAAAGAAAGGAACATAAGGAATTTTAGATATGAGGTTGTACAACTTTGCAAATGGCATGGCTGCAAAGTATAGGCCCATCTCCTGTGCATCTTTCCATAAAGATTTTAGAAGGGTTCCTTGAGGTTTAAATTGGCTCTGGAAAGAGTTCCTGCTTCCTGCTATTGGATTTCTAGGCATTTGTTCTCTGGTTTCTCCAATAGGATGCATCATCATTTCTGTTTTTTTTTTTTTAACTTTTTTGTACTTGTTTTGCAGTATGTTTTCTGCTGTGTTCAGGTGATTATCTGGGTTGTATTTTTTAATCAGTAAATTTCCTGATCATTTCAAGATGAAAACTTTGTAAAGCAATCTCCAATAAAGCTATGTTGCATTCCATTAGCCACTGATACTCAGCATGGCTAATTTTTATTAATTTCTTCTGGCTAAAGAAAGAAACTCTTGTTTCATACTTTCCCTGCTTCTTGGTGTGGGTTTTTCATTGTGCTGCTGCAACCATGTTGGAAAACATTAGGGAGGCAGTAACTAATAGTTCTATATATATGTGGAAGGATGACATATGATGGGCATATGATCCAATATCATTTGTTTCCATTACTACATACCACATGAGATGATGTCTTTTACACTTTTAGCATTGCCTTGTTGAGTAAAGATTATTGTTGGCATGCAGGGACCTCGGCTGGTGTAGGTTTTGCCATCCCATCCTCAACGGTACTTAAGATAGTACCTCAATTGATCCAATATGGCAAAGTGAGTTCCTATTAAATCTCTATTATTCGTCTCCTCTGATAAACAGATCTGTCATTTACTTGTAGAGTTTTAAAAAAAACTTTCAAAAAAAAAAAAAACCTACCGGATATTTATCTTCCACTTCACTTCCATTCTCGTAGTTCAGTTGTTTGTCAGTAGATATCAAACTTTGAACTATTTTTTTGTTTTTAGTTTTTGAGCCGGTGAAATTGGTGCCTAGTTTTGGTCCTAAATGCAGGAAAGTTTTTTGGGAAGTTCAGGACCTCAAGTTTCTTACAAGTGCTACTCATATTCTGGAAATGATAGATAGATCACTGTGTACTTGCATAATTGTCACTTCTATTTCTCATGTGGTTTGACCATGTTAGGTTGTTCGTGCTGGTTTAAATGTTGATATAGCTCCAGATCTGGTTGCAAATCAACTTAATGTTAGAAATGGAGCTCTTGTTCTTCAGGTACAGAACAACTTTGCTGAATTTCCCAACTCTCATGAGATCCTTTTGAATAATGTCAGATTCTGGGTAACCTGATGCATTTAGTGCAATGAGATCCAGTGACTATTCTTTCCAACAAGGAAAGGAACATCTAATCATTTCAGCGCTTTGCTGGTATATTCTACATTGTCATGCAGGTTCCTGCAAATAGTCTTGGAGCCAAGGCAGGATTGCTTCCAACAACAAGAGGCTTTGCAGGCAATTTAGTACTTGGTGACATTATTATTGCAGTTAACGGCAAGCGTGTGAGTCCTTTTTTCCTCATTGATCCACCACTAATGGAAATTTTTCCAAGCGATCGTGTCAAATTTATTTTAGAGTTGGAACACAATGTTCTGTCTCTATTAACAACTTTTTTATTTGACCCATTCAGTTTGGGCCTTTCTTCATAATTCCAGATTGTTTATTTGGTGGCCCTGTGGTGATGCCACCTGAAGTCCCAGTCTGGACATTCTTGGATCTCATTTTGACTTGCAAATGGACAAAGCTGACAGTCCACATCCTACCTTGGAACACATGCCAGCAATGGCTGGGTTTGTATTACGGGATGACTGTCCATTGATGATGAGGACCACCTGGTGAACAATCTTGATCATAAGAATACTCGTCTCAAATGTAGGGCTGAAACTTGGGTCGGGTCGGGTTGGGTTTCAATAAACTCAACCCAACTCATGTCAAAAAATATTGAATCCGACCTAACCCGAGTTGCTAACCCAAGTTACTCAACCTACCCGACCTGACCCGAATTTCTGACCCGACTCAACTCGGGTGCTTTTTTAATAACTTGGTGTAGTTGGGTCGGGTCAGGTTGGATTGCTTTTAAATTTCTCAACCAGACCCGACCCGACCCGACCCGAATTTCATACGGGTTTATTTTTTCCCAACCTTACTCGAGATATACAAAAACATAACTCAAACCAATTGATTCCTCGGGTCGGGTCATGCGGGTCAGGTTAAAACCCAACCCAAGTTTCACCCCTACTCAGATGAAAAGAAAGATTGTTAAGGTTGGGGATTGTCCCCAGTGCCCTTTTCCCTTTCAGAAGCATTTGCCCTTTGCCCATGCAGGTACGGAGCAAAGCAGAGCTATCCAAGGTTTTGGATGACTATAATATTGGAGATAAAGTCACCTTAACAATACAGAGAGGCAGCGATAATCTGGAGTTACCTCTAACTTTGGAGGAGACAAGTTCATGAGAAAGAATATCCTCCTGTTATACACTTTCATTTGCTTCTTTGACCTTGGAAATAGAAGGATATGCATCTCTGTGGTTGTTCTTCAATCAGTGTTACTATATAATGCTGATCAGTGATCTGAGTTAAGCATTATATTTCTTATCCTTTTCAATTTTTTCTCTTTTCTTCTCATGTGCAGCTCTGATTAAACAACCTAAATCAATTTTAGTAAAAATCTAAGTCTGTCTGCTCAAAATCTACGACTAATGTTTTTTTTTCCTTGGTGATCTGGCCAATACTTAACTGTACTATGTTTGATGTTGCATATATAAAAAAAATAACCCATTTTAAATTTAAGCTAGATTAGGTTAAACTTTGCATAACCCAATATGCTTGAATTATTCAAATTACATACATATATACCTCATTTTTATATGTTTATTTGTTTATTTTATAAGATTTAATTCTTTAAAGTAATTATATTTTAGTAGAAGATACTCATTTTTATAAATATCAATTTATTTGAAACAAGTCAAAATAGTATACACTGATTTAATTGTATACTCAATTATATAAGTTGGGTTATAAATTTATTTAAACTCAACTCAAGTTGTTTGACTTGAATAAAAATAATTTAAAATTTTAAAAATGAGTTAAACTTTAGACAGATAAAAAATGAGCTGTGATATAAATTGGATAAAAAGATAATAGCTGGACTAAATAGAAAAAAAAAATCTATGATTAAATTCTAAATTTGATTTATCTTTTTTTTTTAGTACGAAGGGGAGAAATCTCTTTGAAATTCCTGAGGTTGAGGTTAAGTTAGTTCTCTTAAAATTCTCACTTCAAATGACGTACTGCACCCACACATGATAGTATTCATCCTATCAAATTACACTTCTACTCAGTGGCCATTCCCATAGATGACCCATCGCTTCAAAGATTTAAGCTTGATTAATAAGATAATCAAAATAATTATATGGTCAAAAGCCCACATTGGATGCAGAATTAGTCAGACTTTGATTTCTATGTGAATTGTCCATGAAAGTTGCATTTCATTTATGATCCTTCGGGCTGGGCCCGTTTTTTGGGTCTTCTCTTTCTTTATTTTTCCAACTGTATTAGTTGTACATTACTTGGGAGGTTTCCTTATTTCATTTTATTTTTAAATTTCTCTTTTCTAACCATCTTCAATATTAAAGTCTCTCATATATAATCATGTCCTTTTCAAATTCATAACTTTTAAATAGATGATAACTACATGAAACCTAATAATATTTCAATGTTTAATTATTCTTCATTCAACTAAGTCAGCTTCTTGGGCTGTTTCGTTACAGGTCTTTCGGAACATTTCCATGTCAGACGTTTTGCGTGTCTGGAAAGATTGTGTTGATCTAAACTGGTGTTTTACCATTTTATGTTCCCTTTGTAGCTTGTTTATTTGCTTTCTTTCTCTGTAGTTGTACCTCTGGTGCCCCTTATTATATATTATATCAACCATTTCAAAAAAAAATTATTCTTCATTCAACGTTGTCATCCTGGGCAATATAGCTCACAAACTGGCTCTATCTATTTCACGTCATATTAAATGAATTAATATTATTTTGAATTCGATCTCAATTGGATTTACCAATTTATTGAAGGAATAAGGTTTTTCTAACAAGACATGTATATTGAAGGAATAAGGTTTTTCTAACAAGACATGTACTATATACAACTTAATAAGGTTTTTCTAACAAGACATGTACTATATACAACTTCTTACAACTTCTTAAATTAGTGTAGACTTTTTATAATAATAACTATGTGAGTCAGTTAGGTCTACCAATTTATTTTCAAATCTGGATAGGTCTATCTATTTAGAGTGATGGGTAAGAACTCATCTCTTCAAGTAGGAGGTTTTGAGCTTAATTCTCACTCCTCTAAGAACCACTTCTCCTAATTTTACCTAGTGTATGTTGATAGAGAATTTTTCACATGCTCCAACAATGAGTCAGGTACTCTAAGAAGCTTGAACACGTTAATCTTAAAAAAAGGATTTAGGTCCTGACATGATGTCGAGTCAGATTAGGTCACTTATCAAAATGGGTTTGCATGAGCCAAGTCACATGTTGTCAAGTCTATATATAGCCCATGAGGGTAAGCATCTACTTAGTTTTAACTCATTTCAAATTAATCTCACATTTTAATCTTTATTGGAACAAGGCCAAATTTTCGACCGAGATCTCTGCCGAGATTTTTCTCTCTCCTCATTTTCTTTTTTGAAAATCTAGGTGGTTTTTTTTAAAATTTCATTTAAAAAAATAAAAAAAGCTATTTAAAAAAAATAAAAAAAATAAATATTGGCCTATATTTCAAATACCGGCCAATATTTAGGCCGATATTTGCCAGTATCGGATGAATATCGACCGGGCCCATGCCAATATTTTTTTTTAAAAAAAAAATCGGCGGTATCAGCCGAACTTTTTGCCGAGATTTCGACCCTGATTGGAACGTACTTAGTTGATGTGCATTGTATCCAATTCCTTGGAGACGCACGCTTGTACAGAGCCAGAGCCAGGGGGAGTGGCCAACTGAGTCAACATCGTGTCATCAAGGAGAAACGATGAGTCAACATCAACTGAGTACAAAGTAGCGGAACGGCAAGTTTGACCCAGTATCCTCGGAGCAGCATCTGAGTCTTGACCGCCTCTTCTCTACTCTACTCTGCGACTCTTTCTCTTTCTGAATCTGCTCCTATTTCTCTCTTTCTCTACTATAAAACCACCAAACTACTGCTAAACAATTCCAACAATCACCCACCTTCAATTCTCTCTCTCTCTCTCTCTCCCAACACCCTCCTTCTAATACAAACACTGAAACTCCTATGTTTTTGCAAAAGCAATGAAGAAATCAAATGTTCTTGAACTAAGAAGTAAAATCTCTCATATCTGGAAGTGGGTTTTCCTCGAATCCAACCAAAAACCCGCCACCAGAGGCTATCTTCGTTTGAATACTTCCGAATGTGGGGAGAAAATGAGGGTCACAAGAATTGGCAACTGGGTTCGATGCCTCTCGAGGTCGAGGCCCTTGGTGGCTCAGACTCCGTTGGGTCCCAAGGCTGTAGCTGTTCCGAAAGGGCAAATGGCGGTGTATGTGGGTCAGAGAGGAGATGCTTCGTGCCGGTTCCTTGTGCCGGTGATATATGTTAACCACCCATTGTTTGCAGACTTGTTGGCTAAGACAGAGGAGGAGTACGGTTGCCACCAATCTGGTGCTATTACGATACCGTGCCGGGTATCGGAATTCGAGAGCATGCAGACGAGGATTGCAGCAGAGATGGGCCGGAAACTGAGAAGGAGGCTCTGCATTTCTTATTCATTACGTGCCTTCGATTAGTGTTGTAATAGCATTTGTGATTAGCATCTGTCAGTGGCATTTTGGCTATGATCAGAGTGATTTTTATTGTCAATTTTTTTTGCATTTCTTATTCATTACTTGCCTTCGATTAGTGTTGTAATTAGCATTTGTGATTAGCATCTGTGAGTGGCATTTTGGCTACGATCAGAGTGATTCTTATTGTCAAAATTTTCATTAAATTGATGCTTTACTTGGATCATATTTTCAGATTTAAAATGTAGAATGGATTAATTTGAACTTGTTGGGAGGAAAGACACTTCCTATCACATGAAAAACAAGAAAAACAGTAATATCGAATAAAAGAAAATCAAATCAAATCAATTTACAACACAGAGATTTACGTGGTCTCCTTTTAATACGTGTACTATTCAAACCAAATCTACTTTGTTCAAAGGTAAGAAAATGAAGAAGACATGTGACTCTATTACATTTTTCGCTGTACCCTTTCTAAAAAAAGAGATATTATATATTGTCTTAATTAAGATTTACAGAAAGTACAAATCCCTCTAATCCACTCTCAATAGAATTACTCTTCATCATCATTTGGACCTAGTATTTTTGTGTAAGGAGGTTTGCACAAGCACAAAGGATTTATTTGAGTAAAGTCCCGTGCAAGTGAGACTCGTCAATCATAAAAAAAATAAGATGAATCACCTCCTTAAAATGCTAAAACTATAGCGGTTCGGGAAGGGGAAGTTACGTAGCGGTTCCTCGTGCCGGTGATATACATTAACCACCCATTGTTCAGAGACCCCATTGTTCAGAGACCTGTTGAGGGAGGCAGAGGAGGAGTACGGCTTCCACCAACCTGGTGCCATTACGATACCGTGCCGGGTATCAGAATTCGAGAGTGTGGAGACGAGAATTGCAGCAGAAAAAGGGCCGGAAACTGACAGGGAGGCTTCCCTTTTTCTTATTTAGTACTTGTCTGATTAGTGTTGTAACTAGCATTGTAATTAGCATTTTTAAGTGGCATTTTGGCTTAGATTAGAGTGATTTTTATTGTCAAATTTTTGTTATAAATAGATGGTTTGCTTGGATCATATATTCAGATTTAAACTGTAAAAATGGATTTGCAATTCAAATGTGAAGTCACCGATCAACTTTACTGACAGAGAATTAGTGTTTTCCAGCATGTTAAAGGTGATTGGTCGATAATACCAGGACTAGCCCTGAGATTTCAGGGGCCTAAGTGAACTTTTAAGATGGGCCTTTTATATACTCACAAAAAATAAAATTATACATTTTTTTTTACAAAGTGTGAAATATCTAAATAAAATATCATAATCAAATTTATAACAAAGTATTATTTAAAATTTATTCTTCTATAATTTTGAGATGCAAAATTATTAATTAAATTACTATATTCAAGTTTTTTTAATATTTATTTTCAATAGATAAGATAGCTAATCTATTCAATTTTTCTTTTGACATTTTAGACCGAAGATAAGATTTTATCAGTTTTAGTTTTGAAAAACTTGTTTCTACAGTAGTAAGTGTAACTGGTATAATCAACATTATTCTATAAGCAATTTATTCCTTTGAAAAACAACAATTCATTCTTTTTGTATAATTTAGCAATTCAACTATTATTTTTACTTCTTTTGGTATTGCATGTTTTATCATATTCGAGTTTGACACTAATGCAAATTCTCATTTGAAATGAATATATTATTATTAATATTTTAATTTTTCAATTTTCTGGATTTAAAAAAAATAAAAAATATCTTAATTATAATGATTTATACTTGTATATTATATCTAATAAAATCTATATTGATCAAATGAATAAAGCTATATTTTTTCATCTCTTCAAATTTTAAAAGCTTTAAATTATTTTTAATTCAAAATTATCAGCTCAATATAGATTTTTCTTTCGCTCTATATAGATGATACATATATTTTAAAAGATTCTTTATTAATTATAATTATTTTTATTTTTATTAGTAAACTCAATAAAAAGATGATTATAATAATTATTATTTTGATTGTTACTATCATTATTTTAATTTTTTAAGAAACCCATGTTTTAAATTGAATAGAAAAATTATCAATATATAAATTTCTAATTTTGAGTATTCTAAATTCGAAATAGTTAAAAATAGTCAAATGATTTCAAGTGGTATTAATTCAAATTATTGTTATTTTCATTATTAAATAACTCAATAAAAATAATTATTATATTAATACAGCTTGGATTTGAACTCGACGCTCCTATTTAGAGGGTAAGCATCTTAACCAAATTAGACAAGAATGAATTTTTGATTTTATATGCATTATTAAGTATTTAACATACAATAAACGATCTTATGGACTTGGGGTCCTATTTATTTGGGGGCCCTAGGCGATCACCTACTTCGTCTATATCCAGGCTGGCCTTGGATGATACTGATGAAATTACTGAGGCCAACTCTATTGCTGATGAGCTCTCAAAATTGGAACAGTGTTATCAATCTCGAGTGGGTTGCATTTATCTCTGATTTTATTGATCTCTCCGGCAGCAGCCGATATCCACCAATTCCTAAGACTGTGGTGTATGGAATCTGTTGGGGGTGTCCACCGATGGGGCTGAAGTCCGGTGCTTTTTTATGGATCGGGTCTCGCCTCTGTATTTTATATGACTCACTTGCCACAGTACGACTCATGTTTTAAGACGATGGGCATTTTGTGTAACCTGCCACAAGTTTTACTATATTGTCTATGTTGCCCTTTGAATCAACCTGTCGAATCCTTTGTTGTAGATGATTTAAATGTTTTAAAGTTCCAATTCGAAGGAAAAAATGGACAATACAGTAAAACTGTGTCGCATTACACAAGATGTCCATGGGAGGATCGCTATTATATTATTTACCAAAATCTTATGAACTTCAGTAATTAAATTGAGTTTTTAGACTTGGTTTTGAACGTTTTCTTGATTAATTTAAAATATTATTAGTCAACTTAGATAGACTCAACTAAATTTTGATTTAGGCCATAGAGCAAAATAATCCAACTATATATAATAAAAAAGTAAAAAATATTTTATATAAAGTTTATAAATAATTTATAATTTTCATTATTACTCAATAATAATTCAATATTTTCATTAGAATTTATTCGCCAAAATCATATGATTTGATTATTAATTGTTAGTAAAAGTTTATATAATCAGCTATCCAATGAATCTAATTATACAAGGCCCAATGAATCCAATTATACAAGGCCCATGATTCATTTAATGACTTTTTTCATTCGAGTGTCTTTTTAGGTCTAGCTCAGGGGTAAAAAATTCGGTCGATACTGTGCGTATCGGCCGAATTATATCGGTTTTTTGACGACTGATTTATATCAGTCGATACATATAGTATCGGCCGTACAAAAAAAATTCGGCAGATATGACCGAATTTCTTACCGATAATTCGGTCATCATATCGGTCGAATTTTAATAATTCGGTTTTTGGTTTTTTTTTTTAAAAAAAGCCCTTTTTTTTAGAAATATCGGACTAGAAAGAATGGAAAGAGAAAAAATAAAATATGGAGAAAAGATTGAAGAAAAAAAATCGCTACAGCTTACCTTTCTCTTCTTTTTCTTCTTCGTTGATCAGAAAAATACAGAGAGCGGCGGCAGTTAGGGTTTAGCTGAGAGAGGGAAAGAGAAGAAGGGTATAAAAAGCAGAGCATTAGGGTTTGTAAGTGCACAAGTGACTCACGTGAGTGTGTAAGTTAATATTTTTTCAAAAAATTACTTTTAAAAGGAAAGTAATAAATTTTGTTTTAAATAGAAAGTAAAAATTATAATATTTTCTTTTATTTATCTTATTGTAATAATTTAATATTATATTTACCAGATATCCATTCATACTGATTAAATAATAAAATCTCCTTAAACTTTAAAGTTAATTTTTAAGCACCATGTATTTCCAAAATTTCTCAAAATGAATATCCGAACTAATTACGATAACCTGATAAAAATACTTTAAGACTTAAAGGTCTTTTCACACTCTTAAATATTTAAAACACAGTATTTTACAAATAAGGGTATCCCTAAGGTACGCCGAAAACACATTTAGAAGCGTCAAAAGACCTTAAAGTCTTAAAGTATATTTATCAAGTTATCGTAATTAGTCCGGATATTCAATTTTAGAAATTTTGAAAACACACGATGCTTAAAAAATAATGTGCATAGTATATTAAATAATAAATTCTCCTTTAAAACTTTAAAGTTATTTTTTAAGCACTGTGCATTTTCAAAATTTCTCAAATTGAATATCCGGACTAATTACGATAACTTGATAAAAATACTTTAAGACTTTAAGGTCTTTTGACTTTCCTAAATGTGTTTTCGGCACACCCTAGGATTACCCTTATTTGTAAAATACTGTGTTTTCGACATACCCTAGGGATATCCTAACTTAAAATAACACTCATTGACTAAGAAAATAATTATGAAATTATTTCTACAAATTTTCCTCATTTATATCCGTTTCCTTATAATTTTCATAATTTTATTACTGATTATATAATTTCCTATTATTGTAACTTCAAAAATATACTAGAAGATGTAAATGTCCGATATTTTATGAAAAAATTACATATTCAATAAGCCCATAATTATCTGCATTTACTGTAATTTTTTTGAATTTTTTTTTTTTAAAAAAAGCGGGTAGGAGAGAGAAAAATCGGCGGATATATCGATCGAACCGATATATCGGACGATATGAAAATTCGACTGGGATATCGGCCCGGCCGATTTTTCTACCCCTGGTCTAGCTAACTTTTTTTAATTGTTATACACCATTATTTCACTGTATACGCGGTTTTCCCTGACCGTTGATGATCGTTTTCCCCTCCTTTATTTGAAAATTTGAAGCTCAAATGCATCGCCTGTTCTTGTTTCGGTATTACCATTATTCAGATGCATCTGAAACAGAGGCTTCTCTACCTTCTCCACCAAAGCAGCAGCACTACACTCTTCAATTGCCAATCTCAAATCCTCCAATTCCATGCTCTGCTCATCACCACCGGCCTCCATGAATCAATTCCTTCCTCACTCCCCACTCTCTTACGTCTCTATGCTTCCAATTCCCACCCATCTTCCATTCATCACGCTTCCCGCATTTTCCGCAGCCTTCGCTCACCTGACATCCACTCATGCAATGCCATCATTCGCCAATTGGCCTCCAGCAATAACCCACTTCATTCCCTCACCTTCTTCCACAACACCATCACGTTTGCTTCTCAGAGTGAAGGCATTAACAATGCTCTTTTTCCTCCTGATCCATTTATTTGTGCCTCTATCATTAAGGCATGTGGTAGATTAATGGCCGTCAAAGAAGGAAAATCAGTCCATGCCCATGTTCTTAGGTTCGGATTGGCTTCCAATCTCAATGTACAGAACACCCTTATCCATTTTTACTTGAATTCTTCACTGATATCGAATTCGTTCAGCACCGCCCTCAATCTGTTTGACAGAATTCCCCAGAGAACTGTTGTTACAGTGAACAGCATGATTTCAGGCCTGTTGAAGAACAAGCTTTTTGACATGGGTTTGAGTCTGTTCAATCGGGTTTTGGGTGGTGATGTTGGAGAAGAACTGAAACCCAATGATGTCACTCTTGTAATCTTGGTTTCTGGGTGTGCAGAGCTTGGGAGTTTGGGTGTTGGGATGTCCCTTCATTCCTACTGCTGCAAAACTGCAGTGGATTTGAGGAACACTGTCTGCAATGCGCTTATCGATCTGTACATGAACTGTGGACAAATGGGTGATGCTGTTATCTTATTTGAGAACGTGCCTTGCAGAGATCTTGTCTCCTGGAATACTATGATTGCTGGATATTGTATGAACAATCATTCGGATAGAGCCATATCATTGTTTAAAGAAATGAAGCTTAGAGATTTAGATGGAGATAGGGTGACTTGGGTTAGCTTGATATCAGCATGCAGTCATAGTCGAGATCTTGAGATGGGGAGGTGGATTCATTCTGATTTAAAGAGAAGAGGAACCACCATTACTGTTCCAATAGCAACAGCTCTGATTAATATGTACTCTAAATGTGGCCTGATAGAGACTGCCCGAACAGTTTTCAATGAGATGACAAATAGAAATATCGTATCTTGGAATTCAATGATCTTGGCTTATGTTGAGCAGGGGTTCTTTACCGAGGCCTTCATTCTCTTTGATCTGATTAAATCTGAAATGGTGGAACCTGATGAAGTTACCATGCTGGGGTTGGTCACAGCTTGCCGAAATTTTGGAGCGTTAAATCATGGCCGGCAAATCCATTCATACATAGTGTGCATTGGGCTTCATAAGAAAGATGTTGTTTGCAATGCTCTTATAGATATGTATGCAAAATGTGGGAGCATGAATGAAGCTAATAGATTATTCAATCAGATGCCTGAAAAAGATGTTATCTCATGGACCTCTATGATTGTTGGTCATGCTATCAATGGAGAGGGCAAGGAAGCTGTTTTTGCTTTTCAGCAAATGCGTGCTTCTGGTGTTGAGCCCAATGGCATAACATTTATAGGTATTCTGTCTGCATGTGACCATGCTGGTTTGGTTGAGGATGGCCAAGATATATATGAAATTATGTGCAAGGAATACAGCATTGAGCCAGAGATTGAGCATTGTGGATGCATGGTTGATATACTTTCACGAGCTGGATTGTTGGACGAGGCTTACAATTTTGTTAAGAGCATGCCAGTTCAACCAAATGCTGTCATTTGGAGGATGTTAATAGGTGCTTGTAGAATTCATGGTGATGTTGATCTGGGGGCGAGCTTGGTTGAGGGGCTTCTAGAGCTGAAAAAGTTCTATGATCCTGAAGATTATGTTATTTCTTCAAACATATTTGCTACAGCAGGAAGGTGGAATGATGCAATGCGTGCAAGAAAGTTGATGTTCACTCAGAAGGTCCACAAAGTACCAGGGAAAAGTTTGGTACTTGGCATAACATAGTCATTTCTACCCAAAGTATAGCACATGGTTGGTGGCAGCTTCGGACCTTGGGTTATTTCCCTACTCTCACTGGATGGCAAGAAATCATTGCTTTGAAACCATCAGCCATCTTGCATTTACATTCTTGAGCTGATGCCATTATCTTTTATGCATAGAAACAAAATCAAATTCAGAATGTGTTTAGGATGATAATCAAATGTTTCGAGGCAGTGTCAGGTTTGCAGGTGAACCTTGTTAGGAGTTCCATCACCTTCACTGGAGTTCACCTTCAAGATGAAGGAGATGCATCTGCCTCTCTCATTGGTTGTGCTAAGTTATGCTTTATTTTAAGTATCTTGGCCTTCCCTTAGGGGTGGATCTAAAATCACCATCCATGTGGGATCCAATTGTTCAAAGCTCTGGCACCTTGGAAATACCCTATCTTTCACTCAGTCACCGGATCACACTTATCAAAGAAGCTTTATCTGGCTTGGTGTTATATCATTTGTCCTTATTCCAAGTTTTAATTAAAGTAGCCAAGTTGGTTGAAAAGATCCAAAGGGGCTTCTTTGGGATGCGGTGGGGGATAAGAAGAAGATCCATCTTTTCAAATTCAAGTTAAATTGCCATTGGGGAATGGGGGACTAGGGTTGGGTAGCGTATCTTAAAAATGACTGTACTTCCAAAATTATGATCAAGATTTGGGGAGGAAAGAGCAGCTTTATGGCAGGGAATAATCAAAGTTAAAGTATGGGGAAAAAGATGGGGAATGGGCTTCCAAGGGGTGGAGTCCTGGGGAGAAGTGCGGGAACAGAACATAAGATCAATTTGGGGAACAAGGATAGTGAAGTGGGTTCAATCTTGAGAGAGTGCTACATTTGTAGTGGGTAATGACAGAAGATTAAGATTCTGGGAGGATAGGTGGGTGGGTGAGCAAGAATTGAGATCTGCATTTAGAAGGCTCTATGAAATCTCAAACCAGAAAGGTGCCTCAACCCTAGATTGTTTGTAGTTTATCAGTGGGAGAATGTAGTGGACTTGGGAGGAACTTGATGGATCATGAATTCTGAAGGCTCTCTTTAATACAAATAGGGTCATTATCCCTAATGCAGATGTGGAGGATAGGGACGGTGTGGCCAAAGATCCTAGTGGATTTTTTTTTTTTTGAGCAAATCTGTATATACCTTATTGAAGCCTCATTCCACCTCTTGGTTCCCATTCAAGTTGGTTGAGACATTTTGTGCTGTGTGTAGAGTTGAAGCTTTTGGCTGGATAGCCACTTAAGGTTCATACTTTGGACAATTTTGGTTGGATAGCCACTTAAGGTTCATACTTTGGACAATCTTAAATCTAGAAAGTTCTGTATGCCCAATATTCTTTTCCTCTGTTGGTCCAAGGATGAGTCTTTAGACTATCTATTAATTTGATTTCCATTTTCACGTTTATTTGATTTTCTATCTTGTCACCTTTCCACGCCCTAGGGCAAATTCTGGGTTCCTTTTCCTGCCAGCGGTTTTCTCACTAATGAAGACCTTGTGCTTTGAAGAATGGTATCATTGGCCATAACGTGAAGAGAAGCAGGTGGGGAGGGGTTGCGGTATTGGTTGGAGAGGTGGATGTCGAAATGAATTTAAATGGAGGATCTTTCAGGACAAAGCTTCAAGGAGTAACATATCTTCATTGACCCTATGGGTCTTTCATCTAAGGAGATGTGCAATATTGTCAACTCAACTCCAGAGTGATTGGAATTCAGTGGTCTTGGGAGGTATGTATGAGTATGTGAGTTGAAAGTCCATCATGTTTGACATAATACTCTATTTTTTTCCCCAGTTTCTAGGCTTTGATTATCAGCACAAAATGCAAGAGCAGGGATGCTTCCAAGGTGCATGATATCTTTAAACATATAATTGCATTTTTTACTTTTTCCCTTCCAGAGTTCATCAGGGTTAAAGTTGTGGATGTTACCAAATTGTGGCAGAAAGTCGGGAGTAGCCTTTTTTTAAATGCTGAAGAGGTTAGTCAGTTGGAGTCCCTTTCCAATGAGAAAGCTAAGTTGAATATTGATGGAAGTTCATTCCCTGACTAAACAAAGCTGGGTATGGAGGGATAGTAAGGAACGATGAGACTGAGGAATGTCTCTCCTTTGCTGGTCCTCTGCCTTCCATCATGCCAATGAAGCTGAGCTTGATGCATTATGATGGGGTGTTAAAAGAATTCAAGAAATTATGAGGGGGGTGATGTGGTAGAGGAAGGTTCTCTGGTAGTCACTCAGTGGGCCAAAGGATCTCTATGTGGAGGCTTTTAGATAAAATAGAAGAGGTGAGGCTAATTATTACAGGAAGAATTTTGAAGTGACTCACATGTTGAGGTCAGCAAATGAAATGGCATAAAGTTTGGCTCAGAGGTAGTGGATCTGCCACACCATGTAACCAGGTCTTAGAGTGTGCTGTTTCCATGGGGTTTCTCAAGGGCTTGGCTGTTTCTGGTTTGCTTTTCTTTCTGCTGTTCGTCTTTCCTTGTGAAGCTGCAGCTGTATTCTTTTCCTCCTTATCTATAAAATTATCACTGTTTCAAAAAGAAAAATTATCAGCATTAGATAGTTTTTGCTTTTCCTCTTTGTCCATAATCTTGTGGATATTGGATACTTGTGAATAACTCTTCAGTTAATAAAACATTTGTTATGCCTTAAGGAGAAGAAAAAGAGCCAGACATGTGCATGCTGCACAGATTTTTTTTCTACTAAGTGGGTGGTGCATGCTTGGACTAATACTGCAATTTCTTCCCATTCTTTTTGTGCTTTGATTTTATGTTTGCTTCTGAGCTGCATGCCTATTGATTTCTGTGAAGTTTTGAGTGTAAGAAAAATGCATTTTTTGGTTCTGACAGATGGGAAGTGAGCAGAGTTTTGAGTCTTGACAATTAAATGCTTTTCAGTAAAGCTGCTCATTGTCTTAATGGACAATGTTGGCTAGGCAACTGAGAAATTGCAATAGCAAGTCGGTCTGAAGAGCTGGGAACTGTTGAAGAAGAGTCATATGACTAATTCTACATATGAATATCTTTAATGTAATGATAAAGAACCCCCTATTTTTTATGTTAGAGGGACTCCTAATTTAAAATGGTATAAAGGAACAGTAATTATGTCTTTACATAGTCAAATTTGATTTTTTTTTTTTTTATCATTTTAAGTAGGGGTGTCTCTATCATGAGCGTATCTTTTACTATGGAATTAGAGGTTAGAAGTTAATGAGAAAGTGGCATTTCATGAGGCACACAAATGCGCTTTTAATGGCTGGGTAGGTAAATTGATGCTATTATACAAATTTCCAAAGGACCAAGAAGTTTGGTGGAAATATGTTGTTGGTATAGGAATTTCAAAATATTCTATTTAGAGATCAACTTCCTCTTTTTTCAAGTTATGGAGATCCACCAATTGATTATTAATTTATATCATGACAGATATTATGTTTGTTGGCAATATATTTTCTACTTCATGACAATGTACTTCTAGATCATGACCAATCAGTAAAATGCTGAAGCATTAGGATTTCTTTGTTTATTTTTCCCTTTTTTTTTTTTTTTTAATTCCCTTTAGCAAAAACTATGACAATGATGTTTTTCTGGATTTCTTCTCAGGTAACACCAACTCCTCTCCTTCCCCACCAATCCCTATCAGAGCTTGACTCCCTTTTTTAACTTGCATGTTTGGAGTACATGATTGGCAGTACTTGTGAGCTAATCCATGGTTACACATTTTTCATTATGATGTTGGCTTATTTCCGATGAGCATGGAACTTGCCTGGTTTCAGTGCGACTCCATGAGTCAGTGGGTGTGTAAATCAAATTCACCAGTCCTCCTTCAGAACAATGTCTAACTGGTCCTTCAGATTGTCTAACAGTGGCTTGTAACCACACGTACAAGATCAAAATGTCCATCCTTATAATTTCTGAAAAAATTCTGTTCTTGGTTAACAATTGCTCTCATCTGCAAGGTCCTTAAACACCTGTCCTTCAATTGATGTTCATCTTGCAGTTCTGTTTTCTTAGCCTTCAAGGGTTCCCTGATTCATGTAGCTGCTCTTTGGATTTCCCCAAATCGCATGCCTTTTATCATGTCATGTGTACCATACTGTATGTTCGGACATGATGCTTACAAAAAATCAACTTGATTGGATGACTTCACTTTATAAAGTAAACCTTTATATCGTCACTTCTTTCCGCTTGTCTATTAAATGATTGCCTAAAAACCGAGCCCCCAAAATCAAGGTCGGTTCTCAATATTGTTATTGGCTAGTATTGGTTTCTTAAAATAGATCTTTCCACCTTAAAATAAACCCTTTTATTGACCCACATGGCCCATACACTGAAAGCTATTATATACTACTAATAAATAGATTATTATATTTACATTGGCTGAGCTGATATGTATTTGCTGATAATGAACTCTATTATTACTTTATTAGAACTTGAACAGCATTCAGTTCACAGAAATAACTAAAATGAAAAAAAATAATAATAATAATAATAGTAAAGAGGCATTCCAAAGAATTTTGGAGTTTAAAACTTCAGACTATGTTTTCCTTGTGTATTTGTATTGTCCTTTGCTCCTTAACCACCCTTGGGATCATGAACATCACAATCAAACTGAGTTTTCTCAGTTTGCATCACTTAATAATTTAATTTGGTGCCCATTCCTTTCATGAATAATGTCATTTCATCGTTCACAATCCGACCCTCTGCAATCTAATAATTTTAAATTCATGAAAACGGGACTATCTTTATTAATGTTCATATTGCTAGCTTAAGATGGTAACTTGGAACTATTCTTTGGCCTCATGTTCAATAACGGTAAATGTCTGAAGCAGGGGTCCAAATATCGGCCCATATGCTGATATCTCGGCCGTATTATATCGGCCGTCTAAAAAAAAAAGAGGAGAGAGAATTATATCGGCCGGTATCGAATTTTGAACCCCTAGTCTGAATAGGAGCTTACTATGGAGGGAAAAAAGACAAAAACTTGCACTTATAAAAATTAAAATATTATCTACATGGGTGTAGTTCAACTGGTTGCTTTCCGCTTCAGGAAAGCAAGAGGTTGTGGGTTCAAACCACCATGGCCTAATCTTGGTGTGCCTTAGAGGTAGTGAGCTCATCTGTAATGATTGTAGTAGGATTGTGTTTGAGTTTTCTACACATTAATAAAAAAAAATTAATATTAAATGAGGGTAGTTCTCCTACATGATGTTTTAACAATAAATAGATCCAAGGAAGTTTCGTGCATCATGGGGAGTGTGCACTTGGAAGTAGATGCTTTTACTGCAATGGGCTGTGAGCTTTTTCATTAAAAAAAGAAAAACACTAATGAAGTATTGGTTTGATAACAATAACATCTAATTTTTTTAAAATTAAAGTGTACAGACATCTCAGTTGATTAATTTTTGGAGTATTTGTAAATCTCTCAATCTATACACGTTGGGTACAAAACAATAGGAAATGACCTCTTTTTTTTATGTTGAAAAGAACTTGAAGAGTGGATTTTGATCATCAAGTCAACCCCTTGGGCTCCTATGATTTGAAATTACCATATTAAAATATCGATGGCATTCAAAGTATTTGAATATATTTTTGTATGATTTATAATGGGGCGAAATGGTAGTTTGGACATGTACTTAAATCTTTTGCCCCGTGGAATGTACCTGATAAGACAAATAATTGGCACTAATTAAATATTATAATCAAGTAATTTATTGGTTTTCTTTTTCAAAATTTTATATTACTCTAGTGGATACATGGTTTTGTGTTTTGGGCCTAGTGTTAACATTGGAGGAGGGGGAGAATTGTGTTCTAAGAGTTTGACTCCCTTTTCATTCTTTTCTTATTATTTTAATAAGGAGTTGCAGGTTTGCAGGGCTGGATAGAGATTAGAGGACTCTTAAGTCAAGGAACAGACAAGATGTGAAGATGGGATAAAATAAAAGAAGGGCTAGACTTTAGGAGGAGTTTTGCTGAATTTTAAGTCCCAAAGTTGGGGAAATTTTGAGCAAAGTTGCTATAAAAACTAAAAAGGCTTCTCCAATACAATACCTTCTCTAACTTTGTGCTCTGGGACAAACTTAACTCGGCTATTTTTTATGAAAATAAATTTTGATTAAATTATTGAAAAAGATTATATTTAAATACAGGTTGTATCAAAATTTATCTTACTATAGTGGAGCCAACATAGATATGTTTAAGGTATTATCCTGTATCATTTGGTATAAGTATATATTATACTCCCTTCGTCCGATTTTAGTTGTCTCATGAACATTTGTATTTTTTAAAGAACTTGAATTTGACTTTAAACCACCTCGCTAAGAGATAATTCTTATCAATTTTCAATACACTTTATGATACTCTAATATAAATGGGACAACTATTTAGGGATAATTTCAAAATCCATATCAGACAACTAAATTAAGACAGAGGGAGTATCAAAAGAAGTTGATCTCTCATGTGCAATATGGTCGATGTGCACACTGCCATGTGTGGCCAAGTTTAACCTACACAATGGAACTATTTGAAAGGTCTTCACTTTAATATGAGGTTTATCAAAAATCATTTTGACTCAATTGATCAAGTCAGGATTTTAAAAAAAGAGTTAAAGTAATTGAAATGAATAGAACTTACAAATTATGAATTCATAAATTCAATCAAAATGATTTTCTGTGAACTTTATATTCAAGCGAAGACATCTCACACATGAACTCGGACTAAAGTGGGTCCTACCTGGCAATGCATTGTGCCACCGTGCCGGTGATCACTTCGCTATCGATATACATCATTTTTCAGTAATGACAATGATCAAGAAAGAATATCCATGAAATAGATTAAAAAAAAGAAATTGAAGGAATCTGGGGTGAATCTAGGAATTGAAGATAAATTTGAATTTTGTGTTGGAAGTGGGGTCTGTCAATCTTTTAAAACATTGCAAAACGATGAGCTGATTTTATTGAAGCCTGGTTTGTCCTGTTTTGCTGTGGATAAAGAAGCATTCATGGGATGAACATGAGAAGTAAGTGTGAAAAGAAAATGATTTGAAAATACCCAAATAACTGCCGACTTTGGAGTCTCTTGACATCCCCCTCCCTCCATTTAAATAACCCAACTGATCTCGATATGGAAAGGAAGAGTCTAAGCCTTTTCTTCTTGGTTTCCAAAACAAAATCTTCATTAGTTTCCCTGTAAGAAAGCAGAAAATCTAGAGCCAGCGCCCTCCTCAACAAGCATATAATGCCATTGTACCGAGTACAATTGGCTTGTGAAGTGGGTTTCTTGAGTTCACTTCATTATAAAAGAGCTCCATCTTCTTCTAGATTTGCTTAATTGCATAAGCTTCTTTGCCGTTTCTCTATGATTTCCACTGATGGGTCATGTTTTGATTAGTATAAACTTCTAAAAACAAATTCAAACTTGAGTCATTTAGTTGAATTACTGTCTCTGGCTCAAGATTTTTGCAGAGGAGACTGTCAGTTTGCAGGATAATTGATCAAAAGGAAAGTTGGGTTTGTCCCGGACTAGAGTTTTTAGCTGTCTTCAGTTAGTTTTCTTGGATGAGTTCTTGTGTTTTCAGAGAGGGAACAAGAAATATGGACGAGACGAGTGATATTGATAAGGTCGATGAAGTGATGCTGCCCGGGTTTCGCTTTCATCCCACCGATGAGGAGCTTGTTGGGTTTTACCTTAAGAGGAAGATTCAACAGAAGCCTTTACCTATTGAAATTATCAAGCAACTAGATATCTACAAATTCGATCCATGGGATCTTCCAAGTAAGCTATTCCAAATTTGTTGCATCTCTGTGGGTTTTCAGTAGAGTGGTGATGGATATAAAGTTGACGATAAGCTTAGTTTGTTTCATATTTCAAGGTGTTGAAACTAGAAATTACAATTATATTTAACCTGAAACTAATGTCAATTCTTTCATGTTTGATCCTCTATAGGTTATTTTCAGTAGATATTTACCGAATATTCTTATTAGAAGCTTCACCATATAGATCAGATTTGGTGGATAGTCCCCTTTATTTCATTGAGAATGCTGTTAGATCCTTCTGGGGTAGAAGCTATGCAGTATTACTTCCAATTGTCTTGAATTAAGCAATGAAACAAAGATTCCACTGTTTCATTCAGCTCTTGCTTCTTCTTTTTTGGCTTCTTGGATTGACCAAATATTTTGTGTGTTTGTTTTGCTAGTAGAACTAGCAATGACTGGGGAGAAAGAATGGTATTTCTACTGTCCAAGGGACCGGAAATATCGAAACAGTTCGAGACCTAACAGAGTCACAGGAGCCGGGTTTTGGAAGGCCACAGGAACAGACCGACCGATATACTCTTCGGAAGGAACCAAGTGCATAGGCCTGAAGAAATCCCTTGTGTTTTACATGGGAAGAGCTGCCAAGGGGGTCAAAACAGACTGGATGATGCATGAATTTAGGCTGCCTTCTGTCACCGATTTAACATCAGACAGAAGGCCTCTGGATAAAAGCCTTCCAGCAATTGTTAGTCTTGTAACAGAGTTCTTATTTATATCACTCTAAGCATATAAAAATCCAACTGATTGGTTAAACTTTTCTGCTTTACAGGATTCATGGGCTATTTGTAGGATCTTTAAGAAAAATTCCATGGCACAGAAACCTGTCTACCCTTCATGGGTACCTCCAACACCTGAAAACATTTGCTTGGACACATTTTCACATTCTGTGCTTGGGAGCCAGTTTACTTCGGAGAACATCTCGTGCACAACGGAAGCAGGATCAGCCATCCAGTTCTGTTTTAACAATGACTTCCAACAGCCTTCTGCTAATTTCTCTTCTGCCCCTGGTAATGATATCCCTTCCTACAAAATCACCAATTCAACTGTATTCAAGCAATCCTCACATCCCATTTCAAACATGGAAGTCCCCTCTGGTTTTATGTTTTCTCCACTCAATACTTCAATGCCAGAGAAGTCTCATGTTGAAGATTTCAGGCTTCGAAACCACTCTCCACTTATACTTGGGGATATCGGCAAAAGTATAGATTTTGGATCACAGCAGCAAAGCAATAGCCTTATTTTCAACCCCCCACTGGACATGCATATGAACACCCATAGCCAAGAAGATGAAACATGTGAAAAGAGCATGAATATCTCTAACATGAACAACCAGTGGGGGACTGTGAGATCATTTAGTTTCCCTTTCAATCTGTTGGAGGACGAATGGAAACCGAGCTTATCATGGGATTCTCCACCTTGTCCAAGTGAGATGTCAGCATGCAATTCTACAAACAAGTGCTACACTTGATGAACTCGAACGAACTGGTTACTTTGCATCAGTATACAGTAAGTTGGAGTTCATTGAGAAGGATCTTCATTCTGTATTACTGTATATGGTTTATTTGATCCAATTTGTGACAGAACAGCAGACAGAACAGATATATATGTTTGATTTGATTATGTTTCTTGTCCTTGGAACTTATGTAATTAAAACAGAATGCTATCCATTCCTAAAGTAAAGAATCTATGGATAATCGTTGTGTACACAGATTTGATACAGAATTACTACTTTAACCTGAGGGGTCACATCAGTGCCAAATCCATTCCTATTCATCTATGTCTGGTATTATGGGACCCTGTTCCTTAATCCGGAAAGATATGTAGCCATGAAAGTGAAAGAGGGAGTAAGGGTAACAGAATTAACACAGTAGTAGACTAGAAACTTGAGAACATTCACTAAGCTAGGCAAGGTCTGATCTTAGTAAGTTGAATCACAAGCAGGACATTAGAACTCGAGAACATTCATTGAGCTAGTCAAGGCCCAATACAAGCAGGATGCTTATTCAATTGAATCATAAGCAGAAGAGTCCTACAAAGATTACTCATGATAGTAAGTCGGGGATTGCAACAACAAGAAATCCAGTGTTTCATGACAAGAGTGTTGGGAGAAAATCACCTTCTCAACCACACACAAACAACAATATTGGAAAATAGAAAGAGAAAACAAACCACAATACAAAGATTTACGTGGTTTTTTTTCGGTACGTCCATGGAGTTCAAACTGATCCACTATGCTCAAAGACAAAAATAAAGAAGATGTGGCTTTCGTTACAGATGTTCTTCTCTCTCTCATACAAAACGGTCATATATACTACTCTAACTAGGATTTAAATAAGACGCCATGTGAAATTAGAAAATTGTCCTCGAATAAATGGGCGCTGCCCCTCTTTGACAACAACCCCCCTCCCCCCAGAGTTTAGAGCAGAGATCAACCCACGACCGGATTGACAGTACATATCTAATGATCAGGCTCCACAGAGTCTAACAAAGTGCATACACATCAACATCAAGTATCACTATATACCAGAGTTCGTGAAAGATGGCAATATTATACTTGATCCTCGCAATCACATGACACGAGTAAAAATCTCACCAAGACAGAACATAGATTTTCTGCCCCTGTTCAAAACTAACTAAGTTTCAGATGAAATCAGAAAATTAGCAGAGGCAGGTTGAGCAAATTTAGAAAATGAAACTCGAAATGGTCAATTGAATTACCAAATTTACTTACAATTCTTTACAAGGGACAGCCTGATGTATCCTAGCTTGCCATATCTCAGCATCCAGTCTTACAGAAGTTCAAGGATACACAAAACAAATTATGTGTAACTCTTCTTTGTTGGTCATTTTAATAAACCTTCTTAAGTTGTCAGCAAGTGAAAAGCCACAAATCTGACTCATAGGTGGAGCCTTCTACAGAGGGGTTTCTTTGTACGACCAATCAAAACATGAGCCAAGATGGGCCAAATTGTTTGAGCCTGGGCTTAAATATCTTTATATATCAATCCAAATGATATAATAAATAGGAATTTAATAATACCATGACATAATAGGGTAGTTATATAATATAGACATAATTTATATTGCATATGATGACTTATGGGCTTATGGATCTATTAGGCTTTCAAATTGGGTGAGGCGCTTGAAATGCAACACTTGGGAGTGGTGGATTTAAAATTGGGCCTTGTTTTCATAACCTAAAACTGGGCTTGGGCCTTGGCCCAAGTTGAGTACAGCCTAACTTTTCCAGGTAGGGCCAGCAACTATGGCTTAGACAGACCCAAATTGAACCTGTGGCCAATAGATTCTAGTCACTCATCTAACCCGCATGTAATTCGAACCAGTGTAATGAGTCCAGTACTGTGAGGAACAAGGGCCTGAGCATCGGGCCCAAAGATTAGGCAAAGCCCATGTGTTGTTGGAAAAGTCAAACCATGGCTTGATACTTAACACTCCTTTAGCATCTTAAAAATCTAAATATTTATGAATTTTTTAAAGAAGTGGAACCCTAAAAATTATATCACTTATTATCGTTACAGCATTTGCACGTTGTGGCCAATAGAAGCTGAGAAAACTTATCTAATGAATATACGAGTAATTTAACTTTTCTCAATTTTGTTTTGAAATAATGAATAAATTTAAAGGTTCCCCATTTAACCACGACACTCAAATGGTACAGTAATCAAACACACTGTGATCAACACTCAAATAGCAAAATAAAAGCCTGATATTGGTAGTGGTCAGGAATCAATCTCTTTTTAAGTTGTTGATAACAAAGTTGTCCAGGTCTCTAAGAGAACTCGACTAATCTTTAAGGTATGTTTAAGCCTCTCTACCCACCTACACCAGATGGCTCTAGGGGAGTGGCCATTTTGGTGAAGTGACAATCGAACTTAGGACTCCTACTTTCTAAGACAGCTTCGTTGCCATCACTATTATTTTATATATTAAGTTTTAGATATTTTGCTGTGAAATTTTATTATGAATTGAAATTTCTTCTAATAGAAGCTTGGGATAGAGTTGTTAGACGCGAAAGTTTCAGTGTAAATCCGTGATAGCTACATTATTCTCTTCATCATTGTGGTCGTTCTTTAATAATGAACTTTACAAGCCACTAGTTTGGAAATTTAGAATTGTTTTTTGTACATTGGAATATGAAACATTTGTCTGTGTGATCATCATGCATCTGTGGGTTAAGAATTATAATTTATCAACAAAGATTTCGATTCTATCATTATTAATAAGTTGCCAAGAAATTATTAGTTATTATATAAAATTATCTGTGAGAAATACACATGAATGTCAAGATGGCCGAGTTGGTCTAAGGCGCCAGTTTCAGGTACTGGTCCGAAAGGGCATGGGTTCGAATCCCATTCTTGACAAATAAATTTTTATTTTTTCCTTTGCTAAATTTGTATTTATCCTGAATATACTATAATAAGCCAATAATGTAGATCTAGCTTTATTAATGAAGTTTATACGAATTTTAGGAACAAATTTTAATTACATTTGAATTAACTCATTTTTCAAATGTTAATAATATGTTCTGTTCAAATTCTATTTTACAAATTTCACATGGGTTTTTGAATGGTTTCTGGTCAATTTTGATTTTTGGGTGCATTTAGATGTGATTGAATTTAGGCATCTTCACATGCCAGATTCATGTTGGGCTTTCTCAAAACAAGTGAAGCCCATTTATATCTACCAAAACTTGAATCCACTATTTAAATATCGTTTCTTTTGTAGCTTACAAAGTAGACTTAAAAACCTATCATAAGCTAAAAAATTAATTCAAAAATCAATATCTAAATATCCTTTCAATCTATACAGTTATATTTTCAATTTACAGAATAAAAATAATTATAGATGACCTTTAAGTAAAAGTCCAAGTCCAGCTCTTGGGTTTGGATAAATGAACACCCCTAGATGAATTGTTATTGTTGCTATTTTTGTTATTATTATTTACTTATAAATTCCTTATGTATTTGGAAACTATGGCTTGGAGTAAATACATGAGTGTAAGACTAATGTAAATGCATATTATGAAATGGGATATTGCAATAAATTTGAAAGGAGTCGAACTCAAAACCTCTAATCTAATCTTAACAATTTAAGACAATTAGTTACTTTCAATATATATCATAAGATTATTGAGTGATATTTCAAGAGGTGTATTTTTTAATTTATGTCTTACATTTAAATTAAATATTATAAAATTATTTTGTAATATTCAAATTGAAATTTGAGAATTGGTTGACGAACGAACACACCCTTGTAATGTACCAAAATTAGATGAAACATCCATTTTGTTTAATTTTTTTTTTTTTTCAATACCTCCTCTCTTCTCAATAAAACTTCTTGCAAGTTTATTTGTGAATTCACATCTATAGACCCTTTTTTTTTTTTAATTTTCCAATAATTGAACACACTAACCAAACCTCTATATTTATGGCCGGAACTATCTTTACTTTGCAGTGGGACGAGCATTATTTGCAGACGACTCTTTTTATCATCTCATCTCATCGAGTAATGTGAACAAAAAATGGTAAACATCGGAACTAATCTAGATTATATAATAATGACAATACCAATTCAAACGGGTTGGTTCTCAACAACAAATAATCAAAGGAGATGATGAATTGTCAACTAAGATAGAAATAAGTACCAAAGAGGTCCAAACAACTCAAGAGAACATCAATAACACCTTCAAAACATACTAAAATTTATCTCAAATCACATTTTTTGCCCGATTTGTCATCGTCCTTCCTGATAACCAAAACTTTTTTCCAGCTTTAGGCTAAACTGAAAAAGCTTTTGTCTTCTCCCTAATGAGATTTTCAGCTCTTTGCGGCTTGCCGCTCCTTGGCCTTCTGGATTTTCAAAACCTTCTTGACAATTTTCTGCTCTTCAACTAAGAATGCCCGAATGATCCTGAAGAAAAAACACGAAGTCCAGGTATGACAGATCCCCTTAACCTCCGACTCACACCATTTCATTCAAGTAACAACTCACCTCTCTCGGACTGCACATCCAGAAATAACACCACCATATGCCCGGTTGACGGTCCTCCGGTTTCTTGACAGTCTAGACCTCTTGTACTCCGTTGGTCTCAAGTGTGGAATCTGGAAACAAAACCACACAAATATGATTCTAATATCAACTTAATGGAGAGAGGCCCAACTTTGGAACTACAACAAATTCAATAAGCATTTTTTTCATTGTTAAACATCACCAACGCTTGTTCCAACTTCACAGCCAGTCATGATGAAAGCAGCATTCATATATAAATGACAGCAAGATGGCTTAGAAGCCTCTAGCCAAGCTAGATATAATTTGGGCTCACCAATCAAGAAATGCATTTAAGAGTCAAATCCCACTGATCTAAAGAAAACAAGCCCTGACAAAAATCAGCAGTTACTAGAATCTTAGCATAAACTAAATCTCTACAGGAGGGGTTGAATTGTGACATGGAAAAAGAAGGGAAAGCAAATTATGTTCCATAGGTGGGAATTAGATTTTTTTTTTTGTTCTTTTTAGAATGATTGTGAGTTTATTGATAGAGAAGAGAGAATACAGGAACGCAAACAGTAACATGGAAATGGGAAAGAAAATGATGTCTAAGAGGGCAGATCGGGTTCGTCTAAATGGTCAGGGCTTTGGAGGTTCATGCTGCAAATAATGCTAGAGTTTCTTGTCATTCCTAACCCCCATGGTTGGAAACACATAATGGGAAAATTCAGCAAAATAAGATTTCTCAAGCCCCAGGACTTAAACTTTAAGGGTTTGCAGCATATCCAACTCAGACAATGTCATCTGGATGCTAAGTTGCTTGAGTACATGTCCGAGTTCAGTGTCTGAAAAGGGTACAAGGAGTCAGACATGGCGAGCCCCAAAAAATAGGACAATAGGATACGACACCATGTCTACATAAAATCAAATCTAAGTTTATTTTAAATAAAAATAAGGAAAATAATATACATTTAGGTGACAAACATTTTAATAGAGGAACTGTGATGTAATATTTTAGTTATCTTAGAAAATAATGATAAGAAATGTTAAAATAGTCCATGAAGGACAGGTATGAGTGTCTACAAGTGTTCCACACAGTGTGAGTTACACAGATATGTCATGCATTTTTAAGTGGCAATGCAACAGTCTGCATTCACACAGATATGTCATGCATTTTTAAGTGGCAATGCAACAGTCTGCATTCCTTGATATGTAAAACTTTTTTCTTCAATTGTAGATGAGAGCATGCACCCCATAGGACCAGTCAGGCGAGACACCTGGACGCCTTCGGTCATAAAAAAGATTGGAAATGGGAGGATATAGGTCGCTGGTATAAATTTCATGTACCAGTCTTGGATAATTTCACAATCTAACAACATAGGGTTATTTGTCCCCAAAAAAAAAAAAAATCTCAGACATTATTAGATCTTAGTTTTTAAATATTTTGCAGTATAGTGTCTGTACTAAGGATAATTCATACACACATACATATATATCCCAATAACCATTCATCTTATGTTGCATGGATACTTCAAAATGTGGCACACCCACGTCAGACACTAGCACCCATGTCAAACACCTACCCATTCTTTGTAGACTCTTCTAGTGTTTTTTATAGACTCTTCTACTGTTTTTTAACATTGTTTTCCAAGGTTGCTAAAAGATTATAACACTTTTATCCTCTTAAAGCCTAATTATTTTATCAATACATTCATCATTTAATTGTTTTTTTTTTTTTATGATGATTATAATTTATCTAGAAAAGCAAAAAGCCTAATATATTTATTAATTAATTGTTTATTTGACATTTGAAATGTTCAAAGGAAAACTAGTACATATTCTTTTGGTGTTATTTTAACACCTGATTTTCATATAAATATGATGTCATGTTCCTTTGTCCTATTTTTTAATTTGCCAAAGTCCAACACCTTGCACCATGTTGGACTACTAGCACTCGCACCTGAATCCATTCAACTTAACCTTCACCTTAGAATATTAGAAATGAAGGTGTTCTTTGTTTAGGTTCATTGAAGACAAAATTAAGCTTGGTCATAGACAAAACCGAGTCCTACCAAAAAATTAGGGTGTGGTTGCAGCAGAAATTATGGGCATACCTAACCTAAAGCCATCATTTAAAAAACCACTTCAAAAAATGGCATCATTTAAAATTTAAACAAAAAAAAAAAAACCTGAAGTAACACCTCCTAAGTAACAGGATGGCTAATCGGAGTTGACCAGTTAACTGGTAACACATCAACGCTAAGCAATGCTGAGTGCTGATGTGCAGCGCTTCACATACTGATAACAAGGGTTTTTCTTTTTTTAAACTTTTACACTTTCTTAATAAAGGCAAGTAATTCAAAATCCCAAAAAGTTAAAAACAACTATTTTGAAATTCCATGCATTGGTGCTCAATCCATCAATATAAGTGACAGTAAAAGAATAAATATGTAAATCATGATTGTCTCAATGTAATGTTTAAGATTAAAAAACCCAAGCACACATAATTGTATAATTAAATGTCAAAAATCATAATGCATAACTCATACGAGTATAAGACCAATATTTTAAAAACTGAATTAGATCATAAAGATCATATCAGATTTTACAAGATAAGAACTGCTAGAAAATGCAAGGTTCTTAGAAATTTTCATTCAAGCATAACATTCGAATTTTTCTTAAATAGTACAAACCATGAGGTTTTTTGTGAAATATTGAGATTTTTATAAATACCAACATTGCCTTGTAAGTATCTATTGCCCAACATAGATACTGATGATTGACACAATACATTAAGCACAAAAAATATTTAGGCTTCACTATTGATGTGAGAAGACCATGATTGCAAAACTTGAAACCCATAATCAACTTGCAACCAAATTGGGACAAGTATCTCAGTAAGTTCTCCAAGTTCCTCTTTGCAATAGAACCAAGTACATCTCTTGCAATCATTCTGATCATTTTGAGTTTATAACCAATGAATATAAGTAGAAGTTCAGAGCATCCAGCTAGCACCAAGTACATCACAAGATGAATGGGTAACAATAGCAAGTAATACAATGGAGTTTATTAGAAGGCAGTCTGAGAAGGTAAAGCATGCAAAAGCGATAGGAACACGGGAAATATACAAAGTTGGGCAATATTACCAAAGCATATCAATGGGGCAAAGCATCAAAGGAAATGCAGATGAAATAGAAATGGTATCAGGGCACCAAAGAGAAATAAACAATGGAGGTCCAAATCTCCTTAGAACTGAGTTGCAAAAGATTTTTCAATGCAGGAGGAATGTCATTTTTCCAAGTGGCAAACAGAGAACAGTTTTAATGTAAAGCTTTAATTACCACCAAAAAAGAACAGAGCTCCATACAGATGCACATTGAGACAAGCTGGTAAAACTGAAGTTTGGAAGTCTAGCACCAAAGTCTTAAAACATCTAGCAGAATCGCAACAACGATAGAAGAGTATACATGTATAAAACTATACAAAGATAATAGGATCTCCACAATACAAGAAATGATAAGCATGTAGGCAGGCAGCAAACATCCATCTACTCTATCTGGATATAAAGAGACAGTTTGATGTTTCCATAAATGAATCTTGAGGGTTTGCTCATTTGCTTCCTTACAAAAAACAGAGTGATTTGCGTCCATATAAAGAGACCCTTTAAGGTGTATGTCAAATGAATCTTGACAGTTTGCTCATTGAAGAGTTGTGATTTGCTTCCATATTAACAACCAAGAAAAACAAAATTCAATTTTAAGATGGAGTTTGGTGAGTTAGATCGATTTAGTTCAACTTTATCATATTATTATCTAAAAATAGAGAAAATTCGTAAAAAATTGTGCTGAGATACAGAAGAGGAATTTTTACCATTGAGTTTGGTGATTTTGAAGGATATGGTAGAAATTACTTAATATTAGCATCTAAAAATAGAAAAATTTGTACAAAATTTGTCAATTAAAGAAAATTTATTCGATATAAAATTTTGACTAATTTCACAAAATAAAAAGAAAGAGCAGAGATGAACAAGTAAACAAATGGAAAGAAGCATACCCCCTGGATTCTCTTCCCGGTGACAGGGCATTTCGGCCCACTCGCTCTCTTCTTCGTAGTTTGATATACCAGCTTTCCACCTTCATTTTTCCCGTTTCCATTTCATTTTTCCAAAACAAAAAAATAAATAAGCATCAGAAGAAAAAAAAAAGACGATATGAACATGGGCAGAGAACGGGAAATTTTTTAAAACAAAAGTGAAAATATGGAACTTGGTTGAGTTGGGTCTTTGAGGGGTTTTACGCTTTTTCTTCTTCTTCTTTATTACGTACCTGGGGTTTTGACGACCCTGGTCTGATTCGACTTGGTAGCGTAGCTGTGCCGCTTCCGATACGTTAGACGCTGCACCATTGTCGCTCCCGCTCCCTCTCTCTCTCCCTCTCTCTCTCTCTGAGAAATGGACGAAAGAGTTTGCGGCAGGGAAGTCGGTGGCTAGAAAAAGAGTGCTCACTAGCTCTTGCAATCTCGCTGCCCTAGATCCAACGGACAAGAATGATTTATCCAACGGCCGGTTTTCTTCTTTAAAGCAAGTCTTTCAAGTCGGACGTCTATCATCATGTTCTACACGTGGGAAATTGGCGTGGCGAGCTCAAGTGTCCATAAAGCTTCATTAGTATGGATCAACGTACTGATCTTAAGGATTTTTTTGTAATATCTCAAAAATTACAATTTTAGATTAGACTTTAGAAACTGTCCAAGAATTTTATTTCAATTAGAGAGCTTCATACGTCCGATCAAATTTTGGCTTTATTTTTAAATTTTCACATATTCTAATGCATTTATAATGGTATATACCTTGATTTGTACAAAATAATTCTAATATATAAATCAATACTATCGTATAAAATCTAATACTATTGCATAAACTGTAACTCTAGCATATATTTTCAATAGCAGTGCATAAACGATAAACCCCAACTCTAGCGTATAATTCTACAATAGTAGTACATAAACTAAAAAAAGTTAGCGCATAAAGCCCAGTTATGTGAACTAGATTGGAGCTTAGGAGAAGGGATTTGCTAGGCTCAGAGGACAACCACATCTGCCCTCTTTGTGACTTGGTGGAGGAAGACTCAGATCATCTTTTTATTGGGTGTCAAGTGGCGAGGAGTCTTTGGACTAGTCTATTGAACCTTTTAGATATTCCTTGGGTCTTCAATAAAACTTGTGTTGGCTCTTTCGAATAGTGGTTCCTATCGAGGCTGTCTCCGAGAGTGAAATTGGCTTGGAACACTATCTCGGCAGTTATCTCGTGGACCATTTGGAAGGAAAGAAACGCTAGAGTCTTTGAAGGAAAGACATTAGACATTAATGAGCTATCACAATCAGCACTTTGGAGACTCTGCGTTTGGCTCCTCTTTAGCAAGGAATTCAGTGGTCTCAAACCCTCAGATTTACTATCATCTTGGGAAGGTTGTATGAGGGGACATAGAAGGATAGTGCGCTCCTCTGAAAGTTGGACTCCCCCAGAACAATCTTTCATGAAATTTAATGTGGATGGGGCAGTTAGAGGTAAACTGAGGACAACAGGAATTGGGGGGGTACTTAGGAATCACGAGGGTACTTCTTCTATCATCTTCAGTAAGTCAATTGGAGTTAGAGATTCCAATGAGGCAGAAATCCTTAGTATTAGGTGAGCTTTAATCATCTGGAAAACCTACGGGCATGGAAAAGTAATTATCGAAGGGGACTCGGCAAATGCGATCAAATGGGTTAAGGGACTAAGGCGCCCCCCTTGGAAATTGATCATTATAGTTAGGGAAGTCAGAGACCTGGTTGCTGGGATGGACGTCTCCTTTAACCAGATCAGGCGTGAAGCAAATGGCTTGGCATATTATTTTGCCAAACTTGGAATTTTGGACCAGTTTTCCGGCCTTTTCTTTTTATGAGCGTTATATGTTCTTTTTGCAGCTCATGTATGAGGTGGCTTGTTCTCTTTTCCTATTATATTTTCTCATTCTCTTTGATCTTGGGTCTAATCCTATTAGACCCCTCTTATATTTGGTACTTATTTCCTTTTTTTAATAAAATCTCTTTGTTACTGCTCAAAAAAAAAAAGCCCAGTTATGTGCACTCTAATATATATATTGTTTTAAAATTAAAGAAAAACTTCTGACTCACCTCAACTTATGCCTTGGCTATAGCCCTCATAAAACTCCTAAGAGAAGCAACATAAACCCCACACTCCTAAGTACAGATTACAGGGGCTTGAACTCGTTATCTCTCCCTTCCTGAGGAGAAAGGCCACCAGCTGAGCTATCCAGTGGTGGATAATTACACTCTAGTATGTATTTGTTGATCCAATCTCAAGACTTGTAGAAACGCATATTGTATATTTTATAAAACAATAATCCAAGCACACCACAACATAAAAGTTTACTTGAAAAAACCCTTAAAAGAAAAACTACTTGACAAAAAGAATTTTATTAATAATTACAACCTCTTCAAAATATACTGGCCCATATACAATGAATGATCTCAAATATGGAAAGACCAATCTTTTCTCAATCAATAATACTAGCAACACATATTATCAATACTAACACATATTAACAAATACCAACATTAGCCGCACATATTATGGATGAGGACATCCCAAGCTCAACAATTAAGTAAGAAGAATTCGATGAAGTGGGAATTTGCGCCCAAATTTCTAAAAAAAAAAAAAATGAAGCAAAGAGAGAATATTCCAAGCTTTTCAACAAGCCTAGAAGAGGAGTATAAATCTCAGCCCATACCATAAGTATTGGCCAAAGATAAAATAATTCGGCTAAGATTTCGGCCGATTTTTTTTTTTTAAAAAAAATATCGGTTGTGAACCCAATCTATATCTTGGCCGATGTTTGTCTATATCGGCCGATGTTTGTCTATATCGGCCGATATATATATTTTTTATTTAAAAAAAAAGCATTTTTTATTTTTTTTTTTAAATGATTTTTTTTAAAAAAAAAAAACCACTGAGATTTCAAAAAAAAAATTAAAGAGAAAAAAAAAATCTCGGCCGAGATCTCGGTTCAGCCGAATTTTCGACCCTTGGTCTAAAACCATTCATTCCGAGCCCAAAAGCCCTAGTATTGAGAAAGCCCAAAAGCCCTGCATGAGAAATCCTTTGACGAATTCCAAATTATCTCTACTTGATGCCAAATTATCATCCAATATGGCATGGAGTCCGACTTTGAGAATAAATTTCTTATTTTCGTAAGGGAGATTGTGAGAGTTCAACCTCTTGTTAGTTTTTGGTAAAGTCGTTAGTTGTAACAGACGAGTCTTTTGATAGATTTGATAATGTTCCTAATAAAACCTCAAATCGCATGTTGTATAATATTAATCATTTTCTTTTCTAAGGATCTATCTGTACAGGTGCCTTCCCTGATTTAATGGTAATTTGTAATTGTGGCTTTGTTTGGTGCCCAACATGTGTGTTAGGTCCTTTTTGTTGCAAGTATCTAAATACTTGCTTATCCATTGTTTGACAAAATGCCACTCTCAGATAAACAGATTTATGGAGGTTTTCCAATGTAAGTGTGTTTCTTTTGATGATTCCCAGTTTAGATTAAGGAATCCACATGGACAGTAGGGATGCCAAATTGAATTACCAATATAGATACCGCACATTATTAAAACAATAGTCAATGTAGTCGCCTATGTTTAGTTCCACGCAATATGCTGACAATTGAGTAATGAAGATATGGATGAATGTAAACAAATTACTTACATTCTTCAGTTATATTCTTCAGCAGGTATTGGATGGTTATTTGGGCAGAGATACACCCACCTCAGCCACTTGTATGAACATAGAAGTATTTTATTTTAGTTTGCATTTACATAGTTTGAACTTTTCTGACGTTGGCCAAATTGATTCTTTTGTGATTGCAGTTTTTTAGTGTCAAACAAAGTTGATTCCACATAGATGAGATAAAATTTCTTTAGAAACAATGATGTGTGAAAACCGATCTCTTAGATTAGGAGCAATTATTGGAATAACGGAAGCTATTGTGCTTAGTCTAGTGATCCTATTATCCAATCAACTACACAGGTGAATCACCTGAGGTGATAGATCAAATAGTTGGCTGTAACTCATTGGAATCGCTGGTTCATGTTCAATGAACAAGTCCGTCAATTGGATAAGAAGATCACTAGGATGGGCAAGTTCCGGCAGTGACCAATAAGGAGAGTACATGGATTAGCTAGTTTGGATATAAATACATCATTAGGCCTGATGCAACTAATGCTGTGCGATGTAAATCTTGCTCAAATGAATGATTTATCCTCTCCAATCAGTTGAAATAGTAAAAGTTTACATACAACAATTCTTTTACAAAGTTTATCTATACAGGTGATGGAACATGTAAATATTCAACTTCAACATGGGAATAGCAAAAATGAGGGCTCCCTTTGTATTTTCCTATTTCTAAAAGTTATCTTGCTCAATTTTTTGTGACTCCATACAAGCTGATCAGTCGTTATTCTAGACATCTTTAGTACCCTTGACACCAATTTTATGTCAACCTGTGAGAAGAAGAGTACTAGATCTGATCTGTTTTCTTGATGCTTCTGGAACCTCTTCACAAGACAATTGCCAGTCCTCAGCAAATCTTTTAGTTTCTTCTCTTTCTGTAAGATGAAAAGAGAAAAGAAGAATGACCAAGGTTCTTGTTAGACCATATTGAGGAAAAATAAAACATAAAACCAGAGGACTGGACATGGTTTCTTTCGGAATTCCATGAATTCCTGTTCATGGAGAATTGGAGATGTCAAGATACCATCTTTATTTTTGTCGTGAAAATCCTTCTTCTCAGCAGACAAGTAGCCTTAATTTAGTTTTAACTTGGTTTTATTGTTAGGATCTAATTGTCAAGAGAACAGAGTATGAAGAACTGCCTTGTACAGAATCTGCTTTGCCAGAATTTCCACTACATTGCTGCTTTTAAGCTATGATGATCTTTTAAGCAAAAAGTTTAAAGTATCTCTATGGGTCTGAGATGTATTAGACATATCATTTTTTTTTTTTCACTCGACAATGGATTACCTCCTTAACTATATTACCCCTCATTTCCCTAATTAAATATTCAGTAGCATAAAACCTCAAAATTCAAACCTTAGACAAGAAACTGTCGCATGATGGTAAGTTCTTATTGTGCAACATTGAGTTGTGGATCACTACTTACCATACAAAAAATAGAAAGAAAGAAAGAAATAAAAAACAGGAACTCACCTTCTGATGATCTGCATGGATATTTTTTAGGAGCTCAGAATCTTTTGGGTCTTGAAGCTCAGTTTGAACTCTTAAGAATCCTTTCAGAATTGCATTTGCTTCATCTTTATCAGCCTTGATGAATTCCCATAAAGTCCTCATGGCTTCCTCCATTATCTCTGCCAGCATTGCACCTGTGGTGCTGTCATTTACTTTTTTCCTTTCTGCCATTTTATCCTTCAAACACTCCTCTGCATTGGATTCAACTTATTATGTCAATGTTTGTCAACTTCTCCATGGACTGCTCTAGGCAGTTGCAAAAATGACTGTGGAAGCCTGTTTATTTATTGGCTACGTAAACATTTCCGGTTTTATTTCTGTAAAAAATATAAAGAAAAGGAAAAGAAGGGGTGTAATCTGCATTATAGCTGCATTGATCTGCAGATCTGATGCTTAATTTGTCAGTTTAGTGTTCACCAGGAAGGTCCTACATGTGCCCTTATGTCCTATTTTAATTTGGAGTCCATAATGCAAGATTGAACCAGGATCTTAAATGTAAGTTGAAGAGTTGGGCATTAAGCAAACTGGATCAATGCAAAATGTCCCTAAAATTTTATCATTTTTTGAAGTAACTTGCAGTGCATCAGTTATATAGATGTAGAACAATTCAATGTTGCTGCCGAACAGGAAATTAGTACTGCTCTTTTGATCTGTTCTGTGAATTGGAGAAGGTAATTGAGAGTGAATCACATGTTTCACACATCTTCAATCTGGCTATGAACATCAGTCAAGTGGAAGTATTGTTTGAGCTCTTACTGATTCAAGAGAGTAGATTTCAATGGCTAAACTTAAATATTGATACTTTGGACGTTAGTGGCTATAACATAAACTAGAGACATTTTGGACATGCAATGTAAGACACCCCAACCATCATTCCAGACCATCTGCTACTGCCCAACTCTTCATCAGTTGGACACAACCAAAGTGGCCCATCTCATGATCTAAAACATGTTATTAACAGCCTGCATAATTGAATCTTGAAATTAATTGAAAAAATAATTGCTCGATGCAGGGATCCACTTATCCCATCAAGTGCATGGTCGCCAACAGCTCTCAAGAATAGAATTGGCGAGAGCATCCTTGGCCTATGGTGATTATCAGGGTAGAAGGTCCGTGTGGTTCTCTCTTGGCCATGAAAGAATAACTTGAAGTCATGCTTCCAGTGACTATTTTGCATCACTGAGTTATCTTCATGCCAAATTCTAAGGGATGAGTTAGTCTCTTTGGTCTTGGATATCTTATACAATTCATTAAAGTTTGAATTCTCAATCAATTTTCCTTTTACCTTTGATCGCTGGAACCTGAAGAAGGTTTCTGAAGATGCATCGATTTTGGACATAGTTTTGGACCCTTGGTCCCTGAAGAAAGGGCTCGTTCTCTAAGAATCTCTGCAGCAACACCTGAAACTGCTGGAACTCCCCTGCCACCTGATTATATTGAAAATCATCATGTGGGTCAGATTCTGGCAGGTTGCATGTCCTTTGGTACTGCCAGTGTAGGAATTCCCATGACAGGCAGGCCTGCCCAACGTAGACCATTTCCAAATCACTCTGGAGTTCTTTGATGAACTTGGCCGATGGGTCCATGCCAGATTTCCGGCTTCTCCCTAGCCAAAGGTTTTGGGAGAGGAGGGAGGTTTTCCGACCAGCCATGGATTGAATGGGTTCCTTGAGCTGGAGAAAGCCTGCACAATAATCCCATGTAGTAGGTCAGAGAAAAACATATTAGCATATCTATATTCCTCATCAGATACAACCCACCACAGATCCGCTAAGAGCATGTGTCAGGGATCATAATCACCGGTATTGAGAATTGAGCATAGACTAATTGTTGCTTAACGCGAAATCCAATAATTAATTAGAATCATTTACCATCTTGCCTTTGTGTACTACCAAATACCATATTTAGTTAATTGTTTGTGGAATAATCAAAGGGAAAAGTAACGTATAACCAGTAAACATTGCAACTACCAAGACTAGATTGACTGATGAGGAATTGAAAAGAGGAAGAAATTCCAAACTGACCTATTGCATGCATCTTCTGGTAATTTAAGATGTCAAGTTTCCTCATCCTCTCCCTGTAGCTGCTGTAGAACTTGTGCAGCTCATCCATCGGATCTTCATGCAAGAACTTCTCTTCCACCTTCCATGGTTTCAGATCGTCGTCAATCATCTTTGGGATCTCTGATTCTTCATAGATTGTTGGAAGTCCAATTGCTCTCACTTTCTTCAGTTCAATTCTCAGTTGATCTACTAAATCCTCATGTTCCCATAGAGATTCTATACTGTCTGGGTTGTCTGAATTTGAATTTGATGTATCATGCAATTGGGTTCCTCTGTATCTCTGTGATTCATCAACTGCTCCTGTTTCCTTTCCATGTGTTTCTGTGAACTTATATTTTGGGTCACCATAATCTTTCTCAGCAGAAGAAAGCTGGTTGCTGGGATCAATGGATCCATCACTGGATATTGGCAAATTTTGACCACACACTGATTTTGATTTCTCAAATTTCTCTGCCGACTCTGTGACTTGTTCAGCAATGCTATCTGTTTCAAGTTCAGAGGAGCCTTTCTCCTCAGCAGAAGAAAGGCCGTTGCTGGGGTCAATTGATTCGTCGCTAGATATTGGCAAATTTTGATGACAAACTGATTTTGATTCCTCAAATTTCTCTGCTGACCCTGTGTCTTCTTCAGCAAAGCTAGCTGTGTCAATTTCAAAGGAGACTCTCTCAGAGACAGATTTACTGGATTTGGTTTCATCCTTTATTTGTATCATAACAGAAGGCAGATAATTCAAACCCACTGATTCATTATCTGAAATGCAATGATCATCTGCTTGATTTGTAGCAGAAGGAAACCCGCCAATGAAATTGTTAGGTTCTTTATCTGAATTACATGAATTTTGTAGATGGATTGCTTCGGAGTTTTGAATATCTTCCATCAACTCTGCCTTCTGTCCATCAAAATCAATTGGGGTTGCACTAACCCTGCAACTCCTAGTATCTGGTTCATCTTTGGATCCGCCACAGTCGCTCACTTGCAAGAATTCACCGCTGTTCGAATTTATAATTGGATTCTCAGATGAAAAGCCAGGGTTAGAGTCGGGGCCATGAGCTTCTTTCTCCGACTGAGACTTGTCATCATCGGGTATGTCTTTCTTACCCAATGTTTCACTTTCAAAATCTACGAGTGCCTCCTCTGCAAGGAGATGATATTCACATGAAACTGAAACCACTGATTGCTCAGAGGACTCCTTTTCTTCACAAAAAATATCATTAAAAGAGTTATTGAGTGGTTCTTCATAAACAGCTTCTGTTCCTGAATTGAATTTATGGAAATCTTTCTCCGACAAAATCCCGTCCTGAAATTCACTATTGTGTATCTTGTTATTATCAATGAAAGAACTGCTACTCGAACTGACATGCGATTTTTCAATGGTAAAACTTGCAGCAGTGGGTTCTTCCAGAAAACCAATAACATCCTTCTTAGGTAGGAAACTGTACTTGCGAATTTCTGCCACAGGCCTACTTTCCTCTGCAGGAAAGACTTCTGTTTCGTCAACGTCTCTTCTGATGTCTTCAGAACTCCTGAGCTGAAACTTAAAATTGTAATTCCAGGCTACTTTCTCTCCCAGTCCGTCATCACATCTCAAATTCTCAAAAGAATGAACTTCAGTTACTGAATCAAAGCATTCCGAATCACCACCTTTTGCTTGTAAAGCAACTCCATCTTCCTTCTGTGTATTCAAATCTGACTTCAATTCATCCAATCTGTTTTCTACAGGGGTTCTGCAAAAGGAACTCAACATGATCAGTAACTAACTACGAAGAACCCATACATTGAAATCACAAGAGAACTTCAAACCAACTGAAGACTATTAAAAAAATTACCTGAATATGAACCTTGATATGTATTTGAACAGATGAGACAGATGATTGTTGATAAAGACCCAGCAAGAAGCAATGAAAAGAATCGTGTTTCTGTAGAAGAAATGATAACCCGATTCGCCATTCGCCAATTTAATTTGAGTTCCAGGCCTAAACATTTTTTAGCTTTCCACTAATTGAATCCACATGAAGACTTCTTTTTCACAGTTTCAAGGAAAGATGGTAGGAAAGATCATGAACTTGGGCATCTTTCCATGTTTTCTGTTTTGGAGAAATGGACGGTTTACCTTTTAAAACAAGTGGTGAGATGAAGAATATGAGCTAAAGAGATAAACCCAGATCATGGAAGTTGAAACCTGACCTAATAACGGAGATTAGTGAGAAGATTAAGCAATGTCTGAGAAGAGGAAAAGAACAGCTGAGCGACTTAGGCGCCTGCTCATGTCTGTTTGGTTGGATTGAGTTTGTGAGGAAGATTTGTATTTTTGTGGCAGGCAGAGGTTTTATCAATTATCATCCTTCCATAAGTTGGGAAGAAGAAGAAGAAAGAAGTCTTCTTTGCCCTTGGCTTCTTCTTCAATCTCTACAAGTTGCGAAATTTAGAAAATCACGTAAAATTTTGGCATTTTGGCTTTTCTCATGTATGGTTTCCTGCGTCTTTTCAACGAGCGTGGAAAGCAATGCAATATGGATTCCACACGGCTACACAGTGTCACACTTACACGACTAATTCTTGGGCCAGCGATACTGACGGAAATTTTGCCCAGCTTTTCAGCTGAAAAGGAATAATAGAAATTCATAAATTATGTAAATCGACTCGTTAAAATTTATGAACAGTATAATTGGCTCGTCAAAATTATAATTCTGTTCACCAAAATTCATAAGTAGTGCAAATCGGCTCATCGAAATTCACATGAAGAGTAATAATCAGCCTATTGAAATTTTACTATTGATGTGATGGGTAAAATCGAGAATCACTAAAACTCGTGTCGCTAACACAAAATGCCTGTGGAAGGATCGCCTGGCCTAATTCTTGAGGGCATGTGCACGCCTTTCTGTATATATGTCGGGTTCAAACAGTAGGATCTTACTCTATCATATTTCACGAGAGTGACCTTAAATTAATTTTGTAACATTAATTATTTATTTGATTGACTATCCATTTTTACGGGTTACAGAATTTCATAATATCTAATTATTGTACAAAAATGAAAATTTTAATAAGAAAGAATTTATGAGATTTTTATAAAGAATGCCCATCCAATACAAATTAGGTTCCATATGATAAAAAAGGAAAAGTCTTCAACCATCGAATACCAAACCATGTCTCTTCATTTTAAGGAAATTGCCAATTTAAAATATTGACCTCTTTGATGTAGCTTTTAATTTTTTTAAAGTAAATTGTTGATTCATTAGAGGAAAATCCTTGATCACCAAACATTAGGTAGAGGGGAAAAGATCTATCTCCAAGAAGAAAATAAACACTGAATCCATGAAAACTTTTTTTTTTTGCTGAATGATTATTCATGGGTTTAATCTTAAGAATATTAATTAAAGAAAAAGCAAAGCACACATTAATTAATAATGATATTTTATTGTTTTCTAAAACTTTTCTTCATTACCATTATCTACATTAAATGTCTATGAAGTTTGTGTTTAATCCACATTCTCATAATTGTACTTTGTATAATATTTCCTATTTGTAATTCTAGAACTCCGTGTTAAACTTGCTTATCATCTATATCAAAAGGGATTGAAGTGATGGTTTGAAATCTACCTCTATTTCAATTTTTACATTTCAAAAGATCACTTTTCGTAAAGTTATTCGTATATATAGGAAGGCTTTTGCATATTCCAAAAATTAATAGAGTATTTTAAAAGGTCTGAAAACTTTCATTCGAAAAAAAAATTGTTAATAATCTTCTATAAATATGTCCATCCTGTTAACCACATTAGCCCATTATTTTTTTATAATTTTTTTTTGAACTCTTTTGATTTGAGCTTCAACATCCATGATTTGAACTCCAGAGAATCAAATCAGTATAGAAATCTACCAACCAATGCTTCTAGCCAAAAGGGTTCAGTGGATGAATGGTGAAAGCCAAGACCATTACTTCGAACTTAATCCAACCATTGATGTGGCAACAAGATCTGCTATATGGTGCCAAAAGGGGTTTGGTTTATGTCTTAAATGGATGTAATTGGCCACAAATATATGGGTTTAGAGAACTGCAATGTACATGTACTTCCCACCCATCTTTATATATTTAATAATTTAAAGTGGAAAGAGATGATAGTGATATTAAAGACATGAATATCTTTATTAGTGGTGCATGCATGATTAAAATTATAAATGAAAAGAAAAAAATTTAAAGGAAAGAAGAGAGGATAAAGTAGGGGGTATCTTTAATTTAGACTTTTAAGTGCCTGCATGATTAACATTATAATACTGTGTACCACAAGCACACCAACAGATAATTGCAGAGTGCTGAAGGCTGAAGGTATTTACCTTGTTTTACCATTCAACATTTCATCTAGGGCTGAATTTCGGGTCAACGGGTCAAGTCGAGTTGAGAAAATAAAAATCTGCATGAAATTCGGGTCGAATTGAGGATTTTACAAGTTAACCCGGTCCGACCCAGCTAAAATAAGTTCAAAATGCGGGTCGGGTCAAAATTCGGGTTAGAATTTGGGTTGGGTTGGGTTGGGTTGTGATGTTCGGATTGAGAATTCGGGTCGGGTCGGTTAGATTCCATATATATCAACTCGGGTCGGTTGGATTTTAAAGAACCCAACCCATCCAACCCTAATTGCAACCCTAATTTCATCCTATGGGTGAAGTAATTTCTGACTTCATGGTAAAATTTGATTCAAGAAGAATAAGATTTAAAGTTGATCTGATCGAACTTGAGTATAATGGATAGAGGGGATTTAATGAATATGTTTAATTGTTTATGACTTTTGAAAAATCAATAACATGGGGCTTAAATTTTGCCTGACATGTTTAGCTCTTTGACAAAATTTAAAATAAAAATGCTAACTCATAATTAAATTTCAATCATAAAAATAATGGCATTTTTCACATTTAAAAAATGCTGATATTGCTGTGGTAAACTGATGTTTTGGTCAAAATCAGTGAAAATTTCAGTCCATTTCTAATGAAGTTTCAATCAATTTCAGAACTTTTACTCCATTTTTTTTCTTTTACTTAAAATTATATCTTAAAAAATGGCTGATGTCACTTAGATATATGCTGATATGTTTTGGTCCTTTGAAGAATTGAAAAATTAATATCATTTGATAATTTAATCAGTAACTTAAAAACTAAAAACATTTCGGACGGAGTCAATTTGAGTTGACTCGACTCAGGAGGATTTTGAACAAGTGAATTTTTTTCAAATTTTTTTGTGATGACATAAGAAACTCACTTAAATTATTCGATTCGACAGGATTTTAGAACCCGTTTTTAAAGTTTTTAAATTTATGCTGATAAGATAGTGATTGATGTATTCAAGTATCATTAGAATGTGCCTAAAGCTTCTTTTATCACTCAATTATTAAAGTTTGAAAGAAAATATCAAACATTTTGGAATTTAGAACTTTCAACCTGAAATAAAGGAGCCAAATTTTCTATTGACTCAACTTTAGCTTCAATACTAATGGCATTTATGAGATCATTAACTTAATTAATTTAACTTTAACTACTTAATTTAAATAAATAGAATGGACAATTGATACAAGTTTAACTTCATCCATCTATTTTATTTAATTTGAATCATCTATTTTTAATATTTACATCAGAAATTACTTCTTTAAATTTGTAGAGTCACTGAATATCATCTTATTGCTGAGGTTTATATGAATTAAAATTAATTTAATAAGATTTTGAGACTCTTTTGTCTCACCTTCACCTTTCAAATCAGGTTGATGTTATTGGAATAAAAATGGCAGATTCCCATTGACTAATGTTAATGGCTCCTCTCCCTTTATGAGATTCATATATTTCAAGTTATTGTCAATCAAATCTTAATTACGTGGATCATCGTCGATGGGTCCCAAACTCATCCATGGTGGGGTCATCCATGATCCATGTGTCTCGTTCTCATCATCATTAATGGATCCGATATGATTCTATAGAGTCATTGAATTCACATTGAGACATATAGGTAATGTGGTTAAAATAAATGAAAATACCAGTAGATGTGTTTTAAAAAAAATCATTTTTTTTAATTATATAACTATAGAAATGATCAAAATAATTAAAATTCTGCTGATGAGTTAAAGGTTTGACTCACCTAAGATTCAAAATATCTATGATATGCATCGGCAATATATATATTATCCAATATAGCATTTATTGACACGTGACACCACCGGAGAATGCGGACCCAATATACTCACTTTTAAATTTTTTTCAAACCTAGAGAAATAATATAATTCATAAAAATTGGTGTGAACTTTCGATTATAATCTTTTACTTAAGTATTTAAATAAATTAAAAAAATAAAATTTAGAAATATTTTATTCATATAAAATTATGTTATTGAGAGTTTACACTAATTTCTTTTACAACCATTTAAAAAGAATAAGAATAGAATAGTATAAATCTCATAAAGTGTCACATTGGCATCTATTCTCATTTGGAAAATGAATATAAGTCGGTGAATTGACGTCATTGAGAGATTGAAATAGAGTTAGCTTAGATTTTATGGATTTTTAAATGTAATTTTTATTTATTTTATATTTATCTTAGATATTTAATGAATTTTGGTAATAAATAGATTGACTCAATTTCAATTTGTTTAATAAATAAATTTGTTTGAATAGAGAAACTAAAATAAATCGGTTAGTGAACCGGCCTATCCCAAGTTTCTAATCCCATTAGTTTGTGAATAAAAATTCAACTTTATCTTAAATATTTAATGAGTATATTTACCCATTTGATGAACAAGTTGACATGACTTACACCCTTTACAGTCAAATTGACAATTCAAAATAGTCGGGTTGATTATTCCATATTATTAAATATTTAAATCCATGTCTAGCCAATGGCATGTTACCTAGGGCCTCAAATAACTAGAGGTAGAGGTCGAAAAATTGGCCCTGCCGAGATTTCGGCTGAGATCTTGGTTCGGTCAAGATATTTTTTCTCTTTTCAAAATTTCTTTTTTTGAAAATCTTGATGGCTTTTTTATTTTTTTTGAAAAAAATCATTTAAAAAAATAAAAAGGCTATTTTTTTAATAAAAAATAAAAAAATATAAATACCGGCCGATACCTAGGCCGATATTCGCCTGTATCAGAGAACATCGACCGAGATATCGACTGGGCCGGCAATCGATATTTATTTATTTTTAAAGAAAAAAAGAAATCGGCCGATATTCGGCCTAGATCTCGACCGTATTGGCCGATTTTAATTTTTTATCTCTAGTCGATACTATGCGTATCGGCCGAGATCTCGACCGTATCAGTCGATTTTAATTTTTTATCTCTAGTTGATACTATGCGTATCGGCCGAGATTTCGACGCCTGATGTCTAGAGGACAACATCTTGGCAACTTTAATGCTAGCAATGAGTCTGATCCGGCCCACAATCCTAGGAGGAGGCCCATTCATGTAAGAACATGGTAACCTCAAATCCAGGCCCAGCTTAAAGCGTCTTGATTTAACCAAGCCCAGATGCAAACTGAATCCACAGTTCCACACCGAGGTTAAAAAAATCGGCCACAACTAGGGGTGAAACTTGGGTCAGGGTGAAACTAGTTTAGAAAACTTAAAATTTTAACTAAACTTGAAATCTCATGTAGTCGAATACTGTCGGCAGCAGTGCCTGTGTCACCTGTAGGCCCAGAAAAATAGAAGTCCAGAGAGTTCTAGCCCAAAATTTGGTGGGGCCAAGATCTCGGCATCTCGACCAATATCTCGATTCCACAATATCGGCCGATATTAAGTGGATCCTTGCTTTTGAGTATCAACCCACTGTCAATGGAGTTACTGCTTCCATCTTCTTCCTGTGCTAAAGGCAACAGAGAGAGAAACCCAACGGGAAGAAGCTGGTTTGTTAAAATCCAAGAGAGCCGAGCTATCCTATTGGGCTCGAATGCTGGGCTACTATGGATGGCATGGGCTACACGATGGATAATTTTTTTTTTTTGTAAAGATGCAACTTAAGGGCCCACGTAAAAACTAGATTTTACAAATTATTGCTGAAATTCAAGCTTTCTAGCTAAAATCAGTCTTTCATATACGCGGCCATTCTGTCTAACTTCTAATTTAGAATTTACATTTTAGGGCTGAAAATGAGCTTGACATGAGTCCAATTCAACCCGAGTCCAATTTTGATTTTTTCATATTTTTTCATTCGGGCTCAAATTACACCTATCCCAAATTAAACCTCTTAAGAGTAATGTACACTCAAAACTGCAATTTCATCATTATCATCATCATTATCATTATTCTAACATGTACCTCTCTTGCATGTAATATAATCACACGTTCTAATCTGAAAAAAATACACCTTAAGAGAGATTGAAATAGAGTTGGCTTAGATTTGATCGATTTTTAAAATTATGATTAAATAATTAAATTGGTAATTTTTACTTAATTAAATCTATCTGGAATATGGCCTTGCTCTCTTCTTTCCTATTAGCTACTTTAATAAATTGATTGACTGAGTTTGAATTTGTTTAATAAATCAATTGGTTTGAATAGAGGGATTAAAATAAACGGGTTAGTCAACCTGACCTATCCCAAGGTTCCAACCCCATTAATTTGTAAATAAAACTGCTGACTGTAAAATTTAGACCAAACCCAACTTGGAAAAGCAGAATTTCGGGCTGAGTACATATACCCATTTGATGAATAGATTGACCTGACTGACCCTAAATAAATGGGTTCATTACTCCATATTATCAACTCGCCAATGGCATGTTACTAGGGCCTCAAATAAATAAAAGACAAAATCTTGGCAACTTTAATGCTGTCAATAAGTCTGATCAGGCCCAAAACTCCAGGATGAGGCCCATTCATGTAGAAAACATGGTAACCTAAAAAAACAGCTTAAAGCATCTTGATTTAACCAAGCCCAGATGCAAACTGAATCCACAATAAGAGCCATCTTCTTATCTTTTCTTCATGGTACAGTGCTTATCAAGAACTAAAGACATTGGACTGGATTTGGGCCTTCAGATCCCACTCAACTGCTAACTGGCTAAGGTTAACTTTCTAAGTTGATAGACAAATAGGTCCAGGCCCAACTTTATATCCAGCGTCGGTCCACATATAGATAATAACAAGGCATAGAATATGACAATAACATGTTCACTGAGTATAGGTATAGCAACATCCACAATTGATAACTTGGTTGTGTCAAACTGGGCCTAGTGGCTAGACAATCCACACAATTGAACTAATGGGCCCGAGAACGGGTAGGCAGTAATTAGCAACCTAAAGTTCCTGTGCAATAAATGGACCGTCATTTGCTCGGGTGAACTTTTCATCAATCCATTCAACCATGCCGGAGGAGGCCCAAGAAAGAGTGGGCCGATGTGTTTTTTTTAATTAGGATATTAAGAGAAAATTTACACATACTAAAATCTTATTGTTTGATGGTTTTCTTTTAGGATGAAGACATTGGTTGTTGAAGTGGGAAATTTCTTTGAAGATTAGAGAGGACATTTAACTAAATATTTAAAATAAGTAGATGAAGATCCACTTATATATAATAGAGTACTAACCATACCTAACCATACCTAGGTGTAGCTCAATTGGTTATCTCTCGTCTTAAGAAGCGGGAGGATGCAGGTTCAAGCACCACCCATGGCTTAACATTGGTTTAATTTAGGAGCAGTGAGCTCATCCGTGAGGATTTAAGTAAGACTGTGTCTGGATTTCTATCACATGTAATAACAAAAATAAAATAGAGATGTATATACAAGCTTATTTGGGTCTAAAATAAAACTCTTTTCTACTTTTAAGAGTCAAGTACACTAAAAACTCAATTACAAAAATGAGAAGGTACATGATTTTCTAAAAGAATCACACAAGAACAGAACCTTTACTGTATCACAAACTCATTCTCTCTTCTTCTTCTTCTTCCTCTTTTTTATCTCAATTTGATAACTAGAGCACTAACAGCTGCGCTGCTAAATCTTTGATATTGGTCTTGTCAAGAACCATATTGTCTTTGTACCCCAATTTGTCAAGTTCCACAATCCTTCTGTCATCAGATGTTACTTGAGAAGTCCTTCTGCGCCTAAGCTTTTTTTCTCTACGATTTGGTTTTGTTGAATCTTGTTCTTTATCTTGAACGTGAACAACTTCATTCCTGCAAACCATCTCATGTTAAAGTCTTCTGTAAAGGCAAAACAAAGAATGGAAAAAATGTTCACTAAATGAATCTGATGATTTCTTACATTAATACAGAATTGAATCATCCCATCAGTTAGCTTTGATAAAAATAGAGGGGCAACAGTGCAGTTTATGTTATGTTTAGGGCTTTAGCCTTATTGCAACCCGATTTAATCTAGATTTCTTCCCTAATGAAGTTTACTTTTAACCCAAGAGAGTTGGCTTGACGGTCAAAATATCCACCTCATGAGCCATTTTGATATGACTGAGATAAGATAGCAGAGTAGGAGTAATAAGATATAACCTCAAATCATTTGGAACTACTTGTTAGATTAAGAAGAGAAATTACAGCTGTTGCGATCTCGGCCGGCTTCTGGGGGAGGCAGTGGGTTCTTTGGACGCCCGATCAGGTTGCACCGCCGGCGACATGGAGTAGGAGGAACTACTACTACCAGATGAAGAAGCCGCGCTTGGATTTGTAGAAGAGGTTCCACCAAATGTGCTAATTATCGACTTCCATATTCTCTTCACAATCGATTCCTGCCATGAAAATGCATTACAGGTAATCTTCTTCTCCACAGATAACTCTGATTTCACAATATCAGATGAAGCCATTCGATGAATGATTCAATGAAGGAGAGATGGCGAAAGAGAAGGTTCTTATGGGCGTTTGCTTCTATCAGTTGCATGCTCCTATTTGGAAAGACTGAAAATCCATTTCTAATTAACATTAATTTAGGACTAATCATCTACTAAATGAATCTTATTCTTGGTATGTGTCAACAGTTTCCATTCCTTTAACTGGCGTTAATTCATATGGATTTAATAATACTTAATAATGATTGGTTAGAATAGGTTGACCTCACCACTAATTGTGCTGACTTTGAATTTCAAATCAAACTGTCCATTTTTGGAATATAATTCATGTGCTATTATTTATTTAATCCTATGCATGATTGTTCTCATGCATACGTGTCTTGCGTATGTTACGGCTGGGCCAGTTTCATCCAAATGGAGACTCGTGATTTAATTATTAATCAAGTTATACTATATATAGTGTTACTAAATTGAAGTGAAATTTACTATTTATTTTAATTACTTAAGTTAGAAGCTTAACATTTTTAGTAGATGAATTTTATACTTTTTAATGATAGATGAAGCCACGACTAAAATCTTATATATTTTAAATTAAATAATAAAGATAAGTTAGTTTGATAGATTTTTTCTTAAATAGAAAGAGTCACAGAAATTAGTTTTAAGAATATTTTAAATATAATTTTAAAGCAAATAGGATCTTAAGTTGGATCAGTACTAACATTGCAGTATGTGGGCCCTTCATTTTATTTTAATATTTTATTATGATCCAAAACATTCTAGGAGACATAAATCCCATGTAGAGTTGTAAATGAGCCAAATCTGCCTGAGAAAGCTTTGTCCAAGCCCTAAAATTAAGGCCCAAATTCAGCCAATGAACCTATAATTCATCGCACATATTTGCAATAATTACTCTCTCAAACCTGTGAGATTGAACCACTTTCCATTTGACCCAATTAGATCCAATTATTGGGCCAAACCGGTGATTGAACCAATTTCCATTTGACCCAATTATATTCAATTAGTGTCAAACCGTTTGAATTGTGAAATTTATATAACATCATATAAAACTATAAATATGATCAATTGTTAAAATTAAAAGTAAGTATCAAAATATGAAAATATGAAAAAGGAAATTATCTTTAGAATATAAAGAATGGAATGATTCAATTAATTTCATTTTGTAATTAATAAAGGATGGTCATTTAGACACCTGACTTTTCTGCTAATAGACACCATTTTTGGAAATTTATGGTGAAATTATCATTTTACCCTTTCAGTTTTGAAAAATATTTCATCGTCTGAACACATATCGAAAAGGCAAAATAGTAATTTTACTCTAAATATCGAAAAAAGGTATTTCCCAGTCAAAAAGTCGGGTGTCTAAATGGCTAGCGGACATTCAAATTTAATGACAAAACTTAGGGACAATGAGACATATGACTAGACTGATCGAACAGGCGTGGAGATATGGGACTTGAAATTATTAATACATTTGGTATGAAAATGATAAACTAATAGATTAAAATAACTAAAATTCTTTGGTCATTCACTTCTATAGTACTACTATATGATATTGAGCCCTATGATATTGATGTATTTCAATCAAAATTAAAGACAAAAGCAATTATAAGTCATTAAATGAAATTGATTAAAATTGATAGTGAAATGATTATTGATTTTAATGTATTTTTTAGGGCTGCAACTCGGGTTGGGTTTTGGCCAGACCCGCAAGACCCGACCCGAGGAATCATGCAGGTCGGGTCGAGACTTTTGGGCCAGCAGGTTGGGTCAGGTTAAGAAGATAAAAAACCGCATGAAATTCGGATCGGACGGGGTTGAGGATTTTATAAGTTAACCCGATCCAATCCGACCTAACTCAGTTAAAATTACTCTAAAATGGGTTTATAATACGGGTCGGGTCAGAGTTCGGGTTAGAATTCGGGTCGGGTCTGGTTCTAGAGTTCTAGTTGAGAATTAGGACTGAGTCAGGTCGGGTTCCATATATATCAACTCGAGTTCGGTTTTAAGAAATCCTGGCCCTCCCGACCTGAGTTACAACCCTAGTATTTTTATTGGGTAACTAATAATAACTTTTAAAATCAGACATGATATTTTTATTATGATGGAGTATGAAGGCTCATTACCAAAAATAAAACAGCAAAGTTGGATGTTATTTAAAAAAAATATATTTATTCTCTTTTTTTCTTTTGTAATTATATGTGAAAAATCCAATGTAAAATTCACATGAGTATAACAAGTTAGATTACGGAGACTCAAACCTCGCACCTACTGCCAGTTTTGAAACTGAACTGTCTGTGGAAAAGATGTATAAGGATACTCACTCTCCACTTTTGGAAACGAAGAGGGGTTCTTCTGTAATTTTATTCACCATCATTATCATCATTGGTTAATATTTTATTTATCTTAAATTCACTTTAACATATGAACATAATCCAAAGTCCAAACTTACTCCAAACTACTACAATCTCATTAATCTAGTCTATTTAATTCAAATATCGTCCTAGTAGATGTCCATTCCATTCATCTTATCTTATTTATCAGTTGTATAATAAAATAATCTGATAAGACCTTCTTTCTTTAGTTTATTCATGTTCCATACATTGTCCATGTAAAAATATGGGCCAAATTTCTAACAGAGACGTACCAATCAATACTATCAAACCTGGCTCCATCGGTGGGTTGACATGATTGAAATATGGGTTGAGTCATTTAAACATTCTTCTGAATTAAAAATTCTTTGTGACCCCCATGTCAATCTAATTTTTCTTATAAACTCTTGATTCTTGAAAACTCTTGATTTCTCTAAATGATGATGTCGGTTCTCTTGAAAATATGATTTTTAGATTATTATTTTTTGATATTTATAATTATATTTATGAGAGGAAAAAATATATTTTGATGAAATATAATATTAATTAATAATTTAATATTATATTAATAAACGAATCTGATCAAATTTAATTTATTTAACCTATCCAAAACGAGTCACTCTACGGACTTAGATTTTAAAACATTAGTGCCAATTCGTCTGAGCTTAAAATTCTGTTGAAAAGAATATTAATGACTTAAATGCAGTGATTATAAGTCAAAGATAAGTGAAGAAATCAAAGTCATTTAAAGCGATGGTACTAGAAGAGATAGGGTCTTCTAGAATATGGAGACTGCCGACACCATGCATGAATCTTGCTCTGTGTTGCAGAGATTAACTCTTAATAATCCTCCTTAAAAAAATTAATGATTTTTGCATTTTTATTTTTTTTCATGGTGAACTTTTTTGAAAAAAAAAATTCTAATTTGTTTCTACTCTCATCTCCTCTTTTTTTCCTCGTTCTTAAAAGTAAGGGTAAATTTAAAAATTTCTTTTAAAGGAGTACACTATGAAAAAAAAAATTAGTACCCTTAAAAATTAATAAATAATTTTCATGATTGATGACTGTTTTATATTTTAGGTTGAACTGTATAGATATGTGATAAAGTCATATACGAATTTCAACACTCGACTTATGTGATGATCAGGTCACATATTATCAAATTAGTTCTTTGTCGACATCTTGAATGCCTATGTTATTACATCTCACATGTCGTTCTACAATGGCATGGTGCCTATTTGATACTGAATATTAAGTATTTAATAAATAGGTTAAAAGTTTCAAAACTAATGAAACACGAAAAATTATGATTTTTATCATATCTCGTAGACTCAGTACTAAATTAGTCCAGATTGATGTTTATATTAAAGTTAGACTTTCTCACATGAGTATAACTCAATTGTCTCATTTTAGAAAGTGAAAGATTGCAAGTTCAAATCCTCATTATCTAACTTTTACGTACGTTAAGATATTGATATGAATTTTATTAAAACTATATCTAAATTTTTCACGTATTAATAAAAAAAAATAGTTGGCTTTTCAAACTATACGACAAGAATTTAATGAATCTCAAAAACTTGGTCTATAATTTTATAGTAAAAAGTTTCTTAGATAGCCACTTCTAATATTTTGAGAGGATTGCTCTGATTTGAAGTTCCATGTGATTCATGGTGTCTCTTGTCTCTTGCAACTTAATGTCAATATCTCATTGATTTAGACAAAATTATCAATTTTGATTGGTTCATTTTAATAATTTAGATAAAGAGTCTCTTCAACTAGAAAAATTAAATATTGGATGTCTTTTGTCAATATCCATAACTATTTGATCCGTACACTATATCACTATAACACATAAATTCAAAGTTGGCAAGAGTACATCTCTGTACCATGGACAATCTCTTTCACCAAATAATTCGGTATTTATCCATGCTTTTACTTTTTAGAAGTGTCACAAATTTGGTGATTAAGGCTCTAAGCCCAAGCCTAATTTCGGGCTCATTCATAATTTACTACGTTAAAAATAGGTATCAATCATAAATTTAGAACACTAATTGAAGTACATATGTCACAATTTAAGTAGCGAAAATTATAAGAAATATTTTTAATTTAAAATAAAAATGTCTAAATCGCAGCCCAGAGTTTAAGTATATTATAATATCTAGTTGCCTTCTGTCTAATAAAGTGGAAGGTTGTGGGTTCGAACCTCCATGACCTAAGTTTTAAGTGCCCTAACTCACTTGTAGAAGTTTTATGCTAGGTATCCCACAATTTTTCACGTGTAACTAAAAAAAACTCCATTATCTTTTATTTAAAAAATAAATAAATTATATCCACTATCACAAACATAAAAGAAAGTCACTAACCTTCACGTGACAATGTGGGAGCTCGCATTTTTTTTTCTCGAAAACTTAAATTTTAATTATTATAAATAAATAAATTTTCATTTTTATTTTGTAAAATTAAGAAGATTAAATGGATATTTTTTTCTCAAATTAAATTCTACGACAAAGTTCTCTGATCTGATCATCTAAGGGCAAGTGGTGTGGTGGCCATATGGCCACCCAATATTGACGGTATGGGAGTGGCTACGGGTGGGGCCCACATGCCTTGTTGTTAAATGGCTGGCTATATATAACAAATGTGTAGCCAGCCATTCTCTCTCTCCTCTTTTTTATATTATATATATATATATATATATATATATATATATATATATATATATATATATATATATATATATATATAAAACTTGTATATAGTTTTTGATTTTTTTGATTTTCTCTTTTTATTTATTTATTTGATTATTTTGGATTTTTTGTTTTGTTTTTTGGTATGATTTGTATATTAGGGCAAATAATTATTTTTTTCTTTACTTTATTATTTTATTTTTTATACAAAAAATAAAAAATAACTCTTTACCTTTTGATTTTTTTTCCTGTACATTTGTAAACAAAATATATGATAAGCAAAAAATTAAAATTATTCTATACAAAAAATTAAAATTATAGCTATTGAGAAACAAAAATATTAAAAATAATATTTTATTCATCACAAACAATATGAAAAATTATATATATGTTTTGTTAATTTATTTAATTACTTGTGAAAAAATATGTAATGTCTTTATATTTATTTTCTTTTAAATTTGTTAAAAAAATGTACATAAAAAAATAATAATAAAATATTAAAAAGTAGCCATTTTACTTAACACTATACCGTGTGATGAAGTTGGCTAAAAATTATATCCAGCCATATCATCAAAAAAAATATTATTTAATTATATGACTGACTACATTTAGTGACATAGCGAGTCATATATGACCATCCCACACCCTAAACATTGAGCCCCACGTAATTGAAAATGGATATTTTCCTTTCTTTTTCTCTGACACGTGGCAAACACCCGCCGTATGAGAACATGGCATGCTGTGGCGATCTGGACACTTGCCACTTGGTGGGCCATACCTGCCACTCGCCAACTAGTAAATGCCTTCTTATCCGGTCATCACTATGGTCCCACAAGCATGACGCCCGCTGGCAATCTTTTCCAAACTCGTATATAGTACTCATATACGAAACTTTCAGTTTAATAGAATGATAAATTTCATTCAATTTTATGACTTTATTTAGTTTAGATTTACAGTTTTACAAATATAACACTGAAATATCCAAATTTTAATCCAAAAATTTAAGCATATTAATTTCGACCTTATTTATTTTGTACAAATTTGATATTTTGTGATGTTTGTATAATATCAAATTATAGAAAAAGTAAGTCCTGAACAATATTTTAAATTTTGACAGATTTTAGTGAGATCTAAAGTTTCAATAAGTTATATGTTGTTACGAGAAAATCTCGGCCGACATATATCAGTGCATTTCAATTAATTTCAGTGAATATATAAATAATGCCCATATTTTCTGTCAAGGTGGGATTATGGAATTTTATCTTCATATCATAAGCACAATTGTATTTTTTTTTTTTTTCAAAAAATATAATAATGATCTAACCTCCCGCCTCAAGAAGCAGGAGGTTACGGATTCAAGCCTCCATAGCTTAACATTGGTGTGCCCTAGTGGTAGTGGGCTCATTCGTGAAGATTTTACGCTGGATATGCACTTTTTTCCACAAGTAAATTTAAAAAAAAAATTCAAAATGATCTATGTCATGGTATATAAAAGAAGCTCTTGTCTTCAGTCCACTGCAACCTGACACTCACGATTAGACTTGACAATGGATCAGGTGGATTGTTTTGAGTTTCCTTCTTATTCTGTTTGAATCTATTTTAGAACTTGTTAAAAGGATTTAGTGTTATTTTGGATTTAAGTTGAGTTGAGTTAGGATCAAATTTAATCATGAGATTTTTTTTTTAACAAAACTCATATCAAAACTATCCATGGGAGCAGAACTTAATATGATTAAGTTGTGTTGAATATAAATGTGCCAATAAATGGGCTAATTATATCTATCTATTTATAAACAAGTTCGAGTCAAATCTATTCAAATGGCTTTTAAAATACAGTAAATGGCTATTAAAATCAAATGGCAGAGCCATCGGATCAAAATAAACAGTCTTGATAGATTCAGCTCGAAGGCATAAAGGGCATTTAGGGTTCCAAAGAAGAAAGCCATTGAATGCGACGCGGTTTTGTAAGGCATGAAGCTCTTTCACCGAGCTTGACTTTTGTAGCCCCTCAAGTAATTGCTCTTGCTGCCTTATTTTGACTCTTTCCATCCCTCTTTGCCACTGCACTCAAGGGTCAGCGTTGCTTTGGACACTTTTCCCTTTCCATTCTCTCCTATATATATACACCACTGCAATCCATTGTCTCTCTTCAGATCTTAAGAAGAAAATTTGACATGGGTCGGCCTCCTTGCTTTGATAAAGTGGGTATAAAGAAAGGTCCTTGGACTCCCGAAGAAGATATCATTCTAGTCTCTTATATTCAAGAACATGGAGTGGGGAATTGGAGATCTGTTCCTGCTAACACAGGTAAAATTATTTCCATCAATCTTCTCTTTTAGATTGTTTAAGTGGGTCTAGATCTAAATGGGTCATTCGGGTTTTGTTCATGACGAGTTTTCTCGGTGATTGTGATCGGCAGGCTTGAGAAGATGCAGCAAGAGCTGCCGGCTTAGATGGTCGAATTACCTTCGGCCTGGAATCAAACGGGGTAACTTCACTGACCATGAGGAGAAGATGATAATCCATCTTCAAGCTCTTCTCGGCAATAGGTAAAAAGAAAAACTAAAAATTCATTCGAATCTTTGAGAAAATTTGTTTTTTCAAGTTCAGTGACTAATTTTTGGAGCATGTAAAAACCTTTCTCTCCATATAGGAAGTGACCCTTTTAATGTTGAGCAGAACTAGATCTCAAAACTTCTCTTAAAGAGCAAGAATTGACCATCAAACTAACGCTTTTTAAATGCAGATGGGCAGCTATAGCTTCGTACCTACCGCAGAGAACGGATAACGATATCAAGAACTACTGGAATACCCATTTGAAGAAGAAGATCAAGACAGCCGAAACGGGATTCGACGGCTATACGAGCAATGGAGTTTTGAGCTCACAGCCAGTTTCCAAAGGACAGTGGGAGAGAAGGCTCCAAACTGATATAGACACGGTTAGAGAAGCTCTACGTGAGGCCTTGTCTCCAGAAAAATCTGATCATCTTTCAGATTCAAAACCATTACCCCCTACCAAAGAATGCATCTCCTACACTAAACCTAAAAAGGCACCAACTTATATATGGAGCACTGAAAATGTATCAAGAATGCTGGAAGCATGGATGAAGAATCCGCCCAAAGCCCATAAAAAAGCCGGTGCAGATTCCACGTCCAGTGAGGGGACTACTCAGAGCACTATATCTCGAGAAGCTCTTGAATCACTGCTGAGTTTTGATTCTCCTACGCCGGATGCCTCGCTGTCGGTCTCAGCCGAAGACTCTGCAAATTATGCGCTTGATCTGAGCTTATTCCATGCTGAAAGCAAGAGGATTTTGGAGGGTGAAGCCCCTTTAATCATGCTAGAGAATTGGCTACTTGATGAAGCTGTCGCTCAATAGCTAGATGACACTAATGACTTTGTTAATTTGGGATATTTGTAGGCTTCTTCTCAATCTTTCCTTCTCTCTTTTGTTGGTTGTTCAGGCGCTTAATATCTTTTGGTGTGATCTTGAAAGAAATCCATTAACGTTTGAAAACAACTGTAATATACAAATATCATGTATTATACTGATTACTGAATCAGAATGTATCCCTATACATGATATCGTTTGAATTACGATGACGATGACAATTATTGCAGGACAACAAAACTTTTTACAGTGACATTATCTATTTGAATTTTGTATTTTTCATTTTTAATTTAAGTAGACAGTGAATGCTGTCGCTGTTTTATATTGCCGACGGTACGTGTTTCATTGCATTAAGAAACTTTTTTGATCTCATTGAAATGAAACCTGATAAACTTTAAAATGAATTCGCAGTTAATTTTTTTTTACTGAAGGTGTCAAAGTATTTTAGCTGACTAATCCTTTGAAGTATGCTGAGCACCTTTCAACATGTTGTTAGAACTTGGGCTTTCAATTCAAAAGATTAGGATGTTAGGTGGAGTAACCCAAGTCTTTTATGAAGTCTTAAATCTCCCTCTACATTTTTAATGTTTGACTTGTTTACAACAGTCCCAACAATCTCCTCCCTCGAACAATACCCTCCCTCGGAGAGAGCGACGCCGGACATTCTGTTTGTCTGTGAGATCTCGTGAGCCCATATAAAGTAGCTTGAGAACTGGCTCTAATACCATTTGTTAGAACTTTGACTTCCAGTCCAAAAGACTAACCTGTTAAGTGGAGTGAGCCAAGTCCTTTATGAACCCTTAGATATCCCTCTTCATTACCAATGCGGGACTCCTGCATTCTTCTTGAGAGAGTGGTCTTTTCTTTCAGATTAAGCGTGAATTGAACACAAGATTCCTACTTCAGAAGATGGGTTCTTTGCCATCATATCAATCCAATTCAGATAGAGATGCACTTATGGCATAGTTAATTTGAGCTTAATCCAATTGAACACAAGATTCCTAATGAACCTTGTAGGACTTGGAAGAGTTAATTTTTTTTCATGGAACATTCATTTGAGCTTAATTCAGTAAGAAAATACATAAAAAAATTTCGTGGCACCTTCAATTTTGTATGATTCCATAAAAAAAAAAGAATACTACAGCGTCATTTAAGATGGTCACAACCTAACCTTTAAAATTATATATACAATGTTTCTAGAAGTTGATTTTTATCATATTTCCTAATTTAAGGTAGATCCATAAAACTAAATCACTCATTTTTGAAATATGGGTATTCTCATTTTACATTAGAGGTGAGATTAATCCTCTCGAGCATGTATAAACTTTTCAATTCACATATGCTGATTAAGGAGTAACCCATAGAGAGTGGCCGAGAAGAATTTGAGTATGAATCGAATTCAAGATCTCTCTTTATAAGAGAAGCCTCTTGAACGTGAGACCAATTTTCTCTGGAAAAAAAATAGTAGTAACTTACTTAACCTGCTAAAAAATTTCCGAGAAAATATCTTGTGTCATAGGAAAAGGTGGTGAGTGGTAGGGTTGCTAGGGTTGAGTGTGACCTCGAAGCCACATTGAATGCAGTGTCCAGTCGAGTACTTAAAAGTGGTGAAGTGGAAAAAACATGGTCGGTGTAACCTTGGAAAAATTGCATTTCATCTTAAATACTTGGCATGTGGAGTGTTTTGACTATTGCTTGTTTTACCACTTATTAGACTCCAATGTTCCTCACCCCTCCTGCAATCCTAGTTCTTCTATTCTGTAAAAACCCTTTAAGACCCTCATCAATATCAACATCCATTGACAAGCAAAGATGTGAGAGAGAGAGAGAGAAGCCTCAATTGCATGAAGGGACTTTTCTTTTCCAAGATAGAAGATGTGTGTGAGAGAGAGAGAGAGAGAGTGTCTGTGTTTGGAGGAGTGAGGGACCCTATTTTTATGCATTGTATTTATTGGTCCCTGAACAGGAACTTGATGACTCTAAAGGTAGTCGTGCTACGTAATAAAATGGGAAAAAGGATTCGCAGAAGTCTTTTGTTGGATAAACTATTCATTTGAGATTATGATGAAGAGATCAGTCAACTATGGCTGCATCTCGATCAGGGGTAAAATTTCGAGGAGTGGGTAATCTGGGTAGGTAATTATTTTGAATACGCTTTTTTTCAAAAGGGTATTTAAAAGTGAAAGTAGAGGGAGTAAATAATGATAAAATGGAGATTTTTAGGAAAGTAATTGGTACACTAAGAATGAGTGAAATATCTATTTTACTTCAAAATAAATTCAATCTCTCTTCTTTCTCTCTTTCATTTGTTTGGATAAAATGTGTATTTCATTAATTTTTGGTATACCAAAGATAAAAGTGTTGGTGCACTAATCAATTCTCGATTTTTTACTTTTACCCTTTAATTACCACATAAGAATAATGATGGATAACATCTCATTTCCCTTATAAGTCTCTCATCCAAACACAGCCTATGTTTTTTAAGGTTGAAGAGTTTAAAATCAAAATATAATTAAAATTAGTTGATGTTTGAGAAGTTTAAAAATGGTGGTTTGATTCATTTAATTAAAATGATTTTAATATACCACGTATAAAGGACAGTGCAACTCCTTTTTGGAGGTTTGATTCCTGTGAAGTCTAGCTGACTCAAATAAATATGACAGAAATTTTAATTTAAAAAATATTAATATCCTATCAAAACTGATACAAACTTGACACAAACAAAATAACATTAAATTGATGAGGAGGTTGCCTGACGGTCAAGACATCCGTCTTATCACACAAGGTCTTGAGTTCGATTTCCAGTCAATTCCTTCGAGTTACTCTTCATAGAGTTACTTTCTATCGACTTAACCAGTGTATGTGAATTAGAAGATTTACACATGCTTGTGGGATTAGTCTCACCGTAAAATAGAACACCCATATTAAAAAAAATTGTAGATGATATAGTCCGAAGAAGAAAAAGAAGAGTCCATGAGGCTCAACCTGTTCTTTTTCCATTAGAAAGAAATTATCTGCTGTGTCAATTTACAAGTATTGTTTCCATATTTCTTCTGCAGACATTAGCATGTGCTCCGAGTGCAGTAGTCTTCCTTACCAACTCATCTTGTATGAAGAACCAGGAATGGGTTGCATGTGTGTGGGTACAGCCATGGCCCACTGTAATCAAATAGGGTTAATGAGGATCTGGACATGCCCAGTTGTGTCCAAGGCAAAGCTTGGCTGGCTTGGTCCCATTCTTCCGACTCTTACGGTGTGTTTTGGTGGGAGCTTTAACTCGTCTTCACTTGTTTTTATTTCATAGATATCAACCAAGTATTATAAATATTATCATAAATTTTCTCCTTTTGTATAGGGATTAATGTGATAGAAAATCATACCTTTTTGCAGTGGAAAGACTATTATCTGAATGTAATAAATGGGTGTTTTAGTATGGTGAACCAGAAAGGCAGAAATGGTTAGAAGAAGGGCTAGAAGCACGAAAAGCTGAAGAAGATGCATGCCATTTCTGCCTTCCACCATCAAATGCAATTTGGATCCAGCAAGGGTTTTACATAATGTTATCAGAATCGGACCGTCTGTCGAATCACCTTAAGATAAGATTTGATTAAATAAGATTCAACCGAGTTGAACAGTAGCCAAACCCAGTCAGTAGCCAAACCCAGTCCAATTCTGATAATCCAATGCCATAATGGATTAAACCTTTTGGTGGACATTTAAATCTCATGAACATCTAATATGCTCACTCTACTGCTATATTTATCTCTCAGGTTTTTACTTTCTACCTTCAAGTCAACTTTTAGCTTATTCTTCAATTATATTGAAAAAATCGACCATAAGTTTTACAGTGCTCCCCCTCTAGCAAGGGTAAAAAATGAAATAGATAAAGAAAAAATGGAACCCATGTTTGTTTTTTTTTTTTTTATGGAATAAGAATTCTTTGTTAAGAGTATAAGAAATAAGATGTTTTTAGACTCCTATCTTTTCCTCGTTTGCTCAGATAATGATTCATTTATTTTCAACAAATGGAACCCTAACATAATTATTTCTATAGATTTATTTTTCTTGAAAAAATAAACAAACAACCTCTTAAAACTTCACTCACATAGGTGTAGTTCAACTGGTTGCCTCCCGCTTCAGGAAGCGGGATGTTGCGGGTTCGAGCTCCCATGGTGTAACCTTTTGGTGTGCCTTAGGGGTAATGGGCTCATTCATAGGAATTTTATTAGAACTGTGTCTGAGTTTCCCACATTTTAATCTAAAAAAAAACTTCACCCAATTCTAATTCAACTTTGAGTTTTACTATATGCAGTTTAATTATCTTTAATACCTTTTTAAAGTTCAAACCAGCAAAAGACCTTCTACAACGGAATTACTGTAGTTGACTCAATAGAGAAAAGGTTTAGAATTTATTATGTTAGATTACTAATTTATTATTTATAATCATAGATATTTTTATGAAATTGTGATTATGAACTTTTCTATGTTTTATATTAGGTTTTTTTTTTTACTTATTACAGTCATTTACATATTTTAATTAATTATAATCTCTTGTTGATGTCATAGATTTGAACAAATTTGAACGATGTGGAACTTCGGTTTAATGGTCTTCAACTTAACCTTCTTAAAAAATAGTTCAATTTATAAATTAAATGTTAGATTTAATGTAGCTTTTTTAGTTTCAATTTAAAAAAATAATAATTAGGAGGAGCAAAGAAATTCTTTAATTTGTAAAGGCATCATGGAAGATGTTCCTGGTTTGATTTCAGACGAGGAGCTTCAATGATTACACAAATCATTCAGAAAAGGAACTCGACCTCTCCATGCACTTCTTTTTACCGGACCCACATGTCTTGGCCTCACTTACAAATTCAGGTCGACAAAAAAAAAAAATTATGAAAAAAAATTAATTAATATTTAAAAATATTAATATTTTTTTTCAAAATTTACCTATTATAATCATGTTTTAACTGAAATGCATACACGTATAGAAATTACCCATTCTATAGTTAATTTTTACTAACTTTTATTTTAAATAATGAAGATGAGTTAATTATAAAGATTTGTAATTAAATAAAAAATTAACATTAATATTTGAGTAAATTACATTAGTTATAGTTATAAAAGTAGCAGAGTTGTCAAGGTCAATATGTTTAATTTAAATTTAATTTAAAAATTTAAACAGCGTATAGATTTTTTTTTTTAAATGTTACTGAGTTCACAGCAAGCCACTTCTCAATAAACAATTTCTCTGGGTTTAATTAAATAAAATTTGGGCGAAGCTATCTTAAATGCCAGAGCTCAACAAGATCACCATGTCCCAAAACTTAATTTCATGTTCTACAAAGGCCTAAATTACAATTTAATCATATTAAAATATGTTTATAGATTTATGTCCCAAAAGCAAGATTTCACTTTGTAAATGTTGAGAGGCAAGTTTTAGATCAATCATTTTTTATTATAGTTTGGTTCAGGGTCGAGATATCAGCCTATGTCCGATATATATCGTCGATATCGACCGATATTCGTTAGTTTTTTTTTAAAATAATAAGAGAGAGAAAAATATCGGCTGATATATCAGCCGATAATGAGTTATCGGCCGAAATCTCGTATCGATCTCAGTCGATACTGAGAATTCGACCCCTGGTTTGGTTTAATTAAATTTAAATGCTAGGTCAAATCGCTTTGAATCATTTTGAACGATGATGTTAGTATGACATCTTAATTACATAATACATTGTAATTTTCTAAAAATAGATTATGAAAATTTTCAAAATCATATTGTAAAGTGTAACCATGTTACTATAATACCAAATAAAAAAAAATGACATTTTTAATCAAAGATGAAAAGAGAAGAACTAAAATAAATAAAAATTATAATAGTTTTGGATGAAACCAAGCCATCTTAAGAATCAAACCGTTTTAGAGACCGGTTCAGGTCCAACAAGGTCAACCCACACGGTTCAATTTATTTTGTAGCACTCAGAGAAAGATAGTATTGAGCTTAGATTTATTTTTTGGATTTGGGCCTGGTTTAGTTGGCTCAAAGTCCTCTTTTGCAATCCAACTCCAACCCTAATTCTCTTGAAATCATTTACAACCACGGACCACCTAAGGTGAACCTTGGGTCGAGTTTTAACCTCAAAATCGAAACCCCTTTTTTTAATTTCTTTAAACTAAAGTCAATGATTATAGACAAGATTATTTTAGATATTGATTGAAATTTGTTTGTTCTTTCTTTCCCCATTAGAACACCACCTATCCCTACTTGGTAAGATGTCTCATCAGAACCACCCCTTTCTTATCATTTAAATGACCATATGATGAAGTCACATCCATGCATAATGTTTTACCATAAATCATAGAAGACCCATCTCTTGATTATTCCATTTTTTCTAAAAATATTTAAACAATCACAAACCATACAATGCTCACCCATTTATTTCTATAGCCTTTTCAATCATCATTTCTGCCACAAATCATTGGAAATTTCTTTTGGTGGGTCCTTTTCTCATATTTTCTTTTTTAATTTTGGAATTGAATGAGAAACATTATTATAATAACTGCGAACGAGTCTTATATTGAAAGTGTAGAAAGAAACCCATTTATAAATAACTTCGCTCACTCCATTTTACATATTATTTTGTGCTGGAAATCCAGGTCCTAACAGATTGGTGTTTGGATGAGAAAAAAGTTTTATAAGAGTTCTTTCTTTGAAGTGACAGCTCAGGAAAATATGAATTACTCTTCTACTCAAGAGAAAATCAAAATGGAGATTGAGAGAAGAAACGAGGGGAAAGAGACTCACAACCAGCTATCAAACAGAGGAACAGAAAAGAAACCCTAGTTTCTCTTCCTTTCTCCTCATCCCAAACGCACTCTAGAACTTAGTAAAATTTTCTTTTTCTCCTTAAAAGAAGAGATCAAAACTAGAATTACCATTACTACTATCAATTTCTTTTGGCAGGAATTGAGTAGTAGTGTTATCTCAATTCACTCTCATCATCACATTTATCCTCTTAACACTTGAACTTCAAGTAATCCTTCAAATTTTCAAGTATCTAATTTGATAATTTTTTTTAAAAAAATATGAAATTTGTTCACCATTTTCTCATGACCTCCACCTCAGTAGAATAGACTTTGTGCTACTTTCTTATACCATGATCTACTCGAAGTATTCTTCAAATGTAATTGTTTATCTTTCCTTCATAATTATCTTAAGACTTTTATGGGCCTGGTTGCAGAAAAATGGGTTGAGCATTTGGAGTCCACCAATACCAACTGAGTAAAGATAAAAGAAATTTAATGCATACCCTCTTCTTGTACTCACCAGAAGCCAAAGCCCATTGCAGATGATCTTCACGAGCTGGGTTCGGTTGTTGAGAAACAAGAGAAGTCATCTTCAATCATCACTTTTCTAATGACATGATCCATGTCTTTTCATCCCTTTATTAGTCAAGATCTCATCTCCAAGACTTCCACACTATGAATAAAAGTTGTCCATTCAAATCACATTACTATTAGAGAAAATTATCTCCACATCGTACACTCAGTACTTGCCATAAATGGTTTTACTTGTAAGAATGAGCTACCACGGGCATAGTATATAAAGATGTGTAGGTGTTGGTCTAGAAAAAATATCTTTTTCAAATTCAAATGCAAATTCTAACTCTAGATTTGCGAGATAAATAACTATAATAATAATGATGTTCGGAACTATTAGATTGCCTTTGAAAATTTCTACTGTAATACCCAATTTTGAACTAAAGCTCCGACCAACTAAGAAGGTGAGAAGGTAAAAAAAACAACTGATCAATCGTAATAATGTAAAGTAAAAGTCACATCATGACAAAGATCAGATTTCACTCGATTACTAGGCCTTCAATCCTTTCATTTATTTTTGTTTAACTAAGGTATTCAGGCATTGTAATACCCTACTCCAAAAGTCCCACATTGTTAGTTACATTGGAAATTCACTGGTATATAAGTGGTGGCCTTCCTTCTTCTAGCATGAGATCTTTTGGAAGCATTAGTGGGTTGGCTCGTCAATTGAAAGTCGTGTGGGCCGTGTGTGAGGCTTAGAGTGGACAATATCATGCTAGTGGGACGGGTCATTACAGGCATCTCACCCGACAAATCTTTCAGACATTTGTAAACTTCTCAATCTACACGCATCGAATAATTTTAATCAGGAGTGACCTTTTAGAATTAAGCGTGAATCGAACACAAGACCTCTGCTTCCTGATACTAGTTCTTAGTCATGAGGCAACCCCTTCAATTAGTAGTGAAACAAACACAAGACCCCCGAATTCATTTTTCATTTTCAGTGACCAAAGATTAGGCTCAAAGCAAGATTCAATGAATGCTTTGTGTTCTTCATTTTCAACGCCTCCATCCCAAATATATATTCAAATGGGTAAGAAATACCTCCAATGATAAAACATAGCTCTACCCTCAATACAAGCAGCTGGAAGAAACAAAATACAGTAAAAACGTAAGCAACTACATAAATGCTTACGCCATAATGAGATGGGGCAATTCACTATCTATGACACTGAGTTACAGTGAAACTTGAAGGTTCTTACTCACTCTCTCTTGCCTCTCTCGACCAGTACCAGCCCTGAAATCTTAAGGGCCTTAGGCACAGTGTATTGATGGAGGCTTTAGACCCTGAAAGCAGTGTAAGTGGAGGCCCTACAGCCCATTGAAAGCCCTAGATGGCAGCTTAGTTGACCTAAAGCCAGGACCAGCCCTGCTCAAGACACAGACGGAATTGTGACTCTATCATTAAGTCGGTACTCAATACAAAATTATAAAAATACCCTTACACCCTAAATAATCCCAACTGGAATCCATTGTCCATCATATCTCAAACGATATTCACTGTTGATTTGTACAAATATTCACACTTATGTTGGTTTGCAGTTTTAAAAGTTGATGGAAATGGATGGGAAGCTTTTTCGCAGTGGAAAGGGTAAAGTCACAACCTTCTGCTTATGTTATAATCTATTTAAAGAAAAAAGAATAAATGATTTTTTTATTGTCATATATGATTTTTTTTCTAATAAAATAATTGAATAGATAGAGTTTATGTGTTATATGCTGCTACTTCAAGTGAGTGAGGATTACTTAGCGATTTTTATATCATTTTAAATAGAATGTATATGATTTCATTTGATAAGAATGTTGAGAGAGTTTCTTATTTCAAAATAAAATTAAAGATAGAAAGGGAATTGATTGAGACAGCAGGTATTCTTCTTATCCATTGCCATAATCTTTCAAATGAATGAACCTCCGTGTCTACACACACCGAGTTACATTATAAAGAATGATCCTTTTGTGTTTGAGTGACTTAAACTCAAAACCTCCTACATACTGGTTCTTGACGTAACGACAAAAAATTATATCTTTTTATTATAAAAACACTAGTGACTCCATTGCTTTTCTAAATAGAAATGGCTGCTGCAATTGTGACATTACAATGGAAAGTTTCGACCCCCAATGGGCAAATGAGTGGCTGAAAACCCTTCAAACATTCCTGCATGAATATGTGGAAAAACCCTTGGTCTGGTGTGGAAGAAAGAAAGGGCCAATCATTCATGAACGAAGGCCATTACTGTTCACCATAGATATGGGAATTGCTAATAAAAACCAAATCTAGTTTTCAAAAATGACAGACAATAAGTGGCAAACCAAATGGGTTGATCAGTCTACCCATTTATGATTTAAATCTGCAGTGGAGTTGAAGCTACCACCATTAACCATCCCACGAATGGCGGAAAAAAAAAAAAAAACCAATTCTAGGCGTTAAATGCAGGCAAAAAGTTGCCCACCATCACATGTCACTGTCTGTGGTGCAGGTATTAGGTAGAATGTGGTGCATCCCTGGTTGGGACCCATACCCAGATGGATCATCCCCATCCAGTGGCTACTTGTTTAAGGCATGATTATGATTGGTCACCCTTACAAAATATTCCTCCACAAAAAAAATATTCAGTCTACAGTAGCTACTTTTGTTGCTGCTTCAATCCATCATATTTCTATCCAAAAAAAGAAAAGATTAAGCAGAGCTATCATATATACTGCAAATTAATTCTCCAAGGGACCATAATCTAAGACCCCCTAAGAAGGCTTGAAATAGTTTTCATGTTGAGACATTGAACGAGTCCCACATTAGTTACGAAGGAGAGATTTAGAGACTTATAAAGAACTTGAGTCACTCCACCTGATAGACTAGTTTTTTGTGGTAGATAACTGGTCGTAACAGTTCAATCATGACTGGCCTTAAATAGATGGAAAAACAATTCTAATTTAGCATCAAATGTAGGTTGCTTTCATCTGCTGATTTTCTTAGCTGTGGGATTTCTTCCGTGTGGCTCATCATATCAATCATATTCATTAATCTCCATCACCAGACACAAAGCCCCACAGCTACAGAGTCTCATTTAGCATTTTTTAGCTTTCTAGGAAAAAAAATGAAGATCATGACTCTCGAATCTCCTCTTCTTTAAAGAATTTGCCTTCAGGCATTGAACAGAAGAAGCTTCTGGGTCATGGGTGGTGGCATTCATGTCACTCTGCTTTGTTAAATTCAGATGGATAGAGATATATAATAATAGGATAAATTTATTTTCCATTATTGGTTGATGATGCAGTGGTATTAGCCTCAGGTGTTTCCTACTAAAGCTTGAAAAGAAAGGTTTTTCCTATATGGGGGCCAACCTAATCATAACAGGCGAATTGTCACTGGAATTGTTTCTTTCGGCCCGAATGCGGTGTAGGCAGTTGAGATATCAATTCTAATGATCTCACTAGGTTCATCTTCAACAACCAAATGGAATTAATACAAACAAACCCATGTGCCATTGCTGCTCTAATTCTCCTGTTTGTGTGAGTGGAGAGAGATTTAGAAGGCTATAAATATGCACGCCACACTATTGTGGACTCTGCCATAGTTCAATTTGCCGATTGCTTATGGAAATCCCATAAGCCTGCTCTGCTGTTAATAGCCAGGAAGCACTTAAACCAGCCTTGTGTTTGTAGCATGAAGGGAAGTCGACAGGCATCGCAGCGAGGCGAAGAGCAGCAGAGAAGCACTAATAGTTCAAGTCTGAAAAGAAAGAGTGTGAGATATGGAGGGTGCCAGAAAAACCATGCAGCTAACAGAGGGGGATTTGCAGTGGATGGTTGTAGGGAGTTTATGCCTAGTGGGGATGTCGGAACAAGCGGTTCGCTCAAGTGTGCTGCCTGTGGCTGCCAAAGAGACTTCCACAGAAGAGAAGTTGTGGATGACGACGGCAGCTAATTTGAGTCTTCTTCCTCTGGTTCACGAGGAAGAGGGTTCTGTGGATCAGTGGATAATGATTGGGTGGATCGAGACCGGGTCCTTAAACGGATCACTTTTAGCCATGCCCAGAACTGTGAGCAATTTTATTTATTCAGGCCCAGCTCTGGGTAAGGGAAGTGTATACCCTCTGATTCATGCCGGAAACCCAGGCCTGATATTTTTCATCAGGGGACTGGTTATATTTTCCTGCTTTCTTTGGTTTTAAACTAAATAATATAAATATGAGCATTGGTGATGCTTATGTAGTTACTACTGTTACTATTATTGTTAGGGCTTTTTTTTTTTGTGAGGTCATGGGCCAAGGCCTAGGCCTAGTATTTTTACATTGAGTGCACTTGGGCTTCATGTCTGATCCAACAGGTTAACAGCCCTCGACCAAGAAGGCTCTGCATGTATTCTCCTGGTTTCTCGAATTTGGATCTTCTAGCTCTGTAGCAATAGATAACTTATGGTGCTTGTTTCTCATGTTTCGTGTGTAGCTGGGCCGGGCTTTACTGCAATGGAAACTAAGAATCCAAAACAAATAGGTCGAGATGTTTGGGCTTTGGCTGGACCTGTTTGCCTCGTACATCCTTCAGTGTAGAGTCGGACCCCTATTCTTTAAGTTGCAAATCAAGATCACCATCGGCGCAGCCAATAATAGGACTGGAATGGTTAAGTTGTAGCCATTGATTTGATGGCCCACAACCATTTCTATTTTGTATCAAAGGATCAATTTTTTGTGTAATGCCTCTAGGCCTTGTTATCTATGATATTTCCCAATCAATATGGTAGTTTATTAAGGTTCTTATATACTGTAAATATGATGATTGAAGTACATCAGTGATTGTGAATTTGGGGTATGGGAACAGAACCCACAGCAAAAGGTCGGCCTGATCCAATCCAACTTTGTGCATATCTTCGTATCTGGGCCTTTGCATAAGATCGACTTTTTGGGCAAGGTTCTATGTACTATAGACCAGGGGTGGAAAATTCGGCCGAATCAAGATTTTGACTGAGATTTTTTTTCTCTTCAATTTTTTTTTGGAAATCTCAGTGGCTTTTTTTTTTTTTTTGAAAAATTCATTTAAAAATAAAAAAGGCAGCTTTTTTAAAATAAAAATATATAAATATCGGCCGATATTCGACCGATATGAGCAAATATCAGCCAATATTCGACCGATATGAGCAAATATCCGCCGAATATCTGGCCGATACTTAACGTATCGTCGAGGTATCTCGATCCTCGAAATGTGTGTATCAGTCGAGATTTATACCCCTGTATAGGCCCATATGCTCAATACCAATTTCAGCCCATTCATGAGATTATCACTTGCCATTAGATTAAATTAAAGTATGTAGACAGCACTGAGACCACTTTATGATTATGGAATGAAAAATCTTTATGTACAAGATACTTTATTAGAGACCTTATATTAAAGAAACAAGATTGATGGAATACCATTTTTTCATAACATAAGTATCTCCACCTTATACTGGAGGTGAGATTAACCTCACGAGTATGTGTAAATCTTTCAATCCACACACACTCGTTTAGTCGATGAGAGTAACCTTATGGGGAGTGGCTTGGAGGGGAAATGACTGCCATGTTGTAGTGCTTGCGTACTGATTTTATCTGACTATCAAATAAAACATTACAATTAACTCATGAGGATTGCCTTAGTGGTCAAAAATCCACTTGAGATGTAGGAGGTATTGTGTTCAAGTCATTTTCAAAACAAAAGGGTCATTCCTCATAATCTTATCCGAGTTTGGTTAGTGAATTGAACTTAATGGAATGCTTTTTTGAATTTCAAATGGAACCAAGAGGAGGGCTACTAACTCGAAAAGATAAGTAAAATAATCACGTAAGAACTCTAAAATAGAAATTGAAAAGAAATGTATGTCCCAGGGTTATATCCTTCTCTGATGCCTTCTCTTTGCTCATGTGGTTCGATCAAACTGTCTCTGGATACCAATTGTCACGGACTAAATCAAGGAAAAATTCTAGCACTAAGAGTGAGAGTGAAAGCTTGTAGCCTTGTACTTCTTTTGTGTTCAATACAAGTTGAGTTTGTATTGTCTAAGTGTTGATGTTCCATCTCTTTCTCAAGCTTGTGAGTATGTTTGGTTTAATCACATTGGTCCAAAGAGTGACCAAGTTAGTTGTGAGGCTGACTCGTTTAACGACGGACTGATTGAGTGAGTGTCGTACAAATTGAATTAAAGAAGGATTCACAAATCCCATGACATGTAGCTCCAGTTCCTTCGGAAATAGTAAGATCTTTGGCGCAAGAAGAAAGGGTTAATCCGTACCATCTTGACTCGGTTTTGCCTTCTTCTTTTAACTATACTCACAAGCATTTGGTATCTGAATTGATACCGAATTTTAAACCCCTGCTCTCTTGATTTGATTCTCCATTATTGATTGTCGGTAATGGCATTTGGGTCTGTGGTCCATCTGAAGCAGGCCTAAATTATGAGATTTTATATGAGACTATTTATGAGGGTATTCATAAAATTTGGTATCTGAATTGACACACCATTAGTAGGCTATAAATACTCAGCAGTGTTATACCCGTGACATGTCTCTCATTTTCCTAAGTGAAAGAGTGAAGGAGAAGCAAGGATTTACGATATGGTATTTTATTAATTTTATAATTTTAATGATTTTTTATATTTAGTATACAAATTTATTTGAGTTTAAAAAAAGAATAAATGTAAATTCTAAATAGACTGATATTGTTGACTTAACTTGTAATTAATTGAGCTTAATTTAAAATAAAAAGTATTTGAAACAATATATAAAGCCTGTGTAGTTGACCCACTTAGTCTCGTGGTTGATCAAGTACTTAGTTTAGTAGAACTACAAATCCTATTTTAAAAACAATATATATGCTATAATTTTAGTTTAAAAAAATATATTTGACTATTCGAGCTTTTGAATGGGGGAGATTTCCAAACCTCACCTTTATAGTTAAGGAAATTTAATTTAAAATTATAATTTGTGTATAAATACCTATTTTTATGAATTGTCAAAAGGGCCTCCCACCATTTCACACGGTTTGTGATTAACACTTCAGTTAAGAGTTTCCTAAACCACATATTTAATGGTTAATGATTAGAATGATTAGGCTGAAACTCAGGTCGAATGAGATAAGATTTAATAAATACAACCCAACATATGTCAACATTTATTAAACCTGACCCAAATTACTCAACCCGGCCCGACCTAAATTTCTGACCCAAATCAACCCGAATGTTGTTTGCAGGGGTTTAAAAATCGGTACCGGCCGATATATCGGCCGATACGATATGTCGACTGTTTGTAACTTAGTACACTCGGATCGAATCAAATTATTCTGTGTCCGATCGAATTGATTTTAAATTTCTCAACCCAACCCAACCCAAATTTCATGCAGGGTTTTATTTTCCCAACTTAACCCGACTTGAAATATAGAAATACACAACCCAAACCCACTGATTTCTCAGGTTGAATAGGTCGAATATGAATCAGGTTGAATTACTCCTATAAGGAATGAATTGAATTGGGTTAACTCCTTTATGCTTCCTAAATTAAATTAATATGTTTTAATACATGATTGAATTTGTTTCCCCATTTAAGTTTAATCCAGATGGGTGTCATCCCAATAAACAAATAGGGAAAATTAGTTATGTATGAAATTTATTCCTTACATAATTTGACTGAATCTAAACCAATCCGTTTCGATAAATGAACAGACCCAACCTAACTCAAATGCAAAATTAAATAGATAGACTCAACAAACTCAATTATTGCCACACATATACAATCGATGGTCCATACCCACTTAAGAGCACTCTCAATGTCTCACTAGAAAGTCTCGTTAATTAGATAAATGGTAAAACCTGATTCGAACCAAGCACGAAACAAACCCATATTGAAACTAAATTAAGACCGCACCCAACCTGACTTGTTGCCAGTCTAATGTGATCAAGCTACTTAAAATTGAAAACTATTGGTTGTGGGTAACATAGCCCACAAAGTGATTCTTTACAAAGTAAACTTATTTAAGGCCTTCTGCGAAGCATATTATTTAATTAACCAACCTTGTTTTATACATCCATATAGAATCGCTCCAAGTCTACTTGGGAGACTTCCATACAAATCTTTTCCCAAATTATAAATGTTTGCCAATAGTTGACTTGTGCAAGCTAATCCGTACAAATATATTACTGTATAAAATTAAACCAAAGTAATAATCTCACAATATATTAAACCAAATCTAAAGTAGAGCCTCTAAAACATGTTCCCACGGTTGAAACTCAAGTCGAATTTTAACTCGACCCGCATGACCCAACTCGAGAAATCAGTGTCTATGAGTTATGTATTTGTATATTTCAAGTTAGAAAAATTAAAACATAGGTGAAATTTGAATCAATTTGGATTGAATTCAATAAATTTTGACATGTACCTTACCCAAGTTTCAGCTCTATTCACCATTCACCACTCACAAAAGAATTTGGTTATTAAAGTCCAACCATATATGAACCAACGCTTCTTAGAGTTAGGATATACAAGAATTTCCACTTGATCATATTATGCTAGCAGCTATCTTGATTAATAACAATATTATTATTTATTTATTATATTTAATCATGCATCTTAGGCGGGAATGAGATGCAAAACATTCCTTAAAGGTCTTGTACCAGCAATTACGACAACCACAACTCTCAAAGTAGTACTTGCAGCAGGCATTTAATGAGAAAGACAACTTCGATGGTATTCATTAACTCCACACCGCCAATTTATTCATTTATGTGGTCCCTCTCCGACAACTTCAAGTTCTTACCAACCACAACCAAACTTGAAGATGAGAGTTTTCCCTCGCCTTCTCTTCCACAGTCCACACAACACAGATCAGTAAAGCCTGGCTTTCATAATTTTCTAAATTTCATTTCGTTTTATAGAGATAATCTTACAATTTGCCACCCTCTTCTGTGAGAGGAATAAGATAATTGTATTCTAAATACCATGATTAATGAAATAAAGCACATAGAAAAATGGAACTGAGGACAGAAGAAATAATTGCAGAACACCCAAGAACAAGTGAAGATCATCTCATCTCTCTTACGAGGGTATGTTAGAAGAAGAGCACCCACAACAAATACAGAAGTAAAATTCTACAAATATGTTAATCACCAAAGAAAAGATTAGGAGAAAAAACTAAATGTTTACCATTTTTGTTAATATTAATTAATATAGAAGATGAGGGTGTTTGTTTAATTTAAACTTCAACTACTTACCTCTACTATCTCATGTCAATTAGTGATAACTACATTATCAGCAAACTAATGATTGTCATTAATAACAAAGGGAAACGGAAAGGGAAGAAAGTGTAAGAGTGGGTGGGGAAAATAAAAGATGGCTTGAAAATTAAAGAAGACATAGAATAGAGAACGAAAAGCATAAAAGAATTGGAAGCCAAAATTTCTTCTTTTAGATTTGAGGCACCGAAACGAAAGGAAATTAGACTCACAGTAGTCAAATACCCTCTTCCAATTCAAGAAGAGGAAGAAGAGCCATTGATACCATTGGTACCGCTGCTGCTGCTGCTGTTGGGGTGTTGTTCGTCGTGGTGGTGGGCTGTGGTGGTGTTATTGTCGACGGCGGTGCCGTCGGCATTAACATTTGTGGGAGGGCTGATGATGGGACTAGGGCCAATCCCATTCACCGCCGTTACCAATCCATTCATACCTCCTCTATCTTTATCCTTATTGAGGAAGGCATGCTTATTATTGTGCATCCAAACCTTCAAAACCACCTTCCCAATACCCACCTCTTTGCAGAACTCCTCCACCACCTCGTCGTCCTTCTTCTGCATCCTCCAACCCAACTTCTCCGCAAACTCGTACATCCTCTCCTTCTGCTCCTTGCTGAATTTTGTCCTGAACCGCTTCCGCCCCGTCGAGTTCGGTGTTGCCGGCATGTTCTCCGCGTCGGGCCCCGACAGCCCGGCGCTTAGCGCCATCAGGATATGGGGCGCCGATGGGTAGAACGGGGAAGACGCCGCCAGCGGCGGAGCAGGCGTCGGCGAATGCGAGCTGGGCCGCTTGGTAGGGGTGAATTCGTCGTCGTCACCGTCATCTCCATCGTCATCAGCGCGGCGATGGAAGTTGCGGTGGCAAGCCGCAGGCGGCGCACTTAATAGAGGTGGGATCCGACGGGGTTGACAGAGGGGAGGGCATAAACTCGCCGCATCCGTCGAGGGCGAGGCCTCCGAGTGCGGCGGCGTGGTTCCTGAGGCACTCCCTGTAGAAGACGGTCCTGGAAGGGGGAGGGTGGTGGCGCTTGAGTGTACCGTTGGAGAAGGGCAGAAATGGATGGTCGGATAAAGTTGATCTGGGCTTAACGGACGGTGGAGATCTGATTGACGCTTCTGGGGCCTTAGGAGTCATGTCCATGATAGTCATGGCAGATTCATTAGTTAGATTGGGAAAGGGTAGTTGGGTCTGAACTGTGAAGGGACTTTTCCTTCCTTCTTTCTTTCGGTTTAAGACTTAAGATTTAAAGAGGGTAATGAGTGTTTGGTGGGTGGGGAAGGGTTTCAGAATCCACGGCTGGCAATGGTCGGATGGTGGAGAACAGGTGCAGGAGCTGTAGCAAGAACAGAGGCAGGAGGGGGAGGAGGAGGAGTGAGACTGAACTGGGAAGGTGGTGATGAACTGATGAGTTGAAATGTGATGATGGCATTTGAACTAATAACAGTAGAAGTAATAATAAAAGAAGGAGAGCGAGAGAGGAGAGAGGGAGGAGGAAGAAGGTGGGGTTTTGAGTGTGGATGATGGGGAAACCATTACAAGCGTCTTCTTAACCACACATTCTAACCAGAGTTGTAATCCTTGGTTAGGTTGCTGACCCACTGTTGTAATAAATATCTAACCCAGTTGGCTCAAGCACCGGCCACTATGGTTCGCGATTCCTGAGCCGGACACTTAGCTGACCCACCTTGTTCAACCAGAGTTTCTCACTTTTTAAAGTGCATAAATTATTTTTAGAAGAATTTTAATACATTTTCAAAGAATTTTAGTATATTTTAACTCATATGGATATAACTTAATTAGTTGTCTCTCATTTCAAGAGCACCGGAGGTCGGGAGTTCGAAGCTCGCATATAGTTTAACCTTTGTGTATGCTAAGTATATCACAATTTCTCACACGTAAATTTATAAAAAAATTATAAAAAAAATCTCAAACTTCAAATTATTTATTTTAGTTAGTGATGAAGTTTCCAACCTCTGAATTCACCTCTGCGGCATTCAGAGCTCTTCAAAATCTCAAATGGGCTGACATTGAGTTTGAGAGTCGGATTTATTGTATTTCGGTTGAATACTGTGCACTCAAAGATTCTCACTGTAATTTTAGTAATGTTGAAAATAATGTTATTAAAAATAATATCATTTATATATTTTTTTTAATTTGACAAGTCATTTTATTCAACCATGAATTTTTAATCCAAAATGTTATTGCCATGAGTAGGGATTTTAGTCCAAAATTTTAAATTAGAGCGACATATTATCTACGTTTGAATGTTGAAGAGATAGTGATAACAGTTGGATACGCATTCGTCTGTACTTGTTCATCATCCGTTTAGACTCTGTCTGCAATGTATCGATTTATTGCAACCAATATGTAATGACTTTATTTTTCTTATATGTTATGACCAATGAGTGATAGCAATGTATTAGACACATATTTTTTCATGCCATATATATATTTCAAATGGTGAATGGTGATTTCAAGACTTAATAATTTTCTGGTCTAGTGCCAACAAAGGGAATCCATTTGGAAGAACGAGTTAGGATTTACTCAATCAGTGCTGCATGAAATTATGGAATTCAAGAAAAAAAAAAATCTAAATCCATTTACAGTAAGCGCAAAATCAAATAAAAGTTAGTAAGGTCATGTAAAGTTATTGAGTGATGTTACAATCTATATAGGGTAGAGTATTCTTTACCATTTAGGCACATTATCAAATGTTGTCTCTCTCTATGTAACACTCCACCCATATGAGGGTGTGGGAAAAAATCTCACATCCCATGAGATGGAAGGGGTGTGATGTTATAAGAGAGTGCTCCCTTATCCTTAGCACAAGGCATTTTGGGCCACACCCAAAAGGCCTTATGCGGGCTACTCTACATGGAGTCCAAAATGGATAATATTGTTCTGAAAGGACGAGTTGTAACATTTGATATCAGAGCATAGTTCAACTCTCAGACTGTGTGGGCCCTCTACCCTTCTGTGTTGTGTTGCTTGTGTAGTTCCTTTGTTAGTGTGACATGACAGAGCTAGAGACGGCTCTAGTCTTAAAGGGGATGGATTGTAACACCCTACCTACATGGGGGTGTAGGAAAAGGTCCCACATCGCTCATGAGGTGGAAGGGGTGTGGGGTTATAAGAGGGTGCTCTCCTCTCCTTAGCACAAGGCCTTTTGGGCCTGGTCTTGTGGGCCAGGCCCAATGCAAAGCCATGCGGGCCGCCCTACGTGGGTCCAAAGCGGATAATATTGTGCTGAAGGGACGGGTTGTTACACTTTCTTTTTCCATATGTATTTGATGTTTTGAAGTAGGATTTTCCTTCTATTTTTTTTTTTTTTTGAAAAATATAGAAAATTTAAGGTGAACATATCTTTTCAAAAGAAAATAATAGTAATTTTTATGTAAGCTATTTTTACCTTTGAAAGTTGAAAGTGAGAAATTTCAATACGAATAACGTAGGCTCAATTTTTTTATTAAATGTCTATAAAATTTATAAAATAGAAATTTATATTTTCAAGTATGTCTCCTAATGATATTTATTTTCTATTACAATTCATAAAGTTTTATATTAGTAAAAATTTCTGAGTTTTATAAAATTGTTGGCATATTAGAAAAATTATATAAACACCCTAAAAACTATATCAATCACATTATCATTTTATTCATTTTTTTAACAAGAAATTCAAAAATGGAAATTATTTTAGAAAACCCGAATTTTATCATTTTTTTCTAAAAAAAGTCTTGAAAAAATTACATCACACTCTACAAACTACATTAATAACATTAACACATCTCTAATGAATATTATACGCATTGAATATTATTTCATCAAGTTATTAAAAAAACCTAAGTTGGAATTATCTTGGAGCTGAAATTTAACAAAATGATGAAAATAATTCAAAATAGTTAAAATTAATAAAAAAATAACTTAAAAATTAAATAAGTTGTCTATAAACCTTTCTAAAATCACACTCAATGCAAAAAAAATACAAAACTATTTTTTATTTAAAAAATCAGCATTGACCAATACTTTACCAAATTAGTAATACATCCAATACAACCTTCTCATGATCACAAACATAAGCCAATACACTTCGTATCAGTCGATAAAAAAAAAAAAAAACTTGATTTGAAGTTTGAAAGAAAATTATTAAAAAAAAAAAAACTGTACATATTTGTCTAACTCTTACAGTAGTTGGACCCTCAAAATAAAAGAATATGTTTCTTGGATTGACATGTGTCAAAACAGTGAAGTGTCTCATATTCCTAACTCCAAAGTTTGAAAATAATAAGAAGAGAAGAGGAATAGTAGGCATGTTATGACTAAGGTTGGGACACATACCAAACATTAACATGATCTGCACTCCTCGTCAAAAGAGGAAATGAATTGCAGTTGATGGATTGGAGGCTGAGGCCGAGGCTAAGGCTAAGGAGGACAGCAACCTAAATGCCAAATGACTGGACTAGACTCAACCCATGCTCTTCATCAAATCATTACCGTTCCTCCTTTTTCACACCCCACTTTTCAAACCATCTCAATCTTCAATTCATTGTTACTTCTGCTCCGTCGAAAATTTTAATGTAAACTGTTAATTAAAATCTTTAAATTAGTATAATTATAAGGTTGTAAGATTTTATTTTTAAAACTTAGCTAATGACTCGATTCAAAAATTAACTGTACTTATCTCAATAACTAATTTTTGAATATGAGTTTTATTTCAAAAATATTATCAAATCATGATTTTCTAATATATTATTGGAGCAAATTATCTCACCAGGACATAACTACATTTGAGGGTGTGTGTGACATTTCCACGTGTAGTCATAAAACGCAACTATATGTGAGGGCAGATGTGAAGTGATAAAAGTCTCATATCAATTAATTTATGAAACTAACAATTCTATATAATAGTTGAAGCACCATTCTTTTTGTCATTAATTTTTGAAAATGAATTATATTTTAAAAATGTTCTCAACTTATAATTTTCTAAACATTATTTTCTTAAATTCACAACTATTAATTATTGTAAATCACTTCATAACTTTTAAGTATAAGAATTAGATTTTGATTTGAGCACTTTTATTAAAGTAATAACTTTGCTACAATTTCTAGTTTTGTGCATGTGCAGGAGTTGTTACAAAGTTACAGGCATACGAAAAAGGCACAAAGAAAGGTCCAACTAATATATGACGTGTCGCTATGAAATTGTACCTACATAGATGCAAGTGTAGATAACTTTACCATGACACTATTTCATTGAAAGATTTGGATGACAGAACTAATAATATTTTTTTCTTAAAATACCTTACTTATTATAAACATCTTATTTAAATAGTGTCTAAATATGTGTATACCACTAATATGCTTCAATCCAATTATATTGGTTTTTTTACTCATATTTTCTATGACAGATGTGTCTAGACCTTTTAAGCATTCTATTAATCTTTCAGACATGCATAATTCTCTCTAGTAACACACACTGAATAACTTTAAAGAAACTCGAACTCAAGACTCTCGTTTTCTAATGCAGGTTTTAAGCCATCATTCCAACCCTATTGAGTTGGTTTTCTCTCTTATTAGAATTAAAATGCCACGTTAGCCTGGTTCAATTTCCATCATTATCTATTATTATCTTTTTTCTTTAAATTTCTTTAAAAAAAATGTTCTTATTTAGTGCGGCTAATGCTTAGAACTATCATTGTGTTTATTTCTTTTCCACAATAAATTGAGGCAAACTTTTAATTATTTTTGGAGTGGTGATAATTTAGATGTTTGATGTGGTGGGATGATAAGATTTGAAGTTGAGGTTTGGGCGGTCAATAGGTGAAATGAGGTGATAGAGAAAGGAGAAAGGCAGCTTAGTGGGTTTGGTGCTCTTAATCCCTGCAATTTTCAGGACCAGATTCCATTAACCTCACATCCCTTGACATGAAATACTCACTAATGGACTGACCTAATCAAATCAAACACAAGAACCATTTCTTCTTGAATGAGATAATCAAACAAAAATTGAATGGATGAGCAGACCCACCCCACCAATTGGCTATGGCTATTGCTATGGCTATTGCTATTGCTATTGCATTTATCAACACAAGTGGCTCACAACTTTATAAGTGAAGAAATACCTCAAACTTGATAATGAAATGACTAAGGAAGCTATCAAAACTTCATTCCCATCTCCAACTTTACATGGTTGCCGTTTTTCAAAGTGTCGATGAGATCATTCATTGTATTGTAGAAAAATAGAATTCTTTCTACTCGATTTTTTTAAGAATCAAAATTTTTATTTTAGAAGACGATGAATTTTAAGTCATAATTCATATGCGGGTAAGTCAACTTTAAATAAATAACAAGAACTTCGACAAAATCTATATGTTGAATAATATGAATAGTTTTAAATCTATATTCAATCTGATGTAGCACGAGAATTCAGTCAACTCGAAATCAGAAACTCATCGTTATTCGACCCAACTCCTACCGTAATTATTGGCATGTCCTATTCAAGGATAATGCTCGCACCAATTGGAGTAGAGTCGATGAATGGTGAGTTTGGGTCACCTAAATTCAATTTTTAGCAATGAATTGTCACTAGTATCATTCAAAAGAAGGCTGTTTGATTGGCATTGTTTTTTTGTTTTTTCTTTTTATTGGGGTGTGTGTGGGAAAGAGGTGATGAATTGAAAGGTGGAAACTCATTTGCATCAGGTGAAAGTAACGTTTTTGTTTTAATTTTAAATTATGAAAAATAATGAAAAAAAATTTGAAAAAATATAATACAAAACTAAAAATGTCTTCAAGTCATGATTGAAAAGATGGTGGGTATATAAGAAAAATAGGTTAGTTCTCATTATCATGATCCCATAGAACTAATTGGATCATCAGAGTCTACAAACTTTTCTTGTATCCTCTTTTGTAAGTACTTGAGTGGCTAACTTTCTTTACAAGATTGTTTTCCTCCTAGAATGAGATTCACATACCAAAAAGGACGATTCAATCATCTAATTTATTTTTATATAATATAGTTTTTAAAACATTTTATATTAAGTAGAAAAAAAATATATTATCTCCACATTAATCATACACTAGAATTTTCTATTTTTAAATTTTTAACTGCTTGATAAAATAATGAAATAGATGATAGATTGATAAAGTAGTATGATTTGATATTTTATCTTTTTCGATCAAGTGTCTAAAAAGTAAAAAAGAATTAGATTCTAATTATGACTAATTTAAAAATAAACCTTTTTTTCCATTTAGCATTATCATTGATGTGCTTGAAAATATATAATATAATAAGTTTTTCAAATGTCTCAAATAGGGCTACAACTCGGGCCGGGTTTTGGCCCAACACGCATGACCCGACCAGAGAAATCATGTGGGTCAGGTCGAGAATTTTGAGTCAACGGGTCAGGTCAGGCTGTGAAGATAAAAACCAGCATGAAATTTAGGTCGAGTCGGGTTGAAGATTTTATAAGTTAACCCGACCCGACCTGACACAACCCGACTAGACCCGACTAAAATTAGTCTAAAATGGATTCAAAATGTGGGTCGAGTCAGAATTAGGATTGATTCAAGTTAGGATTCGGATAGGGTCAGGTTGAGATATTCGAGTTGAGAATTCGGGTCCGATTCTATGTATATCAACTTGGATCAGATTGAGTTAAGGAAATCCACCCGCCTGGCCCAAGTTGCCACCCTAGTCTCAAAAAGTGCCTCTTTCATCTGCAGTTTATCCTCACGCTGCCATGATTTTACCTTCTCACTTCTCAAGCTTTATATACTGTTAGTGCTGTAAAGTTTGAAACTTTTGCCCATGTAGTCATGTTGGAGGAATAGCAGAAAATGACTACCAGAAAGCCATGAGTGAACATGCAGCAGTGGTATTTACTTTTCTTTCATCAAAATATTATGAATTTTTTTTTTTAATTTATGTATGAGAAATCATAGAAATTCAGCGTAAAATTCTTATAGGTGATATCCACTGTCCTTACGGTATACCAGGTGAGTTTATAGGGTCTCAAATCTGACACCTCCCACTTTCTAAAGTGGATAAAATATATAGATTTATCTACATAAATCATTATTTTCTATTTTTTTATGAGTCATTATATCTTATTTACAGTTGGCACAAATTTTTCTTATCGACCGTCTGTTCAATGTACATGAGACTTAAGCCTACAATCTATGATAATAGACAAATTTATTAGTAGTTCTACGACAATGTATTTAAATTTAAATTAAACAACACTCGTGTAACATCTTACTCTTTCTCTCATACATATTTAACTTTCAAACTAGGGTAAAAAGTTCGTTGCATCGATACATCCGATACAGGCTGATACACCTCTCTCCACACTCGTTCAGGCCTCAACCGCAATGCACCGATGTGTTGCCGTCTTTACGGAACGTATGGCCACATTTTTTTTTCCACTTGCTTTCAAGTTGGGAGGTGCTAATCTCTGACAAATATCTTGTGGGAGCCTTTGGTGGTTGTGTGGAATATTGAATTGAGGAATTTTTGCTTTTAGTTTTCAAATTCTTATCTTTTTCAGCTAGCAAGAGTGAGAGGACCATATTAAATAAATTTTAAATGTATCAAATTGGCATAGTGAACGACGTAGAAAAATTACTTGAAAATTGTTGTGTTGATCTAACAATAGATGAGATAAGGTGAAGAGTAAGATCTTTATTCTCTTCTCATAAAGAGGATTATTGATAAATAACATGTCAAGTCCATGGAATAAGATCAGATTAATTTGGATTTAAAAAAAAAATGAAAAGCTAACTGGGGTTTAGATATTTTCTTGAAAGTAAAACAGGTAGGACCAAACATAGAAGAGGAGGATCAAAAGTAACCAAGGAGGAATGATCTTGCAAAGAAAATCCAAACTTCAAGATGAGGATTAAAATTTGTCTTGAGTGCACTTAAGCTGATAAAATAACTGTTGGAATATATTTAGAGTTTTAATATTAATAGAATTACTGTATAATTATGATTATTAGTCCAACAATAATAACCCAATTCACGTTAATAGGGTAGAAATCTAGATCTATTAATAGAGCAAAATATGTTGTATGAATCACATCCAATAAGATAAATTATTATTGTAATTGTTAAAATTATTTATCTCTTCATTTTTATTTAAAATCTATAGTTGGATTTAACAAATTATTTTTATGAATTGACTTATTTAAGTAGTTCTCCAATAGAAATTAAAAAATACAAGTAGAAGAAACAATAAAGAGATAAAAGGTCTTTAAAAGCATAAACTGAAAGAGTTAGGAAGAATATGATAGAATATAGGATAACAGATGGTATCCTATAAGTGTGGGAGCAAGCAATCATAGTTGTCACTGGGCCTGGGCCTGGACATGGGCCTGTACCTGGGCCTGGGTTATGACAGGATTGTTGAGTCGGGATTGTAAAGGCAACAGGGTATTGGATTATTAACTACAGGTTGTCATGCAAACCATCCTTCTAAATTATTCAAAACCCTTTAATTTGGGAAATCCAAGCATACCTTATACAATATGAATGAAGTCTCCAGAATTCTTATGTATTCATTTTATTGTGTCGATGTCTTGTTATGGCGATCCAGGCCACCAAGCCTTGATCAGGGGGGAGGAGGGCAAAGGTCGCAACTCAAAATTGTTTAGAATGAAGAGTGTTTTTTTATTTTGTATCTAATGTCATGTTTACATCATATTTTTGAACAATTTCTATGATTATAGGAATTATTTATATCGAGAGAGATGTGAGAAAGAGAGCATTTTATTATTGTCGTTAAAGATATTGACGTAGGCATATCACCAAGCTCATAAATCCTGTGTATTCATTCTTTTTAGGTTTTGTAGAGCCTGATGATCAGAGATGTATTGTCGATTCAGTCGCGCCCACCTTATGACATCTCTGGCTGCTGGATATGATCTATTTCTATAACATGGCAGTCACCCAAGTTCAGAAGTTGATGGCTGAAATACTTCTGTTACATTTTAAACAGTGATCACCAATGATTATTAGAAAAGAAAAATGAAGTGTCGAAATGTTTTCTCATACCATGTTCCATCTGTACTTGGTATGATGATTAAGAAATAAGATGGAATCAACAGTAAGAATGCCCATAGAGAAGAAAACTCTTCAGTGTATATTACTATATATGAATTTTAATGAAACGAGTTTGTATATTTTTAAACAGAGAACTAACATAATATGGGATTGGCCTTCACAAACTCCAAAGACCTCTCATTAACAAATTCACTAAACAGAAGAAAAAAAATAAAGAAAGAAAGAAAATCCTTTTTTTTTTTTCCCCAAATAAGAGTATAACTTAAACTTTTATGGTAACCAGCATCAATGTACCATTCTCCCATCCTATTCTCCATTGTATCAGTTACAAACAGCCCTGTTCATGATTCTTTATAATAAAGCCTTTTAGATATTGAATAACTGGATGAAGAATCAGCAAACCAGAATCACAATTCTTCTAAAGAGGCAGGTTAAATCTACCTCTCTTTCTTTACTGATCAACTTCATTGCCATCATTTCTACACAAAGAAACAGCCAACAATCAGCATCTGTTGTGAATTGGGTCTGATCCGTTTCCGACTTTTCTGTTGCTCGATCGATTCGGATCAGAAGTTGGAGGCAGAGATGACAGTTTCTTCATAGTTTTCAGGCCCTGAATGACGGCGCCATTGAGACGACGTGGTTCCTCAGATGCCGGGCCCTGCTTTTGATTATGAACAAGGCCTATACTTCTCAGGCCCAAAACCCTGTTTGGTAGAACAGCTACAAACCCAATACAGACAAGAATGACGAGCACTCTATAAGCATAGAAACCCATTGTTTCAAATACAAGCTTTCTGGTTTTAATAGATAGAACAAATGCTACTGAGACTGCAATCCCTCTCTAATGGCCCATTTGCAGTATATTATATAAGAATGTCTCAGTTTCTTTTGAATTTTTGGTCTTAAAGCACAAAGTTCGAGGCCCCAAAAACTCCAAAAGAAGAAAGATTCACTTGAACCCCATCCCTTTAGAAGATTTTTTCTTTCTTTTTACAGATTGGATAGCAGCAGAATCAGGCATTGCTGATCCAGCTTTTATCTGTGTGTATTTCATTGAATTCCAAATTCTTCAGTGTGTTTTGCTTTAGGTGTTTAAGGGTAATTACCAAAATACAAAATGCAATGGTTAGCAAGATCAACTTGCTAGAGTTGCAAGCAAGCCTCAAGGAAGAGATGGAAAAGAGGAGATGGAATGGGATCCAAGAGTGTGAATATTTGCTTTATGCCATTCCAAGATACTCCTTTTACTTTTAGAATTCGCCTTCGACACATGCAGCTCTTCACTCCATGTGAGAGAACATCAGTTTCTTGGTTTCTTGTGCTAAATGCGATTCTTTGTGCTTTTCTTTACCCATTCAAACCTTCTACAACCTTCACTGTGTTTCACCATCCAAACCTTCTTTTCCTCTCCTGGTTTTTTCTTTTCTTTTCTTTTCTTTTTTCAAATGTCTTGTTGTTTATTTTCTATTAAAGAAAAATCTTTACCCAAATACATTCTCTCCAATATTTTCTCTTAGATGTCGGCTTTTCTAATCGAAAGATTACTGATTGATTTAATTGATTCTTTTTCTTCAGATATTATATCCTATATACTTATCAAGTTATTTTCGAACTTCTTGATAACTCAAAAGATGCAATTTCGAGGGTCACCGGACTTTGTCCAAGCCAGATGCTCAACTTGGATTTGGTATCCAATTAATGCATTTAAGCCTTTAAGATAAGATTTTAGAGGTTTTAAATCATGTGTGAAAGAAATAGAGATAGATCTTTGAAAACGTGAAGGGAAGAGATGAAAAAAATGACATGATAGACAGTGAAGTGATTAACTTTATAAAGAAGAAAAACTCGAAAAGATAACACTAGATTTAACCATTGATGTTGATGATTTCTTGACTTCATCTTCTATAAAAAAAAATTTACATCATCATGAAATGTATCTTGATCATTAGTTCTTTCAATGAATGTGATTTCTTTAATGTTAAAATGGAGAGTTTATAGAGATGAAAAATGTTAGAATTGATACACGAACAAGAGTTGAAGCCGGTGGTATTTTATCCTCTCAGATCGGTTTTGTGCAAAGAGACTGATATCATTGATTTGTTGGAGTACGAGAACCTTACCTTAATTTTACAATGATAATTTGGCTAATTTGATAATGAGCTCAAGCTGGTTGGCGAGCTACACTCACCCTGATTTGGCCGAACTCGAGCTCATCAATCACTTCCATTGGATGATTCTACTTTATAATTTAAAATGGCTCATACTTCAACATATTTTGAAGAAAATTTTCTAACTGTTTGAAAGGAAATTTGCCCATTGGATTCATTTTTCTAGAAAAATCAACAAATATGCCCTTGGAGGGAAATAAATAAAAATAAAATACGAAAAAATTAGAAGGCACTGGTTTTTAAGAGAGCCAGAATATGGGAAGCGAAGCTGTCTCTAAGGTGGTAATAGAGTTGAAAATAAAATAAAGGAGCCACTAACACACCATAATTACCACTTACAATAAGACATACACGCCATGCAAAGGTGTCACAACATCTAGACATACTTAATAGAGAGTCATATCAGCCGAGTCAGATTCAGATCAGCCAAGTACTGTTCAAAATCAGGTGAAAATGAGAAGAATCTGTCCAAGTTGTATAGGAATCAGTCGTACAAGGAGGGACCTTAGTCTGAGTTGACTCATAAACTCAGCAGATTTTAAAACCATGCTCTTGAGCAGATAGAATGACTGATTAAGTGATCAAAAGGATGAGGATCACAAAAATGAGCCTGACTACATTGATTAGGTGAGAATTGGAAATTGGAATTGTGGCAGAATCCTTGCTTTGCGGTTCGGTTCATGCATCAGAATCCCATGGAGACTTCTAGCTTAGAATTATGTTTGAGCAAATAGCAAAAACCAACACAGCATTTGTGCAATATTATTTACCAACCAACCGTATAAACGATCTAATGATGGGTATTGTGCGTGCAATATCAGATTGATAGGGAGAAGTGATGTCTTGAACACAGCCATTTGGTGCCTGGAAAATATCAACTTCCCCAAATTCAGTATTTGCCTCTAATTTTCAAAAGGCTGGATGGGACATAATCATGCAAGAAATATAGTAGCAAACAAATATTATCTCTGATTTTCAAGAGGCTGAAGGCATCAATATTTGTACAGAATCATTCAAGAAAGATGGTAAGCAAACCTTTCAAAAAAAAATAGATGGTAAGCAAGTAAAACCCCCTTCCCCCTCCCCTAACCCCAAACAAGAGAAATACATAAATCTGATTTTATGTACATGACAGCAGAGCTAAGAAGCTGAACCAAGTGTTTGTAGAAACGAACAGAATTTCTCCCGCCAATAGAAGAAGTACCTGTAAGCGGACCTCTTTTTTATCAAATGTTTTTTCCCTTTTATTTTTCGTTACATCTCAGAGCAGGAAAGTGATGTGGATCTTACCAGATTTCACCCATTATTGAAGTGGCTCCTGATGGGGAGTGGCAGCAGGCCCAGGAGCAATTGTAAACTGAAGCCCCCTTCGTTGCCCCGACTGCAAGACGAATGCAACTTCCGCTGCTGCCAATGTAGCTGCTTCCTGATCCATTTAGATTGCACAAGAATGAGAAAACTCACCAGAAAATGATCTCTAAACACTACCAGTAGAAATTATGTACGTCTGCTCACAATGCCTAATTAATCATCATGATTCATGAAACACCTTATTCATACTACAGTTATTTCAGGCAATGTTTGAAATCCAATACATCAAAATAGACTTTTGAAATAATCCTTTCAGTAAGATGGATTCAGAATTGTCAACCATTGACAGCAATTGCTTAACCAAGTCGACAAAGTATGAAGTCAAATTGTTATAAAAATATGTACTGATGATAAGGTACCAAACTTCTAGTAAGCAATCAACTGACCTGTCTTTGCCTTCGACGCTGCAAAATGCTGATGGCCCAAGCCATGATGTAGCATGGTAATAAAAACCCAGCAGCTCGCAATAGGAATAGCTGTATATAATCACACGGTTAATCATAGCCTGCAATCTTAGAAGAGATCTCAAGCCAGAAGCAGAAAATTTACAATTAACAAAATATACGAGGAAGGTAACAATGGCATGGAACTAATTTGTACTTACCGAGAAAAAGGTGGAAGCATCATCATTCCCATCAGGATTGGTGATTGTCAATGCATGCCTCAAAAGCAAAAGAGCCATCAACTGCAATGTGGCAAAAAGGGTAATATTTTAGCAAAGACAAAGAACGAAATAATAATAGTAGTAGTAATAATAGTTAAGGGTAATTTGCAAAAAAAAAAACCTATCGTTTGCTATAATTGCAAAAACTACCTCTCCAGTTTCAACAATTGCAAAAGCTACCCTATCTTTTGCATCAAATTTATGCAAGATAATCTATCATGATAGTTTATAGAAAGAACACAGTCCCATACAATTGCATTAAATACATAAAAATTATATGGATGGAAGATGGGTAAATTTCTATTTCTATTGGGTTTATACAATCTCCTTGGATGGGCCATCAGAAAATACATGGATTATTAAATTCAATTTTTAACAACTAAAATCACATAGGTATAATTGGATGCATATAATATATCACCCATCGTTTATCCATACGTCTTTCACACATTCCATCTATCCATGTTAGCCCATTTATTTTTTATAAGGTGTTTAAAAAGTGTTATCTCATTAAGGGAATTTTATTATTACAACTCTTTAATTAATGAAGGGTACTTTGGACATCTAATATGTCAGAAGGGGGTATTTGCAATTGAATACAAAAGATGAGGGTAGTTTTTGCAATTATTGAAACTATAAGGGTAGTTTTTACAGTTAAGGCAAAAGATGAGGGTATTTGCAAATTTCACTAATAGTAATAATAACAGGAACAAAAAATTGCATGACCAAAATGCTCACTGTTTTCTACATGAGTCATTCGAACTTCAAAAGGGAAATAATGACATTATCCAAAAAAGGAGGAATTATTTAATCTCACCTAAGTTTGATTATGGGCTTATACATGCACAGTACCCTTTAAACATAGATAAGCACAAACTTGTCCCTGCAACTGTTTACATCTCTTTGCTACTATCATAAGAGAACAAAGTGCTTGTGAAATCCCTCAAATATAAGGTCATACTTTAGTACGTTGTTCTATTGGAATATTAGTGTCCACCAATTTATCTAATACCGTAAGGATATTAGTGTCTAATTGGTAAACATGGAAATAAATTCATGGCTCGGCACAATATTGTGTACTTCAATAAACATATATTTTCAACTAAGAAATAACATCAAAAACTAAGACTGATGGGCATCAAATAGGTGATTGGTCCAACAAAAACAATTTACCGAAACCAATCATTAATGCCAATTCCAAATAGATGGGATAAATGGTTGGTTTTGATGACAACAACAAGGATGATAATGATGATGATGATGAAAAACTGACAATAAAAATCAAGAGATTAAACTTAATAATATGTCATCAATTAAAAGTGTTTAAGCTGGTAGAAGAACAGTCCCATTATGAAAAATTTAACACTTGTATGATACAATGCTCCAGTACATAAATGACTTACAATTAAAGCAGCAGAGCGACAGAATGCAGCACCACTAGCATTGGTGGCAGCATAGTCATCATATTCAGCTTCAAGAAAATGGCGTTCAGCAGCTGCCATTGCCAAGAGTCGGGGGTCATACAAATCCGCTACGGTCCAATCTCCACTGTAATTCAAGTGAAAGAACTACATAAGAAAGAATCAAATATTTTTTAAACAAAAAAAAAAAAAAAGGTGAAGAAAACCCAATGGATGTTGAAACTGACTACCAGCAAACTAACGTGCAAAGTTTCTAATTATTTTTTATTTTAAACGACAAAGTTTCTAATTCTTGAAAACACGGAAGTTCAAATCCTGTGAAAAATCACTATTAGATTATCTAAAGCTAAAAAATGGAAACGTCCAAGGTGACAAACTTGCCTGACGTCAATGATGGTATCATCAGAAAGAACATGTGGAGGTGGTGCAGTATAATCAGGCTTGTAAGCCTGTATATCACACATTAAACAATCATGTGCTATAGTCAGTTTGGATTGATACTCTTTGTGCTCCAACTCAAATTAATTTATGAGTTTCGTGCAAGAAACCCACTTCATATAAGAAAGAAACAAAACAAATAAAAACATCTAACCAAGCAAATGCACAAAAGAAACCATTGCAATACAGCAAAACTGATGCAAGACAAGCTCTGATACGAAATCTAATAAAAGATAGGTCAAAATATTGGAAATCCTACATCTAAATGCTAGATGGATGCCTTAACGAGAATGTAAAATGTATGTGGTGAAAATCTTAAAATGACATGCAACCTATAACCATGACTCACATAAGATATTAGAGAGAGAAATTACTATTAAAAAAAAGGAATAAAATAAAAACCAAGGCAAATAACTTTTCAAAAAAAAACAAAGGCAAATACATACAATTAATCAAAGAGATTGTTGCTATGAGCCGGTGTATGTGAGATTTGAGTAAAAAAAACTAAGGCAAATACATACTCATTATGAGCTGGTCATAATTGCAATCGAAACAAGAATCTTGGGAAACCATCTTCGTATGCGGATCATAATATTTCTCGTTTAAATCACACATATTTAATTCAACTTCTTGCTGTATTTCTATTTCAAAAAAAAAAAAAAACTGGACTTTGAATTTTATCTGGACATTGTTGCTATGAGCCGGTGTATGTTAGATTTAAAAAACCAATACAGTCTCTGCAGTAACATTGTGTTGTAGAAATTTCTGGGAAACTTGTTCATTCGGTTCGGGTATTGTTTGAGCAAACCCGTACCAAGGCAGAATCCTTTTATGAACCATAATCAGTTGTGTGGGTCTTTCACAAACCATACTCTGAAACCACGAGTCTAAGGTGGGTTCTCACGAATTCGACCCTAGGCATGCATCAGTATAGAATACATTTGGAAGCTTCACTGGACCATACATTTTGGAGCTCTCATTAATAACATTCTATTTTGCTATTCAGGATGTTATGAAGACACAAATCGATGTACGTACATAAGTAATTTAAAGTATGTAAATAAGTGCACCTGGCAAAAAGAGGCTTCGACTTAGGGCTGTACCTAGTGACTTAGGCTCCAAGGCCCCTGGGCTCCTTGACTACACCTTGCGTCTTGATTGCTATGTCATTAACATTTTATGTCAAGTGCTAAGTGCTTCTCACTCTTATGCTACCTTCACCATCTATTTGTCCTAATCTGGTCACCCCATATTAAAAGATGACCACACTTTAAAACGTTGATTGTAACACTGGTATCACATAAATCTTTCATAAAAAAAGGCATCACATAAACTTATTTCTATAAGAAGTAAGAATAACAGTCATGAGGGCTTCACCACTCTTCTATTAACTCACTGTTACCTTTGTCCATCATCATCCCTTATCCCGATGCACTAACAGGATTATTTCTCACAAGGAAGCACATCTCATGCTACTGCATATTGTTGGAATGATGTCAAGAGTGCTAAGGACTGGACAGAAGGAGCCAAGCATACTGAAGAGAAGGCCTACAAGTGTTCTCGAAGATCTAGCTAAGAAGCTACTTTAAGATGGCATTACAAATAGCTGGTACCAAACTGAAAGAAAGTGAAGAAGATGACTAACAAGTGGTCTTTTTTTAATGATAAGCAACAGTTCATTCATTCAAAGAATGGAGAGAACACCCCAAACACAAGAAAAGAGCAAAGCCCTGATTACAAGACTAATCACCCACAATGAGAGAAGCCGACAAAGTGAAGCTGAGCGACCTGACACTTAAGCCCCGAAAACTTGACCAACATACAATCAATAAAAGTAGATGGATTAGAAATAAAAAAAGATTAAATGTCATAATTGTTCGAGATGATTTCCCCAGCTAATACATCTGCTGAGAAGCACTTTTGCAGTTGGTTCACCACTTCCTTTGTTTTGTAAATGGTAGTGGTCACTTTCCAATTAGTAAATGATTCCAGAACTCGTGCTGCACAGGCCTGGTAGTGTTCATTTTATTTTTATGAGAAATAAAATAATAATGTATATGGCCTTCGGTCAAACTAGTTTGGCTTATCCGTCTACAAAAGAGGTTCAATCTCCAGTTGACCTTAGTCTATTTTGCAAGGTTGTTAAAATCGGATCGTATCGTGAATCGGTCTAAGGGAGTGAATCGTAAATCGTTGAATCGTAAGATTCACAATATTTTTTTAATTATTATTTATACTATAATTACATATAAATGACATAGAATAATAACATACATTATTCAATTCCACATGGGTTTAGTTGGCATGAAAATTTGATATTATATAGCTTTTCAAAAATGTTCAATTTATTATAACAGACATATTTTTTAAAAGTATCTAGTACAATTTCAAACAATTCTTATTATACAGGTAGAGACAAATTAAAATATTTGACTAGATAATGAAAATTATGAAAATTAATAATGATTGGTTACATAGAGTTATGGAAAGAGGGACACCAGATATCTTAAAATATCTGACTAGATAATGGAAAATATATTATTATAGTTAGTGTACTATTTTAAATAATAACTGTCTAATTGAGATGTGTACTATTTTAAATAATAATTATGTTAAAATAGTTAGTGTATTATTTTAAATAATAATTGTTTAATTGAGATGTGTATATTTTAAATAATAATTATGTTAAAATAATTAGTGTACTATTTTAAATAACAACTATTTAATTGAGATGTGTACTATTTTAATAATAATTGTATTAAAATAGTAAGTTTACTATTTTAAATAATAACTGTTAATTAAAATCTGATTAGTGTAGTAGATAATAATTCAATAGCATTTAAAATTGTAAATAACTCTAAATAACATCTATCAAATATATTTTTTTTAAATAATTAGAATTATTTATTTTTTAAAATAAATATAACTATACAAAAAATTAAAAAAAAATAAAAGATATTTTTAATTAGAAACGATAGCAACAAATTAAAAAATATTGAAACATGGTGCGACCGAGTCGAAAGTGGACCTCGGCTCGTGCAAAATTAAAAGGGAGGATGGCTCGAAATTGGTAAAGGTAAAGTTGAAACTGGGTAAAGTTAGGGCTACCGTAAGGAAGAGACGGAAGAAAGGATAAGGAAGAGACGGAAGCAGAAGCGAGAATGGAAGAGACGGAAGCAGAAGAAGGGAGAAAGAGGAGGAAAAAGGGCGCAGAAGCTGCTCAGGTACACTATTTCTTCCTCTCTTAAGCTGAATCGAACGAGGTATGCTTTTCAAAACTATTCACATCTTCCTCTCTTCGTTTCCTTCTTCTTTTTCTTGCCTCTTTCACTCCTTCGCCGTTCGAGTCGCACAATACTGCGATTCGTGCGATTCGAATAGCACGATTCACGATTCTGGAAAAAACGCATTTTTTTAATTAATTTCGATATTATACCGATTCGTACCGTAAGAATCCCCGATTCGATACGAATCGTGCGATTCGAATCGTGAATCGCACGATTTCGACAACCTTGCTATTTTGTGTCTTTTCATTGTTATAACATGTTTATTCCTAATCAATTTCGTTTGCTTGAGCGGTGTGGGGTTGTAAATTTTGTTTATAATCAATTAAATCATTACCCTGCAATTGAAGGTATTAATAACAAAAGCAACAACCTTTTTTTTTTTTGAAATGGTTCATATATTAATAGATAAAGGCACCAGAGGTGCAAATACAGAGACAAAAGCAACAACTTATAAAAAATTAATAATTGGGTCTAAAACTATAAGTTGCAACGAAAACTTCATTCTAATTGAACCAACACAATAATGAAATTGTATGAGTGTATTAAACAAACAACTATTATTCCCAATTGATTAAATAGAAAATGCTGTAAATGACAGTCTATAATTCTACATACTGTATGTAGCTATGCACATGAATATGCACCAAAACTTTGACAAATGGTAATCTGACCTGATGGCAGATTTCACATATTATGTCTCCTTTCTCGTTGCACCACCGCTGGACACATTTCCTGTGGGCAAACTGAATACAACAAAATTCTCGATTCAGTCAATGATATTAAGAAACATTGAATCAAAGTAAAGCAGAAAACTATTAAATGAAGGTCAAGAATAAAACAAAATACAAAATTTAATTATACTATATAATATGTAGAGAAAATTATGTCCTTCCCAATAACAGAAAGCACATTATTTGATAACCCACCAGAATACCTTGTCTGACATTTATCCAGGATTCAAGTACACAAATATTTCCACAATATTTCTTCACCTCATTCTCAGGAAAGAAACAAAGCTAAAGAGAAGAAGAGACCTTCAAACTACCACTGCATGCACAAGGTATCTCGAGGTTCTTGACATGGTCCTCCTCCTGGCAAATGCGGCATTCTACCATCTGAATAAGCGGTTCTTCTTCTTCAGGGACTTCATGTACCTCCAAGCTCTCATCTAAGTGCTCCGGTGCTGCCGAACGACCACCTGTTGGAGCTGTTTCATGCACATTAGAACTTTCTCCGGCAGATTCCGGAGGCATGGCCCCTCGTATGGATTCCAACGTGGCAGGTGTTATCAAACGGTCAACATACAAAACCAGATGATCACCCATTTCTCAATAAATTACCTCTCTCTATCTCCACAAATTTAAAGAAGACACTGCCTCAATTCTGTAGAAAGATAATCCAAAGATTAATTGCGCGATGAGAAAGCACATTTCGAGATAAATCCAAAAAGTTTCCAAAGAATCCCACAAAAAGAATCAATTTTGATGATGTTCCAGAAAATACATTGAATCTTTTTTTGGGCCAGAAAAGCCCTAACCAACCAAAATCACGAAGAGAGAAGACGACACGAATTCGTCTTCCAACACACGAGAATCGTCAAAGATCTGGATATAAACGAGAAAATCCCTTTCGGAATCAAATTTAGAGAAAGGAACCCTAGAAAACTACACCAAATGGAAGGAATTTCTGTGCACAAACCATCGGAAGAAGGAATTTCGAAGCGATAATCGTGAATGGAAAAAATGAATAAATGAGGGAAAATCAATCGAAACTTTACCTGATCGAAAGATCTCGATCGCGCCTCTTAGATTTTTCTTCTTCTTTCTGATGTTTGGGATGGAAGAAAAAGTGACGCCTTTCTTGCCCGCGGTCCTTGTTTGAATGAAGACAAGCAATGGACCGGAAAGGCGTAGGAAAGGAGGAAGAACCCTCGAACAGTGGGACCTACCTTTATTTTCTATTTCTAATTTACTAGAGGCTCCATCAAAAAGACTCTATTTAATAATTATTCAATTCACTTTCACTGTTGTCAGTTTTCTCAAGGAAAATAAATCTTATAATAGAATTTATTTTTTGGCAAGCAATCGTCAGGCGGATATTTTGTGTATGGTGATACGGGTTTTAAAGTGACGCTCAATTTGTTCTCCATCTCTTGTGTCGAAGAAAAAATAATACTAAAATTTATTAATAGAGCAATCGGCTCTCTGAAATTGTAAGTTGATTCGTCAAAATTCATGAGCCGACCTACCGAAATTGCAAGTTGGCTTGATAAAATTCATAAACAGTGCAAATTAGCCCACCAAAATTCTTGAACAGCATAAATTGGCTCACTAAAATTACAAGTTAGCTCGCAAAAATTCATGAACAGTTGGCTTTCCGAAATTTCAAATCGGCTGGCTAAAATTCACATAAACAGTAAAAATCAGCCCATTGAAATTTTATTGTTCATGCGAAAGGTAATATCAGGAATACACTAAAACCCGTGTCGTTAAATACAAAATGCCTGTGGGAGAATTGCTTGCCTATTTTTTATATCATAAATTTCAAAATCGTATTATGCAATGAAAAAATGATATTCATATTTATAAAAAATAAGGAGATTTTGTTTCACCAAACAAAAGAATCTCTCTTTTTTCATTAAATTTTTATATCTTCATTTGTAAAATTGATTTAAAAAAAAAAAATAGAAAAAGAAAAATATATTTCATATTTTATGAGCTCGACAAATAAATTTTATTTCAATTTTTTTTGCCTTCAACCCACGTAGGTGTAGCTTAAGTAGTTGTCTCCCATCTCAAGAAGCGAGGAGGTTGCGGAGTCGAGCCTCCATGGCCTAATCTTGGTATGTCAGTAGTGGCCACACTCATGAGGGTTTTAGTAGAACTGAGTCTGAGTTGTGCACACAGTAAATTCAAAATAAATAAAAATAATAATAACATAAATTTGTAGTCTTACGGCCACAAAATGAGACTAAAATTTTATCTTAATAATTATTTTAGTTATATAAATAAATTGGCTAAAACTCCTATTACCTAAGAAACCTCATTCTTCATTATGCAAAAAGTAAATTTATTTCAATTTATTATAATTTTTATTTTAAAGAAAAAATTAATATCTTTATAAGAAAATTAAAAATTAAATAGAAAAGAAATCTAGAAGTAGAAAGTATGTGGAAGTAAACCTTTCTTTCAAATAAGTTATTATCGATGATAATTGATACAAAACATGAATCTACAATAATATAAGACCAAATTTATTATCTAAGTTAAAGAAAAAATTTGAAGAAGTAAATAGAATTTGTTCAATGAACTTTTAATAAAAATACAATTAAATCTTTACTGTTGATTCAATTATAAATTGGAGAACACATATTTTTAATTAAAAATATGATTGATAATGCACTTTTCTAATGAATACATTTAAATTTTTTGTACATTTAAAAATATTACATTAATATATGTTTTAAACGATTAAATTTTAAAAGATAGAATTAAAAATAATGGGACGCTCTGTAAAGTTTCCATCGGCTTTACGGATATTGACATAACCAGAGTTTCCAATTCAGACCTACGTCACGTCACGTCTTCCTAATTGAAATGTAATAAAATAATTTAATTGACTCCTAAATTTTACAATATAATTTAAAAAATAATAAAATCAGTATATATCTGAGTGGTTGGGTATCCTTACTTTTTGGGTATCATTAAAAAGTGAGGTCGGTGGATTTCTACGGATATAAACAAATGGTTAAGTTAAAAAGAACTCAAGCGAATTCATTTAAGTTGACTTACCTCGATAGGATTTCAATCAAATGAGTCAATGAATTTTATCAAATTTTCAGTTGAGTAAAAGAAATCATTCGACTTACTTGACTCAAACTGAGTTTTTAAACAACGGATAGAATGTAAATAACGAAATGAAGAATGGGTGCTAAAGTAGCATCATTTTGGGAATGAATTCTTTTCTTGGACAGTGTAAAGGACATGGAAGAGGGATTCTATATTATATATTTATTTGAAATAAATTATTAAGATAATTTAATTATAAATCTTAATGTTTAATTGAAACTCTAAATTCACAAAATTTAAGAGTGCTAAAGTGGCTCTGGTTGCCCTTGCCGTCGCCGTCAACGTCAACACCGGAAACATCAGCGAAACACTTCCAGAAATTAAAAAATATATATTTTTGAACGAATTATTGGATTTGCACGCCATGGAAGGCTTTTCGAGTAATAATGTTTTTATATTACATTTTTAAGTTTTTTTGCTTTTATTTTCTTTTAAAAATGTAGAACCCAATTTCTTCTATTGGGCTTGTAGTAGATATACTCGGGCTGTGGACAGTTTGTATCATTGTTTTGTTAATTTTTATTTTTATTGTATTTACACCTCTGATACCTCTCTTTCTCCTAAAATGTATAACCCAATAAACAACTTGGACCCAGTCCATGAGGTTACATGCTTCAACGCTAGGTATTCAAAATTCCAAATCACATCCAGCCTTAATAGATTACAGCCGTCTGCTTTGACTAAACTAAATAACTAAATTAATTAATATTTTAAAAGGTAAATGGTAACTTACAGAAAAAAAAAAAAGGTGATTCACACCGTAATCTCAACGTTTACTTTGAGCACCTTTCGCTGCACTTCATGAGCTTCCTTTATTGAAAAAAGGTTTGTGCTACGTGCTCTTGTAAAATGGTGAACATAATTCATTGTTTTTCTTTCTAATTTTGGAAAGTAGATATTGAAAAAATGATCATGATTAGAGGTCAAGTAATTTGATACATGCAAGAGGGTAGACAATTTAGATTGTCATAAATAGTTTGCTATAGAAAAATAAATCTTTGTTGAAGCTAAATATGAAAATCAACACAATCATCATTATCATTATAGAACCTATTTACCTGCATAGTTGCCATTTTACGTTTGGATTTAACACATTTTATTCGTCTATAAATCCACTACCTAACACATACCCATATTCATACATATCGGCCGAGATTATTACCCCTGAACATAAAACCCAATGAACGAAAACGACAATGAGAAGAAGAAACAGCTCGCCTTTTTGGAGTGACTGATCCAGTAAGTGCGTTGATTTCTGACATTCTTTTTTTTTTTTTTTAAAGTGATCCGTACGACAAGGTGAAAGGCAAAGTGAAAAATCCATAAAAATTTTGAATTTCCGTGTCTGATTAAGAAAAATCCCGTGTGAGGACTGCTACTCTTAAGAAAATGGTAATAATTTAATTTTCATGACAATAGAAAACATAACTTGGTAAATACGATAAAGGTAATTTTTAATAAATTTCATATTCAAATATGAACTTTTACAATTGATCCATGGCCATCACAAGTATTACCATATTAGCCCAAACAAACGTGTAATTTCAATCCCTACAATATGTAAGCATGATTGTATCATTATAATATGTGATTAAAATCATGGTATTAGTATTTACTGCATACCGTCTTCAAATGCTGAAGTGTACGTGGACAGCCTCATTCTACTGCTACAAACCCATCAAAATATCAACATAATGAAAAAATAATTTCCTCCCGGAGGCTCATCAAAGAACAAAATCAGCAACGAAAATATATTAAGGATACTGCAAGTTTTTTCTACAAATACAGGGGAGTAGGTGTAATTTTCTATACTCTGAGATGTCTCAAAACAGGAAGGACATCTCGTCCACAGCTGATCATAATTATGAACAAATGAAAGGTTACATTGGATCAAGAAATAAAATTTAACAAAATAAATAATTGTTGAACTTACGTGATATCTCCCAATCATCGGTTGACATGTGTAATAATATAGCGTCCTTTCTCCAAATCGTATATGGTTTTCAAGTGGGGTTTTCGCCATTTAGCCACAGACCAAGCTGCAAAGATTAATACACCAGAAACTATAAAAAGAGAGAGCAGTGCTGGTGAATCATCGCTACTTTGCAAGTGCTCTCTTCCAGTTTGATATGCAGTCTTCTGCACGATGAAAGCTCCCAACGCCCACCCAAGTGGGATATCACCAACGTGATTAGTAACATCAATCCTACCCAAATGAAAAACTAATCAAATCAAGGAAATTCCATACAAGACATGAGAGAATGTTGTATGCATGGGTATGTGAATTTTTTAATGTTTTATCTTGTACTTCTTGTCTATAATTTTTTATTTTTTTTGGATTAAAGTGTGAAAAACTTAGACACAGTCTACTAAAACTCCCACAGATGAGCCCAGTACCCTTGTAGATCTTGTTTATAAATTTTTCCCCCTCCTTCAGCTCCTGCCATCTCGATCAACCCCTTACTGACAACGCTGCCAGATCTGCTTCCTTGTTGCAGTCCCTTGGAGGAATCCATAATAAAGAACTGTGCATCGCCACTAGAGAGTCAAACTTGCCTTGTTGCAGATGCCATGTGTCCTTTAGTGGGTTGTCCTTCACTTCCAAGTGTCGAATCTGGCCGTCCTCTACTTCGGCACTCCACCAGCTTTCCGTTGTTGCGTAGAAATGGAAACCCATCTCTCCATCACACCTAGCATGTCCCTTTCCTCTTTTATCGTCCCTTGTAGGGCCGCAACCTGAATAAAAAACCCGAGATAGTGAACCGGACCCGACCCGAGATTGTAATACCCTTAACCCAACCCGACCCGACCTAACCCGACCCGACCGACAGCAAACACAAGGAATAGAGAAACAAGCCAAGACAGCAAGGATCTCGAGTCCGATCCGAGAAGACTGTCCGCAAATCTGCGTGAACGGTGCTATAACTGTGAAGGAGCTTTTGGCCATGGAGAAGCTCGTCTTGCAGCGGAAGGCGGAGATAGTCGCAACAATAGTGGGTGATCGGATGTGAAAGAGAGTGCTACTGATCTGAATGCTGGAGGGTGTAGATCTGAGAATGGAAATCTAAGATCTAGTTCAAATCAGATCTGATCTGGGTCGGCATCAATACCGACAGCGAGAGAGTCGGAAGAAGCCCAGCGTCCGCTGCTGGAAAACGCAAGAAGAGGGCTTCGCAGATCTGAAAAACGCCAAGATCTGTAAAGAGTAGCAGTGGATTGGGGGTCTGGTAGCAGTGGTAATGGTGCTAGGTATCAGCCAAGGGGCGGCGACAGCTAGGCGCAGCAGATCTCACGAGAGAGGTGATGAAATCGAATCAATAGGTGCAAATGGGCTTGTGCATAGGCCGAGATTTGGATGAAGAAAAAAAAAACAGATCTGACATATATGAAGTACAAATAAAATGACAACTTTCATAAAATGACCACTGAATCCTCCCTCTGTCCTTTGCTTTCATAAAATGACCACTGAATCCTTTTATTATGTTACAGTAAGGGTCTTCTCGGGTCTGATTTTCTCAGGTCGGGTTGAAATTTAAAGGCCTCAGCCCAACCCGACCCGAATTTCGGTCGGGTTTTTCTTTTCTCAACCCAACCCGACCCTATAGCCCGACTATTGTAACCCGACCTGCATGATTCTCGAGTCGGGTCATGTGGGTCGGGCCAAAACCCGACCCGAGTTGCAGCCCTAGTCCCTTGGCATGAAGAATACCCAGAGCCATCGTTTCCAGGACTTCTGCCGATTCTTCTTGGCCTTGGCCCAGTTTCTCTCTCTGGGCCAGGCTAAACCTAACTCTTTGACCCACTCTGTTGGTCCTGTCTCTCCCTCTCAGCCTGATCCATGCCCCAACCCTGACCCATAGTATTCCATCGCGCCTAGTCGGAATGCTTAAAAATTATCCTCTTCTTTTTTACATCTGTTGTCTCTTTTTTTCCTTTCATTTTTCCTGTTACGGGCCTCTTTGGTGTTCCGGGTTATGGTTTTTCTTTCTGTTTCTTTTTGCTTTTTGTATCTGCACCTCTGGTGTTTTTACTCTATTAATATAAGTTATTATTTAAAAAAATGATGACGATGATAAAATCAAGGGTCAGCGTGGTCAGATCAGGATGAGATTTAGCCCATGAAATTGTTAATACTTTTTACAAATCCCACCTATCCCTTGATTTGAATCACTTCCTAGTTCCACAAAGCATGGCACACTCCTTAAACCGCATACTCTATAGCCGAGCCTTTAAGAAAAAAAACAAAGTAGCTGAAGAGGGGATATGAGAAAGATGCTAAAGTGAAGCATGAGAACAAATCCATACCTTTCATCATTTAAAGAAATTCCAAGACTGTCATGCAGTAGGGCCACAATGTATGCTGAAGAGAAACAATACTCCAGCATATCTTCTTCTCTTCGATTATGATACTTCTTTTTCAGCTTGAACCAATCTTCTTCACAAAATTGTTGTCCGGCCAAGATTAAATCAGAAAGAAATGCCCTTGGAGGCAGACCAAAGAACTGCCAAATATTAGAGGTATAAGGTGCATTCCCAGCAAAAAGAAAAAAACTCATTCTGTTTCTCCAGAGGTGGTATCTAAACCTAGAAAGCATTAGATAGAATTATTAAGTATCCAACAAAGAACTGCAGCTTCAGCAAACCTCTGATGTGTAGAAGAAATTCTCTGTGGCCAAGAACCTTCCCTGCAGCTTAGGTATGAAAGTTGATCCTAAGGTGCAATTCTGATACAAACACCCATCTACATCTGACAAATGCCAAAATCAGAAGTTTTGGTCAACTGAAATAATACAACAATATTAACATTATAAAGTCCAGCAGCTACTACACATGCACCAAAAATTGTCTAAAATAAAAGAAGATTATAGGCACTGGTAAAGGGGCAATTCTAATTCATTTGTACCAAAGTGATGATTACTGAAATGCAAAAGGCCCTCCTTCATTTTAGATAGCTCACCAATTTTTCTTGAGATCATATGGGAAAAAGAATCAACTATAAGTCCTTCATTTACATACAGTGTAAACAATAAATTACTATGTGGAAAAATAGAGGGGGAGAACAAGAAGTTTGTGAAGTTCCAAGCCCCCACGCCATCATCCTTATTCTTCTCTTTCTTCTTCTTCCATGTAAAACGACATTTCCCTTCTTTAGAAATAAAGCCACAAACCATGATTGCAGAAGTTAGTAGTAGCAATAATAGAACCAACATTTTCTTATCACCATCACCATGCATTTCCACCAGCCATCTAAAGCCATGTTTTCCATGACTCCAAAATCCAGTATTTCCTTACTACCACTTCATTTTTTTTTCGAAGAATAAGTTTATAGAAGTATGTTCAATGGGGAGGGTGAACACGGATGTGGACATAAACATTTAGCAGGATTCTTAGGAAGTAAGGATTTGGCAGAGCAACTTCAAAACCACCCAGTAATAATTGAACAGAGGGGGGAGTGCCAAGCTTGGAAGGGAATAGGTGTTATTCAAGTGAATATGCTATTATTTAAGTTGCACAGGCACGAGTGCAAGTGTAGGAGTCCCACATGGGTGCAAGGTGTTGGAGTCCACAAGCCAAAAAAAAATAGGAGATGGGGACATGGCTCCATATTTAAATAAAATTTAAATTTATTTTAAATGAAAATAAAGTGCAAAAAAATGATGTATTAGGTTCAGCCTAAATAATTAAGTCACAAACATCTAAATATTTTAAATAGATTCTAAGAAGAGAAAAGGTGTTGTGATATTTTGATTATTTTGAAAAACAATGTCAAAAGTACTAAAAGAGTCGGGAAGAATGGGTACGAGTGTCCAACATAGGTGCATCACGCATTTCGAAGAGCCTGTGCAACATAGGGTGTCCAAAATGCATCACACATTTCGAAGAGCCTGTGCAACATAGGGTGTCCAGAATCCAATTCCTCTCTCTCTCTCTCTCTCTCTCTCTAAAGGGGAGAAAACCACAGAAGAAAAAGCACAAGGGCACCCTAAGCCAAGCCCAGAATAACAACAAAATCATACAAAAGAAGGCCCACAGCCCAGGCCAGGCATAGACTACATAACCTCAAAAGGATCACAAAATACTAATAGAGAAAACTTGGAATACACAAGTAGCAACACAGGCCGAAAGTAGTAGCAGAATCAGGAAAATTTCATGCTACACGTAACCAGCCAGGAAAGGTCAAATATTTCAGCTTGAGGTAATGAAGAGAAGGCATTGCTAAATATCCTGAAAGATGAAGTGAAGGATTTGTGATTTGGCACGAAAAACACTAGAAGATCCTGAAGTATTTATTCTTCCGTACAGTAGGCCAATAGCTGCAAAAACAGACAAATGGCCTTGCCCATCATGCTTCACTTGGAAACTCCTTTGTAAATTCAATTACATTTTCTCTAAAAACCACGTGGAAACACCATGCACCTCGTAGAGTGGAGACATTTTGTTGCACCCACTTTAAACAAGATCCAAAGAATTGATCATTTGGAGTCCTGAAAATACTTTACATTAATCACTTGTTCTGTTGGAATGGGGAGTCTATAAATACCTTTCAAAAAAATAAAAAATAAAAGGGGACTTTTTAAATCAGATATTTCTCCATTGTCCATCTCTTTGATCCCTTTGGTGCTCTTTGCGATCATTGTTTACTACACCTTGGACACAACCCATTCTTTTTTGGGTTCTCATGGATTATTTGGTCTTTAGGTCCATTCATGACAAAAGGGAAGATCCTGTGCAGGACATTCCTTTGCTGTAGCACAGGCATTTGGAATTGAATGAATGCAATAAGTCGTCTTTGAAAGCAAGGGGTCTTCTAGGTTTACAGTCGTGACAGATTAAGCAGAACATGATCACTCTGGCCATAAGAGACAATATGGGAGTCACAGCATTGGCTTTGGTAAGGATTGGAAGAGAGAGAGGGAACATTGGACACACAAAAGGACTTGTCTGAGGGAGCGACAAACAGAAGTAATCTTGAAAAATGAATAAAATTGATACAAAGCATTATTTGAGACATCTGAGAAGTGAGTAGCTACCTTTTCTTTTCTGTAACAGCATCAATGCAGCAGATCTGCACTCTGAAAAGTTACCCCTTGCATGAATGGTGGGAAGAGGTTCACCACTTACGTCTAATACACCAGTTGAGAGAATTGATTTTGCACCAGGTGAATAACCTCTAGGAGTGCAAGGATCTATATATGTTCCACCCTGAGCAGATTCCTCAGCTGCATGACAGAGGAGAGGGGAACGAGCAGAAATTGTTATAAAAAATACAATTTTTATAATCGTTAGAAAAAAATGTTTATATAGCAACATTAGTTTAACAATGAATTAGTCCTGTACTTCAACAACAAGAAGATTAAAACTTACACAACTTCAGGTCTCCTGAAATTAGCAATGCACGTAATGAATCATGTGCAACATTCTGAAAAGAGAAAAAAGAAATTGAAGTCCCATCATCAGTGAAAAGGCACTAGAATAATGTGAAATAAATGTGGATTTATTAGTGAAACAAAAAGAAACAGGTTAAATAGAAAAGAGAACAGAGTAGGTAGCCATCAGAAGAAAGCTAATTACAAGAAAAATTCTTAGAAGGCCTCATTGATCTCCCAACTAAGGGAGACAGGTTTTTTGAAAATGAGTGGGTCCACCAGCCTCACCAGAGTCAAGTTTGTAAATTACTTATATGGAAACATCAGCCGCATTGACTGTAGCACAGATTCTTTGAAATGTGTGACATGCCCATGTTGGACACAATCCCCATGTAGGATATTTTTTAAAGATTCTCCACAGATTCCTCAAATACTTTTTAACATGGTTTTGAAAGATGATAAAATGTATCACATCTGTTTTTTATTTTTAAACTTAACAAAGATAATGAAATGCTTATTAATTGATTGTTTAGAGTAAAAATTACCAGTGAGTTTTATTGGTGGTACTTACATCGTATTTTCATTTAAAATAAATATATATTTAAATTTTTTCGAGATTATGTTGAATTGACAAATCCTATATTTTTGGACTGGACAAATTTGACATCCTGTACCAGATTCAAATTGTGGTAAAATCATGTATAACACACATTTTTAGAAATTTGAACCATTTACATAGTATAATAGATCTCTATTTTATACATTATCATACATGACATGTACAGGGGCAAACCTAAGCATAGGAATGTGTGGAGAGACAAGAGAACCTTTTTCTTAGTGATTAATAGAGGCAAAACAAGGACACAACAGAAACAAGTTTGGGCTCAAAAGAAAACTGGCAAAAAAGAGGTTTTCCCACCCATAAAAACTGAGGGGCAATAACAGGGAAGACCCAAAAATAGGGATAACACCACCACAACCCCACACAGAGACTAGCCACAGCCCATATTGATCAAAACACCCAAGCTGAATTGACTCCAGAAAGCAAGAAAATGATGACAGAAAAGACAAAACAGAGTTCCCTGAGGAAGTGGAGCTTCACCAAGCACACACTTTGAGCCCCTATTTATTTGCTTTAGTTATAGAAAACTTAACATTAGAAATCTAAGAAGTTCTCGTGTATGCTATTTGTAAATGATGAAGTGCTAATAAGTGAGACAAGAAATCAAGTAAATAATCAGCTGGACGTATATACAAAAGATTTAGAAGCAATTGATTGAAAAAAAACGAAGAAAAAGATGAAATATATGAAGTGTAACTTGGCTGTATCTGACAGTAGAGGAGACGAACCGATTATAACAGAAAATGATTTAGAACTACATAGTGAAAATTTTGACACATAGCTGCAACTGTAGAACAAATTTGGGGGTCGTATGTCTAGTCTGCATGTATGGTTCATAAGATCAGTGGAAAAAATCTGACTTTGAGTCTTGTCCAATATGTGACGAGGATCTCATATGTGAAATATTTGTGCATTAATTGATAACTACTTCCTGCTAGAGACTGTAAGGTTGACCAAAATGAAAGGGGGAAAAGCATATGAATGGAAGAAAAGGAATAAATATAGCAGGGATGTCACCTGACCAAAATGAAGCAAGCTGTTGCTATAAAGGCTGTAACTGAATTCTCCAAATTTAATTGTACGTGAGAACTCAGAGGGCAATAGCTCACTTGAAACAAATGTTACCTGAAATAAAATACTTCAACTGAATGAGAGGATACTCAAATGCATATGATGAGTATGTTGGTATTACTGCCCTACAAGAAAATAATTAGATTGCCATAGTTATTCTCACTACATTGACTAGATTCATAAATGTATAATGGGATTATTACCTCAGTCTCAATTGGATACTTGTGCATCTTGAGGGTTGGATGGAGCTTACAAAATTCTCAAGAGAATTATTAAGGTGAATAGAATTCACATTTTGGGCAACTTATAAATACTCATGGTAAAGTGCTACAGAATTACTTAGAGTACCGAATCCTCAAATTCTAATAGGTAATTTTAAGATCTACTACAGGTAAATGGTAAGTGCATGAATTCTCCAGATTCCAGAATTAGAAAATTCTGCTAACTCCAGAATTTGGAGAATTTTAGGATCATCCAGAATTTTTCTACCAAACAGCTCCTAAGTGAGCCATCCACTTAACTTGCATGGAAGTAGGGCACAGTATTCCACTGAAGATATGATCTTTCAAAAAAATTATCTGCATTTCCAGGATGTTCTCCACATTGAGCAATTACAAATGGTGGAAAATGTAAAGAGTATTCAGTTGCAGGTTTGCAATCACGCTGTGCATTTCTGCTGTTGTTTGCCACAAAAATATTTGTCAGGAAAACCCTTTATATCCTTGGAAAGAATGCATGAGTCAGTAAGACCATAAAAGAGCTTCAATAGAATACCAGTTATAGAAAAGCATTTCACATTTGGGTGAAACTAAAAAAAAAAACTCGAGTGTTTGTGCATCCAGGTGCAAGGGCCATTTCTGAAATTGTTATTTTTTCTATTTTAAACTATCTCTAACCTTATTGATATCTAGTTGATGCATTCTAACTGTTGAATTCAGTATCATATATAAAACCATTTATCTAATGATCTTGTTTTGATCTTAGAAAAATTAAGAGATAGGATGATTCAATGGAACCATTTTTTCAACAGTTCGATAGAACTTGTGATTATCTAATCAACCAGGCAAACGTTTTCATCATAAAGTGGGTCCCACCATCTGGCATCCATTGTTGGAGAAACCAGGCTTTTAAGCACGGGCAACCCTTTCATATTTGAGTATAAACTTTCATCTTTTCATGCCCATTGTTTTATATTTTTTTTAATACATGTTAGGATAGCAAGCTAAGGTTACCACAAAAAAAAAAAAGTAAATTTACACAAGCAATTGAAAAATATCATTGGAATGAGCCCGTGAAAAACAGGTAAGAAGCAGAACCTGAGCAGATGCCCCACCAAGTTCAATTATCCCAGTTGTCTTCATAGGATCACCTCCTAGAGTACCAAGGGCATAATTCGCAGCAACCCAAGCGTAAACACCTTCGTCGGAGCCTAAACCAATCATTGTACCAATTGTTGTTACCATGCAAGTCATTTCAATAAATGATAAACAATCATTCCTCATTCTTCTTCAAACATCAAAATGCTAATATGTGGAGGCAAGAAATGGAACCATCAAAGCTGCTTTTGGATCTACTCTAGTTCATGAGGTCGATCAGATTGTCATTTTTAGAGAAAGGATGGATCAAAATTCGCCAAATTTTTTCAAAATAGAAAATGACATAAAAGAAATAAAAGCATGGAAATGGGGTGGGGTGGTGGGACCTGTGCATACCGCTAATGACAGAGGCCCAATCATCTTGGAAACGGAATCCAGAAGTCCGCAGAACAAGCCTGCAGGATTCCAAAATCCTCTCTTGAACCTCTGCATTGAGCATCCGCAGGCCGGCCGTCGCCATAAGCCTCACTTCCGTATCTTCCCAACGCTCCTTTGGGACATTTCTCTTTGCAAACTCCAAAAGCTCAATGATTGACCTCCCTGCACGTTCCGGAGCGTCTGAGAAGGATGAGAGGCCCGGATTCACCTTCATGGTTGCCGAATCTCTCTTCCCAAAGTCTACAACCGGAAGTGGCGCTCCCCCTTCTTCCGTCCAGCACTCGTAGACATGAATTCGAGTCCCCGTGCTCCCTCCGTCGATCACAATACCGAATTCCTTCTTCCTGAGAAGAGACTGAGATTGGGACGAAGATGGAGGAGAGCTTCTGCCTCTGGCGATGATAGCGATCGCGAGGCATAAGAAGACGGCGACGGTCACGCCAGCGGAAGCGACAAAGATGAATAGATATCTACGAGCGTGTTTAGGATTGGAAGAGAGGAGATGAAATCGGTGGAGGAAAAGGGGACGAGATTGAAGCTGCTTTGGGGAGTCCATGGCGGGATGAGGATCGATTAGCAGGTAACGAGGTGTTAATCGTCGCATCAACCCGCTCCAGATCGGAGAAGAAAATGAACAGAAGGAGAGGGAGAGGGCTCCGTGGCGGATCCGCCCTCTCGCTCTCTCGTCGCAGCTCTGCCTCTGGCCCTGGTCCTGCCTTTGCGGGTGGTGAGAGATGGAAATTTCCGTCCACGCTCCTTCCCTTTCTTCTTTATTTCCCTTGTCGAGAAATTCTTGGGCCCGACTCACGAGGGGCTCTTGGGCTCATGGACCGAGCCTGGGCCTATGGATCTATGCGAATTGTTAAACAGGCCTTTGTTCGGAATTGAGCTTAGCAATGTCACAGATCGGGCTCAGAGCTTCATACTTGTATGGCATAAATATGGCTTGATCTTGATTAGATATCAGCTTGGGAGGCTTGTATTAAGAAGGTGGTAATTTATGAATTAATTTACTAATTGAAATTAAACTCAATTTTAAAAAATGGTTTGTCTCGTTCATCCGATTGATAAATAAGAAGAGTTGACTTAAATCTATTATATAAATAAGTGAGGATTTGAATTAGAGGTTTAAAATGATGGGATCACTCAATTTAATCCAATTGGACCTCACTCACTAATCTATAACTAAAGCTGAAATCTATTTTAAAAAAATATGGTTTAAATTTTCCACATTGACCCATCCTATAAATGGTTTGACCTTACCTAGAGCTCTTTAGTATATTGGTGAATTTGGGTTAAAAGTTTAAAATAAATGAGTTGATGCCTCGATGACTTAAGCTCAACCCATTGGACTCTTTTTAAACTTAAATGATTGAACAAGAAAAGTAATTAATGAATTGTATAATGGATCAAATATAAATTTGATGTGGTGATTATAATCGTCCATAAGAAACCTTATCTAATCATTTAAATTATATAAAATTTAATTCAATTTATAATTTTCAATGGAAGTTTAATTGGAAAGTCTGAATTTATCATAGATACAAGAATTCATCCATGTTGTGATCATAATTATGCTAAGCACAAGCTTTTCATGTTAGTATCAACAACTAATTCAACCCTACCATCAAGCGTGCAACACTATAGTTGAGTGGTTTTTGGTGTGAGGTTTGCTCCCTCGTGTCTCGGAATCAAATCCTAGTGCTATCACGTGACTTATTTGGACCGGCTGTGTGGACAATGGCCGTACGAATCTCAGAAAATTAGTCTTGTTAGATTATTGCTTTAGAGATACCCTCATTATCCTAAAAAAACTAATTCAATCGACTTAATAATAACGAATAAAAACAAAAAGTTAAATTCCAAAATCTCAAGACTAAAATAATGAAATAAGAGTCAAATTTTTGTTTCATCATTTTCTCTGTATATCCTAACAAAAAATACACTACTCGCGATAGGTTAAAAGTTCTCTATTTTAATTAAAACATTCTAACTATCAATCTTTCAAACTTGTACCTCAAAAAACTAAATTCCAAAATTAGGTTAATTTTAACGACATCCTAAACTTATAATTCTAATGGTGAGGAAAATCTACGAATAGTTAATCCTAATCTAAATATAGGCCTGGCTCCTCTAGCATATGTGGTTAAAGTATTGATGAATTTTAACATTTATTTTACAAAATTAAATGATATTCATATTATCAAAAAATAATAAATTGCTTTCACCACTCTAGGATGTACTTAGACTAGTACTCCTCCATGACTTGGAAATTGACGCTTGGTGGTCGGTCGGTGTTAATATACATGAACATGGATAATTTGAGAGAAAAAAGGAACTTGATCGGTTGCTGGGAAGGTTGTAGTTTTCAAATAAATCAAATAGAATAATAGTGAAAAAACCCATATCAAAATAATTAAGGCATATTTTTAAAAGCTAAAAAAGTTTAAGAATTAAAAATAAAGTAATTTAAATTATTAATTCTTTTAGAATTTTTAAAAACATGATTTAATTGACTTAATCAAAATAGTTTTTACGACCATATATTAAAGTATAGATCTTTTTTATAATATCACTCTTGACTTTGAAATGACACTTTTTAGAATTGTTCGTTAATTTTTAGATATAAGATTTTATATATGTATCTTTTTAGAAGGGTAAGGGAGTATTTTGTGAAACTTGATATAAGTTTCACTTTATTGTTCATTTTATCTTTTGAATCACTTAAAACAAAGGGTTTTACGCAGTTGATTTGAAGGGTAAAATAGGACAATATAATAAAATCTGTGTTGAGTTATACAAGCTGCCTATGAGAGAATCGTTGTCCTTCTTAGAATTGTAGAATTGTTGGACTTGCCATTGAATGGATTAAATGAAAGGTATATAATTAGAAAATCTATGAAGTTATCAGATCTCTTGTTTGATCCATCCAGCATTGGGTCAAAGTAAATTTCTTTAAACTTAATTAAAAAATATTAATTTCTTTTTATTAAACTACCATTCCTATCAAATAGTAAATAATAAATAACGATAAAATTGAAAATAGTTCACTCTGAGAGTCCGAGTTGGACTAAAATGAACTCACATTCAACTCGACCGATTCACACCTGGTGGATTAAATGTAGATCGTAACCCGAGCAACATGCTTTGGAAGAATCAGAACCTCGGAAGCCGGTGAAGGAACACGACCCATTTCCCTGGAGCCCTCCTTCTTCGCTTCACTAGCCAAAACCAGTCATTCTACTTTTTAAGAATCTGCTCAATTTGATTTTCTGAAATGAATTCACTGGTGTTTAATCTAAATCTTCTACATGTTTAAATATCCGGTAAATTGTAATAAATATAAATTTCATACCCATTAAATCAATATCGACCGGTAGATCAAAATTCATCTCAAAACATTCAATATTGACCCTTGATTTTAAGATTGCAATATCAATGGGTATATTGATAGATAGAAAGTAAAATTTAACAGAGTTGGGATCATCTAGTGATTATCTAAATGAAACAAAGACTTGAGAAGAAGATTGTAAATTTTTAACCAGGGATAAAGGATGGAAACAAAGACAGATGAAACACATTTGGTTACATTTACCTACATTAAATTTCCCAAATATAAATCCAATCTTGTAACTCTCACTCTCCCATCAATCAGCCCATTCATTGCCTTTTTACTCGTTCATGCAACGGCGCACGTTCTCCCACTCATTTACAATTACAATTAATCATTTCTACCTGCATTTTCTCCTCTTCAAAGCCCCCCACTCTTCCTCTCTCAATCAATCCATAAGAACCCAATTTACAGATCTCTCTCTCTCAATCTCTTGTTAGTATTTTTTTTTTCTTCCATCAAAACAATACTAAAATGCTAAGTCCTGTCTATCAAATGGTGGCAAATAGAGAAGAAGCAACTCACTTGCAAGTGCTACAGCCACTGGACTTCAGGTAAGAGAATGGGTACCAATAGATAAAGAATTCGATCACTGTAAAATAATACTCTGTTCTCTTTAATATAAGGAGAGACACTGTGATTTTATTTATAGAGAAATGAGAATACAAATAAAGAAAGGAAATCAAATAAAAGTGGAAAGCTCAAAATTATAAAAAATCTAATTATATTGTGATTTTTTATTCCTCTTAGTGTGCCACTTTTCAACTGGCAAGGTGAGTTTCCTTCAGCAGACTGTTTGTACAGAGGAGTTCCTTCAATGGAAAGTTACGTTCAAGACTTCCCTCCGATGGAGCTGTGGAATGATAATAACATGCTGCAAGGTGATTGTTTCCATCTCTTTCTCTCTCTCTGTTTTTTTTTTTTTACTTGGTATTGTTTTTCATTGGCAAGCTTCTTAATTTTTTTTTTTTTTGCAATTGTAGAGGATTTCTATTTGGGTGATGGAAGTATTTGGAATGATTTGAATTTTGGGTTAGGACCCAAAAGAGCATTGATAGAGGACTTCTATTTGGATGATGGAGGATTTTGTAATGATTTGAGTTTTGGGTTAGAACCCAAAGAAGAAACGTTGCTCTGCAGTGTTGAGAAAGGGGAGGAGGAGGAGTTGAAAGAGAGAGTGAAGAAGGTGAAGAGGTATAGAGAAGAAAAAGAAATTACAGAAGATGAAATATCTCGCTACTATCACATGCCCATAACAAAAGCAGCCAAGGAGCTCAACATTGGATTGACACTGCTGAAGAAGAAATGTAGGGAATTTAAAATTCCAAGATGGCCTTACAGGAAGATGAAGAGTTTGGAAACTCTCATCAAGAATGTTCAGGTACTATTCCCTTATGTCGAAACACAAACCATGAACAACAACAAACTATAAACACGAGAGATCCACATGAAAAACCCAGAAGGGAAAAATCCACGAGAAAAGAGATAGATTATTATGTTGTAGTTTTTGGAGTAAATCTGGCACGTCTATATCACAAAAGGGTGTTGGCTTGACAGTCAAGGGTGTTGGCATGACGGTCAAGACTCTTGCTGTCGATGGCAACCTGGTACATGTGTGCAGGCAAGTGTGTATGTGCTTCGAATGAATAGTTGGGTGTGACACTTAGGACACCTTCCGTCGTCAAACTCTCTTCTCAATCTACACATTCTATACTTCTGTAATTACTATTTGATTCTTGTTTATTTATTTATATACATATTATGATGTGGTTGGGTGGGGGCTTTGTAGGAACTGGGTGGGGAAGATGGAAGAGTGGATCAAACTCAGCTAAGGGCTGCTGTAGATGTTCTGGAACAAGAGATGAAGAAGATGGAGAAACTGCCCGCCCTGCAAATGACAAACAGCATAAAGAAGCTGAGACAAGCCTGCTTCAAGGCCAATTACAAGAAGAGGAGGCTTGCAGTGGTGGAATCTAATCCACTCAGTTCTTAATGTATTGAAAACGTTGTGTTTTAATAAATATATCACTCATTTTAGGGTTTGTTCTGGTTTTCATAGCCCATATTTTGTGCAGTGATAGTGAAATTCTTAAACTTTCATTACAGAATTGGTAGTGTACAAATTTTAGGATTTCAACTTTAATCGAATTTCTTAATTCTAAAATTTCTAGAATTATAAGATTCTAACATCTCTTTTACTAATATATCTTTAAGGAGAGAGAATTAGTCGGGGAAAATTCTTTACGAGTGAGACGTATAGACACTTTCAAACAATTGTTTTTTAATTTATTGAAAAGTATATTTTTATTTAGTCTTACAAATTGTATCATTGTATCATATACATCACATCTATTAGAATATGAAAATTTAAATGATGAGTTACACTGTCCCTATTAGATACCAGACCCGATGCAATACTCCCAGAATTATACTCTTTGATTCTCTATGAATAATAATGACTTGTTTGATGGGTCATTCAGTAGGGTTGTTCCTCCAGCCCAAAATCCATCTGAGCCCGTAATAAACGAACGTGCTTGAACACAAATACCAGCCCAATGGGCTGGGCTTGGCTAAATTCTCGAGCCTATTTATATAAATGGTTGGATTCAAGTTTTTGGACCATTTAGCCATTATATATGTATGTGTATATTTAGCCCACTTTCCTTTTTTTTTTTAAAGTATTTTGAAATTAATTAAAAATGTCCATTCAAATTGAAATTAGATATGATACCTTACACGTAGACTAAATTTAAGCTCAAAGCTCAATTTATGGTTAGAGTAATCAACATCCTTAAGAATACCAAGACAATGATGCCGGTAACTTTCTTGACCATTAAGATCAAGAGATTTGAAATTAAGTTTTGATCTCAAATTTGGTTTATTTGTAGCTCATCATATCTACTTTCAATCTGAATAGCTAGATTCTTAATGATCTCAAATGGAAGGGCTCAGACTTAGCATTTTTCAAATGAGCGGGTTTAGGTTTCAACCTTGCAAATGATTTCAGACAGAGTCGGGCTTTTGTAAATATAAATAGGTTTGGGCTACCCCGAAGTATAACCTGACATGTAAACACCCGTATCATTTAGGATAGATTGAGAATAATTCACATTCCTGATGGAAAACCATACCTCTTTTTTAAGAAGACTAAAAGGGACACAAGAAACAAAAATCAGAGTCATTCTCAAGTATTCTTTTCATAGCCATTCTTTCTACCAAAACATTCTCTCATAACCATTTCTATTCTCGACTATGCTTTATTATTCTATGTATCAAACAAGACTTAACACTTTCAAAGTGAAAAATTTATAATATTCTAACTTAGCCTTGATAAAATTTGACCCAACATAATTACCCGACTTAACTTGAACTGACTTATTGTAATAGATGACCCGGCCTACTCAACTCATTTATAAATGGATAGATCCAATTGATCCAACTATGGTCATATTTATAAGAAATACATCTAATCACATTATGTCTGCATTCATTTAAAAAGTAGTATTAATATATGTCTCGCTAAAAAATCTCCGTAATGAAGTAAATAAATAAACTTGACTTAAAATCAAATAAATCTGAAGTAAAAATAGATTTAAACCGACTTAACTTATTTTAGAAGGGCTGAAATAGCTCCAAACTCAAAGTTAACCTGATTTTGAAGTCCAACTCCTCTCTAGCTCTCTCTCTCCCTATTCTGTAGTCATCTTCACCTTCATGTTGGGTTGTGACTTGTGAGTACCGAGATATGAGAGGTGCATGAGAAAGGATTAGAAGAAATTAAAAATTATCTATTGTGAATTAATTCACATTAATTTAGTCTAAACTTTTAATTATTACTTTTCAACCAGCTTTGCTTCTAATTTCAACCAAAGATTCGATTCGAAGGCTGCCACATCAAATTTTGTGAATCGTTTTTCCAAGGATTCCAAGGCCTAGGTGCGGCGTTGTTGAAAACATGCGTGCGCGTGACAGCCTACGGTGGTGCTGTGGGCTTTGCTAATGGCCTATGGCCGCCGCTTTGGTAATACGACGGCGGCGACGACTTCATGATTCCCATCCTCATCATCATCTTCTGCTTGCCTTCTTTTCTCGTTTTCCCCACGCTCTAGTCTCTTCGTTTCTTCCCCACCACCTTCAGTTAGCACGCAGCGCCAGCCTTGAGACTGAGACGACATTGCTTCCCCTCATAAAATCATGCTCAAAGAAGGCCCATCTCCACCAAATCCACGCCGTCCTCGTTCGCACTTGCCTCCTCCTCCACCCCACCGTCCTCACCCCCTTCTTATCGTCCGCCACCTTCCTAGACATGACCCATGCCCGCCAAATCTTCTTCCGAATTCCCAGACCAACCGTCACTCTCTACAATACCATCTTAAGAGGCTACTCCAAGAACAACACCTCCTCCCCAGAGGAGGCCTTCTTCTTCTACGTCCGAATGCGCAAGCAGGGCATTCATCCCGACCCCTTGTCGTCTACCTTCCTTCTCAACTCCTGTACTCGAATGCCTTCTTCTTCTTCAATCGCCGGTAGGCAGATCCACGCCTGCATTTTACGTGATGGGCACCAATGTGATCGCATTCTGCTCACCTCTTTGATGGATTTCTACTCAGTCTGCGGCAGCCGCAATGCTGCACGCCAGGTGTTTGATGAGATGTCTCGGCGAGACACTGTCACTTGGAACGTCCTCATTTCTTGCTGCACTCGCAATGGTCGGACCCGAGATGCACTGCACCTGTTTGAAGAGATGCGGGCCTCAAAACATGGTTGTGACCCCGACGATGTCACTTGCCTGCTTCTCCTCCAGGCTTGTGCTCAACTGGGTGCATTCGATTTTGGCAAACAGGTTCATAACTATATCAATGAGCGGGGTTATGGTGAGGCTCTAACTCTCTGCAATACCCTTGTGGCCATGTACTCAAAATGTGGGTCTGTGGATGAGGCGTTTCGAGTGTTTAGCGGGATGCCTGTGAAAAATGTAATCTCTTGGAGTGCGATGATTTCTGGATTGGCAATGAATGGGTGTGCAAGAGAAGCTATTCAAGCATTTGATGAGATGCAGAGAATGGGTGTTGCACCTGATGATCAAACTTTTACAGGTCTGCTTTCAGCATGTAGTCATGGTGGGTTGGTTGACGAAGGTTTAAGGTTTTTCAACATGATGTCAGAGGAATTTGGCATAGCACCGAATATCCATCACTATGGGTGTATGGTTGATCTTTTGGGTCGTGCAGGTCTGCTTGATGAGGCTTACCATCTTATAAATTCAATGGATGTTGAGCCCGATTCGACCGTTTGGAGGACTCTGCTTGGAGCTTGCAGAATTCATGGTCACATGGCCTTAGCAGAACGTGCTGTTGGACATTTGATTGAATTAAATGCTCAGCAAGCTGGGGATTATGTGCTGTTGTTGAATGTCTATGCTTCTCTTGGAAAGTGGGAGAAGGTGGCTGATGTGAGAAGGTTGATGAAGGAAAAAGGAATTCAAACCTCACCTGGTTGTAGCACGATTGCATTGAAAGGAGAAGTCCATGAATTTATTGCAGATGATGATTTGCATCCCAGGAAAAATGAAATCTATGAGATGTTAGATGAAATTGGAAAACAGCTCAAAATTGCTGGTTATATTTCTGATATGACAGCTGAACTGCATGACCTAGATCCACAAGGGAAGGAGAGTGCACTTTCATATCACAGTGAAAAGTTGGCCATTGCTTTTGCTATGGTTGTGACTCCTCCAGGAACAACGATAAGAGTTGCCAAGAACCTTCGCATCTGTGTTGACTGCCACACTTTTGTGAAGTTTCTGTCCAGTGTTTATAATCGTAAGGTGGTTATCAGAGATCGTAGCCGATTCCACCATTTCCAAGAAGGATTATGTTCCTGTAATGACTACTGGTAAATGAAAGTTGGTGAGCACATTTTGAGTATCATTTTAGCAATTTACAGTTTTGATGAAAGGATTTTTATAGATCTCCCTTTTCCCCTGAAAAGCTAAGAATCGGGAATTTTTAATCCAATATTTCAATCAGAAAGTTCTAGCTGGCCAAAATCAGTTATATGAATGTAAATAACTCATTCAATTTTGAGAGTGGATGACCTTTCTATTTGTAAATTTATCACCTTATAGTTGTTCTTTTTATTTTTCAGTATGAAAACTTCCTGGGACAAATTTAATAGACGTTTGTAAGGTCTGCATTTAACTTCTGCCCACTCCATGAATTGGATAAGTAATACCTCCCTCCCCACAATTGGATGAAAAACCACTAGAATTTGGAAAATGGACAGGGATTCATATGTCCTGAGTGTGACTTTTTTCAAGTTTCAATACCCACTGCTAATTTTATAAATCTATGATAGCTGAAAAGTATCTTCTACAAAGAATGAATAAATTCTTTGCTACCTTAATTCTACAATCTGAAATGAATGCTTGACAATTATTCATATCCAGTAAGGAATGCGAGCCCCATCATTAAATTTTAGAGCAGCTGTATATGTTTTTTTCCTTCTAATTTGGCGTCATGTGAATGCCATCACTTTAAAAATATGAAGCACTCCATAACGACAAATGGAATGGAAGAATCTCTCTCTAGAAGGCTCATGGAATTTTAATTGTTGTTCTTAGCTGGTGGTGGTATTTCTCTCTCTTTTTCATTAATGATTCAATTCTTGAAGGCAAATTGATTTAATTGGGCCTAAATTATTAATAGGAATGTCTAAAATCTTCTAAATTAAAATATCATGGCCATTTAATTTTCAACTTATAAAGATAGTTGACAGCAAAAATATAATATTGTTAAAGGGCAGAAGGTTATAAGAAGCAGGATCTTTTCACCAGAATTCTAACATGTCCTGCATATGCTGCAGTAATTCAGAAATCATTGGTCTTGATCCCCAAACAATGAGCTTCACTTGGATAAGATGGGTGCATATGCCTACAACCTAACGCACCAGTACCTTTTAGTTCTGTGGCCAATGCTTTTGCTTGTTTAAGATATAGGATTTGAAAGGTCTTAAAACATGATTACTTCAGAATCAAGTGGCAGCATGGTGCTGAGACATACTGTTTATCTGTTTGAACAATGCCAGATTTTCAAAAGTTTCGAATCCCATATCAATATCAGAGACATGGAACCTATATCACTTCTGATTAATCTTCGTCGTCATGATCATCATAGCCACTAGTACCATCACAAGTTTGGCTTTCTAAGTCCCATTTACATCACATCCAACAAACCCTTTGATTTATGTTCTTTGTTTGAGATAAAAAATAAAATAAATTCAAAATTTCAAAAAATAAAAATAAATAAATTCTTTTTTTTGAGCGGTAAAGAAGACGTTATCATTAATAGAAAAGTACAAGAACAAGAACAAAGGCCTACGAGAATTAGGCCAAAAACAAACAAAAGACAAGACAAAAGAAGCAAAAATCCACTACTACACAAAAAGAAGTAAAAACCAAGCTACAGTAAAAGGACACCCAAAGTCGATCCATCTACGTCATTTTTGGCAAAAAAATCTGCAACCCCATTTGCTGATCGACAAATATGAAAGAAAAAAAAAAAAAAAAATTCTACATAGTGATGCAGTCTCATACAAGAAATTTGAACAGTTGCAGAAATTTGGGAGAAATTAAAAAAAGCAATACAACATTGTGCAGGTGGCTTCACCTGCATGGTTGAAGGAAGTCCTTGTCTATTGCTGCTTCCCTATTTGTCCTCATTTTCTTCTATCTTCTTTCTTCTTCTCTCCTCCACACACCACCTCTAAACGCAACATCCTCAATTGGAAATCCTTCTAGCTTCGGGCACCAACTGACACTCACGAGCCTCAGTGATGGCATTGCCTGTAGCATCGTTGACCACTCCTCCTCCAAGTCTGACAATGATTCCAGCATTAGGCCCTGCAGCTTCCAAATCTTAATCTCACTACCCCAAAACTGTGGATTCATGTGAGCAAGATCTCCCGAAGACATTGAAAGATACTGTAGATTAGGTAGGGAAAAGGGATTGAGCCATTTTGGTGTTAGCTCCCCCGGAAAGAATTTGAGGGAGAGCTCATTAAGTTGTCGGGGAAGAGACAATTGGTTGAGCTTCATTTCAAGATCACTACCATAATTGTCAAAGCAATTTATGGTCAGGATTTGCAATTGTTTGAGGTGAGACAATGTGTCCAACTCATTATCCGCAATTTCATCACCTCTTGTCATTCGAAATTCAAGAATCTTCAGTTGGGTCAGGTTCTTTAACTCTGAAATGCGACAACCATCTGAGAAACTTGATCTTGAAGGTCTAAACCCAACCAACACTTGAAGATTGGATAGTTTTCCTAATCCCTTGGGCATGTACTCAAGCGACCCACAATAACCTACATCCAAGATTGTCAGCTGTTCCAATGTTGTGACATATGGTGGGAGAGTTCTCAGATTATGGCAGTAACTTAGATCCAAGATCTGGAGGTTCTCTAGTTTTTCCATCGCACAAGGGGCTTGCACCAGGGGGTGCGTATGCCTTAGACTGAGATACCTTAGATGCTTCAGTAATCCTATCTGACTCAACAGATCCTTGAGGTCTGCTTCAAAGACTGATTTGGAAACATCCAATCACCCTTAGGTATTGACATTCACAGAATTTCTTTGCAATATTTGAGCTGAAGTTGTTAGCTTCACCAGTGTTTGTTGTAGACAACAAGGCTCGCAGTTTTTTGTTGGGCTGCAAACACTTACTGTTGATGCTGCTTCTAAGACCCAAACGACGAGAGCCTGCACCATCCATCTTGCAGAAGGCCTCGTCCTTTGCAACCCTAATCACCAGGTCACGAACCAGATCATGAATTTTGCATTGTGTTAACTTTTCCATTGTAGTTTTTTTCAACTACTTCTACTAAACATCGATTCACTAGCGCTGTGAAGCAATCTTCGCCCGACTCAATCTCTAACCTACCATTTCTCATAGGAACAAAACCCTCTGCGATCCACCAATGGATTAACTGATCCTTGAATATCACACAATCTTCTGGATAGACAGAGAAACACAAAAAACATGACTTAAGATGAGCAGGGAGTTCATCGTAGCTCAACTGCAAAGAAGCCAAAACTGAATCATCGTTCTCTGACAATTCATCGCTGAAATTTCTGGCTATTCGTCTCCATTCTGCAATCAATGGAGGTTTGCAGAGCATTATACCTCCTACTGCCTTGATTGCTAGTGGAAGGCCACCACATCTCTTCACCATCTCCCTCCCAATATCTTCTAGCTCAGGATATTGACATACACCTCTGTTTTCTGCAAATGCAATTTTGCAAAATAATAACCAGCTTTGTTCCTGACTAAGCAATTTGGGACGGTGAATGTGCCCCTCCACTACACCCATCCTCCGTGCAACTTGTTCAATTCTAGTAGTGACTATGATGCTGCTTCCATTTCCCTTTGGCAGCCCATCACACAGTCGAGTCCACCAACCAGTCTCTAAGCTCCAGACGTCATCCATGACAATCAGATAGCTCTTACCTGACAGATATTGGTGAATTTTATTCAACAATTCACCTCGACTATCTCCCATGCTTGCATCTCCTAAGTTCCTAAGCATGCTTCTCATGATCTCTTCTACACTGAATGTTTGGGAAACAGAAACCCACATCCTTTTGTCAAAATGATCCTCTACTCGTCTATCATTGTATACCTTCTGAGCTACAGTAGTCTTCCCAAGACCACCCATGCCGACAATACCAATGGCAGTTAGCCCATCATTTGCCTGGAATAACCACCCTTTTATCTTACTTGCATCTTCTTCCAATCCAACGATCTGGTTCTGGTCAAAGATTGGAGAGCTCCATCTTTGGATTTCATCTATATACTCTGGTGCACTTGGCTGTCCATGAATAGGAGCCACAAAGTAAGACCTCATATCTTCTTTAATCTCGCCAATTCTCTGGTTAATGTCTTTCAGTCGTTTCCCAGTTTGTGAGCGAAATGGAAGCTGTGATGGAGGGAAGCACAATAAACATCCAGCCTTAATTTCAACATCCTTGAACCGGATTTCACAGTCTGCTAATATATCGTCAGCGTCATAAATTAGCTCTCTCAAAACATCTAATAATGCACGGAGCGTCTGGTTCTTCCGTTTAAGCCTATCTGCATCTTTGAGGAAGCTCTGCATAAGTTGTAGGTGCCTTTTCATCTTCTCGAACTGGTCTTTAAACTCCGTTACAATTTGGCCCTCATCAGCAAGTGCACCAACCAACTTCTCTAAGAAGACAGTAACGACGGCATCTACCATGTCTTCTTTCTGAAAACACCACCATACTATTCAGTATCTTGTTGAATGGTGTTTTAACAAAAAAGATTTAAATGGTATTGGTATTTATATTGAGAAAATGATGACATGATCTCTTCTTGGTTCTTCCATTAGAGATTTGCTCAATATAAATGGTATTGGTATTTATATTGTAACGATGATCAAACTATTCAATAGGTGGTGTGCAATTACACAGCTGAAGAATGGGGCAAGCAAATGGACCTAGTGCGAACCTCTTTCACCATCTGCTCTAAAAAAATTGAAAATATGTTTGTAATAAAGCGTAACTAGATTGAAAACAGGTCTTTCATCAGGTCCCTCCATGAATACAATATTTGCGCGATAAACCATTGATTCATGGCTGGCCATCATTTGTTGGGGATTTAATAAATAAATTCATGATAAAAAAATGTTTAGAGAAGAAAAAAAAAGAGAAAAGGGCAAATAGAGATGAATTGAAGAGAAAGAGGGGCAGAGCATATTACCAATCAACAACAGGCCTTGGAAGAATTGGGCGTTATCTTTGCCTGAGCTCGCCGTGTGAAACAGAGCAGGAATGAAGAATAGAACTAAAATTGTATGAGAAATTCGTAGAGATGACGATGATGATTGAGGATGATTTCTTCTTCTTATACCAGCTTTGAATTTTATCATAGTAAAAACTTGGAGACCAGATACTTTGGGCCTGCTTGTGTGTTTTGACTTTTGACTTCAATTATTCTAAACTTTCGACCTTGTCATATTTCTCCCTCTCTCAATTTATATATATGTATATATATATATATATATATATATATATAAGAATTTCTTCTTGTATCCTCCCTCCGCATTTGAGATGAGACTAATTCTATATCGATGTACGAAATTACCTAAATGTTTCATATATCAAGAATTAAACTCAAAATATCTAAGTATAATCTTAGAAGCTTAAACTTCATGTATATATTCGAGATTTTTATCAACGGAAATACAGTCTAGTTTTTAATTTTTCAATTCATGTGCCGACAATTGAGATCAGAGGAACACCCCCTTTCATAACAAGGAACACAAAACATCGATTTATCTATATGTTTTACTTGAAAATGAGATTAGTGATAAGGGCAAAGGTGCAAATGGGCTTAGTTACTAGGCAAAGCTCTAGTAAGACTTCCTTCTATGTCACCTCAGCCTATTTGTATATAAAAGTTTCTACTAGTTCGTCAAGAGTTTTTGAGAATAAAGTTTAAGTTTGTTCATTTAAAAAATGTACAAGGTCTAAGTCTATTAAGACTTAAAATCATTAAAATTTTAATTAATTATATTGGTAGTAAACATTATGAACGATAGTAGATTAAATTTTAGTCTAATCTTAGAAATTAAATTCATCAATATAAGGATACATGGAAATGGAAATTAATAACTGAAAGTGGAATTTTTAGCTGAAATGTGGTCAAGTTATAGTCCTCAAGTGTAGTTTTAATATAAACAAAAGGTTTTTAATTTATTTTAAAAAAAAAGAAAATAGACCAAATGTACATATAGAAGTGATTAATTGAGTTGAAAAGCGAGGATGAATTTGGTGATTAACTTAATGAAATCGAAACTCTATGAATATTATAAAGTTTTTTGAATTATTGGTAATGATTTTTTACATATTTTATATTTAAATATATTTTTTAATAAATTCATCACCATCTCTAATGCAATAATTCCATCGATCGAAAATCTACTCATGAGTAGAAAAGTCAAATCTAGTCTGCTGTGACTTTGCGCGTTGAATTTCATTTATATGGGCTAGACTGCTAGTCCATAGGTAGGTGTCCATTTCACAAAAGGAATTTTCATATAACCCCATACCCTTAAATAGAAATTTCATATACGGCCTTTCAGCGATACAAAGTTACATTTAAGTCCGTTGAATGACATTTATGTAACCTCTTCTAATAACCATTCTCATTTTTATTATTTAATACTTTTTTAGAATTAAATCTTTGATTATGTTTTAGTGGTAAAATCTTATTTTTTATGGATGTCTCTTTGCTTGAGGTATATTAATATAGATTAATTATCTACTTATATGGGTTGACTCTGACTCGATTTAACCCTAATTGAATTTGTCAGTCTAAATTAAAAATGAGTTGAAATTTTAAAAATAATTTAATTATAGAGTTGAAGGATGCCTAAAATATGAGCTGAGTCAAAATAATTACTTGAATTAACTATCGCTGAGTTAAGATTTGACTCTCAACTCGCGTCGCGTTGCGTGCTCAAGGTGCAACTCTACATCTATCATATAATTAAGTTCTAAAGTCATTACTTTGCTTCTAATCAACCCATTATATAAATTCTAAGATGAAGAGCAACTCATATTCCAACTTTTGCCATTCAACAATAAAATTAATTTTAAAATACAGTAATTTAGTTTGTTGAGACGAGAGACGAGAAAGAGACATGGTATAACTATAAGAATTAGAGTTGAGAATAAATCATGTGGATTTAATTATGTAGATTAAGATTTTTAATTAATTATAAACACATTTTTTAATAATATAGGGCCTAGGTTTATGCCCATGTAGATCAATCATCAAGTTTTAAATCTTCAGATCGAGTTGAATCTGCATAAGTTCGGGCCCAACCAAGTGACATTGAAATTTAAAGTATCTCAAAAGTAGATTAAATAAATCATTTTAAATAAAGTTTTAATGTTTATAAAGCTGTAACTATATATATTACTTGAGTTTAAGTAGATTATAGAAAAACCCAATTTTTGAAGTAATAATTAAAATGTAAAGATCTACTTAATATTTATTTATTTAATTCAAAATAAATTTATTTTTTATAATCTAATTCTTTGGACACCAAGTTTAGTGCGATGTGGCTGGTGAGTGTGTACAGCCAGAGTCCAAACTAAAAAGCCACACGGCACCCATTTAAGGCCTTTGGCAAACCAATCCTAAGAAACATTTCTACACTTTTTTGAATGCGTCGTCAGAATTTTATAGCGAAATGACGATACTGCCCTCAAATTGTCTTTTTCAAAACAATTTATATAAGTTAATAATAAAGTCACTTTTTAATTTTATTTTTAGAGATATTTTTTATTTTAAATAGAAAAATGTTTTACTCATTGAATATGTACTTGAGATAAACTTCTATTCTACAAATGCCATCAATTTTATTTGTACAACTTGTCAGCATATGATGGATGTAGACTATTAGAATGATTAGACTTATTATCCAATTAAAAATATTAGTTTGGTTTAATCTTTATTTAAAAAGTATATTTGATTTATAATTAGTTTAGAATTTGAGTTTGATTGTGATGGCTTTATGGTCGACTAGAAGATATATAAATATATGTAATAGCTTAACGTTGAATAACAATACACAGTCTATTCTTTTTTACATAGACCAATATGCAAAATATACGAATGAATTGTTCAGAATGATCTAAATTCTTGTTGAATATAAATCAAAAGACTAAATAATGATTATGACAAATAAGCAATTAAGATAAACAAACAATCCAAATTAGTAATCAAGACTCAAGGCATTTGTAGTGTTTGTTTACATAATTTGGACAGATGAATGACACGAGTATTGCTATCAAAATTAATTTAAATTATTTCTCATTTAATCTCTATAATGGTAAGTCTAATAATTTCACAAAATCTGAGAAGAGATACATTTACACTAACAATTTTCTCTTTGAGATAGTCATTCTGTGAAGTAATACATACTAAATACTCCATTTCATTCAAAGCTAGATGAACCATTTATCTGATCTCATCAACTATATGTTATTAGGTAAAACTGAATCTTGGAGCTTTTGAAAACATGATTTGACATATCATCTCAAGGTAGATTTTTAGAGATACACTCTTCAAACAATGACTATTTCAATAAAATTATTTTCTTGCGGGCTCCATATGCAAATAATGAATTATTATAATATTTAATGAATTATTTAAATTTTTAATGAGTGAAATCCACTCATATTAAATACTATATTTATTATCATCCTTTCCGTTAAAATGACTCGAAGTGATCATTTCCTTTTTTTATCATTGAAACCCTTCTTTTTAACATAAGTATCTCCACCCCATATTAGAGGTGAGACTGATACTTCGAACATTTATAAATCTCTCAATCTACAGACACTGATTAAGTCGATAAAAAATAATCCCATAAAATGTGGCTAAGAGGGATTGGAACATGAATTGAACTCAAAACTCATATTTTCATCATCACATTGCTTGGCGTGGAGGAAAACCACTCTCCATGACTCTCAATGAATTCTATTCGGAACTTCATTCTGAATGAAATATTGATGATTGAGGAAAGAGAGTTTCCATATTTGGATATGTTTCATATTTGGGACTCGTCATTTTACATATTTTCACAAAACGTCTTCTTGCTGCAAAATTTCAAGATATATTCTCCAAGTTGAGCTCCTATTAATATTTTCGCACTGAGAGAGAGTGTTCATTGAGTCAAGAGAGTTCTTTCCATATTTGAGACTCCTTATTGTATATATATATACATTGCATGTGTATTTTGTAACAATACATAATAAAATCTCTTTCTTCAGTGAATTTTTCTCTCTAAGAGTTTTTCACGTAAATTTTTATCTCCGTGTGATTGCTTACGTGGGTTTACCAATTTCTACAAATATAATTTAAAAGTATATTTCCCAAACATGATAAGTTGATAACCTTTGGGGTGGCCAACTAACCTCTATGATCTCTGTCTTCCTCAAGTTGACAAACACCTAACCATCTCCTGCCACACACCCACCAAATCCCAAGCTCAAGGTTATCAATTTATCATGTTTGGGAATGTAATTGGTGAATCCAAATAATCTCCACGATGCAAATAGAGTTATGGAACTTTCCATGTACTTTAATTTCTATTCCTCGAAAATGGACTGCCACATGCAAGTGCCGGAAAATGGTTTCCACGATCTAAAATGATGGAATAGAAATTAAGAACAAGTCTAAGAATATTCGAGTCAGCTGAGCTTAATCTTGCTAATATATTACGACCCAACATGGAGTTTCCATGAAATGCTTGCTTAAAAAATAATAATTACAACTGGAGTTGGAGATTCTTGGGGAGAAGATGAAGTTGGGCGTCGCCGTGGAAATGGAATGATGAGATTAGGTGTGATCTCTCTAATGTAATATTAAGTAATGGGATGGTGACATTTCCTTTAGATAATGGCATTAATTTATTTCTTTTTCTCTTTTCATGTATAAGATGATGGGATAGAGGTAGAATTCCATACACCATCTATCATTCAATTTATGTATGTATGTGATTCTTAAAAGGGTCTATCGTCTAGGGCTGAAATTGGGTCGGATTGGATTGAGTTTTTTAAAACCCAATTCGATCCGAATTAATATTTATGGAACTTGACCTGATCCGACTTAAGATATTGACTCGAAATTCTCAACCTGATCGATCCCGAATTCTAACTCGAATCAATTCGAATTATGATCCGACCCGCATTCTAAACCCATTTTAGTCTAATTTTAGTCGGGTTGGGTCAGATCAATTTAACTTGAAATTCATCTATCCAACCAACCCGCTGACCCGACCCGCATGATTTCTCAGGTCGAGTCATACAAGTCAGGTCAAAATCGGATCCGAGTTTCAACCCTACTGAAGAGACTTTTTTTTTTTTTTTTAAAGTGTCATGAACATTAGATAGGCAATCCATTAATAGAAATAATTTGTGAAATTTAAATATAAGTGGCAACCTTTAAATTAATGAGATAAATAATTTGGATAATGATAATAATGATAATAAAATATTTCACCAAACAACAACTATAATAATGATAATAAAATATTTCACCAAACGACAACTATAATAATGATAATAAAATATTTCACCAAACAACAACTTGATTTTGACAAAGAGGGATACTCTAAGCAATCGTCCAATTCTTTCACAATGACCCAACGCATCACTGTCGAAACAAAAAAAAGGTTATCCACACTTAAAACTTACATCTCAATTACTTAATTACTGAAAGTTAGGCATTGGCTACCTAACATTGGACCCATTCCTTTCAATCTTTTACCATTTATTGCATAGTGCCACCAAACATTGGAGCCATTAGTCTATCTTTTACCAATTTTTTGCACATTGCAGGTTAAAACCTATCGAGCCACCACTTCATGACACACCCTTATCTTTCTATCTTCTCATCTTTAAAGAAGTAACATCAAATAAATAATTGGTTACTAGAGCATTTTGATGGTCTCACCTGGTATGTTTTAAGGATAGTGCGTATTACCAATGAAGATTTTATGTTGAATTTCTCATGATTTCTCACACGTAAATTAAAAAAAAAAAAAGAAATATAGATAGATTATCACATGGATTATCATACCGTAAAAATAAGACTCGTTAAAAAATATAAATTCTTGTTTGTTTAAGATAAAAAATAAAACATTAGATTTTTTTTTTTTTTTTTGAATTTACATGTAAGAAATCACAGAAAATTGAACGTAAAATTTTCGACTTTATTTATCTCATACCAATGTCCACAGTTATATTTGACAAGATAAACATTCTTTATGGTCAACCGCTGCTATGATGTGAACATGCCAATGTCGCATGTAGTACTCATGAAGTGGTAGAATCCGAATTCAGTGCAGGAATGCAGCATGGAATTCGATATTACAGTGAAAATATTTTTTTATATATTTTAATTATGGACATGGGTAATGAGTTATGGGATCTATTAGATATGTCAAATAGAATATTTTTCTAAATCTATTTATTTACATCAATTTTTTTTATGAAAATCATATCCATTTGAGGTGGGGTTATAGAATTAGATGACTAGAAAATAAAAGAATATAAATGAAGTAAAGAGCTTCAAGATCTACTATCAAAGTTATAAAACTTCTATTAAAAATAAAATATGATACATGAAAAATATTTTATTTATATGATAAGTGGGTCTTATAAAACTTTACATATTTTAAATAAAAATATATTTTAGTGGATAAAGTAAATCCACCAATAGTCTCTCTACCACATCTATTGCATTATCCATCGAATATACCAACAAAATCCTATAAATGTAATGCCCCACAAGGGAAGAAGTCCCACACTTGGAGAAGAGAAGGCAGCCATGAAAGCCATCTCTGCAATTCATTATCATCACCATGTTTTCCTGACCTCACTCTTCCTTTCTCTTTTAGTAATATTCACAGACAATATCTCACTTGTGATTGCCAAATCCAAGAACAAAGACTTTGATTTCTTCTATTTTGTGCAACAGGTGAGACTTTCTTCCCCTTCAAACAAACTATAAACAAGGATTTGTTTCTTGTCTACAATCTACATTGTACATTGTGTATTGAAAACTCATGTCTAGAGCTGCAAGTTTTTCTTGTTGCAGTGGCCGGGTGCATACTGTGATACTTCGAGAAGCTGTTGCTACCCCACCACCGGAAAGCCGGCGGCGGATTTCGGCATTCATGGGTTGTGGCCTAATTATAAGGATGGATCGTATCCTTCCAACTGCGATTCTAAGAACGGTTTTGATCCCTCAAAGGTAAGTTATTTAGTAACTAAGCAATGTATATGAACAGGGGTCTAAATATCAGATTTTAAAGATGCAGGCCAATAACATTCTCTCTCTCTTTTTTTTTTTTTGAAATATCAGTTGTTTTATTTTTTTGACCTTTTCATTAAAAAAAAATCTGAAAAAAAAAAAAGAATATCGGCTGATATAGGCCAATATTTCAAATATCAGCCAATAATATCATCGATATCGGCTGATATATCGGTAGAATGAAGCACCAATTTTTTTTAATATCGGGCAATATTAATGATATCGGCTATATATCGATCATATCGGCCGATATTCAATCTGTATGACCGATAAGATATACATCGGCCCTTAAAAAACCGATACATATCGGCCCGTACGATATTTTACCTTTGCATATGACTGTGTAAGATCGGATCAATCACGACATGAGAGGGACCTTCCTTATAGCTGCAAACAAAATATCTTCTTTCTTGGTTGAAGTATGTTGACCCAATGCGCCACAACTGTATCAAACAATGTGTCTTGACAACCTAGACCACTTTATACAGTGTTTTTTTTTTTTGGATTTTATGATGCCATTATCATTTAGAGCTACCTTGAGTTCTTGATCATTTAATGCTAGAAAATACAAAAAAAAAAAAAATCATTTTTATTAAAAATTAGGAGTGAAACTCAAGTCGGTCGGACCACCCTATTGACCTCTCTCCCTGTCTCTTCGTGAAATCAATTCTTAAAATTTCCTCCAATTGCCCACAATCAGCTTGCCTTGCTCATATCTGATACGATACAAACAGATCATGAATTCATAATTTAAGAATCTCTGTAAGAGGAATGCCAACCATACATCGGTTGTGTCCGAGGTGTGGGAATCCTGTTGATGAACGCAAAAGAAAAAGACATCTGTAGTGTGGAATCCAACAACCTTGCTTATCAACATTTTCGACCCTGCACTTCCAGCACCTCCGAGCAAAGAAATCAACTCGACCTGTGTCATCTTGTAAGATCATGATTTACTATAGCTTGCTACCACAAAATCACATACCACTCTCCCAACCATTTTGTAGATCGCAGACCTAACCGACAGCATGCAAACAAACTGGCCGACTCTCGCTTGTCCGAGTGGTGATGGGCTCAAGTTCTGGAAACACGAATGGGAGAAACACGGGACCTGCTCAGAGTCTGTCCTCGATCAACATGGATATTTCAAAGCAGCACTTGACCTGAAAAAACGAATGGATCTCCTCCAAATTCTACAGAATGCAGGTAAAGAGACCTCATAGACGTTCATTACATTTTCAAATTGAGCTTCTAAATAAATTTTCAAACACAACCACTAACATTTATGTGCCTCATCAATGTTCAGGAATTGAACCTAATGATGACTTTTACAGCCTAAGAAGCATAAGGGAGGCCATAAGAGATGCAACCGGTTACACACCAGGAATAGAATGTAACATAGATAAAGAAGGCAACAGCCAATTGCATCAGATTTACCTTTGTGTGGACACTTCAGGATCAGATTTCATTGAGTGCCCTCTACTGCCCAAGGGGCGATGTTCTTCTCAAATTCAGTTCCCCGACTTCAGGGGGGAAGAACAGACGACCTCTGACTTAAAACCAGAGCTATGATTTTACTGGATTCCCTGGCTATTGTTATTTATATGTTTAATAAATCGATACACAAATATATCAGAGCCAGTAAAACACATTGCTATCATGTTAAAGACCACATCTGTAGTTAGTGTATACACTTGCAAGTCTTTTCATTGACTGGAACTCGAGATGTGTTATGAATAGATTAAGCCCCTGTTCTATTCTGATGTATTCCCTGTGTACTTCTATTTCTGTGTTTCATAAATAGATACACGACTATGCCAGAGCCAATTAAGCACAATGCCATCGTGTTAAAGACCACATCTGTAGTTTATAAACTTGGAAGTCTTTAATTGATCGAACTTGGAGATTTGAATAGATTAATCGATGGAAAAGAATGCTAGCGTACTCATCTCAGAGAGAGAGAGAGAGAGAGAGAGAGAGAGGAACCATAGAAGATTCACCAAAGCTTCTAATTTAACAAAATGACTTTGAACAGGAAAATAGCAGCAAGGACCACAGATATGCTTTCCTTATCAAAACAACTACATTCTTTGGAATCCCAAAGATGTCTATGTAATCATTTATTGTACAGTTTTCCTTTGAAAGCAGTCCCCATGAGGGGGAAAAAAAGAAAAGGAAGAACTTCTATCCTACAAAATTGAAATTGATGATGCATGAATGGCTCTCCACAAAACCCTCCATTATTTCGTACACCAACCCATACCTGACAAAAGCAAATTCTGCATTCACACAGTTGCTGCTTGTTTCTGTGCAAATGCCACACCCTTCTCAATACTGGCCTTCAGCTCTGGCTTCAGGGCTTCTAGAGCTTTTAACTCGTACTCAGTGAGCCCTTGAAGATCAGCAGATATCAGAGCTTCGACACCTTTCTTCCCAATCTTGATTCTCGATGCAAAAAAGGGCAGCTCGGTCAAATCTGATTGTACATATGAGCACTCATACACATCTCCATCTCCGTCCAGAGCTCGGAGAGATGACTCCACAAATCTGGCTGCTCCATATGCCATAGACAGTGTGGCTGACCCAGCACCTGCTTTTGCTTCAACAACCTCTGTACCAGCATTTTGAATTCTCACGGTCAACTCTTCTACTTCCTCATCTGAAAAGCTCACTGATGGTCTTGTCTTTGAAAGCAATGGTAAGATAGTGATGCCCGCATGGCCACCAACAACAGGAACATCCACATCAATGAGCTTCAGGTTCTTCTTTTGTGCAACAAATGTGTTTGCTCTAACAACATCCAAGGTAGTGACACCAAAAAGTTTCTTAGGATCATAAACACCCTTCTGCTTGAGAACCTCAGCAGCAATAGGCACTGTAGAGTTGACGGGGTTGCTGATGATATGGATGAATGCATCTGGGCAATTATCTGCAACAGCCTCAACCAGTGACCTGACAATGTTGGCATTGATGTTGAATAGATCATCACGAGTCATGCCAGGCTTCCTCGGAACTCCCGCAGGGATGACAACAACATCCACACCTTCAAAGAATTAGCAAGCTCAGAAGGCCCAGTGAAATCCAAAACCTGGGAAGGAGTATTGCAGTGGCTAAGATCTGCAGCAACTCCTTTCACATTAGCAATATCATAGAGATGCAAAGTTGAGACCAATGGGGACATCTTGATTAAAAGTGCTAAGGGCTGACCAATCCCTCCAGCAGCCCCAAGAACTGCCACTTTAAAAGTTGAAGCCCGAGGTTGGAAGCAATTCTTGAAACCTTGCTTTTCTTTCCTCACTCCTGGTGCAAAGGATTCTTGAAGAGCAGCATTGCTTTCCTTTCCCAAGAAGGATGTCTCTGATTCACAACTTAATGATCTTGCAACTTTGAGGCCACTGAAACTCGGAAGATAGTTTGGAGAGTTGAATCTCATGGCAAAGGGCTTGTGTTTTAATCCTGAGGCGGCTTGGGAACCATAAGCAACTGAAGCAGTTGAAATACCTGCTGCTACCACTGCCATCTTATAAATAGAAATGGAATGGTAGATTACGTCAAGACCCTGTTTGTAAACAACAAAAAGTATAAATATTATCACGCTCCAGCTTATTCAGATTATTAATTCATGGGATACTAGAACCATGAAAATATATCTCTTGAAAATGGTGTGGAAATGGTGCATATGCAAAGTTTCTAAGACAAACATATATAAAAAAGAGAGGCCTAATCCATAGTTAGCAATTCAGTGTGCAGTGAAGGTACCAATGGAAATAGTTCATGTATGGTTCAGTTTTTCCTTACAAAATATGAAAAAAAAAAATTGGCCAGCAAATGTAGATAAGCCAAAAAGCCAGAAACATATATGTGTGGGGTATGACACGTCCTACTTGAAAGATAAGGAGACCCAAAATTTCGCTACATTATTACATAAACTTAACATATTTGAGGTTTTCTGATTTTTTCTAGAATATTTTAAATAAAAATAAAGACTTAAAACTATAATTTTGAACTTAGTTTCATGTTTACCAAAAATTTTAGAAGAAAACTAACTTTTAAAAACTTACTTTTTCAAACAAAACTTTATTTATACTATTCGTTAATTGAGGAAAAAAAGAACAATTAGTTATTTACAAATTTCTTCACCTCTTTATCTTTTCTAAATGTTCAATGTTTAGAACTACATCGATTACCTAGTGAGGGAAAAAACAGATATAACATAGGAGAAGAGAATAGGTTAGAGATAAGGTAATTGAATAATTTGATAATTATAAGCTAAAGGTATAATTAGTGCATTATTCATATGTCAAAAACACATATAATTGAAAATTTATATGTTCATGTCAAATACACATATAATTTAAGTATCTTTGAAAAAGTACGTGGAGACGACATTGAAAAAAATACATTTGATACAGGTGCAATACAAGTATTAAACAAAAAATTGCTAACCGTCAGCTAATCCAGATGCAGAAGGGGAAGCAATAATGCCTTGCCCATAATTAAATCTCAGGGTCCTAAAGCATTAACAAATATACCAATTTTAAGCAACCACAGCCAGTTTTAGCCATTAGAACATATTTCAATACTTTAACTTTATTCCCCATTATCAGTTTCAACTAGCTCTAAGTCTACCATCCAGACCCATTAACAAAACAAAAAAAAAAAAGACAGATCCAGGTTTCAAATGAACAAAAATTACCAAGAGCAATAAAAATCAACATGTTGTCGGTAATGGAATTTAACTGTTCAACTATTCAGATATCAGATATATATAAATTTCCATCTGAATCTACAAAAAACAGCCCCTCATTTTATTCCATCTAAAATTTGCACATTTTTTGGTATATTTGGAGAAATTGTAGAAGAATTTTATAATTCTCCAAATTCTGAAACAAGCATTATCATTGTCATTAGCAGAGCTATTTATCTCATGTACTCGGAGTTGTAACTCAGAATTACACTTGGCAAATCTTTTCCACGGGCCGACTGCATATCTGATGCTCCCAGGACTCAAACACGAAACCCAGCCGTTGCAAGTTGCAACCATGGGTAATTGCCGAAATTAGCAAGTTCTGCTAACCTTGGAGTTTGAGAATTCCTACACTGTAATTGCTGTTGAGTATTTAGGAATTCCAAATCCAGCAAACATGGAATTCTTGTTGGGCCTTTAGGAACTCCAGAAAATTGCAATTCCCCCAAATAGTTCTGGGCTACCAAACAATCCCCAAAGAGTTACATGCATCTGAATCTATCGCAGATTTCAGCAGACAGTGTGTAGAAACTATACAAGAAAAAGTACCAAGGAAGGACTGATTTTCGGATTCAATAAGAGAAAATCGCGGATTGATTAATGGAAAAGTACGAAATACCTGAAAATGGAAACGGATTTAGCAAATGTTTGTCTTGAGCTCTTTTGCTCTTGTCCAGACCAATCTCTCCCAACGCGACTCTTTCTCTTATTCTTCCAGCTGCTGGAGCAAAGCTTTAAATACTCGAACATGCTTCGGTCGTTTGATGCCCTGCGGTTCTCTGTCTCTTCATCTGGGTCGTTAGCTAGTGCCTCGATCCAACGGCCCAGATCGTAGCTATAGTATGACATTGTTCGAATCGACCAGTAACGGTAGAAAAAGGTCAGGACCTCTGCTGTCCATGGGAAATATCTAAGGCCCCAAAGTGTTTTTTTTTTTTTAATTTACATGTGGAAAATGAAACCTAATGTAAAACTCCAAGAGTGATACCACTGCCCTTAGGTTTCTTTATAAAATAATATTTGTAATGTTTACATGAATAAATAGGTTTCTTTATAATATTTTATTTTAATTATATGAATGTAGATATTTTTTAAATTCTCAAATTTTAACTTTATTTTATACTAGAAATTTATAGAATTAATTTAATATATTGCACAATTTGAATTAGTGACAAATTAGGTAATGATGCGATTCACAAGTAAGTTGAGTAGAGGAATGTATCTATTGAATCTATTGGGAGTTTCATAAGTCAAAATTTATATGAAGATCTAATATTAATTTTATATTTTATAATTTATACTACAACTATGGCATAACCCAACCCATGACTCAAGATTCAACCCAACCATGATCCACAGCTCAATCCATGGACCGGGTCTCATGATCCAATCTATATCCAATTGACTCGAACTATTACTTAATCCATGACCCTGTCAATCCAACCCAAGTCCCATTATCAACCTAGCCCAACCTATGAACAACTCCACAATTTAAAATATAACCCATGGTCAATCTAACCAAACAAAGTATATAAATCTATTACTTGAACCATGACCAAATCCAAGTTGTATCCCATGTCTATCTGCTACATGACCCATGAAGCAACCTAATCTAACGTAGTTTATGAATTTTAAGATTAAATTGAAGTAAATCAGACTAATATTTAAACCAATTGCACTCTTTATTATACAATATTACTATTTTGAGTAAAATATAAATTGAATTAAGTATATATATAATTGTCATTGTTGATATTATTTTGATTATTATAACCATTGTCATCATTACCATTATCTAATATTAGGTACGATCCTATATCTTACCCATCTTATAATTACTATATATATATATATATATATAAATTATCATAAAAACCCTTTTATCACACCAAACTAAAGATTAGTATTCGTGGAAAACAAAATTTATGAATTTCATTTTCTATAAAAATAAAAATCATAAATAAATCATTTAATGTTCAAGTTTAGGTTTAAAGCGTTAAATGCCGGTTAGTGGTTCATAATCACAAGACTATACACAAATTACAAAACAATGAAAGTAATAGCTAACGAGGCAAGAAGCCGTGCTGTGAAATAGGAATCTCAAAAGCTGCCATTCTTTCCCCTCGAGCAAATCCATTTCGATCATAAGATGATATCTCATTTATCTTTAGTTCTATACATGCCTTGACAAGCTCCTCACCAACCCTTTGAGCAGCTTCCTGTGATAGTCAACAGAGTTAGAACCTGACATTGTAAATAGAGAGATACCATTTCATTCTTGTGAATGCAGAGCGGAACATGCAAGCTGAGTCCCATGATTCTAGATAATCTTATCACCACACTAGTTCTGTTGTATGTTCCATTCATGTAAGCACATATGGAGTGCGAAATAATAAGTTCGCGATGTGGAGGAAAGGTTTTGAGGAAGTCTGAAAATTAGTAGGAGAAAAAAGGAAATATAGTTTACATCTCAGAGAGGATGAATTTTTTTTATTTAGTTGTTATATGTCAAGAAAATGGAGAGAAATTTCAACACTTACGGTGCAATTACAAAACCAAACAGAAGATCTGATTTGGATGAGCGCAAGGTTAGTGAAGCATAGGCAAGGTAAGAGAGTGCTGCGTTACAAGAGAATGCCATGTCTGAGTAAAGGAGCAGTTCATTATGACAGATTTTAGACCTGCAGTGCTATGGGGAGCCAAATGTTGGGTGAAGAATTGAAAAACAGAAATAGAAATGAGTGCAGGAGGGAAGCCAAAAGGTTGCTACAGTAGAAGAAAAGACGAGGGAATGACGGTTAGGATGGTTCAGACACAAGAGAAGACCAAAAACAATCAAGAGATTGCAGGTAAAAGATTCTAGCTCTTTGTGATGAACTACATTTTTATTCATGAAAATGGAATTGTAAAGATGTTACCAATAATGTAAGACTGCCACATGAATCAACATATTGCAGTCTATAATCACTATTACATTCAGTTCCCCGAGGGACTACTACAGAGGTACGAGTTTCTATTATAATCAAACACCATCACCTCTCAATCTGCATATAGATCTGTCACCCTTACCCTGGCCTACTCTTATGATGTCAGGCTCTAAAGAGTGAGCGATGATAATGTTTATGCTAGGACCTACACTTAAAACAACTGAACTAAAAGGTAAACTTACTGCAGTGCTGCAAGGAGGATTAGCACGAATTGATTTTTGTAAAGTGCTTCCATAAAATAAACACTTCTTGTTCTGATCATCAACCAACATGGCATATAACTGTTTGGTTGAACAGAAAACTGAGAGCCTTGGCCTCACACGTGAGCCATTGAACTTGCCAAAACAAAAGGAACACCGAGTAAGATGCAGTAATTGAATAGTGAAAATAATATATATATAAGTGGACATTAGAAGCAAAGGGGTTCACAAATCATATGCAGTTATTAAGGGGAAAAAAGCGGTTATTGAATCAAATTTTAATTTCAAAAGTAATACAAAATTTTGTCAGGTTAAATGCTAGACAAGATGCCCAGTTCTCTAGGATTGAAAAGGGGAAAATTTTGATTTCCAACTCTGTACATTTGGATAGCAGTAAACTTCCATGCTTAAGATGCTTTGGAAATAGTCAAATTAAGGAAAATATATTTATAGTATGTGAACTGTGTGAATGGTTTTCTGAGTTTCTAAGTCAGTGGTACATTTTCCTCAGCTCACCCTCTACATTAAGGAAACAGAAACTAGCTATAAATAATGCCCAGCAACATTAGTATCAACAGGAACGAATATTACATGTCTGCTTGAAATGGGGGAGCACAGTCACAAGGACTTTGCAATATCTCATCCAGGTTTGATTTGATCAAATGGCATTCAGTGCAATATTCAACTGTGGACTTTGCACTATGAGAAAAATATGTGATTCTAGAAGCCACCAGCTATTGACCTCTACAACCCAGATACTAAATGTAGGGGATCTATTAGTAAATGATATTTTACTGCACTAACAATTTGTGCCTGGAGTATGTTTTAAAATTCAAAACAAAAACAATGCAGTTAAAACAGTACAAGTAGCCAATCCGTTTTAAGTAATTCATCGTGAAGTGAAAATTCCAACCTTCTTTTGCAATCTCCTGTTCCTAATTTTTGCACTCTCCCTACGAGTATTAGCTCTTGCTACAATCACCAAAGGCTTTGGAAAGGAATCTGTAGCAACAAAAGGAAGCAATGGTAGGTGAGTTCACTAATAACCCATTAGACCATAAAAATCTTGCATTACAGAGAGCGAAATTTCTGGGGTTTAAGTGCTACTATGTAAGAATTTACTCAGGGGAAAAATGTAACTATACAGGAACCTTCCACAATGAACCAAAGTCAAAAGATAACTAAAGAAGCTCCCAAGGAATAACTATATGGTGGGGAGATGTGAATTTAACATGTAAAAATGAGGAGAATGTAAAATAATGCAGTGAATGTAAACTTAAAGGTTGTGGATTCAATCATTGTACCATTTAAAGAAAAAATGTGTTGAGATGAAAATGACCCTTATACTTACTATTATTGCAGAGGGGAAGACAATAAAATGGATTTGAATGCGCTTGGACATGATTCAAAGCTGAAAAGCATGGCAGACCACCAGGAATGAGTGCCATAGAGTTTTGCTGAGCTTCACCTATGGAAAATGCCCTTGCTGACAAGTAAAACAAGGATTAGTGTAGATAACAGAGATTGGGATATCACCTACTGTGCATAAATAAAGACTACTATAATATGTCACAAATTTCATAGAACAGCTGTTTGAATGCACTCTGGCCCATTACAAAAGTGGGAAATGACAAAGAAAACCAGCAATTCAATAAACAATCGGCAAAAACAAAATCCAAACCATAATGAAGGCTCACATGACTAGATGGAGGATTCCTGGGAAAATATCCAGATCAGAAGAAGAGTAAATCCCTTCCACTGATTGTGGATTGGTCCATAAATAAACAAAAGATAGAAGGCAAAAAAGAGAAACCACTGCAGTTACAGTTAGGAATTGTTCTAGAGCATATCATATTCACAACGAACCCACCACAACAACCCCATGGATATCGAAACATGGATCACAATAAACCACATATGCAAATGAATGGACCTTGCTACCTTAAAAATTACTAATCCCTTCCAATTGTTCATTTACATGTCAATAACGAGAGTCTAAACTATCTAAGCAGTCATGCCAATACAGGTCATCTAGGGTGACGTGCAATCCATCATCAGCAGTGGGGAATGAAGTGAATGGATCATACCATACTAAATTTACTTGAGGATGACCCACTCTCTCAGAGGATGAGAGTTGCATGTGAAATGTATTATAATAGGAGATTCCATTCTTACTAATTTGCATGCAATAAATTATGATTGAACATGTTAAGAAGTGAGTGATTCTGACTGAGGAATCACTGTATAAGGAGATCTCCATCTTCTTAATCCTTATACTGAGTATTCCACTCGGAACCACATCTTATCTCCATGCACCTTCTCCCCACAGCAATGTTTACTCTCTCCCTCTTATGACAATCAAACAACAATATTTCATTCTGATACATTTTCACCTAATCACCCAATCTCAAAATCTCCATGTTCAGAATCTCTCAGTTGTGAAAAAAACCCGTGCAGTGAGGGTAGAGCTCCTTCGTTTTGGAGTCTGTTTGTGCAGGAGATATCCACAAATCCATATTCACACTTCACAGTGTAGCTAGGTGTGAAACTAAGGTAATGTTGGGGTCAATTTAAACCAAATAAATTTAAACAAAACCAAGTCTGATCCTATTTAACAGATCAACATGACTCAAATCGAAATGAGAACAATCAAATAGAACTTACCATGCCAGTGAACTCCGTTAGATTTATGTGAGAACTCAGTTAGATTTATGTGAAGCAGAAACTAGTCAAAACACCACCCAAATCAAACCCCAGTAATTTGCCAAATAAAACCATAATTGAACGTTTTCAAACTATGACTGACATAAAAAATGAGTGAGAGAGAGAGAGAGAGTTGCAATGCCCCATTGCTGATCATAGGACGTGCTTGTACCCATGTACCCATGGAATCTTGAGCATGTCTCAGATATATTGAGACAACAAAGATGATTATAATCACAACACCAGCAGAGAAAATGCCAAACCAAAATAAATAAATGGTGAATGTATGATAAAACAGGACAAATATTAAGCATTACCTACATGCAGTAAGCAAAATATCAAGCTTTTACCCCCATGAGCAAAATTGTACAAAGGCAAACATCTTCTTTTAAGGTGTTTTACAAATCTATACTGCTAATAGATTTGAAGCTACGATCCAGTTATGTGTATGAAACAGATACAATTTTCAAGTAAGTCTGGGAGAAAAATCCACTATACACAGAATAATGATCCTTTCTTTATGTTATAGGGGAAGAAAGCAATACAAAATTTGAGATCAACCAATGCAAAGAGGGATAATGATCCAAAGCAATAACCGTAGTTTCAGGAACTTGATCACTGTCACATAGTGAAAAAAAGGTACCATGTTAGAAAACTTCAAGGGCAGCGCATTGAGAGCCAAATCTTAGTCCACGCATAATTCGGATCACTATTTCTCAACCTAGGCCATATTTTGGCCTTATCCAGCCCACCCATAATCCAACTCATTTTTTAATTTGAGTCAATCAATTTAGTTCACCCATATTTAATTAGTAGATAATTTAGTTTATATATATATATATATATATATATATATATATATGTATCGACATGCTTCAAGCAAAGAGGCATCTATAAAAACAAATCTTTACAACTAAACCATAATCATTATAAAGAATTAATGCTAAAAATCATCAAATAATTATATAAAAAATGAAGGTAGTTCAGGCGTGCCGGATTATACAAAGCATGACCCTTACCCAGCCCAAATTAAAAACTGATCAAGCTTTTCCTGTCCGGATCAACCTATATTTTAAATGAATTAGGTTAGCCTTCCCATAGTTTTGAGTCGGGTCACTCAGGTTCAAGTTGACCCTAATTCAAGTTGCACCCATAATTCAAACTAAACCAAAATATATTTTTGATTCATATTTCTCCCTTCTATATAAGGAGATGTTTTGAATTCCATATTTACATTCCTACACATTTTTCATCCTCGAGAGTCTATCATATCCTTCATAATCCCATTGACATTGAGTAATTTGACTCTCGTTCTTGACATGTCCCTTCCATATAAAGTGATGTTTTGAGTTCCACATTTGCAATCCTACATATTTTTCATCACTCAAGAGCCTATCATGTCTTTTTTATTCCCATTGAGTAATTTGACTCTCATTCTTGACATGTCAATTTACCACATAGAAACGACAAACGAGTAAAGCTACTTTTCTAGTAATGGGTGTGGCATCTATATGGGTCTCACTTATTTTCGCATGCAAACCATTTATCTGGATTCCTTAATCCAACTCTTTGAAATGTTAACAATCTCTAGCAGAGTAGTTTACATAGAGTGGCATTTTGTCAAACATTAGATGAGGGGAAAGTCCACAGACATTTAGATATTTAGAATAGGGGAGAAGGAACATAAGCCCAGCTCATGATTTGGGGGAAAGTGTAAAAAAAAAAAAGCCTAATAACATACAGCAGGAATCGAACAACATGTTGCCGGAATACCAAAGAAGCAATTTGGTGAACAGTTAGTGGGCACTAAACAAAACCAGAATTACAAATTACAAAGAAAGAAATGGAGGGAAGAACCTGACAAGAATTAAGACAGATCCTTCGGGAAGACAATAATTCCGTTATTGTTTCTCCATCATGTGATTATATGAGATTTTAAGTTCTCTTACGAACGTCACCCAATCAAATGTAGACTCGTCTACTGCAATCAGAAGCCTTTCAAAGGCTCGTATCAGTAACAAGACGCTGGGAAAAAAAGAAAGATAACAAAGGTAGAAGCAGCACCACTACTAGGATAGGGGACTGTTAGAGAACCTCAGGGAACGATCGGGCGGTGGCGAAGTCACCAACCTTACTGTGGCAGAGTAGCGTTATATTGTTTTTTTATTGTTTTCGTTTTTTTCTTTTATAGTTCGTCTTCTTATTATTTATTATATTTTCTTTATTTTTTTATTCACATATTCTCCTTCATTCCTTACACAAGCAATTTATAATTTTCACCTCTATTTATTGTGATTATCTCTGATCTTTTATTTAAATGTCTTTAAATAATTTTTGAAGTTGGTATCTAATATTTTAATTTTAAATTATCTTCGATATATCACTTTAACTTTATTATTAAATTTAATTCACTTACCAATGTAATTTATGCATCTCTATCTCTAAATTTATTCTTTTTTCTCATTGTTGAACACCTTATTTTATAGAAGATTGCATGTCCAATAACTATTTTATAAAATTATTACTTCAAATAATATAAATCTGTCACATGAAACCCTTTTAATTTGTCTACCTTCGCCAAACCTTACTTTCATACTATTAAATATATTTTAATTTATTCTTTCGAAGATATATCAAGTATTTGAATTTATTACCAAGTTTAATAGGTTCGCCCTCCCTATCTCATGTTTTACTTAAAAATTACATTTTATACATTCTATTTTCAATCTATTAATTCTTGATTAATTTGTTTCAAAAATTTTCTTTTAAGATTCTAATTTACTATTTAATTGTTGTTTCATTTTATTAATTGATATTATATATTTATAAATAGTGTATGTTATGATACTTTTTATTATTTTAAAATTAAGTATATATTATTTTGAAAATATTAAAAATAAAGTAAGTTGAAGTCTTATCACACATTAAAATAATATTTTAAAATTATAGTTAACTTGTTTCTTATAAAAAAATATTATTTTTAAAATGAACTCATTTTCATATTCTAAGTTTTTATCATCTTTCTTTTCTAGTAGTACCTAAGAAAAATATAATAAAATACTAAAATAACAAGTACAAAAGAGGGCATGAGAGAGTTAGATCCAAAATAAGTTTAAAAGTCAATTAGAAATAAACGAATACGATAACCCGTAGCCGTCATAATCTTCTCATAACCCTCTCCAAGGTGAATCACAAAATGAAATAAAGTATTTAATATGAAATTTATATCAAACTTCGTGAAGAAGTCTGCAACTTCATTAACACTTCGCTTAACTTGTTGGAAAACACCTCTTGATCATTTTATCATGTTCACATTTTCTAAAAACAATTGAATTTGAATCGCTTTAGGAATGCTGCTCAAACATCCTTCCAACGACTATAAATGATCCTTCAGTTTATAATCTTCAAATTCTTAATATGAAGTGTTAATCTAAGATCTACATTTAGTGCCACAAAATGAAATGAAAAATTTCTAACATATTTAATATAAAGCCACAATATAAATATTTTAAGTCATATAACATGAGTTATAGTTTCATCTGTCTTCCTGAACAGATCTGGAAATTTGAAATAGATATGAGATTTTAGGTAAAGGGGTAAATTTAACTTTTAGTATGGAACGACTGATGAATATGCTGAAGCATTGTCCAAAGGAAGTGGCAAGGGTGGAGTATCCGCAATTGTAGAAGAGATCCCTTACCTTTTAAACTATCTTCCTTTGATTCAGACAGGAAAATATACAAATCAGAGAACTCATATTTCTCTCTGTTTTCAACAGTATAAGAAAGAAAAAATTTTCCTCCTCTCCTTTTCTCTCTTGTATTCATTCGTTCATGTTCTATAGGTGTTTCCAAGAGGTTCAGCTCTGGTTCCAGACATTTCTCGGGCAATCCTCAGTTTCAGTGAAGGAGAGAAAATGCGGGATATCGAAAGGAATTGGTTTGGAGAGCAAACGAAATGTCCCGACTATGACACAGGCCCGGCCCTGTTTATAGGCAAAATAGGCTTGAGCCTAGGGCCTCCAACTAGACAGGGCTCCAAAGATCCAAAATTTCGCGTGAAGGGCCTCCAGCCGTGTGGAATGCTGTTTGCGCGGAACGCAATTCGTGCGGGACGGGTCCGTGCAGGTGCGCGATGGGTTCGTGTGGGACGAGTCCGTGCGAGACGCAGACGCACGGAATTGCGTCCGTGACTCTTCCCATTCCGCTGCTTCGCAGTTTTCCTCTTTTCGAAACGCTCAAAATTCAAATCTAGCACATTCTTTTAGGCTCGTCCATTTTTTGAAATTCGAAAATATTAATTAAATAAAATCTCTAAATGAATATTGCAGCAGCCTCTTCTCTCTTTACTCTCTGCCTTTCTCATTGCTCTCTCAGTCTCTCTTGCTCTCCTCTGACCTCTCTCCGTGGTCTCTCTCGCCGCTCCTCTCTCTATTCTCTTTCGCCTTCAGCTTGGTCAGTTGCAGACTTCAGACTTTTAGGTACTTTTTTCATCGATCCTGTCATCTTAAATTCTTAATGGGTGTTTTAAATAATACTTTATTATAAATTTATTTTTTATATTTTATTCAGATATTTTACACTTTATAAAAAAAAATACATGATTTTTTTTTTGTGAGTATATATAAGAGCAAAGGGCCCATTTTAAAAATTCGTCTAGGGCCTCTCAATTCTGAGGGCCGGCCACTCCGACACCCCTTTGACTAACAAGAGACTACGCCTGTATAGCCTCCGAAGCATCTATATTATAGCAGGAATTACTTCCGCTGTTGCTCTCACAATCTACTTGATCAGATACTCGTATAAAACCAAAATAGGCAGCGTGGTAGATAGATTAATGGAGAGAGGCTTGTGGAGGTGGATCTTACCCTTGGTACGATATTTTCAAAGAACAGGTCCTGCCCATGACACTCGGATCGTTCCACAACCAGAAGAAATCGGAGAATTCAACACCATTGATGAAGCTAGACCAGGAACTAGCTCAATTCTGATGACAGAAAACTCTGCAAACGAAGGTCCTAGTTCTAAAGAAGAGCTAGAAGGTGATGTTTCATGTCCGTTGGAGATGTCTCGGAATCTTAACACGTGGTCTTAGTAGATGTAGAAGTAGAAGAAACAATGATTGTCACTATTGATTCGCTATTAAAACAAGGGGTGAATCAAATCATAACCCGGTAATTTGTAAAGATCACCTATTCCATTAAAAAAACAATTCATACAATTCTCTTCTGCAAAGTTGTCAATTTCAAAATATTTCAAGAACTTTATGTTTGGCATTTTCTTAGCATACGATAATTGAAATTCTATGGTTTAAAAAGAGTGCAGTATTAAGGATTGTTTGTGAAAATCAACTAACTTAAGTGCACACTAATCTACAAATTTGTTAGTTTAGAACCAATTTTTTTTTACCCATGGAAAGTGTTGGGACCTAGGCTTCCAACCCAAAAAGCTAGCATCTTTCTCCACTTTCAATGTGGGACTCATTTGTAGTAATCCCAACAATCTCCCCTTGAACAAGGCCCTTTGAAAGAGAGCAATGCCGGGTATCCCGTTCGCCAGGGGGATTTCCTGAGCCTACATGAGGTAGCTTGAGACCTAGCATGGGCTTCCAACCCAAAAGATTAGCCTGTTAGGTGGAGTGACTTAAATCCTTTATAAACTCCTAGATCTTCTTTTACACTTCCAATGTGGGACTCGTTCGCAGCAACTCCAATAAAAGATTGACCCACCCCACATTAAATTTATAAATTTAAACCCACCACTTTTTAACCCATTCATCAATATTCCGTGTAAACTGAATTCATTTTTAATTCAGATAAATTGTGTAAAGGTAAGAATTCCAGTTTAGGTTCTACAATTTTGTCCGATTTAAACTCATAAAAAACTTATATAAAACCTTTTAAATCATTTGATAAATAAATTGATTTAGAAACCCTAGATTTGCACTTGTGCTGTAAAATGTGGACTAACATTGATTCAATACCATCTGTGGGGCACCAATTATGAATCATCCTGAAAGCCAGCTTTAACCTCACCAATAAGGGCTCAAGTCTAGCCACTCCATTAATTAATGAGTTGGATCGTTGTTCAAGTTTTTGTGCTAGTTGATGAGAAAAAGGTTAAGCTGATCTGCCCACCTCATTGTAAATTACAGTAATATAGAATAAATTTTACATGTAAAGCCTATTTTTATTGAAGAAAATAATTATATTTCAAAATCCAATTATATTGGACAATATTACGTAAAATCAGCTACTCACAATGCCCAATTCCCATTAAATTGAAATATGGAATTTTTTAATCTATCATATATCATAATGTATATCAATCGAACCGGTGAATAATTCTCAGTGGATATTTAATATTGGGCTCATTTACAATTATATAAGATGATAAGATCTAATGAGTTTCTTTAATTAGAAGAGTAGTCGAAAATCTAGTTATCACTTACCATAATTTAGCTGATTTGTAAGAAAATATTGATTAATATTTTTTTTAAAGTCATATTGATTAATATTATTTTAATTTTTTTATGCTGAAATTCAAATTTCTACCCATAAGAACTCAGTAAAACGGTCTGTTTTTATAACTCTCTCTATGGAGATTGGAATGATTTCAAGAAGCTTCTCCTTCCATGTCTATTTTGAGGTCGGCAATTCAAGGGCTGAGATTTGCAAGTGACAAATTTAATCCAGAAGCCATTACTGCGGTCGAAATTTAACAAATTTACTCGGGCTTCATAGAAAAATAGTTTCAAAATCAAAAGTGGGTATGTTTTGGTTTATCCTTGAAAACTGATATGGGTTAAAGTTTCAGAGCATAATAGATATATCAGTAAATTTCGGCTTTTTAATTTTTTATTTAATTTCAACCAATAAGGCCAGATATAATGACAATATCACAGAAAATTGCTTTCGGCCAAAAGAAAGGGTTATGGAACTGCAGAATCTAATTTAGACGGGAAATAAGCTTTGCTGATTAAATTGACTCCAATTTTTCTGATGTTTTTTAAAAAAAATTCATACAAGTTTTTAAGATTTTTAGAAAAACTTCTCGAGCTTTTAATATTTCATTTAGTAATTTAAAAAATCCAAAATTTAAAGAAAACATGTAACTTGGATGAGGTTTTTATTCAATTCAGAAAAATATCCAGCAAACGAAAAATAAGAAGGCAAATGAAACAAATATCAGAAGGCAGAAGCCAAGAATGACAGAAAAATAAGAAGCAGAATTAGTAGTAGAAGAGATGAAGCTCCGTCATTTGCAGATGCCAACCTTCTTTGAAACCAACCCATCTGAAACGCTTGCATCCACAGAGATTTCTTGCATCCGGTCTCTTACCTTAAGAGCATTCCACTGAGATGAATTTTCAACGGGAATCAAAAGCGGATTATCAATTCGTCTCCGGTCTCTTACTTTAAGAGCATTCCACTCAGATGAATTTTCAACGGGAATCAAAAGCGGATTATCATTACGTCTCCGGTCTCTTACCTTGAGAGTCTTCCACTCAGATGAATTTTGAAGTGGATTCAACAGCGGATTATCATTCCGGCTCCCGTCTCTTATCTTAAGAGCATCCAACTCAGATGAATTTTGAACTGGATTCAACAGAGGACTATCATTTCTGCTCCGGTCTCTTACCCTCACTCCGCCAGACGGTGCTGATATATGATCCGGAAAGGAACCATAAACTTGTGCCATTGGCAGAAGAGAGATTACAAGAGAGAGAGAATATATGTAGCAGAGAGAGAAATCACGAATGACACTTGCAGAATGCTATACCTTTTTCAGGAAAAACTGGAATGCTTTCAATTCAAAGGAAGTAACGCATATATAGGGATGTGAGGCGGCATACAACTGGTGAAGAAGAGGCAGCGTACATACCACTTACTATCCCCAAATCCAAAATAATTACCAACGTACACTTTCTAAATTCACCGAAACTTACCGACTAAGGGCAAGTGGTGTGGGATGGCCGTATATGGCTGGCTATGTCACTAAATGTAGCCAGTCATATAATTAAATAATATTTTTTTTGATGACATGGCTGGCTATAATTTTTAGCCAGCTTCGTCACACGGTATAGTGTTAAGTAAAATGGCTACTTTTTAATATTTTATTATTATTTTTTATCTACATTTTTTTAACAAATTTAAAAGAAAATAAATATAAAGACATTACATATTTTTTCACAAGTAATTAAATAAATTAACAAAACATATATATAATTTTTCATATTGTTTGCGATGAATAAAATATTATTTTTAATATTTTTGTTTCTCAATAGCTATAATTTTAATTTTTTGTACAGAATAATTTTAATTTTTTGTTTATCATATATTTTGTTTACAAATGTAAAGGAAAAAAAAAATCAAAAGGTAAAGAGTTATTTTTTATTTTTTGTATAAAAAATAAAATAATAAAGTAAAGAAAAAAATAATTATTTGCCCTAATATACAAATTATACCAAAAAACAAAACAAAAAATCCAAAATAATCAAATAAATAAATAAAAAGATTAAATCAAAAAAATCAAAAACTATATACAAGTTATATATATACATACATATACATATATATATATATATATATATATATATATAATATAATATAATATAATATAAAAAAGAGGAGAGAGAATGGCTGGCTACACATTTGTTATATATAGCCAGCCATTTAACAATAAGGCATGTGGGCCCCACCCGTAGCCACTCTCATACCGTCAATATTGGGTGGCCATATGGCCAGCTAGCTGGCCATATGCCCACCACACCACTTGCCCTAAGTCTCTAACAAACAGTTTGAAAGATTGTCCTGAGTCGAGTTTGATCAATCTGGTAACTAAATCACTTAGCTGACTATTTTAATTATTTAAGGGTGCCCATACAGACACCGATGTTTCCTGTCAGCAGACTCCGAAATTCAGATTTTAGGTAAAAATTACCATACTGCCCTTACACTTGCACGGAGAATTCACATGAAGGAATCGATCGATTGAAGCACAAGCTGATCAATCGATCGATTCCCTTTTCGAGAACGAGCGGAAGAAAGCAGTTGAAAAATCGATTGCACAATCGAATGAGCGGAAGAAAGCACCCTGACAAATCGATGCAAAAATCGATCGCATGATCGATCGCACGATGTGCTCTGTTTATTAATCTAACGTAATGATATTATGAGAAATTGAATATCTGGACTAATTACGATAACCTGATAAAAATACTTTAAGACTTTAAGGTCTTTTGACACTTATAAATATTTAAAACACAGTATTTTACAAATAAGAATTTCTTAGGGTGTGTCGAAAACACATTTAGAAGCGTCAAAAGACCTTAAAGTCTTAAAGTATTTTTATCAGGTTATCGTAATTAGTCCAGATATTTAATTTGAGAAATTTTGAAAATACACAGTGATTAAAAAATAACATTAAAGTTTTATCTTTCCTTTAAAACTTTAAAATTATTTTTTACGCACTGTGTATTTTCAAAATTTCTTAAATTGAATATCCGGACTAATTATGATAATCTGATAAAAATACTTTAAGACTTCAAGTCTTTTGACACTCTTAAATATTTAAAACACAGTATTTTACAAATAAGGATATCCCTAGGGTGTGTCGAAAATTTATTTTAAAGAGATCGAAGGTTCTCACAAATCAATTTAAATTGTTCATATATTCACAAATCAATCTAAATTATTCATATTTACAAATTGATATATATATCTTAAATTAATATTTAGTATCCTGATTTAAGATAAAAATTTGAGTCGAATCAGATCACATTTTAATAAATTCAATTCAATCTATATTAAAAATTTCTTAAATTGTTCATCTAAATTATTAGATCTGATGCAACCCAAATTTTTTATATGATTACAGCATTTTAGATCAGATTGATTTTCATTCGAATTTTTATTAATTCAACTTGATCCGACCCGAAATATATAAATAATGATCCAAATCCATTCATTTCTCGAGTCGCCACCGCTGTTCAGCCCAGAAAACCATCGCCACTGCTGTTCAGACTTCCTGCTGCCGTCTCCAACGACGCCAGCCGATCCATCTGCTGCTGCCAGAATCGTTGTCGTCTTGTTGCCAGTTCATTACCTGCAACTCCGGCCAGCCTCCATCGCTGCCAGTGTCGCAACCGTCTATCCAGCCAGACTCCTGCCTGCCCTTTTTGCTGCAGCCCAACCGTCCATCAGCAAGGCCAAGAACCATTGCTGCTGTGCCCCCTCCTTTGTCTGATTACGCCTGACTCCCTGTTTCGTCAGGTCCCTTGCCCACCTTCTTTCCTACCTCTTCTACCTCTGTCACTCAATCACCCAACGTCCCTGTTTAGTTTCCAGAACCATACAGCCAAACCACTATTGCCCACACTTCCCATCACCTCCAATCCACAGCCAGCCAACATCCCATTCATCCCCATTCAAAACCAATTACACCTCCAACCCACGTCTCCATCTACGATCCAGTCCTCCCAAACCCTTTGACCCACACGCACAAGCTGTTGCTGCGTCAGGCCTAGTTCTCCATCGGCTGATTGACCATCAAGCCCATTTTTCGCTCGCTCGACATCGGAAAGCTCTCCAGATCCTGCTCCCGCTGCGTCAGTCGTCCTCTTCGTCGCTGCCGCAGCGTCGGACTTGGTGTTTGGAATAGGATCGAGTTTTTGGAGCAATGGAAGATCTGAAAACAGCAATGAACGATCACCTGGATCTGTTGTCAGATCTGCTTCAGAAAATCACTACCGAGTTTCGGACCGGATTCCAACCCGCTTATGACAATTTCATCGGTTTCTTCCACGCCATCGACTGGAAGGTTCTACAAACACACTCTCTATCTCTTCCCCTTCCCCTTTTTTCTAACTCTCCTACTGTTTGGATGCATGGAAAGGAAATTCTCCTTTCTTGGAAAATAACAGTTTCTTTTCAAAAGAGTCCTAAATGGGTTTCACCATTTTGTGGTCTTAATTTTGAAATTTTGCTTCTTTTCCAGGGAAGCACTCTCCTATCAGTGTTTCCAGACAGATTTCGCTTAATTCACTAGCGATTCTCTCTTTTGGAACTTTGTTACAATGCATGGGAAGGAAACTAATTTGTTCGGAAATGACCATTTTTAACTAAAAATAAGAAATGGGTTTACCTAGTTTTTATAAATTTGGTTATTTTCTAGGAAAATAATTTTCTTCCATGTTTCCAAACAGATCTGTCTGTCTTGATTTTCCCTTCTACATCGTGCTCTCTGTCATTGATTTTAGTCACGAACTAATAATATCTACCGAACAATTCAATGTCATTCTTGTTTGGATTCTTCAATTTTAGATTAGGATTGCAATAAAATTCCAGATCGATGCCTTAACATTGATGGAAAATCTGGGAAAGTGCATTTTCATATCTAGAAAATGCATCTAGAGAGTGCTATTTCCTGGAAACTTCAATGGGTTTACCTATTTATCTATCTTGATGAGTGTTATTTCCAGATTGATGCTTTTTGTATAATTGGTTATTTTATAGGAAAGTAATTTTCTTCCATGTTTCCAAACAGGTCCTTGATTTCCTCTTCTATATCGTGCTCTCTTTGTCTTTGATTTTAGTTACGAACTAATGATATCTACAGAACAATTCAATTCATTCTTGTTTGGATTCTTCGATTTTAGATTAGGATTCAATAAAATTCCAGATTGATGCCTTAACATTGATGGCAAATCTGGGAAAGCGCATTTTCATATCTAGAAAATGCATCAAGAGAGTGCTATTTCCTGGAAACTTCATCCAGAAAACCAGACAGTAATGTAGTTATTTTCAGGGAATATATTTGTACACAGATCAACTTCCTTGTTATTGTTTTTTAATTTCCTTGACACTGCATCCTGGAAACTGCCTAGATTTTTTTGGTTTTTTTTTTTTTAGAGTTCTAAATAGGTCATAATAGTCATTGAATCAGGGGAGAGATGGCTTTTGTTAGAGAAATGCTAGTGTGGCCCATGCCTTCTATGTGTCTGTTGCCATTTGATCCAGATGACTTGTTCACCTGATTCCCCTGCAGATTGGCCACTGACATGCATTTCAAATTACTAAATATTTACTCCCTCCATAATACTTGAACGAGTGGTTGATTCAAAGACAAGCCCGTAACATAGTTGGAAGGTCATTGACATTAGTGCTATCAGAACCGGACCGAACCGCGGCTGAACCGCGTGGTCTGCGGTTCGGTCCAGGTAAAATTAATATTATATATAATATTTATATTATTTTAATACTTGACCGGCTTTGATCGGCTTTGACCGCGGTTGAACCCGGTTGAACCCTGACCTCCTCGAAGACGGTTCGGTACACGGTCCGGTTCTGATAACATTGATTGACATAGCTACAAAGATTGTAGGCTCAAGTTGTGTTACTATTTCAAAAGTGAAGGTCTAATTTATATGGGTCACATAAACTATGAGGATTGAAATTTTTTTAGCACATGGACCATCCACTACAATGTATAATGAAAATAGGAAGAAAAGAAAGAAAGAGATGGAGGAAAAGGGAAGAAAAGAGAGATAATTTTCTGTATATTGTATTGCTTGTCTTTCTAACAAAGGATGATACATGTATATAAGAGTACATGGAGCCAATCAAGGTGAGGAAAAAGGAAAGAAAAATCAGTTACGATAATTTACCATAATTGATATCTAACAATATCTAAAAATTAACTCACACGTGTAAAATGTGATACACCATATCGTACAACATAAAATACTTGTTAGATGAATGGTTTGCATTGGCTCATAGGGAGGCCCATAGTGTGAAAAATGAGGGGCAAGCCCTTGATCGTGTTGCTCTTCTTTGTGGTAGAAACAAGTCGCATGAGGAAGGCTTTGGTCAGTTTTTAACATTCATTTGCCTTATTATATTATTTCTGATTTTTTTCCCTCTTATTTGCAGGAACCCTGGCTAATATGCTTATTATCATTCCATGTTATTTTGCTGTTGACAATCATCATTTCAAGGAGGAATATTAACTTCCAGATGTGTTTGTTTCTTCTGGCATGTATGTTTTTATGGTTTGCCATCCCAATTAACCATATACTTTTAGTATACAAATTGTATTCTAATACCTGTACTATTGAAATGTGTTAATCGTTGCAACCACAAGTTGAACACTTGAATTACATTACCAAGTGACCACAAAAATTTAATAAAATGGTGTTGAGTTATACTTGGACTTGATCTTTCCATGCTCTGTGTAATATTATGTCCATTTGTCTTCTTTTAGGTGATTTGTGATACCCAACATATCCAACCCCCACTACCACAATTACTCACTAAGGTGCATTGGATGTGTAAATATGTATACTTTAGATTGTGGTACTTTGGTAAGTGGTCACTTGTCTGCTGCAAAGATTTGTAGATTTGAGTTAAATCACTTCTCAAAAAGAAAAAAAAAAGTTGTTGCCTTACGGTTGTGGGAACTTTTGATTCGAGTTTATTGCTATTTCTTTTTACTTGCCAAGGGTTGGTTTGCCGTGATGAGATTGCAGTGTACCAAACTATGCATGTAAATTACGGAGCTTATAAGTAAACTTATAACAGGCTTTTAGATGGCTACTGGACCAAGATTTTTTCATTTTATTACTCAACATGTATATGCTGTGAGGTACATTGAACCAGTTCAAAGTTAATTGTTTGTTTGAATTTATGTCAGACATATTAAATTTTAGAAACTCTCGAGAAAAATCCTGGATGCTTGAGATCTCTCTTTTTCCAATGCCCACTGTGTGGATAAGTACCATTAGGTTTGTCTCTCTCTTGGTAGAAACCATTTTTGGTGCTGCTTAGCCTTTTAGGTGGGTAGGAGGATGAGACAGTCATTATTCATTGAAAATCCTGTTGCAGTAAAATTTCCAATTTAAAGATAGTAAGAAAATCAAATTTAAATGACATGGAAATTACATGGTTGCCTGTTACTTGAAGAGGGGGATTGAATTGCTAAAACAGGGATTGCAACAAGGAACGTGAGCCGTTTGGAAGAAGGGTGAAGAGCACTTTGAAGAATGATAGAAAGAAATAAGGTTGATGTTTTCCCCATTGACAATCTAAGTTGAAATTGATTTCACTGAAAAAGTAAATAAATAAATAAATCAAAGATGAATAATTGCAGTTGCAGGAAGAAGTGATGTGGATAAGCATGCAAGTCATTTGGAAGGACATAATGCTTTGTTTCAAGTTGTTGATGAAGACAAGGACTACCTTCTTTGGTAAGACATGAATGCGTATATTTGTTGGGGGGTCGACTAGTAGCACTTCCTAGGGGGAAAGAGGTGGAATTAGACTGATGGGCGATATTAAAAGATTTTCAAGATATGTTAAATCTTAAGGGTTACTCTTGTTGGGATGTTCATTTAGTTTGTCAAACTAATGGGACAAACTGTCACTGAATGTATCAAACAGATTTTTGTTATCAAAAGATTGGATGATCATCAACTCAAATTGTGGTTCCAACTTTGCATGAATGTTCCAGATAATTCTATGTAATGGATATGGAAGATGGGGAGTGGCGTCCAAGACCTTTTTGATTTGAAAATGCTTGGTTATCTAATCCAGATTCTGTAGAGATGGTGAAAAATTTGATGTGAGGAGTGCCATGTGGGTGGATGGATTGGCTTTGGTTTGTAACACATTACAAATTAATGTAGTAAACTTTTACATCTAATAGTACATTAGAGGGCACAGAATGAGCTCCAATGCAGCTGTCAGAGGCATCATCCATTAGTTTCAGCCTAGGCAGGAGGTTCTACAATTAGAAAATTGTTGGTTGGAATCCATGCTACTAGCATAGGAAAAAAAAAACAAGGGTGACATGTAGTCGTGGCTGGCTGGGTGAAACTTCCAGCCTCCCTCATGTAATGAGCTTACAGTTTTGGGAAATCAATATTCTCTCTGTAATGAGCTTACAACATGCTACTAAATTCTCTTTATCTTTTTTTTTTGAGAGGTGGGGGGGTAGAAAAGATGAATTATATTAAAAAACTAACACAGATAAAGAAACATCATCACAATCGTCATCATCATAGGCCAATCTCTCCAATTCACCCTATCACAAACCATGCCATCAGTCCCTGTACAATCTAAAATGTCCTTCTTTAGCCTTCCCTCCATATTTTCAGTGGTTGGCGTCTCCACCTAGCACCTATGATTTGTAGCCTCTCAACTCAATGCACTAGCAGGGGAGGAATTGGGGAAGGGTGCGGTCCCAAGCCATTGGATAATGCTTTTCATATATATAAGTTGATTATAAAAAATATTTGGGGATTTAGTATGGCCCCTCCACAATTTTTAAAATTTCTATACATCCCCTAAAGTTTACATCTAAAAAAAGAAAACTAAAATTAAGCTCTGCTAAAATCTTTGGATTTCTAAAAATCCTACACATGATGATTTTCACGAATTTTTGCTAAAATTTCCATCATTTCCATTTCTCTCCCTTTCATGATTTTTCATGATTTTGTGCATATTTCTAATATATCCGACCATTGATAGAGACAGATCTAGCCATGGATAGCCCAGACTGTACGTTGATCAAGTAGGGATTTGAAGATTTGGCTCTATCCATTTATATAATCCGAATCATTCATTTATGGATTAGAGCGATCTGACCATTGATTTAGTGCCATCTGGGCATTTGTTTTTGTTATCTTTTGTTAGTGTTCTATTGTTTTAGTATATGGTTTTAAGATTGTTATGGACTTGTATTTGTTTTTATGACTTTAGATTGTCCACATGTGTGCCTTAAGTCACATGTGTCTAGGGTCTTTAGAGTCTTCTTCTTCTTCTTTTAATTTTTAATTTTTTATAAATAACGTTGTAGAGACACTTTTGTGAAGGAATGAATGATAGAATATATTCAAGTTTCTCTCATCTGCAAATCTGGTGTGACTCCTTCTGCCTCCTTGGTGTGAGATCAAGGAACTTTGTGTGATTTAAGTTTTTTGTTTAATATTAATTTCTCTCTCTAACATCTTATGTAAATGATGGATATAGGTTGCATGTCATTTTAGGATTGACCATACACATTTTGCATTCTCATATAAACATACATCTTTCGTAGATCCAAGGATTCCAATAATTTGATTTGTCCTATGTCGGATTTGGTATCAGAGCCAAATCGATCAAACCATAGGTTGGTTGTGTTAGGTTGTAGTTATCCAAGATGATCCCATCATTCATCTTAAGTGAGTGCATGCCTACACATAGTAGTACTAATTACCATGTAGAAAACCCTACCACCACCATTGGGTGAATTGCTAACATGAATAAAAGCCAAATTGGATACCCTAGAAATTGAGTTTCAAAGGTTTTCAAAAAAGACCAATGAACATCTAGGAGTGCTAGAAAATGCATTGCTATAGGAAAAAGATCAAATTGAACCTTGCTTTTCCTAGAGCGTTTAAAGTGAGTGATGTGAAGGGGCAGACTTCAAAGGTTAAAAAGAAACCCTTACATTTTCTCAATAAAAAACAAATTAAGAATGAGTGTAAAGAGTGCAAGGTTGTATATGCTTTAGAGACTAAAGAAGTTCAAAGAGCCTCCCCAAGAGACACCAATGGAGATTCCAAGGGAAGTCACAACTTTACCACTTTGAACTGCTATTTGCTGTGCATTCTATTGATTCGGTTCATGGTTGGTTTCATGGTCTTACATTAGAAAGATGAATGAGATGACATTTAGTCTGCCCATAATGGGATGATTAGTTGCCTAGCTTTCTCATAACAAAAGTTTGTTGCATATGATTGATGATTATAGTGGACTTTCTGGAATTTGATCTGATTACCTTGCTTATTATTTCCTCCGTCCTATTTTAGTTATCTCATTTGAAACATTTGTATTTTTTAAGGAACTCTCTCTATAAAGTTAGCACTCCATGTGATCTTATCCATTTTCAACACACTTTATACTACTACAATATAAATGAGACAACTGTTTTGGGACAATTCTAAAATCCATAAGACAACTAAATTGGGACAGATGGAGTATTATTATTTTTGGGTTGGGAAGGGAAGCTGGTGGGGTTGACAGGAGGTTGGGTCTTGAACCAAACTGTGTACTATGCAGCAACCTTGATATTATTCTCCAAATAACTCCTGTTGAAATTTGCAGTTACTGGTGTTTATCTTACTCAAAAGATCAATAGATTTCTTGAGTTACTTCTTTATATTTTTGGTTGGGATTGGATGCTACTATTAATTCATACTGTGCACTATGCAGCTACATTGATAAGTTTATTATCCAATTAACTCTTGTTGAAATGTGTAGTGAGTGGTGTTTATCTTGCTGAAAGGATCAATACGTTTCTTGGAAGCAATTGGAAAAGCTTTGCAGGACAGAACTACTTTGATCCACATGGGCTTTTCCTGTCAGTACTATGGTCTGGTCCTCTTCTTTTTATAGCAATCATAATCCTGGTTAGTAATTTCAGCTGCTCATTGCTTTTTTTTTTTATTATTGTCATGATCATTATCATTGTTATTTAGTTTAGATTACTTGCTGGGTATTAGGGCTGTCATAGAAAGCCTGAATTCTGGAATCTGGATAGGGATGGCATGATCAGTTCAGAATCTGGACATTGAAAAAAATGCCTGTCTGTAGCTTTGCCCTATTTATTAGTTCAGACAATCTGGAACTGGTATAGGGTTTGAACTAAGCCTAGATTAAGTCTCCATTTTTGTTGGGGTTTTGCTAGTCAAGGTGTTGATGGTTGCTATTCCATCTGAGATGCTCCAGACTGACTGCTCACTGCCCTCTGCAGGTAAACACCCTCTTCTCCTTATGCTATCTTATCGTTCAATGGAAAAAGACAGAGCTCCGACATCGAGCTAGGGTTTCTCGTAGCAAGCAGGACTGATGTCTTCTCCAGTATGGTGCTACTTTCTTCCAGCCACACCCTGCTCATTTTCCATCAAGTTGGCCTTTTAAAACCTATGCCTTTTTGTGTTACCATCAAAGGATTTGCAGTTTTGGGACACAGACAACCATATTCTGATACATCCAGCGTTTTACATTTCAGTTTAGGTTTCTGGTTGATTGTAGTCTGCAGTTTGCGGAACTTTACCAAAAATCCAATTTTGGCATGTTGTTTTCTTTAGATCCGGTTTCTGTTCTCCATTGATCTTACACCAGGATGAAGGACATGTTTATGTTAGACCAACTCTAGCCATTTTGATGTGAAGCCATGGAATCAACGGTTGGATGGGATGGGAGCTCCATCCAGCAAACGTCTGTTTTTTAGTGTTACATCAGATGGCTAAAACTTCTAATTGAGCCGACTGATGTATTTAATGGTCGGTGAGCTCCTTGGAGAAAAACTCTCATGATTTAGTACACGGTGGATCAAATGAGAAAATTAGCTGTTGCATGGTCCACCATCCGACGGGACTCTATCCGAATTTTTATTTACTGACTCAATTCGTACCAATCTTAATTTTATTTTACTCAACTTAGTACTGACCCAACCAGATCCAAATTTTTAGCAGTGAAACTTGGATTGGGTTTTAAGTTGACCCGTATGACCTGAGCCGAGAAATCAGGGGTTTGGGTTATGTATTTGTATATTTTGGAGTTGGGTTGGGAATATAAAACCTTAGTGTGTACAGTTGAGGGCTATTGATTGCAGTCACAAAGAGGGGAGGTTAGACCATTAAAATTATGGATAGAAGGAATAAAGAAAAGATATGTTATATTTTAGAGTGACTAATGATATAATTTATGATAATATCAATTAGAGAAGAAGAATTTCTAAAATTGATTTTAGATAGATATAACTTTTATATATGATTATGATTATCTTTATACTCATAAAAATCATGAATTTTCAAATTTAATGTACTTAATTGAGAAATATCACATATAAAAACGTTTTAAACCCACCCATTACCTTGGGTTAGACCCCACCCGCACGACCCCATAGAGCCAGGATCAATTGTTGCGCAATGGAGATGTCGCTCGAAGGAAATTACTCACTTTTATAATAGTCTTAATGAGAACGCTTGGGCTTAGTACCTTCAAGTGTGCGGGCTCGAACTTTTAGATATTTAAAACGTGCCAACTTGAGATTCAAAAAAAGAGCCTAGTCTAAACCTGGCCCAAATCTGACACGTCAAGAATGAACCAAAATCTATAAAATCCTAAAATTCTGAACTCCTATAATTTTACTTATAATAATCAAATGAAACTGAATATTTACACAATTCTAATTCATTCAATTAATGATCCTTATATTCATCTACTCTTCAGTATAAAAATGCATCTAAGTACGATCTTATAAGAAAAATCTTTATTTCGTGAAACCAATGTGTTCGTACTTCCCTTCTAATAGTTAAAAATTATTATTAATAATAAATATATTATAATTTAGAGGAGATATCTTGTAAATAGAAGTGACGGACTGACCATCCATCAAATATATTATAAGTATTATTGTTATTTCTTATAAATTCAATCAAATAAATTTTTAAATAATTTACAATTCCATCTTTTAAATCAAATGAGCTGCCAAACAGTGATTCTTCTAATTAAGATAAGCAGATGCAAAATGCAAATTGCAAACTCTAGCAATTGAAATTGATTCTCAATCTAATAGATAGACAGACAACATTTTACAAAGAAACATTTTAAAGTTTAAATTTTTTTTAAAAAAAATCTCCATTAGATCCGATCTCTGTGGTGCAGGCTTTGTTCATAGCTTTCCCCAATTCCATGTGCAGAACTTCTAAGTCACCCTCTTATGTAAGAAGAAGAAGGAGACGAAGAAGAAAGAGAGAGGCTTGAAATTCAGAGGGTGATCTTGTCCATTTCTCGTCGGAGGGCGCTGGCCCTGATCAGGCTACCGACGGTGTTTAGGGCAAGCTTCAAGTCATCCAGTGGGTTGCCGGGAACCACCTTCTTGTAGAGGTAGCTGTCGAAGGTCATCTTCTGCACGTACTCGTCGGCGCACATCTCCACGAACGCCTCTCTGGCCGGATTTGAGCGGTAGAACACCTTCTGCAGCACGTCCAGCACCTTGTATGTCGGCCAGTATTGCTTGTCCCACTTCTCCAAGTACTTTCTAAGATCCCCTTCCTCTACCATCCTCTTCCCCATCCCGGAACCCTCCACGATGGCCTCCGCACACATCCGTCCGCTCTTCGCCGCGAAGTAGATGCCCTCCCCAGAGCACTTGGTGACGTACCCTGCAGCGTCGCCGACCAGGGCCACCCGCCCCGCCAGCCTGCGCGGCCGCGGATGCTCCGGGATGGGGTGGGCCTCCACGCGGATTATCTTCCCTCCCTCGATCTTGTCTCGGGCGCGGAGCCTGGTCGCCACCTGGAACTTCTTGATGTCCGATTTGTGGGTGACGGTGCCGGTGCCGACGGCCACGTGGTCGCATTTGGGGAAGACCCAGCCATAGAAGTCAGGGGAGACGTCGTCGCCTACGTACATTTCTGCCAGGTTCTGGTAGTACGACATCTTGTCGTCGGGGATCCGAATCCGCTCTTGGAAAGCGATGGCGTAGTCGTAGTCGCCGGCTCCAATGGACTTGGCCACGCGGGAATTGGCGCCGTCCGCCCCTATCACCGCGTCCACCTCCAGCGTCCTACGCTCGCCCTGCCCGCTTGTTTTGCCGTCGTAAGCGTTGTAGGTGAGTACGTACGGGGCGCCACTCTTCCTCTCGGCGTCATCTGGGACGTCCATCTTGAGGAAGAGACCGTTGATGACAGTGGCCCCTGCCCCGGCCGCCCTTTCGCGGAGGTAGGCGTCGAGCACCTCGCGCCGCACCATGCCGATATACTCGTGGGGCTTGAGTGTCTGCCCAATGTCGACGGCGACGTTGGAGGGGGAGATCATCTTCATCTTGGTGACTTTCCGGTCAATGATATCAACTGGCAGGTCGAACTCGTCGACCATGCAGAGAGGTATGGCTCCACCGCACGGCTTGCAGTTGTCCAGCTTTCTCTCTATCACGTACGTCTCTATCCCACCCTTTGCCAGCACCTCCGCCGCTGCCCCTCCTGCGGGACCTCCTCCCACCACGGCCACCCGGAGGTTCCGCCCCTCAAGCTTGGGACTAGACTTAGCTGCCGAGATGCTAAAGAATCTGTATCCCACACTTAATGCGGGCCTACCATGACCCGTAAGAGCTGGATGGGTGCTTTCCGTTGGGGCTTGTCGGAGGCCGACGAATGTTTTCAGGTTCGAAGAGAAGCGGGCAGTGATGGGCACGCTCGCCATTTTTTATGTATAAATTTCTAATTTTAGTATAGGGTTTCCGGCGACCGTCCGTGGGCAGTAAGGATCGCAAGCTTCCCTGTCTTTTTTCTCTACTCTATAGTATTTGCCATGCTGTTTATGATTTCCAATCGGATATGGTGACTGAGTTATTGAGTTTTCAGCCGTTGGATTAAGTAGATTGACGGCCTGTGTTTATTGAGGATAATGCGTCAGATTTCGAGGGGATGGGGGCCTCTCTTCCCGTTCTACTGGCCGTAAATGAGCCACGTTGCTACGTCTTTTGTCTGTGGTGGTGGTGAACCAACATTCTATTTTTTTTTTTTTAAAAGATAAGAATCTAAGATTCGGTAAGCCGTCCATTTCTATCGAGCGTGGGCCCAAAAGTGTCTCGAGAGCTTTTGATGGTCGAAGATTGTCCAAATAACAAAGCGGCAGCCAGTTGCTTCACGCCACGTCTTCATCGTGGATATTTGGTTTGAAGATTTTCAGTAAGAAAAATCATCGACTTATTTATTAAGTTTTAAATATGAAATGAAATGAATATTTTAATTTTCAAGAGATCGCCAAAACTTTTTTTAAAGAAATTTTAAAATATAAAAAACCGATTTTAAGAAAATTTACTAATTTAATAGTTAATATTTAGCACTTTTACTAAATTCTTCTACCTTAAAATTATGACTTTTAAAATTCAATAAATCTCCACTCTATACGCATACACAGAATTGCACAAGTGAAACCTCTTAACAGTTCTTCGGCAATGGCAGATGGGAAATTTATCATTTTACAAGTAAATTGAGCTTATTCAAGATTTTTAAATCATTTGTAAAATATTAGGTAAAACACCAGTGTGTCGTGTAGGGATGTCCATCCCAACACAGGTTAAATTTGTGAGGAGAAATGGGATAAAGTAAAATTCTCATTTTATCTCAATTGGTATACCGCTCCTTAAGTACTGGTGTATCAATATTAAGAGCGTCATGTTATCGATAAGTAGGCCCCATAATGAAGAAAAAAGGCCATTTTTTTCTATAAATTCGAGCACTCCTGCACACAACCGATCCTACTCTATCTGTTCTTCTCTTATTTTTCCAACTTCATTTTTTAGCATTTCTACTTTAAAAGACTCAATTTTTAGCTCATTTTCCACCATCCAACACCGTTCATGGTCGAGTTTCTTGTTAGATCTACAACTTGTGCAAGTTTTTTTTCTTGGATTTTTGAAGAAAGTCTTCACTTCTCAAGGTATTTGTTTCTAAAGAACATGTTTTTCCTTCTCATTTCTCTTTTAGGAGATAAATATCTTGTTTAAATAATAGATCATAGTGTTTTAGAACTTAATCTAGTGTTTAAATATTGCTTTTCATGCATTTGTATTTTTTTTTTAATTTAAATCCAAATTTTTAGTGTAAAGAAAATTATGGATGTAGTTTATTATGTTTGGGAATGGTATATGTGGTGTTTTAGAACTTAATGTAGTGTTTAAATGTTACATTCTATGCATTTGTAATTTTTGTTAATTAAATCCAAATGTTTCATATAACGAAAATTATGGATGTAGTTTATAAAAATGGGTTTATTATGTTTTAGAATGGTGTATATGTAGTGTTTAAATGTTATATTTCATGCATTTAGAAATTTTTCAACATTAACTCTAAATTTTTAGTGTAAGGAAAATTATAGTTGTAGTGCATTAAAATGAATTTATTATGTTTGGGAATGATATATGTAGTGTTTTAGAACTTAATATAGTGTTTAAATACTACATTTCATGTATTTGTAATTTTCATTATTTTTAAATGTATTGCAGAGTCTTGCATGAAGTTTGGAGAGCGTATCTAAAGGAGCATAGTGGAGAAGAAGGGCAACATGGTCTGATACCAGGGGTCGAAAATTCGACTGATCTTGGCCGATATCTCAGTTCGGTTGAGATTTTTCTCTCTCCTAATTTTTTTTGAAAATCTCAGTAGTTTTTTTAAAAAAAATTCATTTAAAAAAAAAAGGCTGTTTAAAAAAAATTTTAAAAAATATAAATATTGGGTGAGATAATGACTGGGCCCACGCCGATATTTGTTTTTTTTTAAATAAAAAATAAAAATCGGCCGAGATCTCAACTATATTGACCAAACTTTTCTCTCTCTGGTCGATACGCACAGTATCAATTGAATTTTTGACCCTTGCCGGATACAATAGTGCGACCTGTGATGATCACATTGTCTGTGATGCACATGACATTAGATATTATAATAAATGCACAAGATGAAATTGATTGGCTAGATAAAACGAGGGGGAGAAGCTTTATGCGTTAGATAGAGAAGTTCATATTTGTGCTGTCCTACTTCACCAAACGTCCAGATCCTCAATATATGAAGACTTCTAATTCTATAGCGTGTTTTGAACAGATCTGCCCCTATCTATAGGTGGAGTAGGCCACGGTATAAGATTTCTAAATAAATCACATGGTCGACGTTGATTTTTAGCGTTTGTATAATACATATGTACTAATGCATGTTAACAAGATAAAGATTAAAGTAAAAGCTGAAAATATTTTGGCACCAGATAAATACTTTGTATTATTGATGTCCATTTTATAGATATTACATAAAACAACTTCCTACAAATAAGCAACTAACCAACATAATATCAGCAACAATTAAGCAACTAACCAACATAATATCAGCAACAACAAAATACTAGAAAAGAGGAATTGACTTATTCTTCCAGAAAAATAGCTTCATCTCAACATTCCCTCCTTAAACTGAGTGTTCAGTTTAATGTTGAGTAGTGGTTCAAACCCTACTTAAAGTGAAGCTCTCCTTTAATTGAATCTTCCAGTGTGCAAACTCCCAATAACTTCCGCAACTTTAAGAATGCATTCAATTTAAGGGGTTTGGTCAGGATGTCTGCTACTTGATCTTCACTTCTACAAAAAATCAACTCTATTGTTCCATCTTGTGTGAGCTCGCGTAGAAAGTGATATCGCACTTCTATGTGCTTTGTTCTTCCATGCAAGACAGGATTTTTAGAAATCTTGATTGCTGAACTGTTATCACAGTAAATTGATGTAGAGTCTTCTTGTCTGAAGTTTAATTCTCCAAGCAACCTTCTCAACCAAATGGCTTGACATGCACATGTGGCTGCAGCAATATATTCAGCTTCTGTACTTGATAAAGTGACTAGCGGCTGCTTTTTTGATGACCATGAAATAGCACTGGAACCCAGCATAAAAACATATCCGAAAGTACTCTTTCTATCGTCCAAATCTCCTGCGTAATCACTGTCAGTAAAGCCAAGTAAATTTGGCTTCTCACCCTTTCTATAAAACAACCCAAACTTAATGGTACCCTGCAAATACCGTAAGATTCTTTTGGCTGCAAGAAGATGTAATTCTGTCGGATGTTCCATGTACCTGCTGATATGACTTACAGCATGCATAATGTCAGGCCTTGTTCCTGTAAGATACATTAAACATCCTACAATTTGTTTAAAGAGAGTGCTGTCTATTTGCTTTCCCTCAAGATCCTTGTCTAATTTCATACCATTATCAGCAGGTGTGCTAGCCAAATTGCAATCTTTCATCCCAAATCTGTCTAAGATCTCACAAACATACTTCTTTTGAGAGATGAAAATACCAGCAGCAGATTGTACAACTTCAATGCCAAGGAAATAATGCATCATACCCAAATCAGACATATCAAATTCTCTCATCATTGACTCCTTGAATTTATCCATCATGCACTTATCATTCCCTGTATAAATCAAATCATCCACATACAAGCATACAAAAATAAACTTTCCCACATCTCCAGTTTTCATATAAAGTGTATACTCATATGGACACTTTCGAAAGCCTTCTTTCAGAAAATAGGCATCTATACGACTATACCAGGCTCTAGGTGCCTGTTTTAATCCATATAGAGCCTTCTTTAATTTGCAAACTTTATTTTCATTTCCCTGCTGCACAAAACCAAGAGGTTGTTCGACATATACCTGCTCACATAAGTCACCATGCAAAAATGCAGATTTCACATCTAATTGAAAGATAGGCCATGAACATTGTGCTGCCAATGCAACTACCAACCTGATAGTATCGTGTCTTGCAACTGGGGCAAAAACTTCTTTGTAATCGATGCCATATTCTTGTTTGTAACCTTTAGCAACTAATCGAGCTTTGTGCTTTTCAACCTCTCCATTTTCCTTCAATTTCGTTTTATATATCCATTTCACTCCAATAGCTTGATGTCCGTCAGGAAGATCTATCAATTCCCACGTGTCATTTTTCTTGATAGAGGCCATCTCCTCATCCATAGCTTTTTGCCATTTTTCTTCTTTGACAGCATCTTCAAATGTGATAGGATCACTATCTGAGAATAAAGCCAAATGGGTAAGATTATCATCATAACCAGGTACCTCATAATCTTGCATCCATACAGGTCTTCTTTTGGAACGTTGAGGACGAAAATCAAATTCTTGTTCTCCTCCTTCTTCAGCTGCAGCTGATGGATGATTTTGTTGAGCTGAAGGAGAATACTCAGCTGCTGGTTGCTCATTTTCTGCATCCTCTGGCTTCTTTTCACCATTGTCATCATAATCTATCAGGCTTGACTGATGTGAATGATTCTCAGCCCAACTCCAAGTCTTTTCTTCATCAAATACCACATCTCTGCTCACTATGATCTTCTTGGAATTAGGATTATACAACCTGTAGGCTTTTGACTGATTACAAACACCGAGGAACACACATTTTTCTCCTTTGTCATCGAGCTTCTTTCTCTTCTCGTCTGGAACATGAGCATAGGCAATGCAACCAAAAATTTTAAGATGATCAACAGCAGGTCTGCGTCCTATCCATGCTTCCTCAGGTGTCATATCTTGAACAACAAGTGTGGGACTTCTGTTCAAGATATGAACACTCCAATTTACTGCTTCTGCCCAGAAACTCTTTGGCATTCCACTCCACTTCAATAGGCTTCGCACCATATTTAAGATAGTGCGATTTTTCCGTTCAGAGACTCCATTTTGTTGAGGCGTATAAGCTGCTGTCAACTGCCTCTTGATTCCCTGCATTTCACAAAAGCTTACAAATTCATGTGAATTATATTCTCCACCACGATCGCTGCGAAGAATTTTGATGGCACTGTCAGCTTCTTTTTCAACATGGGCTTTGTAGCTTTTGAAAGCTGCAAAAGCTTCAGCTTTCGCTTGTAAAAAATACACCCAAGTCTTTCGGCTATAGTCGTCAATAAAGGTAATGAAATATCGTTTACCTCCATTAGAGACTGGATTTATAGGTCCACAAATGTCTGTGTGCACCAGCTCCAAGGGCTTGCTCGCTCTCCATGTCTTCACCTTTGGAAAGTTTTCACGGTGTTGTTTGCTAACAACACACTCCTCACAAACTTCTTCTGGATGTTTAAATTGTGGAAGTCCTAGCACCATATTTTTCTGTTGCAATGTTCTCAGTCCACCAAAGTTAAGATGCCCATAACGAAAATGCCATAACCATGCGGCATCTTTCAATTTAGTCAGCATACAAGAATAAGAGTCATTTTGAAGATAGAGAGGAAACATACGATTTGCTGTCATATTAACTTGAGCAAGCAAACCTCTTTCTGAATCTTGAATTCTGCACACCCCTTGTTTAATTATAATCTCATATCCTTTTTCTTCTTGAAGTTGTCCCACACTCAATAAGTTTGTCTTCAAATCTGGAACAAAGAAAACGTTAGAGATAGTCTGTTGGGAGTTTTCTTTGGTCCGAATCTTCACATCCCCTTTTCCCATGACAGAGGTAGTTGAATTATCTCCAAACTTCACTGTAGTTCTGAAAGACTTATCCAAGTCAGAAAAAAAAGATCTATCTCCACACATATGATTGCTACAACCTGTATCTAAATACCACAAATCATGATTAGTTTCTTCCATGTTATGACACATCAGCAATAGAGAAACTTCTTCCTCTTCCTCTTCCTCTACATAGTTATTTTTTTCTACTTGTTCCTTATTCAAATTAGTGTGACATTCATAGCTGTAGTGTCCATATCTGTGGCATCTGTAGCATTCAATATTTGATTTGTCTACTGACCTTTTGGCATCAAATGAACCTCTTCCTTTTCCTTGATATTCAGTGGCATGACTTGCTTGTGATTTATACCCTTGATCCCCATTGTCTCTGCCTCTACCTCTGCCTCTTCCTCTTCCTCGACCCCTTGATGCTGACAGGTTGTTATTGGATGAAACTTGCAAAGCTTGCTCTGCTGTAAACTGTGACTTGTTCATTCTCAGCTCATGTATTTTTAATGAGCTCTCCAAGTCATCATATGAAAGCTCATCAAGATCATTAGACTCCATAATAGAACATACAACATATTCAAATTTCGGAGTTAAAGTTCGAAGAACTTTTGCAACTATTGTAGAATCCTCAATCTTATCACCGTACACACGTAATTTGTTTGTAATTGCCATAGTGCTTGAGAGATAATCAGAAATTGACTCACCAGGTTTCATGTGAAGAGACTCAAATTCTGACCTTAGAATTTGAAGTTGAGTCTTCTTTGCCCTTGCTGAGCCTTGATACTTTTTCTTCATAGAATCCCACATGTCTTTGGAAGTATCCTTCTTTAGAATCGTCTCAAGAATGGGACGATCAATTGCCTGGAAGAGGTAATTTTTCGCCTTCAAATCCTTCAATTTCAGTTCTTCTATCTGCTTTGTCCTCTGTGCATCTGATGAAAAGCTCCCTTCTGCTGGTACTGCTGTGCCAGATTCTACAACTTGCCAATATTCCTTTGAGCGAAGAAAATTCTCCATTAACATGCTCCAATGGTCATAATGACCATCAAAGCGAGGAATGGCTGCTTGAACAAAATTCTCAGATGCCATTGCTTCTGCAAATACTAAAGCTAGAAGAAAAGAAACCTTGCTCCGATACCAAATGTTAACAAGATAAAGATTAAAGTAAAAGCTGAAAATATTTTGGCACCAGATAAATACTTTGTATTATTGATGTCCATTTTATAGATATTACATAAAACAACTTCCTACAAATAAGCAACTAACCAACATAATATCAGCAACAATTAAGCAACTAACCAACATAATATCAGCAACAACAAAATACTAGAAAAGAGGAATTGACTTATTCTTCCAGAAAAATAGCTTCATCTCAACAATGCAAAGTCATACTATAAGTGAACATACAAAATAAGGGTAAAAATTTGAATTTACTAAAATTTCGAGATTTCGACTGACCTCTCACTCTTCCCATTTTTTTTAAAAAAAATTCAGTGAATAATATTATCGGCCTAGATTTATATTCCCAATACAAAATGCACCATATTGTACTCGGCCCAGCAGACAGATACACGACCGCACAACAGACCCGTGTCTATTGAGAGCTCGTTTCAAAGTTCCAACAAATGTCGAAGGCACCTCAGGTGGAGTCTGTGCCCACACATAATAGCGGTTCAGATGAGGAGGAGTCGGTAGCATAGTTCACATGAGGAGGAGTCGGTAGCATAGTTCAGGTCCACGTGTCAAAAAGGTCATGTTGATGGATCTGTTTTGTGGGCCCCTCATGAACTAACCTATCAAATTAGAGCAGCTGGGAATCTTGAAAGTTCCTTTTTTTTTATTAAATCCTTTGTTTAAAGGGAAAAAGTTTAGTCATGTGGAACATGAGTGTATCAATTAACATTTTCTCCTAACTAAATTCTAAAAAAAATTAAATTAAATTAAATATAAGAATTTAGTTCAAAATTTTTAAATGCCTATAATAAAATTCTTAAATTTAAAAAATCAAAATTAAGGGTTTTTTTTAACAAATTCATAATAAATAATTTTTTAGATATCTCAATGATGTATATGAAACTATAAAATGATATCTAATTTTTAAAGTCTGAGATATATACACTGATTTTTTTTAAAATTTAAGATTTTAAATTTTTGACATTGAATATATAAATTAATAGTGAATATTACTTAAAGAATTTATAACAAAGATCACTTATTTTAAAATTAAATTTATCAATAACTTTACTATTATATAATCAATCTAGCTCATTATTATTTCTGATAAAAGATAAAAATTATATAAGTAAAGAGATATGTGCACTTTTGACATATTTTGGTGCTTCAATGTCCAAATAATATTATTTTTTTCGAAAGTGACACTCGTAGTTGAATTATCCAAATAAAGCCATGTTTTTATCCACTAATCCTGCATAATTGATGATTATTAAATGCTATACGTGGGCCACTCTTGAATTGTCATCATAATGAATAATAAATTATGATAGAAATTTTAGTCTTTGTTTTCATTTTTCAACAGTACTCAGTTCAAGAAGGGCGCTGCTCAGGACATTTGGGTGCACTTTCGAAAAGTTATATCCCAACGGTAAAGTCTGTATTTTTAAACACTGAATTATTACATGAGATTGTTATTTAAAAGAATCGTATGATGTTTTCAGTCGATTAAATTTCATTCTAATTTACTGTTAAGTAATGTTTAATTCTTAAACTAACAGTCAGTATTAATTATTTTCACAATGAATTTCGATAAAAAATATTATACAATATAAAGGTATTTTTATGAAAATTTTCCATGCTTAAATAATTTGAAAATTTGAATTAATCATCGTCCATTAGTAAAAGATAAAGATGACTGATGCAGTGCAATTTACAAGTGTTTAATGACTTTAATCACCTCTTCTCTTGGATTAGATCACAGCACCGTTCCCATTGTCTCTCCGCCTTTCTGACTCTTTTTTCCACCTCTCCAAATCAGATGGTTTTCCGACTAAATTTCGTTGAATTATTCGGTTTCCAAATTGGGTCGCATTGCATGTTTTAACTCCTCATCTGGGTTTCTTCTTGAATCTCCATTTCTTCAGTCACTTGCTCAATCTTCATCCGCTTAAATCTCTCTTTCTAGTTGAAACAAACAGGTGAAAAAAAGAAGGATGGGTTCTCTCAGTTGTCCGTTCACTGTCGAGATAGCAACAGAGAAATCTGTTTTGCTTCGCAGCATGAAAAATAATTGTCGGCAGAAGAAATTTGATTTCACCACATTTTCCCCAGCAATTCTCTGTGATGTTGAAGTCAGGTGTCTGAAGACTGATTCTTTTCATGTGCACTCTTCAAATAGCAAGAAAGCTGCAAATGGGTGTTGTAGAGGGAAGCTTTTGAGGAGAACAAGCCCAAGAGCTACTGGCAAAAATGCCATTAAAGGCGATGATGCTGATAATGAAGAGGATGACATTTTGAAGATCAGTAAGAGCAAGAATGTTGTGTCGCAGCAAAAGGACCTACTTCGAGAGGTAATTTTTCTTTTTAAATGTTTAAAAATTTCTCAAATGCTACAAAATCTTATATTTTTAAAATATTTGAAGGCTGTTGAATGAGACTGCAACAAATCGAACCCAGTTAAATTAGGAATTGTTATACTCTCTCATTTGGTGGAATAAACACTGAGAAATATTACAGTAAAAAAAATTCTTAACAAATCCTAACATATCTTAACAGAAATTACCTTGCATGGATGGAGATAATTCAAAAAACAAGTTTCCTCGTCAACAGAAGCTGCTGTTATCAATAAATAAAGTGTTCTTGTAATTACCAATTGGCTCTGTTTTGTGTATAAGAAGAGATCCCAAATCACTTCTCTTCAAACTTTATCATTTTTTATGCTGAAGATCTTGGTTTCAACTTTCTCATCTGGTGCAGATAGAAGAAAAGAGGAAACTGGTTTCATCTATAAAGAATTCTAAGGTTTACAGGAATCAAGATGATTTTTCGTATAGAGAGAGTGATAATGCTTTTTCAAATCTGGACCTTCCCTTCTCTGAAGAGCTTGATGAGAAATATAGAAATGGGATTCTTCCTGATAGTTATGCCGAATCATCTTTGGGTGAGACTTTGGGAACTACTTCTGTTGTTGGTGGGGATTTTGATGATGAAGAACAAAAATCAGGCAGTAGCACACATTCTGCAAGAGTTTCTTCAGCTATAGATGCTCCTCAAGAGTTGAAGGAAACAGCTCAGTCTGCCATTAATCTATCGCCACTTCCAAAAACATCTGAAACACAAGTTGAAGAAGATGTGAATGGTGAACTCAACACAACACCTAAGGCAGAGAACGCAGTGACCCCTCCTTTGGCTGGGACAAATGTCATGAACATCATTGTGGTAGCTGCAGAATGTGCTCCTTGGTCCAAAACAGGTATTTTAGAGTGAAATTATTTGGTGTGAATCGGAGAACTAACTTTTTATAGAATCCGTATTTCCATCTTTTCTTCTCTCATACTCAATGGATTTGTACCTAATATACTCACTGTAAGCTTAACTCATATGGTGAGTTAGAATTTTCTCACCATTAAACCATACTTAGAATGATTTGTTCAAGTTGAATTCTGGCACACTCCTATACAAGTATAGATCCTTCAAACCAACTCAGTTATCAATGGCTCACAACGGATAATCTTTCGTATTTTAGATCCCAATGGTAGATGCATTTTTAGCTCTCCTCACTGTCCAAATTTGTTCAGGTGTTGATGTGTTCTTGTGTCAATTGAGGATGGGAAAGGTATTGTTTTTATATGATAACCAATTGGTGGTTTCTATAGGTGGGCTTGGAGATGTTGCTGGGACTTTACCAAAGGCTTTAGCTAGGCGTGGACATAGAGTTATGGTAATTACTTTCTTGCATTGAATTGAGTGGGCCATCATCATCGACATGATCATTATCATCTAAGCCATTTATCCTATCAATCTAGGGTTTGTTTTTATATTTGGATTTGGCAAATTGATTCCATGGGCTGACTGCCTATCTAATGCTCATGGGACTTGAACCCACAATGAGTGGGTTATGCAAGGTTATTTATTTATTTTAATAGCTTGGTCAAATTCTAAATTGCTATTTGTGGCTATCTTTCAAGATAAATGAAAAGGAAACCCTTGGCAACTGAATCAGCACATCTTTGGCCTTTCAGGTTGTGGCACCATGGTATGGCAATTATCATGAAGCCCAAGAAACAGGAGTAAGGAAGAGATACAAGGTGGATGGGCAGGTAACCAAGCATGTTAAACTGCTGCTGAACAACAACTGCCACCCCCAATTCCTCCACTTTTTTTCTTTTTCTTTTTCTTTTTTCCTTTTTGTGAACTATGTTCAACTCAGTCGTGTTTATATGATGCTTTGTGATGCAGGATGTGGAAGTCACTTATTTCCAAGCCTATATTGATGGTGTCGATTTTGTTTTCATGGAGTGTCATATGTTTCGCCACCGTCAGAATGATATATACGGTGGAGAGAGTTTGGTATGTTTGTGTCCACTGTATTTTCAATTGATTGAGATTAAGAGGAGCACAATGTATACTTGTATTTCTTTCCACTCATTTTAATCACTTAAAAAAGGGGAAAAAATATTTCTAATCATTTTAGCTATTCTTCAATTTCACTTATCTATGTTGAGTTACTTTACCTATTCACCTTTCTAGAGTCTTTTTTGCCTATTAATTGCATATTCCTTGTTCTCTAGTTTTATGATGGCCTTGACCAGTTCTGCTTCATCAGTTAAGTTTTCAGCTTTCCTCAGTTTCATTTTTTCCATTGGATATAGGACATTCTGAAGCGCATGATTTTGTTCTGCAAGGCAGCTGTTGAGGTATGGTTTCAACATTTTTTTGTTGAATGTTAGGTATTTTTCACGTTTTCCCATTTTATGGAACATTACTATAGACACAACTTTCAAGTCTTCAGAAAATCTTCACTATCCAAAAATTCTTTTTTCCCCAACTTCAAAGTTCAAAAGTGGGTACAAAGGTACTTGGATTTGTTTGATTTTGGCCTTCTAGAGTTGGTGGGTCCAATCCATTCCAATCCTACGGTGGATCCATCGATGGCATCCAACGTTTTGGATCGTCAACAACTACCATAGATTTTGAATCCGTACCATCATACTAGCCATAAAAGACATTATAGCAGTAAATGCTCTTATGGGAACTGCTAAATCTGAACCCAAACACATGTTTATGCTTATGTGACTCTTGACATGGACATAAACTGATTCAGCCCATGTCACTGGTATGGGTGTATGACCATGATTGGTATAATGAGAGCTTTGTCTTAATGCATTGTCACATGCTTACAGTACAATATTTTTAAATAACAGTACAACAGAATATGTTCAAAATGAACTGGTAGAACATCAATAAGATGCATACTTCAAAATTTAACCAAGTTTTTTATATTCATTATTTAATATTTTCCAGTTCTCATCAGTATTTACAAGTTCAAACACATTAGATGATCCTAGCTTGACAATCCTTGCATTCTTGCCTCCAATATGGATTGCAGCTGTAGTTTTGCATCACTCTATTGCAGATCCAGTATACAGTGTTTTCCGTCTTGGGAATTTCTTATATATGGTCTATCCAGCAGCATATTGGATCAACAGTCCAAATAGTGATTATAGTTCCTCTTTTTGTAAATTCAACTCTGCTTTTTCCCCCTATTCTATTTTCTTAAAGTCTGATTCTATAAAGATGAGGTTTGAAATGATTTCCTTGACTTGATTGACCTGACTAATGATTCTGTAATTGCTATTTATCCATCTAACATCCTTTATATAATGGGCATACCATTGACGTGATCTCTTTGGGTACTGAATACACTCATGCACGCGCATTAGCCAATACAGAAGTTACGCATCGGATTATTGTTTTGATATTAATAAGCATAACTATACTTTAAAAAAGAACACTGCTATTTGAAATTTTGCTAATCAGGAGCTGAGTAGTTCTAGGTGAGGTGCATCTGTTTTAATTTAAAATATTGCAGTTTGTATCTTCTCACTTTCATCTAAGGCTGGTAAACTTCCTTTATCAGATTCCTTGGAATGTTCCATGTGGTGGTGTTTGCTATGGAGATGGAAATCTGGTTTTCATTGCAAATGATTGGCACACAGCGTTATTACCAGTTTATCTCAAGGCATATTATCGTGACAATGGCATAATGTTATACACTCGATCTGTGCTTGTCATCCACAACATAGCTCACCAGGTTGGTTCTGTTAGCTTCAACTGGTTGGAGTGCATACTTGAAATTCAATGTAGATTTTCATCTCTGCTAATTATTGTTACCACAAGTTTATTTCCTGTTGTGGTGTCCTGTTCTATATGTGCAAAGTTCAGGATTTTTTTCATAAATCAACCTGTTAAATAATTGCAGTTTTTGAGATGCTTCTAGTCGTCATCATCATTGACGCCACTATCTCATTTGTCGAAGGTTGACTTTCTGAGTGCTTTTCTATTCAACCATACAAAAAATGAAATGAAAGATGAAAGTAGTTTCACTGCATGGTTAACCTCTTATGTCTTCTCTATTGCTTGGAATGGTTATACTATCCAGTCAATATAAGTTGGAATCGTGGACAGATATATCATTTTCAGGCATGGCACCTTGAATTATACGACCTTTCTAATTAGCCACTCCGACAATTTTTTATTCCTCTATATTTTTACTCTTTTCTTTTAGGACTATCATTATATCGGAGCCTTATCCCATCTATTTGAGGTTAATTTTGTCACCAGTGCTTTTCTACTCGTCTGTATTTAGTGTTAGATTCTGTCACTAAGAAGTCATATGTCTTTTATCAGTCTCCTCCTTGCTTCCTGTATAATATCACTTGCCTCTTATTCTTTGGGGGTATGTTTTAGGGTCGAACAGAATCAGAGTCTTATAAGTTAAAGAACAGATTATTATGCTGCCACTGGATTATGAAGAAATCTTATCATTCAGCTTATTGGGTCTCAATGAAATGAAAACTATTGCCAGTAAAATTTTCATTTGCATAAATTCACACCTTTAATTTGGTGTACCATCACATGGATGTCCATAGCCCACAAAACAATTCAAAGTAAGATTTGAGGAAAATGAGCAAGTTCCAAAATTTGACAAGCTCAATGCTGAATGATTTGGTATTTAGGACTTTAGGACCATAAAAATCATGAAAACATTGGGATTTGGCCCAATGATTTTGCTCCAGATCAACAATCTCATCTGTCATAAATCTTGAAATAGGGAATCAGGTATGTCCTAGTAGCAGTTTTGATGCATAGGGCTCTAACAGGCTGCGCTAAGGCCTCATGAAGGGGTAGGTATTTTTAAGCCAGTGCTTGGCACATAGGGCTCTAAACGAGCTTATTTGAGTTGAGTTCGAGCTTGGCTTGACTAAATCTCGTGGACCTAGTTCTATGCCAATCTTAGCTGGTTATCTATTTCTTTCTAGTTTTATGGTTTATTAATCACAAATTAGCAGTCATTATATCACATATACATAAGTGTGCATTCAGGTCATGCAGCCATTAACCATGTAGTAGCCCATCGGAAATGAATTTGCTAAATTCAGTATGAGTATCTAACTCCAAATGGATGGGATAAATGACAATGATAACAATAACAAACTATCGATATATACATGTTTTAATATGCATGTGTGATGTATGTGAATACATTTAATAAGGTTATATTATGTATGAGTACGAAAAATCACCATATATAATAAATAAATAAACATTTGTATAATATCACAGGACAAGCCAAGCTTGAGGTCAACTTGAGCAAACTTAGCTCAACCTTGGTTCGGCTTGCTAAGCTCATGAACCAAGCTGAGCCAGTTCGAGTCACTGGCAGCTGTCTTGACACAACAAACTTTCAAATCATGGGGCATCCTTGCAACATATCTCAAGCATATTATCTTAAAACCTTTTGGGAAATTTTCTGTTTGGATGTTAATTCAGAGTTCTTATCCAGGGTCGTGGTCCGTTAGATCACTTTGCCTATGTGGATCTGCCAGATCATTACAAGGACCTATTTACATTATATGATCCGCTTGGAGGGGAGCACTTCAACATCTTTGCAGCTGGTCTGAAAACTGCTGACCGCATAGTCACTGTTAGCCATGGTTATGCCTGGGAGATAAAAACATTGGAAGGTGGTTGGGGCCTTCACAACATTATAAACGAGAATGACTGGAAGCTGAGGGGTATTGTGAATGGGATTGATGCAAAAGAATGGAATCCTAAATTTGATGTACACCTAACATCTGATGGCTACTCCAATTACTCCATAGAAACTCTTCAAGATGGTAAGCCTCAGTGCAAGGAAGCTCTCCAGAGAGAACTTGGCCTGCCTGTCCGTGATAATGTGCCTCTGATTGGTTTTATCGGGAGACTTGACTACCAGAAAGGTGTTGATCTCATTGCCGAAGCCATCCCTTGGCTTGTTGGCCAGGATGTGCAGCTGATAATGTTGGGAACTGGAAACCCCAATCTCGAGGACATGCTCAGGCAGTTTGAAAGTCAGCATCATGACAAGGTCAGGGGATGGGTAGGTTTCTCTGTTAAATTGGCGCATCAGATAACTGCCGGTGCAGATATTCTGCTCATGCCATCAAGATTTGAGCCATGTGGGCTGAACCAGCTGTATGCAATGATGTATGGGACCATTCCCGTTGTTCATGCCGTAGGTGGTTTAAGAGACACAGTGCTGCAGTTTGATCCATTTAATGAATCTGGGCTTGGGTGGACTTTTGAGCTGGCAGAAATGAATAGGCTGATTGATGCTCTTGGGAATTGTTTGCTCACATACAGGGAATATAAGAGCAGTTGGGAGGGACTCCAAAGACGTGCCATGATGCAAGACCTAAGCTGGGACAATGCTGCTCAACAATACGAGGAAGTCCTCGTTGCAGCCAAGTATCAGTGGTGAGTTCTCGAACATGAGAGGGGCTGGTTGCTTCTGATTGTGGAACCCGCTTGTCGGTATCTTTGCATGAAGCTGCCTGTTTTTCTAAGGTTCAATTGTTGCTGTAAATATACTTCAGCTTTCTTGCATTTTCTGCTGTATATATCTCTAGCCTCATTTGCTGCTAATAAAGAAGCTGAATTGCTATCCATATATTGCAAAGAAGGTACATTTGCACATTTCATTCATAAACCTAACTCAAGAAAGTGCTACTCAGAGTGTGGTTTCTTCTTTTATATCTTTAGTTGTGAAACGGTAATGTGATGCAATTGATGAACTCAAGGTAACCCCCTTTCATCATTGTATCTTTCATGGATTTCGTCATTAAACTGCTTCAGTCCATGTGGGTTCCTTGAATTATCATTTCTTGATCATGTTTAAGCAGTCGACTGTGGCTTCTTGTTCATGCTCCCTGCAACAGCTAAAATGTACTTTTTGTGAGCCTACATTTCCTAGGTTTGCAGTGGGTCCTAGCCGGGTTGGATTCAATATTATTCAAGTCCAATGCATTTAATTTTCTATCCTTACATTTAGAAGCCAAGTTCAGGCCAGAAACTTGAACATCGAGCTTGGGCTGCCACTAATTCGACTAATTCGACCTTACTTGTACGCTTACAATGGTCGACAAGGCCTTAATTTGTAAAGGTCCAGGTGAGAAAATCATAGATGTAGCATAAAAAAGTTGGATCTAACATTTTTTCGTTACTTACTAATACTTTGTTATAAAACTATTTATAACTTTGTCTACATATATCGAAATTGTACAAATTTAGTCTTATGGGAAAGGTTCTTAAATAAATTTTTCAATACATTTAATTTTATGAAAAATCAATATCATTTAGTATTCCAAATCTGCCTGCAAAGTCATACTACATTCTGTCCAAAATAAAAATTATATAATAATTCTTTACTGATAAGCACGTCCAAAGAATGCTAAAAGAGAGTTATTTGTTACTATTACTTATTTTCTCAGATTCACTAAAGTTGGAATAAAAATATTCTACGTCGGGAAAAATTGTAATTATCAATAATTAAATAATTTCCGTCGTAGTCCGAAGGAGCAGGAAGAAATTGCTAGTTTAAGCAGGATGGGATTTACGAGGAAATTGAGATTTCAGAGCCGAGAAACTATTTAGCATGAGGAGAAGACGAAGGACGGCCATACTCGAAACCCCAATGCAAATCGATCCGAGTCGAGTCTTCTAATTTGGAATCCTTGTATCTCCTCCATAAATCCGATTTGAAAATAAGAACCTGTGAAATTCAATCTTCCAACCCCATTCAATCTGTTCAATCCTTTAGATTGGGAATTCTGTTCGAAACCCTAGAATCTCTGTTTCGATTTAGGAAGAAGAAGAAGAAGTAGAAGAGAAGATGGGGAACACGGAGAAGCTGATGAACCAGATCATGGAGCTGAAATTCACGGCCAAGAGCCTGCAAAGGCAGTCCCGGAAGTGTGAGAAGGACGAGAAGGCGGAGAAGCTCAAGGTGAAGAAGGCGATCGAGAAGGGGAATATGGACGGAGCCCGAATCTATGCAGAGAACGCCATCCGGAAGCGCAACGAGCAGATGAACTACCTTCGCCTTGCGTCCCGCCTCGACGCTGTCGTTGCCCGCCTCGACACTCAAGCCAAGATGACCACCATCAGCAAGTCCATGGGCTCCATTGTCAAGGCCCTCGACTCCTCCCTTGCCACCGGCAATCTGCAGAAGATGTCCGAGACCATGGACCAATTTGAGAAGCACTTCGTCAACATGGAGGTCCAGGCCGAGTTCATGGAGAACTCCATGGCCGGGACCACCTCCCTCTCCACTCCGGAGGCTGACGTCAACACCCTCATGCAGCAGGTCGCCGATGACTATGGCCTCGAGGTCTCTGTTGGACTGCCTCAGCCCGCCGCCCATGCCATCCCCACCAAGTCTTCTGAGAAAGTCGAGGAGGATGATCTCTCCAGGCGCCTTGCTGAGCTCAAGGCGAGAGGGTGAGGTGATTTATCTAAAAAATTGGAACTATTGCTGATTGATGCTGATAATGCCCTTTATTATCATTTTATACAATCACCTTCTCTGTTCTACTATTATCGTTTTTTTCATTTTTCTGTTTCTGTTTATTGGGTTCTGTGAATCTGATACTAGAAACTCTGTGACTCTGGTCTGATACTACGACCTTGATGAGATAGAAGCTATTGTAATTAAATTGTGGAACTTTCATGGAACTTCATGCGTTCTCTGTAACCTTTGGATGTCTACCTGGTTATGTGTCATATGTGTTCTGGGGAATGAAATCTTGGCGCTGGTATCCAACTTGTTTACTTAGGCAGCTTGCAACTTGTTCATGCTGGAAGCTTGAGTCAAGGTAGGGAAGAAGACTATGATATATTGATAAACCAAAATTCATCACTTGGCATAGCATGAATCAGTTGCTTTATTCCTTTCTTTTTCTTTTTCTTTCTCTTTTGAAAGGTAACAATTTGATTAGTTCTGGAAAAGAGAATACTACCCGAAAGGCAAAGCAGCACATGCCAGCAAGCATCACCCTGAAAATACAGAAACTCCCACAGAATGTGAGAACTGAGAACGACCCACCTAGAAGAAATAAACCAAACAGACCAGAGGTCTGTCTAGGATCTATAGAGACAAGTGTTCACATGGGTATCTCACATATTTTGAACTGTATCAGTCTATGCAACAAAGACTTAGAGGTCTTGAAGTCGACCCTCCCCAGAGTTACTCGACTTGCAGGCAGTTTTGACTTGAAGGCGGTTTTGTGTATACATGGGATTAGTAAGATGATGATCCCCTATATCCCTCTTTACGCTGTACTCTTTATGAGCTCACCTATATAAGACCCACATATATTGATGATGATGGGTCTATTAAAAAAGTCTAGTCTTGAACTTGTGACTCGTAAGAAATCATCTTGATTAAATACATGAAGTTATTGCTTTCAAAGACATAAAAATTTAGAGGTTAAGAAGTGATAAAAAAATTTGAGGGCTAAAAAACACAGCTTGATCAATCCAATCAAGATGATTTTTTATAGGTCAAAAGTTCAAGTTTTGAATTTTTACCCATCATAGTCACCATACGTGAGCCTTACATAAGTGAGCTTACGAAGAGTGTAGCATAAGAAGAGATGTGAGGGATTATTATTATTATTATTATTATTATTATATATATATAGTAAACCCAGGTATGATGGAAAAAACATATACTCTATTTTTTAGATCAATGGTAAGCATTCGTGTCATTTATATCACATGAGTGTTATTACGTTTTTCAATGCAACTTTTCAAATATTCTTTTTTTTAGATTAACGTGTGGAAAATTCAGACATAGTCCTACTTAAACTTCTATGGATGAGTCCACTACCCCTGAAGCATACCAAGGTTAGGTCATGGGGGCTTGAACCCACAACCTCAACCTCCCGCATCAAACATTCTTTGTTTTTGAGTGATGTAGAATGGACTAATGGAGTGTTGATTACAACTGTATTTATTGAAGTTTTACTATATTTATGGAGTGTTGATGAGTCTCTGTATCATGATCCTTATGAACACAAAGTGTCTTAGAAAGTGAGTAGTTTCAATTATTTTGGTTTTCCTTTACCATTTTTTGGCATTTTGGTATCGGGGTTTTCTCTACTTATGTCGTTCTCTCTAAAATAAAAGACAATTCCTTCTCATAAAAGGGTACAGTGTGCGAGTTAGGGATCAAAATAGAATCCAAGGCTCCTCTCTATTCCTGTTCATGGTGGTATTTGAGCACTTTTTTGATATTAATGTGTAGGAAATTCAGATACAGTTCTACTAAAGCTCCCACGGATGAGCTCACTACCTTTAAGGCACATCAAAGTTAGGCTATAGGGGCTCGAATCCATAATTCTCCCACTTTTTGAGGCGGGAGTCAACCCGTTTGTGAGTGTATTTGAGCGTACTTGACTCCTTGGACTACAATCTAGATAATCCCACGCTTATGTTCTTGCCATGAAATGGCATGTTTCAAGAAAATTTAATGAAAAATTGGACCTTGTTCCATCATTAAACACACGGCTCATGACTCATGGGAAAATGAGCTGAAATGGGCATTCTTTTAAGCTCAAATTATAATTTAGGAAGCTTATATGGACAATGGAAAATGATCACAAAATGGCGATTGGTTTGATAATCAATGGACATTGAGACTGCGTACACTGTTGAAACCTAAGCCACTTTAACAATAAAAAGAAGATTGTGAATGCATGGTACAAATGATGCTGGATGAGTATGATTATGTTTTTCAAAATTTGATATGGGTAAGAGGCATTGAACTCAGCCAATTCTAAAACATATTATTTCTAGACTTAGCAAATATTTAAGTGTATTTATACTCAATTTTTAAATGTGTCAATAATAAAAGATATAGTAGTCTTCATCTAAATGAATAACAGATAAATATATCAATATTTTAGTTAGATTCCAAAATAAAAGATTTGTGCTAATATTTTTGTTGTCTTGAAAATATAATTTTTAGAAGTAGTGAAAGAGTCTGTAATGTGCAAGAAATTATAGAGTTAACAACGAGAAGGCAGTTGATTTTGAGAACTGAACTGTTACAAAAATCGGTTTTATCGTGATAAATTGAAAAAGTAAATAAGTAAGATAAGAACACTATTAATTTATAACGATAAAATGAAAGATAAAATGGACTTGAAACTCAATTTTAGTAATAAATACAATATTTACAATGGTACACTAGATTTTTAAGAGTTTGTACAACATAGAATTCATACAATATATGTAGCTTTTGTTGTTAGAAGCAAAGTTCTTTCTGTGCTTTAGAAGTAATGCATAAAACTCATTAAAAATGAGTAAGAAAAAGAAAAAAAATAAATAAAGAGTAGCTAAGAACAAATTTTACCTCTATCCATACCTTTGGACTTCGCCTTGTTTGGATGAGGAGAAAATGAGTGGAGTAACCAGTTTCTCTGTGGGAGTTCTCTTTTCATACTGAGGACTAACCTTCCTTGCTCTCTTACTAGCCTGCATGTCTTTGCTGCTTCAGTTTTCTTTCCACAAAGGCCACATGACGAAAACAAACCACAGGCTCCAAGTTTGACATATGATTTAAGGATGTATTCGGGTTCAATCCTGAAAATGAGGCCCGTCAAATAACTCGGTTCGATATCCAAATTAGCAGCCCATTTTCCTTCGGCTTGGATGGGCCCATTGTTATGAAATTAGACCGGCCTGAATAACTACAACCCAGGGCTTTAGTTTGATTCCAAACACACTCTAAGCAACTGTGAATGACTCATGAACTGATCATAAAACTGGTCCCAAATAACAATTTGGTGTACCACCTGACGATCATCGTCGCGTGTAATGATCCGGTTTACATAGGGTCTCAAGTCCTTTTTTTCTCTAAGAAGAGACTGCAACTAAATTGAGTTTCTGCAACTCTATTAGAAACAAAATTAGTGATAACAAAGGACTGTCTCGATAATGCATGTATGTGGATAAGTAGATATTTATCACTTGGTCAATGACAGACAGCTTTAGGGAAAAGAGTTGAGAACAAGAAATTGGAATCACCATTCGTTAACAAAACAGTAGGTTACTAGCTTCTCTGCATTTTCTTTAAAAATACCATCTCTGTGGAACTTTGCTAGTGGTACTTTCTTAGTTTCATGCCCTTTTTTTCAACTCATTTGTGATTGCAGAGCCTAAGTCAAAAAGGTGAAAGGAAAGAAGAAAGTCAGAAACCGTGTAAATGGAAGTCAAGCAAATTCTATATTATTGTCATAAACCCCAATGGATTTATTTAAAGCACTATTTATGAAGTATTGATGATTTGTTGGTGTATGGAAATTTCTCCATTAAACCAGTTGGGTGGATTTTATCATGGCATTAAGAAAGTTGCAGAGGAGGTACGACCAACTGTGAGTGGAAATTATTGTAGATTTTAAAGTCAAATGTCGATTAAAAAGGATGAAGCACCATGTTTGTGTTGGAGTCTGACATAAGAATTGACTCCTACAAGCTTTAGACTTCAAATATCAACGTAGTGAGTCAAGGTCTTAGTGGAATGTGGTGTTAGATCGTTGAGACTTTAGGAAAAGGAGGAAAAAAAAGTGCTGAAGCATGTGTCACTGACCTTTTGATCTTCCCAAATATCAATATTTTATAAACGTCATTTGAGAGCCAAAAGGCAAAAGGGTTCACATTATTCAGCTTCTAAATTTTAATGGGGGTGTCAACATTCTCCACTCAGAACTATAAGTTGTGGTTCATTAGTATGCATGTTTGAGATTTTTTCGTTGACCGAGGTTTCACCTGATTAATATTCGGGACATGTGAAAATCTTCTAATCTATACATACTCCGTTACTTATTTTTTGAGGTGGATTCTTGACCGCCACTCCAACTCCTCGGAGGTTTCTACATTTGAAAGAAAAAAAAAACTTGTCTATCTTAGAGGAGCTTATCTGCCTTAAATTCTGAAATTCATATAGTTGAATTTAATATATAGATGCAGAAATAAAGATGAATAATATTACGTAGAAGCCCACTGACTACTTTATTTTTTAATGAATTGGTTTGTGATATTTATTTATGATTCTGAAAAGGTATATCAAATAAAACTAAAATGTTGTTCCTAAGATGAAGCAATGTGGGTTAAGATGATTAGGACACTTTTATAGATGATCAAAAACAGCCTCTAATACGAAGAGTTGAATGATGAGAAGTATAAGGTACCTTAAAGAGAAAGATCCATTAAAAACATAATCGAGATGATAAGATGTGATATATTATTAAAATATTTTAAATGCATAAAAAAATAAGCTCACAAAATGCAACCAACATCTTAAATGTAAGACCATATATGTCTTCGACCTTTTTACTTTTATCCTATTAAAATTGATAATCTAATGAAATTGTTATTCTCTCTCTCTGTTTTCTTCCACAAATAAAGGGTTTGAACTCTAAAAATGAGGAAATGAGTGAAAATACACCACAGTGACCAAAATGATCGATTCTCCATACACGGGGTTTAGTGGGAACTAACTAAAAAGAAATTAAAAAATCACCATAAAAAACAAAACTTAAACATAAAGAAACAAGGGATGGAAATAAAACAATCACCTTAGAATGCAGTGTATTCTTGTAATTCTAGTGTTCTTCCATTTGATTGGATAAAGAACATAGATTATAAGTAGAAAATGTAAAAGAATGTCACCGTGAACGAGCTATAGCATGCAAATTAGAAGGCAAATGAAGACCCCAAGAGATTATTTTAGTGGTTGAGACATAAGATTTAGGATTAAGATCTTGAGTTCAATCTTTGATAATTTCAATGAAAGACCACTCTCTGTGGAATAGGTATAGAGTAAAGTCTGATCGTTTGAATCCGGCATGCATGTGTAGAGAGACATGCATATATCCTGAAGGACTAGTCGGACGAGACAACTGAACACTCCGTCAAACATCAATCAACAACAAAATTAGAAGATTAGAAAAGAAAAACCAAAAACCCCTTCAAAGCTAAGACTGGACACTTGAACTCTTTGCTCTTTGCAAAATATTATAAACTCTTCTGAGACCAAATAAACTCACTTTCCAAGGAAGAAGAAGATAAAATTTGTGTAAGTTTTGATGGCTCTCAGCCATTCATTTTAGTTACCGTTTGAAGAAAATCCCACCTCGCAGCTGAGTCTTTTTCACATCATTCAAGGAATATATATATGTATGAATCTTCTAACAGCTGTGATAACTACACTTAAAATAATAAACCACATCTTCTTACAGCCATTCATTTGTATGAACTTTCAGTGAATAGTTGCCAAATATCACTAGAGGAGAATGTCCAAACCATCCTTTTCTGCTTTTCCGATTTCCCTCACTAATTAAAAGTCTAAAACCACCACTTACGTCGAGGCTTTGAACCCCCTCAAAGGAGAGTGAGCAAAGCAACTGGGTATTGTGTCCTTTATAAACTTCTATATCTTCTTCTAAATTTTTAATGTGAGATTCGTTCGCAGCAGCTCTAAATCTCCTCTCGAATGAGGCTCTCCAACAGAAAGAATGACACCGGTCATCTCATTTTCTTAGGAGATATCTTGAACCCACATGAGGTAATCTGAGACTTGAATGTAATATCACTTATTAGGACCTGAACTTCCAGCACAAAAAACTAACATATTAAGTAGAGTGACTCAAATCTCTCTACACTTCTAATGTACGTCTCATTCACAGCAACCTCATCAAGCATTACACTTGTTGTTGTTATATTAAGTAAGCTCTAATTACCTCATTAATCCACCATCTCAGACTATGGTTTTGTCCTCACTACCTTTACCTTTACCTTTACTCACGCCTCTAAAGTCACCTCTAAAGGCCTAAAGTAATTAAGAGACGTGTTTATCTCTTAATGGCTACTTCTTAATCATAATTCCATGCTAATTAATTAAATACTACCCCACCAACATACTTTTCTCACATCTTGACACGTGCCCGTTGCTTCTGAGATAGCCCTCCTCTGTGCAAGCCACCTGTACTCATACACAAACCACAGCCACCAAAACCGTGAGAGATGCTCGACACTTGTAAGCGGTCGATTTGGATTGAGAAGCGAGAGGGGAAAATCAACGGTCCAAAATTCTTTGAAGCGACCTTTTTTCGTTTTCTTATCCTCTTACAGGTGGGACCGGAACCTAGGGAGGCTAACAAGGAACTTATTCGGCAGTATCAACTATCAATTCTCAAACTCTCAAGATTGTTCAGCGATTTAAAAAGATTTAGATTTTTTTTATTTAATATTTAGCATTTAGGATTTATTAGATTTCATGCACTAAGACAGAACATATGCATGAGAATATTATATAAATAAACAAGTCTCATGAAACTCTAATTCAAACCTAATAACTATAAAGTTAATTGATTAAGTATATTAATTTAAGATTATGAAATTAACATAAGAAGTAAAATCTTATTTAGTTTTAAATTTATCTTAACATTTTATCCTAACGACCTTAGTATTAGTCCTTCAAAAATCCTAAAATAGAGCTATACTTTTTTTTATGACTAAGGTGTCACATCTCTTAAAGTGCATGATTAATTTTTTTTTTAATAACTGAAATATCCAGAGCTTTTTACAGCATTCAACTAGTCTTTATGATATATGCAAATCATTTTACCCACACATGATGGACAAAACTAAAAGTGACACTTAGTATAAGATGAGATTCAAATTCAGACTCTTAGTTTTTTGAAATATATTTCTGACTAATACATCAACTCCTATTTTCACTAAAAAAAATTATTTTTGATTTCATCATTTTTCAGTAAATCGGTAAATGGATTTAAGTTAAGGCTCAAGCTCAGGTTCAGGCTTAGGCCTTTTAATTACAATTGGAGACCAAGTTCAAGCAGACCTAAAATCCAAGAAAGTCTACCCGAGTTGCAGGCCTAGTGAGAGTGACTATAAATTCAAGTATTCAAATGATTCTATTCCCATATACAAAAAGAAAACTGTATGAGAGAGTGGTGATTCCATTCTTATATTTTCAGAGTGGTGATTCCAATCTTATATATTAAACGGAGTGACTCTTTTTATGTTGAGGAGAAGTTGACTCTACAAAATCTCTTATAAACAAGAGTAGAAATTGACCATAAAACTATTTTTTAAAATGGTTGTTGAACCAAATGACAAAGTGGAATGGTTGATTTTGCATTCATATATTTTTTATGAAATGACTAAAAATTTCAAATAAATTGAAGTTCAATATTTAATTAATTTAAAGGGTTTATTTGTTGAATTAATGTGTGAAAACATACCATGTCTCGATTTTAAAGCGTAAAAAAATGTCAAATGGGCATCTGCTCTCTATTCCAAGATTTACATTATAAAAGGATCCTCATCATCAAATTAGGTTGCTCAAATGCTTTAAAAGATAATTTTAGAAGGGAATTTTTTAAAAGAAGTCTCAATCTTGTTGTTAAATTTGAAAAAAAAAATTGTCATTTTTTATATGACAAGAAATAATCTAAAATCTTTTATATGTGTTTTAATTCTAACACTTATTATATAGATTTTAATCTATAAAAAAGATCTTGTGACACATGGTAGAAAATTCTTTCTCACTTGATATTTGGTATAGTCCAAGAAATCTTTGATGTATCCATGACTTCTCAAATTACTTATAATTTGTTGAAAGACACTTTATTTAAGAATCCTTAAACAATATTCTCTTTTGAAAATTCTCTTTCAAGATTTGTTAAATTCTTCCTAAATATAATAGTGTAAATTTTAATGATAGTGCTAGTTGCAAAGAATATTTTAATTAGATTTATAAGCATAACCATTGCATGGTGTTAAATTTGAGTGTTCAACAATATGATTTAAAAATGTACAAGAGAATTTCCTGTGTATTTTTTAAAAAACATCATATTCATCTTATATTTCAAATCTTCAATAAAAAATAACTTTGAAAATAGTTTGAAATATAAAGTAAATCATGAATTATAAGAGAAATCGTCAATGTAAAATTGCTCGAAGGATTGAGAAAAATGATGCAGAAAAAATATTATAAAAATTATGATTAAAACATTCTTATTTTTATAAAAAATAATATATATATACTTTACAACACGTGGCAAAATAGTAATATTAAGAGGGCAAGTGAGAGAGAGTGATGATGCTGAGTGGGATGGATGGGATGGGATGAAGCAGCACCCACTAATTAACTGACCATTTGATTTTTAGATTTTGAATGAACAAAAAGGAGCAACTTGTGGCTGAGAATTAACCCTCTCTCTGCCTACGTGGCATTCCGAGCTCGATATACGAGGCCCAAATAGACCAGTCATCTACTCAACCTTCCACCTTCTACCACCGAAAACCGCTCTCCGATCGACACCTCGCCGAAGCCGCCTCCTCTCCCACTCTGCTTTCGCTTTCCAGAAAAGGAAACTAATGTCGCCCGATCCCGCCATCAAACTCTTCGGCCAGACGATCCCGTTTCCGTTGCATGATGGAATTACGACCGCCGTAGCCGTAGATGGAGACGGATGGGATGATCTTGAAGCCTCATCTCCGCAGGAGAAAAGACCCAAAGAAGCCCAAGGAGAAGAACAAGAGAAGAAGGTAATTAGGATCCGAAGACCCACTTGGAGTTCTTCTTTTTCTCGGTTCCCTTCGATGTTGTCACTGCGTGATCTTCGTTCTGGAGGCTACTTTTTTCTAGCTTTCGGATCAGTTTTTCTTTGCTCCGGGATTATCTTTCTTTTTTGGTTTTCTCGAAGGGTTGAATTTTTGGTGATATAAGATAACTTCACTTGTCGGAGTGTTAGCTTTCTTTGGAAATTTAGATTGCTCTTTCAATTGGCTGAAGGATTTCCGCATAATTTCTGAGAAGATAGCAATTTGATTTTTCTTGGAAACTCTGAATCCATGGTTCTCAAAATTTCCATTTTTCTTTGATTTTTAAGAGTTCCGACGATGAATTGAGTTTGAATTTCCAGTACTTTTTTCGGCTATGAGGTATTATTTGATTTGGTTTTTTTATTTTTTTTAAATAAATTTGATTTTGGCTCTACAGTCTCGAGAATTTTTGCCGTTGCTCGGCTTTGCATCGTAAGGCTCAAATTTTAGCACAGTATTTTACTATTTTTGGTCTTGACAGGTGGAAAAACTTTTACTAATATTAAGTCATTTCAGGTCATTTAAAGCTCAGATTTTTATTTTAAAAAATAATTTTTCCCTAAAAAGTTCTAAAATTTTAGCTGAAAAGAACAGCCTTATCAAAACATTAATTTTTAAATAAATTTTACTTTGTGAAATTATGTATTTCTCCTTCTCAAACACCAAAAAGTTTTAACAAGTATTTCAGATTTTGGCCAATTTTTATTAGATTATATCTCTTTGATTTCGCTGCTCTTATTTTATTTAATTTTTTGATATTATTGCCTCTAAATGTTTTAGATGCAATTTTGGTGGTTGTGTCCTAATTTTTTTAATGGGTTTTTTTATAAATACATATATATGGATATCCATGCATCTCTCGTTGATGAAATACGATCACATAAATACTTTCTATCATTCAATACCTTTTCTTACTATCACTCTTAAGTGAAGATATAGACATCCACAAATTCATGAGAATTTCAAATTTTAATTTAAAATATTAATTAGTGATCAAATTAACTCTAAACTTGAGAAACACCAAGACAAAAAGAAAAATTAACCGTTTAACTTATTCAAATGTCAAAAAGGTGAACACCTTCCAATATGGCTTTTCAGAAGTACAAAATATCCACAAACAAAAGAAATTCTCATTTATTTTACCCCTTTCAGCTGGGCTAGGGTTATCCCATGATGGGTCATTTGTATCTGGACGAACACAGATTTACAATTTACTGTTTCAGTGTTTTCATTGTCCTATCCCTCGTCATGATCCTATGTTTGTTCCTCCAATTAAAAAATTCTATGATAAAAGAGCAAACCACCAGTTTCAACCTTGAAAGGAAGAGCTTAATAGGGTTTCCACCTTCATTGTCTACATCACAGAATTGGAAGGGTACAAGTTTATGGTATGCTCCATTTAGGGAAAGAGGAAAAAAATACTGTTTCTTTTGAAAGTTGAAATGAAAGAAAAAAATTACTGTTACAATCATTATCAGTACGAACAAAAAAGTGATTCTTCACACCAAACTACCTCTTATGTTCAAATTTTGGCAGCAACATCTATTATTATCTTATCTTTCAAAAAAAAAAAAATTATCTTGTTTAAAATGTTAAAACAATCATTCATGAGGTTACTATTTATTAGTAGTTTTAACTAGCATTCTTGGATTTCGTCTCTCCTTTTAAGACGAATCTTGAAATCAGCTCACCTTAGTATTGTGTGACTCTCAATAATTTAGCTTTCTCCCTTTCAATTCAGGCTGAATCTAATGTGGAGACAACCGAAACTAAGGAGAGAGAGCAAACAGACCCCATTTCTATGTCGGAAGAGTCAGCAGAGCCAGCCACAACTTCAGTGACAAACAGTAGCCCACAAACCCCATCAGTTGAGAAGGAAAATGCAAATACAAATGCTCCAAAACATGACGAAGGAGAGAACGAAGCGAGTATCTCAAAAGAGAAGGCTATGAAGAAGCCTGATAAAATACTGCACTGCCCTCGCTGCAACAGCTTAGAGACCAAGTTCTGCTACTACAACAATTATAATGTCAACCAACCTCGGCACTTCTGCAAGAACTGCCAGAGATACTGGACAGCTGGAGGCACCATGAGGAATGTGCCAGTTGGAGCCGGCCGCCGCAAGACTAAGACTTCTTCTTTGAACTATCGGCACATAAGTGTGTCCGAAGCTCTCCAAGCAGCTCAAAATGGCATCCCTGAAGCAACTCATCAACCTCCTCTGAAACCAAATGGTACTGTTCTCAGTTTCGGTTCAGATGTGCCTCTCTGTGAATCAATGACATCTGTTTTGAACATCGCAGAGAAAACACCGACGAATTGTCGTCGTAGTGGATTTCATCATCATACAGAAGAACAGAAATTTCCCAATTCTTGTGAAGGCTGTGAAAATGGAGAGGAGCACTCAAGTGGGTCCTCAGTCACAACCTCCAATTCTGCAGAGGGAAATCAGGCAAATTTACAAGAGCATGCACAACATAATTGTCAACCATTCCCTCCCCAATTACCATGTTTTCCTGGGGCTCCTTGGAGTTATCCGTGGAATTCAACTCAATGGGGCTCTCCAGTAGCACCCGCTGCTTTCTGCGCTTCAAGTTTCCCAGTATCCTTTTACCCCACACCCGCATATTGGAACTGCATCACAGGCACTTGGACCGTCCCCTGGCTATCACCCCCTCCTCCTTCCAATGCTGGATCCTCAGGATCCTGCACCAATTCTCCTACCTTGGGCAAGCATTCTAGAGATGGAAACATGCTTAAGCAAAGCAACTCAGTGAAACAGGAAACAGTTAAACAGAACAACTCTGAGAGATGTCTTTGGATTCCCAAGACACTGAGGATTGATGACCCTGAAGAGGCTGCAAAGAGCTCGATATGGACAACATTGGGGATTAGGAATGAAAAGACTGACACAGTTACTGGTGGAAGACTTTTCAAGGGGTTCCAATCAAAGGTGGATGATAGGAAACATATGACTGAGAGATCTCCAGTCTTGCATGCCAACCCTGCTGCATTGTCACGTTCACTTAAGTTCCATGAGAGTTCACAAGTTGGAACAGATCAGTCAGAAAGACATGATAGGAAACATATGACTGAGAGATCTCCAGTCTTGCATGCCAACCCTGCTGCATTGTCACGTTCACTTAAGTTCCATGAGAGTTCACAAGTTGGAACAGATCAGTCAGAAAGACATGATAGGAAACATATGACTGAGAGACCTCCAGTCTTGCATGCCAACCCTGCTGCATTGTCACGTTCACTTAAGTTCCATGAGAGTTCACAAGTTGGAACAGATCAGTCAGAAAGACATGATATGTTGATATAAACGTTTGGAGCCCTTGACTCATTCAGGCAAGTATAAACCACTGAGCTTTTTCCAACAGGGTGGTGGGACCATTATTTATGCATAGGATTTAAGTCTGAATGATCACCTTGGCATCATGCTAGTGTGAATTAGTACCAGAGTATGAGGAATATATCCAGTTACCTCACCAGAAGAGCAAATCTCAGAGAGCTCAAATGGTTAACGGTTTCAGATCTTTTGTAGCATTACAAACATGAACTCTTTTTAAGTAGTTCTAATGGTTTGTTTGAGTTTGTTTTTTTTAATTGCATGTATATATCAAAGAGAGAGAGATTCTCATATGTATTAAAATAAATGTGAATCCAAGCTCTTTAAGCTATTTCTCACTTTTTGAACCAGAGTATGGCGACTGACTGGCATACTACTGTTGGTGTGTAGATAGGAATCCACTGGTGTGTCGATCTGAAAACTAGAATTATATAACCTCTATGAGGCTAAAGTCGATCCCTAGTGCTTAAAGATAAAGGGAGCTAACTGGAAATAAAGTGGACATGGAACAAACAAAAGAAAAATGGTTCTTCGAGGTCATCACTATTGTGCAGATAAACATGAAAGTTCAATCAGAAAATAACAAGCGTCCATGTTTTTCAAGTTCCAAAGACTTGGTCTCTTTGAAACAGATTACCAGGGTAAAATATTGTGGTAAAAACAGCACCTTCAGAAGAATTTTTCTCCTCTCATCATCACATATTGTCTGATTCCTTACAAGAGCATTTCCAACATTAAAAATCTCATGTGTCTGGATGACTGATAGGGGACAAATTTCAATTTGAAGTTCACAAATAACATATTAAATTTGAACGCAAAAATGAAAATGGGTACAGTGGCTCTAAGCACTGTCATCTCTGCTCCTCAACAGACCATCTCAGCAACCTTTTTATCAGTAATAAATTCTGAGCACAGTTTACAATTCGAAGTCAATAATTTGAAATTAATGGATCTAGATCTTTCCCCCCATTTTTTCTATAAGATAAATGGATTCAGATCTTCATAACTTCATGTCCCTGTTGGTGAAGTACATGGATGTAGAATACTCTTCTCATGGAATCTTCAAGACTCAATCCACTTTGTAGAAGTTCAAGCATTCGAACTTCCAGTTCATATAATTTTGCCCCTTTGTCCTTGTACTAGTCCCTCTCTAAAGATTTCATAATGGACACTCCTGTAATTTTACTCATGTACAAGACTATAAATTTCGCCTCTAGTTGGAGAATACCACATTCCAACATCTCTTCCAATATTTCATTGTTTCCTTCCATATGTCTAAGATTTGGGGTTTCAATCCTCAAAGTTAATAATGTTCATCAGTAAGACAATAGAGCTAGCAAAATAAGAACCATGGAGAATGCTTCTGTCTAAAACAGTACAAAATTAGGAAAAGCGTGAAGAGATATTTAGTGGGAGAATTGAGGATCTAAGAAGTTCTAAGAAGAGCACTGTTTGCATGCCATGAGAGGGGTTCACAACAAGTAAACAGTTCCAATAACAATTTTATCAAATGATAATCCAATAGTCTAACAGCTATGTTAACATGGATCCTTTGAATTGGCAAATTAGCCTCTTAGAACATGTTTGAAATTGCACTCATCCTCAAAAATTAGAACCTGGTCATCCATGGCCACACCTCCATTATCCATCCCAACTCTTTCTCATCATCATCTCCATAACATCCTCTTTCATTTTCGGTTGTCCATCCATCCATCACCCTATTATCATCCTACTAGAGCAATTAGATGTTAATTATGTGGCTTCCAACCACGCTCAATAAACACAAATAAAGTGCAATTCCTAGCTACATGACCAAGGGCAAGGAAAGGTGACGAACTGATGAAGGTGATCTTGGAGTGAATGGCTTTGATTATTTTGCAGGTTTATCTGAGATCAACTGCTGTATTTGCTCCTGGTGTGAGCTTTAGAAATAAATATAGATCAGCTCTACTCTTTAATGGGAAGCTAAAAATTTTCTTGCCCCTGATAGGTTTAAGGATAGGTTTGAGGATGTTCAATGGGAGCTACATTTAACAGAGGAAGGAAAGGTAAATGTGAAACTCTCTTAGGTGGAGCCAGAGAGAGTAGACAAGAATAGAAGCAGAAAGGAGATGGAGGAGGCTAGAAAAATGAAGATCCAGACTGCAGCACGGTGGTCACTGAAAAATATGGCTGTTCAATCCACAGTACCAATACTGTTACAAAAACAATTAAATATCTAAATCTGACGGAATTGGATCACCTGATTTTGTGGTCCATTTATACACTGAGGTGATTGAGGCTTTGCAACTGGTGGGTGGAATAGTTGTCAGTCAAAAACTTGTAGTGGTTGGACTACTGCAGCTATTTGATCATCAAAAGTTTCTTCCAGCATATAAGGACCATGGTTCAGCTTTGATTGTTTATTTCTGGCTGTGCATTACATGGCTCTGGCAGTTGTAGTCACTTTAATATATACCAGTCAGGGCCTAACAAATGAATGGTCTAAATCACCTCGCCCTATCTTGTTGACGGAGATGTTTTATTGCTCTTCTCCAAGAATTATTGCATGTTTAGTTGTTCTGTTATTTGCAAAATAAAGTCTAGACTGAAGCACCATAGCAATATTGATATCTGGTACATTCCATGCGGTAATGCTTCAAGAATTTCAGAGCATTTTCTATGGACACAACTTTCCATAGTAGTTAACACACAGGCACCTGCAATGCGGGCAGGTGTTGCAGATTTTTGTTTATGGCTTCAAATGTACTACATGAAAGAGAACAGTGAGAGAAGGGGGAGCAGAAGTTGGAGGTTTCAGATTAGCTATTGGACTAAGCATGTAGGAGGGTGATCAAAGAAGGATCATTGTTGTCATCTTCATAATAAATTGACTTACTCTAGCATGGAATTTTGCATTTGCCATGTTAATTGAAAGTGCAAAAGTTGAAGAGGATTTTACAAAATAAAAACATGAGGGGGGTTTTACTAATATCCAGAAAATTCATACAGGTGGGAGGAAAAAAACATCCTTCCCAAAGTTGTCAACTTTTGCTAGGCTGTTGGCCTCGGCAAGATTCTTACAGCAGATAGCATTCACAAAAGGCATCGTATTATGGAGTACCGAGAAAGGATGAAAATAGGAATTAACACATCAAAGAGGCTTAACAATAAAAAATAAAAAAAGAGGAAGAAGAAATCAAGAAATGTTGCCCATGCTTGCTTAGACATTTACATAGGAAATTAAAGGACCGATCCAAGAACTAAAGTACTACAATCACAACGTTATGGACTTGTGGGAACTGAAACAGCCCATATGTGAAGAATACAAGTGCTAGCATACGATGCAGTAAGGGGAAGACCGACAGACTTTTGAATAAAGGGGTGAGAAATCAGAAATAGATGCTAGATTGCAACATGAGGAGAGTTTGTTGCTGATTATAATGATAATGACAATGCATTATTAAATTTTCATTAGCAAAAGAGATCAAGCCAAATCATAAATCTCTCACCATGCAATTCAATTCTTTTCTAGAATGAAGTTAGAACAATAATTAGTGGTTAAAAATCAGTAAGCAGTATGGAATGGATATTGCCATTTGCACTTAATTTTGATGAAATACAAATTGCCCAGATATCAACAGAAGTGTCTCAAGATGGAGAACTCCCTTAAGGCTAATCCTCCAATTTGTATGTGTTTTCACAATCAGAGAAGTTTGTATGTACCATGATGGAACACAGGAACATAAATATATATACGAAAAAGCTAGGCTTCTAATACATTTCTTTTCCTCATTTCTTCCTATCAACACAATAGTCATATCTAAATCTATATGGAGGGATAGAGGGAAGGAATTATGCACTTAAATTGATCGTACTCACAACGAGGATGGCAATTTCTCATCAAGGATGTGCAGGCGCATCTCAACCAAGCGGTCATTGAATTCACCATTGCTGGCCTTCAACATTTCAGGCAGACGCATGGAGAAGCCGTGCTGGAGGAGGAGCCGGTGGCGAGGCTTGATCCTGCCCTCAAGGCTAAAAGAGAAATAGTGGGGGAAATTGCGGAGCTCCTTAAGGTCGCCCTTCATCTCATTGAGGAAGTAGTCAACTTTGGGGCGAAAATTGTTGTGGATGCTGAAGGTGAACAGGCCAGGGGAGCGAAGGACCATGCGGACGGCCTCATGGAAAGAAAAGCCAAGGCTTTGGAGATATTGGAGCTTGGGGATGAGGGTGGCCTCAACGCTGGAGACGAGAAGGAGGGTGGTCTGGCAGGTGATGGCATGGGAGCCGACGAAGCCAAGACGGCGAAGAAAGTAGAGTGTGGGGCGGAGCTGGAAGGGGACGCTGGAGACGAGAAGGCGCGGGCAGCGAGTGATGGATTTTCGGAGGTCGTGGAAAGGAATGGAGGCTTCATGGAGGAGGAAATCGAAGACTGGGTAGAGATGGGAGTCAGGGGAGCAGGTCAGCAGTTGGGGGTGCATGCTCAAAATCCGGCCCATGTCCGACCGGTCCATGCCGAAGGAGTAGAGGCATTTCTCGACGGATTTGAGGGAATCAAGGGAGGCAGAACGCAAGTCCGGGTTCTTGGCCAAGGCTTTGGAGGAGTCGACGTTGAGGTGGCGTTCCAGGTAGAGGAGCTTCCGTCGGAAAAGAAGGCCCGAGTCCTGGCCTACATGGGTTTGAGTTAGGGTTTGGATTTGGGTTTTGGAGGAGCGTCCAGATCTAGCAGAATTAGCAGCAGGAGAGCTATGGCTATTGTTGGGGTAGTGAGTTTGAGAGTGGCTTTTTCCTCTTGAAGGAGGCAGCAGTAATGATGGATTTTGGGGGAAGAGCTGCGGCCGGAGTATCATTGCCGTCGTCCACATCGCCCTCTTCTACTTCTTCTTCTCTGATCAAACATGGAGGGCTGTGGCCTAGCGATTCCTCTGCTATCTGAAATTATGGATTGGATTACGTTTTTCTTCTCTTTCATGCGTTGCCGGTGAACTGCTGATTAGAGAAAAAAAATATCTGAGATAATTCTTTAATTAAAAATGCGAAGTACTATTATACTTAGCATATGATAATTTATTATTTGATTATATTTTTTATATTTGTATAATAAAATATTTCTATAAATGGCATCAAAGAGGTTAAAATATCGGAGAATACCATCGGGTTTTTTAACCTGGTATATATCAGCCGATACATCAGTAACGAACATACTGTTGGAAAATCGAAAATATCTGCCGATATCCTCGGCCACCATATCGGTTGATATATTTAAAATCAGCTGATTTGATTATTTTATTTTTAAAAAAATCACCTTATTTGGCCGTATCTCGGTCCAATATCGTCCAACCAAAATTGATTTTGGACGGAAATCAAAATGATTTTGGAGTAGTTTCGGAAAAACCATGTGCTCAAAATCGACCCCGGACGAGGTCTATGGGGATGGGATCACCAGTAAATATTTGACAATCAGACCCCATAAACCTAATAATTTTAGCAGTAATTTGAACATCTAAATAAGGAGCCACACATTCTATTGTCTACAATTTTTTAATCTTTTCATAATTTTATTAATAATTTTGTAAAATCCTAATGTTTTAACTTCAAAATAACATTTGAACATGTAAATGACCGATATTTAATAAATAAAAAAATTACACGCCTAATAAGCCCATAATTTTCTGCATTTTCTATAATTTTTTTGGATTTTTTTGAAAAAATTAAAAAATAAAAAATAAATCGGATGAGAAAGAGAATGACATCGGTCGAGATATTGGCCGATATATATCAAATCCGATTTTTAAACCCGTGAATGGCATCTTACTTGGGTGAAAAGAAGTTGTTGATTTACTTCTTTTCCTTTTGTTTTGATTTTCGCTTGTTGAGCTTTCTTCGATTTATTCGAGTTGTGGATTTTTTGTTTATTTAGTTTCTCTCTTTTATATTTGTATTTGTAATTCTGATGCCTACTTTTCTTATAATATATTAATATTTTTAAAAAAACATACTAAGTGTATGAAAAAAACTTGTTGATTCACTTGACTCAAAGTTGAACGAGGTGAGTCAACTCAGGACTTGCTTGAGTCTTTTTCAAATTTTTAAATAATAAGCAATTTAAATAATGTTATCTAATTTTATTTTTAATTAGGTAACCTTTACACTCGCTTACTACTTCCATTTTTATTTCTTTAATTTGCTTTATCATTTTGAAAAAAATATTTATTTTATTATTATTCTACACATTTATCTTAATATAGATATGTTTATAATTATTATTTGTTTACTATTTTTATTCACTATCCTACATTCACCACGTAAGGTAAGCATTGCAGATCTAACTGTTGTTCTAGTTACAATTTTTTTGATCCATGTTAAATTCTTCTATTATACATACTTCATTATCTTATTTTTAGACTTTATTTAATGAAATGGAAAATTAAATATTATAAATTTTAGATTAGTGAAAAAATTGAATGCATTATTTTGTGATTATTTATTATCATGTAATCATTTATTCTATCAAATTGTCATATATTTATATAGGATATGATACACTTATATTTTTTATAATAAGGGACACCAACATTTCAAAAAATCAGTATATTATTTTAGTATAAAACTATAAATAGTTGAGAACTTTCATTTTGACCGTTTAGAGCCTTAGCCAAGCTTTCATTTTAATAAGCTCTAAGAGGGATTCTTCCTCGGTTCATTTACAGGTTCAAAAATATCAAATATGAAATTGAATTTTAGGTTGGGCTGAGCCAAGTTAAACAAGGGCAGAGTTTGGCTTAAAAGCATGAATTGAGTCAACTTAATAGAAACCTGATTTTATTTAATGAGTACTATGTACTATTATAAAATCTTATGTAATATATAATTGATATATTTTCTAAAATAATAGAAACAAATCTATTTTGGGCCCAAAACCGTATATTAGATAAGCCCATACATGCATTTGGGGTTTGAATTTGGCTCGAATCTCACTAAGTACCGGGGGTAGAAAATCGGCTGAACCGAGTTTTTGGCCGAATTTTGGTATTGGCTGAGATTTTTTCTCTCTCTTCTTTTTTTTTTAAAAAAAATCTCAGTGCCCTTTTTTTAAAAAAAATCATTTAAAAGAAATAAAAAAAATGTTGTTTTAAAAAAAAAAAATATATATATATATATATCGGCCGATATATCGACTGGGCCCACAACAGATATTTGTTTTTTTTTTAACTGGTCAATACGATAAATATCGGTCGATTTTTATACCCTGCTAAGTACAAATCTGTTCAGGCTTAGATTTGAACAAATCGGCTCAATTGACGTTTAGACATGGGCTTGGGCTCTTTAGTTGAAACTTGAAATAGGGGTATGGGCTCGTGTTAGCCTCAAACCTGGCCTGACATGTCTGAGTTACAACCCTAATCGAGATGCCGTGTAACGACCTAGCCCACAGACAGGGCTTGGGGTCCAACTCAGTGGAAATTGTCCGCTTTGGACCCACACGTGGGTACGCACACGCACGAGCCTGCACGAGTTTGCCTTTGGGCCGAGGTCCAAATACCCAGCCCAAAACACGTCCACTGGTTTGAGGGGGGGCAATCTCATATAAACCCCATGCGAAAGTCTGAAACTTTCGATGTGGGACTCTCTCCTTCCCATTCTACCGCACTCCCACTCTCTTCACTTGGGCCTGGCCCTTAGTGGACTCGGCCGTCTGGGCCAAGTCAGGGTCTCACAATCCACTCCTTAAGCCCAGAGCCGTCTCCGGCTCGACCCAATGAATCCAGTGGAAGGCAGTAGGCCCACATAGTCCAAGTGCTAAACTTGGCTCTGATATCATTTTTAACGACCCAACCCACAGACAGGGCTTGGGGTCCAACTCAGTGGAAATTGTCCGCTGGCCCACACGTGCGCACGCACACCCGCGAGTCCGTAAGGGTTTGCCTTTGGGCTGAGGTCCAGATGCCCGACCCAAAACGCGTCCACTTTTGAAGAGAGGGGGGGGGGGGGGGGGGGGGGGGGCGCAATCTCATATAAACCCCATGCGGAAGTCTGAAACTTTCGATGTGGGACTCTCTCCTTCCCATTCCACAGCACTCCCACTCTCTTCACTTGGGCCTGACCCTTATTGGACTTGGCCGTCTAGGCTGGGTCAGGATCTCACACTCCACCCCACTAAGCCTAGAGCCGTCCCCGACTTAACCCAATGAATCCAGTGGAAGGCAGTAGGCCCACACAGTCCGAGTGTTAAACTCGGTTCTAATACCACACGCCGATATCTTGGTAAATCCGAATTTTTTACCCTACGGGTCAAATATAAAAGTAGCTTTGAAAATTATCCAAATTAGTGGTGGTACCTTAGGCAAAAAATTAGAATTTAAAACTAAACCAAAGTATGTGTAGACACTATAAATTCTTTCAAAGTAGAAAACCCACATCCAATTCTTCTAAAATATCACTCACTAGCATAAATAAAAATCGATCGGAGATTTTGACCGAGAGAGATCAACGGAGAGGATGAAACTACATACAAAAATAAATAGATTATTGTTCAATAAAATGTGAGGGTTGGCTATGAGATTATTGTTTAGTTTATTATTGACATTACTAATTATCTAAATTATTTTTTATTTATGATATTTAATCTAATAATGTAGACATATTAAATGGACATTAGTTCAAATTTAAATAAAAGTACTCTCTGTGTCTCAATTTAGTTGTCTCGTGTGGATTTTTAAATTGTTGCAAAATAGTTGTCTCATTTATGTTAGAGTAACATAAAATGTGTTGAAATGAATATGATTTACCTCTTCATTATGATTTAAAGTCAAATTCAAGTTCCTTAAAAAATATAAATGTTTAAATGAGACAACTAAAATAAATAGGAGGGAGTAATATTTTACAAATTTAAATTTACTAAAAAATGTAGTCCACATGGAATTTACTTGATTTACATGGAAGAGAGATTTCCAGAGAGAAGCAACTGTCATCCATCAAAATGCACAGAAGATCGCCAAGAAGCATAGCGAATCGTGCGAGACGTTGTCATCCATCAAAATGCATGGAAGACCGCCAAGAAGCAGAGCGAATCGTGCGAGAGGCTGTCATCCATGAAAATGCACGGAAGATTGCCAAGAAGCAGAGCGAATAGTACGAGAGGCTGTCATCCATCAAAATGCACGGAAGATCGCCAAGAAGCAGAGCGAATCGTAGCGAATCGTAGCGAGAAGCTGTCATCCATCAAAATGCACAGAAGATCACCAAGAAGCAGAGCGAATCATAGCCAATGTTATTAGAACCGGACCGTCTAACGAACCGTCTTCAAGGTATTTGGGTTCAACCGCGGTAAAAGCCGGTAAAAGCCAGTCAAGTAGTAATATAATCTATTATATATAAAATTAAGTAAGGTATCTTTTACCAATAACATTAATATAAATATTAAAAATAACATTTAAACTCTGAATAATATATTAAAACGGTGAAAGATATGTGATACAAATGGTAATAAATATTTATATTTCAAATATATACATTTTCTAATTTAATTTTGAAAGGAAATAATTTAAAAAAATAAAATAAAATTTGTGGGCCGCGATCCGCGGCTCACAGTTTGTGGGTAAAAACCGCAGAAAACCACGGCTCTAACCGATTTTCTGCGGTTTTTACCTGGTTTTATGTGGTTTTTACCCAACCAGAACCGAACAGAAGCCGCTGCGGTTCTGGTCGAACCGCGGTTCGGTCCTGTTCTAATAACATTGATCGTAGCGAATTGTGCGAGAGGCTGTCATCTATCAAAATGCAAGGAAGATCGCCCAGAAGCAGAGCAATTCGTGCGAGAGGCGAGAGACGAGGATAATCATTACTGGAATAAGGCCGAGAACCTCAGGTGTGTCAATTAAAATTATGTATTCCTTGTTGATGGGCACATGTAAACTGTCTGGTTTTGTTTGAATTTATGTTTATTGAATAGTAGCAGGAAAGTTTCTTCAATGGCTAATTTTGATTAGGTTCGTTGGTTGGGGATGGACATTTGGAACAATGACATCATTCGTATTGCGAATGTGTGTAAGATAGAATTATTGATATCTTAAAAATCCATATTTGTTGGATTTCTATTGAAAGGTGGTGTTGATTCCCAATTTTGTTCTAGGTTCATTGGTTTGGGATGGACATTTAAATGAATGTTTGGTGGAATGGTGTATAAAATAATTTTGGCCTGGGTAAAAGTCTATGCATTGCATGTTGCGTCAAAAAGTTTTAGCAATGTGAATTTAGGTGAAATCCATGTTATTTGAATTTTGGATCAAAAGTGGTGCTAATGCCCAATTTTGGTTCAAGATCATTGATTGGTGGCGTTGCTTACAGTTGGATTATGTATATGGTTATGGATTGTCATATAAAAGAATTTCACATAGATGTTGAATCTATATTTGAAATGTGTGTCGATTCTCATTTTTACTTTAGGTTTATTTTTTGGTGAAGGACCTCCAAGCGACAATAAGATTGAAATGCATTTTTGTTGGATATTGAGACAAAGGAAGTAAGATGCCCCATTTAGTTTAGACTCTTTTGTTGGGGATGGGCATCCATACAAAACGTTGTGTATATGATATGCAACAATTTGAGGTAGGATCGAAATTCGTATTCATTGGACATTGAGGTGAAAGAGTGCAAATGCCCAACATTGGGAGATGATCAATGTCCATGCCCAAATTTGTTTAGATTCCTTAGGCTAGGGTGTATCCAAACGACATTATCATAAATGTGGTGTATGGCCATAGGTGAGAAAATGAAATAAAACTAAAATTTGTATTGGCTGGATAAAGAAAGATAAGGAGTAAGAATGCCCAATTCTGGTTTAGCTTTTTTGATTGGTGAAGGGCGTCCTTACGACAATATCATGTTTGTAGTTGAAATCCATGCATAAAGATCTAAAATAGAATTAAAATTTCATTTTATAGAATACTCAGAGTAAAGTTGTCTTGATGCCAATTTTGTTTGGTCTCTTTGGTTGGGGATGATTACCCAATGGACATGTTGTCTATGTGGCATAATGGCATATGTGAATACCAGATATGATTAGAATTTGGGTTCATTAAATATTGATGTAAAAGTCGGTGCGGATGTCCAACTTTCTTTAGGTTCATCGGTTGGCGATGTGCATTTTAATGGAAATATTGTATCTTTGGTGGATATACTGGGCGTGTCAATTAATATAATTTATTCCTTGTTGATGGACACATGTAAACTGTTTGGATTTGTTTAAATTTATGTTCATTGAATATTAACAGGAAAGATGTTTAAAAGTCCAATTTTGATTAGGTTCATTGGTTCGAAAAGACCATTTGAAACAATGACGTCAATCATATTGTGAATGAACATAAGATTAAATTATTGATGCTTAAAAATCCATATTTGTTGGTTTTCATTGAGAGGTGGTGTTGATGTCCAATTTTAGTGGGGGTTCACTAGTTTGTGAAACAGCTTATAAAATAATTTTGTCCTGGGTATAAGTCTATGCATTACATGGCGTCGAAAAGTTTTAGCAATGTGAATTTAGGTGAAATCCATGTTATTTGGATGTTGGATCAAAAGTGGTGCTAATGCCCAATTTTGGTTTAAGATCATTGAGCGAATCTCAGAGAGCACAAATGTTTGCTGGTTTCAGATCTTTCGTAGCGTTACAAGCATTAACTCTTTTTAACTAGTTCTAATGGTTTGTTTGTGTCTTTTTTTTAATTGCCATGTATATATCAAAGTGAGAGAGAGAGTCTCATATGTATTAAAATAAAATTGAATCCAAGCTCTTTCTCACTTTGTGCACCAAATTGGTGCATCACAGGTACCATCATTCCAGAGTTTGGCGACCGACTGGCATACTACTGTTGGTGTGTAGATAGGAACTGTCTACTAACTTCTTTCTAAGAAATGGGTCATTTTTATTCTTTAAAAAAAAAAAATCTTTGATTCTTAAGCTAAAAAAAACTCAAGTAGTAGGAAGCAATGACATGTATTAAACTCAAGTCAATTGCAAATGGTATACTAAATTACTAAGATTCTAGAGCCTGTAATCACAGCTTACCCACAGAAGCAACTACATTGTAGCTGGAGATAAAGAAGCGGGGAAAAGGAATGTCCTTCTTTGACCATTGCCGATCTGAAAAATAGAATTATAGAGACCTCTATGATGCTAAAGTCGATCACTAGTGCTTAAATATAAAGGGAGACATGGAACAAACAAAAGAAAAATGGTTCTTCGAGGTCATCACTATTGTGCAGATACATGAGGCTAAAGTTCTTTGAAAATAACAGTGATCCATGAGGCTAAAGTTCAATCAGAAAATAACAAGCATCCATGCTTTTCAAGTTCCAAAGACTTGTCTCTTTGAAACAGATTACAAGGGTAAAATCATAAATTCCTTTTCTCAAATATAGATCAGCTTTACTCTTTAATGGGAAGCTAAAATTTCTCTTGCCCCTGATGGGTTTAAAGACAGGTTTGAGGATGTTAAATGGGAGCTATATTTAACAGTGGAAGGAAAGGTAAATGTGGAACTCACTCAGGTGGAGCCAGAGAGAGTTGACAAGACTAGAAGCTGAAAGGAGATGGAGGCGGCTTGAAAAATGAAGATCCAGACTGAAGCACAATGGTCACTGAAAAGTATGGCTGTTCAATCCACACCACCATCACAGTCCAAGAACTATTGCTTGTTTAGTTGCTCTATTATTTGCAAAATAAAGTCTAGACCAAAGCACCATACCAATATTGATATCTGGTACATTCCACGTAGTAATGCTTCAAGAATTTCAGAGCATTCCCAACTTTCCATACTACTAAACACGCAGGTACCTACATCACGGGCAGGTGATGCTGATTTTTGTCGATGGCTTTAAATGTACTCCTTGAAAGAGAACAGTGAGAGAAGGGGGAGCAGAAGTTGGAGGTTTCAGATTAGCTACTTGGCCTAAGCATGTGAGGAGGGTGATCAAAGAAGGATCTCTGTGGTCATTTTCATAATAAATTGACTTACTCTAGCATGGAATGTTGCATTTGCAATTGGCATCTTCATTCAGTTAATGGAAGGGGCATTTTAATTGAAAGTGCAAAAGTTGAGGAGGGGTTTTACAAAATAAAAACATGAGGGGGTTTTACTAATATCCAGAAAATTCACAGGCTGGTGGGAGGACAAAACACCCTTCTCAAAGTAGTCAACTTTTGTCAGGCTGTTGGCCTCAGCAAGATTCTTACAACACAAGATATCATTCACTAAAGTCTAAAGGTACCGTCTTCTGATCAATGTCACGCCTTCTCTCAGGTCTTAAGTCTTTTTCTCCTATTTCTCATTTGATTGATTTAAATCAAATGCAATTCCAACTTAGCATTTCAATTAACTAAGTGTCCTATTTGGATAGGAGGCATTTTAATTTGATTAGTCTTTGAGGCATGTGCAAACCTTTCAATCTTACACATCTGGTAAGCAACTATAGGGTGTGATCTAAAGGGGTATTGAGCATTAATTGAACTCAAGACCTTCTTTTCATAAGAGAAACTTCTTGACCGTCAAGCTAATCTCCTCTTGGGTTACAACAATCGGTATTTTACTGATGAAAATGTGGTAAATTTGAAAATATCACAAGTGCACATGCTCAATATCCCTTGATAGAAAAAATAACTGTTTTTATCATTTCCTATAATAGAGGATGTCTACCTGTGAGACCCTGACCCAGCCCAGACGGCCTAGTCCACTAAGGGCCAGGCCCAAGTGTAGAGTGGAGTGGGAGTGTGTTTGTATGCTTGAGGGTGAAAATGAAGGTCCCACATCAGAAGTTGAGGAGTTTGAGAGGGGGTTTATAAGTAGTCTTGCCCTCCTCTTCCAGCAAGGACATGTTTTGGACTCGAACTTGAGTCGGGTCCGATCCAAAAATCGTGCGAGCTCGCACGTGTGCACGTGTATGCGCGTGTGGACCCAAAGCGGACAGTATCTTGCTGGATCGAGCCCCAAACCCTTTTTATGGGCCGAGCTGTTACAAATGGTATCAGAACAGAGTTCAGCACTCGGACTGTGTGGGCCTACTGCCTTCCACTGGATTCATTGGGTCGAGCCGGGAATGGCTTTAGGCTTAGGAGGGTGGATTGTGAGATCCTGACCCGGCCTAGACGGCCGAGTCCACTAAGTGCCAGGCCCAAGTGAAGAGAGTAGAGTGGGAGTGTGTTTGTGTGCTTGAGGGTGAAAACCAAGGTCCCATATCGGAAGTTGAGGAGTTTGAGACAGGGATTTATAAGTAGTCTTACCTTCCTCTTCCAGTAAGACCCGTTTTGCACCTGGATTTGGGCCGGGTCCGATCCAAAAATCGTGCGGGCTCGTGCGTGTGCACGTGTGTGCGCGTGTGGGTTCAAAGCGGACAGTATCTTGTTGGGCCGAGCCCAAAGCCCTGTTTATGGGCCGAACTGTTACATTACCTATCAAAGATTGTAGGATAAAAAAAATAGATGGTTGTATCCTGAAGTTTTTTTATTTTTTTATTTTTTTTAAATATGCAGAAAATTGAAAAAACATGGTATCGGCATATTTTGGTTAAAAATGAACATTTAATAAAATTTTGATATAGTAGCGAATGTCTTAAAAACTATTAAAATATGTAACAAATTAATAATCAATATATAATGAAATACATGGTACGAAATTCATGTTTACTAGCGTCTGCTAATGAACAATTTATTATTTTTAGAAAAGTCAAATTTTATAAAGATGTTATATTATTAAAAAATCACACAAATACTTTAAAAATTATATAATTATATTAAGGGTGCTTCATTTGATTTTATAAACATTTGTATAACATTTATTCAAAAATTTTCACAAGAAACCTAAAAATAGAAATTCTTAGAAAATCCTGATTCATGAATTAAAAAAAAAAAGTCAAAAAATTATACAAACATTTTTAAAAGTTATATCAATTACACTTAAAGAATTTACTTTTAAATTTAAATGAAAAACAATTGAAATAATATTTTTTTAAAATTTAAAAAATCTAGAGTAATACATATCACTATAAATAATATATATGGGCCTATTTTTTTAACGTTGTCCCACATCCTACTGAAGTTATATTTTCGTAAAAAAATAATTTATATCAATTTCGTTTCGTCTAGTATTTAAACACTGTGGCAGATGAGGACGAAACATGAAACACCAGTTTGGTGTCAGACTTTCATTCCACAAATGAAGTTCAGATTGGGTGATTTTCCACAAATTTCAATTATAAAAGAATAAATGTATTTGATCATTTAAATAAATTATGAATAAATCTGTAATATTGAATTAGAGATTAAAAAAATATTGTAGAGCCATTCTTATAAGCGATGTAAATGGAAATTTTTTTTGAAAGTTTAAACATTCGATAAATGAATTTGAATATAAATATTGGAAATATGTACAGAGTAAGGTCCTATTGATTTACTCAGTGTGTGCGAATAGAGGAGTTTTCACACACTTCGGAGGACTAGTCGAGTGCGACGCGTGGACACCTCCGGACCTCAATAAAAAAAAATAAATTTGAATTTGAATCTAATATTCATTTTCCTTCGAATGTGAATTTGAATTTAAATTATTTGAATTTGAATATTTACTAGTCTGAATAATAAATTATTTGAACTATATATATATAAATATGTTATGTTTCAATTATATAAAAATTAAACTCTAATATTTAGTCTCTCATGTTCTTACCATACCACCATCAAATTTATAATTAGAAGATATCAAAATGAGATATAATTAGATTTCACAATTTGAATTAGACGATGATATATACGAACAAAATCTATTAATTTAGCTTATGACAATAAAGCCATATTTTTAACATATGCAACGTAATGGACTAGTGAGTCCCATCACACTAAACACTTAATTGTGGAATATCTTAGAATTGCTAACTATCTAACTAAAATTTATTGAAATAAAAAAATTATTATTATTATTTATTTTAATGGATCTTAATCTGATAGTTAAAAGTAAATTTTGATTTTAATATATTCTCCAACTCTTTATTTAATATGAAAAGATGCACTGACTCACATATTGTGTTATGTAAAAACTATGATTTATGTCATTTTGCTATATATTATTTTAGCATTTTTTATCTATGAGTATTTTTTAAGAAATTTTGATTTTGAGACTAATAAAAAATATTTTATTTCACATGATATCATTGGCAGCTTATTAGTTTTATTCAAAGTTCTCGTACTCGAATTAAAATTCTGAAGTTGTTTGTTATTAAAAAATATTATTTTACAATATATTAAAAATTATAAAATATTTCTAATAAGCAATGTATTTACTTAATTTAAATCTAGAAAGTAAAGCAATTGAGAACCTTAGGTTTACGGGACAAATCAAATTCATTTACATTATCCAACCAGGTATCTTTGTGTGGTGCATTAAAGTTTTTCTTTTTCTGTCATTTATTCATCGTTTCAACTGCCTTGGATGCGAACTTGGGACCTGGGAATTGTGGTCGCCGGTACTATAATAAAAAAGTGGGGCCTATTTTTTGCCTTTTTAATAAACGAAAGCGAGGAGCAAACGCCTCGTCCATCTCTCTCACTTCTCTGTATTTCAAAGTCGTCCATTGTTGTTGACGTCTGTATTCCTTCTTCCTCCTTTTTGAGTCTCCTCTCTTCTCTTTCCTCTTCTTCGTCCTCTCTTTCTCTTTCTCTGTGTTTATTGTAAGGTTTATGATCGATTGTTTGATTATGGGGAAGGGATTGTTTGATCTGGAGAAGCATTTTGCATTCTACGGCGCTTATCACAGCAACCCAATTAACGTCTTAATCCATACCTTTTTCGTTTGGCCGATTTTTTACACATCACTTGTCCTTTTCTATTTCACACCACCCCTAGTCCATCTCCCCCAAATCGGCTTCCTACCATCTTCGCTTGTGCTGAATTTTGGCTTCTTTTTCACTTTGTTGTATGTCACTTTTTATGTGTTGTTGGATAGGAAAGCGGGTTCCTTGGCGGGTCTTCTCTGCCTCTTGTGTTGGATCAGCAGCAGCTCTCTTGCTTATCGCCTCGGCTTTTCTCTTGCATGGAAGGTATTATGCGGATACCGGCCCTTTCCCTTTTCCACGACTGCTTTTGTTAATTTTGCTGTGTTTGATGCGGCTTGTGGTTATCGTACTGAATTGGGTTATTCATTTTCATGCTTACCTTTTGGTTTAATTTGATTATTTATCTATTTTCTTGTTTTTGTTGCTTGCTTTAAGACATGGAATGGGATATTTGGGTTTTGTACGGAAACCAGTCAGAGTGGGTTGCATGTTCCCTCTTTTCTTGCAGTTACGACTATTAGCCGTCGTCAAGTTCTCTCTCTCTATGTGTTTTTAACCAAATCTTCATTTCTAATATTATCGAAAGACAAGCTGTTAAGGACCTACGGGCGATATTTAATAAAATCAGTCGATATCGCCAATATTAATGATTTCAATTTTTTTCTTTTTCAAAACTGAGCCTCCTTTTATTTTTTATTTTTAACTCGGCCGATATCATTCCCAGCCGAGATTTATACCCCTGCTTGGAAGAGGTTTGATGCAGATTAGTATTTCACTGGTATTGATGAGTGCAGTCTGTCAGTCTTGTGCATGCATCTTGGCAACAGTTCACTGGAATAGACAAGGATGATCCATCAGGAAAGAGTATGAGTTTGGTGTCATGGTTTTATGCTTGGGTATAACTGTGGTGGTATAATAGTATTGGGCCAGAAATGCTGTTTATAAGGCACTCTCTTTTGATCTGTCTTTCTAAGCTTACAAATACAGTCGATTGAATTTAAAATCTGCACAAGGACCATATACCCAAGCCATAGCCCTGCATTATATCCAAGGATGAAATGACTATGACACATGACTGAGCCTCTGGCGAGCTAATCATTAGTTGTCAGAGAAGATAACTTGATTTCTAAGATAAAGTTGGATAACCAACAAAATTTGCAGGTTCAATTCACATTACTGTTTCAGGCAATAACTTTGGTATTATATCAAACAAACAACAATATCATATTGGCCCAACTAAGCTCTTTATAGCGTACAAATACAGTTCTTTGAGGAGAAACCATTCGCAATAGGACCATATGCCCAAGCTATATGCTGTGCATAATGTCGAGAAGAAATGGCTATCACACATGCCTAGGCCTCTGGCAAGTTGATCATTAGAAAGATCATATCTGGAGTACTTAACTCAAAATTGGCTCAAACGTCGGGGGAGAAAAACTCAAAAACAAGGAGTTGGATTAATAACAAAATTGATATCGTCAGGGACAGTAACAATGTAGAGGCTCACATCAGGTTCTGGGTTGAGACTAGGAACTATAACGTATGTATGTCATACTCTGTAGAAGACTATAAGTTCACAATTTTCTAGTGACTCTTATAGGTGAAGCTGTCCAAAAAAGGAATGATGAAGAGGGAACATGGACACTCCATTTAGATACATACCTTGCCAAGCCGTTGCTATCTTTTTCTCGCAATTTCTCCTTAGTTTTTGGCAAGTGCTTAGCTGTCAATAACATGAACCTTTAGGAGCAAAGAAAGCCCCACATTCATTTCACTTCATGTATGTGCGAATAGCTAAATACTCCCAAGGCAGATTGTTTGCCTTTGTGGTAATGCCTGTTTTGTTTCTTAACATTTAAACAATCACTTTATCTCTGATTTAAATTCTTGACAAGAATGCCAGAATCTTGCATGAAAACCTACTTATGAGCAAATTAGCATGAAACATGGTGAGGCACCAATTGATAGCAGGATAAGTCTTAATTTTTATGATGTGATAGAGTTAGAGTTAGATGGTAGTACCTCACGGTGATGGCTGTTTAACTTGATCAGATACTTAAATATGCTCAAGTCTTGTGTTGATCCTTTTAACACTTGGTTAAGTACCTAAATGTGTTTAAAGTTGACTGGTCATGGATAGTCGTTGATTTTGAGTTACTTTCACATTTTAAAGCCTTCAATGGGAGGTAAGACAAGCAACAGCACATGAAGCTCAAGAGATTGGTAGACCACATATTCTCATATGTACCCTTCTCATGTTGTTTATTTGGCCCACCTTTCTTATCTGTCTTCAATTTATTGGGTGATTGATCAGGTCCTTTTGATTATTCATGGATGGGTTGTTAACAGGAAGGGTCAAACCTCATGGATAAAAGGTCTTGTATATCATAGCATGGAAGGTTTGAAGAGAAGGATTGTAAAGATTCCTGTTTCAAGATATGGTGCTTGAAGGTGTTAGAGCAACCTTATTCATTCAGTGGAACCTTTTAGCGAAGGATAGGTGTAGGGTTTACCGCATCATATCCATAAAGAGAATAGATATCTGTCATATACAACTAATGAGCAAGCTGTTTCTGCTCTATGTCGCAGACTCTTAAATATAAGCAATGAGTCCACATCGAACACTTCATTTCATGTTTTAAGTCCATGTTTCTACTGTATCGATGCTGTATCCAGGCATCATAGTAATGGGCCTTATACTCTTCCTGTGGATACCCATCGTTTGTATTGCTTCTTGTTATTAGTCTCTACCATACACAAATTCTCAAGATTGTGATCACCCTCCTCTAAGCTTGTATAATTTCTTTCTCCTAACTCCCATTCCTTTTCTGCTTTCTACTTGACATGGAGAACACCATGACATCTGCAGGCTATCATAGACGGCAAAAAGGAGGGGACAAACCCCTCAAAGCCACCAGGTATCAAAACCTCAAGACTGGATTGGAGTATCGAAAGTCCTTGATTGGCACAGCTATTCAAAGTCGAAGTAAACAGTTACGACAAAGATGCTAAGAAACAATGAACACTAATAAGAGGACTAGGAAGGACTACCTCCCTTCCCCTTTGAATCCCCACCCATATTTGAGTTGAACAGATCATCACATCCATACAAGATCCATGTGGACCCCACCATGTTGCAAAGGAATATGCATTGATTAGCGGCAATAAAAAATCAGTTAGATTGGATCGCTTGATATGGTTTTCAAGGTCGGTGATTGTTTCAAGATATGCATAGTTGATAGATGAGATAAATGTTAGGATGATGGATGATGGATGATGTACGGACAAACACCTTGACAATTATGTAGACACAAAATTGAGGATAATATATGGCACCATGTAAATCTTTTCTTTTGTTGTACAATATTATCAGTTATCTGTTGTTCACTTGTTTGATTGAAGGTAAAAATTGATGTCAAGTTCTTAATCTTTATCCAGGTAGTCTTGGCAGCTCAGTTGCTCTGTTGGACTGGACAGTTCATAGGCCATGGCGTGTTTGAGGTAACCATCTTCTGATTTATAGTATCCCTTCAACAAATAATTTCCAAACCAAATGACTTATAACACTACTCGCAAAATTGATTTATGACTTCCATGAATATCTCTGCAGAAGAGAGCACCTGCTCTTCTGGACAACATTTCTCAAGCCTTTTTGATGGCTCCATTCTTTGTTTTGCTGGAGGTAATTGATTATATTCCAACTATATTTTATACCTGACTGAAAACTGAAGCATATGTGCTGTTCTTTGTTAGGTGCTTCAAATGTTTTTTGGTTACGAACCATATCCAGGTTTTCATGCCAAGGTGCAAGAAATGGTGGATGTTAATGTTAAAGATTGGCAGGCTAAGAAGCAGAAGAAAGTTTCATAGTTTACAACCCACTCTAGCTGCTGCCCGGAAGCAAGCACTGCTTCTTCCTGGGCTTTTAGTTCAATTGGCTAGAATGATTTCTGGGTCTATACATTCTGTAAGTAAAGAAACAGAATTTGGTGACCTTTGGTGTGGATTTGGTAGTGTTCTTGATCTGTCTTGTTCTGTGACCGTACACATGGTTGTTTATTCAGTTCTATCAATTTACATGAATCTGATCTACCTGGGCCTTGGACATGTTATCTTTTATCTAGCTCCCACCAAGTACATTACAAACCCCGGCCTGTTGTGGACAACCTGACCCATTGCCTGCTTGTATTAGCATGAAATTCATCTTTTTCTGTTCTACCTTTCAATAGCAGTTCTCGTAGTTTTGGATGGTTATGGATGGATTGGCTGTTTGATAAAAAGAATCATTAAAGCGGGAAATACATTACACTGACAAAAAAAGGTAGCATTGGCTCACGAAACAACTGGTTGAACCATCTCCAGTTGGATCCTGGGACCAGTTGCTAAATTCATCCTCGATCATCTGTGGTTGGGATCATGCAATTAAGACTAATCCAATAAGGGTCTATTTTAAGTACTAACTTTATTAATTTCAATATCAAAACACCAAACGTACATCAGTGCTCATCGTTGTCCCATACTCCCATCTACAGATATGGTCCACTCCTCTGTTATTCTATTAGCATCACTCCCAGCCATCTCCTGTTGCAATGAATTAGGATCCTGATGTCATCATTGTAGTCACATCGACAAAATTCGTAGTGCGATTTGTTATATCGCCAAGTTGATTGCCATTGCTGTTGTATTCTGAATTTGGTATTTGTTTCAATGCAGACCTCTACATCATGCTGCATCAGTATTGCTTTCTCCAAAATTTGTTCTAGGGTTCTTTGTTTTTCTCCACCGAGTTGATAAAGACTCTTTTTCTAGCCATGTCGAGTAAATTTCTTTTCTACTCACCAGACCATTCTAGCTTTTGCTTAGCTTCAGCAAACATTTTTCTTCCAGAGTATTCCCAATTCCAGGGATGTCAAAATCTTTTGGTTCCTCCAAAAGTAATCAAATCACATCTGCAAACTGGAGCAGTGGAGTATTTGGACGTCCTCTTTAACATTGTTACTTGCTTTGATCATTTATGATAATACACAACTATGGACTAGGGTCGCCTCGTTTTAATTTTGGATTGATGTACAACAATATGGAGAGATCAAATATGGGTGGCACATCTTCGAATAGTAAATATGATATAGGCAATGTATGGATTGATATTTCAGCCAATTGTATTTCCAACGTCAGTTGAAATTTGTTCAATTTCCCATTAGTCAATATTGCCATGGGCCAAATTTTAGTCTTGTAATAGTATTGTATTTGGAAGGGGCAATGCATTATTTTTCACTGCAAGCTTTATATATATATATATATATATATATATATATATATATATATATATATATCTAAGTTAATAGGTGCTCGAGTTCGATAGACACTGCAGACTCACGAAGGGCCTGTTTATGGATGAGGCTTAGTTTACAATCCCAAATCTGATTATGTTGAACAAATATGCTTAATCAAGATAGGCATCACTTTACATTTGTGATTCAACATGTCAACTCCTTCACTGAAACAGTGTAAATAGCTCGAGAGACAGGTTTTAAACCATTCGAAAAGGGTCTTAAATCGCACTCCCTCCTTGCAGATATCTAGTGGGGCCAATTGACCCCCCCTAAACATGCCTCCAGTGGAGACAGGGAACAACCATAGATGGTTGTAATTGGAATTTTTCCATTTTTGTAACTCTCCAATGGCAAACATGATGAGTTTCCAACTTGTACAATTTGAAAATAGACAATTGCTCGAACCCAATGATCTAGATCATCTGAATTGTCCTGCAAAGGGGTCATCAAGAAAAAAAAAAAAAAAAGAGATAATTTACCAGTTATCATTGAACAATCAGAACGATGAGCACGGTTATTTTCGTGTCCAAGGAGATCATTTGTGGATCAACACATCCAACTAGGGCTCGTATTGTATGCATTACTAAGCATCATCAGTCATCAAATGTACCATGTTGTGAATGACCAAGAACAAGTCCTAACTTACGACCTTCAAATGAAGTGCCACACAGAAATGAAAATATATTGTAGGTAAAAAAATTGATTGGGATCATCCAAGGTCGATTGACCTAAGCAGTATATTATAAGTTACTTTCTTTTCCAAACCCCCCATTCAACAGTGTACGCTGAATGAAAATGTGAGGATCAGGTCTTGCCATCAAAATGAGGATTTGAATGCAATAATGCAGGTCTCTGTTTGGTGTATACATCTTTGTCCCAAAGACACAAAAGAGGGAAGTCACAACTATGAAGCCATGGTCAGCATAGGGCAAAATACGACTAAAGAAGTTTCTTCCTTTCAAAAAAGCTCTTCAAATGCCATAGCTGCAAACTTGCCACCGACAGACAAATGACGAGAGAAAGTAAACCAAACCAGGCCATTCTAGTATTGGTTGTTCTGTTCAGGTCTTGCATTTCTTCCTCCCTGGATGGCCAAAAAAATTGCAAAAACTGGATTATTACAGAATTAAACAAAATATTTCTAGGTGGTAATGGCAAATTTCCTACAAATTACTTTATTTTATTTTGTTATGGATGTGTGTCTGCCATACCTCTCACGAAGATAGAACATCTCATCATGAATTGATTGAACAGTATCCATTAGCTTTCTCAGCTCCAATTCCATGACCTGGTAAAAGAAATAACAGAAGAAATTCATATCTTACCTAGTAACAGATCAAAATAGTGTTATTCATATCCATGCACTTTGTGAATGTAAATTTATGCAGCAGTTGCCAAGACTACACCTCACTCATGCAGAAATACCTAAATCCCTTTTAAGGGTGTCCAAACATCCACCATGCAAATATTAAGGGCATATTATGAAAAGAATCGAATTCTGGACTGGAGTACCAGATGCAGTCTCTTGTAGACATTTTACTTTTGAGAAAAAAACAGACGAGTCACTAAGAAAATGATCATCCAACACTACTGCATATCATTAAGTAATCTTTAAAGTTTTAATAACTCAGGGATGCATTGCAGTTGCAAGTAAACAGAGGCTGTTTCTGAATTACTAGTTTCTAATTAGTTTTTAGGTTCCCTTCAATTCCTGTTGAATTGTAATTGGACAATGAGATATCAATGTTTTGGGCTAAAAATGATGCTGACATGTGATTTGGGTCCAATGGACTAGAGAATTTCCAGAGTTCACATGCAAAAAATGACCACAACTCCACAAGAGGAACAAAAAGTCTACCAGTAGAAGTTGCTTCTAATATTGGAACATGGATATCAGAGAACATTTTCTTTCACTAGGAAGAGGAACCAAAACTAAAACTGGATTTCGAAGTGAAGGTCTCACATCATAAAGAGAATAGATATCTTGGAGACAGAAATGGTTGATTCGGTTAAAGGCTGGCAAAAAGCCAAAAATAATTTGAATTTTTCAAATGGACAGCTGGATGAGAAGACAACTTATTTACCCAAGCTGCATATTAATTGAGTCAACACTAAGGAAAAAATTGTCTCCAAGGAGGATATTATCAGCTATTTAATTTTTCAAAGATTATCCTAAGGATAATTAGTTGAGCCAAAATGTAGATGGCATAAATCTTCAAATGTTATCTTCATGAGGGCGAAACTACAAATAGCTGAGGGAGTGATACTCCAGGAAAGAACATAACTTGTCAAGGAAGAAAATTTGGCATCATACATCATGATAAAGTTCCAAGACCAAATGAATTCTGCATTTTTCTTTCAGGTTTTCGAAAGATTACCAAAAAAAATTAAAGACCCTGCAAGCTCAAAAAATAACCTTTACAAAATCATTTCGAAGGCACTAGAAAATACAGTGAGAAGTAACACAAGAGATAGCATCTCCATATGAAGGTGCTTTTGTAAAAGGGAGGCAAGAAAATCAATTGTAAAGTGACATATCAGACCACCACCATTCATGCTCATAAGGACATGTCATCATCTTAAAGTTGTAATTGGATATTTGGGATCTGATTGATGCTGTATTTATTGTAGACGATGTCATCCAAATTTATTATCATAATCAGATCCCAAGTAACCAAATACACCAATAAGATAAACATTGACATACAGCACACAGTAAGACTACATTAAAGTTTTCTTCCTAACCATGCTCCTAAGCATGAATCTTGGTGGTCCCATGTCTCACTTAACACGAATGAATTTACTGATTCTAGAAAGAGGGTGATGCGGTGCCATTCTGCCATTCTGCCGTTTTTCTTATTTGTTATTTTTGTTTTAGTTTGTTTTAAGTAAGGGTATTTTGATAAATTCTGTTTATTTTATTTTAAACAATGTAAATCCTTATTTAAGCTTGTAACCCCTTAGGGCAAACTTACCGATGAATGAATGAAATAAACTCTTTGGAGATTTTGCAAATCCTTGACCCCGGCGAGAAGCTTTTGGTGAGAAGCCCTCCTTCCTTCCCTGGTACGATCTTGTCTTCTCTCTTCCTCTCTTCTCTCTTCTTCTCTTCTCCTCTTCTTCTTCTCTGTTTTCTTTTGATTTTCTACCAAACCAGAAATCTGTCACCTATCTCCCCTCTTCCAGATTTTCTACCATAGCCCCAAACCATTCTAAAACTTTCGCCATCTCCCATATCTCCTTCTTGTGTTATTCGTGCACCCCAAACTCATCCCTAACTGCTGCTGTACTTTCTTTAGCCTTCTCCTACTTGTCGTATACCCTTTAACTCCATCCAGATCTGCTGAACCCCTTATCTTAGCCTCCTTTAACCCTTTCACTGTTTTAAACCTCTTCATCCAGCCCTAACAGTCCACCATACAGCTGCCCTCAAACCTTTGGACCCTTCTCAAGCCTCATACAGTCTTTACCACCTGTCCCAAACCTCCATACAGCCCTAAACTACAGCTGTGATGTTTTCCCATAGCCTTTCTTAACCTCCTTTACACCTGTCCTGTTCTTCCAGTCCCTATCTTAGCCTTTGCAACCTGTTTTCCCCTCTCTCTTACTGCTGTCCCACAAAACTGGGCCTTTTCTTAACCTCATTAACCTCTCACACTGCTGTTAAAATCAGATTTAATCTTTATTTGATGTTGGTTTTATGTGTTTGTGTGATTTGATAATCCTTTTGGTTTTGAAAGCCTTTTACTTTGAGCTATGGCATGGTTTGGATTGTGATTTTATTACTTACATTGAATCTTCTGAATTTTATTGATTATTTGTGGTAGATTTTATTATTCTAATTGTTATTATTAATTTTAATTTTAATTTCAGCCTCATTGAGTTTCTTATTATTGCATAAATCGCATTTAGGCATTTAGGGTCACCTTTTGTCTTGTCCTGCGTCAAAGGGTCAAAATTCTAGGGTGGTTTACAAGTTCAATCAAGAAAAGCAAATGAATAGGGATTCTCTCTTCTTAAAGAACCTCTCATAAAGGGTGGTTTTAGTGTCATAGTGGAAAACTTGGATGCCATAATACATATTGACAATAAGTTTCTCTTAGTCAGTGGATCTACCATATGAGTATTACGGTATTACCTTTTCAATTCACAGGGTTTGAGACAAGGGAGACCTTCTCCTGCCTTTTTTTTTTCTCTATTGTAACAGAAAGGTTGAACTGATTCTTTCAAAATGCAGAAAGCTAGGGAATAATTCAAGGTTTCTACAAAGATAACTCTTGATATCACATCTTCAATATGTGGATGATGTGATCGCATTATGTGATGCTTCACTAAAGCAAATCAAGAAAATGATGGTGGTAAAGCTGCAAAAATAACTCTTGAACCTTGATGTAAAAAGGTTTCTACAAAGATAACTTTGAACTTCGATGTAGTTTTAGTGCTTTTGAGGCAACATCTCCAAGAGTTCAATAGTTGTGGTAAAGCTGCAAGAAGATACAGTTTCTTCTTTCGCTAGCCCCATTGGGTCCATATGGGTAATTTTTTTTATGAATTATGTATGTCTTCCTCTTGTTGGGAATTCTTGACTTTCAAGGTCAATTAACTCATAGTAAATCCAATGTCTTGCAAATCCATTTTTCATTTCAAAATTCTTAAAAGGATGCTATCGTGATAAAAAAAAAAATGTGCCTAAATATTTTGAGTATTCCAGGAATGGCAATATTATCAAAATCACACCTAGAAATGGATCAGGTTGAGTTGGGTCTAGTCAACCAATTTATCTAACCCTGCTAACCCAACCCATTTATTATACAGTTCAACCCCCCTCCACCCATATCTATATTGAAATAACCCATTTACCCATATCCTAAACCACTTATCTATTTAAAGCTTCTTTTTTTGAATGGTAACTATATTAATAGAGAAAAAACACCAGAAGTACAAATACAAAGAGCATAAAAGAAAAACCTAACCACTCGGACTAGACAAGCAAAAAACTAACAAAACATAACAAAAACCAAATAAAAAAGGCTCGAAATTGACGATCAGAAAACCGGGTCACCGATGTCCCTCACAATCCAGGAGAGGATCAACAAAGGGAAACCAACATATCACCAAGTGAACGTCTCAGAGCGTCAGATGCATTCTATTTGCGACTAGAGTAATTGATAGAGGAACTCAGTAGTATTAATTCTCTAGAGGCTCTATCTTTTCTTCTAGGCTTTGAAGGAGTAGATCCCAAGTCCCTTACTGTAGTGAGCTAGGAAAGGAAGAGACTTTCCTAGCCAATGGCGATCAATCCAAGTTTTATACTGACTTCTAACATTCTTTTTATCAACCCAATCTAAAGAATGAGAATCAATCATATGGGCCAGTTTTAAATGAGTACAGTCCCAAATGGTGCCTGAAGTAGCAAGTTGAAGCCCACCCATCTATAATATGGTTTGAGTAATCCATCCTGTTTAATAAATAGGTCATGAATATTAAGCTCATACCCCTTTAAGTACAACAAGTTTGGATCAAGTCAATGGGTCGAATCAAAACATTTATCGAGGCATGAAAAGAAAAGGGGGCCCTTATGGAAGAGAACTGTTAAGGAAAATATGGTGAATGAAACAATTGACAAGTTCTAGAAGGATAATGGCAGTTTAGGAAAGAATTTCTAAGGCTCTATTTTGATGAGGACGTAAAACAAGGAATTACCAAGAGAACTTGAAACGGGAGTTCCCCTACTACTAAAGAACATTCCTCTTTTAGTTCCTCTATAGTCACCATGTTTGGCAATTTCAAGCTGGAACCTTCACATTTCAAAGAGAAGCAAACATGTGGTTTGGATCATAATGAAGGGGAACTCGAAGTAATAGTCAAATGATACAACCCAATTAGTCCATTCCAAGTTTCTTATAGTTCATCAAGAAAAAAATTAAATTGCGCACCATATATCATTTTTTTTCCACTCACAAAACCTTTTTAACATCTCCCACCAACAAAAAAGGACACTTGCAAAAAACAAAAACCTATTTTCAACATAATTAACAATTTTCATAAACTAAAAACAATTTTGCATTATGAAACCCAGAAACCCATTAATATCCAACCTTATCAAACCTCAATACTACCTACAAACTTGGTTTTGCAAATGACCTGAGCTGATGCCTCAATTCAACCATCAAAACTAAATAGTTAGAGGAAAGAAGGGAAGAAAAGAAAACCCAATTAGATGCAACCAAATACAGCTGGAAACCCATAGACTGCACTACTGAGATTCATAACAGTCCTCCATCGCTTATAAAACCTTGAAAATTTTCAATCAAGCTCTTGTTTCATCGAGCTCCAAAAATGAATTCATCTTACAAACTCAAGACTCAAGACCCCAAACTAAAAAATAGTGAGCAACGGAGAAAAAAGAAAACCCAAAATGTTTTAATCAAGGATAAGAGCTTATAGAACAGCTGGTAAGTGCTCAATATTACAACCAAAAGGCTATGGGTTTGAGTCATGGCACCACCTCAAAGTAAAAAAGACAGTTATAATCAAGAAAAACCTGTTTTGTGGATCATGACATTCCAAGTGTGGCAAAGATCCCTCATTCTAGTAGCCTACCCTTGCCTTTCAAAACCAATAATGTCATCATCAAAGACTTCGCCAAGCCCCTCATTATGATCTTGTGCAAAAAAGTTGTAAAAAGGCCAATAAAACTGCAAATAATGCAACATGAGGATCACGAACAAACAAAAGGACGTTATCTTATGAAGGGTCTTAGTACCATGTACTTGTCATTTAAAGTTGTAATTAGGATTGCACCCATCCTCAGGAGTTGTAATGAGGGTTTTATTTCCATAATAATACAAATTTTAGGAGTTGTAATCTTATATTTTACAATATATGAATGGCAAATAGAGAGAATTGCCCTTCTATATATTCTATGGGGGGAAACATATATCAATCTTATGATTCTCTATATACAATTCACAACCTGAGATTTATACATAAAACAATTTATGATATGATTCAATTATCAGAAGATTGCTTTAATGTTTCTTAACAAATTAATGAGATTCTCTCTTGACAAATTTGATGTGTGACTTGTAGCAGCCACACCAGTTTTTTTTTCTTTTTGAAATGGTTCATATATATATATTAGTAAATAAGGGCACTAGAGGTGCAAATACAAAGAGAAAACAAAGAAATACACATGAAGAAACAACTGATAAAGAAATACACATGTAGCAGCCACACCAGTTAGGGAGTGAGATTTCTAGGTTGAGTGCAACAAACGTCACATGAATTCCACCTCTTTTCCCACCCTATTGTTTTTGGGGGTTTTCTGTAAAGATTAGGGATTCTACTCTACATTAGCACAAATATAGAAAATCTACAATCGTGGGTTTTGGTTAGTCAACCATATAAATGTGCTACGACCAAAATCTACAGGCCTACATTTATTATTTCCTATCAGTATGCCTTTGTTTTTTATTTCACTGAGCTGGTATTCGATGTGAGATCAGGGATATTGATATAATCCGAAAAAATCACAACCTACACCGGGAGTTGTTTTTTACAATTTTTTACTGATACCTCAACTCTTGATGCTTAACTACCACAGAAACAAAAGATGTAAAGGAAATTATTCAGAGGAAACATTACATACATCAATCTTCCCTTTCTTCATTACATTGGACCAGTCCTTGGCAGCGACACCCGTCTTCCAATCGAACTCCACCGTCACCGTCTCTGGTGTCTTGTGGTCAGGCGCCCAGAAGCAAGCCATGTAGTCCCCTGCCTCTGTCGCAGTGAACGCAAAATTTCCCGACTCCACTAGATCACCATGGTGAATGTTGTTCCCGTAAGGAGAAGTAACCTGAAACCTCACCCACCAACACCAAAATTCATTAAAAAAAGACCAGCAGAAATCAGTACAAAGAGAAAGAAGGGGAATTTTCATAGGCTTTTGGTGGGTGGGGAAGGGTTGTGATCTTTAGAATTGATCAAAATCCATCTAACAAAGCTAGAGAGTGCTAGGGTTAGGGCTTTTGGTTGTTTTGCTTATGAGATTATAAATCGTACCCTGACAGTGATCTTGTGGACGTCGGGAGAGGGCTGATGAGTGTCGCCGGGCGCAATTACGCTATATTTTCCGACGGACATAGCGCTGACCTTGACATCCTCTGAGATACATTTGAGATGACCGGATTTGAGCTCGAATCGAAGCGATCGAGCAGTCGTGGAAAGAAGAGCGAGAAGAAGAAGAAGAGAGAAGGTGAAAGCAGCGACCTTGGCCATCGTTCGTTCCTCAACGAGAAGGACCCATCCCTCTTTTCAACACCAATTAAACATCAAGAATTCAACGTTCAACGTTATTATTATTTTATTATTATTATTATCGCTGGTTGATTGTCAAATACAGGCCTGGATTTCGTATTTTGCTAAAATTTTGTAATAAAGTGCTGATATAAATAAATCTTAGACATTATATTCATTCATTTTCATGAAAATTGCTATAAAAATGATACAATATGATCATTTTCTTAATTTTTGATCTGTATATTCTAACTTGATCTTAATGAAATTTACCCATAGCCGTAATAGATTATTTGGAACTCGTTTTTCATTAAAAAGATGGATGCTTAATTACAGTTTATTTTAATTTAATCAATCAATAATGCTTGGTCTAATAATAATTTGCCTACCGCCTTCAGTTGCGAGCCTCCCTTAATCTTCTGCAGAAACTTCCTCTTTTTAAATTATAGTGCCAACTCCATCTTCAGAAAAATTTAATAGACAAATTATATAATGTCAGTAGCATTTTTTCACTTATTTAATAAGTTATTTCATCGAGTTCATATTTAAATATAATTATTTTCAATAAACATATTACTTTTATAATCCTTTTTGAGGGGTAAATGTAGTCTAAAGGTTGTTAATAAATTTTCCTCTAAAGAAAAATATGTAGAAAAAAAATAAGATCTTTCTCTCTCACTTGGTCAAGAGAAAAGAAATAAATCCCACCTCTCTTTTTTTTTAAGAAAATCACCTTTCAAGAAAGAGAACAAAAAGTTTAATAGAGAAAAAAGAGAATTTTCATGTGTAGCAAGCAATCATTCATTTATTTTCAAGGAAAAAAAAAATTTTGACACAAACAAAAAATGTTGAGTTATTATATTTTAGCACATAATTGAATTTTATAGCACCTATTAGATAACAAGAATTGCACAAAAATATAATTTCTTTTATAAAATTAATTTTTTTAATAATCAAATAGCCCCGTGACATGGCTGATTTGCAGGTAATTTGTGACTGAGAATCGGAATAATTTGGTCCATCCATGCATCTACACTCTATCAAATAGAATGGAGCCAACAGGCTCCACCGTAGAGCTTCGAGTGAGGGGTCCAAGATGATGAACATCGCTGCCGTTGAGTCTCCCCGGAATTTTTAGAGGATTTAATCTCTTATTTTTCTAAATAATTTGATAAATATTATTTTATAAGATTGTATAAGAGATTTTCTCTCTTATTTTTTGGAGGTCATTATTTTATAAACAAAAGAGTCCGAAGAATTGAAATTAATGTGAAGAGAGATAAAAAAAAAGTTGATATTTTTCTTTGGGTCTACTTTGAAAGAAGTTTAAAGAGTTTTTTTTATCAAGGTGTTCAGATCTCTTAAAACACTCGACTAATCATCGGGACATATGTAAACCTCTCTACCCACATACACTAGGTAAATCTACAGAGAGTGACCCTTAGGGTGGTGACATGGGAATCGAATTTAGAAATCTTGTTTTCTGATGCGATTTTTTACCAGATTAAGAATTTTAGAGAGTTAAGTGAGTTTTTTTTTCCAATTTTGAGAGCTCTTTTAGGAGATTGGGAGTGGTCAATTTTATAGACTTATGTTTGACATATTATAAATTTTTTATGTTTCTTCTTTCTTCTAATTAGTGATTCCCTCTTCCTTTCGCTCACTAATGAAGCCGTCAACACCAAACCATTTTAAATTGTATGTTTGACTCATACATGTTTTAATCGTAATTCATATGGCTTAATATTCTATAAAGGTCATTAAAATGTACATGATCAGAAAATAATTTATACTTGCATATAAGTTTTATTAATGTTGTGTGAGTGTAAAATGCAAAGTTTAAAGTGGAGAAATCAAAGCCCAAGATCTCCTAATTTCTTTGGAATTCGCTCTATCCAAACAACCTCTTAAGTATAATATATGCAGACAAAAACTCATTTCTTTTACACTTGATACTTCGTTTAAATTCCACTTTGATCATGCATGGAGGTCCATGACCAACCTCAATCATAATGGATCATTGACTGAAACTTTTGCTGTACAACCCGTGTGCAGAAACAAGAACATCAAACACTTTCGCTTTGCTTATAGAAATTTAGGGCAATGACATCTATGGAATCATGTGGGGTCTTATTTACAATGATACTGAAGCTTAAATGTCAATCAGGTGTTTGGAACAAAATAATTATAATTCATGGTTATTCAATATGCTTAAGATATAAAAAAAAAAAATTGAATATGACAATGACGACTAAACGATGTGCTTAACATTTTATTATCAAATAAATTCGAAATTGTTCTCTCCTTCCTAATATGCCCAAACCACAGTTGGTGGATCTCATCTTGAAGATGATTATGCAATGCTGGTTATACATTCATCCAACTCTCTCTAAAAGAATCATAATAATAATAAAATAACAACAATTTAATATCTAAAAAAGGGGAAAAAAGTATACATTCATTCAAAATCTTAGACCTGTGTGAATGGTAACTTCATCTGAATGCCTTTGTGATATCCAAAACCCAACTTGCAGAGGAATCTTGTCGTTTTTTTCTTGAACGGTAGCTTTTAGGCACTTGCGGCAAAAAAATAGAAGCACCCAATTGAGAGAGATCACTGGATAGCTTATTCAGATCCACTTCTATGAAACTAGAGCCTCGAGTCTTCTTCACATTTCTGTCAATCATCATCTTCCTAATGTGTTCTACTTCATCCCACTTACCACCCAAAGCATACAAATCAGATATGAGAGTGTAGAGACCGCCGCCGTTATCTGGATTTGCTGCACGCAGAGCTCGTTCAGTTACTCTCTGAGCCATCTCTAATTGTCTGTGGACCTTGCACGCTATCAAGAAAGAAGTCCATATAATGACATTCGACTCAAGCTTCATCGTATTGATTACTTCATAAGCTTCCTCTAATAACCCTGCCTTCCCAAAAAGATCTACCATGCATCCATAGTGTTGAATCCTCGGCTCAATTCCGTACTCTTCAGTCATGCCTCGGAAATTCTTCCGGCCCTCATCAACCAACCCAGCATGACAACAAGCACTGAGGATCCCAGTAAATGTCTTTTCATTCGGTTTCACTCCTGCCAGTTTCATCTTCTCAAACACCTCTAGTGCCTCATTGCCAATGTCCATGCAAAGCGAGTCCGCAGATCATCGCACTCCAAGCCATAACATTCTTCTCGTGCATCCTCTTGAAAACTCGGTCTGCATATTTCAACAATCCACACTTGGCATACATGTCAACCAGCAAAGTCCTCACCACCACATCTAATCCTAAATCGTTCTTCAAGACATAGGCATGAATGGATTTCCCCAACAATGGAACAGAGTGAATGTGTGAGCAACCTGAAAGCAATGTCACCATCATCATAATATCAGGTTTGAGCTCCCCCTTCATCATTATTTCTCGAAAAAGCGCCAGACCTTGGTTCCAGCTGCGAGCACCCAAGTAACCATTGATCATGGCAGACCAAGATGCGACATCCCTCATGGGCATGCTGTCAAAGATCGAACGTGCACTTTTTACATCACCCAGCTTGGAATAGCCGGTGATCATGGCGTTCCACGTAACTACATTTCTCTCGGGCATTTCATCGAACATTTTGCGTGCATCATCGAAAGATGAGACAATATATACACTCATCAGAGCAGTACCAACATAGACATGAGACCAGAGGCCAATTTTGAGGACATGGGCATGGATTGAAGGCACCATAGAAAAATGGGACACGGAAGAACATGCCTTTTAATGCGAATAAAGCAGCAAAGCTATCGATGCGGATACCCAACTTATGCATTCTAGTGTATAGACGTAACACTTGCTCTGGAGAAGTAGCATTTCTAATGGCATAAGGAGATAGAGAAGAAGGTTTGTAGCATCTGCAGAAGGAGCGAAAGAGATGGATGGGTTTGAATGGAATATGGCGGGAGGAAAAGACCGGCATTGCTTTTGGGAATCCAACTTCGAATTGTTTTCGGGACTTTCTCCGGGGACGACTACAGCTTACCTTGCCCCATTTCTACTTTCTCCTCCTCCTCCTCCTCCTCTACCGCCCCTCATTCCCTCTTCCTCCTCTAGATGGTGTCTTTTGCTAATCCATCGAAATGAGTTCCGATGATCGGAAACTGCGACGGTCAATTGATCTGACCAATTCAAGATGGTGGGCAAGCCACACTAATTAATGGACCAATTTATCTTAATTTCACATAATGGATGGCTGCCACGTGTCCTTAAGCTATGTGGACGTGGCCACATGATCATTTACAAGTGTGTGCATGAGAGGCACTTTTATTCTTCTTGGACATGAAGTGACCCAAGTGATCAGAAATAGATACCCATCTATTTTGCACATCAGATATAATTTAAAATTTTGAGGAAATAAAATTGAGTGAGTCCATCGAGTCAGTTTTTTTATCAAATGAAAAGTTTTAATTAAATTATTTGACTGGATAAATTTTTGATTGAATTTAAATTTTGAACTAGAGTTTCAATATACTTTATTCTTAAGCCTCAAGTTTCAAACATTGTTTAATTCAATTGAGAAGCTCTTATTCTTAGTTTTATTTAATGGGATTGAAATTCTTTCTACAAAAGAAAGTCTATGTACTCTCTTAACACTAAAGGACTTATAAAGAATATAGAAACTATCTCTGATTATATAGAAAAAAAATATTTTTTAGTTATGATTTTCCATTTTAATATTTAATAGTAAATAAGACACTCTTTCATTAGTGAAACACTTCTTTTATTTATTGAAATATAAAGGGTGCTTTGTTGAATGAGAAAATAGTGCAAATAGTTCTTAGTTATACCTCTTTTATTTTATGCAAATTCAAAGTTAAACAAAATGTCCATGAATTTCTACAAGAGAGAGAGAGAGTGAGAGAGAGAGAGAGAATCCGGTCAAACAACATAAACCTACAAAATCATGTATATCATAAAATGTGAAATATGAATTTAAAATATATGAAAACATATAAAATATGACAAGAAAATTACAAGAAATCCCCTTTAAATCCTTGGAACTTCATGGATATGAGATAGTTTCGTATGAATGAATGCATACAGAATCAAAATCTGCACCACCAAACGACAATAAGAATTAAGAACCATGAGAAGCTGAATGGCCTTTACAGGCCAAGCTCACTGATGCTGCTGCTGCTGCTGATTTCAGGCTTTCTGAATTACTCTAAGCTTGGCACTTCGGCTCCGGCAATTTAATGTCTCTTCATTTACTGAAGGTGTTATTGGTCTCTTTGTGAGAATGACCCCACCATTTCCCCTTATTTTCTGCTTACTCCATGGTTCTTCTTCCTCCCTGCAGTTGCTGCCCACAATCAGATGTTGAGATACATCGTCACTATCATCTTCCCTACTGATGATGTCAAGAAAAGTTTGCTTTACAATCCTGTCCTCCAGACTGTGAAAAGAGATAACAGCAAGTCGACCGCCAGAAGAGAGGCAGTCAAAACAAGCATAGAGGGCATCTTGCAATGTCTTGAGCTCATCATTCACTGCGATCCTTAGAGCCTGAAAAACACGGGTGGCGGTCTTAATCCAACCCTGCCTTCCTGTGCACATTGTACATCCACAAGCATTCATGTCTTGGCAACATTATGGCTAGTTAAATGAAAATTTAGAATAGTAACAAGGAAATCAATCACAATCACGACCTTTCTGTAAGTGAACTATCGACTTAGAAATGTCATTTGCTGAAGAATCAACTAGAAAATCTTGGACAAAATAAAACCATTGACTAAATAAGTAGAAAGAAAAATGGAAAGCATCACATAAAATATAAATAATAAATGAACAGGTAAGGTGCTTTTTTAGAAGATGACAATTCAATTATATAATGAAAAGATCAATTGCAGAAGGTGTGACCATCAAAACAGTCATCCATTCATTTACATCGCAAAAGTTCTTTTTCGAAAAACAACTACTGTAAAGCTACAAAAAATGGAAAGATGAAATTCACAAAATCCTCCAGATTTGCCAAGAGAATCTACCACTGCTTTAGTGTCTCGTCAAAATTATTTAATTTCACTTCAAATTGAGATGGCTTGTCTACAACTTCATATATGTAAAAAGGAAATGATGAAGCTTCTTCAATTTTACTCAGACCCATGCTAATGAGACTTCAGAATCCAATTCCACAATAAGAAGCCCTGAAAAGCCCATAAACAATTTTAAACCCTCTTGTTTGCCAATGTTTCCAACCAATGGTATCAACCATCCCAATTGATTTTTGGAGAAAATTGAACTTAACATGAAGTTCCCACCTCTAAGCATGCCACCATCCCGGGTGGCCTGGATTTGAAAACGAGCTACCATCCACATAAATTGCCACAACCAGGTGGTTGCTTTTGCCATTTTAGCAATCTTATGGATTACAACTGAGACCCTGAGCAAGGATTCACTCGCTTACTCCCTTTGTAAGGTTTGCATCCTAGATGCCTTTAGATTACAAAAGCCCAACCATTTCTTTGACTAACCTTTATGCAACAGCACTCATTTCCATGTCCTTCAAAATGTACTTGGAGCCCACCCACCACACACTTTCCTTTTGATGCAGATTTGAGTAGCCTAAAAGTTCATAAAAAGATATATAAAACTGATGTGAGGCCCACATCTCAACCTTGGGACCCACCATAGTAGCTGGTCCTTTGGAGAGTCATTTAGTATAATGACACTTGAATTCAAATACCATGCAATAAATTTTGAATTCAAATTTCAAATTATGGTGCAATTAGGTGTTTTAATTAGTTTTAGTTTGAATTCAAATTTGAATTGTGGTGCATTTAATCTTTTTCTTTTAATTAGTCCAAATAAATTTAGTACATGACTTGTACTCAACTTTGAATAAGGGGAAATGAAATTGAATTGAAGCTTTGACTTTTCTTTGGCTGGTGATGACTCTACCCTTATTAGAAGGTGCAGACTCCTTCTATTCCTTCGTGATGAGTCCAAGGAAAGCCTAGGTGCCGACTCCTAGGAACACTATCCTCCTACCATCCTGTCCTACTTTCTCATTCTCAGGCCCACTCTCTTGTCTTCAATTTTACCCATAACAATCCATGACCAGTAAACATTCCTAATTTGTCTACAGTTTCTGATTTCCTCTAAGCCTTAATCCTTGACCTAAACCCCATAAAAACCCAAGTTGCTTGCTGTTTGGACCTGTTTCTCCCACATTTTGCAGGCCACCCTACATCATTTTTTTTTTTTTTTTGTGATTATCACACACTCTCTCCACCAAAATACCACCATCATTTTCAATTTATCATGTCTGAAACGTCAGCATTAGAACAATGTTGTGTGAGCTTGATGGGACAAATTATCTCCAGGATTTTCTTTTGTATTCAAACAATGTATTAATTTTTTTTTAAAAATAAAAAACCATGGCAAGCAAGTTTTCGATTTGACAAAAGTTGATTGAAAGGGTTTAGGGTTTAGAGTATATGATAATTTATGTCAAAGATGCACATGAAGCACAATTGATCTCTTTTGGGAATGCATCAGTAGCAAATCCCTACAGTTGCATGGGTTGCAGCAATTCAAAGGCATCCTAAAGGGTAAGTGTTTTGTAAAAAATGAAAGCCTCCCAATCACCCTCTAAAATGAAAAAGGAAAATATAAAGAACAAATTTGAAAATAATGTTTGGGTTCATGACTAACAAGCAAACTAATTTTGCAACGAGGAAAAAGCCACAAAATATTGATCACCTCAAACAAATTTTTATCAGAAACCACAAAAATGCAAGGAATGTTCGGGATTCAACACTCTTTGTTTTACCAATAAGGACACGAATATGCTTAAGGCTTGACTTCAAGTTGAACAAAAAGATGTTGTTTATCATCAACCCAGAATGAAAAATAAGCTTTAATGCAAGAATGATGGGGACCTACCTGACCCTGCCACATGTACTTCTGATAAGATCTACAAGTTCTCTAGTTGAATGTAGACCTCCCGTTAAACGAGCTTTCACAATCTTCGTTTGAAGAAAGCGCCAATTGCTTTCTTCCCCATATTCACGCAAAATTTGACCCACTTCAACCTCAGGCCAAGAATTCAAGATGTCTGCTGCTTTCAAACTTGCCTGTCATAGACCTGTTCAGTCAGTCAAATGATGGACAAAATACAAGATTATTCCATCTTAGTACACAAAATAGAATTCTATTATGCACAATTACTCACTAAAAAAACATCTTTCCATTACTCTCTCTCTCTCTCTCTCTCTCTCTATATATATATATATATATATATATTAAAGTGGACAACCAGATCACAAGAACCAAGGTCAATAATACTTAATGGATTCTCACGTTCCAAAAAGAAATTTGTTTTTAACATGTTTACCCACTAAGATCTTGCCTCTTAAATTTTTAGACAAGAAAAATCTTAAACTTTGCTACGTGGAAATTGAATATTGGTTCTAACTCATGATCTTTATCAAATTCTATCTACTAACTTTAATTACCAGCTTACCCTTGCCTTGACAACATCATTAAGTCAAAATGTTGGAAGTTGAATATAGATAGGATTTAATAATTTTAAAGCATTTCTTATTGTAAAAAGGTGATATGGATGGCTTGTTGGATTTATACCGTAATATGAGATGCCCCTACATTATTTCTGCAAATTAGAGGCCTGCAAACAAACTTAAATTTAATGATTTTTCCAATAGAGTCCATGAGGAATAAAAGCCGTAAACTTATTATACATAGTCTATAGTGAATTTTGGAGAAAATGGAAATGGCAGCACGATAACAGGACCTAGGGCAATTAGAGCCCAAACCTGGCTCGAGACCCACTTGAACCCGTTATCAAGGAACAAGTTTGAACACATGTAACAACCCACTGGGCCGGGCTCGAACTAAAATTTTGAGCCCGCTTAGCTAAACAGGCAGGCTTTGGCGAGGTGGTTAGAGATCATTATGGTGTGGTCACTCTCATTTGGGGGTTCTCTCCTTAATTGTTCGGCTAGGCTATTGAAACATAGTTGCACGCTTTGTGGAGAGGGGTTTTGGAAATGGAGGGTCTTAGAGCTGTTGGGGGTATCTTGAAAGGGGATTCAAAGGTGATCCTAAGCTGGGCTTCTGGCTCTAGATGTCCTTGGAAATTCCTCAACAAAATGGATCGAATCCAACATTCTATTTCCTCATATGGTTTCTCCATCTCATGGGTTCCTAAAGTACCTAACTCAACAGTCGAGGAATTGGTCAGGCAAGGTCTTGGAGAGTCTTCTGATTTTGTACACAATACTATGTAATTTTTGTTTATTGGAGTGACAGATTGGTTTGACCCGGTTTTGTGGTCTCTTTTTGTACATTGCTCTTTTAATGTAAATAAAATGGTTACCTTTCAAAAAAGAGAGTTCTTGGGCCCAAAATGCTTAATTAAGAGGCCTAAGCCCATATGCCCAAGGTCTAGGTACATTTTCACTTTATTGTGCTAGTGGATCTTACTTTGGTAGGCCTTGAAACCCATAGCAATGATTAGTGACGAAAATTATACATGTTTATCAATATAGATCTACCAAAAGGGAAGGAGCCTCCAACCAAAGCTTGTGTTCACACCTAGATTCGAAAATCCCCCAAGAAAGCAACATGCGTAGGCGCTCACCAAGGATGGGCCTTTTGTCTTTTTATTACTTATTTTACATGCTTATATCTTATCTATTGATAGAGGAAATTAGAGGTGATGTGGATGGACAAGGATGAGTATGCCATGTAAATATGTCATACATATGCTTGGATGCCCAAGGGTGTTAGGTTATCACTTTTGAAGAATTTTGGCACACTCCATGATATAAGGGCGTTTGGCTCCCATATGCAATGCACCATAGTTGAATTTGAGTTTCCTTTAACCTTTGTGGTTGTTTATCCTTGTTGACTTTCTTGTTGAATTAGTTAGAAAATTTTGAGAATTCAATTTATTTTCAATTGAGTGTTCTAATTTACATTCAACTTATCCTAGGTGACATTTGAGCTTCTTTCCTGTGAAAGAGAAACAAATTGAGACTCTAGCGAGATCAGGATTACCTCTACTTTTAGAGCCCAATTTCTGCACCGTTTCTTTATCTCGGGTTTAAATTTCCCATAGAGCTGAACACCAAGTGTATCCATGATTCTAAGGTTCTACTATGATTTGAACCTAGAATTGCATCAGTTGGTTATCAGAGCCTTACGTTGATTGAAGCTCTGAAGTGGTGGTGCTCACACCTTTTAGTATACCTAAAACTGAATTTTGATGGTAGTTGTGACATTTCATATTTCACTTTACTTTAGGCACATTCCTCTCTTTTATGCAAACTAACAACAACAAATGGTCTATGTTGATGCTAAGGATTAACTAAGGTGGCGTCCATGAAACATAATCGAGGGAGATTCCTAACAATTATCCAATGGTTAGGGTTATAACTTGTCATGGAAGTTCCTTCTTGAAGAGCTCCAATCCATCATCAAAACAAAATATTCTCACATTCCTAGATCGACAAAAGCTAACCAAAGATTGGGGTGGACTTTCAAATCTAACGGTTGTTATGGGTTGGTGGTGGTGGTGAGTTCCTAAGATGGGCCAAATAAATCTTTTCTGTTGGCTTTTCAAGCCAACATTTTTTTGTTTTAATCATCTTAGTGCTTGTAGTGTTTTTGGTAGGAGCCCTGTTTCTGAGTTTGTCTTTGTTGTTTTCTCTTCCTCTATCAATAAAATCATTATTGGCATAGTAAAAGTTGGATAAAGGTGAATTCTCTTTAGATCCACCCACTCACCCACACAAAGACATACAGACTCACACCAGGCCATTGTTTCTTCAATTTCTGGGACCCATTTGACAACCCAACCATCACCCCCCATGCACACTGCCTTGAGGAGTTGAAGGACTTTCAAAAGCAATCTTGGGGACAATTGGGAGCATATTGGACAACTTTTGGAAGAAAACTTCAGTGCCAACTGAAAATTTGAAAAAAGTGTGTATTCACTCCTGGTTTCAAAGGGTGAAAAGCTACTTTTCCAAATGAGAAGCCATGGACCTCTTATTTATAACTATTGTGCCCATTTTCTAGAAGTCGAATAGAAGGTTCAGATTTTGTGGGCTGTCAAGTTCATTACCTGAAATTTGTGTCTACAGTCATAATAATACAAATATAACATGTAATAATACAGCTGCTCTCACCTGGGGATTCATCCGCATGTCAAGAGGCCCATCATTGAGCACACTAAATCCTCTTTCAGCATTGTTCACCTGCACAGTAAACATAAATTCTAAGAAACACAGGTGCGTTCTTCTTCTTTTGATTGATGAGATGCATTGTACGAATGCACAAGCTATATAGACCAAATGAGAATGAACAGAATTTATTTTCCATGTGAATATAGATTCTTTGAAAATAGAATAGACAAACTAGGGTGGTCAAAGGAGCAGATAATAAGAAAAACATATTCCCACACCAGATACAAATTCTCCACTTCCTACATCTTTCCAAGTCAGAGCATCCTCCAAATCAAAATAAATTTAAGTGAGATAAGATTTGAGTGTGGCCATGGCAAAGCCGCAGTTTTCAAATGCAGATTAAATGCCAAGAGGAAGTGAAGGTGATATTTCAACCAAGCCAACCACCCAGGTAGAAGGTCCCTACTGACTAATCTTTCGGCCCTCCTTATAGTAATTTAGATGAAATATTAGAAAGGAAATAATCATGTATGAAGTTGCTATAACTAACAAAAAATCAAAAAAGGAAAAGAAATATGACTTTACAAACCCACAGACAGAAGTAAATATATGAAGTAATTCTAGATGTTCCATAAAAATGGCTGAGAAGGCATACCTGCATAGATGACATTCCCAGGTCCATCAAAATTCCATCCACTCCATTGTTCAGTAATTCTTCATCAATATCGTTGAGAACGGATTTAATGTATCTGAAGTTCTTCAAAAGGGTGTATGTTTTCAAGTTCGCAGGCGCTCTGTGCAATTCACCATTCAAAATGGTATCAATATGAGACTGAGCCTTTTCATGCGCCATGGGATCAATATCCAATCCAACATACAATTGCAATTCAGAATGATGTCGTATTATCTGGTTTGAGGGGAAAAAAAGGATGATAACCCATGAGACAAAAGTTTCCAAATGAAGTTCTTAAGTGAATATAGTGAAAAAAAGGGTAAATAATCATTAACTTCATGAGTTACTGGGCTCAAATCGCAAAAGTTCACTACAAACTTAAAGAACAAAGGGTGATTAAAAAAGAAAAAAGGGTTTCTCACAACCAACGCCTCATCCCATCTCCTACTTTTCCATCAAACCTACTTGAAGTAACAATAATTTATGCAATGGATGAACAAAGAAATATTACATTGATAACAAACACCAAAATATATTTCAGAAAAGGCAAACATGTCTGTTGCATTCAAGATGCTTCCAAAGTTGAACAAACAGCTACTTCCGAAATTGCAATAGACTAATGCATATTGAACAACAAGTGATGAACTACGGCAGTTATATGGAATGCAAGGATGAACTGTATTCGGTTGTCTCAAATGAGAAACTTCATAAAAGCTTTTGGCAATGCTAAAAGAAAGAAGCAGCAGCAAAGCTCAGTTGGAGAAATTGCACACCACTTAGGAGCCATTCCCTTGTTACAGATGTAATGGGGGAACAACCCCAACAATATTCAGGTTGGAGTTGACACAATTGAACAACCAAATCCTTCATTCCCCATCCATATTCGAAATTTGTAAATGCCTCTAGACTCCCACTTATATTGACCATTGATCTAACTATGACATGATATCCCCCATCATCTATAAGATCATTGACTAGATGGAATGTTCCACATTTGCAAATGAATCATCAGAAAAAGGCAACACCGTGCAACCACCAAATATAGTTTTCAAAACGTTCCCTCCTTTCTAAGTGTCTTGCCTACAGAGCATAACCAATGGACTACTGTCCTTGAGAATCTCTCTCTCTCTTTTTCCATCCATCAACCCTTTTTGTTTTTGCTCAAATATAAATCCAGAATTCTAAATGCAAGTGTTTGTGCTTCTTTTTCCATCCATCAACACATTCTGTTTTTGCTCAGAAAGTAATATTTCTCACTTCTTCTTTGTTTGTCAGTGCCTCTGCCTGAGCTTTGGAAGGTTTCTCAACAGAAATATGTTAGTTCTATTTAGGCAGAGTGCAGACTCAATTCACTTTGTCTGAGTATCACCCTCATATCATTGGAGAATTATTCAACCTAGGCTTTTTTTATTCTGCACAAAACTAATGATTCAATCCCATCCAAAGCCATCTTCTCTCTCACTCCCGAAACAAGCATGTCAATTTTTAAGGAGTCCCCATGTCTGGATATGAACCAAATAACATGAATACGGAATGATAATTACAGAGCTACATCAGAGAACGTATGTAGGAGAAAGAAATAAAAACGATAAGAGAAAAGAGGCCTGACCTCAAAAGAGTGCCCAGCAGCTCCGACCGTGCAGTCGACAAAGGAGCGGAGATGGAGCTTCTGAAAGACCTCCAAGACCTCTCCAAGCATAACGGGGATGTGGGCGCCTTCGGAAACATATCGACTCAGTAGACCCTGATCAAATTCCGTAACGGAACGAGTCCTCCTCTTCAAGAGTGATTCTGCAGCAGCCCTGGCTGCTTTCCTCCCTCCCTGGCTTTTGCTTTTGCTTTTATTGCTGTTCTTAGTGCTTTTACTGATGCAGCAGGAGACAACGCCTCTTCGACAAGAACTGAAATGGAAATGGAAATGGAAAGTCGATGCCACTACTGATGGTGATCGATTGAGAGGAAGAAGAGACCAGAGGCAGAGAAGCCTCGCCATTCTGCAGAGAAGGGGGAAAAAGGGTTGGATTGGCCTACTGGGGTTTTAGTCTCTCAGCAGCGGTGCTCGTCTTCCTCATTTCTGAAATCTCATTGCTAGCACTAAACAATCTCTCTCTCAATTCGGCGCTTTTCCTTCTTCTCAGAGATATCATCAGAAGCTCGAACCGATACCCCTTTCATTCGTATGCTAGGATTTTAAATGTTGCTGCACTCGACCTCACTTGAATTTTTGAAAATTACTGAAATTGAATGAAAAATAGTGATGTACTCTTATCCATTTCAAATCACTTAAAACATTAGCTTGGGTACATAAGTCAGTATATGGAAAGAGGATTAAATAAAATTCTGAACCGTGCAGACCACAAAAATGAGTTATGACAAAACTCAAACTTAAAACTTTTAAGTTCTAAATTAGAGTATTTACTAATTCAGTTTTTCATGTGAGACAAACTCAAACAGTTAATACAAATAAGTTATAATTTTATTTTTAAACTTTTGAGTTTCACATTAAATTTAATTTGGTTCTAAGTGATGGGTCTAGTAAAATGAAACATTAATCAACGTAAGTTTTAGAATTTGTGTTCCCTCACTTCTCAAATGACAATAGACCTAAATGAAAAACTCACCGTATCCATAGGGTAAGACCCACGTTATGATATGTTCAATACATGGCAGTGTAGTCAAATTTATCAAAAACTCATCATTCAAATTTATTTATTTTTTATATTCAAAAGTGTTCAAACGTCTCACCCAACTTGAATGAAAAATAATCCAATGAAAAGTAGTCCGATGCCATCAGGAATTGAATCCAAGACCATGAGGTCTTGTGCTCAGACCACTGGGCTAACCCCTTGGGTTAAAACTCATCATTCAATTATTCTAACTCTTTGGAACCAAGGCATAAAAGTCAATAACTTATAATATTAAAATTTGTATATTTTAAAATTATAAGACTATAATAATCCAATAAGGTGGACTCATTTTACATTATGGTTGTTTTGCTGGTCTAAATTCAATCTAAAACCTGTTTAAATCCATTATAAACAAACATGTTGAACACATATGTTAGCCCGTTGAACCAGGCTCGACAAAATTCTTGAACCCATTTATATAAACGGTTGGGTTCGGGCCTTTGCAAGAAGCCCTTGAAAACTTATGTGGCTTGTCAACTCATTTAGCCATTATATATTTACATGTGTGCATCGGAGTCATTTTCCATTTTAAAAAAAAATTAATTAGAATAGAAGATTGGTTGGCTCTATTGAAAATAGACATGAAGAATTAAAAGTGGACTAATTTTTTTTATAAAAATCAATGTTTGACCACTTGATATCAATGGTCAAAGCCATCAGATGTTGTTAAGAATCACTAAGATGATGATATCTGATAACTTCAACCATTAAAATCAAGTGAATAGAAATTAACTTTTAATCTCCATTTAGTCTAGGTGTCTACTTTCAATTGAAACGGTTGAACTTTTAATAGTGGTCAGGCTTACATTTCCAAAGGGCATGCTCAAGCTTTAACCTACTAAGTCCAATGAGGTTCGAGTGGACTCAAGCTCTAAATTAAAATAGAAACATTAAAAAATATAAAAGTTGGAAAAATGAGTAAAACAAATAAATATGCTTCCATTAAATAAATAAATAAAAATCAGATGCTTGGCCCAACTCTAAAATTAGAAAGAAAACGTCAAAATTATACTAAAATATGCCAAAATGCCGATACACCACCATCTTGATCCTTGATGATATTTGAATCTTTGATCACAATTTTTAGCCTAGTCATGTAGGAATTATTTTTTTGCAAAAAAAGAAAATTCATTTTATCATATTAACTTTTGATTTTAATATTTCTATCATTTTTATTATTAGGAATATTTTTACCAATTTTTATAACATAGGTATTCCTACTCCACTGGTAGAATATGTTAGAGTTCGTATCTAATTAGAATTCATATTTAATTTGGATTTCATGTTTGAGTTAATTTCTAATTAAGAAATAGTTTGATTTAAAATTAGAATAGAGTTTGAGTTTTAATTAATTGTAATTCGTAAATTTATATATTTGAATGCAACGATTTAATGAAGTGAAATACAATTTTAATGAATTCTTTCATTGTATCCGACCATGAATTATTAAAAATAATATGATCAAAGCATGGCCATGAATTACTATTAATAAAAATCGTATTATAAGATTTTAAGAATAATAATAAAAAAAATCATATTAACTTAAGCAATCCACGAGAATGCGCGTGAATTCCACTAGCTGAGAGCATCATCTAATGCAGTAGCTGGTTATAGCCCGCAAATGCTGACTTTGACTTTGAAAAAGAAAAATCATTCACACGCTTATGTGGACGGTATTATACTTTCCTTGCTCTGTTACGATAATGAATTTATTTGGAAACATCTCTAATTATAAAGTTTTATTAAAGTTAAATTGATTGAATTGATCAAATATATCTTTTATATTTATACAATTTAATAATAAAAATAGATTTAAATTAATTAAATTTTAGATAGTATAAAAATGTGACTCTGGCTTTGGATCTTTTATTGAAGTGAAAAAAAATATGATGCAATTGATTCAATTAAAATCATTTTTAATAAATTTATCAATTCATCCTATGTGAAAATTCCCATAATAAAATATAGTTCATCATTTCACACAATAAAATGCACTTAAGTCGCAGTTATTGTTACTATTCTTTACTCTCATTAAATACGATCATATACGGTCCGTTTTCGGGCTTCCGCCCTCTCTTCTTGGGCCGCCGCTGCTTCTCAACTTCAGCTGCGGCTGCTGCAGCGGCGTCGTCCAAGGTGGTGTGCTCGGACTTGACCGACGGTGACTGCCCAATGTCCGTAGTTTCGCTTTCCTTTCTCGCCTTTCCAAAGCCGGCAATTAGCCCAATGTCGGCAAAGGAGGGGCTGAGGCTCCGGTCCATGATCCTGGTCGTGGTGGGTGGAAAAGATGAGAAATGATAGAATGGTGAGTGTGTATGAGAGAGCGGAGCAGTTCTGACTTTTGCGGTCTGGTGGAAGAAATTGAAATTGAGTTGTATTGAGTTTAATTCATGTTCAAATCTCTTGAGACCATTCTTTCTCAATTATTTGACTAAAATATGTGAATTGAGAGGTTTATGTATGTTTATAAGATTAGTATCATCTTTAATATAGAGTAAAAGTACCGATTCTAAAAAAGAGAGGAGGAAGAGTATTATTTAAAGAGGCGGTAAAATTGAAACTCGTATGAAATAATATCATCTATTGTACATGTTAAAAAATAAAAGATTGTTTGTTATTTTTGAATTTATAAAAAAAGAGACATGTCTCTCTTATTTTATGAAATAAGGTTTTTAATAAAAGTAAAATTTTAATGCAAACAATAAAATTATCAAATTCCACATCCTGAGCCAATTTCATGAGACATATTAAAAAAATGAATAAAATTAAAATATAATTTTTCATATAATTTGTTTTCATCCATAACTAAGACAAAGACCTCGTGTTGAAGAAAGTTGAGTCGTCTACTCGTCTTGTCACCCAAATACGCAATGGTGAAGACGTAGGGGACTTGTAAGAAATTTTGCCAAATCAGGGTTTTTTTAGAAATTATAAATACTAAAGGGTGTATTTGAAGTAAATTGAAATAGGTAGGGGTTTATAAGAAAAAATCGTTCATTTGACACGCACGAACGCGATATCTATCGACTGTTGAATGCATTTTTCTCCTTCCCAAAGTCCCAATCGGAAAAGTAAACGCTGCCATTTCGACCTCTCATCATCGTCATCTTCCCTCTCCAGGAGTCCTATTTTCGACCGTTGAAAGAGAAGCGGAGTCGTCGCTGCTCTTATGTTCAAAAGGATATGGAGAAGAACTCCTCCGTCGCCGCCTCTTCAACAAACCCAAGCAGAAGAAGGACAGAATTCCTTACCAAGATCAAGGTTCGAAAAATACTCTCGGCCTTTTTTTTTTTTTTTTCGATCATGTCTTTATTATATTCCAGTTCAGTTGCCAGATTAATTTTGTGTTTTTTTTTCATTATTTCTCAACTGTATCTTGTGGGTCTACGCTGGTAGCCGACGGCTTACAGCCATATATTGGCCGCCTTTGACCGAGGCCTGTATGTATGTGTAGTCGAAAGTTGCTCGATCTTGTTTTTGATTTGGGGTTTCTTGATTTACGCGATAAGACCATCCTGTTTGTTTTCTATCTAAAATTTGGAGGAATTTGCTTTAGGCTTCGGGGGCTCCCAATTAATCCACCTGTCATGATCCTTCGAGAAGAGATTAATTGTTAGCGAGATGGTCAAAGGTTTATTTGGGCGGGTAGCTTTAACACATAAATCACTGATTTCTGCTGGTTGCACGAACTGTATTTCTAGTCTATTTATCCTCGATTCACTCTTTCAGCCACTTCTCTGCAACCATATAGATATTATGACTGGATGAATTTGCTCCAGTGATATTCTGCATTATGGACACGCTGTGGGAGTTTGACTGCACAGTACTGTATGTGAATGGTCCCATATGTTTGTCTTGCATCAATAATTCATCATCATCATGGATAAAGTCATTTGTCCAGTATGGAGTTGTAACCGAAGATTAAAAATTTGAAGAGAAATGATCAGGTGCAGGTGATCTGACCATAATAAGCTCAGGTCCTTCATCTTTACCCTCCATTTAAAAAAAACATGTATATCTTGAAATTTGAAAATTCACCCATGGATGGTAGAGATGCTGAGCCTGACCTTGTTATGGTCAGGTCTCCTGCACCATATTATTTCTCAAACTTGAACTTAACTTGAAATCCAATTGACTTGAGTAGCTTGTGTGAGTTCTTCAATTCGACTTAGAAAAACTTGATACACCTTGCTAACTCACTCAACTCAAAATTTAATTGGTCAAGTCAACTCATACGAGTCACCCAAGTTTTTCTTTGAGTTTTAAAGTCTTTGGTACTTATAATTGGTTTTTTGCAAATTGTTTTTCATGGGTTAACTGTCCATCTGATGCTCATTTGACTCATGCGATTGCAACAATGAGCACTAACCAACTATGCTACAGGCTCTTGTCTTGTATCAATGTGCTAAATCTTTTATTTTGAAACATATGAATGGGATTGGTATTTGCTATGTCACAATTAGGTCAATTGATTTGGTTTTCCTGATCCCCTTTTTTTGGTTCTATCTCTTCCATGGTGAAGAATGCCACTTGTCTTAATTCATCGGCCTCAGATACTGGAAAAGGGCGAAGTAAGTGGTCTAGCAACAAATTCACTCATGGATTCCACCTGGTGGAAGGAAAATCGGGCCATGACATGGAGGATTATCATGTTGCGGAGTACAGATGTGACAAGGAACATGAGCTTGGGCTCTTCGCCATTTATGATGGCCATTTGGGAGATAGTGTTGCAAGTTATTTGAAAGACAACCTTTTCAACAACATACTTAAGGAGGTAATTTGTTAGGTCCACTGGATCTAATTTTCTCTCTCTCTTTGTTTGTGTGTGTGTGTAGATGTGTGTAGGTCTTCCTTGATTTGTTATTATCTGTTGTCTAGTTTATGAAATAGAGGTTTTTTTTTTTTTATAAAAAGGGATATATGCAGTAAAGGTGTATCAGTTATTGCATTTGTATTTGATTGTTTTTCTTTTATCTTTTTTTGATAGTTAAAAAAAACCATTCATGTAAGAAGAAGTGCAAAAGTAAACAGCTCTATTGTCTAAGAGACTGCTGTATGACTGTACAAATATATACCCAAAAAACCAATGCCTACCATTCAAAAACTAGAACGTATACACTATCCCAGAAGCAACAGCCATAGCTGAAACAATCTCCTAAAAATTGAACGATGGGAAAAAGATCTTTACCTTTCAATCACTCTTAACTTTTGACATCATCATCCTTCATTGCTATTCATCCCATCTCTGGGGTTACACTCATAATTGGATTTGGCGAAATTTCTGAGTCCACTGCCTATCTGATGCTCGTAGCGGTTGCTCTAATAAGTAGTTAAGGACTAAGCAAACGTGCCTAACTTTTAACAACTCACTTGATCAGCATAGTCCTTAGCTAAAGCATACACTCCTTTAATCACACTTCTGCTGTTCTTTTTCTTCTTTTCTCCAAAAAATGGATGAAAATTCTGTTGATGTGAGCAAGAAACCATCATGGCACTAGACAAATCGTAAATCTTTCATAAGATATATCTGAATCTGTGAAAGAGGACCCACTTGTGTTGCCCATTTGATTGCATTAATTGAATGTCTTAAAAAGGGCCAGAAAACATTGCTTCAATAGTCTAAAAGGTTCTCCTATGATTAGGATTTCCAGTTCATTCGACTACATGAATTTAGAAAGACCCTGAAAAAAGGAATGTGCATGGGTAACTTATTCTGCAAAACTGTGCTTCTACCAATAGTAGCTATAATCCTAATGATTAAATTTCAACAAGAATGTCTTTTGATTTTGCTTTCACATTCTACTTGAATCTCTTTTGATTTTGCTTTCATGAAACTGAAGAAGAGTTCCTGTGCTCTTTGGATGTATAGCCAGTGTGGACACTTCGTTTTTGGGGTTCTAATAAGCAAGGAAAAGCTCAAGTTTTTGAGATACTGATGTGTGTAGAATTGTCTTAGTTCTTTCCTTCTCATATAATTATTATTGTTTTTTAACCCAAAGGGGTTTGAGTGGTGGCCAGGAACCGGCCTCAGGAAGTAGGAGTCCTGACTTCGATTCCCACTCCACCCCAAAGGGCCACTCCCCGTAGAGTTACCATGTGTGTGTGGGTAGAGAGGCTTGTACATGTCCCGAGGATTAGTTGGGTACTGTAAGAGGCCTGGACACCTTGGTCATAAAAAAAACTATTATTGTTTTTGTTGTTATTTTGGGAGAGATTTGGGGAACCTAAGATCTTCATTGTTGCTGAAGTTGGTTAGAATCATCCAAGCTTGCTTGAAATCCTGAAATAAAACATGGAGAGCATGATTTGATATATTCATTTTTCAAGTTATGGACCAAGTTGGCTGCATGATGATGATGAAGTCGATGACCAAAGTTCTCTCAGCCAAGATTTTGAACTTAGGAGTATTAAGAAAGCACATTACTTAACATTCAAGCATTATTGGTCATCGTCATCGTCATCGTCACCATCAATTTTCTGGCTCAATCCAATCTTCACAAACCATTTTGTGAAAAAAAGTCTTTATAACTTCCTTTTTTGGAATTCTAATACTCTCTTTCTTTAAAGCATTTTAGTCCTTTTGTGAGAATGTTCTCACTCTTTTATCCTTGATGCAGCCCAATTTTTGGGAGAACCCTGAAACAGCAATAAAAAATGCGTACCGCTTGACAGACAAATTCATCCTTGAAAATTCTACTCGTCTGGGGCCTGGTGGATCTACGGCTGTTACTGCAATTGTTATTGATGGTAAGGATTTATGGATAGCTAATGTAGGTGACTCCAGAGCTGTTGTATGTGAACAAGGATCTGCTAATCAGCTTACTGTCGATCATGAACCACACAGTGAGCGAAAAAGGATTGAGAAACAGGGAGGTTTTGTGACCCTTCTTCCTGGTAAATTACATTTCTGTATTTTATTAGCCCATATGTTTTTTTCTTCTATCCCTTTTTTCCAGATGTGTGTCTCTGTTTGAGGGGTTTCTGTTAATTAAAGTCATGACTCCCTTTGTTGACTGAATTTAGGAGACGTTCCCCGTGTGAATGGCCAACTTGCAGTTGCACGTGCATTTGGTGATCAAAGTCTCAAGGCACACCTTAGTTCAGAGCCAGATGTGAGACATGTACCAATAGGACCAATGATAGAATTTGTTATATTGGCTAGTGATGGCCTGTGGAAGGTTAGTCTTTCCTCTTGTCTGTTGTATGAAGATATACAATGTTTTAATCCTCTCTCTTGCCTTATAGAAATTACTGCAATTAGATGCTTGCTAGGCAAATCATATAAGGAAATGCAAAAATGTTTTTTCCATTTATTTTTATTATTTTTTTTCTATATATTTTCTTCTCGACCCTTTTATGTTTACCATTTCAATTTGAATTAAGTTGGTCAATGTCTCAAGGAAAATGGTATTGTCTGTTTACACTACATATGCTACTTGAGTACCTGTATATGCTCAAGGTACATGGTATGGAATGTTGTGTTGATACTTACTGTGTTTGTTGAAGTTGCTTCTTGTTCACCATCAATATCTGTGTTGGTGTTGGACACATGGACATACCATGCTATTTATAGGAAAAACACTTCCATTTTTCTCTGATATTTAATTATTATCTTTAGACTCATTATGGAGCACTAATGCATGCCTATTTTTTATAAGATGTATGTATTTTTGCATGCCAATATTCCAGTAACTACAACATGCTATTAGAATATAACTATAGAACATACTATTTAATACACATCCACATGAAATTCTTAGCATATTGGATTCTTGAATCGATGTATCCAACAACCCATGGACAGTACAGATACCTTTGTCAGTAGTGACAAGTGTTTTTGATGCAGGACAACTAATAGGGTAACCCTAAATGCCTAATTTGGTTCTCTAAAAATTAAAAGGACGAAAATAATGCACCTAAAACTAATATCGGCTGAAATTAAAATTCAATTAATAAATACAACTAATGAATATAAGATTTACCACAAATAAATATGCAAATACTAAGAATAAGATGTGAATGCAAAGTAAGGGTCCCAAAATTAAATGACTTAAAAACACGTGTGCTGTAACTTATGCTTGCAACTAAGGGATACTGATGGAATTAGATAAAAGGATAGCTTAGGGCAACTACACGAAAGACTGGAAATAAGAAAGAGGCTTGCGGCAAAAGGAAAAGAGGCAAAGGGGGTAGCGGAAGTCTCAAAGAAGGGCTTTTTTTGGAAGAACGGCAAGGGTGGATGTCAGATTCGGAAGAAACGACAAGGAGGGAAGGCTCTAGAAGGGTAGGTGATGGCTATTTGGGTTTAGGATGACCTCAGAAATCCAGGGATGGCTTTGGAGAAGAAACGAAAGGAGAAGGAAAGAAAGAAGAGAGTAAAGAAGATAGAAGATGAAGAAGGAGAAGTGAAGAAGGAGAAGTACTTGAAGAACATCAGTGGCCTCACACTAAGGCCTCACGCCGTAGCCTCACGCTAAAGAATCACTCTCAATCGCACCTCTCACAGGTATTTTGCGAAAACTTTCTCAAGCTTTTATTCATTCAACCATATTCTCCCAAAAATGGGATTACATAGGTATTTATAATAATCTCAAAGTAAGAAAATAGCAACACCTAAATTAGAAACCTCTAAATATACTCAACACGAAAATAACTCACTGAAAATAGTAAATCCTAATTTCTAATTACAACCAAATAGAAACTAAAAGAAATAATAAAAGAGATCTGTTGCTCCGCATCAGTTTTAAGTTACAATTTGATGATGGCTTTTGAGCTCTTAGCAATGTTATCATAATAGGTATCCTAAGGAAACCTATGCACTAGATTTTTTTTTTTTAAATGGTAACAGATAATATATTAATAATAAAGAGGCACTAGAAGTGCACAATACAAGAAGCTGGAAGAAAAAACAAATGAACAACCCTGAAGCCCAACACACCCAAAAGAGAAACAAGAACTCTAAAACAAGACATTAAACTAAATCAATACACTCTTTCTATAGTCTCAATATGTCCGAAATAGAGAAGTCCTGGAAATCGGGGAGGGAAGAAGCCCAGGCAACACATTTGGCCAAAACTAGTTAGAAGACTCCTTGAGGGCATTTGGTAGAATTCCTGAAGACGCAGTTGTTTCATTCCCACCACAAGCTCCAAATGGTGGCTTAAAGGGCAAAATCCCATATGAATGAGCACCTAGAAGAGATCCAAGGGATTTCCTAGGAGAATGACAAAAGAGCAATAGAAGTTGGCATGGACTAGAGGATGCCAAATTGATGCAAAACCGAACTCCATACCTACATAGAGAAGGTGAAACGGAGAAGAAGATGATCAACGTCTTTTGAAGCACCAAGGTAGAAAGGGCATCCACTAACCAACGTCCTTCCCCTCTTTCTGAGGCTGTCCTAAGTGAGGATTTTCCCCAGCCTGCAGTCTAGAAAAAACAAATAACTTGCAGGGGAAGGGGGGACTTCAGATGATGAGATCGATGGGTTAACTGCTGGCATCAAAGAGAGCTCTGGTTGCTCCAAACATAGAAGGATTACACTAAAAAAGAGCCAAAAGAGTCGGGCCACCAAACTATAGTCGTCATCCTGAGGGCGTATGCAAAGAGAGGAAAGCAACTGCATGAGGTGAGTAAAATCATCCACTTCGGAGTCGGGAGAGATTTCTGCGGAGGCAAAGATCCCAAACCAACTAACCACCAGAAAGAGGTAGAAGTATGAAACAAAGCCTTCGGGGGAGCCAGTAAGACGAAAAAGAGAAGGAAACGATCCGCAAGGGGGGAGAAGCCGCACCATATATCTGACTAAAATCGAACACGATCCCCACAACTCACTTTGAATCTGATTCCTTGCTCAAACCTTGCAACATAAGCACAAATAGCCCACCACATACCGGAACCCCTTCGAGGTGCAGGATTGATGTCCCACCCTAGGTGGCCGATACTGTACTTCTCCACCAAAAGATGCTTCCATGGCCCGTTCTCCTTGGTCCCAAGTCGCCACAACCACTTGGAGAGAACCTATGCACTAGATTTTCAGGAATGCGAAGACAATTCCATGCTCTCCATATCTACACCTACATTCGTATTTGCATTTGGGCACAGTCATTTACTCTAATGCATTTTTATTTATGAAGATAATATCATCTATTTCCTAAACTGTTTTTTGGAAAGATAATCAATTTCCTATACTTTGTATGGACTAACTTAAGCTTCTCATAATTTAATATAACTGTACAAATATAAATAACTAAATATGATTCTAATTGCATTGAGGAGAATTGCTGTGTAAAAAAGTTAAAAGAGAAGCCCTACAAAAATGGACGATTGTTACTTGTCAAAATGAAAGGGAGAAACATTGAGCTCATAAGGTTGAGTCCCTATGTATATCTCCTTTTCTTTCCTGTTTGTATGCAGGCGCTGCTTATGCCTTCTTTGGCCTTTCAGTCCTTACCATTTATCATCATCGTTCCAAAAGAAAGGTAGAGGTCCTAAGTTGCATGCACACAGGTACAAGTATTGGAATTCGACACAGTTACAAGGTGTCTATTTGGCCTAGCTCAGAAAAATAGGATTAGTGCATTCAGCATGATTTAACATATAAATTAATAGTTTAAAATAAAAATAGCTTGTGAAGTTTAAGATTAGATCTAAACTTCAAAGAAATGATATAGAAGAATTAAAATTTGGAAATTGGAAATTTAAGGTGCTCTAAGAGGCCTGGACACCTTGGTCTTCTAAAAAACAAATAGCTTGTGAAGTTAGCAAAGTGTAAAAATTTTACTCAAAGCAACTGAGTGGTAAAGATTTATGATTTCAGTTAGATTCTAACATAAGGCACCTCTCCTTGGGTATTAAGGGAGCAGAAACATAGGGTGTATTAAGTCTTGGATGTAACTGATTAATCTTTATATTTCATGGGACCAAATCTAAAACAAAGAGCCTTGACAAATGAATCCCAAGTGAGATTTGGTTGAGTTCTTTTATACATTTATAGACTGGCCCTCACCTTCGAGATGAAAAGAAGCCGAGGATATCCTTTTATCAATTGGAGTAGATTGTTGCTTGAAAATTTGTTGGATGCGATGAATCCATTCAGTTGGGTCAATGTCAGTGTAACAAGGACAAACAAGTTGAGCGTAATGGGTTTGAATGGTGGCACCACCTCAGATCACTCGTACCACCACCAATGATTTCAGACTCATCGTCATCTCCTATGGAAAAGATTGACATTGGAATGTTGTCCGTTTCTAATTGAAATGCAACTGTTGCTGATAAGTCTAAGTGTCGGATATACGGCTCTGTCCATTTATTCGCTTGACCCAACTGTGAATTGATTTGACCCTGTTCCAAGAATCGAAACAAGGATTTGTATCAATCTGGGGAGAATGAAGTATTCTGGGTATAATTTTGATGCCCAAGAGAGCAACAGTCAATAACGGTGCAACTTTATCAAGTTGCAATCCAGCATTAGCTGTAACTGGGTTGTGGGATCGAATTGCATAGGAATCCAATTTACAAGGGGCAAGGTTGCAAACGGATCAATGCCCCCACGTGTGGCATTCTCTATATACATATTATCATGAACTAACATGCTTTCATAGGTGCTTTGAATGAAGGATCCACATAGTACCCATAAGAAAGGCTGTAAACAAAGTAACTTCTAAGGTACAGCTTATCTTCTTTGCATATACATAATTTGAATTTGGTACTTAAGACTATTCACTAAATTTAGTAGTCTTTCCCATAGAATTTTTCACCCTCAATGTTTATGGTGTCCACCTTCACCAGCACTATGTTGTGTTTGGTTCCACAACTGGAACAAAGCAGTTGGCTCTTAGAACTAAGAGATGATGATAGGATTAGGATTCAATTTTCATATTGATCATCTCATTTTGTTAGTAGGACATGGATGGTTTGCTAAAATAAAGGGGGATGTTTCCTTATCTTTTCCAATTTCCTTGATTTTCTACATACCCGTAATATTATATTGAGTTAAATCATTACTAAAAGGTATCAGAAAATTTCCCTCAAACACAGCCCTTAGGTCACAGTTTGGTCCACTTCTTCAAGTTATTTGTACAGTTTATGAGATTGTTGAACTGAACTTGCTTCTGCCTGATCCTTGGTCTTTTTGTTGACTGATTTATCTGTGGTACATCTGACAAGGCAAATAAGATGCTCTAAATGAAACAGTACAGTAAGGAATTTCTCACATTACGTTAATGTATTCCTCCAACTGTGTTTATCCAGGTCATGAAAAACCAAGAGGCCGTTGCTTTAGTAAAATCCATCAAGGACCCTCAAGTTGCAGCGAAGCGTTTGACCACAGAAGCACTGGCAAGGAAAAGCAAAGATGATATTTCTTGCATCGTAATTCGTTTCCGTAGCTAATTGCTCACATTCCTGTCTCTGTACTGCAGTCGTATTCTTCTGTAAGCATTAGCTAGCCTACTATAGCTCTCTCCTGCTGTATGAAACCTCTCTCTCAGAATCCGGTGGCTCAGGCTTATGATTTATGCTCTATGAAGATCATGGTGCCAGAATTGCTCATAACAATCTCATATAGATACGACAACCATTTGTACGGCAAGATGGGCATATATAATTCATTGTTTGTGTGTGTATATAAGTCGTATATACCTAAATTTACAGATTACTACTATACAGGTATGTTTATTGTTCGCTAATGTTAATGTTCATCAAATTTCGTGTTCATTTGAGTTTCTCTTCAGTTGTGACAATCCATTCATTTGCTGACAGAAAGACACAGATGTTGATCCATTAATGGGTTTTTCATCATCATAAGGGCTCTAAATTTGTCACATTGGATCCACTGCTCAACGGGATCTCATCAGAAAAATGCTTAACTGGGTCCGGGGACCATGACTAGAACGGAGAGCCACTGTGAAGTGTGAACTCCCACTCCATTTGCTTCCCTTTTGTGAACAACTTTCCAGCTGTGGAGATTGATGTAATATAGATGCTTTCAGGCCTCAAATGGTCTGACTTGAGATCCAAATGAGGTGAAGAGTAAGAGTGTCTATCTTCTTTACGTGCAAGCATCCAACTGAATCAAAACATGTCACGCCATGGAAAATACAAAATACAAACTAATGTGTAGAACAAAATGCGAAAATGCACAGCAATGCATTGTTTTAAGTACGGAAATTTTACTATCGATACTTATCGGTCGATATATATTGTATCGAATCTTTATTATACGAAGTGTTGGTAACACCCAATAGTATTTGTTGATACAGGCTGTTTTTTATTTTTAAAAAAATTGGTTTTGGCCTATTTTTGTGTTATTTTTATTAATATTTTCAAATTTAAAAAGGTTTAAAAGCAATTTATTGAATTTTAGATTTGCCATTTCTTATCATTTTGAATTTTTTTTATTAATTTTTTTGAGTTTCAGCTCTAAAACAATTTTGATTTTGAGGTTTTTGAGAAAATAATTTGATGAAATAATATCCAATGGTTTGATGTCATTCATATAGTTTGTAGGGGGATGTGTAATTTTTCAAGATTTTTGTAAATTTTGATAAAAGTCAAGATTTTTAAGGTACTTTCTATTTCCAAGTTTCTTTCTTCATTTGTAAAAAATTTAGACATTCTTTAAAATTTTAGATTATTTTTAAAAAATTTAGAGTATCGAAATTTTGACTTTGAAGAGTCTAAAATTTTATAAAAATGACCATTACTTTTTTAAAAAAAAAATATGTTCACCCTATATTTTTCAATTTTCCTGCATTTTTTTTAAAAAAAAATCAACAATATATACACGTTCATCCCAATTAAAAAACCCTCGAGCAATGTGAGAGAGTTGTAAAATGCAAATCATTATGTATAGGAAAATGCAAAAGTTTAAAATAATATACATTATAAAATGTAAATAATAAATGACACATTTTTTTTATGATTAAGTTTGTCTACATCTCTTACCACATGCGACTAATTTTCAACTCTCTGTCTTAACAAGAAGAAAACAAAACTCCTGTAATAGAAATCTCCTGTTTCTATTTGCCAGCACCTTTTGAATTAGATGTCTTGGCTTGCATCCTCTCATGGTATCTAATGATTGAAGAGTGTTAGTGATTTGAAAATTTATTTATTTTATTGAAAGGACCCCACCCATTTATTGAATTTTTGTACGTTAGTCCATTTCAACAGTGAAAAGGTTATGGTCGTGTCACTTTCCTTAAAAGAGTTTTTAAATTTCTGGAGGCAATCAATTGAATAGTTATGGGTCTGTCCATGCATTGAGTTTGGACAGTTGGAGCCCCTGTTCATGGTGACATGTGATTATTGCATTTAAATGTAAAAAAAATATTTAAATCAAAGTTAAATATTAAATGCAAAATATAATATAAAAGATGAAGTGTAATTATATTATTGGTGTACTTATTTCCTGTAATTTTTCATATATAAATTTATTTTAAATAGCTGTGGATTCAGCCGAATCTACTAACATCCTTACTTACAATGATTCAACCTGAGCCCACGGGCTTTGAAGCAAAATCCAAGCTGCATTTAGATGGGGGCTTGTTTAGTATCTAAGAGTTAGGGGTACTTTTCCTCTCACTTTTAAAAATTCTTTTCAAATAAAGAGTATTAGTAATACCACGGTAACTTTAAAAATAACCCTGGATAATTTTTGCAAAATTTACTCCTTATTTAAACACTTCCACATAGAAATCTGCAGGGACTCCTTACTCTTCACATGGGCCCAGGTAAAAATCAACTTTGCTGCCGAATTTAATGAGTAAAACTGTAAAAGGCATAGAAATTGCAAATTCAGTTCATCTGAATGTGGAGAAATTTTTCTGACATAATGATGTGGTTTATTTTCACCTGCTGGGTAAAGTGTAAATAGTATTAAAAAAGTATTAGAATGCATAATGTTGTGTCAGAATTAAATCCTATGGTTTCATTTTATATGTTTTAAGGGTAGTGAATATCGTGGTGATTTTATGTGGATTTTTTTATAATTTTTAATATGTAAATTTAAAAAATATAATAATATGTAATTTTAAGATGAACGCATAAATAGTAATAATTTGTAAAACAAGGTAAAATATATATATATATATATGAAAGAAATGAAAAGCAAAATAGAAGTGATGATATGAGATAAATTTAAGAGAGAAACTGCAATAAGTTTGCATGTAGAAATTTCATATTTAAATTATAGTGATAAAGATAGGTTTTATAAATAAAATAAGAATAGATTTTTATTGTAGATAAAAATATCTATTTAATGTATCTTCATCTTTTAATTTTTATTGTAGATAAAAATATTATTTTATATAATTTTAAAATTACTTAAAAATACAAGTGATTTAACATGCCATGGACAACGACCAAGTATACTGGTGGGTCTGACGCATGTCGGTGAGCACGCGAAGACGGTGTCGGTGTCACATGAAGACAGATGTGAATATCTGCTTTTACTTTGTAAAAATATCTGTGTTACCCCAGTCAAACCTACTGACATCACATCATCATCTCGTATATAATTATGGGTCCCACAGATATTTTTAATTTAAGATAAATAATAGCTATTTTATTTTTCTTACTCCATTTAAAATGATAAAATTTTTTAATTTTATAAATTGAAAAAATTTTACCCTCTAAATTTTAATTAAAGAGTGCCACAAACTTATAAAATAGAGCTCTCTACATTAATAGATTAATTTAAGTTTGTATGTATAAGTTAAGTAATCGAAGATAACATAAATAAATAATATAATTACTCATCTTATCATTATACTCTTATACTTTAAAAAATAAACTTTATCATTAATGAACAATTGGGATTTTATACCTTGCAAGATATGATAGAAATTATGATTTTTACTAAATATATTTTTTATTGAAAAATTTACTAAATAAAGCGTATCAATGTTAATCCTTCTCAATTATAAAAATTCAGTGTAAAAGGATATTTTATTGATTTATGAGAGAAGGCATTTGACTTCATTAAAAAAAGTGAACAATATTAATTTTTTCGACTGAGGTTCTTTAAAAGATTTTTATTTTTAAAACATATAAAATTCTTCTCAATCTTTATAAATTTTGAAAGACTAAATTTATAAAAAAACGAGTAAAATATTATATATTCATTTCAAATGCTCAATTCAAATATACTTATTATACAAATTAAAGTTTCATCGTATTCAACCGAATTCCTTTCATTTGAGTATTCACACCTTACTAAATTGGAATAAATTCTGATAAGTCAATCAAATCATTTATTTAAATTTATATAAATTAAATCCTACTTATGAATGTGGTTTCACTCGATTCTTCTTCACATTTATTTTTTTAATGACTAGCGATCTTCACACAGATATTTTATGTATATAGATACAAATTTTACTGTGATGCTTAATTTGTCTTCTACCTATTGTACCGAAGAAAAAAGAATGTCAAAATTAATAAACAGTGCAATCGACTAGTTGGAATTGAAAGTCAGTTCACCAAAATTCATGAACAATACAAATCGACTCACCAAAATTTATAAACAATACAAATTGGCTCAATAAAATTTATAAACAATGAAAATCGATCCAACGAAATTACAAATCAGCTCACCAAAATTTATGAACAATGCAATTTGACATTCTAAAATTACAAATTGACTCACCAAAATTCATAAACGATATAATTCGTCTTTCTGAAATTTCAAATTGACTAATCAAAATTCATAAATAGTGCAATTTAACTCTCTAAAATTTTAAATCGGTTCGTTGAAATTCTCATAAATAGTAAAAATCAACCCATTAAAATTTTACTATTCATATAAATTAAATTCCCAATCGGTTCGCTGAAAACAAAATACCATAATAGCTGGCCTTTTTTTAATTTATCAACATCCACACTGGCTTCTTATACAGAGAATAAGCTTCCCCAATTCCAAAGCAACGACCGCCGATGGCGCCTTTCAATTCTTGCTCATTGAAATTTTTCTCATTTATTTTGTTGAACAATTAGAATTAAAATTCTAGTTTGGATTAATTTCTATTAAGAAATGTATTTGAATTAAGATTAGATTAAAAATATAATAATCTTATGATCAATTTAGAGATTATATATAATTGTATAATACTCCTTCTTAAATATAGTTTCTCAATTTCTAATACATTTGAACTAAAATCTGTGTAGCTAAAGAGAATAGCTGGCCTTTTTAATTTATCATTGCAATCATCATCATCCATACTGGCTTCGGAGAAAAAGCTTCCCCAATTACAAAGCAACGACCACCGACTGGCGGTTTTCAAATCTTGCAACTCGATTGGCCACCGTCGAGTCCAGACGAGCAGTGTAAATGCTTACCGACGGACAAGTTTTCTCTTCAAATGTCTACATTTCTCATTTAATCTTAAAAATTAGGGAGAAAAGAAAACTCTGGGTGTTTGTATTATTAAACAATTATTTAACTCGAGATAATAAATCAAAACACTCAACTGAGTCAACCCATAATCACAAAAATGGAGCCAACCTATTTAGTGTAATATTGTGCAAGAAAAATTGGCTCTTAAAAGCTCTGTTTTTCCCCTGTATTCCATAGAGAAAAAGATATATGAAGGAAGATTAAAAATACAATGTGGAAAAGTGAAATCCATGGCAACAAGTTCAACATCTAATTCTGATAATGGCAGTTGAGAGTCGAGATAAATTAAATACATGTAGCAGAGGATTTAAATCAGTAAGTGGAAGGCTTTGAATATCTACCTTTATTCGAAGAGATTCATGCTATCTATGAACAAATAAACCAGGAAAACTGCCGCATCGATAAATAAAATGAAGAGAAATTACATGGGATGATTTTTTGCTGCAGAGCCATTGTAGATTTGTGGTGCAAAAAAAGAATGTTAAGATGAAAATGTGGAATTTAGTAGTAGGGAATCACCGGAGGTGGAGGAGATGAGTAGGAAACCCCTGTGATGGGTGGGAGGGGCAAATGTGGAAACTTAGGTGGAGAGAAATGTGGATTCCAATGCTCGGTTGGAGGTGGTGGCGGAGGACTTGTGACAGGTGGATATTTTGGTAATGGTGGTGGCTGTAAATGGGGGTGAGACGGCGGAGATGGGTTCATGGGTGGCGGTGATGGTGGAGTGTCTTCACAGAAGGACGGTGGCGGTGGTGATGGGAGGGGCATGGGTGGCGGTGTCTCAACAGGTACAGGTGGAGGCGGCGAAGGCATGTTGATAGGTTGGTGGTGGTGAACCGTGGACAGGGGGTGGAGATGACGGATGATGGTGGTATGGCGGTGGTGAATGGTGATAGGTGGGTGGCGTGGCTTGTTCTGGTGGCGGTGGTGAATGTTGATAGGTGGGTGGTAGTGGCTTGTTCTGGTGGTGGTGAATGGTGATACGTGGGCGGCGTAGCTTGTTCTGGTGGGGGTGGCGGCGGTGAATGGGAGTAGGCAGGCGGCTTAGCTTGTTCTGGTGGAGGTGGCGGTGGTGAATGGGAGTAGGCAGGCGGCTTAGCTTGTTCTGGTGGAGGTGGCGGTGGTGAATGGTAATAACCAGGCGGGGTACCTTGTGCTGGTGGAGGTGATGAGTGGTGATAGGTGGGCGGAGTAGCTTGTTCATGTGGTGGTGGTGGTGGTGGCGGTGAATGGTAATAGACAGGCGGTGTAACTTGTACTGGCGGGGGTGGTGATGAATGTTGATAGCTCGGCGGAGAAACTACTTCTGGAGGAGGTGGTGGTGGAAACTGAGGCTTTGGAGGCCCATAGTGGGAGACCGGTGCCGGTGGTTGTAGAACATGTGAGGGAGGAGGAAATGTGGTTGGCGACTGCGAATGCCGGGGAGGCGGCGGCACAGAAACAGGAGACGATGTAGGCGGCGGTGAGGAATAGTGTGATCTAGAAGGAGGTGGCGATGTCGGAGCTACAGGAGGGTGGGTCCTACCAGAAGGCGAAGATCCAGAAGCCGGAGGCGGCGGCGATCCAATGAAGGGCCTAGGCGAATTGTTCCTTCGAGGGGAAGGCGGCGAAGGCGACGGTCTCTTTGCCCCCTTTCTACCCGAACCACGGCATTGTGCAGAAGCCTTGGAGCAGTCAACAGGCCGAGCATCGTTGGAGGAACACTCCCTAGAAGATCTCTGACCGGCCTTCCCAGCAATGCAGTTCTTCCGCCCATCCTCCAACAGCGACGACGATGAACCAGCCGCGCAGCCTCCACCTGTAAAGTAGTTGAAAGAGTAAGTGAAGTTCTGGAGCCGCGGCAGCCTGCAAATGCTGGCCGGAATCTTTCCCGTCAGGCGGTTGTGCGCCACGTCCAGCTGCTCCAAGCTCCGCATATTCCCCACCGAGTCCGGAAGTGGGCCCTGCAAGTGATTGAAGCTGACGTCGAAGACGGTGAGCTGGTTTAGCAGACCAATCTCAGACGGCAAACACCCGGTCAGATTATCATTAATGAAGATGATTTCGTTGAGGGTGCGCGCCATTTTTCCAATGCTGGAAGGAATGCATCCACCCAGATCGTTGTTCGCAAACACGACGACGGACACCGGAGAGTTGCCCAGGTTCTCCGGTATGCCGAAGCGGAAGCGATTGTCGTTGACGAAGACGGCGTCCAGATCCTTGTCAAACAGCTCCGAAGGGATGGGCCCCTCGAAGTCGTTGAACCGAAGGTCTAGGTACTTGAGCTTCGGCAACGACAGCACCGCGTCCGGGAACAGCCCCTACGAAGCGGTTGTTGCTGATATCGAGTTCGTGGAGGAGGCGGAGGCGACGAAAGCTCTTGGGTACAATGCCGCAGAAGCGATTGGAATTGAGGTGGAAGAGCGCGAGGTCGGAGAGGAGCCCCAGCTCGTCTGGGAGGTAGCCGGCGATGTCCCCGTGGTTGAGATCAATGCCGGCGACGACCCTGACCATGGGATCTGAAAGTGACTGAGTGCAGAAGACGCCGGTGTATGAGCAGACGTTGGGTCCGTTCCAGTTCGCTGTGAAATTAAACGGGTCGGAAAAAATCGCTTGCTTCCAAGCCTGCAGTGCAGTGTACGCCCGCTGGAGCCGTGGATTCTCGAATCTGATCGGAGGATCTGCAGCCGGACGGCCGACTCTCTGGCCGGACGCTCCGGCAAAGAGGAGGAGGAGACAGAGGAGGAGGGGCGGCGGCATGGTGTGGACAGTGGAGTCAGGGAATCACGTGGGCATATGGGGAGAAGCGAGAGGGAGAGGGAGAGGGAGTGAGAGTTGAGAGCTCTCTCTCTTTGTTTATAGTCTCTCCAGCTCCTTCTTCCTATAGTAATTAACCTTAATTATTTATTATTATCACTAATAAACATAATTTAAACAATGATCACTGCTAATCCTTTGATTTCTGTCTCCATCTTTATTCAAGATTTTAAACTTTAATCGACCAACCAATCAACAACTCCACTGGGCTGGATGGCATGACAATTAACCAATGCCACGTGGACGCCAGACAGAAAGGAAATTATATTATGTGTATTTCATTACTAAGATCTTTCTTTCTGCATCCTATGTTAGTATGTTGGAGTAGTGTACATTGTTCATTTTTACACCATAGTCACTAATGACATTGGATATAGGTTAATTAGGTTTATATTTAAATGCATAATTTATTAGCTTTAGAGATAAAAACAGAGAAACTAAAAACTAATTAAAATTAATAAAAAATTAAAACTAAAAGAATAGTATTATTTATCTTTTACTCAATTTGCTCTGTGTCTGAACACAGACCTGAAAATTGAATGGTGCATGGGTCATAGCATATGATAGAAGTCCTCTATTTTTATATATTTATATTGAAAATTAGACATTTTTAACTCACTTAAAATTACAAGTAGTCCACTGCACGTAGAACCGATCATGTGTCTCTTCATTGACATATATTGTAAACATTGAAGAGTATCCAAGCTCTTTGTATGTGCTGGCTATGATTAAAATATCAATAGATTAGGAAATTATTAATATAATATTATCATTTTTTTAAAAACAATATTTCTATATAAATAGATACATAATTGAGTTTAAAAGATATTGGAATGAGGGCAAGAACTCAATTTAGAAAGTGAGAGTTTTGAATTCGATTCCTACCTCACTCTAAAACATCATTTCCGAGAGTTGCATATATCTCGAGGATTAATAAGTATTTTAAGAGACTTGAATAACTTGAGATATAAATTTCACTGTCTAGACTTTATTCATTTTAATATATCTCGAGGATTAATAAGTATTTTAAGAGACTTGAATAACTTGAGATATAAATTTCACTGTCTAGACTTTATTCATTTTAATTGGCGGCCAGTCCAATGTGCTTTATTAGAAACTTTTAAATGTCTTTAGAGAGGTTGAATAAATAAGAATACATAATTTATTTATTTTTTAATAGTTTCCTCTCTAATGTATGGCCATGATGTGGGCAGCCACTAATGCAAATTGCAAACGACTTTACAGCCATGAACCATTCAATAAGAGATGCTTGACCTATTAGAAAAAAAAATGTTTTAACTTTAATGGGTGAAATCAAATCAAAGAGATGATTAACCTTTTTAGATTCATTTGCTGGGAAGGACTAATACTAATAATGTTTGATAAATGGTTAATCAATGTCATTTGTCACTACCCTAAGTTTAGTCAAGCAGTAGGCTCCACCTAATATATAGAGTGGGCCTCTATTGCCAGTCATGCATTTAGTATCACAATAAATCGTCCCAGTCTTTCTTCATTTCACTTCCAAGTTATTTTAGTTATTTTTATCTAACACTTTTTAAAAAAAAAAAAAATCTAAGATTCCTAACTTGATCTGAGTAAAAAGTATTGAGTAAAACTCCAGATGTACAGAGACATATAAACAATGTATATTGGATGACTACGGGACTCAAATCTCAGATATCTGTTTTATGAACTAAAATGACAGACAGTTGACCTAATATTAGTTAAAGACATTATTATTAATATAATTTTTTTTTTATAAATATCTTAAATAAGCGCCATTCATCACGAATCAAATCAAAATCTACTAAATGCAATTTTTAAAATTAATGCATAAAAGTTCTCATTTTCATTAATTTTTTTTAATATAACTTTCAAACATTTTAAAATTCCATTTCCACTCATTGATTCTCTTTTCTTATGCTTTTGTAATTAATTTTAAGTAAGAATCCTATTACCCATGCAAAGAGAAATAAAACATAACTCTCTATATTTAGGGAAGTTCTTTACTAAAATATTAAATGAGGAACACATCTTCAATTGAGATATGTAGAAAACGGAAGGATCATCTTTTTTTTGGTGGGTAAAATTTAACACCTATATGATTATTTTAATATTTTGATTGTAAACTTTGAAATTTTGATTGATACAAGCCATTGACTTTTGAAGATCTATCTCACAAAGTTATAATTAGGACTCCAGAGCCGAGTCGGGTTCCTTAAAACCTAATCCGACCCGAACCGAATTCTAAACCCGAATCTCACAACCCGACTTGACCCGAATTCTAACCCAAATTCTCAACTCGAATTCTGACCCGAATCAACTTGAATTCTGACCCGACCTGCATTTTGAACCCATTTTAGACTAATTTTAAGCGGGTCGAGTCGGGTTGCTTCGGGTCGGGTCAGGTTAACTTATAAAATCCTCAACCCAACCCAACTAGAATTTCATGCGGGTTTTACCTTCACAGCCCGACCCAACCCGCTGATCTGAAATTCTCGACCGACCCACCTGATTTCTCGGTTCGGGTCATGTGGGTCAGGCCAAAACCCGACCCGAGTTGCAACCCTAGTTATAATAATTAAATATTTTTTTTATAGATAATTTAGAAAAAGTAAAATTTCAGCTTTCGGTGCTGTCTGCAACGGTGTAACTTTACGCTACTTAAAAAATGCTAAATAAATAAAAAAACAGGTTTAAATATCTTTTCTTATAAAAAAAACATTGATATTCATTTATAGGCTACTGTAGTTTTGCAATATGTGAAATAGTTGGAAAAGTAAGTAACTCTAATTTTTTTTCTGTGTATTTTCATTTTATATTTAAAACTAAATTTAATTTCATAACGATTTGAGTTGTATTCTACAATGTCATAGATTTTAATACATTAAAGGTCTTCTTTTTGGAGCAAATAGTATGAAGCACCAATTTTTTTAGAAAAAATAATAATAGACATGATATGATTAGATTAAAGTTCAAATAATACAAACTGTAAAAAACTTTGCTGCTACTGAAATATTAAAATGAATTATTTTAATCATTTTTAATATGTTTTTATATAATTTTTTACCATACAATATTATATGTTTCAAATTTGAAATTTTATTTGACTAACTCGCAACGTGCTGGGCACCCACAATAAACTCATCTACGTTTTTGAATGTTAGACTTAGGAAAAATGAAAAATAAAAGAAGAGGAGAGGTTGGGATCTTGTCAAATTGTTAAATGAATAGAAGAAAATGCTTTAATTCGATCATCATAATTTTATAATATTATTCATGAAATATCAATAATTTATAATAATTATTTTTTAATGTTTAAAATAAAAAAATTAATATAATCAGCTCACACTCAAATTTTATATTTATCGATGTCTTTATTACTCTTTATATCATCTAGTGAAAAATATATGACACACCTTTGATAATCAAAGTGATAGCAAAGTCCCACATTGATCTTTGTGTCTTAGGGTTTAAAAATGCATGACACCCTCTTCTTGTGAGTCGGTTTGTAAATATGAGTTCTATTCATGCGTTTATCATGGTATGAGTACTAGTGGATGGGTCGGGTTCATATCTTCACCCTTGCATGGAGAGGAAGAGTCAGAGCGTCGAGTGTTTTTAACCCTGAGGCAGAGGAAGATTGTTAGTAAAGTCTCACGTTGTCAATGAACCTTTGACTCTTGACATTTATAAATGCATGAGCACCTTTTGCTTATATTATACTCGTGTTTTTAATTGAAAGAACAACCAAATCTCCTTATATTTTTTGAAGGCCGACGATCTTCCCATGGGCATTTTGTGTATATAGACACGAGTTTTACTGTGATACCTATTTTACCTTTCACCTGCTATAGTTAGAAATCGGCTCATCAATCGAATCCCTTACTAGTTTTTTGCGAGCCAATTTACTATTTACGGGTGATTCGAATAGCTAATTTTATTATTCACAGTTGATTTAAAGAGCCGATTTTACTGTTCACGAGTGATCCGGTGAGCTGATTTTATCCTTGCCGAGCCGATTCCTAACATTCCCATTGTTTTACATTTTCGATAAGATGATGGATAAAATGGGCATTAGAGTATATATACACAAAGTGTCCAGAGAATCGTTCACTTTTTTTAAAATAAAAGGTGCGGTCGAATTTGCAAGTCCATCCGCCGACGGTAAAGCGCCGGTAACGATGGAGAAAGGAAGAAATATTGAGTGGACGGTCTGTCCTTATACCACCAACGACGACACGACACACTCAATTTCGCCTGCAACTGCGCTTCACGTCTATGGAGTATAATTAGATGAATGATTTCATTGACTTCTAGAGTCTTTTTTATCAGAGAATATTCTTAGTTGAATTGATATTTTCAATATATAGTTAATATTTTGAATTTTATAATATTTGTACTTTATATATACTGATTGATATATGCTTAATATCTTGTATTTACGTAAAAAAGATGATCATTTGTGGATTAGTGTGTATAGTACTATTATACATGTTTAAGTGCAGGGTTCAATCAAATGAGATAAATTATATATTTGTTGAAAAAAGTCTTTTTTTAATTACTCGGCATATCAATAATTACTTAAATTGAATTAATAATGATAGATTTTTTAAGATTTATCAAGTTTTTTTTTTAAATATATTAAAATGATCAAATTTTGAAGCACATTATCAAATAAAGATTTTTCTATCAGACCCATAATCATTCCATCTGGTGGCCCTCCAATTAAGACTACATGTGATTATTCTTCTTGCGTAGAGATCAATAAAGAATTTGACGAGTGTAGATTGTATTTGAATGTTAATAATATTTAAATTGGTGTAGAGTGAAAAGTGATAATTTTACGAAAGATGATGACTTGGGATAAAAAATTTGATGTTGTATTACTCCACCTCAGAGGAGGTCTATAGTGTGGAAGAGAAAAAAGTTCCACATTAATAGTTGTTTTAGAGATTCTCTGGTACATAAATGGTAGCCTTCCTCTTTCTAATATAAGACATCTTACTGAGCAAGTTGACTCGTCAATTGAAAGTCGTGTGGACTGTGTGTGAGATTCCAGAGCGGATAATATCATATTAGAGGAATAATGTCATTACAGATGTTATGTCTATATCAGTGTAACATAACGTATCACCCGTCATATACTGATACAGTGCCATTCTCATCGTCTAGACTCAGGACACACTGCACCGGTTGATATTTTCCCGCAATATTGCAGTTCATACACAATGTATTAACTGCATTTTTTATCAATCGACTGAAATATCTTACTTGATAGATTTTTCTTTTTCTTTTAAAGAAAGAGCTGAGAACAGAAGAGACTACTGATGTCTGAATGGAACGAGTTATCGAACTCGGACACTGTGGACGCCACAGTAGTCATGTTGCTGGTGTGTACAATCAATTTCATCAGTCATGTTTGGACTCTACTCTGTATTCTGTATATGATCATTTATCTTCTTCAGTAAAGTAAATGAAATGGTTGGAAACCTGTCCATGAATGGACATCATTGCAGCCATTATTATACCCATACTCTGTTTCTCATACACCTACCCATTTCATGAATGATAATGGGTTAGCCATTCATGTGTTTTTATCCAAGTTGGTGGTCCACTATTTGGACTGGACGGCTATGATTCATTGCTTGTAGGAACTAAATTTACTAGTGTTTCTATGAATAAATTTAATTTGGACACGACTTATGGACACTTGGAAAAATGGTCTCTACACATCCGTTTTCAGATTTTAGAGTGAAATTACTATTCTGCCCTAATTAATCTGAAAACGGATGTGTAAAGACAGTTTTTTTGAGTGTCTATAAGTCGTAGTTTTAATTTGGAGCTACACCATTTACCTTTTCTTAGAGAAAGTTGAGCAAAGTTTTAAACTTTAAATCTTTATTTGAATGAGAAGAATTTAAAGTAGGAGATTCTTTTATAATAGAGTAATTTTTATTTGGACAACGATTTTCTCACAAGTATTTGTTTAATCTAATGCAATTTTTCTGTATTGCCCATTTTATCATTTGAATCGGCTCGTTGAACCCTTTGCTGTAAGTGATTTGAAGATTTCGGTGAGCTGATTCGAAGAACAAAATAAATAATACAGTAAAATCTGTGTCGCATTACACAAAATACCTGTGAAAGGATCACTACCTTTATTATTTATCCTCTTTTCTCTTAGAGAATATAAGGTACAAAACTCCATTTTAGTCATATATATTTTATTTAGTATAAATTTTGGTGCTTTTATATACATATTAATTTCTTTAAATTCTCCTATCCATAACCATATCTCTTATCTCGTACGTAACTCCATCCCATTTTAATACCAATTATAATATAATTAAAAGTGAGTCACAGCAAACTCGTCACTCAGTGATATCAACTCAGTGTCGTCCAGTGAATTAGTGAGGCTGGGGAGAAGACGACAGGTAGAAGTGGGACCCTCTCAAATCAGTGGAGTGTGGACGTGTCTTTCGTTGAATTTTGAATTCGAATCTGAAAGCGCGTCTTCTCAAATCAAATAACAGTGACGATTCAGAATTTCGGATTTATTCACTTCAAATCAGCAGATTAGGAGACAGAGAGAGACGACTCTGACGAATAAAGATGAAGAAACAAGAAACGAGGCAACTCGGCATTGTTTGTTGGGCCCAGCTATCTTTGAAATCTGGCCCACCCACGTGTCTTTACAGCGATGGTCCCCCCATCTGATCTCTCCTCTATTAACTCTGTCGGCGTTAATTACGTTTCATTTAAACAGTTTAATTGATTATTAAGCCCATTAATTAGACACCCTCCACCAGTCCAACCTTGTAGAAGAGGGTCTAATTTTTTCCTTCAAATATTCTAGTTTTTATTTTTATTATGGGCCTCATCTAGAATGTACTTGTTCATTTGGTGAAGATATCCAGTTGTAGTAAAGAGAGGTGTCAATCTTAACTAGACGCACTCAACTCGAAATACGGGGAGACTAATAACTCATTAAAAATGAATTTTGATCATTTTTAATTAAGGCTAGATTAAAGACTTAGCCATAAGTCGGGTCGGGTTAAGTTCAGGGTTTGATGTTATTTGGTTCACGTTTATTTGAGTTTGAGTCTATTTTATGCCTTTTTAAATGAGTTAAGTTAGTTCAAGTATGTTTTAGGTTCGGTTCATGTCTCTATTTATATGACTAAAGAGATTTTTGTAACGGATAGCAATAGTCTTACGGACATTTTACGTATCCTGACACGGATTTTACTGTATTGCCCATCTTACCTTTCAAACCGACTCGCTGAATCTTCCAAATCGGCTCTCCAAATTACTGACCATTTTACTGCAGTATAAATCAGCTCATTGACTGACTCATAACCCGAATCTGAGTTTTCGTGGCAAATTACCATTTTACCCCTGCATTTCTAATCATTCGAATGAATGCCCAGTTCATTTTGACATTCATTCGAATAAATACCCAAGTGTAATTTCAATTCATTTGAATGAATGAGCTGAACAGTAACACGGAATACTGCTCAGCCCATTCATTCGAATGAACCATACATTCGAATGAATGGGCCTCATTCATTCGAATGATTTTAAATAATAAAATTTATTTTAAAACTTTAAAGAGATTTTTTGAGCAGTGTGTATTTTCAAAATTTCTCAAATTAAATATCCAGACTAATTAAAATAATTTGATAAAAATACTTTAAGAGTTCAAGGTCTTTTGACATTCCTAAATATTTAAAATACAGTATTTTAAAAATAAGGGTATCCCTAGGCTGTGTCGAAAATACATTTGGAAGTGTCAAAAGACCTTGAAGTGTTAAAGTATTTTTATCAGGTTATCGTAATTAGTCCAGATTTCAATTTGAGAAATTTTGAAAATACACACTGCTCAAAAAATAACTGTATATATTTTAAAGAATATTTTATTATATATTTGAATGAATGGACTTCATTCATTCGAATGAATATAGTTTCAACTATCCATTGGAATGAATGAAGCCCACTCATTCGAATGATTACTGTTAAATAATAAAATTTATTTTAAAATTTTAAAGTTAGTTTTTGAGCAGTGTGTATTTTCAAAATTTCTCAAATTAAATATCCAAACTAATTACGATAATCTAATAAAAATACTTTAAGACTTTAAGGTCTTTTGACACTCCTAAATATTTAAAACACAGTATTTTATAAATAAGGGTACCTCTACGCTGTGCCCAAAACACATTTGGAAATGTCAAAATACCTTAAAGTCTTAAAGTATTTTTATCAGGTTATTGTAATTAGTCCGGATATTCAATTTGAGAAATTTTAGAAATATACAGTGCTTAAAAAATAATAGTCTATGTTTTAAAGAATATTTTATTATAGCATTAACAACATAGACAATTATTTGTTAAGCACCGTATATTTCTAAAATTTCTCAAATTGAATATCCGAACTAATTACAATATTTAAGATCTTTTGATACTTCCAAATATATTTTCGGCACAGCCTAGGGATACCTTTATTTGTAAAATACTGTATTTTAAATATTTAGAAGTGTCAAAAGACCTTAAAGTCTTAAAGTATTTTTATCATGTTACCGTAATTAGTCCGGATATTCAATTTGAGAAATTTTAGAAATACACAGTGCTGAAAAAATAACTGTCTATATTGCCGATGCTATAAAATATTCTTTAAAACATAGACACTTATTTTTTAGGCACTGTGTATTTCTAAAATTTCTCAAATTAAATATCCGGACTAATTACGATAACATGATAAAACACTTTAACACTTTAAGGTCTTTTGACACTTCCAAATGTGTTTTCGGCACAGCTTAGGGATACTCTTATTTGTAAAATACTGTGTTTTAAATATTTAGGAGTGTCAAAAGACCTTAAAGTCTTAAAGTATTTTTCTCAGATTATCGTAATTAGTCTGGATATTTAATTTGAGAAATTTTGAAAATACACACTGCTCAAAAAATAACTTTAAAGTTTTAAAATAAATTTTATTATTTAAAATCATTCTAATGAATGATGTCCATTCGAACGAATGTACATTTGAATAAATGAGCAGTATTCCGTGTTACTGTTCAACCCATTTATTTGAATGAATTGAAATTACACTTGAGCATTCATTCAAATGATTAGAAATGCAGGGGTAAAATGGTAATTTGCCACAGAAATTCAAATTCAGCAGGAAAATCAGGATGTGTGTATGGGCGGCCTTTTTTTTTTTTTTTATCAAGAACAACAAATCGAATCACTGATCGGCTCACTGACTGGATCAATGATTTTTTCTAAATGTTTTCGTACGGTAGTGGAAGGTAAAATGGCTAATACCCTAAATTCCGTGTCTCGTTAGACAAAATATCCATGGGAGGATTGTTACTCTTTCTAATAAGACAAACTAAGACTACCCATGATGTGGGTGTAGACTTCATTTGGTGGCATGTGCGAGTAATAAATTGGATCAGTCGGGTATACCTATTTATTTTCAAATTCAGATCAGATTCACTCATATATAAATGAGTTCAGTTCAGTTCACATTATCTATTAAACAGGTAAGATCAGATTCAGTCATTTATCAAAATGAGTATATTAGGTTAATTGAGTCGGGTCAAATTTTATCATAGTATAACATAAATTTCGAAATTATAAGTTCTTTCCAAATACCCAAATTTCAATCACCATGAAAACTCACCGAGTTAAGGTTTTAGTTTAAGCCCATGCGGCCATGTCCTACATTCCTCCAACCAGACAGCGATTTAGTACATTAGATGCAGTGCATCAATTATCAACTTTAGTAGACATTATGCATAAAGGGACATCTGCCCTCTGTCTGCACAAAGACTTGGTCTGGAATCACGTGTCAATAGTAGTTCCATCATTAAAAAATTAAGGATTATTATTCTTACCCGGAAGAATTTTTTCTAGAATTTTTTTTTTTAATTTTTGTATTACCCTTCTAATCAACACAGAGAGTGGAAGGGTAAAACAAGAATTTAAAAAAAAAAATTGAATTTTAATGTGAGATAAAAAGATTTTCCTGTGTGAAAATGTTTATCCAAAATTAAAGATGATATTATGATAGAGAACCCTTTGAAGTGGTGTTTCATTGAGACTATAGGCATGTTCACAAGCTTTGAATCATATTTTGTTAAAAAAACTGAGTCTATTTATATCTACAAAAATCCGAGTCCATGGGACTTTTAAAGTCAAGGTCCAAGTTTGATGTTTCAAGCCCATTTATTTTACACTTAATACTAATTTTCATTTTCTAAAAAAAATTATATTTTGTTAACTTGAAATCTTAACTGTACCTATTGAAATTATACCTAAAAAGATACTGGGTAAAACTTTAGCCCAAAAGCACCAATAAATGGGTTCCACATAGAACCATGCACCCAGATAGGACTGCAATTCAGGTCGGGCGGGTCTGATTCCTTAAAATCTAACCCGACTCGAGTTGATATATATGGAACCCGACTCGAATTCTTAACCCGAATTCTAATCCAAATTCTGACCCGACCCGCATTCTAAATCCATTTTAGCTTAATTTTAACCGAGTCGGGTTGAGTTGAGTGAGGTTAACTTGTAAAATCCTTGACCCGACCCACATGATTTCTCGAGTTAGGTCATGCAAGTCGGGCCAAAACCCGACCCGAGTTGCAGCCCTACACCCAGGTCACTGTACGTCTAGGCTTACAGTAGTTACAGTAGTTTCCCCCTAATTATTAATCATGCTATTAAATAAAAGCTTCTTTCATTGATTATTATTATTCACTAAATTATAATTAGATCTTTTAAAATAATAATCTAAGTGAACTCTCCAACTAAATTTAATGCCATCTATGAAGGAAAAGATATAAATTTGAGAACACATGAAAAAGAGCTCAAGAAGGGTAAAACCGTAAACAATTTGTGAGGAAAAAAATATTTATTTAATAAACTAATTTTAATTTTAAATTTCAAATAATGTTTTTGCCCATTATCAGTCAGTCAATCTTGTCAATGATGAGGTCGTGTAAAGTGTAATGGGGTGTTCAGCTCAAATATATGCCACCACTCTCCATTAACCAAACGTGGGCCTTATCATGATGAGGGTCGAATGGAATTTCAGGCCTTAGCCTTAATTCTTCGCTGCCAGTGATAAGTGACCAAAATCAACATAAATAAGACAAATATTTACAACATATAGGTCGAAATATCGATCTATATGATGTCCATACCAAATGTACCACTAGTTTCTATAAAATCAACAACCGAAATATCGTAACGTTGTAGAGATGGTTCCAAGCGTATTTGCAGTCTTTTGCTCTGAAAGACACAACCCAAGAAATGGACCCTAGATTAAATTAGAATGATTGACATGGTCCAAATAATGTGGCAAAAGTGTAAGGAGACTGGGCATTAAGGAGTGCCCTTGGCTTCCCTGTCTAATGTTATCATGTGTAATGATACCACCCAAAAAAGGGGGAAAAGAAAAAAAAAAAAGTAGCAAATTTGGCTTAGGATAAACAATGGAAGAACGTTGGATCTCTAACATGGCAATATGGCATCAACATGTATAGCATGTATCTGTAGCAGTGTAGATTTCATATAACCATCATCAAAGCTTTTGTCCCATTCATCTGAGTCAGTTTTACGAGTTCTACTTTTGCACTCGATCTTGTTAACACTCTAGCCGTGTAGACTTCTCTTTTCAAAAGATGTCATAACTAATGTAGCAGTGCATCTGTCAGTGTATCACAATTTGAATCCATGACAACACACTGACGATTCAACAGAAGTCACCACCTGCAGCGCCCCCATTACCGCAAAACTCAAAATTGTAGTTACTAGGAAAAAAATCCTTGGTGGAAACATTTGTGAACATTTCAGACTAGGATTCGCCACATTTCACTGACTCGTTGCCCACCTCCTTGGGGTGCACCCATATTCCCAGGAGCTATAGACTTGGACCAGAGTTCAAGTATGCTGTATGTGAGCTCTAGCATTTCAAGTGTATGCTACCATATAACTGAATCTGGGGGTGGCTCTTCAGGAATCTGCATCGAAAAATAGTAACTGTTCAACATAGTTACAGTGCAGAGATAATAGAGCTCCATTGTTTTGGAACCCAAGTCAAAAAGTAAACTGAACTTATAATACACCTTTCCAAAAAATAGTAAACATCTTTAGACATTGCAGAAAGAAAGAAAGGCCGCACTAAAAATAAGCCATTTCGTGTCCGTTAGTGCCCTACAGTTCACATGAGCAGAAGGGCACCCTTTTTACAAAATTCTTATAATTTCAGGAGGTTTTTGAGCAAGTACCTCTCCTTGTTTCCATTTCTCCTTTAGCCAAATAGCCATATCTTTTGGACCTACCAATTTCTTGTCATCCCTAGACAGAATGAATAAAATTAAAAAAAATTCAAAACCAGGTGTAACAAATGTTCATCGTTTACAGACAAGCAGGGTTTATATTTTGCAATTATAAATGCTACTAAAATGTTCCAGATGCATAATATGGATAAAAGATCCAAGACATATTCAAATGATCAAAGCTTGAAACCGAAATCATCCTTAAAGAGTACTGTTTTACTGGTCTAAATTTTCCCTCTTTTTTGAAAAGGTAAGAGATTTTATCAATCTCAAGATCTTTCCAATGTTTCACAAGCTAGACTTTTCAAGAGCTGTTCCTGCTTTAACATTTTCAAGTACCAATAATTTGTCTGCTTCTCTGATTGGTAATCCCCAATCAAGTTTTTAAAAATTAATATCAAGAGAAAGGTTGCACTCTAATCATGACTAAATTGAGTTGCCTCAACTATTTCTTTTCCAAGCACACCAATGAACTTGCAAACACTAATCCCAAATCTAAACAGAAGATCAAGATTGACAATACAGAGAAATCCATGGATGCCTACCCTGTTGCATTAGTTGCATCCTTGGGCATATTTATAGGGTTGGTTGACAGATTATTTGCTGAATTGGGAAAATTAAATAACGGAACTTGAGAAGATGATATGCTGCTGCCAAGATTAAAAGCGTTGTTAATGTTCAGGTTGTTGGGAGTTTGTGAGCTTCCAAATGAGTAAGTTGATGGTTGACTCCCTGATGTCCCTGCAGTAACAGATAAGGAAAAACTGTTTATCAAGTAGCAATACCCTGGGCTAAAAAAAAAAGAAAAAAACATAAGCTACAGAACACCTTCAACAGCAAATTTCACTAGAAAACATGTGAAGTACGCTGCCAGTATGGCAGTACAAGTATCAGATGAACAGTTCCTATAACTTAAAAAACAGTTGAATCTACAAAATTTTGGTAAACACAAAAAGCTCAGGCAGTCTTAACAGCCAAACAAATCCTTCCAACCACATGAAGTCACGAATATGTAGCAATATTGAAGTCTGTAGAAAGTGTCTCTTGCAGATGGGCTGCATACAGCTTACTTGCAGACTGTTCTCTAGGGACAACTTGGGGCATGCAACCATCTGGTCTATCCAAAGATTAGGGATGCCTCAAAATCAATATGATTGGATGATCATAGCTATGCATTTTAAATCCCAAAAAAAAAAAATCAATGGGGCAGAAGAATGAAAAGCATGAGATTTCAAACCAACAGCAAGTAGAATTCTGATTGGCGTGAAAATTGAAAGATATCCAGTTCACTAGAGGAATCAGGCAAAAGAGGACAATAGGACACTTTGCAAGAGAAATTTTAATTAAACTTTTATATCATGTTAAAGCCAATTTTGCAGTGTTCAATGCACACTTGTGTGCAGCAAGCCAGCAAGTGCACCAGTTCTGCAGAGCCCACCTCCTGCATGATCCTCACAGGGATGGCTGGCACTGAAGGGTTTAATGCTTGGATGAGGGTCCCAATGAATCAACTCAATTGGATCATCCTATGCATCACTTTCAAGGTGTGAAAAATCAACAAAGAAAGTGGAGCCAGAAGCTGCTGATTTGTTAATTGAATCCTTGTGGGGAGTTGCATGGCCCTAAACCAATTGTTGAGCTGCATAAGTGCATCAAAAGGTTAAGGTAGTAGGCCATGTTAAGGATCTGTTTTGACCCTTTTTCCAATTTGCACTAGTCATGGGTAGCTAAACATAATTATTTTTTTAAAAAAATTCCAAGGTAAAGTTCTCCAGTGAATGGCATTTGAAGACTGGTAAAAACGAGAGAGATGACAAATCAACTAATATAATGATCCTGAAGTGAAGAAAATCTGTGAGGTAAAATGATTGAAAATTAGAGAACAAATATGGATTGTAACTTCAGTGGATTTACATATGTGGAGGATGAGTGTTCAAAATTGAACGGCTTAGTGTCAAATTGTCACAGATTTCACATTTTGGGTGCAACTAAAGAAAAAATTGAAGGTTTGATTTGGATATGCATGTGTGATCAATGCACTGGCAAGTTCAAATATGTGACTCCAGGAGTCGAGAATTCAGAAGACTGTCATAGTGCACCTGAACTTCCAAATGTTGAACCGCTAGTCCCAAACCCACCGAGAGGGTTGGACATTTGCATTGGACTTGGTTGTCGAAAGGCATTAGGTGATGCTGCAAAAGGCCTGTAAAATGAATCCCCCCCAAAAAAACATTAGTAAAAGCATATGCATTTGCAGTGATAAGGTCAATTGGAGAAGAAAAACTAAAAAAGCCGACCCCAATAGATGAGATTTAAGCTATGGTGCTGATGATAGCATTTGCAGCAACCTTTCATTACTTCAGAAAAGGTGTAAAATAAATCCATGTGGACATCTGCAGAGTTAGATACTATTTGCAGTTCTAAGGAGATTAAAACAGGTGTTGTAACTGGAAGGGATCTTGCCTGGTGTTTGATCCCGAATTTATTGATGGCCCAAGTTGACTAAAGCTTGAAACTGAAATAGGCGAGTTATTCTGAATAACCACTGAAGGTGCTATGTTGTTGGTTCCAGGAAAAGGGCTAAGCACAGAAGAGCTAGGATTCGAAGGAATGACATATGGATTGCGCAGTAGGTTCTCAAATTCAACCATCTTGGAGTTCAGTAGATTTCTCTCTCTCTCAACCTATATCACAGAGAATAAAATGATCAAAAATTTAACAAGCATAAGAAAGCATACAAATTGCTGATACTTTTGTCATGTCAACAACACTTTATATCTAGAATAACATATAAAAAGTAGGAAATATATCATATCTGTTTGGTACTTTGAGAAACATTTGAAAAAAGAGAGTGTCTTGTGTACATCCAAAAGTACAACATCAATGTGTACTTTTCGTGTTAGAAAGAAAGGTAGATCTGATTTGTTGAAAGAAACATAGTACATCATTCTTTAATCAATGAGAGAGAGAGAGAGAGAGAGAGAGAGAGAGAGAGAGAGTATTAGGTGGAAGTAAAAAGAAAAAAAAAAACTATCCAGTATTTTTTGCAAGTACATCATTCTTCTTCATCATCATCAAAACCATTCATCCAATCCATACAAGGTTAACTTTTTGGGTTCTACACTCTCACTCCATCCTATCAAAAGCCTTATTCTCCATCAACACCATGTACCATTTCCTTTCGTAACACCTGAATCTGTGTCTTTAAAGGTCCCCCCTTCTAGTACCTTCTATTTCTAATTCTTTGGTTCTGCACATATACCCAAACCATCTTAACAACATTTCCTCATCTTTTATTCCATTGGAGCAACCCCTAACTTCATTTAATGCACTCATTTCTAATTTCATCTTTTACCAATATACCATTTATCCATCTTAATATGAGTATCTCCATCATTGTTACTCTATCTACTTCTTTTCTTCATCATCCAATGGCCTGCTCATATAGCATTATGGTCTAACTGTTTGTCCTACTGAAACACCTCTTTGATTGATCTCACTCTTTTATCATACAAAACTCAACAAGCTTGCCTACACTTAACCTACACTATATACCTCTACAAGCCATATCATATCTAAATCAAACCCTTTTTTTGGTTCTACAGTTGCAACAAGTATCAATTTTTTTTATAATGTTGTACCTAGTCATTTTCAATTTTCATCAGTTCATCCACTTTACTCTCAGATCTACAAAACTTACACTCCATTTATATTTGTCATCGTCCTACTAATTTCCAAACAATTTGCCTCAAGCTTCCTGCCACATTTCTAACTTCTTATCTCACTGATTAACAGTACATTATCTGCAAAACCATAACCAAGTAATTTCATCTTGTATTCAAATAACTTATCTGGGATTTGTAATGCTGAGTCATCCATGGCCAACGCAAATAAATAAGGGTGGTGAAATCCAACACCAACTAGAACTCTATCGTCCTCCCACATGAGGTTCTTATTAACAGTTTCGTGTCAGTTTAAGGTATGATTCTCAATGATGTTCAAGAATTCCAAAAGGAGTCCATGATTAACAAGATTTAGGAGATTCTTCATGAACGATCTAACTCAAAGTATGATCCATGAACCAGAAAGTAATGTTCATTATACATAACAACAGCATGAGATACCTCATTCATCAAATGCTACTTACAATTGCTTGTAGACTCTTTCCCATTCTAGCATCTTCATATGCTGCTGCTCGCAGTTCTTCATAGCTAATATCTCCATAAATATCACAGGGGAGACTGGAAGAAGATAATTTCAAGTTAAAACAAAACACGAATTTCGTGGAGGACAATAATTAGGAATGAAGCAACTAACTTCTTGGTGTGACCATAACAAGTAAGCTTCCAAAGAGGTCTTTCATGTTCAAAATCCTCAGCAATTAGACGCTTGCATGACTCAGGATCCGTGCACCTATTGCTCCATCAAATGTAAGTCTTTTAAGAAATACTTGAATAAAGGAAATATAAGGAAAATGACCACCAGAAAGTAATGGTGCTTTTTTTGGGTAGGCTAGAAAGTTCCACAAACAGAAAGAATACCATTTCAAAAAAGAACTTACTTGTGATTAGCCACCTGATGCTGGTTATCAGTCTGATGAGCTGGAGTCAAATTACCAGAAGAGATAGGAGAAAAACGGGTCCACTTGTTATTAAATGGCTGGTCCTGATGTATGAAAACAAACAACAATCATATACTTCGGTTCCTTAGTGAGTTTCATAAATACAAGAGCTTTGACACCCTCAAGTCTATTAATATCAGAAGACACGATATAAAATAAACCCGTAAGGGCTCATTCAGATGCACAAGTAAGTGAAACAAGTAGTGGAATCATATCAAACTTGAAACCAAAAGCAAATCAAATGCTATGCAATTTAATATTATAGATGTACTATGTTCCTATTTTATGAGAACATCAAGGTTCATCATTTCTATGGTTTGGCAAGCATTGGGGTCATTCATCTGTGTGTATTATTACTGTGTTGGCTATCCACTGTCGAGAGCATCATACGAACTGGTTTAGATTACTAAACCATGGGCCCATATCCACACCAGACTAATAAGAAAAGAACAACGAGAATAGCATAAACTTCGTGGGCTGAGCATCATATGGAAGGAATGGGATTTTCATTGCCCATGCCATTATGCACACCTGAAGAAGAATAAATGAGCAACAGGTGGTCACCTCTTGCATGCCTGAAGAAGCATAAATTAGACATGTTCCTCACATTCAATTGATACTTGATTGGCAAGGATTTTCATTGTACATGACATTACTGGTTGTCGGGATGCTCGATTGGTGGATGAAGGGACTTTTGTTTGTCATCCATTTGTATCAATGGCGACATCCCATTATGGCCCGAGCTTTTGAAGACGAAAGGCAAAGGATGAAGAAACATTGATGAAAGGCTTTTGCACCAAGTCCCTACCTAACTTCAAGATTTGAAATAGCTTCCTTTCAAGACAAAACGAAAAACATATCATATTTCTTCTTAATTTTGCACCACAAATATTTCACATCCTACCATCCCGTGTCCATAAATTTTGAATATAAACGTCTTAATATTATATCAAGAAAACATTCCTAAAAGGTACTCTTCTCCCCTAAGATGGTCACTATATGTAACTTTCATGCAATGACAACCTTGTGAGGCCCTCCTTGGCCCCACACCCACCTACTCTCTGTGAATTGGATCTTACCCAATTTGACCCCATGAGTTAGATAGACTATTGATCTAACCCTATTAAGTTTATACTGTTGGATAAAATTGATTCTTAGGGCCTTAGAAAACATTGCTTCAATATCTTTAAAAAAAAACATTGCTTCAATTATCCAATCAAGGATTTTTTATAGGCACTCTATTCAAGTAATGACCCTTCCAACCACCCATCCACATGGGCCCATGTGGCCCCACATGCAGATACCCATAAAATATCATCATGATTGGATAAATGAAGCCATTGTTTCAAGACAAAAAATAAAAAAATAGGGGGTTAAAAAGTGAAAAATAAATAAATTGAGGGGTTGAAAAACATGGCTGATTGAGTCAATCAAGATGATTTTTTATCGGTCACAAGTGCAAGCTTAGACCTTTTCAATGGATCCATCTCCATCACCATATGTGAGCCTTACATAGGTGGGCTCACAAAGAATGCGGTGTAAGGAGGCGCATATATATATATATATATATATATATATATATATATATATTAATGAGCTATAAATTTCTAGAGATCACATGTTCAGCAATAATATACCTTGATGGGACTCTGATTTTTGGAATCAAATGTTCCTTTTGACTGCGAACTGTTTTCTACACCAAATCCATAAGGATTCTGATTTTGTTGCTGCTGATTGAACTGTGAAGCACTTTGTACACCAAATCCAAAGGGGTTAGGTTTTTGCTGCTGATGATTGAACTGTGAAGCACCTTGTGCGCCAAATCCGAAGGGATTTGGTTTTTGTTGCTGCTGAGTCACATGCAAAAATTTACAACGATCCCCATACTGACAACTGGAAATGGCAAAAGAAGCACTATATTCAGTCATACTGTCATCTTAGCTTACCACAAGAAAAATGGCAGTTATTTGAAATGGATCTTGGGGACAAGAGTTGGTAGATGGGAATTTTTCTTCTGATTTTTCTTTGCAGGAATTTGTATGCATGCTGACCCCAGCGGGTTCCAGATGGTTGGGAAGATGGATATGAAGATGATGATGATGGTGATCAGAAATTCTTATGCAAATAAACAATAATCCATGTGAAATTCTTTTTTTTAAATGGATAATTTTTTCTCTGATGATGATTAAATTGGCTGTTATAATAAAACACCACCAAGTTGTTTGGAAAAGAGAACACTCCATTCATATATGAGGCCCCCAAATCAGCAAAGGATAGTTGTATCAATTCCCATGATCAACTTACATGTAATAGTAGGAGCAAAAACAGGTTTAAAATCAGATATATGACTTCTATCTTGGTTCTCTTCTTGAGATCCTTATCAATAAAATTTCACCATTTGAAAGATATGACACTCTAAAATTCTGTTAGTTCTCACAAAGCTTCTACACTAAGGGCGTGAATGAGGAGAACATAGGTGGAGAACAACAAATTCTCTCAAGTGTAATCATCTGGATTCTCTCAAGTGTAATCATCTGGTTTCGAAAAGCCTTTTGATAACTGTGAGGCCCAATCGAAGCTAAGGTGCCTGAACAAAGGACAACTCCTAATCTCTTTGCGATGCTAGAGTATCAAATCTCCTTCTAGGAGAGTTGTTCCAATTGTTCTCTTAAAAATATACAATAACCAGATGGACCACACCACTATTATTAAATTATTGGAGAGGCTATATTTTATATGGTTGATAGGGTCCTCTAAATGATCTAAATGCAACCAATGAAGGAAGCCTGACAACTATTACCCTGAAAAACAAAAGTTCTTCACCTAAGATACCAAACAAGGTGACTTGAGAGACCTGAAAAGTGAGGATTCCCCACTTGCAAGAGAACCCTATATTTTCAAGTTTTCCTCGTCCAAACAAAACTTAAGTGTCAGCTGGGAGAGAATAGGAGAGAATAGTGCTTTTTTATCTAACATACTTGAAATAAGATAAGATATTGAGGAAAATGAGATATTTCGTGCAAGAAAGAGGAGATTGAGTGTATCCAGCCATTAGTCTGGACTAATTCTTATAATTCCATTATTTCTAATAGTAGACTAATCAAGGATCCATTACAATTAATCCACATAAATATATTCCACTAATCATGTCACTACATTATGCAAAGAAACAAAAATAAAATTCAACACAAGATTACTTTGAATTACAAAAAATTATATGAGTAATCCATCATCACTCTTGTCCATATTGTACACTTTTGATTTGCACATCTCCTCACACACACAAAGTAAACAATCATCAAAGCAACTAACTCAATAATCTCAGTTACAATAAAATTAAGACGCAATGGTAGATCTTTGCCGGTCTTCAAAAAAAATGGTAGATCTTTGCTGTCCATCCCCAAGGAATTGCATCTAAAGAATTTCCCCCAATTTAAATGACAATGAGCTACATTCTTAGACAACCAGAGTACTTTGAATCACACCCCACAGTCAAACCAAAGGAAGACATTAGAGTAACTCTCCACATTATATTGTTCTTTTCAATATCAGGCGTCCTTCTGCAGTATCAACTATCGTTACTTTATATCATTTATGGATTCTTTCTTCATTTTTTTCTAGAAGTTTTTATTTTGTATTTTTGAATGATCAATTTGTGGTAAACACAACTAGTTATCTTTTGAAGTAGAAAGACGGGGGTTGATGACATCTTCATAAGAACAAACCACATTTTGGGCAAATGTTAAGTACTTTCATCACCAAGAAGCTAGCCGCTTGCTACAGTTCAATTTTATACAACATTAACTAAAGAAACCTTTTAAAAAGGAAGATTTGCAAACACAATGGAGAAACAAGGAAGGGGGTACAAAATGTACTGGTGATTTAGTTTGAGACAAAATATATTGAGGAACCAATATATTTGCCCAAGCCAAAGTGCGTCAAGACATCACTGATCGAGTAGCAGTAGAATTGAAAGGCAAAAGTAATTACCCAAGTTAGATTGGAAATGGGTAAAGATAGGAAAAATGAATAGACAGAAAGGAGAGGGAGAAGGAAGACTAACCTGCCGCGCTGAAAGTTTCTGCACGGCTCTTTTCTTCGATTCATGGCGTCCTTTTCTTCTTCCCCTTCTTTCCAAATTTCAGTTAAATGATATCAAATGATATTTCAACCTCCATCCTTTCTATAAAAACGAATCATCTTCTTGTTACTGTCGTTGAGTTTTTCCCATCCCATGCCAATTCATTGCCACCAGTTCGTCAAGCGCCAGGTGCCAGAGTACTCCTGGGAAAAGGACCCAGTGAAGCCAGATCCAGCTGAGCAGCAATCGGCAGCAAATGGCAGATCTGGGGCTTGTGCCGTCGCTCGTCTTTTCTCTGCTGAAACAGAGATAGAAGACGAAGAAGAAGCAATCGGTGAAGACAGCGAACGGAAGAGATCAGTGGAAGCCAGCGATGGTAGAGGGAAAATAAACCCTCCGAACGGCGAGAGCGTCGGTCTTTTAGACTAGTAACTTAACAGTTAACAGTTCTGCTCTGCGTGAAGCCGACGCACTCGCACGTGCGGGTCGGTGTGAAGTCCGGTATTTTTCTCTTTAAAAGTTAAGGCCATGAAAAATATGCTCAATATATTTTTTTTTTAAGTTAAATATGCTCAATATTATAATGTTCATCATCTTAACACGGCAAAATCTATTAAGAGACACAGGAATGAGTGAAATTTTCATTTTATCCCCACCATTATATCATTCATTAAGTACCAGTGTACTGATAACATATTGCTCTATATCTATATGTTCTGCAAATCGATACCGGTAGGAATAAAATAAGAATTTCACTCCATCTCATTTCTTCTAAAAAAATTTGCCCGTGTTAGGATGTGCTTCCTATTATAAGATGAATAATATGAGTTTTATCTCTTCAAAATATAAAATTTTAATTAACTTTTAAATATAAAGATGTACATAATTTTTTTTTTAGATTTTATGATATAAAATCGACCGTTGCATGAATTAAACCAGAGAAATAGTTTTCATTTGACATATACAACAATGGATTTAAATATTTAAAATTTAATGAAAATTTTAAATATTATAAAATATAATAATATGTCGTAAGTATTCTCATTTGAAATCATCCCTACCATTTAGATACGATCATTTCTATTATAGGATTTGAGTTTCATTAATAAATGATCATAAGCTTAGTTATTAAAATGAATAAAAAAGGTAAATTATATGTCTATTCAATTTATGAGCCAAAGCATGAAAAGAGAAAAACAAAAGGACATATGCTTGGAAAAAGATTATTTAATAAAAAAGAATTAAAGGTAAACTAATTACAATGTTAAAAATAATCATTTTACAAAACCTCCTCGAAAGAACATTTATCCACATTTTTTTAACAATCTGTCAACAATTTTATAGTCGTGAAAATTAGAGTCCATTATTAAAAGTATCAAGGAGAAACATGCCATAAGAGAAAAGAAATAAAAATAATAATTAACATTTTTTACTTATTTTTGCAAAATAGAAGCCCTTCTAACAGATTTCTCTAGTTGAAGTTGTTCAATATCTATGTCTACTTTTTTAGACTCTTGTTGTATTGGATTGAGATGATGTTAAAGTTTCAATTGAATGATGTAACTAAGTCGTTGATACACTATCTTTCAGACATTTTACGTGGTTAGAAAGAATGTGTTGAATTTCTTTGAGCAATTTGTGTCTAAAGTATTAATCATTTTTGTGGACCGATTCTTCTCCAATTATTACTATTCATTGGAACAAAGAGTAGTAAGGTTGAAACGTCTAGTTGTCCGGTATAAGATTTTGTACACACCTAAGTAGATAGGGCCCCCAAGTACATAAGATTCTTTGTTATATAAGTCAAAAAAATTAGAAATTAAATTAAGTAAAATAGGCCCAAAATAAGAAGTCCAACTGGCCAAAATAGATAGGCCCTTCAAGTCTATAAACTCCTTTGTTATATAGGTTCAAAAAATTAGAAATTAAACCCAATAAAATAGGCCCAAAATTTTGAGATTTTGCATTTCAAAATCCCAGAAGAATAAATTTTAAATAATACTTTGTTATAAATTTAATTATGATATTTTATTTGGATGTTTCACATTTTGTAAAAAAGAATATAATTTTATTTTTTGTGAGTATACAAAAGACCCATCTTAAGAGTTTGCATAGGCCCTCAAATCTCAGCGCCGACACTGATTTTACTTTTTTAATGAAAGGTGGTAGTTAATACTTATATTTATCTTAAGATATGAGTCCCAACATGCAATAAAAAGGAGAAACTTAAACAAAGGATGGACAAAAGAAAATTACATTACATAAAGAGTGATTTATATAAGAACTCAAATAAATACAATCATGAGAAAAACCTCAACCTCTTATAAGAAATTCTCTGAAATCTCAAGTGCCAACCCATTCTTTTAGAATAAAATTTTAAAAATGACAAATTCCAAATTCAAACTAAAACATTTCTTTCGCAAGTTGAAAAAAAAAAAAAAAATGAGGAGAGAAATTTCCAATCAAAGAAACATTGATTTTATTCACGAGCCTCTGAGAAAATAACAGAGTCTTGAAAGACTTGCAGATCTTGTGTGTAAAGTAACAAAAAATTATTCTAATTGGAAATATCTGTCTTGAGAAAATAGATTGATAATCTCTTGTTTTTTAAAATATTTCAACAAATTTTTAGACAACCTATGATTTTTTTTTAAGTCTTCAAAGATACTCTTGAAAATCTAAAGAGAGAAAAGATGAACTTCAATTCAATAGATAGCTAGACCTTAAAATACTTAGATTTTCTATATTATCCTTTAAATCCACTTAGCATGATGGTATATCTTAATCTTAACATTAATTTTGCACATACCTAAAGATTAGTAAGATTCTCTTCTGATTATTTTTATCTAAAAAAAATAAATCTTAAGATCACCTGTAAACATGAATAATTGATGTTAAAATCTATGAACCGTTATAGGAAATTGTTGAATTTAAAGATTTTTAATTAAGAAGTATACTTCACATGTTAACTAGATCGACTTAATCGCATTGCAAAATATGATAAAAAACAGTTTTAGATGTGTATCATTTTTAATTAGAAAAAAATATTGAACATCAATATCAAAGGTGTCGAATATTTTATCTGATTAATTTTTCAAAGCATGTGAAAATCTCTCCATCTGCAAAAATCTAAGTAAAAGTCTTAAACCTTTGCATATATTAATTTAATAGTGAGTATTTTTAATAGACATATTATACTTAGAGCTCGTTAACAATTATAAAAGGATCATGTGATGTAAAATATTTTAATTTTATTAAAAGTAGACCACGAAATCAGAGAGAGAAAGAGAGTAGATAAGGGAGGGAATGCTGGTTGTGAAGAAAAAGAAAGGGAGTAAGAAGAAATACAATGGTAGTAGTTTCCTGCTTCAAATCTGCAACTGGTATTCTGGCTGCAGCAGTCATCTTCACTTCCTCATCCTTCCCCATTCAACCACAAGAATCCGATACTCTCTCCAACGTTCCTCAGACTCTATCAGGTAAGAATGACCCAAACCAGGAATTCTCTCATCTCTGTTCCGGACAATTGGGGTTTTAACTTGAAATCTGAACTGAGAAATGTGACCTGTGGCAGGAGAAGACAGCAAGCCCGCCAGGATCCAACGCCCAAAATCAAAGAAAGCAGAATCCTGTACCGTTAAATGCCTCACCACATGCATAAGAGGTGGTGCAGGCTCTCCTGGAGAAGGCCCACTTAACGTTAGAAGGTACCCTGTTTATATTCATACATCATCTCATCGTCTTCATTATCATCATAGTTTTGTTCCATCTTTATATATGTTTATATAGTGTTTACTGTATTTTCTAAATTGCTTCTTAAGGGTCTGTTTGGTAGTTCAAAATTCTAGGAAATAGTGAGATATCTCTGTTTTTTCCCCAAATGATTATAGTCTGAAAGTGAACTAACAAACAGGGCTTTTGGGTGGGAAATTTTGTATTTTTCTACTGCAAAAAACTTTGTTATTATACATTTCATACTGTAGGAATTCACCATGTGTCTATTTGGAATTGGGAGTATATACCTCAAAAAAGTTTGGAGGAAAAAAAAAAAATACTAAACCAGTCTTCTCAACTAGACCTGCTAGCTGCCACTAGTCTTCCCAACAAGGATCTGTATCGAAATCCAAACGTAGGAAGATAATTTTCAACTGTTGGTTTATAAAAGCTTCCTGAATTTTAAAGGGCATTCCCTGTCTCTCCTGCAAATGCAAATGCAAATGTACCTTTGATAATTCAACAAGGGCATCTTTGTTGGTTTTCTAGAAGGAAAAAAACAATTTTGATGGAAAAATGAATCTTGGCAAGGGATTTTTGTGGAAAATGATTAAATAAGGATTATTTTTAATCTATTTTTTCACTTGTTTTTGGCACAGAAAATTACAAACCAATGTATATTATGTTGATGCACTAGTCTACCTAGTGGATGGAAAAAATCATCACGAGGAAAACAACAAAGCAGCATACCTGCAAGCTATTTTCGTTATATTCAAGTTTGAAATTTCACCAAAAATTCCGAACTAAGAACTTGAATTCTGCAACTATCATCTTTAGATGATTTTGAGCCATTGAAACAAAGTTGGTGAGTTGTGCTTTGGCAGAGTGGGTGGCAATATTTTGATTTGACACAGGATTTTAACAAAAAAAAAAGTGTATTTGTTGTCACGAATTAATCGATTGCATTTCATTCTCCTTATTGAAAATCACTTAGTTTTAGTATGATGATTCCTGCATTACCTATCAATGACAGGCCCATGGTCGTTTTCAAGCAGGGGTTTCGGAGCCGACAGTACTGGTAAAAGAACATCTCCACCATACTTGGCATTCTTATTTTCATATGAACTATCCATACCCTGCATTTTGGAATTTGGATATGGATATATATGGGTAAAGTTGAAGCTCTTCAAGTTTTTGTGCTCAATTGTCATCCTTATAAATGTTATTGGTTCTGATTGAATTGAGCATGGCACCCGTTGAGCTTTTATTAGCTGCGAGCTGAGCGCGAAGGGCCTTGAAGCTTTCAAACCAAATTACTATTACTATTACTATCACTTGCTTTTTTTGTTGGGAGGATTTTACAATAATCAACTACTGATTAGTTTTCTTAATGTGTTGAGGTAGTCTGGTGGAGTGCTCTGATATTTGCAACCTAATCAAGGACGGGGATGACGGGCCCTAAAGATGCAGCTGATATTTACAAACCATTGCAATTATTTGTTCATACTTCCCAGTGTTTCATTTGTTCCATTCCTTTCATGGGGACATGTTTTACATATTTCTTTTTTGAAGAAAGTTTGATATATTGATGGATGGATAGAAAGAAGCAAATTGGGTTCCAAATTAATGAAATCATGCTGATTTTTAATGGATCTTATCATGTGTTTTTTTACATTGTACACTCCATTTTAGTTGGAGCTATGTTTGGTTGGTGTTGGAGCTCAAGGGTAGAGTTGAGAAGGAGAAGAAAAGCCGTTCTCTTTCCATTTCCATTGACACAGTTATTCCTTCAAAAGATAAAGCCTCTGAGAGTTGATGTTATGTAATGTTAGAGAGAGAGAGTGTGTGAGAGAGAGAGAGAGACCAATGTCACTTGAAGACGATGGACTCTACTTTGTTAGCTTCAGCTAGGTCGCTTGTACGAGTCATGTTTAACTGGTTTTTTCAATTAGAGCCTTAGAGGTTATTTGTGATTTTCCATTCATAAGAAGATGGATATAGGAAAAGAAGTCAGCGGCCTGTTTCATTTTTTTTTTTTAATTTACGTGTGGATACCGTAAGAAATCCAATATAGAAACTCTACGGGTGATATCCACTATCCTTAAGGCACATCAAGTGAGGCGACGGGAGTTCGAACTTGACACCTCCTGCTTCTGGAGACAGGAGATTATCAATTGAGCTACACCTAAGTCCAAAGCCTGTTTGGTTTTAAGAGTAAGTGAAAATAAAATGGAATGGACCGAATGAAGTCGTTCATATTCATTCATTTTTCTTTTGGGCAAGAAATGATTTTCCTCTCGAACGAGGTTCTTTAGTAGATAGAACATTGCCAACTATCCAGTTCAATTAAGGGATCCCTGATTTCATATGATGTGGCTTTAGGACCTAGTTCTGATACCTGTTAAGCTTATATTATTTAGGTTTCCATACTATACTACAGTCATTCATTTAAAAATTGCAGTGGAATGATTAATCATAATAAATTTAAATTAAAAATATGCCTATTTTCATAAAACAAGCCATCAAGGAACGCATTATAAAATTCTAATGTCTTTCTATTCACATATTTTAGTCAATGATCGAATTTGAATTAAAAAATGGGATTGAAATTTTAAAAGTAGGTTGATTTATTAACAGATAGATTAGACCAGTGTTTTAAAAATTAAATTAAACTATGCAATTCGACTCAGTCGAATCTAAACTGGACTTTAAAATGGCCTGGTCCTTGAAATAGTTTAATTTACTCAAAAACTATTATGATTTTATATATTCTATTTTTCATCTTCTTTTCAGATAACATTGTTTTTCATTAATTATTTTATAGTGTAATAGTTATAATATAGTTTTTTTTTCAATTTATTATATTTTTGTCAACTTTTATTATGATATTATACTTAATATCACAGTTCAAAATATTTTAGAGTTTGGGAGGTAAATCAAATTATAATAAAAAGTACTCAAATTTGTTTTGATCATAAATTTTTTATGAGTCAAGTTGACTCAACTTTTAATGAGACCGAGTCATCAAAATAGGATCCCTATTTTTCCAAGAGATTGAGACTAAGTGAGAGATCAAGCATCATCTATTTCATGAACCACAAATTAAGATGTAGCAATAGATATATATATATATAGAGAGAGAGAGAGAGAGAGAGAGAGAGAGAGAGAGAGAGAGAGAGAGAGAGAGAGAGAGAGAGAGAGAGAGAGAGAGATTTAGAGAGAGAGAGAGAGAGAGAGAGAGAGAGAGAGAGAGAGAGAGGGGCCTTCTTCAACTTGGATCAGTCGGACAAGCCTAGATATTCAGGAGTCAATGGGTGAAAAACATCTGCAGCCACTGTCTCGATCACATCCAACTGCCCTTCCTTCAGGTGCATGTACAACACCCAGTCTCCATCCCGGCTGCTGCTCGGCATCGGCATCACGTAGCCGGTGTCGCCGCCCCATGGGAAGTGGTACGACCCAAAAACCGGCCTTCCCCACCCAAACTCCACACGCGAGACTGGGAACCTTTGCCCCGACGACACCACAAATGCAGACCCATCCTCGCTCCCTTGGCAATATATCTTCGCCACCGCCGGCTCCGGGCGGCGCGCCTCCACCCAGTCTATCAGCCCAAGGAAGTGCTCTTTGTTCGCCACATCATTCAGACAGCGGTGGACGACGTTAGCCACCCAGCTCAGCGGCCTCTCTACAAGGTCCTCAACTCTCTGACTCCCGTACTGGCAAGGAGAGCACGTTCCCGAAGTAGTTCGCCATTGAAGTCGGTCCTTCCTTGCCGCCTCCGTCGCTGCTGCTTGTGAGTCTCGTTCGCCCGTCCACTACAATGCCCATGTTGCAGCTCTCGTTACGGCCGCCGTTCTTGTCGCTTCTTGCCACCAGCTGCCACAGGTATGCGCTGAGAGACTCTAACTTGGTCCTCCGGCTGCCGTTGGACGTGGCGCGAGCTTGGAGCTGGTCCACGCTCTCTGCACTTACGTAGTAAATCCGGCTTATGATCCGGTCGGCTCCAGGTTCTGGATCTTTGGGTGAAGGCAGCATTGATATGGGCACGTACGAGTCTTCGACGGAGGCGTCGAAGGAGCCAGGATGGCGAGGATTGAGCAAAGATCGGCGGAAGGAGGGGTGGATAGAGATGGACTCGGATTGGGCCATCTCCGCCCATGCAACCAAGAACATGTTTGCCGAGTAGGCGTCGGAGATCCGGTGGTCGAACGTGCATGACACCACTACACCGCCGCACTTGAGCTCCGTTGCCTGTCATTTAATTTATTAGAAAATTATTTAGTTCTTATGCACGAAACTCACTATTTGCGTGGAAGAATAGAAAAAAATATATCGAACACTGTGATGTCACTATTCACTAAGATGCTATTCAGATTATAGAAGATGCTAAATTCTAATTAAAATATCAACTATATGTATAAGAATATGTGACAAAGACAATAAGTAAATAAAATTTAAATTTTATCTTATTATTTTAATTTTGTGAATTTTTATGCTGAAAATTTAAGGTTGTCGATTCGAACCCTCGTGGCCTAATCTTGATGTGCACTAGGGATAATGGGACTCACCCGTGGGAGTTTTACGCTGGGTATCCCGCTGTTTCCGACACGTAAATTAAAAAAAAATTATCATGAATCCATTTTTTTCCTTCCTATTGACTATTTTTTTTCCCTGAATTATGTAATAATTTCTAACTTTGCTTATACCTAATGTAAATAGTAAGTTACTTATTGGAGTTCATGGTTGAACTATATAAATTTTATGTAATAATTTATAATTTTTAAATGAAAATGTTAAATTTCTTTTTCTTTTTCACGTGAAAAAGCAAGTGAGGCTGCTTGAAGTGGATATAAACATAATTGTTTTAGTTATTTATTTATAATTTATATCATAGGGCTATTAATTTCAAATAGGACTGAATTTTAGTACTTAATTAATCTGAGGCTATACTTTCGCAATCATACAGGTGGATTAAGCCTTTAAAGTCGGTAGAGGTGCTAAAGAGAAGTCCAGTTGAGGACTTGAGGTTGACTTGTTGGGAGTTACAAGAAATAATTCGGTCAAAATTTAAATTTAAATTTAAATTTCAATTTAAATATTTTGATTTTAGGCCTATTGGGTAAGAAAATTTTGTACTTTTAGAATTTTCTAAAAATGTTAAAATTCTTGTAATACGTTGATATTTCAGTCAATGTTTGAAAATTTTGATCTTTTTAACTCATCTTTTAATTTATTTTAACACTTTTAATCCAAAATTTTAATTAAAATTATACATCAAATTGAAATAGTCAATTTGACTGAATCATTTACTGATAGTTTTCAGTTTCAGCAATAAATCTCGATTTTATCTCTAGGATGTAGAATTAAGGGTCCCAATGAGTTTGATACACGTGTAAGTATTCAATTAGTTTATTTTAAATTATAAATTAAAGTTATTTATATTAAATCTTAAAGTATAAGTCTGTTTATTGATTAGGTCAATAAAACAAATCAATGGAACTTGATCCAAACTTTTCTTTTTCCTTTTCCTGAAATGATTTCCAATCACATTAGCATATTGAGTTAGAAACAACCATTCATATCTCGAACATTTTTGTCTAAATATATTCTAAAATAAATTTATTTTTCTAACTATTTAAATGCATGTAACTTTTTGTTATTTGTAAAAGAAGAATAATTAGATATGGTTGATCTTAGAAAATGTCCGTGGAAGATTGCTATCCTCGATAAAATTCAGCGATGGCATGAGATGAAAAATGTAACTCAGTCGCTGACTCACCTGAATGCAGAGTACTCCTCGCTTCTTCTTCGGCACAAGCTTCCCCTCCACGCTGGCGTCGGGATTGTAGAGCTCCAGGTCTCGGAGGTGGACGTCGGCGTACGCCTCCTCGAAGTCCACCCCTCGATTGTTGCAGAGCAGCTCCGGTTCCCCGACGGAGCTACTCACCACCTCTCCCGCAAACGGGTAGAAGGAAACCAGGGTCCGGGCCAGAGATTTCTTCAAAATTCTCGTCATGGACGCGAAGGTAAGACTGTCGCTCTTGCCGGGCTTCTCGTAGCAGAAGAAAACGCTCACGTCCAACGGCGGCAACAGCAGGTCCAGGTTAGAGAGTGGCAGCCAGTGGTCTTGCAACGGCAGAGCTGCTGCCACCACCTCTTTCTTCTTCACAATTACAGTAAAATCCATACCACCGCCCATCTGTATCTTCATATAGAGAATCTAAAGAGAAATGCAGGTCTGCTACAGAGAAACAGAGAGTTGGGTGTTTGTGAGTTGAGGGAGATGGGGAAAATGGAGGGGATTTAATGGTGAATTTATAGAAGCAATTGGGGTCATTTGGAGGGAAACCTTAGCTTGTAGGCTTGTTCCAAAGGATTCAATAAAAAAATCCATGGCAGGTAATTTTGCACTAATCCGGTCTATGAAATGGATTCTTCACAACTTTGGAATCTCACCTGTGTCCACATTAGACTCTTGACCCTTAGCCCAACAGTAGATTTCATCTACAGTGTGGCCCAGGGGTCCCACAAAATATCCAGTCCAGATGGCTGCTGCTCCCTTTACATGATCCTCTGCTCCATCTTCACCGCGTCTGCTAAATCGTTACTTCTTTTAAACCTCTATTAATTTAAAAAAGCCCCAACCGCTGTTTGAGTATTAAAATACTTGCAAGTCACCTCTAGAACAACGCCTTGATTGGCATCTCTGTATAAAAAACGGCGGTGGGAGATTTTTTTTTCTTCTCTTGTGTGATGGGAGAAAATGTGTTCGTGTCAGTATGTCACTCAAAAGACAAAAAATTGAAAGAGGAGATAGCTTTGGCTCTCATTACAAATTTCATTGTACATACTATCTCTTACATAAAATAACATTATATACGGTATTAATTAGGGTTTACATAAGGTGCAATGTAAAATTACAAAATCGATTTACGACAGTGCAGACTAGATCTATTAGCAAAGTCCCACATCGCTGGTAAACCTTTGGATGTTGAGGTTTATAAGTAAATGAGCACTCTCTCTTTTAAGACAGTTTTTAAAAATGAGTTCTACTCATGTGTTTAATATGGTATCAGAGAGGGGTACCACAGTCGTAACTCTAGCCCTGCGTGGAGGGAGAGAATCGAGTGTCTCCATCCTTGACACTGAAGGGAAGTATTAGCAAAGTTCCACATCGCCAGTGGACCTTTAGATTTAAGGGTTTATAAGCACATCAGCACCCTCACCTTTTAAGTCAATTTTTAAGAATAAGTTCTACTCATGTGTTTAACAAGATCGACAGTACGTTTTTTATGATCAACTCCACATAACATAACACTGTGTATGAGTGTATCTTGATATTGATTTAACTTATGATCTTAAAATAGATTTTGATGGGGGCAAGTGTTGTAATTCTTATTGCAATCCTTTCTTCTAATCTTGTTTTCAAAACTAATGATCTTGAATAAATTCATAATCGAAGAGTGATTTCAATGATCCTACTACTGTTACATAATTCTACACCAAATGACTCCCCAAGTTGTGATTTTGTCTCTAAATTTTACTAAGAATTTTCCATTGATTAGAAATTCAACGGTGGTTGGTGAAGATGAACACTTAAATTTTTAATTTTTTTTTTAGATTAACGTGTGGAAAATTAAGACATAGTTCTAATAAAACCTCTATGAATGAGCCTACTACCCCTAAGACACGTCAAGGTTAGACAATAGAGGCTCGAACCCACGTGATAAAAGAATAAATTTAACTATTTTTCATATCTTATTCTATATCATACAAAAAAAGAGTAAAATAATTGAAAATTTATTTTAATTTTTTTAATACTCATATGATTTAAATAATATGAAGATACTCTCACACTGTTTATGACACATCTCTCTTTCTCTCTCCCATGGGTAGGGGAATCTATAAGAAATAAATCCAAATGACTCCCCAAGTTGTGATTTTGTCTCCAAATTGTACTAAGTATTTTCCATTGACTAGAAATCCAACGGTGGATGGTGAAGATAAACACTTAAATTTTTAATTTTTTTTTTAGATTAACGTGTGGAAAATTCAGACACAGTTCTAATAAAATCTCTATAGATAAGTCCACTATCCTTAAGACACGTCAAGATTAGGCAATGGAGGCTCAAACCCACATGATAAAAGAATAAGTTTAAGTATTCTTCATATCTTATTCTATATCATACAAAAAAAGAGTAAAATAATTGAAAATTTATTTTAATTTTTTTAATACTCATATGATTTAAATAATATGAAGATACTCTCACACTGTTTATGACACATCTCTCTTTCTCTCTCCCATGGGTAGGGGAATCTATAAAAAATAAATCCAAAAAAAATAAATTTGGCCGGCCAAGGCAGACCTATGTTTATTCTTCAAGTACTTTTTAAAAAATGCCCCAGCATCTCTTTTGAGCCGTGAATGATCCAAACAAACTTACAGTATAAACAGTAAAGATATAAACGTATTAATAAAATTAAAGAAAAAATAATATAATTTAATGTGAAATGATAATTAATATATTGGAGTTTGTGACATAATCTTATGTATTTAGTATGAGATTTATTTAATAAAATAGTAATAAATTTAGGAAATGAATTTCGTCTAAATACTTTTATTCATTTAATTTATATATGTTTAGGATAATTATTTCGAAGGACAAATGAGAAATACAGTAAAACTCCTGTCGAATTACATAAAATGTCTTCATGGACTCGAGCCACTTTCTTCCTAAGATTATGTTGAAAGTTAACGCGATATCGAGAACAATAAATTCCTCCATGTTATGGGACCCAGTTGCACTTTTTTTCTGAATGAGTCCTCTCTCTGGCCTCAAAATGTAATCGTATGCTGCAATGTGCCCTATGGAGTAAGGGGGGAGTGAGGCACTTTTCCGAAATCTCAAGGATGTACAATGTTGTGTCCGTGGGAAAATCGCTTACCTTATTTTTTAATTCATACATTAATACTATTTTTCATTTTAACGAGCAATTGTCACTTTTGCCACGAGCCATGCAATTCAAAATTGAGTAACAAAAATCCTTGAGTGCCTCAAGTGATTCATTCCTTCTATAACTCCTCTGACTTTGAATAATTATCCACTCTCCATGATGACTTATGCAGGATTTCAAATACCATGTGCTGTATATGTGAGATGGAATTGGAAGATTGACTATTCTTTCTAAAGCATGATCATTCATAATTTCATACAATAGTGTAATATATAGTTCTGCTAAATAAAATGATAATAAATCTATTGAAAGAAAATCTTTATTTGAATATTAGATGTATAAAATCATTCTTACTAAATTAATCAAGACATAATTTTGAAAACTAAAAACTAAAGACATATGGGTGTAGTTCATCTGATTGTGGTTGTGGGTTCGAGCCCCAACATAGGTGTACATATTTGAAAAAATCTTTTTTCATAAATGTATCATCATTTCATTTAGTAGATTCCATGTTTAAATGTATATAATAATATTTTGTGCACTCTTGTGCAAAAAAAAAAAAAAAAATGATCTTGTACATTTTTTTTTTTTTCCTTCAAGTGAGAAGACAATTTTTTTTTTTTGTCTTATGACAATTGCAAAAGTAAACTCATAGATTAGTCATAGGTTATAAAGGTTACTTTCTATAAATACTTTCAAAGTACAGAACCACCAATCAACTGAACTTAGAAGAGCAATTTCCATTTTTATAAGTCAACAAAAGCAACTTTAAAGACGCATGAATTTAAAATCAACCTCGTCCAACCCAAATTGATCCTATTCCACCTGAGTTTTAGGATATATAAAAAAACTCAAAACATATGGAATAAGGGGGGAGTGAGTCGCTTTTCTTGGATCTCGAGAGCGTACAACGTCGGCAGTAATATGTTCGTGGGAGAATCACTGGCCTTATTTTTTAATTCATACATTAATAACTATTTTCATTTTAATGAGCAATTGTCACTTTTGCGACGAGCCATGCAACTCAAAATTGAGTAATAAAAATCCTTCAATGCCTCGCTTGATTCATTACTTCTATAAGCTCCCTGTGACTTTGAATAATTAGCTATTCTCCATGATGACTTATGCAGGATTTCAAATACCTTGCGCTGTAAATGTGAGGTGGAATTGGAAGATTGACTGTTCTTTCTAAAGCATGATCATTCATACAATAGTGTACATGATATTACTTTACAAAATTAGATATAGGTCTACTAAATAAAATGATAATAAATCTATTAAAAAAAATCTTTATTTGAATATTAGATGTATAAAATCAATCTTAGTAAATTAATCAAGACATAATTTTGAAAACTAAAAACTCAAAATATATGGGTGTAGTTCAACTGGTTGCATCTCACCTCATGTGTCACGAATTGGGAGGTTGCGGGTCGAGCCTCTATGGCCTAACATTGGTGTACCCTATAGGTAGTGTGAGCACACCTGTGGGAATTTTTTGTTGAGTATCCCACAAATTTTCATACGTAAATTTAAAAAATGTGCAAATGCTATATATATATATATATATATATATATATAATTCTCTTTTCAAGACAATTTTTTTTTTGCCTTATGGCTATTGCAAAAGTAAACTCATACATTAGTCATAGGTTATAAAAGTAACTTTCTATAAATACTTTCAAAATGCAAAGCAACCAATCAACCGAACTTGAAGAGCAATATAGGCGCGTAGACTTTCCATTTTTATAAGTCAACAAAAGCAACTTTAAAGAGGCTAAGGTGGTATTTTTCTTTGTGTTTATCTATTATAGTTGGATTTGCATAATTGAGTATGATGTATAAAGGATTTAGAAAATCCTATGCCAAATACTACAGGTTTGTAATATAGATAATAAAAGATTAAGAAAATTATACATTATCAAATTATTAAGGTCTAAAATTATAATGCATGGTGATTGGATAAAGGTAGGGGTGAAACTTGAGTCGGGTTTTAATATAACCTGCATGATCTGACTAGAGAAATAGTGGGCTGAGTTATATATTTGTAAATTTAAAGTTGAGTTGGGTTGGAAAAAAAAACCTATATGGAATGCGGGTTGGACTGGGCTCAGAAATTTAAAATTAACCCAGTCCAACCCAAATTGATCCTATTCGACTCGAGTTTTAGGATATATAAAAAAAAATATTGCTGATTTTCTTCCAAATTTGGCTAAAAACGGGTCAGGTTGTCGAACTAACAACTTGAGTAGAGTCAGATTGAGTAATTCGGGCCAACAACTTGAGTTGGGTCAAGTCGGAGTAAATAATTTTTTATATGAATTGAGTTAAATTTATTAAAATTTTAATCACTTCTTATCTACATCATTTTAGATTCACTTAAAAACATATACTCCAGTTAAAAAGATAAATAAAAAATTTTCTTCACTGAAAAGATTTGGACAGCAACTCTAAATTTTTTTTTATTATAAAAACAAAGACGGGCATTCATGGTTCTTTCCTGGTAGACTTGCAATGGAGTCTTCCACTGAGATTTAAGAAAGAGTGGAAGACTGCAAGTGCCTCGACTGCGGTTTTGCGGGTCTCACCTTTCACACTCTCTTTCTTAATTCTCATGATCTCTCGTTTTTTCTTTTTCATTTTATTTAATTATAAATATAAAGTCCACTAAATGAAATGACTACGAGACTCGTTACAAGATTAAATCAATCAAATTATATTTTTCAAAATTGTAAAATTTAAATATTGAAAATAATTTAAAGTGATCATATTATGAAGAGCTTAAAAACTATGTTTTGATTGCTTACGCCAAAAGTGATTTTAAATAGATTTTATATTTAAAAAGGTCATTTTCAATAAAAACTAGTATTACTTTTAGTGGGTCTCATATTTGAACATCATTTATCATGATCATTTCACGTTTTTCTAATCCCCTTTATCTACAAAATCTATCTATAATAGTTTCTTCTTTCTCCTTATAATGTAGTGCACCAAATGATCCAAGTATAAAATATTTGAAACTTATCCTGTAAATAATAATGAATAGACGATGGGTGAAACTCGGGTCGGGTTTTGACCCGAACCCACATGACCCAAGCCAAAAATCATGCAGGTCGGGTCGGTTGGGTTGAGATATTTTTAAATTAACCCGCCCCGGGCTAAAGTAGGTTCAAAATGTGGGTCGGGTCGGGTTATGATTCGGGTCGGGTCGGGTCAAGACGTCTGGGTCAAAAGTTCAAGTCGGATCGGGTTGGGTTCCATATATTAGTAAACCCGACCTGACCCGGCCCGATTTTAGCCCTATCTACTCAACATTTTTATGTAAATATCTTAAAACTTTGTCAAGGATACGTTGTGCGGTCGAATGGCTGGAAATGAATACATTTGAAAAGCATTTTTAAAGTGATACTTCGCATGATAAATCAAGTTTATTGAACTCTCTGAGGTTGGTTTGGTGGTCAAAATCCGCTCTTATTTGTAGAAAGTCTTGAGATCAAGTCTTACTCAACACAAAAAAGGTCACTATTCATTCTTTTGTATCCAACGTATGCAGATTGAAAGGTTTACATGTATCTCAAAGATTAATTAGGTGACACATCTGGATACCTCGGTATAAGAAGATAGTTTTAGATTACTTTTTAATCGAATACTAAGAAGAACTTAAAATAAACCCTAGCTTGAGTAGATACTGAAGGAGAAGAGGAAAAAATGTGGTCATTCATCTGTTGCATGTGAAGATGGGTGGTTTAGTGGGATGGCGACATTTCCCATACAAGAACCATTCTACATCCCATTTTTCTCTAGTGAATCTATGAAGTTTTCCATTTCTCTACTCGAGAATGACTACTGCTTCCAACCCACCCAACCACTTCCGACTCCACTTTGCTAAAACATATCTTTTGACTCAAGTCACTCAACCACTCTTAACATTGGTTTTAAGTTACTTAACCTTCAACATTTCCCAACCTACTCCCCTAATAACATATATAAACATCAAACAATTAGTAGATAAACTGCTCCTCTGTCATTGAAGTGGCAATGCTAACACCTAAGTCGGAGATTCTTTTGAAGTGGGTCAATGTAGCCCTAGTGAGGTGTATGAGGTCATTCATATGGAGGGGCCTACAACTTTCAGTTTAAGAATGAGGTACATCATGTAAAATTAACACCATAATATAGAGATTTACGTAGTTATTTTTTAATATGTTCATGAGTTCAACACCGATTCAGTATGTTCAAAGACAAGAAATTGAAGGAGAGTCGGCTCTGGCTCTTGGTTACAATTTTCGCTTTTCTCACCTCTCTCTTAGAGAAAAGAACATTATATACTCTCCTTATTAGAGTTTACACAAGGTACAATGTAAAATTACAAAATTACTCTCCAATAAAAATTTCTCACCTCTCATAAAAATTACTCTCAAACTTACATAATCTTTAAACAAGCAATTAGGAATAGAGTTTTTTACATAAAAATTTCTTAAAAGTTTAGGATTTGTAATAATTAGAATCTTAGAGAGAGAAATAGTAAACCTAAGTAGTTTGATTGACTTAAACCCGACATATACTATTCAGCAATTTGTCCTTCACAACTAGTTAGGCATTCTAAGTATAAAATCTTTTCGGGTCTGACGATATATATATATATATATATATTAGCAGTCATAAAAGGAATTCATTAAAAGAAGGGGAGAAATATATAATATATATATATATATATATATATATATATATATATATATATATATATATATATATATATATATATATTAGCAGTCATAAAAGGAATTCATTAAAAGAAGGGGAGAAATTACAAAGAAAAAGAGAGGGTCTAAAAGGGGTAGACCCAAAGAAAAAATAAAAAGGAGAGAATATAAGAAAAATACAAGAAAAGTAAACAATCAAAAGGTCACAGCAATAAAAAAAACTCCAGCTTAAAGGTTGTCAACTCCTAATTTTGTGAAGTAGTCCACCATCCCATTGGTTGATCTTCCAATAATGGAAAAAGATACTCCCATTCCTTTGGCCAATTCTCTCACTTCCCTAACCACACTTGTCAATCTCCACGGTGGACGACGTAGACTCGATACCCATTTGAAAGCATTTGATGAATTCTCCTCAATAACCAACTGACCTTAACCAAAAGCCGTCGAAATGACTAGAGCTCTCTAATGCTAAGAATTTTAACTTCGTTTGAATCTTTAATCCCCACCGACTCATTGAACATTATGGATGAGTCATTGTTTTATATTTGATTATTGAAAATTTTCTGTAAAACTCATTTTTTATTTGTTACTTAATTTCTCTTAATCCAGCATGCGAAGCCGATTCTACCATCGATATACACTTAATTGCAATTAAGGCTTAAGAGCCTTCAAATTGAAGGTACATAAACTAGTAATGGCAATTGGATTTCTTATGGAACAGTTCTCTGGAATTCACTGTTAGGTAATCAAGAAAAATTATGGTTAACCATAATTCCATCAATCACGGCCTTACATCTATTACCTAATTCCATACTATATTCAGTGAAGATTTGACTGAAAGCTCTGTTTAACAATAGATTAACAACATCCAAAGGTTCTTCAGTTAGATTGGACTATACTATAAAAATGTCTCCACAAGTTGACTAAAAGAAGAAAAACTCCTATTCAAGCTTTCCAACTCAAATGATGAGCTACACAACACACTTGGCACTAGCAAGTTTAATGAATAGACTGATCTTCACCCTATAACTAATCTTCTATTTGTGGTGTATTCTGCCACCTAATTAGTTTCTAGAATTTTCTGAAATTTATAATTGATGAACTTCTAATTTTCCCTTTTTTTTTATTTTATTTTTTTTACAAAGAGGGTATTCTTTTAATTGTTCATCAGTTAAATGGAGACATTTATATGATTAAAAGATAAAGAGAGTGTTCTATTTATTAAAAAAAATACGAGTGTCAAAATCGCTATACTCTTTTGAAAGGTTTTCATGTATCTGTGGTTACAGTGTGGTTTCCATAGAGAGTCGACTCAAGGAGTCAAAGGTGGTAACGGGTTACGTTATGGTGGTTGTATGTAACAATATATTTTTTATTCAATATAATTTTCTTTAGAACCTGACGTCACTTGACATTACTTAAACTTCAGCTTATCCCACTGTACCTGACCCAACCCAATTTTTTTTCATAAAAAAATAGATAAAATGAAATTTAAATAAAAATATTTTCTTATAGAGAATGGAAAAGGTGTGCTGCGAGAAATGGAGGCAATGAGCTAGAATGGTAGGAGGATTAGAAGTTCACAGTGAGATTCATGGGCTACAACCATTTCGATAAAAAAAAAAGAGATTTTAGGTATTTTTAATTTTCATTATGAGATTTAACCAACTGTTCCAATCCAAGTTTTATGTCATCAGGGTAGGTTTTGTGAATTAGGTTTGAAGTTGTCACCTCTAAATCAACTATAGAGATCTTCGTAATTATCAAAATTATTTATCTCATTTATTTAAAATTAGTACTTTTAAGTGATGGTCAGTAACCTGCTTTCGAAAAGTGAGAGTTCTGAGTTCAATTCTCACTTCACTAAAGAAAGTCATTTTCTGTAGAGTTATCTGATGTGTATGAGTAGAGAAATTTGCACATGCTTCGAAGATCAGTCGATTGCTCTAAGAGACTTAAACACTTTGATAAACATAAAAAATAATAATTAAATTTCATAAATTATTATTGTATCCTGAGTCCTTACCAAAGCTATCTGACTCATCAAAGCTGAAGGAGAAAGTACAATGATTTTACCAACAAAAATAGAAAACAAATTGGGTCATTATCCAAAACCTTAGCTTTAGAAATTGCAGACAAGACCATATGGCACCGAACCTACTCTACAGTCTGTTGGTAGCCTAATTTCCTTAATCAAAGGTCAGATCAATGATCCAACCCTTTGTTTTATACTTAAAAATTAATTAATTTGTTTGTCGTTTCTTGTTAAGCTTGCTTGCTTCGTGGAAAAGCTTTGACCAATTTTGATTTTGTTTAAGCTTAGGCTTAGCCTTTTGGTAACAGGGTGTCACCCTTATTTCCTTTCTTTTCTTTATCTTGAGCAATGGAACAGCTCATATCTAATTTTTCAATGGCATGAGGTCATCACCAAAACATTTGCCACTCCTTCAGTAACACTGCTTCATGAAGGATTAAAGGTGGCATATTTTCATTTATATATATCATTTTAAAAAATTGATAGGATATTAGTGTTTTTTATAATAAGAAAATATTGAGTTTATTTTTTTTTCACTCATTATCGTTAAAGTGTTGAAAAACCCACATGGGTGTAGTTCAACTGGTTGCCTCAAACTTCAGGAAGCGGGAGGTTGCGGGTTCGAACCTCTATAGCCTAATATTGGTGTGCCTTGGGGTAGTGGGCCCATCCGTAGGGATTTTAGTAAGACTATGTCTATGTTTTCCACACGTTTATAAAAAAAAAAGTACCTACATATCCCTTGTTATAAAAAAAGCATATGTGTCTTTATTACTTTTCCATCATTTGGGAGATTATTTTGAGAAATCAATGATTCCATATAACACTTTTTTTTTTTTAATGGTTAATATATTATTAAGAAAAGGCACCAAGGTGCAATACAAAAGAAAGAAAAACTCAAAAGATCAACACAAACCTGACACAACCTCGTGACAATCACACACATATTGGAAATGATAAAGCTAAACTAAGTCAACACGTTCTTTCCAAGCACGAAGAATGTTGTTCGCAGAGACGTTTCTGAATTCCACAAGGGTAGAGGCCCAAGAGGCACACAAAGAAAAAACTCTTCTCGAAACTGCTTCACTTGACTCAACACGATCCTTAAAGACTATTGTTGCGCTCCCACCATAAACTCCAAACTATGGCGAAGAGGGAAATGCGCCATAGAGAGGCACATTTGAAGAGACCGAAGAAATATCCCAAGCATAAGATAGCTCAACCACTGAAAAAGGCATAACCCACAGCACACCAAACTTATCAATCACAGAGTTCCAAACTGCAGAAGAGAATGGACAATGAAGAAAGTGATTCGTCTCTTCCGAAAGAGGCATCATTTTCTCAACGGCTAGTTTTTAGAGTGAATTTTACTTCAAGAATGTTATCAAGTTATGGTTTTCTAATATGGTATCAGAGCAAGTTCTACGTGAAGCTATAGAGTCCAACTATATGTGAGGGTGGATGTATATCACTTAAGATACTCTTCTCTCAACGGCTAACTTTTTAAAGAGTTCTATCTCAAGAATGTTGTCAAGCCATAATTTTCTAACAATTATACCACAGATGGGTTACATTATGGCGTGAAAAAAGATTACTCAGTAATTAGCATTTGACAAGAAAACTATTGAAGAAATGATAGATAATAGGAAAAAAAGATTTTTTTAATAAAAAAAGTTTTTTAAAAAATAATTTAATTGATCTAACTAAAGTGATTTTTTGTAGACCGCGTATTTAAAAAAACCCTTTTCCAATAATTTCATTATAATCTCGAAGAATTGCATATGTTCATGCATTTTAGCCAACACCAGTTGGATCGGATACAATCTCAAATTCATTTACTAAATATTAAAAAACTAAGTAGACTTTCTTTTTCTTCATGAAAGCTACTTCTACATTCAAAATATATATATGAATGTTATCATTGTATTTGACTAGGTAAGACCTTCAAAACTTGGATTTTTTTTTTTTTAGGACACTGAATTTGGTGAAAAAAGTAAACACTCTAAGCTTTTATTTTATTTTATTTTCATTTTATTTTCCCATTGAAGCTTTAAAATTTATGTTTCAACCAATTTTTTATTTTTTGAGATTTCTTGACTCATCATGCTTAGGTAGGGGATTGATTCAAAGGGCTCGTTTTCAATATAGAAATCATGGAACAAACACATTGATGCTTGTTCACACGATTCTCTTCTCTCTCACTTCTTTTAAAATTTATATTTTTCTTAAAAAAGAAGTCACACAACAACCTTCTATATTATAATAGCAAAAAACTTTAAAAAACTAAGTTGTTGGAAATTATTATCCTTTATATACATGGGCTTCTTCCAATTTTTTCAAAAGAGAATCTACATCTTATCATTTTAATTTATAATTTTATATAGAGGAAAGGAGTTTCCCAAAAGAAAAACTTTCGTCGAGTTTATGGGGTCTCTTTAATTCATACCAATCAAGAAAAATTATGAATATAAAAAATATTCATGCCGGTTCGAAGCATAAAAAAACCGATCCAAGGACTACAAGTTGCAATTTAAACAACTAATATTTAAAAGTATTTAAAGTCAACCCACAACATCTATTATTTGAATGGAATCAAATAATATTTAATAAGATAATAGTTTGCATGTAGATTTAGTCAGTTACCAACAATATTTCTAACTGTGATCTATAAAGAAATTTTTATTATATTAATCTTTTAGTTCTTTATTTTCATTTTTATGTATTTTGCTATCTTCAAAATAAATTGTAATACTTATTATAGGCCTCTAGACTCCAATTATTTATTATATGAGTTCATGATTGTACAATGGAAATTCATTAGTCTTTTGAAGATGAACATTCCTCTTTTTATCCTTCAAGACACTAGCCTTGATGAATGATGAGCACAATCTTATGACTTTGAGAAACTCAAGTTTGTCCATGGATAGTTCCATCATCCACCTAATAACCACTGGTAGGTGCAAACCATTAATGGAGAGTCTCTATAACTTGAGAGTCTCTATAACTTACAAATCTAAAATTCAATTCCCATTGCTCAAAAGTGAGAACACATTGCATGTCATCTTCATCTTTGAGAAGTATTCCAAAGTTTAGTTTTATCACTCTGTTAGGGCTTAAATTCGGATAGGGCAGGTAAGATTTTAATAAACTCAATTCAATTTATGTCAAAACTTATTAAACCCTATCTAATCCGACCTGAATTGCTTATCCAAATTACTGAATCCAACTCGATCCAAATTTCAAACTTGACTCAATCAAAGTGTTGGCCGGACCCAACTCGAATCGCTACTATTTTATAACTTGGTGCACTCTACTTAAGTCGGGTTAGATCAGGTCGAATTGGGTTATTTTAAATTTCTCAATCCAACCAATCCGAATTTCATGTAGATTTTTTTCTCAACCTGACGTGATCCGAAATATACAAATACATAACCCAAATCCTTTGATTTTTTGGATCAGATCATGCAGGTCAGGTTTTTCGCCGCGCCAATATGGTGTCGTTCCAATCAACTTGTAGCTAATGTGAGTTCTAAATGACCTAACAAATGTATCACATGTTTATCGAAGCATTTTAGCATCAGAGATCTACAACATATAATCCACTGCCAATTGCTTGAGTGCATATAATGTCTTGCTAGGGCTGCAACTTGGGTCGGGCGGGTTGGGTTCTTTAAAACCCAACTCGACCTGAGTTGATATATGTGGAACCTGACCCGAATTCTCAACCCGAATTTCACAGCCCGACTTGACCCGAATTCTGACCCGACCCGCATTTTGAACCCATTTAGACTAATTTTAGCCAGGTCAGATAGGGTTGAGTCGGGTCGGGCCGGTCGGGTTAACTTATAAAATCCTCAACCCGACCTGCATTTTGAACCTGAATCAACCCTAATTCTGATCCGACCCGCATTTTGAACCCATTTTAGACTAATTTTAGCAAGTCGGATCGGGTTGAGTTGGATCGGGTCGGGTTAACTTATAAAATCCTCAACCCGACCCGACTCACTGACCCAAAATTCTTGACCCGACCCACATGATTTCTCGGGTCGGGTCATGCGGGTTGGGACAAAACCCGACCCGAGTTGCAGCCCTATGCCTTGCTAACTTTACATTCCTTTTCATCTGTATACAACATCGATTGCAGTATTGTATTATCATCGGGCATATATATATACTCAACTACTTCTCGAGTCATGTTCAAATCTCTCTATCCACACCCATTAAATAATTCTATAGTAGTGACCCTTTTATATATATATATATATATATATATATATAAAAGACAAGGTAAAGTACTAATGTCTATCCAGCATTCTCGTGATGAAAACAAATACTACAAAACCCACCACCTTTTTTTCCCATCCAGATCCAATGATAAGGGGCCAATTTTGTGTTTGTGAGAAAAAATTAGAATGGGAAAATAAATTTTAATATAATTTTTTTATGAAAAATAGTTTAGCAGAAATTTGCTTTCTAACATAATAATTTTTCTATATTTATTTACTAGTAGTTTATATGAAGAAAATTGATTAATAAACTGATTGAACCAGATAGAGTTAACCCATTTAAAAATTGGACAAGATTTGATAAACAGTAGGTTAGATCTATTGTTTAATAAATGGGCCTACTGTGTAATCCATTTAAATCATGTGAGCTTAATCCGTTTAATAAATAATTCATCTTTAACTATGATTAGATTATCCTATATGAAATTATTTGGGTTGGGTCAACCCTTTAATACTTGTAAGGTTGTAACTTGAGCGGGTTGGGCAACCCAAGCCCGGGCCCAAACCCAAACTTGCCCTAGTTTGTCAAATCCCGAGCCTATGATTTCAAACCCACATAACATACCTGGGCTATTTGTCCAATCCCGAGCCTATTGATTTCAAGCCCACATTGCATACGTGGGCTATTTGTCCTCGTGTTTTTTTAGCCCAAATGGTTTTCTTTGTATTATTTTTAAAAATAAATTATTCCGTTACATTTCTTAAATATGCATAGGACATTATTTGAAAGGAAATTGGATTTCTATAACTTTCAGCTCAAATTTGGGCTATCAAGCCGCACTCGAGGAAGGGTATAAAATTCGGCTGATACTTATTGTATCAGCAGCCAGATAAAAAAAATGCAGCCAAATATTGGTTGTGGGCCTTGTTAGCGTTACGCACTAAAACAAGAAAAATTGAACTGAAATAAACACACACCACAACACAATATTTTAACGTGGTTCGGCCCACCTGACCTACGTCCACAAAGCGACAGAATATTCACTATAAATTAGAGAAAGAAACATGTACAATATTAATGACTCCCTTGAGTCATGAGTCCAAACTCGAAGTCCCGAGCCCCTTGTACACCCATGTATACAACACACCAACGTTACATTGATATGAATCTCTCTCATACCTAGAATAGTGAACCCAACTTCTGTGTTCCTCCCTCTCCGCTTTCTGCGTCTTACGAGCACATCCCGATATGCTTCTCAAACGCGAGAGACTCCGATGATGGTGTGTTCCACACACACACAGATCTGCACTTCTGCTCTGGCGAATGAGCTTGTCTTTCCAGCCGCACTTCTGCTGGCTGCCACTCACAAATCTGATAGCCCAGATCTGCAGTGGTATTGCACTGTTGCTTATGCCCCTCTCCGGCCATTAAGTTGTCCTCCAGACAGCTTCAGATCTGTTTACCGTTGAGAGCAAAACCTTTATTGCTACCACTGCATTGGACCACTCCATGCGACTATTAGAGGCCCACGGCCAAAGGCCGTACCTTTGTTTGCTCTCCCTCTCTCAGTGTTGTTTTGATTCCACACACACCATGAATGCCGTGTACAATCCCTCCTTATGTAGTAGTGTACCTACCCAATTTAAGCAATCCTTGTCATACATCTTCAGCCAGTGACGTGTAAGCCTTCCCAGTTGTGATACCCTACCCCTCCCTTAGAAGTCCCACATCGGTGGGAAAGAAAAGGGGGGGTGGGATTATTAAGAAGCCACCTATGTTGATTCAAGTGTGAGGCCTTTTGGGCCGGGCCAGGTCGGCCCAGGCCCAAAAACAAAACCGTGCGGGTTTGAGCTGTGTGCGAGACTCAAAGCAGACAATATCATACTGAGTCAAGCCCTAAGCCCTGTTTTCGGGTCGGGTCGTTACAAATATGGTATCAGAGCCATGTTCAACACTCGGACTGTGTGGGCTTTCCTCCTTCTCTTGTAGTTGCTGAGTTAGAACGGATCAAGCCTGGGATGGCTCGAGACTTTAGGGGGGGTGATTGTGATACCCTACCCCTCCCTTAGAAGTCCCACATCGGTGGGAAAGAAAAGAAGGGAAGGGAAGGGGGGGGGGAAGGTGGTTGGGTTGGGTTTATTAAGAAGCCACCTATGTTGATTCAAGTGTGAGGCCTTTTGGGCCGGGCCAGGTGGGCCCAGGCCCAAAAACAAAACTGTGCGGGTTTGAGCTGTGTGCGAGGCCCAAAGCGGATAATATCACACTAAGTCAAGCCCTAAGCCTTGTTTTCGGGTCGGGTCGTTACACCAGTTGTGAAGGATCAATTCTATTAAGAGTAGAATCTTGTCTATTACAGACTCCTACGACCATTCCATCTTACAGCCGTGTATAGCAATTGCTTTTTACCATTATAGTAATTGCTATGTATAAGGAAACCCAACCTTCTTTGGACTCTTATCCCACTTTAGAAGATCCCCATTCGGCTAGGACTCCACTGTCTCAAATCATTGGAATCGAGCCACCGATCCCAACAGGCCTGGCCGATATCTCGACCGATATTTGCCCATATCGGCAGATCTTTATATATTTTTTATTTTTTTTAAAACCTTTTTTATTTTTTTAAATGATTTAAAAAAAAAGTCCTTGAGATTTTTAAAAAAAAAAATTGAGGAGAGAAAAAAATCCCAGCTAAAATCTTGGCTAGGCCGATTTTTCGACCCCTGCACTCGAGCCAGCCTAACCCAATTTTGAAATTCAAGACAAATTTTTTAGACACAAAAATGAGCCTGGCCCAAGCTCAGTTTTTTTTTTTTTCATGAGGGCTTGAGTTACTAAGTTGAGTAACACGTGTAATAAATAAATGATTTATGATAGGTTGGATCAAACTATTTACGATTATTCGAGTTGGCTTTACCTATTTAACAAGCTAGTCAAGTTTGATATTAAACATGTTCGATTAAACTTTTAATAAATGAACTAAGTTGGATTGACCCATTTAAGCTTTCGTCTAAAATCGACCATCTAATAAATGGGTTAGGGCCTATTCGGCCAACCCAATTTATAAATATTCTTAGTTGGGCTAACCCTATTTAATCTTTGTTAAGATGGCTTAATCTATTTATTAAATATATTAAGTTTAGATCAACTCATTTAAACTTGATTGTGACAGGCCGAGTCTAGTTGGATGTGTACAATCAAGGTGCTCAAGAATGATTTGGTCAAAGTCTTTTAAGGAGGCAGGACATGCATTTCTCCTTGGATTTTATTGAGAATTTTTTGAGATTGTTTTTTAGAAAAATCACCTATAAGAATTCATATTTCTAAAAAAAAATCTACAAACAAACATGGAAAACTCTATTTTGCCAAAAAAATAAAAAAATGCACAACCGCCCTATACTTGAAATATTCTTTCATCTAATCAATGAGTTAAGAAATTTTTAGTCTATCTAAAAATTTCTCATTCTAAAAACATAAAACTATTAGTTGTTCTGAGTCAATCTGAATTAACTCCAATCGATGTGATTTCAAATCAATAAATTTTACCATTTTTTTTAGCCGAGTCTAGAAACTCAACCAACTTACTGGGCTTGAGATTTCGATTTAAGTTTGAGTTTTAGAGCTATCGCTAAGATTATCCAATCAACCATGACTTTCTGATGCGGCCATCTGTGGAGGTAGACAAAATTTTATTTTTGATTCCAGCAAGTGCGTGAGTAAATTGATGGGTTCGATCACTGAGTCGAAATTTTCATTTTTGATCCCGACGAGTGCGTGAGTAAATTGACAGGTCCCAATCTGAACGAGCAACCCCGACCGGGGTCATTCTACAATGGACTAAAGACAAAGTCCAGCAAGCTACCCAAGGTCCAAGGAATGGACGTTCCAACTCAAGTGAGGGGGTTAGTTAGTTCCATGCAATGCGTGATTCATAGTTTGATGAGGTTAGTAAGGCCCCACCATTGGAAACGTGAGTTTAATTAGGATTAGTTTAATATTTTAGATAGAATTAGTTATCATAGTTCATTTAGAACTATACCTTTTTGTTTCTAATTAGGTTTGAATTTCGAAAGTTGTAAGTAGGAAGTTCGGTTCCTACTAGGTTTGGGTCTTGTTTTATTTTCCTATAAAAGGCAGTGTATGTTGTAACTTGTAAGTTTCGCTACAAGTAATAGAGTCTGGGAGTTATTCCATCCAGCAAGCCCAAGCCCAGGTATTTTCCTAATTGCCCAAGCCCAGGTATTTTCCTAACTCTATCTTAAGTCATGGAAAATTAATTGAATCAGTTGGGTGATTTGGGTTTTAAATACCTTGTCAAAATCTGCTTAATTCCCAGTCTTTCAAAACCTGTTAACACTAATTTATTGGGCTTAAAACTCAGGATTTCTTTCGGTCCGTTTGGATCTTATTGCAACCAGCAGTAGAGTTTTGATTTAGGACTTAAATGAAGAGTCTAGCAACAGTTCTGATTGGTTTTAAGGAACCAAAATCAGTCTATGCTCCCTGATTTGGTTGGCGTTGGAGCCCATGATCACAGCTAGTTCCATACAGCCCTGATTACACGCCTAAACTGTGCTGATTTGAACCCAGGTCTAGCTGGGTTCAAGTTGAACCAGTAGGTTTTAGTCCCTATTGGGGAGTTTTGTTTTAAAATTAGACCATTTCAAATTGGAGATTATGGATAATGTGTTTAATTAAAAACTTTCCCAAGTTTTCTTCCCCATTTCAGTCAAAATTTTAGAATCTTTGTTGAAATGCACTGTAAAAAGGTTTTACCCTGAAATATTGGCCCTAAAATATATTTGCTCATCAAAGGCCCAGACTTTCATAGTGGCAATTCCAAGACTAGGAGGAAGGGAATTCTAATCTGAACCCAGGTCTAGGTCTAGGCCCAGTTACTGGCCCATGTACCGGCCCAAGTCCAACTTGGGCTTTTGCATGGACCATGTTAATACATATAAGATGATATTTACCGACGAAAAAAAAACGGAAAATTTAGATGGAAAATTGGGACGAGTATAGAGGACACAAACCCTAGCTGTCGTCGTGCTTCGTCCATACTCTCCGTCTCTTCGAAATCGGAAAGCCTAAGCGCAAAATCGCCTTTTTGGGATCTCCAGCTCTTCTCAATCGGTTCTTCTTCTTCTTCTTCTTCTTCTTTTAAATCAATTTTCATCTTCATCTATCACCGCCTATTCGCTCGATTTGGGTCTCACTGCCTATACTGTTTTGCTTGTTATTCATGTCTTTGCAGGAATCGTTTTTTGTTCAAGTTCTCGACGCCCAACGCATCAAGCCATCGACTTCCGTTGAAGGTGTGTATTTTCTTCTTCTCCTTCTTCGAAACGTCTTGTTGTTGTTATTACTGCTGTTGAAATAGCTATCGGCGTTATCCTTGCCGTCATCATCATCCCGAGCTCTGTTTAAAAACGGCATACCAAATCATTTAAATCTACTTACGGCTTCAAAAATCTCTCAAATTCCTCTTTCATCATTTTCGCTCGAACATTTGAAAACAGGGTTCTCTCTCAATCTACGTGGCTTTCAAAATATTTCAAATGGCCCTTCTTCATTTCAACTTGAACATTTGGAAATAGGCCTCCCAGGCACACGCGTACACACACACACTTGCACGCTCTTTTAGCTGAAATCAAATGCTGAAATTCTATCGTTGAAGTCTGCAAGGATGCCCAATATTCATAAATGCCAATTTTAGAATTTACTCTCTCTTTTCATTCTTTGTTTCTTTATTTTTATTTTTTTTGAGAAGTGGTTTTATTCTCTTCTTTAAACTGACCGTTGAGTACAAGTTTGCCAAAATCTTACTGGTTGGGACTTTGAAGAACAAAGTCATCATCATTGTTATATAAATCATCAACCTTTATGTGGTGATTAAGCTGGCTCTAATATTGATTGTTTGAATTTGTCAATACTTCAGGTTTGATTAGATTCTTCTGTGAATAAAATGGCTGCCCAAATGAGTGTTCGTCTAATTTCATATTCATCAGAGATTGTCGATGGGCAGCCCATCTATGTTTCATCCAACTGCCTTCCTGTGAAGGCTGTGAATTTTGAACCTGCTGGACATGCATTTCATACTGCTGCACTAAGAGCTCTAGGTTTGCTTGAGGAAGATGACACAGATAGAGATGATCAGAGCGTGTCAGACGACAAGGGTGAAGATTACAAGCCATCAGCAGATTCATACACCAGCAAAGGGAAAAAGAAATCAGGCACTGAAGGAAAACAACAAGACCATTATGCTTTATTGGGATTGGGCCATCTGCGTTTCCTGGCTACTGAGGAGCAGATACGGAAGAGCTACCGTGAAACGGCTTTGAAGTACCACCCTGACAAACAGGCTGCCCTTCTCCTTGCAGAGGAAACTGAAGCTGCGAAGCAAGCGAAGAAAGATGATATAGAAAATCATTTCAAGGCCATTCAAGAAGCCTACGAGGTCCTAATTGACCCTGTGAGACGGAGGATTTATGACTCCACAGATGAGTTTGATGATGAAATCCCAATCGATTGTGCTCCTCAGGATTTCTTCAAGGTATTTGGTCCAGCTTTTATGAGGAATGGCCGATGGTCTGTTAATCAACCAATCCCATCTCTAGGTGAAGACAATACTCCATTGAGTGAGGTTGATAGGTTCTACAGTTTTTGGTATGGCTTTAAGAGCTGGAGAGAGTCTCCACATGAAGATGAATTTGATCTTGAACAAGCTGAGTCTCGTGACCACAAAAGATGGATGGAAAGGCAGAATGCTAAACTGAGAGAAAAGGCAAGGAAGGAAGAATATGTACGCATCCGCTCTCTTGTTGACAATGCTTATAAGCGAGATCCAAGGATTCTCAAGAGAAAGGACGAGGAGAAAGCAGAGAAGCAAAGAAAAAAGGAGGCCAAGTTCTTGGCAAAAAAGCAGCAGGAGGAAGAGGCAGCAAGGATTGCTGAAGAGGAGAGACGTCGGAAAGAGGATGAAGACAAACGAGCTGCTGAAGCTGCTCTGAGTCAGAAGAAGTTGAAGGAGAAAGAAAAGAAGCTTCTCCGCAGAGAAAGGACGCGCTTGCGCACGTTATCGGCAACTGTTGTATCCCAGAAGTTGCTCAATCTATCAGAGAATGATATAGAGAGCATATGCATGTTGCTTGAGACAGAACGACTGAGGAGTCTTTGTGACGAAGCTGAGCGCAGGCAAGGGATTGAGCGAGCGCAGTTGCTAAAAGATGCTCTGGGAGGGGATAATGAGTGTGACCATGCTAGGAAGCAAGATGATAATAATTCACAGCCAAATGGTTCTCTGAGGCCTGATTCAAGAGAGAATGGTGCAACTGTGATGACACCAGGCAATGCATTAAAAAGCTATGAGGAGAAAAATGAGAAGCCTTGGAGCCGAGAAGAGATTGAGCTGTTGAGGAAAGGCATGCAAAAATACCCAAAGGGAACATCTCGGAGGTGGGAGGTTGTATCTGAATATATTGGTACTGGGAGATCAGTGGAAGAGATTCTCAAGGCAACTAAGACGGTCCTCCTCCAGAAGCCTGACTCTGCAAAAGCTTTTGACTCATTTCTTGAGAAGAGAAAGCCAGCACCGTCAATTGCTTCACCTCTTACAAGCAGACTTGAAGTGGAAGGTGTGCCAGCTGATGCAATCAATAATGGTGCTCCTAAAGTAGAGTTACAGCAGTCTTCTACGGGTGGAGGGGCCCATCATGTTTCTGAAGGTGGAACAATTCAAAATGGAGCTTCTCCCGGTGCTGAGCAAGACGTGTGGTCTGCTACTCAAGAAAGGGCACTTGTTCAGGCTCTGAAAACATTCCCAAAGGAGACAAACCAGCGTTGGGAGCGGGTTGCTGCGGCTGTCCCTGGGAAAACTGTGAATCAATGCAGGAAGAAATTTGCATTGTTAAAAGAGAATTTTAGGAGCAAAAAAATTGCAGATTGATTGGGTTTCTTCTCTGAAGTTGTGAGGAACCAACTCAAATATTCAAAAGAGGTGGTTTTATGCCAATCAAAATGTTCTTATTTTTCCTTCTGCAGTTAGAATAGCACCTATCAATTTTCTCTAATACCTGCAACGGCTCTTGATTTTATATTTACCAAATACTTCTGCCTGATGTTATTAAATGGGGAGCTATTGGGTCGTCGTTTCATAGAGGCTGCTTTGTTCAGTGAGGTACTTGCACTTTGTTATTGTATCTGCGATTTTTACCTATACTGCAATAGTTTACATGTGTTGGGGTTGGTTTGTTATGTACAAATAGCTGACCATTTTTGTGCAAGAATGCAAACTTACTCTTTCTTAGATGATGGTTTTTGTATGGACTTGAATGCATTGGAAGCTAATGCCATCTGAAAAGCTTGTGCTAGTTTGCACATGTGAACTATGAACTAATGTTGAGGTTAGCTTGTTTGTCTTGCATGTGAGTTGTCTTCAGCATCTTCTTCATGTGTCTGCTGTTGTGGAGTTGTTATGGTAATATTTGCTTATTTTATACCATTACGTATGTTGGACATGTTCTTATAATTCTAAGTGGTTATGGAACATCATGAAATTGGTATACTTCCAGTCATGACTTGATCATGGATTGGATGGTCCCTAGCAATTTAAACATGGTAGAGCTATGATTGCATGCATTATGAGGGGTAATTGTCAAGCTGGATCCCATTGGTGGATGTATTTGATTAATTGTGCCGCCCATGGTTGGTTGAAAATTGGTAGAAAGAGTCTACGGGATATTTATTGCCCATGCAGAGTTGTTGATAAGGAGTTGGCAAAGATTGCCAGAAGTTTATGGTTTTATGTTTATAAGGATGTGGCCCATTCACTGCTGTGAACCCAAACAACTGATAATTTCAATTCTATTTGAAGGTAATTTTGGCGTCTGACCCATTGTTCTGTTTCTTAACTGGATATGTGGAATTTTTAAAAGAAATTATAAGTGCATGAATTACTCCATTTATCTATTTATTTATTCTTTTGACAATCAAGAATCTTGTTTTTGTTTGACATGGTTTTCACTTTCTAAATAAAATTGGAGAGTTTTTGTAACTTTTGACAATATATAAAAGTACCAAAGTAAATGTACAAAATTAAGAGAACATTGAAAGCAATATCTTGAAAACTGGTTGAAACAGGACCAAATAACACAAGATTGAAACTAGAAAAAAGGACAGAAAATGGAGTTTTTGGTATGCAATGTTCCATGTTCTGTTTATGCTAGAAGCCTTGAATGGAACATTTAGGTCATTCTGGTGGCTACAGAATAGAGTTGACTTCTATCTTGCAGCACAGCACAACCAAAGGGCACAAATGAATGTTTGACATCCTTGGCATTCTTGAGATGAAGGGTCTATATGTCAAATGAACATATGAGCACTTAACCTGTGGATTCTATCATTTCACTCCACAATTTACTGCTTTTGAGAGACAACAGTATTAGGATGTGTGACCTCTTGGGAAATCAAGTAATTCTTTCCTCATTTTGTTTTATGCATTTCCAACTTGCAATGCCTACTACATCTTAGACATTTGATAGCATGCTTATTTTAGTGGAAAATTTGGCTATATCACTTGCATGCTCTTGTTTTGGAGGATAACTGCCAAATCAGCTTCCCATTTTCTCTGCCCCCATTCGAGTGCTGTGAGTGTCTGGACTAGTGACTCCAAATGAATTTTGAAAGGAGATATTTTTTAATTTTGCATATTTAATAAACTATGGTCCTCTTAGGGAATTGGGGAACAGGCACAATTTTGCATTTATGGAAATCTAGGAGTTACAGATATGGACATTCCATTTGAATATTTGATGCTCTGTTGCATTTGAAAAATGCTAATATTTAATAGAATTATGAACCTAATGCTACACAAACATAGTAAACTGTATATTTTAGTATTGTCACAGTACTAGTACTTGTAGCAGATCTCTTGCAACCAACTTTATACCCTTTTATTAGTGTACTTGCCAACTCATTCTTGTGAGGACATTCCTTCCCAGTTGTGGCAAGGATACTTCTCAATGGATGAAGTACCTCTGTTGGACACTTTCAGATTTTGACATCCTTGGATTCTGGCACTGTGTCATGTGGATTCTTGGTTAGGGGTAAGTGTGTAAACACTAGATATTTTACATTCCACTTCGTATAACATATGATTTCAATTTACATGTACATGTACATTACTAGATCTTGTTCTAGTTGAATCATGATTTGGTATAAATAATGAGTTTATACAAACTGAACGATTCACTTTATAGAACTTGAAATGTATGTATCCTATTTCTGGGATTTCCTGATCAGACATTTAATATCAGTTAGTAGCTTGAACTCATGCCGTGTATCTTCTAATTGAATATATTTGCATGTTTTGTAAGGGCTGGGTTGGATACGGGAATCTAGAATTCTGGGATGATTCCACTTCTGAAATTGAGGAGTTACCAATTTATTGATTCTTATACATCCCAGATACTCCGATTGTGATCTCACAAGAATCTATGAATGCTTGATGACCCAGTTCCTCCTGCCACACTGTACTCTAAAAGTTTATGAAAACCTCATTGGTGACCTCCACTCTTTTTTCCTTTCACTTGGTTTGTGATCTGCACCTGTCCCACCCAAAACACACTTCCACGCCCATAGACATTCACATGGTACAACATTCACTCCCAATTTCTAGTGAAATGAGTTGCTCCTTAAATTCCTTCTCTGGTGATAACCTCATTGCAACCCTTACGTGAACAAGCTCAAAAGTTTCCTGCACCTCTTGCTTCCCATTGAAGGTTGTGATTATGACTTCACTTCCCATCGTCGCCTTGTACCAAACAGGGCTAAAAATTTACTCCATGATCTGTAGTCATCGGAACATAACATGAACAAGTGATCCACCGCCTCCAGTACATAACCGCACAACACACTTGTTAATTGCTTGTGAATGGATTTTTCTTCTCCTTATGTTTCTGGTCAGGATCTTGACCGCAATTGCCAAACTGCTAATTGCTGAAAGCAACATGATGGGAGCTTGCCACAATTGTCCCTTTTTTCCTTTCTAGCCTTTAATCTACATAACAATTTCCTATCACTTAAAAATCCACGCGCCTTCACTTTGACCACCATGCACCCATTCTGCTAGATTCAAATAAAATTCTCTGTTCGTTCTAGAGTTGCACCTAAAAACCTAATTACAATGTGCTATGTCATTTTTAATTTTAGCTGATTCACTTTCCTTTCTCTGAGGGCCATAAAAGATGCAGTCCTTTATCACCAACAATTTTATTGTGAGTATTGACATATCCATTGCCCAATACATATTTTTCCTCTCTTCCTGTTCTTTCCTTCAAATAATGTTTATTTTTGGCTGGATTTTTCTTAGTTATCTTTAGATGGCTCCAAGTGTAGGAAAATCACCCCAATGTTTTGCTTGTAGGGAAATTGTGGAGAAGTGTATTGCCACTAGTTGTCATTTGTTGGCAGGGTGAAACCCCCAAGCAACATTCCTGTGAACTGTATTTAACATATTTAAGTGATGACATATCTGGTGTTTCAAAATTTTGAAAACAATGGGGAATACCCCTTTTTTGTACTCGAAATCTCTAGCTTTCTATGAACATTTGTTTTGGTTGGATTTCCATGAATTATCCATTAGATACCTCCAAGATTTGTGGATCTTCCTGTCAAGTCTACTCGTAGAGAAATTGGGAAGAACCATATTGTCATTACTGTTTGATGAAAATGAGTGAATCCTCAAAGCAGATGTTACCATGTTGGTTTTAACTCCTTTCCACAACTGATTCATGTTTGAAGTTTCAACTAACATCCAAGTTCATTGGTTTTTTTTTCAAAGCCAAGCTGCAATAATGAGTTGGAGGTTTCAGCTCTTCAACAAGGCTTGCACTTTATTAGCAGAGTTAGGTTTGACTCAAGTGTATGTTGAAGATTGTTCTTTTAGTGCATTTAAATGGGCTCTTTAGGTTCAAATTATCCTTGGCATTTCTTCAGTTTCTCAGCTTTTCAGAAACTCCTGCTTAAGCAAATCGGCTAACTCTACTTCTTTTGAAGAACACCTTTACTTTGAAAGATAAATCAACACCTTACTTGATCCATTGAATGACCAAAACATTCTTCTTTCAAACTCGAGGATTTGGAGGACCAGCGAGGTGGGAGGACAGAGCGATCACAAGTCTCACGAATCAATTCCAGAGTAAATGTGATTGAAACAAATCAAAATGAAGATAATCAAGTAGATTTGATATTTTTGGGGTGGATACTATTTTTTTTTTGGATAACTTTACAAGGAGTGGTATTTTTAGAGTGAGAGTCGAATTGAGGACTTTCATATTTTAAAGCAAATTCTAAAGCCATCGCTTTAACCCTTTTGAGTTGGGGTAGATACTATTTAATTAATAACATAATTATGTTGTAATGGTATCTTCCTCAATTGCTTGCAAGTCCATTATATTAACACTATTTCATTATATTAACATTTGACGTTGCGGCCTTAAAAGCAGAGAACAAATGTTGTTTTAGTAGATCCACTGTAATAATAAGGGTAGAATTAAGAAATATTTTTTAATAAAAATATTAAAATTAAATTTTCAGTCATCTAAAATAAATTTTACAAAAATCATTTGAATAGGCCCATTAACTTTTTTTACTCCATGACGAGCAATGACATTTAACTTCTGTAGCTATTCCACAATTTATCCAATCTTATGTTAAACCACCACATGCCGACCTTTGGTAAAATATTTTATATTTTATCTCATTTAATATAATATAATTATATTATAATCAATTACATAAAAGTAGAGCAAAAAGCAGGACATGGCCACGTGCGATCTCAACTAGAAGACACGCTCCCCTCTCTCTCTGCTTTCCAGAAAAGACCCAACTTCCGAGCCTTCAAACCCCAATCCCGATGCGCGATCACAACGAAATTACAAGAATGCCCTCAGTCCCCTTCATTTTTTACCGTATTACTTATCTCGACTATCCCAACTCACTGTTCGGTTTTAAAACTCGGCCAAATTCCAATCGTATCTGAAGAGTCAACTCATACTTAGCCTCGATGCGGCCGACTCTGAGTCCAACTTGGCTGATGCAACTACTGAGTCTAAAATCAAGTCCTAAATATAATTTGCTTGGGTGTCCATCCTGATATGAAAAAACTCTTTTAGGTGACAAGAATTTTTCGGACTTTCCAATTTGTCCCTATCTATCTGTACAATTTTTTATTTTTAAATTAGATATTCAGAAATTGATGCACCGATTTAAACTCTTTCAAGTCTCAAGAAATTGGTGCACCGGCTAGATTACTTTCCTCAAATTTCTATTTCAAAGTGATCCAGTCAATGCACCGGTCCAGTACATCGATTCAGTGGAAAGTAAATCGATCTCTGAAAGTTCATTAAAACCGGTACAGATGGATGGAGATAAAATTGGAAGTTCATTAAAACCCGTGTTTAGTAAAGAGTTTTCCGATGGCCATCCTTTTGCTCACCACACACTTGAAGTAAAGTCGCTGAGTAAACTTTAATTCTCACGTTATTTTAATACTAAAGATGAGATTAATTCCACAAATATATAAAACTGCTTAAGATCTCTAATCTATTTTTAAAAGATCAAGTCAATTGAGTTATACCTACATACACTTTTTAAAAATAGAACTTGTTAGTACATTTTATGCTTGTTTTAATTTTTAATAAATTAAATAAAATTTCTTATATATTTCCATTAAGTATTACATCAACTAATTATCTCTCTACTATAGTACTCTATAACAAATATTTATAAAAATTAAAAATATAGTAAATCAATTTACATTGCAGTTTTATATAAATATATTTTTTAATCTCGATCATTACTTTTTAATTAAAATATAATAAATTAATTTCAAGTAATTTTGAAAACTATTTGGTTCAGTCAAAATGTGTATAAATCGATCACCAAGAGTCAAGACAGACTGAAATTAGTCCAAATTTACTCCATTTAGTAATTGTATCGAGGCACCGATTTGCATTGGATACCTGACCATTCGTACTTGAAAATTTATTTGTTTAATCAGGTCTGTGAATCAAATTACCTTCCAGTGGCAATTCTGTCATTTCACCTGAAATAGATAAATTATCATTCTTATTATAAAAGCGAGGTGGTGTAAGGTTGATGAAGAAGCAGCAGCAGCAGCAGCAGCAGAGTTTTTTCTTTCTTCAATGGCATCTGTTGGTGGGTCAAAGAAGCTGGGCGGTGGCGGAAGAAGAAGCACCATCACCGGCCGTTGCTCGAGGCTAGTAAAGGAGCAGAGAGCCCGGCTCTACATCCTCCGCAGGTGCGCCACCATGCTCCTTTGCTGGTACATTCATGGAGATGACTGATTTGCCTCACATCCGACCACCCATCTTTCTCTTCCGGCCGTTCTCTTCTAGAAGGAGAGAGGACGTTTACTCTACTGATCATTGCTTCAACTTTCGCCGGAGTTTTGCATGGCTACGACCTTCTCTCATATCGCCTGAGAACCGCCAACTTTGCCATGCAAAGCCCTTTTGTTGGGATGGTGGGATTGGAATATTTTGAAATTTTTATTCAAAACGCCTCCTCTTGCTTTCTCTTGTTCTTCTTCATCATCTTCCTCTTGCATGTATGTATTTTTTTTTTTTTTTTGCATTTTTCTAGTATTTTTGCGATCACGAGGTCGTGATTATTATTATTTTTTTTGGGGTAAATCCGGTAATGTGAGTGTTATCTCAAGAACAGGGGCACTTGTAATTTTTTTTTTTTTTTATGATACTTGTAATTTTTCTTGTTTTTAAAGAGTAAAGCATCCTATATTTTGGTTCCTCTCTTGATTTGAAAATCAAATCAAAATATCTAAAAAATAATTTAAAGGGAATAAATATGCATTTTTTTAGGAAGAGCTAAGTTTCTCTTCAGTTTCTTACTATATTGTTCTTCAGTCTCTCACCAGCATCATAATTGTAATTTTAAATTTTATATTTTCAATTTATCTTATATTTTTTGTCTCTCTACATTCAATCATGTTTTTAACCAGACTTTTAACCTTAGAAATTGGTTAAGATAAAAATAAAAAAGAGTTATAATACATTGGTTCTGAACAGGGGGTGAAACTTGGGTCAGGTTTTGACTTGTCCCGCATGACTCGAATCAATTTGGGTTGAAGAAAAAAAAGGAAAAAAAATTCAAATTAAATTTTGGTCGAGTGGGATTATCGACTAAATAAAATACTTAAATTGGATTTTGCAATTCGGGGTTATCAAATTGTGTTTGATTTTGCAATTTGGGTTATCAAATTGGGCCAAGTGAGGCTGGATTTTTATACGGGTTGGTTCAACCCGTCCGAGTTTCTAGAATGCTCTGTCTCCTTCATGCATTTGAATTTGACTTTGAATAATATGAGTGTCTTTATCAATGGCAAGTTCATAAAAATAATTTATTAAAATTAATTATAATCTTAATTTTATATATACAAAATAAATGTTTATACTGACTTATATGGTAAATCGACTGAATGTACATATTTGAATCCCATTCATTAGGTGTATATCTGATGATAAGACGTAAAGCTAGACTCTTTCCATTATTGGACGGTGTGTTCTGGATTTTGGATAGAATGGATGGCTATCAATGCACGGTGGCCCACTGTAGATCGTTTGAATGGTCAGCAGTTTATAGAGTTTAATTTAGTCATAATATATTTTAATTTAATTTAATTTAAGCTAACAGAAAATTGTAATGATTTATCAAACTGGATTTTTAACTTTAAAATTTATTCTTAGATGGGTCTTATGAATATGAATCTCATATATTTGATGGAGGAACTGCACATTTATTCTTAGATGGATCTTATGTATATGAATCTCATATAATTAAATGAGATAAATAATCGATCAATAATTTTCTCTCCTATTTTTTTTTTTCTTTTGTAAAAAATCACCTTTATCAGTCAATATCAGCGATAAATATGACCGATATATATCAGATATCTGCCGATAAAGGTAATCTTACCCCTGAGATAAAAGGTTTCATGGATAATATAATTAAAAAAAATGATATTATTGACTTTTTTTAGATAACATGAGTATCTTTATCTCTGAAGGTGAGATTAGTCTCATGGATATTTATTTTCATTGGAGATGAAATTAATCATATTGGAATTGCATATTTATTCTTAGAATTCGTGAATAATATAATTTAAATTTTTTATTTGATATCATAACTTTTTTGGATAATATGATTCTTCTTTTTAGAGGTGAGATTAATCTTGTGGATATAAGTAACCACTTGCAAGCTTTGTATATTAGATAAGCCTGAGACGTATTGAATTTAAGATTTTTAGTTTGATCCTAATAGGGGTGACACTTAGGTAGGGGTTTAATCCAACCCTTATGACCCTACCTAAGAAATCAGTGGTTTGGGTTATATATTTGTATATCTTCTCAGGTCGGGTCAGGTTGGAAAAAAAATCTGAATGAAACTTGGGTCGGATTGGGTTGAGAAATTTAAAATAAATTCGACTCGACCTGACATAATTCGACTTGGCCCGACTGTACTAAGTTATAAAATAACACTTGGATTGAGTCAGGTCAAAAATTCAGGTCTGATCGGATCGGGTCGAGTCGAATTCAATAAGTTTTGAAATGGATTGAATTGAGTTATTAAAACCCAACCCGACCCGAGTTTCAGCCTAAGATCCTGGAAGCTTAAATTAACCGGGTTATCTGTGTAGGTATTTTTTTCAGTTTTATAACAATTTAAGATGAAGTTTAAATTTTAAATAATTATTACTTTTATCAATCACAACATGTTCATAAAAAATAGTATTCATTTTAATATTTAGCTGTTTTTCAATTTATAAATTATTATAGAAGAAAATGTACGAAAGTGGCGAACAAATGCCATTAAGGATAAAAATAATAGATTAAGAAAGTTAAAATCCAGCTTAATAGATTACGGATTGATTAGGATTGATTATACATGAGTAGTAGTTGCAGTTCCAGCTGTGCCCATTTTCCCACACTCACAACAAGCTCTGGATTTAATATTTTAATACATAAATGAAATATAATACAATTAAAGGAAGCTGCTTCGTCTGACTTGTGCACGTGTGCCTGACCTCCATATCACGTGGTATGGGCCATTTCAAAGAAACAAAATTTCAATTGGACAACAATCTACACAAATCTATGTGGCATGCACAGAGATCAATCTCAAACGTACAAATAAATCACGATTTCCATGATAGATCACACGGAATAAAAATCAATCTTGATCGTTCAAATAAATCAGAATCCCCAAAATAGATCACACCGCGTGAAACAACCACCTACTTCTATGTGCCACTCTCCGTACAGTTATTCTTCATCGACTTAATCAATGTTTGTAAATTAAAAGGTTTACACGTACTAATAGAATTAGTCTCACTTTCAATGTAAGGTAGAAATTCCCATTTTCCAAAACAAAAATTACTTGAAAGAGGGTTAGAGTGATTGTCGCTCGAGAAGTATTGAATTCAATTCCAACTTCAATCCAAAAGGCCACTCCCTCGTTCATGTGAATAGAGAGGCTTGGAGATACTCCAAAGATTAGTCGAGTGCTCTAAAAAACCTGAACACCTTCGTTATTAAGAAAAACTTAGATAATGAGAGATTAAGATTTCTGACATGTTTTTTAAATAAGTAAATCTTTCTTAAATTTTTATAATAGACATATAAATGGGAAAGTTGGAGGCTTGCAAAAGGATAAAATAAAGAAAACATAGCCAATGGTCCAAATTCAGCTTGAGAAATGGGGAAAAAATCCCTCATTAAATGCAAGAAACCAACACAAAAACTTACCCAGGAAATAGGAAACCATTGTGACAAATCATTACTAAGAGAAGCTTCAATTCTTTTCATACAAGGAAAAACAAAATTATTTGTTTTCACAATTAGGTTAAGAGAATAGGACAAGAGGTTGCAGAACCTCATCTTGCAAATTACATGTCATATCAGCAAAATATATACAATTTTGCATGAACCCATTAATCAAAGTCAGGATGTGGCACACTAGATGATGCCCATCAGCAGAATGGGTGGCTAAACCCAAGAGGCACAGAAAGGTCAATGAGTGAAGACCTTTACAATAATAGTGTTGGGTTAATGAGACTACTCTCAGATGAGTCTGCTTGTTACCTGATCTAAGAATTTTGGAAGACATTCTTATGAAGCCCTAGATGTGGATGCTGCAAAGCATTTTGGTAGGTGGTCCAAGTTGGTAGAGACAATATGGGAAGTGAAAGTAGTAACAAAATGTGGTAAGTAATCACAAGAGAGCATCCTACATAAAAGATTCATGCTTCCTGTAAGGGGATTCTCAAGATTAGTTATACTGACAAGCACACCATTCTGCTAATCAATAGATTTTCAATGGACAGGAATACAGGAAGGAAGCTGCAAAATACCATGTGTGATGCAAGCCAGTCTATGGGAGGAAGATTTGGAGACTAGAAAAGGTGTTGGCAAAGGGATGTTATGGTAAGGCTTCTGGTACGAAAAGGTAGCGGAAGCGAGAATCGAAGGGCAAGATGCCACAATTGCGAGAGCCAAGGAAGCTTTGCCTTCTCTTTGATATGCAATGTTCGACAAAAGCAGCTTGTTGGGGAGGAAGGAATCGGGAGATCCAGACAGCTAAATGTGCATCATCAACAAAGCTTCTGGCAAAGCAATGCAGCATCTTCGGTACCAGAAGCTTCCCTTTTCTAGTGACTCCAACTGAAGCCCGTACAAAATCATGCTGAGCTTCTTGAAGCTCCTCCATAACATTTCTAGCAGTATAAATCCTTACCTGCAGACAGGGTAGTAGCATTAGATATCAATTAGAACAAAACAACAAAAGTGTTGATTTTATGGAATTCTATGATGTTTGAATCGTCAGCTACGGAATATATGTCCACATGGCACAATGCCATTTCTTTTTACTTTTCCTTGAAATTTATGATTTGTTCAAGGGGAAAAGAAAGAGAAAATGTTAAATTTTGTGTAATGTGCACATCAGAGAAATTTAAACAGCATTTATTGTATGTGCAAAGTGTGATCTTGAATCATGAGTCTTTGATGTAGTATAATTACCGCAGGTGAAGAATACATGCCACAGCTGAGAGCAAAAGCCACAAGTGGTACAGTTGCATCAATAGAGAACTTTCTCTGTTCCTCAGATGTCTTCAACTTATGAAGGGCCAGCAGCAATGCCTAAGAACAAAGATCTTGAGACTCAACCACATTGGTTTTACAGAATTATGAGGAAAAAAAAGAGGAGAGAAAAAACAGTTCAGTAAAAACAGAAGCTTCTTTTTCTAAATCAAGGAGAATTTACAATCCCATACAGTTTGTGGCCGATGGAGTGGTGGTTTCATCTTTAATATCTGATACTCGATGGTAGTGGCATTAAGTGAATGACCTCCAACCGTGTATGCAGCCTGAAATATCATGAACAACAATCCATAAAAGGAAATTCTAACGCATACAAACTATGGAAATGTCATGAGATGATGGTTTTCTTTATCTTTCTGACAAACGGAATGAGGAAAAAGGTTGAAACAGCTAACGCTTTAAATTGTATCATAAATAAAAACAAAAATGGAGAAAGCTGAATGATCACTCTCTTAAAGGGGTAAAAAGAAAAGATACGGGAAAACAATAGTTCATTGCAGGCCTTTGGACTGCTTTCCACATGCTAGCATGCAGTGGGCACTATAGATTAAAAGGATCCCACATGCAGTTGTTACAACAATATTGCTTTTAGCAGCACCATACATTTGCAGTGAGTAGTGAAATGTTGCCTTGATAGCTTGGTCTGTTTCACCATTTATTTTTGACAAAGAATATTCGCATGTTCAAGATACATTAGATTCGTATGTGACAAGTCAACAAGCAACAAGTTGGAGCACCATGAATTAATCATGGTAATGTAGGACTTCCCATGCCTCACTATGGTGTATGCTTATCATGAAAAAATGCACTTAATAATAAGTGACAACTCATTTTATGCCTGAGACTAAGCTTTTACAAGACAGAGCTACACCCTCCTTACAATCAAAGTACATTGGAGCCCCTTGTGGGTTTCCAGCCCCATAAGGAGATAAAAAGGAAACCCACAGGTTCCATAGAGGATCTCAAAGCACTGGTTAATAGACTTCTAGAAGAATAAAAGAAGCCTCCCAAAGGAGAGACATGCAAGGATTATCTTTGGGCTCTAGGCACTTCTCTAGGATGCTCAAAAGAAACGAGGAAATGAGATAATGAAGAAAGAGGAGAAAGGAAAATAGAGAGGAAAAGAAGGATTCCCTTGGGTGTCTCTTGGGGATCAGATTTCCTTTTCTTTGCAAGTAAATGATTCTGTGGTGTTAATGTGGGTTTCCGGGGTCACTAAGAGCTAACATTGTATCTCTCTAGTTTCTTATAACTCTCAAATTTTCCACAAGAATTCTGGGAATGACTTAAAAAAGACATACATTGTAGTACTTACTTCTAGTGGACACACTCAAATTTTCCCAGTGGTATTTATCTTTGTACTGGAAATTTTTCCACATAAATTCTTGTGTTGTGGGTTGGTGGTTTGTGATTTTGGCTTGAATTTCTCCTTTTGTGGTGGCATTATTTCCCCTTTTTTTATCTAAATTACACATTGACCATGAAGGCAAAACTTCACAACACCACTAAAACTGCATCATACTTTAGTGGAACTGTTTCACATACAGCTAGAATAAAAAGGACAAAAGCATAACTAAAAGAACAAGAAGAAAGAATATGAGAAAATTCTGTACAAAATACAAACCTTCTGCATCAACGAGAAATGCTTCAAGTCACTTCTTGGGACTCCATATGCCAGGTAAGCCTAGCAAACATACAGGCATAAAATGGAAATCAAACAAGTTCCTTTTCAACTATGTTTTTTGCTCTAATAGGCCTCTACATCATCATTAACTCAAAAGTATTTCTGTCAAAGAATTGCTTTGACCAACATGTCAAAATAATATTTTATAGAGAAACTCACATGCATAACCAGAGCATTGTATAAGTTGATCCAGAAAGCCAGCTTCTCCTTGTTGCTTAGATGCGTTGGGTTTACTTTTGCTAATTGTTCCACCAACAATCTGTATCCAAGCGAAAACATCATGATCTGAATAAACTGTACATACAATCACCTCTTTGAAAGATTCCAAGTTTATTGATACAGAACACTATAAAATCAATCTTGAATTTAGAGGTAAATTATCAACAATAATTGGTGCAGAATGATGAATATGGTATTGTAATTATCGGTCTAATCCTTGTCTAACTTTGCACAACTGAAGGTGTAACATTTGACAACAAAACCCTACCAAGTCACATTTAATTCATTGATCAAACTACGTAATAATCAGAAGCCCACCATGGATAAAATAGTGTAACTATTTTCCTCTAAAAACTTTACGCCACTATATAAGTTGAAAGTTGAAACAACACCACCTCATGAATGTATATATGACATTTAAGATCTAAAGAAAAGCTTCAAAATTAGTATATATAGAACCTAATTGACACTTAAGTGAAGAGTTCTACCATTAAGAACATGGTTCATACCAATGTAACAAATACCGCCGGTATTTTCATTTATACCGCGATAATATCGGGAAAAAAACGTTCTCGCGTTAAAATCACGTTTTTAACGCCTCTACCGTTATTATCGGGAATTTAACGATAAAAACGCGTTAATAACGCGAGAAACGTTAAAAACGCGTTAAAAACGTTAGTATGCCCGCTACTCCCATCTCGCCCAGAAGCCCTGCTGCTGCAGCGTCCTTTTCCAAACTTCCCTGTTTTCCCCTCTGTTTCTCAGGCGAGACTTCCTCGTCCGTGCCAGCGCCTGCCCGAACCCATCCTTCCTCTTTCCCTGTTTTCCCTTTTCTTCTTTTATTTTATTCCTCAAACCTCACCCGTGAGACCCTTCCCTGAATTTGACCCACTCCTTGACCGACACCTACCCTTTTCATCAGTTTGAACTTTTGAACCTCTTGACCCATTACATGCCTTGACCCGTTTAACACTCAAAAACCTATTAATTTCATTTATTTAATCCATTAAATTTCATTTAAGTAATTTAACGTCAGTTGCTTATTAATTGTTCTGAGTCAACTCATCTCTTTGATCGAGTCATCCGTCCATATTAAATCCGATTCCATTTCAGCATTGGAAGAAAAATTTGCATAGTCCTTTACATGCAGTTGCTGCATTTTTACATCCCAAGTTTTTTTACGAGAACATTATAAGTACAGATTCAGAAATCAGAGATGGCCTTGATAAAGTCATCACAAAAATGGCACCAAGAGGAGAGTTGAGAGAAACATTTAGAGAGTTGTCTCTTTATCATGTTTGTTGAGTTTAATGACACTATTAAGCTTTTAGTAGTTTGTTAATTGAATGTTTGTATTTCTGTTGCTTCTTTGATCAATGAGAATCGAGTAAATTGTCTATATTATTATAGCTTTATATGCTATTTTTTTTTACTCAAGAAGTGTAAGATGAGAATTAATTATTTATTATATTTATTTTTATTATTTTTTAAATATTTATATTTTCCGCGAGATTTTCCCGTTAAATTCCCGTTAAAAACCCGAGAAATTGAAAATATCCCGTTATTAACAGTTGCCGTTATTATCCCGAGAACGGTATTTGTTACTATGGTTCATACTTGGAGTAGAACATTTTGAAATGATAAATTTGTTGTTTCCATGTAGTTTGCAAAGTATGTCATCTAGCAGGAAGAACATTTCTTTCATATGATATATGATAGAGAAGGTGTTGGTATACAAACTAATATAGAACCTTGGTCCTCGGTTGATAAAAGTGGTTCTATCTGTCAAACTTGACTGGACTAGCCATATTCTGTTTGAGTTTCATTTTTGGATGTATACATTGAAACTATGGCCACAGAAGTCACAAAGCCAAAACATCAAGCCAAGCAATGGGCTGCTAATAATGCCTGAGTTGGTCAGCTGGATCCTCATCTCAGCCGACTCAACCATTGCTCTTACATAATGGAACAACATTATGATGCAGATACAACAATTGCACACATGCATGAAGATCTTGGTCAGAAAATTTGGGATGAATTCTACATTTTTCAGAACAAGTTTGACATTCATTTTAAATAATAGTCATATTTCAGATCCAAATGACATGAACTGGATCCAATTTGGCATGGGTTATTTGATTACCTTATCCCAGGTTTCAGACTAGGAGAATTGAAAGTTTAAACATAGAAGGCGCTAGGAGAAGAGGGAATCTGTTAAAAACTTGGACTGAGGTGGTAAGAAAGGATATGGTTGATTGCGGAGGACTGAGAACAGGACCATTGATAATTAGAGTGGAAAAGTTCAACTCAAAAGACATCACCCAGATAGATAGGAAAAATGCTTTGATGACGATGCTTCCCAAGTATCGTACTGCTGAAATATCTCACTACTAGAGCAGCTTGTACATGACAACTGCAACTCAACTCAAGCAAGGAATATCAGTTGGAACTTCACTTCATGTTTGTACAGCTCGACAGGAAGGTTGTACAGTGTATGAATTTATGGGATTAGAAATAACTTCATCATTCAGTGAAATTCAAATTGTTTGCTCAATTTTCATATCTTAAGCAAACTTCAATCAATAAATCTGGAACCTTTGATAAAACAACATGCGGTAATTAGAATAAGAAGCATATACAGTGTGCAAAGAGAATCTAAATGACATACTAGTATGTTCAAGAGAAAAGGTAAAAGGTTAATCATTTTTTTATTTTTTTAGTGATAAATGGATCGTTGAATCTCAAATGATATCCACTAAAGTTATTTTCTTTTCCAAAAAAAGAAAACACAGAATTTCAAATCTTAAGCCCATAAAAATTTTAGAACCACGGAGGAGGATGCTAAATAAACTTCAACCTGACAAAAGCCAATCAACAGAACACCATATGGGAAATGGTTGTTCATGTTTAATGATTTGCAATAATTTTAGTAAAATGAAATGAATATCAAAATATAGCAACTTTAAGAGTTTTAGGTCAAAGAAGGAACATAACTTTCAATAAGTAAATTCAGATAGAAACTTACTTGAATCTCCGCAGTGCCCCAGCAGCATATTCTAGCTGTTTTTTTCCAATTGACATCCAAGAAACCTCTACTGCTGAACCATAGTTTCCAATGTCTGCCCAGCTGAGTTTTCCACTAACTCTATAGGGATCAAAGACATTTTCAGAGGCTAATAGCCCTTCATTACCTTGCAAATCAACTTGTGGGCTCTGCTTCAATGATTCAACCAGTGGTCGCTCAGATACTGACCACAAAGATAAATTGGAAAGATGGCCACGAGGAGACATGATAGAATGGATGCCATCAAACATAGACAGTTTGGACGATAGAGCTGAAGAATCTGCCAAAGAAACAAATATGTTTTTCATACAGCAAACCATCTCCTCAGATAATTGGTTAGGACTATTCCAAAGGCCCTCAATTGGCATATCTTTGTTAAGCTTCCCATCCAATACATACTGCAATACTTGCATCGATGCTTTCTTGTCTTGGATGAATGTACTATAGTTGATGTCATCCTGATGCAAAAAATCAAATATCGCATACATCATTATATGATAGCAACTAAACATTTAGGAAGAAAACAGTTATCAGTTTAACATCCTGATCAGGAAAAATGATGAATTCATGACACAAAAACCTTCAGTTAAACAGAAAAAAATTATATTTTTCAAGTTATCTAAGGCAATCCAAACATACTGTGTAAAAATCAAGGTAATTTCATGACATATCCAAGATGTTATAACTGAGTAAGCAGTCACAATCATATTTGATATTAGAAAGAGAATGTTTAATATGTCACGTGCCTAAAAAAACTGCGCACCACATACTATTTTGGAACATGCAATGGCAATTGAATATATTTAGGCTGTGCCCAAACATGCTTTAGAAACTTGAACATGGGTTTGGGCTGAGACTTGGGCACAAGTTGAAGAGCAGTTTCAATACAGAGCAGGATTAAGGCCAGTCTTGAAAGCCAAATCTGAGCCCAAGCATCACTCAAAATAATAATCTATTTTTTTCTATATCATATATAGGCCAGTGTTCTCGAGAGACCTCCTAAAGTAGAGACATCATAGATTCCTCAAAGTTTGTCCCTGTGGTCAATCCAAACTGCTAACACTCACCCACACCTTGCATACTACTGTATACCTCAAAATTGCATCTGTTCCCCTTTTAGATAGTTTAATTTCAAATCAAGAAATCACATTTATCCAAGCACTATAAAACAATTAAATTTTGACTCCTAGATCTAAGATCATAATGAGGGATGGAGCTAAATTTTTTAAGACAATCTACCTAATGAGCTTCCTATTTGCCTACTCACTAGTGATTTGCATGCATTTAGGTCAAAAACATAATTAAAAGAAAGGAAAAATTCTCTATTTTGCAAGGTAGAGACTATTCTCTCCAGCTCATTATTCATTATATATTAAATGTCTAAACCTAAGCCCAACAATCCTGAATTGAGCTTGCAGCCAAAAATGTAACTTGGGCTAGTCCAGAAGCCCAGCTGGCCCACCAGAGTTGCATATTGACTCACAAAATCAACATTGAACATGAAGCATTTATAATAGACTTGTTACTATCTAACATATGGTTGCCAATCAATTTGTTAAAAATTGTTACTTGTAGACACAAAAAATTCACTCACAATAGCAGAACGTCCATGCGTTGTTTTATTAATTATAACTCCGTAATAATATCACTTTGCTCTTCAGTATAAATTTCTAAGGTAAAGAAATAAATGATAAAAACCTCTTCTGTCGACCCTGAGCCAGATATTCTAATACTAGTTTCACATGGATCCCTTTGATCTTGGTATGACACTTCTTCAGATGCATGATGCAGCCTGGGTAAGGAATCCTCTGAAGTGCTAAAAGAAGAACAGCTCTGACCAATGCAAGATAAACAGTCATGTCAAATTCATATTTTAATGTTAAATGACAAAAGAGTGAATGTATAAGGTTTGCAAAACGATGGCTAGGCATCAAAGCAATTTTGAAACCAATAATTATCAACAGGACTCCTTCCAATTTGTTCCTTTTCATTTGTTTATTTATTTTTTTGTGTTGCATGCATTCTTTAAAAATAACTGCAATGCAAGACTGTAGCCATTAGCATACATGCAAATTACAAAGACTGTCTAGTAGAAAAGTTAAAACTTCAATTATCATCCATGGTACTAAAATGAATTGAGAAATCAGATATATAGGTGAAGCTAGGGGTGCAACTTGGGCTGGGCCCAGCCCAAGCCCGCATGAAAAAACTGAAAATTTGGGTTTGGGTTGGTCCAGGCATACGTTGGGCTCATTTCGAGGGTAATATCAGCTCAAATTAGAATTTGGGCCAGGCCCAAGCCTAGTACATGAAAGACCAAGTTTGGTCCAATAGCCTGAAGTTGAGTTATAAATTATAAATCTAATTTTCTTTAATTAGTGGTGTATAAATAAAAAAAATTGTAATATATAACTATACTTTGATGAAATAATACAAAAGAATCATTTTAGACCCAAAGAAGCCTGAGCCTATATGAGCCTGCATATACAATTCGGGCCTAGGCTTGGGTAGACCTAAAACTCGGCCCGGCCCACCCAAGTTGCAGTCCTAGGTGAAACAATAAAAGTTATATATTATATATTTTTTATATACAAAAGTTCCCACTATGCACATGGACACAAGGTATTTATTTAAAGGCTACAAAAGCTTCGAGATTACAAGCCCAGAGGGTGTTTGCCCGACGGTGAAAAAGCTCCCCTCATAAAGGGAGGTCTTGAGTTCGATTCTTCGCTCAAACCCCTCTGGGCCACTTCCCATGGGGTTACTCCTCATCGCTTGAACTCGGTATGTTTGTGTAGGGGGAGGTGTGCACATATCCTGAAGGATTAGCAAGGTAAAATCCCCTACAAGTAAGATGCCTAGACACCTTCAGTCATTAAAAAAAAAACCTCGAGATTAAAAATTAATTTAAAGTGATTAAATTTTGAGGAATAAAACATAGCTACATCAATCCAACCAAGTTCTTTTTTTATGGACTCGATATTCAAACATGGACCTTTCCAATGAAACCGTCACTATCAGCATTGGTGCTTCCATGCTCAAGCAAGTTCTGTGTGGTCTTGGCTATGTGGGCCCCACCATCGCCCCAATCACCCACCTCTCCCCATAAATTGGATCTTTACCTAAATTTGTTCCCAATCTGAGTTAGATAACGATTGATCTAAACACAATGAATTTCCATTGTTGTATATAATTGAATCTTTGCAATCTTAAAAGCATGGGTTCATTTATTCAATCCAAATGATTTTTATAGGCCAGCCTATTCAAGCAAAGATTTTTCCAACCAACCATCCACATGGGTCCCAATGTACCCTGTATAGGAAGTGCAGAAATAAGGGTGCTTAGGGGAAATAATTGTTACATCAAAGCCTCATGATGGAGACCTAGAACCCTTGTGAATAGTGTAAATATCCAATCTACGTACAAGAACAACACACAATAAATGGAATAAATGATTCATTTCAGAGCTTTAGAGTTGAGACATAATATGTGATTTTATCATGTAAACAAGTGGAAATAACAAGAACAAAAGTAAAAGCAACACATACTGGTGTATCCAGATTACTATCGGAGCATAGACAGAGTGATTGGAAAGGTGACCGTTTCAGATGGTATTCAACAAGTCCTTCGTTCATTTCTCTCTTGACTAAGCTGAAAATGAAATGAAACTAATTGTTCTTCAAGTTTTGAAACAGAACCCTCCAATGTAGCAATATTTGACAAGAGTTCCTGGACCTGTAACATGTAATGCATTAGTGAATTCCCATAGATGAGATAAAGTGGCGTAAAGAAATTACACCGATTTGATCTGCCAGATAATGAAATTCTTTCTCAAGAGGAATGATCCTATATTGTAACCCTGTTCTTTTTGGTTGCCCACTGTTCTCGATCCAAAGTACTCCTCGAGCTTACTCAATGAATTATCACTAGCCGAAATTTCTTCCCAATTGATCAGCCCACAAATATGTTAACCACATTTACAATGCATGTGTAGGAAAACCTAACAACCCCTTGAGAGTGCATGTCCACTACCATTTTTCAACAGTGAGCCACCTTTGAGCAATCGAAATCCTTCACACACCCTAGCACACAGTGAATTGTCAAGAATCCTAACTTCACATTCCAGCAAGGGGTACCTACCGTTACTATCCTTTTGCCTAATGGTTACAATAATTGACAGATATCAAAAATTAGGATGACCAAGATTTCAAACACATTAATTTTACCCAAGATCTAGACACAATCCCAGTGGAATCCACAAACAAGGAACACATTTTTTAAAATATGCCAAGATGCTTTGTCATTGTCATCATCATCATGGCCAGTTTCCAATTGATACGTAGTTCGCTTTGTGTGTGTGAGAGAGAGAGCGATGACACCTTATACACCCTTAACTGTGAGAAAGGCTATGAAGACAATGATGACAAACACAAAAATAATAGATGTTTTGATATGCTACTTCGGAATTTCTAGAAAGTCAATAGTATAAATGGTCAGGACTGGAAAACCTTTGAATTTGGGATACCTACCTTAGGTTTTCAAAATTTAGAAAATCCATTTCATGCATATCTTTTGTTATTTTCAGAGATGTGGCAATATGCTCTGCAATACATTCCAAGTTTTAAACAGTTTCTGATTCTATAAATGACAAAAGTTTAAGCTTGGGCATACATCTGTGAAGAAATTTTTTGAGTATTAATGAATAATTAAGAAAAAAATTGAAAATTTTACATAATGCCACCACACTTAGTAGTTTAAAGCATGTTTTCAACTTTAATTTCAAACCAAAATGCAAAAATAAAACAATCCCTTACATTGTTTGGGAGACATGATAGACAAGACGAGGATAGAGCAACATGTTCAACAGCATTCTCAAGGACAGAATGCAATTCCATCTCGACATGTAGCTGTTGATGCAGTATTTCAACCTGTACAAGAACAATTTTAGAAGGTTACAACCTGATAAAAAAGCAATAATGAGTAAACTTCCCAAAAACTGATTAAAAAGGGGAAAAAACAACTCAAATTAGGAAGAGGCAACAGCTCAAATTGAATGCCTTGAGTTGGAGATGGCATTGAAGAAACCAAGGAGGAGAGTAAACGGAAGATTTGGAGGGAGGTTAGATGATCCAATATATGAGGGTCTCGATCATTATATGTAGGAAAATATAATTATTAAAACCCCTAATTAGGGGATTATTTCTAAAAAAGAAGAAGAAGAAGAAGAAGACACTCCTCCCATCTTTCACTTATCACATTCATTTACCCTGAAGTGATGTGGAGCTTCTCCGAACAACAATTAGCTCAAGAGAAAATCAGGGCCAGATACCAACGATCCTTTGATGAACACATTGGCCAGTAGGAGTTGAGAAGGAACATGAAGAAGGTCAATATAGCCATATGTCAAGTGATTAATATGAAATGACCATCCAACTCTACTGGACTAGAAGCATCTGAAAGTATTGTCAACATACAAAGGGCTAGCAGTACAAGAGGAAACGCCAAATTCTGCAAGAAGACGCAGAGCCAAATAGTTTCAACGAAATGAGTGAAATGCCAAAAAATGCATGATCCTGTGGTAGAACATTAGAATAGGGACAACCAACCCAATAAAATCATCGTATCCTATTAACTTTGAAGTGTTGGTGAAGAACAGAATAATCTGAGGCAAAAATCCAATGAAGATATCATAGCATATGATAAACAGCTGCTTGATGAGGTATTGCTAGGTTGGAGACAAATGACTAACATTGACTTCTACATAATGAAAAAATTATAGGGATTGATATGAGTAAAAAGGTATAAGTAAAAAATCCAAGACAAAATAGATATGGAAGTGGCTGATGACGATAGTGAGTCCTACCATATAAAATAGTTTCTCCAAAAAACAAGATGATATGCTTTTAACTGTATTGTTTTTTATGAAGGTCTAGTTAGTATGTATTGTTCAAATCCATTTAATTGTAATGTTTTTGGTTGGAAAGAATGCTCACCATCACATCATTTTCAAAACCTTATTAAAAAAAGCTAGGATTCACAAGGGATTGTAGTTTTGTAATAATAAGTAGACGATATTGCAGGGTTACAGGTATATGGTATTGGAATCTGACAGATTTGGCCAATCTTAAAAACATATGTTCATAGATGTGGCACAATATTTAAATGAATCTAGATGAAAATAAGGAGTTAAAATAGCACAAATAGAAAATAATGTACTAGTTTCACTCTAAACAATGAAATGACAAACAAATCAATATTCTAGTTAGGTTTCACAAGAAGAAAGGTCTGATAATATTTTTGTCATCTTGGAAAACAGTGTCAAAAAAGTACTAAAAGAATGTGCAAAGGATCCAGCAAGGAGATGTGTCCCACACATGCATCACACATTTCAAAAGATTCATGCAACACGACACGCAGGTCTCAGATGCTAAGAGGGTAAATTCTTGAATTTAAATAGAACTTTAACACCCTCAAAGAAAACTATTGTGAGAAACGTTGAATCAGCAATCCTCAACAGTAACTCCACATCTTAGGTGGTTTGCAGAGCACCATAGTTTGCCGTTGTAACATGATGTGCACAGTCGTTATAAATCTGTTGTTTGGATGTTATTATAAACTGTTTAGAAGTGGAATATGGGTATTGGATCTTAACTAATTGGTAAGATTTGTATGTGAATATATTCGTCGCCTTGAAATGTAAAGAGAACGAATATACAGTGAAGAAAATTTATTTGATTTACCCTGTTCTTTACTTTTATTTCTAAGTCAAGGATCATATTATCCTAAATTTACAACGGAAATTAAACTCAGTGATAAGAAGGGAGGGCTTCACTATACTAATGAAAGCAGAGTTTTTATTATCAAGTGACCACATTTGACAAGTAAATACGATGGCAGACCTCTCCCAGAAAGGATATGCAGCGAGTAAATGATTGGGACAAAAAGGTACAGATAGGATTCTACCATAAAGAATCTTGTCAACAAATAAATAGGACTGGTATGCCTTTCAGTTCGGTACACATGTTTAACAGAACCTGTCCGTATAATGGGTATAACATAGCTATAAAATACTTGCAGATGCCTGTAAACATCAACATACAGACACAATGTTGGCAACCACCAGTAAGTATGAAACACTTTTAACTTCAGAAAAAAATGGCAATTAAGATCTTCAAGTCATGATTACTTTATTATGTTGATAAGAGAAAATGCAGTTCAAGGAGATGACACAATACAAACATAGAGTGGCATGCTGGTGGTGATAAGAATGCCAAACTTACCTCTTTTTCAAGTTGAAGCCTGTAAGGACAGATATCTTTGCTTCCATCACATTCTATAAGCTGTCCATCTTGGCCATTGGAATTGCTTACCTGAAAAATTATCAGGACAAATTTAACTACCAAATGTGCTTGCGACTTAACCTTTTATGGGAAGTAATTAATTTGGAAAGCCAGTAATTTATTTTCGTTAGGCCCCTACAGAGGCTTGGGCTTCATGGTCTGTCCCCTAGTAGGCTTCCTCTCCTAGCTCCCTCAAATTAGTGGCTTATTTGGTGTTTATATTGTTACAAGCCTCCTGTGTCTCGATTGTGCCTCAAAAATTAAAACTTCATCAATCAAATAGAAGATTTTGGCTCTGCCTGACTTCGCATTAAGAATTTCATATTCAAGGTTGTTAATATAATACAAATATTCAATAACCACACAGGTAAATAGAACCATAGGTCCAATAGTGCTCACAATATCATACAATACATAGTGAAACAAATTTTTAAATAAAACAACATTCATGATCAGAAAGATATATTTACAAATTCAATTTATCATTTACTGATAAATGACAGCTCAAATCACATGAGCTCTTTGCTTCTTTTTTTCTACGAAAGGTAGATGCAAGCCACACCCCCTTACATCAAGGATTGCAAAACACAAATGGTCATGTCACCTGACTCAACAACTAGATGAACAACACATTAGGAGGGCCAAAACAAGTTTCATGTACCGACGCCCATCTGATCAGCAGTATGGACTGGTTTTCTCTCTAACCATCTAAACAACTTTTTTATGGCATATGTATGCCGTCTCGACACAAAAAGCTATTACCAAATTTTGACAATTTTGAAATGTTCAGCTTGCATCAAGCTAACTAAGCAGTAAAATGTGCATTAAACATAAGGCTACCAACAATCCAAGATTCTCATTGGTAAAGCTCTCCCTCTCACAATAATGACTTCAAGTTTCCAAGTTCAACTTGATGAACCAATGACATAATTCACTGATTAAAATAAGTTGACCAAGCTAATAAATGATTGAATCTAACTCATTTCTAGAACTAGGAAACCTGTAGTTAATCAATCAGAACTGACTCAATTAGCAAGATCTTGGAACCTGGACCTTTAGAGAACAATCATGGCAAGCACAGAAATACTAACCTCTGCCTTAAAGGAGCACTTTCTTCCCAATTCTCCTCCAAATGCTGAGTTAGCGTCCATACTACAGAGCCTCCCAGAAGCTTCTGAGCATTTTGGAAGAGAAGAACTTCTGTACATAGAAATATAATAGATAGATAGATAGATAGATAGATAGATAGATAGAGATAGAGATAGATGGAGAGAGAGAGAGAGAGAGAGAGAGAGAGAGAGAGAGAGAGAGAGAGAGAGAGAGAGAGAGAGAGAGAGAACAAAAGGAAGTTCTTCAGAAGACCATGAAAAGTTCTATAGAGTTGTAGAGAATGACACAGATGCAACAGGAGGAGATAAAAAGCAGAAACTTAAGTGAATAAAGTCATAAATGCAATGACTATTACTTACAAGTCGGCAGTGAATTGTGCAGCATGTGAGTTAGCCATCCTGCCGTAATCAGGGGTTGTGGTGCTTATGCAAAGCATTTGATGATTGCTAAAGCACTCCACTGTGGAAGAAATCACAAGCATGTAAATCCATGACTATCCCAAAAATTAACTAGATGACCTTCAATTTGTCCAAGTACAAAATAGACAAAAAATTAACAAAATGAACTTCATGGGCTTGGTAATGGAAAAGGAAGAGAAAAATGGACATAAAATGAGTTAAAACATGGGATACTTTGAGAATATGTTTGCAACACACTTTCTGAGGAAAATTAATTTTGACGGATCAATTACCCCATGGGGCCTAGGAAAAAAAAAGGTTCCATTCCCAGAAAAATGCATTGGTAGGAATCGATGTTCACAAAAAAGAATGTAAACAGGCATCCAGGAAATACTTTCTTAGGAAAATCACCCAACAAAGGAAAAAAAAAACTGTGTGCCCGTTTACAAGAAGCCAAACAAAGTGCCGCAGGTTAAGCCAACAGTTTCCTCTGTAATGAACCTCATTAATTGTACAGCAATACAAAATTCATTTCAAAACTCTGAATTCCACAATGTAAAGAGAAGTCAGACAATAAATGAGCTAATATTCTATTCATTTAAGTTTGAAAAGAAAGCCCCTTCACTATTTTATAAGATATAACAAGGAAACAGGTTTCTTCATGCCACAAGTGCGAAACCAAACGTGGGCTGCTGAAAACGAAGACATTGAGATGATTTCTGAATGCGAGATGGTGTCTAAAAGTCATGACACAAAAAGGGTACTGATTGTTTTTGCTCCTTTGTTCTTTTTTATGATTATGAATTTGTCTTTCTGTAAAAAGAGTGGAAAAGGAAGGAAGACATTCCCAAACAATAACTGGAAAAAAAAAAAAAGGCAAAAGCATAAAGGGAATGAAAAGAAGTTGAAAGGAAAGGAAAAAAGGTTCCAGAGCTTTACACACTTCAGTTCCTGAGGAAAAAGAAAAAACCGAACTCCAAAACTTCTTCTTGTCAAAGACTGAAAAATTTAGATTCTGACCTGATAAAGAAATCTCCAAAGAAGCAATCCACAGCCTAGAGCAAACCCAGATAACGAGAGAGAGAGACGGAGGGAAAAGTAAAAATAAGAGGAGGAGAAGACGAAAAAGAAAATGTAATTTGAAATCCAATTGAATTGACGTGCAAATGCCAAAAGTCAGTCCAAAGAGCGAACGACAGCCGAGATGTCAAACAGAAAAGGCCAAAAAAAATTAAGAAACGCCAAAGCATAAATTCAAATCGCAAGGCGCCCAACTGCTACACTGCATTTGTCAGCGACAAAACGAGACAGAGAGAACTGTCTAAGCTTTAATAATTAATTAATGATTAAGCAATAATTAATTGATAATGAAGGAAGAGAGAATCTGAGTTAGCTTGACGAGATCAGAAAGCTTCCAAAGAAAAGACAGTGAGCAATTACCTTTTTTTTTAAATTTAAAAATCGCAGCTTCCGTCCTTTTCTCCACCTCTTCTCTCTAGTCTCTACCATCTACCGAACCCAAGTCGCCAATTTTCCAAGCTCTGCTTTCCTTTCCTTTCCTTCTCTAGCCCATTGCTCTGCTCTGCATTCTGCTCTGCTTTGTCGGGGGAAGTGAAAAAAAGTAAGAACCAGTTTTGCGATTAAATTAAGAGTTTGATTAATTAACGTAAATGAAGTTTAAGTGTTTAATCAGCATTGCTCTTTCAAACCAAACAACCAGACAGATACACGTGCACCAAATATCCAACGACGAGTGTAAGAACAGTATTTACTGTGCTCTCACGGACTACGCGTGTGGGGCCCGTCTTCCAAAGAATCAGTAAAGTTGACGGTGCTGCTGACGTGTCTCCGGACGCCACCTGTCGTTAGGTCATACTCTCGTAACCTGACTCAACCCATTTATAACCCCAATATGCCAACCCGTTTATTAAATAATATTAGTTTGATTTATTTAGTAATGGGAACGTCAGAAATTGTTGTATTTTTTTAATTTATGTATGGAAAATTATGAGAAATCAACGTAAAACTTATACAAGTAATATCTACTGTTTTTAAGATACACCAGGTGAGACTATAGGGGCTCGAACTTGACACCTCTTCTTTCTGAGATAGGAGATTACCGGTTGTAGAAGTTTTTGAATAGTATTATATTTTGAAAACTTAAATATTTCTCATGTTTTAAGTTATTTAAAAAGTTTTAATATTCAGTTTGAACATAGACCTTCATACACTTTTATAAACATTGATAACGTACATCAACTCTACATTTTAATGATAAAATAAATTAAAATGATTGAATATAGAAAATATATGTTTATAAGAAAATATTTAGCACCACAATTTAAAAAATATATATCTTTTTTCCTATAAGATTGGGCTTCCTTCTATAATGAGAAAATAAACAAATGAACATTTAAGATGATGATGGAGTACATATATATGTAATTAATAGAGGTGAGATTCATTACTTTTTGATCACTATTATTCACTAGCATGGAAAAAGTTGGTGGGAATTTGTGGTGCTAATTTTATATATTGTTTGCCTCTTGATGTTAACATGATGTCAAAAGCTTACCATTCTCTCTCTCTCTCTCCTTCTTTCCCCTTTTCATAGTGTTCCAACTTTTTTATTGCAAAGTTGGTGGGCTTGCTACTTACTTGAGCTATGGACCACTTAGGGTCCATGTAACCGCCAATATATATTGTACATAACTTCATAATTAATTAAAATTTTGAAAATTTATAGAAAATAATGAAAACCCTATTTTTCATGTTTTTGGAGTTAAATCTTAAATATATTGATGGAGTATCAAAATGTAGAAGGTGATGATTTTGATATGAAAAGTATGTTAAAAATGTGTTAATTTTCATAATTATGTAAATCAAACAAGCACGATTAATCTGTCCCAGTTAGTTCAGTTGGTCTAACCTTCTAGAATTATACTATAAGTTTTGAGTTTAACTCCTCTCGAGAGGATTGCAGGTGATTTCGTGTTTGTCTCACCTCCCATGTGAGATGGGGATAACCATGTTATCCAAAAAAATATATGACATTTTAATGAAATTCTCTAAACATTGAACATGCTTTCTTCAAATTTAAACAAATAAAATAAAATGAAAATTATCTTAAAACAAAACTTATAGAAAATAGAAAAAATTAACAAAGTAAATCATCCACACATACATCAATCTTTGTATATGTCAAATAGTTAGATCTAAGCGCATTCAAGTTCATCTTGCATTATTATTTATCAAAACCCTTTTTCAAAAAATTAAAATTTTATATTTTTTTGAAGTAATAGAGAAATAATATCATTCAAATTGTTTAAATCACAGAGAAAAAGAAATAGGATCAGAAAAAGTTGGTTAGAAAATCCTTAAAAATAATTTTAATATTCAAAATTATTTTTAAGTAAAATTTTGGATACATGGCCAGATCTCAACTGACAATACTGCAGTAGTTCAAAATCTTATATGGCATTTAATCTAGTTCAGGTCAGATTAGGTTGAGTTTAATTTTTTGATAAAAAATATTTTACTATCTTAGATTTTTCCAGATTGGGTTAGATCAGGTAAAAATTTACTACCCGTATAAGCAGATGAGTTGGGCCTTGGGTTAGCCTAGGTTCTAACTACTAACAAGAGGTGTAGCTATTTTGGTCAAGGCTCGGCCCATTTTAATTATTTATTTTTTTCAAATTTATGTGTAGGAAACCGCGGGATACGAATGAAATCCCATATGCGGGTCTGATTTGTATACTATGAAGTATGAATCTATGATAATAAATTTATAGCCAATATTTTATAACCTAACATTACATGTATAATATTGTTTTACTCTCTCTGTCCCAAATTAGTTGTTTATATGGATTTTAAAATTGTCCCAAAATAGTTCTCTCATTTATATTGGAGTAGTATAAAATGTGTTGAAAATGAATGACATCACATAGAGTGCCAGCCTTATATAGAGAGTTCCTTAAAAAATATAAATATTTTAAATGAGATAACTAAAATGGGACGGAGGGAGTATTATATAATTTTGGCTTGAGCTCATTATTGGACATTTGTACTTGGTCGGGCTATGAAAGCATATATGGCCAGGACTCGACCCAATTTGATACTGAGCCTTTTTTAAAAGAAAAAAACTGGGCCCAAACAACCTATCATGTTCAGTGTTGGACATTTTTAGCTAAATGCCTAAATTGAAACAGTTTGAAGTAGGCCCTACCCAACTTGGACTCCTTCGGCAAGCCTTATTATTCAAGTTGGATTCTTTGAGCTTGAACAAATGCAGGCAATGATGCCCATTTCAAGCCCTATTTTCAGACTTTGGGCTCATCAAGTTTTTTTTTTTTTTAAATCAAAGGGAAACTCCTGACCCCACTCTAACTTACGCCTTTGGCAACGAACACTGCAAAACCCCTCGGGAGTGCTCATCAAGCTTTTGGACTAAATTCTCATCCCTAATTAAAAATAGTTGAGATCCCTTGTTACACATGTTACACAATTTTTTATTCTACTGTTTTCGGAATAGAGACATGTATTAGTTTTTGGACTAATTGACATTAGAGCCTGAACCCTAATTTAATTGTAGGGTCAAACCCTCAGCCCAAGCTCGAGTTGGCCTGATTTAGTTAAACCTGCAGCTGACTATATTTAGTTAAATGAATAGCAGTTTAAGATGATTCGCACATGTAACTAGATAACTAATAAGAAATACAATATGGATAATTGAAATGCGTGAGATATTAGGAGAAAGGAATGGCCTTTAAGGACTTCAATGGTGTCTAGAATTCAATTAATGTAGAAGTCGACTCAGATAGATGGAAGTGTGATAGATAAAAAATTGTCTGAAATCACATCGAGAATCTCTCTTTCAAATATCTAAAGCACCCAATTTAACTTCTAAACTCAGTATTTTCCTTAAGTAATACATGGGGTTTTTGAAATTCGACCTTGTCTGATCTTTCAAATTAAGCAAATTATTAAATATTCACCTTATTAAATGTTCAACTCAGATGAAAGGAGAATTGTGACCCGATTTGCCGTTCTGAGTGACACCAATCTTCTGCACTCTGAATTCATGTAGGTTTTTTTTTTTTTTCTTTTCCTTCATAAAATTTCACACTATTATCCCTTGTTTCTACATGAGAAAAATGACTCGTGATAATCAAATTTTATAGATCCAAAATTATAGAATTAAAATAATTAACAGGTGGCTTAAGTTCATTCACTCCATATCTACATCAGTCTCTTAAACCTATCTGATGATGCATACTTTATTAAAAAAATAGATAAATGATAAACAGCTCCTATAAAAAAGGCCAACTATCTGTGTATCAATTAAAATTTTATCTTTATTACATAAAGATCATTAATGGTTGTCTTTTTTTTATATGAGCATCTCTAATACTAGAAAAGAAGAGATAACTAAGTCATTAGATAGATTCACCCACGCGACACTGCGTGGGATACTTTGGGAGCCACATAAGTCAAGGCTAGTGGGGTGGAGTCCAATTTGAAAAGTATTTTCAAGATGATGCTGCTTATAAAAAATCAGGTGTATTGAATTTTAAAAGCCATCATTTTAAAGGGATCCCAAAATCAACCTGTAGAGGTGGAGACAATTTTGAATGGATTTCATTTCGACAGTGAGATTAACTTGGAATGAGTTCAAATTGGGTAGAAATTCAATTCACACGACTAGAATAATAGTTGCCACCATCATTTCGAAGCACGTATATAGAAGACTAGGGAAAACCCTGGTTTAAAGAACTGAAAAACTACAAGTAGAATGTACTAGACGAGGGGGAGAAGACTAAAGGCTTGCATTGATGTGGTAAGAAATAGGTACAAGTAGAAAACATGAACAGAGGAAATGATTTTGATAGAGTTTAAGTAAAAGTAGAACTTAGGAAGCCAAACATAAATATACTGACTAATGACTATAATGAGAAAGATGATTGCTGGAAAAAAAATATAAAAAGGCTCATAGAAGAAGTTATGATCCTGTATGTAAAACAAATTGAATATCTAGAATCAAGTTATGATCCTTTTTACATCACACGATATTTAAACAAAGAAAAAAAATCTGCACTTGGATCAAGAATGTTGGCACTGCAGTTCCTTAGTTTGACTTCAAATGGGGGACAAACTTGCAAATGAGATGAAATAAAATGGTACAATGCATGAAGGCAGCATAGAGACTGTCATTGTTCTAATTTTCAACAGTAGGTTCATCAGGAGGTTGCTCTGGTCCAGTTGATTCTGGCCGGGCCCTTTTCTGATTAGGTGGTTTGGATTCGATGTCAAAATCAGTGATTTTGTGCTTTGTATGGTTAGATGAAGTGGAGTCAGTTCCAGACTGGGTTTTCTGTAGAGAAGCAGCTTGAGAAGGCAAAGAGCCAAGCTGAGTTTCAGAATTTTGCCGGTCAGATGATGACTGTTGATTGTTATCAAAATTTAATCCATTGCCAGCTTTTTGTTGTTCTTCCAAAATCTTCTGCAGGTACCTCGCATGTTCCTCAATACGCAATTGAAGGTCCCTTTGCACCTGCCACAACAGAAAAAAAATAAAGCATAATGAAGCCACATGAAGAATATATCAAAAAATAAGAAAATGAAAAGAAGAAGAAAAAGAAGTCGAATGCCATTTCTCCTTGTTTAATGAGAAAAGTTAGCATATGGTGGCAAGTGGAGACCACAGATGGTTCTGCTTAGATCTCTTGGGAGACCAGATCACAACCTAAACAATTCCCCTAAGTTTATAACACAATATTTTTCTATACCAAATCTGCTTACTTGGTTACTACAGAAATCTCAAATCGTTAAAGTTTGAATCAATTTGGAACTTCATTTGGTATTCTAAGGAATTTCAAAGACGGGAAAATCTACTAATTACTTCTTCTACCTTCCTCCTTTGTCACCCGAGATTTCCTTCATAATCTCGAGAGATGTTTACTTAGGTTCCAAAAGGTATGACAAGCAGAAACATACTCATATCAAAAGGAATACATAAACAAAAATAATGTATGTCAAATAAAATACCAAAACACGACGAAACTAAAAAATAAATCACCTCAAGCTGCTCATGGAGCTGTTTCTGGACCTCGATTTGCAAACGTAGAGCTTCAGTCACTTGCATGCTCCTACCAAATACAAAGAGGGGAAGAGCATAGAATCAAAGTAATAATACAGGTGGACTAACATGAAAAAATAATTGCAAACAGGAACTGGGCATACCCCTTGAGGCATGAGTCACCTTCATGGCTAATAGAAGACACCTTCTTTTCTTCAGAGGAAGAGGCCTTCTTGTACTGGACAAAAATAGTAGAAATCCATTAATAGTGAAAGAAACAAATACTTTCAAAACTACATTAAGAGCTTTGTATGAAAAGCAACCAGATAATATGATTTTTTTCTACAAACCTTTGAACATTTACATATTATTTGAAGGTTTAAAAGTGAATCTATACACATTTATTTGCACAATTTTTTTTTAAGCATGCTTGCTAGGTACGAGGTGTTCTTCCCAATTAATACAGTTATAAGAGAGAGAGAGAGAGAGAGAGAGAGAAGGCACAGAACCTAAAAAATAAAAACAGATAACTGCAAATATGCCCCCAGTTAATGGTGACTCGACGTATTCTTTGCCCAAGTCAGTCGCACAACTAATGGTGTGACAGATTTCTTCGCTAAGAATGGAGTTGACAATAATATATCTGGCATCTTTCAACTTTAAGAAAGAAAGAATTAGAGCCTGCTTGAAGCTCATCCGTTTTCACTTGATTGTTTTGTTTTGTTTTTCTTAGATGTATTTTCTCATATGTATTCTCTGAGTCTACTCCTTCTAGACCCCTTTCAATTTGACGGTTTTGTACTGAAATTTTCTCTATTAATATAATTCACCTTTGTTACCACTCATATATATATATATATATATATATATATATATATATATATATATGCCCCCAGACATAGACACAGCGGTTCTATATAGATGGCAATGGCCATTCTTCAAACGGACCAGGAAACTTTCTTACATTTGTAAGGTTTACATCATTGGAGACAGAAAAGTTCCCATCTTTCTTCCCTAATCTATTGAGTTAGGTAAGCAATGATATAGCGATGGAATATCACTTGCCTGCCGTTGGCAATATGGCTGCTTTAGATTGGTATTACACTTCTAGTAGAACTATAGGGGATAGCCACAGCTGAGCAATTCTGTACATCGGCAGAAACATGGGAAAAACAGGTGTCATCCATGCTCTATCAAATTTACAAATTGACCTAGTAGGAGAAAATGAGCTCTCCCCCAAGTATGGTTTTCATCCACTACTCAATTACCAAATAAGTGACTTGGGTGAAAAGTGATGTTTCCCTCACTTCCGCACAATCCAACCCAAATAATCCCTACATTTCTGAGGATTTAATTTTCATGATCCAGGAGCTTTTATCACTGATATATCAATACACTATGGGATAAGAATTTAATCATCCTGCATAACCCAGCTTTTTCTTGTTCTTTTTTATCTATATATTTACCTTCTTTCGTCTCTGGCAAGTACTTTGCAAGTCGGTATTTCTGCAAATTAAGAAAATTTGTTAAGCCATAAAGATCAAGTGGCATAAGGGAAATTGAACTCTTAAAGAAATTTTCATATAAAACTTAGGGTTTGATTTATACTAAATCAGGAAAGATCTGAATAGTTTCATTGATGGATGGCAATCTGATCCTCTGTTCATTTCTGGAGGTGCAGAAACTTGAAATCACAATTATTTATTTCTCTATTTATTTGCGGAAAAGGGGAGGGGATCCACTTTTTCATTCCAAATAATATTCATAATCAGCCCAAGTGTAGTACATTGCAATAGGAATCGAGTGTCAGACAGGGCATTGGCTCATAGAAAAGATCCACTTAAGAGTTTCTGTCTAGATGTGATAAATGGCTACGATGATGATGAATTGATAAAAGCCAAGGTTAGACAGGGCATCAAAAGAAAGTATTTTTGCAATATATTTTCACATTTCCATGCTACCTTGACATGCATTGTGGAAGCCATAATCATCCATTCTGCCAAAAAACTTTAAGCCTTTGTGTTCTCAGACAAAAAAATGCACATTCAAAGATTCATGGTATAATAGCATATTCAATTCCAAGATCGATAAACCATATTAAAAAATCACAACTTACCTGCAAGTGGCTTTTGACGTGATAGATTGTCAAACCCTCAACATTCATTAGCTTCAATATACCCTTGGGAGTTGCTTCTGCATATTTCATATTCACATGTTAGATAGTACATTGATCAAGCTGTCTTTGTGAATTTTGCATCTGCTAAGAGTCAAATGCTTCTTTTTTTAATTCTTGAAACCCAAGATGATGCATTTTATGTATGTATGCAGCAATCAGCTAAATATAGGTCACCTAAGATCCCGAGGGTCGGTTGGTTAGAAAGGTCTTTGTTTGGATAGGATAGCAGCCAAACTAGATTGATTTGAAAGGTCCTGATGCTCAATGGTAGATAAGCAATTGTATATTAGACATGCATGCAAACAGAGAAAGGCAGGGAAGGTTCAAAATGACAGTGTACAACACCCAATCTCAGACATGCCTTACCCTTGGATGGCTATAAAAATATATTTTTTCAATTGTTTAGTCTGATTATGAGGATCAATCAAACAGTTGTCCACCCAGATTTGACTTTAAGTTCATGGAGGTTAGGGTTCTGTGAGGGTTTGGATTGATTGCAATTGGGCCTAATCTTATATGGCGTGTACCCAGTGAACTGTCACCCAGAGAGAGAGAGAGAGAGAGAGAGAGAGATTCTAAATGTTGTGCACTTACTGTCAGCCCCATCAAGCTTGTTGACAGCTTCAACAAATCGTTCATGAAGTTCAAGGGTCCACCTTAGCCTTGGTTTATTTATAGCTGCAACTGTAGAAGTTGGAGAGCTAGAATTGACTGGAATACCAGTGGAAACAGCTGGTGGCTGATGAGTTTGAAATTCAGCTTCAACTTCTGGGGGAGATGAGACTTGAGGTGTCTCATAAATTTCCTACATAAAATGGCAACAATAAACACAAGCAGTACTGCCACACAAATAAACATGAGCACGTAGAAATACACAAGAAAACACACAAAGTATTACTTACATCCAACCTAGGATTTTCCCCATTGCCAGTGATAGCTATGTCGAGCTCTTCTGATAACATCTGAAAGTCCATCTGCTCTGTAAATGCTAAACTTTTGCTTTTATAATGCTCACTGTGAAAGCTACCATCTAAACCGTCTCGAGGCAAATCAAGAAAACCTTTCATCAACTCCTCTGAATTGCCGCTCTCATCCCAACGATCAACCATATCCCCACTAGGAAGTGATGGAGAGCCAGATGTGTGAACAGCAGAAAAGGCCTGGTTGCATTTTGTAGGATGTGGGAGGAAAGGTAGGTTGCCAAGCTGTTTTTGGGTCTCTGAGCAAGTTGAAGATGAAAGGTACAAGCTTGTACAGAATGCAGATGAACGAGAAAACATGCACTCAGGGCGCTGTGGATGGGAAGCATAAGGACTGCTTGGTTTTGGTTTTGGGCTTAATGTTTTAGGGTGGATATGGACTCCTTGCTGAGAACTAACTGAACTCAGTGACTCTGTTTGTATATAGAAGGATGAATGTGGTGATGAAAAGATGCAACCTGATATACTTTGGCCATTTGATTTGGCAATGAATGGATTACACATTGAAGAGGGGGTAGGACAAGTATAAGCAACTGCTTTACATGATTCGTTTTGTTTCATCGCAATGAAATTATGGCTACTCATGGTATGTAATCAATCACAAGAGAACTTTTCAATTGTAAAGTGCAATCTACCACAGTTCTTTTACAAGTACTCACTCAAAAGATCCACAGGCACAACAAACTTTTCACAACAGATGGCTACAAAGGGGACAACCCATGGACAATAAGTATGCCTAGTACAACAGAATGAGTTGATGTTCTGTTATCATATCATACATGGTCCTTGAGAGAGTAGAGAGTAGAACATTATCTGCATATTTACAAACGAACCCACAAAAGAAAAAGGAAGAAAATAAATATCCTAATATAGATCTCCTAAATCCTTTCTTTTCAAAAAAAATGCAAGCTGGACAATAAATTCTCCAATATCACAATCAAAGAGATGTCACCATCTGATAGCCCAAATGGTTTACACTAAGAAGAATATTAAAAGAAAAATACAATTTTACATAAACCAACCTTACTGAAATCATTGTGGTATAAACATCAAATCATTCAAAGCCAAGCTATTATACACCAGCCCCAGTAACAAGTTCCAACAGGGAGGGATTCGAACTACGCCGATCCAACATCAGATTGCCACTATCAGAAGGATAAGTAACCAATTGGTTTCAAATCATAACCTGTAAATAAAAAAAAAAAATCCAAAATAATCTGATCAGTGCCTGACATAATTCATAACCATCAGTAAATTAATGTAAAATATTCAATAACTAGAATATGAGAAACATAAGTGCGATGAGTTAGCTTGGAAAAAAAGAAAATAGCTCACAGTCCATTACTAGTTATTTGCAGTTAAATGAATGAACAGGCAAAGACCCAAAACTGGAAGGTGAGACTGAATTATTCATGGGGGTCAGTGTTGGAACATGACCAGATTTGTTCAAATTAAATGAAATTTGCAGAGCTCAAATGGAGGATGAATGGAATATGAGTCATTCCCTCCACCCACCATCAATATCTCATTCAACACTGAAACGACCCTCCAACCCCTCTTCCCTTTTAATTGCCTCGAATCACAATACGTCCTTAACTATTTCTACTCTAAAATTAAAAACAAAGAACAAAAAGTTAAACTTTTTAGCTACTCTTAGACAAATCAAATCACCAACGAAGGAATATCACAAGCGGCAGCAGCAGAAGCAACCACAAATCATCTTAAGAATCCAAATAAGGATAGTGAAAGTAAAATCTCGCTATTATTACTAGCAAATATAAGAAACAACATCCAAAAAAAATGATAAGCCACAAGCTATTACACACGTATACCAAAAACCCAGTAAGTTCCAGATATTTTCGCAAGTCCCAGATGAGTTTAAGGAAGGTTTTCAAAATTCAAATCCAGAACAATTCCTCCAACACTTCAACTTCCAGAAACCATCAAGAAATGGAGAAACCAATTCTCTGCTTTTTCTTTTGAGAAGTGAGAAACAAAACTCTCTTCTAATCTATAACATAAAATGCCAAAAAAAAATATATATATATATAGAAAATTCACAAGACCTTCCATTAGAAATGGGTATCCCGTGCTCTCTTCCAGAGAGGGAGATATTTTTCTTTTCTTTACCTGCAACACAATACAAGCCGAGATTGCAGAGAAGGAGTCGACGATAAAAATGATTGAGAAGCATTGGCGATAATGAAAAAAAAAAAACGGAAAACGCCGTTTAAAGTTTCTCGACGGAGGTGTTTTCCGTAACACCCTCTCTCTCTCTCGTCCTTCTCTGACGACGACGAGATTATCATTTATTTTTGTCATTATCGGAAAAATTAGTGTTCATTTTATTTTTGATTAATCAAATTCCAAGAATGCCCCTTTTTGATTGGACGGGTGAAGTCTGATTTAGCTGTTAATTAGCTTAATTAACAGGCGAGGGAAGGAGGCGGGTGAAGTTAATGCGAAAGCTGTTGTCTCCTCAAGGTAAATTAGGAAATATAAAAATATATTTCATCAAACATTCAAAGAGAGGGTTATAATAATAAAATATATAAAAGAAATCCGATTCGTCATTGGGACGGCAATTAGTAAAATAATAGAATAACTAGCTCTAGTAAATAATTTTAAATTTAAAAATATTTGATTTTAATGAGATTTGACCACGTTGCTAAATTAAAATAGATATTGCAGAATAAGACATCATCAATCAATTAATTTAATTTTTCATTTAATTTCTTTTAACATAATATATATATATACATTCCAACAAAAAATATAAAACTCACTAGAAATTTTGACAAGCATCCTCCTTAAATAGGAAGCTTATCAACTTTGTTTCTAAAATTGTTATTTAGTAAACAAAAAATACTCACTTCAATTGTAACTTTTTAATATGTACTATTCTACTAAATTATACTCATTTCAATCTGTTGGCTACTGTACAAAGGTGATAATATCGACCAATATGTATCGATTTTTTGAAGGCCAATAGAATATACATCCACCTAGTTTGGAAAATATCAGTGATATTTATAAGATATATCGGTCCAAAATATTGGCTATATTTTTTTAAAAAATAAAATCGGTGCTAGGTCCGCCATATCGACAAAATATCAACCGATATTATATATTTTTTCAAAAAAAATAAAAAATCTATTTAAAAAAAATTGAAAATAAAAATAAAAAGAGGAGAGATAATGATTTCGGCCGATATCTCGGCGAGCCAATATTTAGAGAGAAATGAATAAAAATTTAAGGAAACTAATATCATTAAATATGTATAGCTATCTAATTTAAATTAAATAAAAAAGATGGTTGAATTGTAACTGTTTTAATTGTCCATTTTATCTATTTAAATCAAATAAACAAAATTATTTGAACGAGACTTATTATTTATAATTGATATATACTTTATTCCTAGCTTAATTTAATAGACTAGTGGATCCCATATAATACGTGTTATAAAAATTACAAATGAAGTGATATTTTGAAAATGTCAATTTCAACCCTTTTTCTCTTGTCTCCATACATATTAACCCATTCTTAATAAAATATGAGAGATTGGGAGACCAGAGTTGAGAGGAATGGTTCATGTGGGGCCCAACCATCTCTTGAGATCCGGACCACTTATCTGATGAATCCACAGTTGATAGACAGAGATCTTGATTGGAAGGTCTTAATCATCTACCGTTCATCCCTCTTCTAGCTGAATGAATTGGACCGTTGATGTTTTGGTCGTACCTCCCATTGACAGTGGAAACTGACCATAGGCTTTAGCCTCTTTCTGGGACCGACTTGAATGAGAAGACATGGTCCATAGTCATGGACGACGTGGCAATACTAAATCAAGGGCCCCACAAAACATGAAGAGTTACAAGATAAGGTCTACGATGGGGCCCACTAAGGAATACTTATTTTTCTACCCACAAAAGTTTAATTGATGAAGTCGAGGATCATATTTTATTCCCAATTTCCAATCTGTGAACCCTTTTTTTATATGATTTATTAGACTTAACATGAATGGTATATTAAAATATTAAAATTTTGTTTGGATAGAAGGTAATATTTACATCAATTTTAAAACAAATTATCTTTAACACAGGTGAAACGAGGGGCTAAAAAAACGGTGCGGCCGATATATCGGCCGATATGCATATCGGCCGCAATATCGGCCTAGAAAATTCTCTCTCTTCCGATATCGGCATTTTCTCTCTCCTCCGATATCGGAACCGTGAAAAAACCGTAAAAAACCGTGATGAACAGTAATGAACCATGACAAAACCGCAAAAAATCCAAAAAAACCGTGAAAGCAGTAAACCCTGAACCGTGAAGAACCGCGAAAAACCGTTAAAAACTACCAAAAACCGTGAAAGCAGTAAACCCTGAACCGTTAAAAACCGTGAAGAACCGCAAAAAACCGTTAAAAAACGCAAAAAAACAGCCAAGAACAGTGTAAAAACCGTATCGGTGTTTTAAAAAAAAAATTAAATACCGATATTTGGACCAATATTTCAGACCGAATATCGGCCATATCGGCCGATAATACTACAGTACGGCCGATACTCATCGTATCGGACGATATTTGCACCTTAGGGTGAAACTACAATGAGTTCCAAGTACAGTGATCTCAGTATATGTGTCTCATGTAGAGTGGTTTCAATAATAAATTTAAAATATTATTTTATCCTTTAAATTCAAATCTAATTTTTATTTTAATGTATTTTCTTTTCAGGCTGATCATAATAGATAAAAGTATTTATTTAATAATTTATTTTTTATCTTTTTTATTGACCAAAGTGGGTGCTTGTTATTTTAGTTCACTTGGCATATTTTTGTCCACTTTTTGCTTTGATCCACACAGTTTTATTTCCCTTGGGGCATATGCAAACTTCTCTACTCACAAGCACCGGATAACTCTACGGAGAGTTACCCTTTAGTACCGGTGAAACTTAGACCCAACCCAAGAAATCATGTAGGTTAGGTTTTACATTTTTAAAATTAAGGTTCAATGGGGCTGAAGAAAAAAAAAATTCCGAATTAAATTTGAGTCGGGTCGGGTCGGGTCAAGTTTTTTTTTAAATTGGCCCAACCCAATCCGAATTGGCCTGACCCAACCCACTCAAAAAATTTAATATAGTACAAGAGTTGAGTCGGGCCAGCAATTCAATTCAGCACTTGGGTTGAGTCAGGTCAACAATTTGAGTCGGGTTGGATTGAGCAATTCGAGCCGGGTAGGGTTCAATAATTTTTTATGTGAATTTGTTGGGTTTATTAAAACACGACCTGACTCGCCAGAGTATCAGCCTTATCCTTTAGTGTGGAGTGAGAATCAAATTCAAGACTCCCACATCATGAGGTGAGTTCCTGACCACCACTCTAACCCCTTTAAATTAATTTATTTAAATGATTATATATCTATTATTTTTTAAGATTTCATAGTTCCTATAGAATTCCATCAATCTATTTTATTATCATAGGTGAGATCATCTTCTATTGTAGTCCACAATAGAGTTGTTTAGCCCTTGTGGGTGCTAAACTGGGCCTTTTAATGTAAGAAAATCTATTTTATCTGCATTATAATATTAGAAGTCATGTTTTTGACAAATAACATGCACCTGTATTAATGATCATTGGCCCAAGTTTTAAGTTTTTAAAATACTTTATAACTCTATATTCAATACATCCATCGACCTACAAAATATTTTATTTTTTTATTAAAATAATAGATTTTTACCCCACGTCTTAAATTTAAATATTTAAATAGAAACGGTTTTTTTTTAAGTTTTAAGTTTCCTTCTGTATATGTGTGGGTTCTCCAAACATTCGTGGTCAACTAGACAACCTAGACCTAAATTCCTATGTACTTTCCTTCTACGACTTTACATAAAATTGTCAATGTGGATTGCAAAATTAAAAATTGTTTAGTCTATAATTATAAACCCACACTAATCAAGTTTTAAGCTTGAAATCACTATACAATTAAAAACTTAGATGAGTAGAAAGATCATCAGGGACCCACCAAACTCTTCACTTTAAAACACGTTGAATTATACTAATCTTTGAACTTTTAAAAATAAAATAAAATTATTGATCAATTATTTTTACTCAAAATAATAAATCAACCAGGAAAAATTTACATAAATTCAAAGTTAATTTAAATCTAAACAAAGAATTCATATTATTTAAAAATATCTATGTAATACATGTACCCTTAAACTCAAATTGACTTTAAACAAGAAAGAAAGATATCTAAAATGAAAATTCTAATAAATTTAGCCTAACTCAATTAAATAGTGGGATTTCTAAATATTTTTAATTGACTATTGAGAGGATTTCCCTTTTTTAAACAGAGATATTGATATTCTTTTATAACAAAAGACATCAATTTTTTTTATTCTCTTATTATTATTTAAATAATAAAAATAGATACCAATATTTTTTAATATAAAGAATCTTTTGTCCATGTCAATTTCCACAATCTGCCAACGTAGGAAGAATCGGAAGAAAGGGTCTTATTCATGGTTGAACTTGGATCCAACTAATGGACAGTCCACATCTCTCTTACCTGTACATGTTCTATTGTTTTGACGTAGATTACATTGCATGACCGGCTTTTTAAGAGCCCATAGCATGAAGAAACGCTGCCCTGGTACAATTGGATATATCATAAGAAATTCAAAATTTTCTAATTTTTTAATTGTAAATTACGAGATAAGATCTAATACATAGAGAACTCGTGCGGGTCAGCTTGGCGGTTAAGAATTCTGAGATGTGGGAGGTTTTGGGTTCAAGTCACTCTAAATACAAAAATGTTACTCTCCATAATGTTATCCGGTATATATTGATAGTAGGGCTCAAAACGGGCTGGGTCGGGTCGGGTTTTCTAAAACCCAACCCGACCGAGTATTAATATATGGAACTTGACCCGACTCGACCCCAACTTTTGACCCTAACGTCTTGACCCGACCCGATCTGACCGACCTGAATTATAACCCGGCTCAACCCGAAACCCGACCCGACGCACATTTTGAACCTACTTTAGCCTACTTTTTATCGGATCGGGTCGGGTCGAGTTAACTTAAAAATCTCTCAACTCAACCCGACTCGAATCCAATGCGGGTTTCTGACTTCTCAACCCGACCTGACTCGCTGACCCGACTTTCATAACCCGACACGCCTGATTTTTGGGTCGGGTCATGCGGGTTCGGGCCAAAACCCGACCCGAGTTTCACCCCTAATTGATAGAGAGGTTTGCACTCCAAGAATTAATTAGAAGCTAAATTGAGGTTTTTTAAATAACTTAAATCTCATATTAGTTCGACCACTTTTTAAGTTATTGGTAATTATCAAATTCTAGATATAAAGTTTTGCTTAATAATCGATATGTAGGTCTTACCATATCTCTATACTAAATTTAAAAATAGAAACTTTTAAATTCTCCATATAAACTTCAATGGTTTATTTTTTTACTAAGATGTCAAAGGCAACTTAATTGGAAGTAGCTCTTTGGAGCAAATACAGATTTTTATCCATCATTTCAATCTTTTGAATGTTCTAAAAGATCTTTGATTAATGTGTTAAACCATTAATAAATAATAATAAATACTAATGAAAGACGTTCTAAAACATAGTTTATTAGAGAAATGGAGGAAATGGATTTGGATTTATTAATTATTATTATTAGATACACGAATTCCAACTCCAAAGGGTGATTAAAGAAAAGGAATGATTGAGGTTTAGGCCTTTAATTATTATTTAAAACAAGGTTTAGTGGCTTCTAATGGTTGGATGCTGGCGTCATCAACCCTGAGGTTAACGTGAATCTCAAAGAAGAATCTTTATTATGGGCCCCGCATGGATGACATGTGCAGCCAAACCTACCGTTCCCATCACAAACTTAATTTTATGGAATCTACAATAGTCACTGCAGATCTATAAAAGTTAAAATAAATTTTAGAATTTTTATAAAATTTGCAAAATTAAATAGATAAAAAAGTTTTTAAAAGCTTCGGTGTTTAACACGGTAAATTTTTTATAACGAAAGTGTCTAGATCTGTTATAGCATTCGACTAATTCTAAGTCTCTTTATCCACACACAATATCTAGTGCCACGAAAAGTAGAATTGAATAAAAATCGAACTTAAAACTCTCACTTTTTATACAGATTTTTCGCCATCTCTCTAATTCTTTTAAATTTAAATACTGTAAACTTATAAAATAAGTTTTGAAAATCAATGACATATAAATATTGTATTTTAAAGTTTAATACCATTTATATAAAATTATTAAATAAAAGTGAAATTTTATCATGTCATTTTCTACAAATTTTATTAAAATATATTTAAAAATTTAAGTATAAAATCTTCCAAATTAAAAAGGTTAGTGCTCCAGTTCTTGTTATTCCATCACATCTTACCTCATCTCATGTCTCTTTATTAAAAAAGAGAATTGGTAAAATGGACCCCACATGTCACCAACTACCAATGGTGTGCTCAAATGATATTCTTGACATGGTGCAATGAGCCTTTCATGGATGAAAAGAAACAGCCCATGCTACAGGGTTATTTATTTACCTACATTTTTATTTACTTTTTACTTTATTATATAATAAAATATTCGGTCCCTGATCTGAATCTTTAAGTGAGAGTAGCCAAATGGAGAGAATCCTATGAAAATTTTCAAAGTGGAAATTACCATCAAAATTTATAAGTTAGAAATCATGAAATGGGTCAAGGGAAATTGCAACATATCGATTATAATGTATTAGTGTATTACAGTCAGAGTCTGAACGAGCGATAGACGAAGGTGTATCAAGACTTATATATTGCATTGTGTCGATACAAGTGTAACGTCACTCCGTATTGATACAATACATTTTTTATCCTAGGCCCGTTTAGGTTGAGAACCAATTGTTTTTAGCTTGGGAAAGTTTTGTACTCTCCCTATTTTATACTCATTTTTTTTATTTGAATGAAAATTTTTTATCTCCTTTAAAAGCAAATAATCAAATGATAGAATGAGTATTTTTTAAAATTGTGTCACTCACTCATTTGACTTTGAGATTAGGTTTTTCATACTTTTTGTACTGATGTGTCAATTTTTTTTATTAATATAATAACTAATTTTAGAAGATTAGTCAATTGTGATTTCTCACATCATAATAAAAGGGTAAATTCATAATTAGACATGTGAGACTGTCTTAAATTTGCTAGTTATATCTAGGGGTCAAAAATTCGGCCTCGCCGATATTTCAGCCGATAAATTTCTCTTTTTTTTTAAAAAAAAATATCGATATTATTTTATTATTTTATTTTTCTAAATTAAAAAATATATAAAACTGAAAAAGACATTGTTTTTAAAAAAAAATTTGAAAATGTAAATATCGGCTGATATCGGCCGATATTTCGACCCAGGCCCATCACCATTTTGATTTTTTTAAAAAAAAATACCGATATACATCAACTCGGCTGATATCGGACAGATATATATCGCCAATATATCGGCCGAGAAATTGGTTGTACAGCCGATACAATACGTATCGAACGATATTAATTGGCACTTAAAAACCGATATATATCGGCCGATACGAAACATATCGGCCGATATTTGTACCCCTCTTATATCAAATGAAAGAGACTCTTTAAATTTATCTAACTACTATAGTTTAGCTGCATTAGAATTTCATATTTTGAATAGATGTAAATTCTAAATATGGTATTTTATGAGATACTTAACTGGCTAATTGTAATGCTTCGCCTCGCTTTCGTTACATGGCGGATCGTGACGTCTCGATGTCACGGGTTCGTGACTGGGCAGAGCGTTACACTAATCGTCGTTGTTATCACTAAATTCAGTTGATTTGTTTATTTGATGGTAACTGTTATAGTTAATTTGATAAATTATTTTTATAAATAAACTATTAAACTAATATTTATATTACTAAGTCTATACAACTTATTATTACAATAATAAACAATTAACATCTGTGATCCACAGCCATCAACTGAGAGAAAGAGAAAGAGCAAGCAATTATTGACTAATGACAAAATCTTTAAACTTCACTAAAGTTTCGGAGGAATGATGCAACTATACAAGTGGCTATTAAATTAATTAATATGCTAGAAATCATTTGAGTGGTGTGAATGAAAATATTTTTTTTAGTGGAAACTTGCATCCACTTGCATACTTTTAAGGTTCAACCAAATATTGCTGACCTCAATGGACTAATCTTCCAACCAACCAACCATATTCTTTTTAAAAAAATATATTTTCCTCCATTTTCTTAGAAAATGCTGATAAGAGCACATCTAAAAATCACACATTTTTTTCATGAAAAAATTAAGTATTTTAATAAATCAAAAGTATAAAGAGTCAATATTGAAAATCAGTAAATAGTCAATATGCAATAATTCTCAAATTCCAAAATTCAAGGGGTTGACCTAATGGCCAAGAAGGTACCTCAAGAAGTAGGGGTCTTATGTTCGATTTGTAAAACACATGAGCAGAACTCATCCTTAAAAATCGACTTATAAAAGAAGGGAATCTACTTCAAGAAGAAGGGTGTCTACACATGAGCTACCCACATGGGTGTAGCTCAACTGGTTGCCTCTCGTATCAGAAAGCAGAAGGTTACGGGTTCGAGCCCCATGACCTAACCTTGGTGTGTCCTAGGAGTAGTGGGCTCACCTGTGGAGGTTTTCCGCTCAGTATTCTACGGTTTTCTACACGTAAATTCCAAAAATAGAAAGAAAAATGTGTACATGCATTTATAAACACCAAGCTTCAAAGGTCTACTAGTATTCTGGGACTTTACTAACACTCCCTTCAGCACCAAGACACTCAGCCTCTCCCTCCACATAGAACTAGAGATACGAATCCTACCTATCTCAGTGGTACCCCTACACTAATATCATGTGAAACACATAAGTACAACTCATCCTTAAAAATCGATTTATAAAAAAAACATACATATACATTTATAAATTTTAAGACTCAAAAGTCTACGAATGATGTGAGACTTTACTAATATAATTTATCCTCAACTTCAAGGAGCAACTCCTCGAGATTCAAAAATCTACTAACAATATGAGAAATTACTTTCTTTTTAAAGTGTAAAATAATTTTAGTTGTAGTAAACTTGTAAATGTGTCCATCCATGATTTGGTAATTGAGGAGCATTGACCTAATTGATTTTGACAGTTAAAAAACAAAGTGTAAATTTAAGTATCTGTCTATAATTCTGAAGTGGAGAAAGCTCCAGAAGTGGAAAACAGGAGAAAAAGCTGGCTCTTTTTACTTTTCACGGGTGAAAATTGAAAATGTGGAGGAAGTTTACTCGACGAGGGATATGGATATTTTCTGTCCGGCTGGTTTGGTAGTGTTCTCATGTTATACGTGGCTGAAATTAACGATTATAAAATTATATAAATAAATAAATTATCGTGAAGGCTATCGTAATATAAAAATGATATTCACTAAATCATATTAAAAATAAATCATTAAATAAATGTTTTAACCTATCCTATTCATCAAATGAAAAGATTAAAAAAGTTTTATATATTCGTAAATTAGACTAATGTTGTAAAAGTCTTAAACACCTTAGTTATTAAAAGATAATAAAATTGAAACAAACCAAATTTTCAGGTGAATATGTTGATAGTTGGGCATATTTTAGCTAAAATGTCAGGCAATTTTTAGATTTCATAAAACCTGAAATGTATCAATATTTCTATATCTCCACAAACGTCATAACCGATATTTCTGAATTCAGATGTCGGGCCAAGTTTTTTTAGGGAAATTCATACACTAGTCTTTCTCTAATAGAAAATTAGAAATTTAACAATTCAATAAAGGTGAGCAACTCTCCTATGGAGACTGTGTGTATACAAATATGGGTTTTACTGTGATGTCCATTTTATCCTTCATTTGTTGCACAAAAAATGTAAAACAATAAGAATGTCAGAAATCGGCTCATAAAGAGTAAAATCGGCTCACCGGATCATTTGTGAATAGAAAAATCGGCTCTCCGAATCACCTATGAACAGTAATTCAGCTCGCCAAAAACTAAAAAGGAATTCGATTGGTGAGTTGATTTCTGACATTCCAAACATTTTCAGTACAGCACGTGAAGGGCAAAATAGACATCACAATAAAATCTATGTATGTATACACAAAATGCCTAAGGAAAGATCGTTGACCTTCTATAAAATCTTAATTATGAGCCATTGAGACCCTTCTGACCAAATATCAATCTCGACTCAATTTTTTAAAAATTTTTGTGGAAAAGTTTTCTAAAAATGAGAATTGGAGAACCTATATCCACAAATTTTTTGGTTTAAATATCGGTAATTTTCATAGCATATTAGTGCCTGAAATTCAAATTCTCAAGTCTAAAGTCATAAAAAGTGAAAGATAATATCATAGATTAAATTTAAAAAGTCCCAAATTTGAAAATTTTAAAATAAAGGAAGTCGAAAGTCGAAGAACAGAAAGTAAATTATACATTCATTAAATTCTAAATACTTCAAATGCTTTGTCTAAATAAAAAAAAAAAAACCAAAATTATCTTAAAATACCTTAATATAGTCAATTAGTCTACCTTATCCCTAGTCGTTTTTTTTTTAAAAAAAAAAAAAATGAGTCTACCACTGATATTCAATATGTGTTATATCAATAAATCCCAAGAGAGTGATGTGTTGTTTAGGAACCCGCTAAACGAAACGAGAGTCTTGAATTCAAATTTTATCCCTCAAAGGCACTCTCGTAATTTTATATATGCTGATATCTATCAGCCTTTTACACCAATAAGTATCCTCTGAGATTTAAAAATTAATAAAATAAAAGGGAGACTTGGCAGGTCAATTCTTCTACCCATAATTAGGATTTGTACTTTGAAACCCAAAATTGATCTTTAGCCACTGGGAAAGAGACTTAAAAGTATTACAAAAATGTCTAAATTGTAGAAAGATGATGACAAAGAAAGATGAAAATGAGAGGTCGGCCCAACGTAAGCCTCCACTTGAGTAATAATGGCTATAGCCTGCCTAAGTTGAACATGTTAAAAAGGGAATAAATCCATCCCCATCTTATCGCCTTAACAAGCAGCTGGAGAGATGAAAATTTATCTAAAATATTTAAAACATTTTTCTAAATTTAAGTATGAAAATTTCTCCTATAATAATTTTTTTTTAAAAATGCCACTGGTAGCTCTTATAAATGATTAAAAAGCTGAAAAATATTCTAAAAATCAAAATATAAACAAAAAGCACTCATTAAATATTGACTTTGTATAGAAAGTGGCAAGTTCTGAATCCAGAGAAATTGAGATTGAAGATGCCAATTCAGTCATTTACTTTAAAAACCTTAACCCTATTAAGGTCATAGATTACTGATAGAAACTTACTATGTTATCCCGCTCAAGCTCAGCGGTTAACATTCTGTCTTAGGAAATGAGATGGTGCGAGTTTGAGTCTCCATAGCGTAACCCAGTAAGCTATCTTATAGCGATGTAGAACATCATCCGAAAGGGAAGTTTAGTAAAGCTGTACTCGAGATTCCCCTTCAGTCGCACTCCGTTTCTACGAAGATGGTGTGAATTTAGACAGAAGAAGTCAATTTTGTATTTGATCTCCTAATCAAGAATTTCCCTTCATTCATGAACTCATCTAACACAGATGCATGTAAGTATGATACTGTCTAAATTCACACGACATTCATTAACTCATTCATGAACTCATCTAACACAGAAGAAGTCATTTCCTGACTTGTGCCAAAATCTGATGTAGACTGAATATAACAGCAGCGGCGCTGGACACTTGACAATGAGATGGTTAACCTGACCTTGCAAAGTTGCGGACCGACACTTTCCAGGCCCACCACAATGTAAAGGCCATGAAAAACAAAATACCAAAATTTCTCAATCTAGGTTTCCATCAACCACATATGACATACCTGATATTCGATTCCAAAATAGGGAAAAAAGAAAAAAACTTTAGGCCTGCCTCGACCAAATAGTTGGATTTCACATTTTGGATTTCACATTTTAACCGAGGATAAAAAATTCGGTCTACCGTTACGCTCGTATCGACACCCCAATACATAACAATCATTACGGAGTGATACACATTCTCTCTCCTCCAATTGTTTTTTTTTTTTTTAAATTTTTTAAAAAGATTTGAAAAAAATTAAAGAAAATCAAGAAGATTCTATACTTCATTTTTATATAATTTAATCATTATTTCACGGTCATTTAGACAATTAAATGTACTTTTGAAATTATGAAATTATAAAATATTTTGAAAAAATGTGAAAAAATCCTAAAAATATGGAAATTAAAGTCTCGTAAGTTTCTTCTATTTCTCTTAAAAAATAAGATTTCAAGTTATTTTTATCATTTTTTTTTTTAAATTCTAACTACTGAATAATCTCTAATTCAATGATAAAGTGTGCAAAAATTTACCCGATCGGAATCTATATAATAAAGTTATATCCTATTCAGGGTTATGGACTGATATATATCAGTCAATACACTAACACACAACCGCAACAGGTTCGAATTTCTAAATTTCATTATGATTAGGCCAATACACACCTTATCGGCCAAATTCGTTTACCCAGATTTTAACTTCAGCTCATAGTTTGCTCCAAGAGGCAATTCTACAAATAGAGGCTCCAAAACTAGCAGATATCAGGAGCCGCACTTCTGGACACCTTAAAAAGTTATGGCATTCATGAGTAAATGGTGGTCCAACAAATTGTATACCATAGACTCACGGATGGTTCGACGTAAGTGGAGCCCACCCAACTGCGTGAACTTGTCAAAGGACTAAACCCAACACTGTTGGCCCTGAGATGTGAAGATGGAACATCATTGTCAAAGGACTAAACCCAACACTGTTGGCCGTGAGATGTGAAGATGGAACATCTCTGTCAAATGACCATCAATCTATCCAGCGGTAAATTCGATTTACTCGGTAAATAGCAAACCTGTACAGACAGAGGCCCAGTATTGTAAGCCCAAGCTCAGAAAATGACTGCCCAAGCCACTTAGCATATAATGTATTGCCAACGTCTTTTGAATACTTCTGAGGCCAGTATTGTGATTTGTGAGCCCAGATTGAGCCAATTAGGTTAGCGTGGTACCAAGAGGAGCCACTTTGAATACTGATTGTTGATTAACCTGTGCATAATGAGAACATCTGAGAATAGCCATCAAAAACAAACTTCTTTTCCACACTGACAGAATTGAGTTTACCAGTCTACATTAGAATGATCACCTGCAGTTACAATTATACCATTTGAACCCTAGATACTTTTAAGGGGCTCTGCTCTGATTTCAAAAGACCACCTCCCAAATTACAACAGTTGACATATGATGACAACATCAGACATATTAAAACTGAGCAGATCAAACAGTTTTTGGACCGTAAAACAAACAATAATGCGATTTAGCTCTACCGATCTTTGAGCTCCTGTTCAAATTGGAGTAGTTTTTCTATGACAGGCTGCAAAAAGAGCCTCAAGTCCTTGTTGATTCGCTGTCTATCTGCCTCTATAATATCTTCTTCATCATTGAGCCTCACTTGCATCTGCAAGCAAAAAAGGGAACTGCAAATTAAATTTACCGAACATTACCTTGTGCAACTCATGGGTCGTGAATGAGACAGTATAGATTTAAACACAAATGTGTCACGGTTGAGAGAAACATGTATTTTAGGTAGTATGTGTAGCATAAATATAATTCATGTAATAAATAAGAAACAGAATTCGAGATCTGTTTGACAAAGATCAGGGTACCGAATAACCAGCCTAGAGACTCAAGAGATTGTCATCCACCATCTTCTTTTTCAAAAACTAATCATTTGTCATCTCCCCCCATTCACTATATTAAACCAGAACCAATTCTTCTCGAAGGCAAATTCCTGCTTCAACTCCATTAGCTTTACTCTTATCATCTATCCTACTACAGTGCAACACATGAATCTCAAAATCAAATTATGGCACCTCACCTGCAATTCATCTAATTCACCAAAAGAGAACTCTGGGATATCAATGTGCCCCTTTATAGTTTTGCTCTCCTCTCTGACCAGCCATTCCCCTGGTTCCATTATATAGCAATTTTATATCATTTTGCTAGACAAATGAGAAAAAATCATTATAAACAAAAGTCCATGGAGAAAAAAGCCCATCATTATGACAACTTACCTTCGAATTTCAAAGTTAACTCATATGTGTAACCAACACGTTTCTTGTTTCTCACAGTTACCAAGAATGCCTGCTTAAAATACAAGGGCTTACCATCAGTCAAATACTTCTCCTAGAAGTCTGGAAGTCAAGCCATACTTCATTAGTTCTCAGTCAAGAATGGCATCATATAGTAGAAAAACAAAATAATGAAGGACAGACCATTTATAAGCAAAAGGATCCACAAATCATAAGATTTGAAGCAACATGACAACCTAAACAAGAACATTAATCTCCTCTGGAAACAAACACATTCACCTTTTTTAATGAATCAGAAAAACATGAAGATAGAAACTTCCAAAAATTTGAGAACATAGTCCAAAAACTCGAAAAAACTCAGGCAAGTCTGTCCGAGTTGACTCGACTCGATAGGATTTCAAGTCAAGCAAGTCAACAAGATTTAGCGAGTCAAGTCTAAAAACTCAGCTGAGTTACTCGACCTGATAAGATTTCATGTCGATTCAGAGTTTCGAGTTTTCAAACTATAGTTGAGAATCACATGGATGGAAGAGATTGAACAGAGTCCTAAAGTTTTGTGCACCTAAGAAAACATAATTCCAAGACAGCAAATTCAATAATTGGAATTCCATCAAAGCACTCCCAATCAAAAATCATTCTTGAAAATTTTCCAACATATTTTAAGCTCTAGAATGTGCACGTCAATTCTCATTTGCTTTTATTTAGTTTTTCATGTTTTGTACTTCTAACAATGTTAGATAAAAAGGAAGAAGCTCACATCGCCTGCACATTTTGATACTTCCGTAATGTCTGCTTTACCACAAGAAAATTTCAAGGAGCCCAAAGATGTAAGCAACTCCTGCAACTCCATAGAATTCAGGATGAGGACAACATTAGCAGCCAAATGGCAAAACAAGAGTAAATATTAACTGCTAAGGTTGATCACAACCTTTAGAATCAAATCCATAGATAGACTTGGAGTTCGCATTGTGCATACCTTTATCCTATTGCTTGCCCATGAATTAAGGTTCTTCTCCTCCCAAGTTCCAGCCTGCATAAAAATTCAAAATTTTTGATGGAACTGCTAATGAAATCAAACCATGAGTACTAAACTAAGCAATAGAGAATTGGTACCAATCATTAACAATAGTTGGTAGAGTGGTGATAAATCACCATAGCAAGACAAGACATTTGTTTTACAAAAGAAAATGGCACCCACGCACATGTAACCCCATTGGAGGGCCATTTAAGGCACTTCGCTTAATAAGGGCATTTTGATCAGGTGATATTCAGTTCAAACATAATAGTAGAAATGTTGTTCAAGATAAGGACAAGGCAACTTCAAGAGAAGTGTTTTAATCGTATTTCAACGGTTTTGTTGGTAACACATTCATAACTTGGGTTTGGTTATAATGGAAGAAGATAAAGAAGAGATTGGTGTGATTAGTTCTTTTATACTTCATAATTTCCCCTTGACATAGTGGGTGTTCCTTTGTTGGACTGCCTATGTATGTATAGCCCAATGTGGGTGAACCACATACAAGGTTGTGTTCTTGTTGTTTTGATTTTACTTTCTCCATTGGTTTCTCTCATTTGTCTCACATGATCCTTGTTCATGGAATTATATCAAAATTGTGATTACAGGATTTGTATTTGAACATGTGGTATCATAACTTTGACTTAACTGGTGCAATATTTTAGGAATGATAAACTATAAGTTTCAAGTGGAGAATTTGATTTTGATAGAAGAATATAGAGTATAGGATTCGTATTCTACCCTCCTAATGGACTAATAAATTGAACACCAAAGCTTTAGGCGACAGTGGCATTGTCAACTGCCAATGCTAGGAACATGGTGGCAACAAAAAGCTTGCAAAACTGCCCAAATGCTAGGAACATGTAATTAATTAATGTTGATCTTGAAGTGGAGGCTGAGGCTACTTTCTTTGCAGGTTGCATCCTCACTTATGCCTTTCAATTAACCAATCCTTTGAATTCAGAAGTACTTCACATCTAAATGTTAACATGCTTCAACGACTTCTCGTTGATCTTGACAATCATATGTTGGAGCTACTTAGCTCCTTGAACTGCCTGCACCCTTTTGGCACAAATCAAAGAAAAATCAATTCAAAAGCACTAGTACAAGTGCACATCAAGAAAGGCAAACCTGGCTAATCAATTGGCTCAACTACGTCTCATGAAACCACTTTTCAGCTTGGTCTCCAGGCTACGACAAGATAAAAAGCGGCTCATTGACATGAGCATCCATATATAGTTTTGTAATGGGATCGATGTGATCCAATGTCACCATTATCATGTTGCAGGACGTCATGACTTTACTTTAGGCTATATGTATGGCTTTAAAAGCCTCTCTAAAGTTGTACTAACTCTTTTATCTAAATAAAAACAACCTTCTCTATCCCAAATTTTATAAAGGAATTAAAAAATAAAAAAAAAAGGTTTTACCAATCCCCCTCCCAACCCATCCCAAAAAAGGCTAGAGACACCCTACATTTTTTATAATCCATTAATCCCATTAAAATCGCATCCAAAATGATCATTGATTAGACAAGCATCTAGAAATAAAGAGAACACTGTTTGAAATCGTAACTATTTATTCATGAGCAAGGGAGTAGGCTCATGGTCAGCCTATAACCTGCAAGATAAATAAAAAGAGACAGCTCAGGAAAAGCCTACATAAACAATGTTACAACAAGAAAACAAAAAGGGGGCAAAAGAAAGAACAACTGCAAGGATCCAAAATCTTATCCAACTTCAGAAATTTAGCGTGGAAAATTCACCTTTCAGCCTTTTGCTGGTGCATGAACTAAGGAATTTGCACTTCTAGGGAAGTGGGCAAGAGAATGGAGATTAAGTGCAACCAAATCCTTTATCTCATGTATAATATCTCCAAGGATGACTATAGGAGAAAGCAATTCCCTTCAACATTGCTCGAATTTCTACCCAAATAATTTGAAATACTAATGGGACTTCCAAAAGCATCTTGGTCTACACCACATTAACTTCTATTGAATTTGCAATTGATTGATTTTGATCCCCTTGGACAGGGTTCTCTCGTTTGTTAAAATGATGTATTGCCGTTTACATGAAGCCTCTACCCATTTCCGTGATTGATGGACAAAGTCAAACACCACTGCAATTCTGACTCTATGGCAACTGTACCACCCAGGAAACGAATAGTTGGAATTTTCTCTTGTTAAACTCTTTCCACAAAGATCACAGCATAACATAATAACAAAAGTATGTTCACTAAAGCTCCTTGCAATTGTCCAACGAACCTCAAAACATTGACGGAAAAAAATCTGTACCTTTTATAGTGAAAGCACAATGATAGTATGGTGCTCATCGTGTGTGTGTGTGTGTGTGTGTGTGTGTATTCTTTTTGAAAAAGTGGTAGTGCTGATCGTTGCAATCATAAAAGTTGATGGTTCAAGTCATCCGTGCATTAGAAAGGTAGCTGATATAAAACAACTAGTGAAACATAAGTATCAGGTCCAAGAAGACATGGATGAGATAAGTGCATTTGACAGTGAAGAAAGAATGGACTGATACAATAAGCAACCTCAACATTCAACTCCAATAACAGATCCTAAAGGACACATTAGATGTAGGAAAAAAAAAAAAAACAAAGCAGATTTCATAAATGCTGCGATATGCACAAAATAACCTTCTCTTAATGTTTCAGAAATTTTTACTTTATTTTGTTTTCAGCATGACACCCTCCATATGTAGTGAATGTGCTTAGGAAGAAAACTAAAATCATAAATCACTAATATAAAAAAATGGACAAAGCATTAGAAAGCATGTCATGAACATTTCATAAAAGAACTCCTAATATGTAGATGTAATTTATTTATTTTTTTAAAAGAAGGCAACTGAAGTGCCACCCAAATCATATCACCAATCACCAACAGAGAAAAGGAGGGTTTTTTGCAATAAAAAAACATTATGCGAAATTATATCGAGCATCATACAGTCACTCAATCTATAAATAATAATTTTCCAAATCTAACTATATTATTCCCTCAGTCCCATTTGGAAAATTTGTATTTTTTAAGGAACAGGCTAACACTCCATGTGATCTTATTCATTTTCAACACACTTTATACTATTCCTATATAAATGGGACAACTATTTTATGACAATTTCAAAATCCAAATAAGACAACTAATTTGGGACAATGGAGTAATAGATAGATGAGAAGTTCCGAGGACGGGGTAACAACGACGACGATGGGAGAAAAACGATTGAAAAAGGCAAATGTGATCATTGTAAAGAAAATCCTTCTCATTTAGGCTTAAAATTGTAAGAACAGTACACAGTTTGTAAGTGTTTATTTACTCATTGCAACTATAAGAGACGCGTCAAACAGGATATCACATGAAAAACAATTTATAAAATCCAATGACGAGTTTCCACCAAGATCGATGAGACAAATAGCTTTCGCGATGAGATCTAAAAGAAGTATTAGAAGCTACAGAGTGAGAGAGAGAGAGAGAGAGAGAGAGAGAGAGAGAGACTGACTTGATTCCAAACGGATCCAAGAACGGCAGGCTGGGGTTGCTTGGAAATGTCCTGAGCAGAGAGCTTCCGATGGATTGGAAGTGGGGCGGCGTCTTCCCTCACTTCCCTCACCCAATACCTATACGACGACCCCTGCTTCCCCTTCTCCTCCTCCTCCACCGGCCCTCCATTCTCCATCTTTCTCTCTCACTTCCACTTTCTTATTTATTCTAATTCAAATAACACCACAACACGAATCTCTCTTTCTCTCTCTTCCCTCCTTCCCCAACCTAGATCTCAAAAACCCTTTTCTAATCTTCTTCTTTTTCACCTCTCTGAGGAAGAAGAAAGGGAAAGAAACAGAAAGGAAAGGAAAGGAAGGAATGGCGAAGAAGCGTGGAGAGATTTCTAGATTCAAAAAAATGAAGAAAAAAAAAAGTTCCGCGGATTTGGGGAACAGGCGATCAGCTTTTTTTTCTCTAATTAGTATAATAATTAATTAATGTTTACGTCACTTTCGTTTTGACCCGATACATACACGTGTCCCTCGCCGTACTCTTCGTGAACCTTCGTCCAACGACCCTCCCTGCCTCCATCCTCTTCCTTTCACTTGTTCTAAATTTTTAATGAAATAATTATTCTATTTATTTGTATCACTATTAAAATCTCATTTATTTGTATCAGTTTTTATTTCATCTTTTCATAAATCATTTAGTGACTACTGTTTACATATTTCGTTTTATAATTTCTATATATATATATATATATATATATATATATATATATGATATAGAGTTTTACTATCTTCACTTTTCTCTAAATATAAGAATATTGAATAAAATATTATATGTACATAATCGAGTGACTATTGAACTCAAACTTATCATATTTTGTTTTATACTTTTTCTCTATATTTTTAATAATCTACTTCTTCTTATGTTTTTTAAGTCTACATATTGAAATCATATATTGTATTTTATTCACATTAAACAAATTTGTATTTTATTCACATTAAACAAATTTCTCATAAATTCATAATTTATTTAAACTATATTCAAATTATCTCCATCATAGTCATCTCTAACTCTATCAATATAGTATACAGTTTGAATGAGTAAAGTAACTTTAAAGTGTCACATGTTATACAAGTGTTAATTTAAGATCTCAAAAAGATTTCTTAGCTTACAATTGAATGTAATTCGAAGGCCTTCTAACTCGTAATCTATAATATTACTTTTTATTCCTTCAAGCAACTCCTTACAATTTTTTTAAACTAATTTAACACTAAATGGCCGCACATGGCATAGTCACTACTCTCACATCTGTCTTCCTTCATGAATTATCTTTCTATATGAAACTTATCTCAATGCTTGATTAAACAATCATTTAAATTTAACCTATTTTGACTGTGAACCTATAGACTCCTAACGTCATCATTGTTCAAATTGAATAGATCTAATTTTCTATAAAAAAATTGAAACAAAAAATATAATAAGACTTCACATTAAATGAATATAAGAGCTAAATTGTTGAGTATTATGTAAAAGGAATCTTTTAAATAAATTGTGTATGAAATTTTATCCTCACGAGACCATTTTATTTCTTGATTTTAATTTTTTTTTTAAAAATAATAACTTAAATTCATCAAAATTTTAAGACTAAGGACTATACAACTTAAATTATCAAATCAATTGCATAGTTTTATATACCTTATCTCAATGTCATCACTTATTTAAAAACTCAATTATATAACACTCATAATCTATTTGATGGCATGAGTCTCGCTTATAAAAATTCACCTTCAAAATACATTTCAAATCCACCGGTCTCCTTGCGATGAACCCCACCCATGTGAGCTACAAAATGCCATGAAAAATTGTCGCCCATTACAGCATTGCCCAAGTGGAAGTGTAAATTATGATAAAGAAAAATCTCGAATATATAATATTTTAAAAAAGTATATTATAGTGAATAAGTATACAATAACCACTAACAAATTTGTTATATGATAATATCACAAATTCACAATATTATCATATTCTTATAGCAACAAAAAAAATTCCAGTAAAAATAGAAAAATACCATGAACTATATATTTTTGTGATAAAAAATAAATAAACAAAATATTGTCTAGTAATCAATGGTAAAGACGTTATATTACCGTCAAAATTTTTTGGAGTTGTATCAAGTATCAATCAGTGAAGCTGTTCATTCAATTCACTACATCTAATTTCTGAATTGTCAAAAAAACAAATTGAAACATCACAAACATTTCTCCACCCATCTTTTAAGGGTACCATACTACGAGAGCTTTTTTCCTTTCTTGCACTATTACACAAGATGCTAGAAGGATTTGCAAAAGAAGAAGGATTTTACAGGCCAACCCAATATGAGCGTCCATTACTGTTGTGGATCGACGATGGTAGCGGCGACGTGACACACCATTCATACCAAACCTGCAGAATGGAAATCCAACTGCTAAGCTGAAGAGTGAGAGAAAGAGAGAGAGAGGGAGAGGGAGAGGGAGAGGGAGAGGGAGAGAGAGAGACCTTCGCTGAAGCACAGCATCGCCAGAAGTGAACCTCTAAAGGAGTTCCCGGATTCACGCACACAGGTGTCCGTAACGGGAAAAATATTGGAAACCTGATAAATGAGGGAAAAGAAAATGCAAGGTGACCGACCATACCGGAAAATCACTGCATGCACAGAGAGTAGGATGAAAATCCAAATTATGACATACCAGCTGAACATGTTGGGTGTTGACATGGTAGGTTCAATGCCAAGATGAACATCTTTATAAAGAGTTGCATCAAAATAGCCAGCAAATCCTGCCATCAGTGCAGCAAAAGAATATTCAACACTTAAATGCCTTTTTATTTAATGTCATCATCGTCTCATAATCAGCAGTTAATAGGCAACACAGTGTCAAAATTATGCAGAATCAGACAAAAAGAGCCCCCAAATTCCGAAATCAGATAGAAAGAGGAGAGAGTGGAAGAAAAGTCGTCAGTCCCAAGAGAAAACAGAGATGGGACCTGAGAGAAGAGAGAAGAGAAGATAACTGTGCCTTACCCTAATTCCCAATTTTGGGATTTCTCAATTGCTAGCACCCAATACATTTACAATCATGAGAAGAACATAAAAATAAACATGAAAGGAAAGTAAAAAACATGGCTGCATACCATGCACCATGGCAGATCCAGTATCACTAGGAATCTCAAATCTCAGCTTCTTATAACGTTGATTACTCTTCTTCATTGAAAAATTGGGATGTGTAAATGTAAATACCTAAGGCCAATACAAAAACCAATAAGAAAAGAAGTATGGCAATTATTATTAAGGCAAAAGAAACTACAATTAAAATCCATCCACTAGTAATACAACAATAGACAACGAATATTTGATAATTCAGTGCATAATGATGAATAATAATAAGCTGAAGTGAACAGTTTCTACAAAATATCTTATACACTGTTAAAAAAAAAAACTAAGATGAAAATATGCATTAAGATTGTTGTGATAGTTTTAGGAAAACTTACAGGTTGAGAAGCAGTTAACCTAGCTACACTGTGTAATTTGACAACATATGCTGTTTCAAAGTGTGCCACATCTTTATGTGACTTCACCTGCAGTAATAACTCCAAATATTAAGAGATGTTACAGAAAAACAGCAGAATATCCAAGGTTACATAGATAGTATATATATATATATATATATATATATATATATATATATATATATATATATATATATAGAGAGAGAGAGAGAGAGAGAGAGGTAGGAAGGTAATGAAAAGCAGCATAGCCAAATTTGTAGAGAAGATGCTCACATCATTGTATAACTTGGATGTTGTCACAGGTTGGACAAAACTAGTGTACCTGGTTGTCATTGATCAACAAAAAGAGGTTCAATAATAAATATTTTATGCATGTAGCAACCAGCATGCTAAAATCACAGCATCGTCATATTCACATATCAAGCCATCTAATTACTCCAAGACTTCAATAGGAAATCCAAAAACCAAACAAATCAAATCTCTAATTATAGTCTTCACAACTCTCTCATATTTTCCCCTTTTGGATGACTCAAACACAGAACATTGTAGTTGCAACTATAGGCAACTTCCAACTCTGTGCAATAAGTTCAATATTCCTCTAGATAGATAACTGTGGGATTCTCATCCTGTCTGACAACAAAAGCCAGGAATAACTAATGGACAGTTCTTCCATTTATATATTGAAGATCTGAATGTGTTGACAAACATGATGATAAGGATCCCATATGCAAAGACACAATACAGAGAGACAAGAAAGAAAGAATTTGGAAGGAATATGTACATGAGACCTAAAGAATGCTAAAGTAGAAGAGAAGATCAAGGTATGCTGTTTAAGATGATATGGGAAAACCACAATCAAACAACACTAGAAACATCCAAGTTATGGAGAACTTAAAGGTATAAGTTCCAGGAACTAGAAAAAGGGAATGGCCAATAAGACTTGAGAAAAAACAATGAGGAATACCATTAATATAGGGCTTTGAATAAAGTAGAATTCAAAAATCCAACCCCAAATTGATGCATGTTTTTTATGATGATGACAATTCACTATATTGATGATAATGACATTATAAGCAAAATGCATTAGACAAAAACCAAGAAGGGAAAATTAAATAGTACAAGAAATAAGCAAAAAGAAATGTTAAATAATCAATAAAATACAGAGGGGGAAACATTATCCAAGTAGAAGCAACAACGCATATAGTGAGGGATAAAATTCTACTAGACAAACATAGTATAACGCATACTTACGATGATGGAATTGAAATACCATCCAGCTTCAAAAATCTCTGTGCACCATCAAGACACTCTGGCGATAGTTCATTATCACCAAAAGACCCCAGCAACTCACTCACCTAAAGACAAATGTACAATTTTAAGCAACTAGAATAATCAAGTGCAAAATTTATTTCTGGATAAAGATTGCAAATACCAAAATGTCAGCTTTCTCAGGGGCATCCCAACAACGCATATCACTAGAAACTACAGTGACTATGTTCTCCCAGCCCTCTAGTTTAATCAAGCTCTGTCACATCAAAGATTTACAACTATGTTTAGCAACCAATAATCACAATTAACATGTAAAATGTAAGAATGCAACAAAACAAAATGAAATGTTCGTTGCAAAAACAAGATGAATCATTCCTCACCACGATGGGTGCGAGACACATTTTGGAATTAATATTCATTTACATTCCAAAAATGGCCAAAATTTATTTAGTTTATTCTTTATATAAAAGAGACAGTTCGAGGTGACCATCAATATAAATTCATCCCAAAAATAGCTAAAAATCGAAATGAAATTGTATGATTTGGTTTGGTAAGTTTGGAAGATATAACTACTCATTATCATATGAGTATTAAAAATAGAGAAATATGTCTGAAAAAGACTAAAAAAATAGGAGAATTAATTTTAAAATTGTATTTAGTGAGTTGGAAGAATTTGTTTCACCTTCTCGTGTTATTATAAAAAATTGGGGAAATTCATGCAAAAGATACTGAAAATAGAAAATAACATTATATGATTGAATTTGTTAAGTTTGAAAGATTAGGTCCACCTTTCTGATGTTAGTATCCAAAAATATATTAAAATAAAATTAAACAAAATTTTGTGAAGTAGAGAACGACTGATCTCCTACCAAGTATTGGACCATATGTCACTTGTGTGAAGCACATGGTCCTTACTAGTACCCTGTATTTTGGTATCTCTGGCGATTGGTTGGACTTCTTGGCACAAACGGAACAGGCCATTTTTTTTACAACAAAGCCTCTTCAAGTGCTTCAGTACTTAAAAGGTGCAAAGTAAGTTTGAAGGCCTCTCAGATTTTCAGTTCAGGAAAAAAGCTGGGTACCTTTTATTTGATGTCTTGTAGTTTGTGACAATCATTTTGTGTTCAGTTCTTTTGGGATCTCTGCTTCTGTCCTTTTTTTCTATATTTAATTTTGAAAAAAAAAAAACACCATTTTACTCAAATCAGTACCTCAGCCACCACAATTGGAACGTTGGAAGATAATGGACTTTGGTACAGTAAAAAAGATGCCACAAGATGCTAACACCCAAGTGTCGAGTTCCACATGGCTAAGCCAAACCTCTCCAATTCCAACCAATTTGATCAAAATATGATAAGGCCGACCCACTCTCAGATTGTGTAGAGGAAGAAGAAAAAGAAGTGTGCTTACACTTGCTAGATTAGCTTCATGGAAGGGATAGCATTCCCTCTCAGCAAATCTGAAGAGCAAAAGACATTTATTTCCGAACAAAGCAACACCACCTTTGCTATTACTTTATAAGCAAAGGGGCTGCCTGAATCTTTGCTCGTTAGTCCACTTTGTTACCAACTTCATAATAGATGTTTTGCCAATTGACAAGCTAGATAGAGACTAGGCCTAACAGTTTGGCATCAAGCCAAGCTTCAAACAAGGATCAACACAGATCCATTACAGCTGTTTGAGCATCAAACCATGCTCAAGCAAGGATCAGTTCGGCTTGTTTACAGCCCTATCTATAACTCCTAAATCAATGTAAGGACTTGAAATAAAATTATATTTTACACATAAGCATGATAGAGCCATCATTTTTCAATGAGTTCTGGCCCCTTTGTTTTTTATTTTTTTGGGGATGTATTAGACCTTGCCCATACTCCAAAATGAGTCTTTTCCATCCACGACCTTAATTGTGAGCTGCTTTTAATTCCATTTTTGTGGTTAATTTTATTTTACAAGCAACTAAATTAATATGATCCTTCCTATGCAGGCTCTCATGTTCTCAAAAAATTCAGTTGAGATCCATCACTCACACATTCCAATATTTTGTCAGATTTATCAACCAAAATAACATAAGCATCTTCCACTTACATGTAGTGTCACAACTGCATTTGGATTCTTCTCAACAGCATAAACTTTCAATCTACGCCCTGTTTCTTCAGCTGCCTACATATTATTTAAAAGGAGGTTTAAAAGATAATAAATCTTAAAATGAACAACATACAGTAACCAGAATCAGATTATTAGCTACTTTTGCAATAAAGACACAAGAATGGACCTGCAAGGATGCCCTTACAAGAGGCCCTCTCCCTGCTCCAACAACCATCAATACCTTCATAGAAATGGAAAAAGCGCTATTATTTCTCAAAAATATTTTAGCAAAATAAGAGAAGTGAGTTCAAATTCAAGCCTACATTATGCAACACCAAATAAATATTTTTCTGTTCTTGCCAACGAGATGCATTTCCCCAGCCCCCTCTAAGAGAAGTCCATTTCTCCTAGATTATGAAAATGTAAAGAAGTCCATTTCTCCTACATTATACAAATAAAGCTTTGACTCCTAGTAAAACCAATTTCAAAACTTCACTGTCTTCACATCCAAATGAAGCTTTCACTACTGGTAAAGAAAAATGAAGGTTTATTCTTTTCCATATGAAAGAGTGAGGAGACGGGGGGTGGAGGTTGTGGGAGTCAAATTTCTAAAATGCCCTTACAGTGGTTTTTGATGATGCATCCTCATCTGGAACTCGATCAAGCAGAGCTTTGTGTACTGCCCTTTGGTACTGCAAAAGTAAAGAAAGGGACGAACAAGTTAGTACTTGATGATGCAATAGAAGCATTAGCTTAATGAACAACAAAATGGTTAACAAAAACCCAGATTTGAACACAATGAACAGTCAGGATATGTTTGTTTACGACAATTTTCCAAGGACACTGAGATTCTCTAAGGATATGTTTGCTTGCACAGATTTTCCGAAGAAAATTTGATTTTACCAGGAAAACAAGATTTTCTATATTTGTTTGTACAGATTTTCCTAAGAATGTAGATTCTCAAGGCTAAAATTTTCAAGGAAAATAGTCAAATAATTTTCCCATCATAACCCATGGAGAAATCGCTTCCTCAGAAAATTTATGAAACAAACCATTACGGGCTTGAACAAATAAATCTGAAACACATTAATCAGATGCATACCTAACTTGACCCATTTATTAAACAAGTTGAAATAGCCAACAAAGCTTAAATGAGTTGACACAACCCGACTTATTTATTAAATGAATTGCCCTAACTCGACAAGATTAAAGATTACTGAACGCAATCCAATTACAAATTGAGTCACCCAATAGGGTCGTTACACATTAATAAATGATCAACCTAATCCGAGTAGACAACTGAGCTTAAATGGGCTAACCCATCTTAGCCAATTTATTAGAAGTTTGACCAACCCGACTCTCATTAAATGGATTAACTTGAACTGGGCCCAACCCAAGCCCACATGGAAAACCCCAAAAATTCAGTTTGACCAGGCTCAGCTTGGGCAAACTTTCGAGCTTAAATGCAGCCCAAATTAAAATTTGGGTTCAGCCAAGCCTAATACATGAAAGCCCGATTTGGCCCGAAAGGCCAAATTTGAGCAATGATTTATAAAAATAATTTTCTTTAATTGATATATAGTATGAATATGAATTTTATGTAACGCATATTTATATTTTAATAACATAATACAAAAGATTTCTATTTAAAGCCCATAAAGCCCACATATACATTGTGAGCTTGAAAATCAGGTCGGGCACAAATTTGAGTAATTCTGCTTGGCCCAGGCCCGAGCATGCCTAAAACCCAATCCAAGCAGTCATGTAGGTTGTTAGCAAATAAACATGGGAATTTTTTTTTTTTATTAGAAAGCAAATTCCTACTAAGCCCATTTTCAAGAAAATTTTCCCATTGGAATTCATTTCCTAGGAGACCAACATACATGCCCTAAAATTTTATTGCAAATAAGTTCCTACAAATCTGAATCTGCAAAGGCAATTACAAAAAAATAATAAGAAAATAAATAAATAAAATTAGGGGGCAATATACCCTAAAAAATGAACAAAGTTCCATTTTTTCCACATAGGAGGCCTCTTGTCAGGCAAATTAGGAGTGGCAAATTCCAGATTAAACCGTCAACTCTAAACTAAATACAAGGTTCAAATCAAGCATATTTACAAAATTCAATTGACCAGCATGACCTCATCCTAAAATCAATCCCCACTCATATTTCCCAAACTCCAATACTACTAATGTTTTGGCTCGATAATATTTTATCTTTTTGGTAAAACACACTTAAAAGTTCCCTCTGAAAAAGACAAATAAAGCTCCACCCCACCCCTCACCCCAAAAAAAAGACAAATCAATCAACAAAATAAGTTTCATTATCAGAATACTTGCACGTCAGAAAAAGTCAACAAGTTATTGAATCACTTTGACATTACAAAAACTAACCTGGCTATATTTTACTACATCTTTCTCAAATGTCTCGTAAGTTTGAGCTTCTAGATTATCCATTAGAGGCTGTTACAAAAGCAACATAAAAATGGAAAATCAATACATCAAACAAAAGGTATTTCGAGATCACAATGCTGAAATAAAAGATAAGTTTCACCTGCAAGGGAGCCTGTAGAAAGTCCCGGTATCCAAGCTGGCAGAAGAGCAACACATCATAATTAATTGAAAGAAATACCATTCAAGGAAAAAAAATCATAGATGGAAATGTTCCGTCCATTTCAAAAAGGTCTAAAGAACCACCACAAAAAGGATACCTCAAAACGTTCTTGCTCAGGAAGTGGATCCATTCTTTGATACAGATACCCAATATAGTCCAAATAGGATCTTAATGGATGTCTTGGAAGACCTATATTATAAAATAACGCATAAAAATTTCAATAGCATTCGTTGCTTGTTTGTGATGATACACAAGGATGTCCACCCAACAAATTAGTATCCTTCTAATGCATACTTCAGTATGTGCACATTACTATACTCCAAATTTGTTGAGGCAAGATCACCCAAAAATAATAAAACTAATAAAAAAATAAAATAGTAAAAAATATTAAACTAGATTTGACCGAGTATATATATTATTTTGAAAGGTCTTCTGAATGGAATTTGCTTAAAAATGTTTTGATCAATTAAATGTATTGGATGCTATGGCATTTTCAGATTAGAAGGTTTTACAATTGGAAATGGGTGATGCACTGTTCCCATTAAAAAAACTCCAAACATTAAAATTCAACACAAATACGTCAAATGAAAGGAAGCTGAACCAATTCCCAAACCTTAGCATCAGTCCAAGATGACAATGATTTCATGACCCACCCACTATTTCTTCGACCCAAACCTAATAATATCAACCATCACAAGACCACTAAGACATGCCAACAGCACCATATCAGCAACGAAACAAAGTAATGATTGGTCCCCTCCACCAATTGGTTTCTTCAAACTTAATGTGGATGGTAGCGAGAGTTAACGGGGACCTGCAGGAATTGGAGGCATCTAATGCAATGAGAAAGATTCCACCTCTCTTTTCTTTTCGAACACATTAGGTGTGATTCAAATGAGGTGGAGCTTTTATGAGAGACTAGAGCTTATGATTGAATTTCGGTCAGGGGAAGTTGATCACTGAAAGAAACTCAGCGATGGCATCATGTGGGCGGGAGTAACTAAGAGACCTGGAAACTAGTTCCTGTACCTAGGGAAATGCGGGCTTCATGTTTGGATTAGGAGGTTTCCTTTGAGCATGTTCTCAGGTCTGCGAATAGAGTGGCTGATTTCTTAGCCAAGCTTGGTGCGGATAGGGAGCACAAGAGTGTCTTCTTTTGATGTTTCCTTGTTTATGTATTCTGCATCTTTTGTCCATGCAAGATTTTGAGGTTTCACTGTATGTGATGGGATTCCTTAAATGGAATGTGAGAGCTTTTGTGGTTTTGAGGTTATGCTGGTAGTTTTGGGTATAAGCCGCTTATACCTTTTTGTACTCTTTATTTTATATTTATGAATTACTGTTACTGCTCCTAAAAAAAGCAATGGTCTACTTGTGCACTAAAGAGAATTTTGAAGTCCTGCAAGCCTAGTAGCGGTCCAATACCACAAGTGCAACTCAGACAAGCTGGTCCAGCTTTGGGCGAACCAGGCTCAATTAAATATATATGAGATTTTCTCAGGTCAGTTTCAGGCCCAACTCTAATTACAGGTTTATATTTTTCCACTTTTTAATACCCCATTTTATTGCCACTAAACCATTTTTGCAAATGTGAAACTACACTAGATCTTCAGAAGTATGAAGAATATAAATCCTAGACTTATACTATGATATCAATTTATACACTATATATTAGGTTCTTTAACATTTCTTGGGGTCAGGTAGAGGCATGGATTTTAAGCAGGCTCAATTAAATATGTATGAGATTTTCTCAGGTCAGTTTCAGGCACAACTCTAATTATAGGTTTATATTTTTCCCCTTTTTAATACCCCATTTATTGCCACTAGACCATTTTTGCAAATGTGAAACCACACTAGATCTTCATAAGTATGAAGAACATAAATTCTAGAGTTATACTATGATATCACTATATAACAGTACATATTAGGTTTATCTTTCAAAAATAAAACTATACATTAGGTTTTTTAAACATTTCATGGGGTCAGGCAGAGGCATGGATATTAAGCAGAGATGGCCTTCCTGCTTAAGACCAAGTGTGCCACCCTATATTAAATCAAGCTTACAATTTTGATAACGAAATTCACTTCAAAGACAGATTCAGCCTGCACCCAGATCTTTTCAGCTTATTCATCCAGTGGCCCGCTCAGTGTCCAAGTTTAGCGTGTCAACCAGATAAAATAGAATGTATAAAGGTATAAACTTCCTAAATTCAATTGACCAAGGTCTCCTAATCAAGAACTAGATGTGGCCCTTTAGTAGGGCATGAGAGATTTAAAATGGATCATGGTCACAAAACCCCCAGACTTAATTTTATCATTCAGATGAATGTATGAGAAAAAAAACAGGATTTTAGTGAGAAACACATTTAGCATATTATTTTAAAAAATTATCTTTATTTTTTTTATAAGGGGTTATCTTTATATCAAATAAAGGCATTAGGGTGCAGATAAGATTTCAGTTGCGTGGTAGATGATAGAAACTGAATGAGATTACAAAGACAAGTGGGTGCATCTATCATATTGACTAAATGATAGAACCGTCGAATCTCAAAATGCCTCAACTCCAATAAACAGGAAGAAATAATTAAATATGTGCTACACATGGAAATCATCCAACAATACTGTCAATTTAGAGAAAGTTAATGCAAGAGTCCAAGACCTTCAAAAGTATACCTTCAACATGGTTATCATCATTGTTAGATGCAGGAGGAATATTGTGCACCAATTTCCCAGACATTACTATCTGAAACAGAAAATTGATAGAATATATTACCATCTTATCAACATGGTTGCGCTTGGCAACAAGGCCCAAGATAACAAACATAGATTTGACAGTCCTGAAAACCTAAAACTTCAGACTACTTGCTAGTTATAAACCTCAACCCAACAGGAGCAGTTTTTAATGATGCAGTCCTAATTCTATGGTAAAAGCATGTTGGCTAATAATTAGAAAACACAAACATGTGCATAAGACACAACAGACTGCACATGCAGGCTAAATTTCATTTGCAGTTGGTAATATGTTTTCCATTTCAACAAATAGCTTCAGCAAAAATTTAAATAAATATCATAAATTATCGACAAAATTAGTTTACTGGTAGTTCTGAATAATACGACAAGCAAGAATGAATAAGCAGAAATTAGTTATGCTTTCATTCAGCCTACCTGTACAGAGTGACTAAAAAACCCCATCATTAGTTTCTGATGTCGCCTTGACAGGCAAGGGTATCCACGTGCATTTGTTAGAAATGACTGCCAGATCAACATAAGCCCATCAAAACACTAAATGCAGCTCAATCGATCAAAAAAAAAAAATTAACCAAAAAAAAAAAAACATTCCACTCTAACCACAGGCAGTATTTCCAGACTTCATGTGTAAAGTGGCCAACATAAAATTATGCAAACCTTAGGAAGTATTTACATTAGTATGAATGATAGCTGCTTTAACAGGCTCCCCAAACCAGCGCCCAAGTGAGTTTGCAGAAGGTAATGAACTCCTGATGAACAAGCAATTAAACTCAGCATCCATAGTGGTCCAAAATCACGTCTATTCATGCAAATGTCTCCACCAAAACAACAATGGGAATATATATAAATATAATAAATAGAAATCGCATTGTTTTGAGCCTAATCAACTCACAATATGTCTAGGGCCACTGATAGCTGACTGTGATGGTCACAGAGAGAACGAAATGAATTCCACCATTCCCAAGTATCAAGCATAGGACCTTCACCCTGCATATGAAGCGAATGAGTTTTCATAAGTGCAGTACCAACTATTTTGAACATGATAAATTTTACCATACTTGTGGACTTCTAGCACTACATAAAATAGTAATGGTTGAATATTAAGAATAAGAAAACTCAGTCCAAATCCTCAAGGGAGTATTTGCCATTCTCCTTCATTTACAACTGACAGTGAGGAGTAGGCCCCATTCACTCTCTAATCTTCCACTAAACCCATTTGTAATTATTGTTGTTCTTGGGCATGTAAGTGGGTGAGTGGGTCATTGGTGGGGAACCAAAAGTTTCAACAGAGAAAATTTTCCTCTGCATGTGAAACAACAAAAGGAATTCTGTACTGACAAGTGCTTCCATGATCTAGAGTAGGAAAACATAGCAAACAGAAATGTATCCAATATAAGACGCATGCGCAATCTCTGGAAGGAATGTAATAGCAGGATATTTGAAGGGAAAGATAAGTCCACAAACAGAACCTTCTAAACTCGCCAAGATGTGTATAATTAGTTATGTCAATGATAGGAAGGGATTCAATGGATCGAGTACAAATATATAGAGGAGTTGGAGCTTAGTGCTAAGAGGACAGAAAGAGAAAGGTGGAATCCATTGATTGATGGAAGAAAGCTCCACCAGCCTTCCTAGACTTCAACACTGATGGTGAAATTTGGAGGGATCTTGGAGGATAAGTCCAGCAAGGTGCAAGTCAGGTCCAGTAGGGATTTGGAGGTATCATGCAGGATTTAGACGAAAAAAGTAAGTCAGGTCCAGTAGGGATTTGGAGGTATCATGCAGGATTTAGACGAAAAGAGTACGTCAGGTCCAGTAGGGATTTGGAGTATCATGCAGGATTTAGACGAAAATATGCAAGCCTGTTTTGTTGTCCAAGTGGGAAGGATGGATTCTAATGAGGTGAAATTTCTTTTAATGAATAAGCATTGAAGATTTTCAAAAATTCATTCCACGGTAAACTTATAAAGCCAGAGGAAGATTTGGCCATTGCTTTGTTATAGGTGAAGGAAAGGAAAAGAAAAAACCATGGAAGTTGTGTCTTGTCTCTAAGGTGAACAACGAGCTAAAGAGAGAACAAAAGATGAACAAGGATCCTTTTTGTTCATGTTAGAAGACAAAAAGTGGAACCTGAAGGAATAGCTGGCATTTAGAGTTTAAAGTGTATTGAAGCTTCCTTGGGCTGTAAATCTCATTTGTGTAAAGTTTCAGTGGTTGTAGTATTCAATTCTATGCCTAGATATACTTCTAAATTCATCTTCTTAATAAATGGAAGTCCTGTGTCCTTTCAGAAAACATTTTACCATTGCGCTTGTGGCTAGAGGCAATGGCCATTTAGAAAATTCTGGATATTCCATCTTTCTTGGAAAAACCATAGATAAAATATTGTTGAAACACGACTCTTTAAAGTTTTAAACGTGTAAGGTATGCTCGGCGCTATTGTTCTATTGAATCCAGTCAATCTAAGAACAATGTGAATAAAATCATCTAAAGATAGGGAAATCCTCACAGTGATGGGAAGGTATCACTCACCAAATGGTCACACTTCTCATTGATGGTGCCATCCTCCGCATGCTCAGCCTTCTCCAATGGCATCCTAAGCCACAACTTTGCATCAAATAAACCATGAGAATAGAATGAAAAAGCAAGCAAAGAGTAAAATACAGCTTACAAGCATGCACATTCCTAGAACAAGTTCACAAAAGTACCTGCATGCTGTTTAGACTTTGCAGAATTTGATTCACACATCTTGCATAATTACCACAGGAGTCTCCTCGGGGAGAAGGAAGAAGACATGCCTATAAAGCACATAACAAAAGAAAACCATATTTGGATTCAAAGAAACCCTGGGAAAAGATATATGAAGCCTTAAATAACAAAAGACAAGTAGTAGTATTTTTAAGCATTAAAATCATATAAGAGTGTTATACAACTCCGCACAAATTAGAAAAAAAGGTAAAAACACACATGAACAGTGTATCAAGGATAGAACGCATGCAAGCAAATGCCCTCACAACTACTTGCACAATAAAAAACAACAGAATCTCTAAAAGTAACAGGAATAGGGTATCATGAACGTCAAACCTCTGTAAAACCACACATTCCTTTCCAACACACCTCTAATAAGGTAATTGGCACTAACGTAATGCTAGGAGTATGGACCCCAACATTATGCATTTATTTTTGGCCTATTTGAACAAAATAAGAATATGGGAGAACTAGGGGAGAATAAAAAAATTTAGTGAGTTGATTTTGTTTCCTATTATGTTGATTCATCATTCCAGATCTCCTCTACTCTAATTTCTAGATTATGCTACTTGCCATGGTCTATGCAGAATGCAGTGATATTGTAAGAAAATTTATGGTTACAAATTGCAACAGGGAGCCAGAAGTCCATATTAATATTTTTATGATTCTTTATGACATAAGAATATGAGAGCACTAGAACAAGAATTTCTCTTAGTTTCTTCATCCTTATTGTCAGTTTCCTTTTTCTTGAGAATTATTATTGTTAGTTTCCTTTATGTTGATTCATCATTCTAGATCTACTTTATTCAAATTTATAAATTATGCGACTTGACTTGGTTATATAGAATTTAGAGATATTGCAAACAGTATTTGGGCAATACATGCGTCAGAACAAAGTTCATGCAATCAGCCGATTGCGACAACTTTAGCCACAATATGACACTGCTATTTCATGTCAAATTTGACCGTTGTTGTTAGAATCTTACAATTCACGCAATATGATGAGAATGATTCATATTTATTAACAAATCTTACGATTCCTATAAATAATATAATTACAAAGTTATTCTGAATGTAAAGCATGAAACCTTTTCTTTGGATCATTTTTTAGGCTGGAATTATTGGCCATTTAGGACCTTTGGATTTTTAGGGACTTTTTAGGTCATTATTAACTTTTCACAGTATACTTGGATTAGATACTAGTCTTATTCTTTTGGAAGTTGAAACATTAAAATTTGAGCTCAAATGAACTAATTATATAATATTTATTTATATTAAAAGATACTTGGAAAATGATCACATTATTACCTTTTAGATATCTTTTACATTTTTTATGATCATGGATATCTTTTACATTACATCATATATTAAATATTTTAAAAGGAACACACTTATGATTCTTATGGTTCTTTTTTTGAAAGATTTATGAATCTTATTATTCTACGATTTACGATACACGATTTGCATTTCAACATATATAATGATTTTATGCTACGATTCAATTTTCAAAACAATCGAATTTGACCACAAAGATAACTACTTTTTCTCTAATTTATAGGTACAAAAGTATTTGACCAACCTATTTCTCCTAGTTCCCCATCATAGAAGTTTCTATCAGTATACCTGGGGATGTAAATGGAATCCAAAATTCAAAAAAAAAAAAAAAAAAAACCCAAATATGTATTTGGGAGCAAATTTCAAATTCATTCAAGTTTTTGGATCCAAATCCACAATTTAAAGTGGTCTTAAGTTTGCAACCAATAACCCGTTATTCCAAACTACATAGGTTTAAACAGTATAAAGTAAAGGGGTGTGCATACATACATGTAGCATAATTAATATAGTGAAATAAACTCAGAGAACCCAAATCCAAATCTGAATCCAAATCAATTCAAATGAATATGCAAATTCAGATGTAGGTACAATCTAGTTGCAAATGTGGTTTTGGATCCTACATCCAAGATCCATGTTGGATTTAGATTGAGATTCGACAAATAGGAGGTGTATATGTGTGTGTGTGTGTATGAATTTACTCAGATCCAAACCATTGTATCCCTAAACCTACCATGTATGTTTTCCATCAAAGGTTCTCATCCAATACAAACATAGGTACAATCTAGTTGCAAATGTGGTTTTGGATCCTACATCCAAGATCCATGTTGGATTTAGATTGAGATTCGACAAATAGGAGGTGTATATGTGTGTGTGTGTATGAATTTACTCAGATCCAAACCATTGTATCCCTAAACCTACCATGTATGTTTTCCATCAAAGGTTCTCATCCAATACAAACATAGACCGTGTCCAAAAAGATACAAAAACTATGATTCCTAACTCAAATAACAATAGTAGTAACAAATGAACAAGAGGAAAAACAACAGCGACCTCAACAACAAGGACAATTGCAATAACAAAAATCACGAAGTAAAAAAATCAATCACTTTATTCTTGCATCATTTAATTGGTGTCACCAAAAGTTTATAAAAGCATTTCATTCTTCCAAGTTTCAATAGAAGGTCGAGTGCCATTCATTTCAAGAAATTACAAGAAAAGCTATTTCAAATTCTGAATGCAAAATTAGAGATAATATTAAGCATTAACAGACCTGTAAGGACAGATGTGAAGCCCATGCAATTTCTTGCTTCAAAGCTATTTCTGAATCCAGCCTCAGGATTTCATCTTCTGAATCCAAGTCAATCCAGGAACTAATTTTACCTGAGCAAATTGAAGGAAAAAAAAAAAAATTTGGCAACTAGAAGAAAAACTGGATAAAAACAAAAACAAATCCTTATTATCAGAGTTGACAACATGTATAAAGCTAACGCTCCCAAATTCTTCACAAATGTAAAAACAAATAAAAAACAGCCAAAAATGACACACCAAAACAGATGAAAAATCATCAAGCTTCCATAGAAACACTGAAAGCTATTTGGCAAGACCTTCAAGGTCTGAAAAAATGCAACTTATTATGCCTTACATGAATGTCAAGAGAAAACTTATGGAAAGGAAAATTAAAAAAAACGTATAGAAATTCTAAAGAGATGGTTAGTTTCATGGTACTAGTTTTAACAAGAGCTATAGCACAGTTGGTAAGTGTTCATTATTACAACCATAAAGATTCAAGTTCAAGCCATGTGGTAGCCTGGCCATCGAAAATAACTCGTCAAATCCAATTATGAGTACAAACCCAGAAAGATGGAAACAACAAGCATTTAAAATGTCACAATGACAAGTACAGTGATAGTATGAGCATTATATGAGAAAGGCAAGATATAATGCATCCTTTGGGTAAAGGAACACAATGGTTTTATACATATATGCAGGTGAACACTCAAAAAACCATATAGGCATCTGCACAGCTTCATGTTACACAACACGTAATACACTACTAAATTGGTTTAACACTTCGTAAAGTTTTAATTTTAGACATGATACAGCCTCGCTTTAATACTAATCCTTATCATCATACCCATAGTATTATGGATCCACCAAATAAAAGTGTTTGTGAATGGAAGTAAATACCAACAACATGACTGCCCCACTGAGAGGGGCTTAGAACTAGGTCTGACCCAGCAAATGGAAGAACAAAAGAACCGCTAGAATCACTGTTCACCAAGCTAGGCCTATAGCTGGGGTCAATCTGCATCATCAAGAATTGGAAGTCAAAAGGAATAATAAAAGAAGTTGAGCAGAGTTAAAACAACTAGATAACATTTTTGCCTATACATAACTATGTGACAAGAAAACTCACAGCAGGCTTATAAAATTAATATAAAATGAATATACATGGATGAGTGCGTTTTGGTGGACAGAGTCATCAAAATGAGAAATGAAACTATGAACTGTGAGTATGAGATTAAAGTCTACCATTAAAACACAGTGGCTACTCAACAACATTTACATGAGATCGTATCTGCTTCTCTTTTGAAATAGCGACAAGAGTATTCTACTTGTGTTGAAAAGGTTAAAAAAAAAAAAGACACACACAGACACAATGTATGACCGTATACCAGCAGATGTCACCAGGCTGCACATGTATGGTGTTGGCAACTTAACATGAGACCAAACAATAACCACTGGTTAAAAAGGTGCTTGTCACATTTCATTTTTGCATGTGAACTTACATGTTGGTGTTCGCCATTAGGGAGAAACCAATACAGTTGGTTACTCATAAAAAGGCTAGCACCACTGTATTATAGGTGAGCTTACTGACCAATCACACAAAGAACAGCATCAAAACTGTTAAATGGGACTGGCTAATTGGCCACCAAATGAAGGAATGTCATACTTCTTTCACCATCTTCAGCTAAGATAATTGTCAAATTAAATATTGAGTGATGGAATCTTAGAGAAATGGAACTCCATTTCCATTTCACTAGCAATAGCCTAGATACCAACTCTGCATTATTATAGGTGAGCTTACTGACCAATCACACAAAGAACAGCATCAAAACTGTTAAATGGGACTGGCTAATTGGCCACCAAATGAAGGAATGTCATACTTCTTTCACCATCTTCAGCTAAGATAATTGTCAAATTAAATATTGAGTGATGGAATCTTAGAGAAATGGAACTCCATTTCCATTTCACTAGCAATAGCCTAGATACCAACTCTGCATTATTATAGGTGAGCTTACTGACCAATCACACAAAGAACAGCATCGAGACTGTTAAATGTGACTGGCTAATTGGCCACCAAATGGAGGAATGCGACACTTCTTTCACCATCTTCAGCTAAGGTAATTGTCAAATTAAATATTGAGTGATGGAACCGTAGAAAAATGGAACTCCGTTTCCATTTCACTAGCAATAGCCTAGATACCAACTCTGCATTATTATAGGTGAGCTTACTGACCAATCACACAAAGAACAGCATCAAGACTGTTAAATGTGACTGGCTAATTGGCCAACAAATGAAGGAATGCGATACTTCTTTCACCATCTTCAGCTAAGGTAATTGTCAAATTAAATATTGAGTGATGGAATCTTAGAGAAATGGAACTCCATTTCCATTTCACTAGCAATAGCCTAGATACCAACTCTGCATTATTATAGGTGAGCTTACTGACCATTCACACAGACAAAAATACAGCCGTAAAGGCCATTGTGCGATTGGCTAATTGGCCACCATAGGATATCAGTATTTCTGCATGGTTATATTCTCATTTCTATTTCAATTCACAGATTCTAACACTGACCTAACAATAAGAATTCTAAAGAATCAACGCTACAGGAGTGCAAGAATGCAAGTTTCATTTAAAAACTAAAAAATAAATAAAGAAAGGATGCATTTGCAGATAGAGAGAAAATGAAGAAAGATACGTAGTATAGATTGTACTAACCAGAGGAGACAAGATAAAATCAAAGCCGCCTTCCGAAAGATTGAAAGCTAGAACCTGAGGCATGTCATCGCTGAATTCAGTCTCTACTCCACAGTACCTAGAGTCACTCTTGTCCCCAGATCTTTGTCCGAGCGGCATCTTCCAATGCCCAAAATAGATAACTGAGAAAAAAGCTTACAAATTCTTCTTTGCAGGACACTCGGAACCCTTAGTGATGAGAAATTGAACAATGGAGAGATCAAGCAGAAAATGATTCAAATTAAAAAAGAAACTGAAATCTTTGTCTTTGACGCTTAGAACGGAGAAAGAAAACGCTTCTCAGTGAAGAAAGATTACATACAAGGTCGAAACCTTTGGAAGAAATGACAGAGGCTTCAAACAGAGAGACGTCTTCGAGCCTTTGGGAATTTCAGAGAGAGAGAGAGAGAGAATGAGAAACACTGATAGGGTATAGGATTTAAGAAGAATGGAGGATAAAGATTTGGAAAGCAGGCCTGGAGCAGTGAAGAAGGGGTTTAGCAGGGTTCTGTACTTGTATCAAGACAGATACGACTTTCGCACGTGTGTCATTTTAGGGTTTCTTTGAGAAACGGATTATGACGCGCGTGTATGAGATGATGTGTGGGCCCCAGTAGGCTGAAGTGTGGCCAGTGGCCTACAGTACACCACCCATAAGATTGAGACAGCTTACTGGTTCATCAAAGTGGACTGATATCTTTCGCAATCAGCATATTTAAACTTATGGGTCCATGGACACTGTGGGGCCCCCTCTTTCATAAAGAAAATAATTTTATATGGACTTTTCGTCAATATTAAAAATATTGTTGTATACTTTCATTTGAAGCCAAATTTATACTTTTGCGAGTGAAATAGTATATTTTTTTTATTAATTGCATATTATTTGAGTCTTGCTACTCTTCTTCTCTCGTCTTTTTTCAGCTCTCACTATATCTCCTCTGATCTATCTCTCACTTTGTCTTTCCCCTTCCGACTCGCTATCATCCGTTGTGTCGTTTTCTTCCTCTTTGTTATAGTGATAAATATGGCTCCTTTGGTCTCCTCTTAAATCGATCATTCAATCGATTAAGATATTAAAAAATAGATCTAAAAAATTAGAAAAGGACAGAGAGACTACTAATTACAGTAGAACTTCCATCATTTTTGTCATTTCTCTTCCATCATTTTTTTTAATGTTTTGATGAACTACGTATCATATTAATCAAGGCCGATCCTGACTATAGACAGAGTACATTGCCGCTTAAGACTCCAAAAAAAAAAAAGTCCAAAAAAGTAGAAAATAAAAGAGGAATATTAGTTGCAGTAGGGCCTCATCTTAAGAGTTTACCTAGAGATTTTGAGATTTCAGAGCATCTTAGGACCCGCACTGTCAATCTTTTTATGGAGTCATGATGCTAAAAGGTCTACTATAATTCATATATTTGCTCTGAATAAGTTGTTGGTCAATCTTCGAGGAGCCCATAAAGACACTCGGAATTTCTATCCTAATACACCCCATTCCAAAATTTTGATGGAAATGACATTTTTGCCCTTTCACTGAAGCCACTTCTGAAGGAACTGTTCCTTCGGACTAAGGTTCAACCGAATAAGGGAAAAAAATGGGTGGGCCCACCGTTGATCGAAACTCAAGGTCTTCTTTAGCCGTAGGTAGGTGGGCCAGGGGCGATCATGGTGGTCTCGATCCTAGGGTGAGAAGTGTAGGATCCACCTGGATCTAACAAAAAAATCCAAAAAATGGATTTTCGAACTTCCCAAACAGTAACCGAAGAAACTGGCCATAGGAGGGTCCCACCATACCCAGATCAGAGATCTGATGGTATAGATGGATAAACCATCAAAAAAATGGAATGGGTATGGTGGGTCCCGCCGGTATAAACTTTCTCCATCACCTGATCTAAGGCCGAGAACAAGATCTGGCGGCACCAGATCTGTACCATCATATCTCTGATCTGGGTATGGTGGGACCCTCCTATGGCCAGTTTCTTCGGCTGCTGTTTGGGAAAGTCCGAAAATCCATTTTTTGGGGTTCTTTGTTAGATCCAGGTGGATCCTACACTTCTGACCCTAGGATCGACACCACCGTGATCGCCCCTGTCCCACCTATCTATGGATAAGGAAGACCTTGGATTTCGATCAACAGTGGGGCCCACCCATTTTTTCCCTTATTCGGTTGAACCTTTGTCCGAAGGAATAGTTCCTTCGGCAGTGGCTTCAGTGGAAGGGCAAAATAGTCATTTCTTTTAGAATTGGGTGTATTGGGACATAAATTCCAAGTGTCTTTATGGGCTCCCCAATCTTGGACCTTCTCAAATTGCTTTTGGGAAATGAAATAAGCTGCACATGAAAAAGCTGATCTCGCACAAGTTGTGGGCTTTTCGACTCAATGTGATGTGCATGGTTTGTGTTCTTGCTGGGTGTTTGATCCGTCTGCAATCTTCTTTCTCTTGAGCCTGTCATTTTTTCTGTTAGCTGGTCTGTTCGGCCCGTTTTGTTGGTTATGTTGTGTTGGCTTGGCCCGGGTTGTGGGCTTCTCTTTACTTGGCCCGGATTGTGGGCCCGGGTTGTGGGCCTTAGCTTCTCTATACAATAAAGAAGCTTCGTTATCATACAAATATATAAGATGATCAAATTGTTGGTCATACAAGTGATTGAATTTGTTAGCCATTCAAGCTCGTGTGTCTCAGCCTCTTAGGTATTATGCCATGATTGCCATCATTTGTTCATCTTGCTTGTTTTTTTTTTCACGGTTTTGGATTTAAAAAGAGTTCTTTCGAATGCATTGTTAAAATATAATGGTTAATATCAGTGCCGGTTATGAGATGTCCATAAATTTCAGAGGCCCTAGGCAAACCTTAAATGGGATTCTACTGTAATTAATATCCCTCTTTTATTTTCTAATTTTTTAGACTTATTTTTTTGGAGCTTTAGGTAGTGACCTACTCTGCCTATAGCTAGGGCCGACTCGGGTTAATACGATACTTAGGTCATCAAAACATTGAAAAAAAAAAATTATGGAAGAGAAAGATAAGTATAAATAACAATATATATGATCACTATAATCTCTTATTTTTTTTTGAGGTAACTATATTTTATTAAGATAAAGAGAAAAAGAGTATAAATTATAGAAGAAAACAACCAAAGTATACAAATTCCAATTGGAAACTATTTTCATTCAAAACGAAACTCCCAATAACCCACACTAAAAGGGACTAACTCTTTATTCGTACCTCCTTTTCTCAAATTTTAAAAAATAGCCTCAACACACTCCTTTCTTAAAATTTTGACTCCTTCTTCCCCCTCAAAATTAAATAGTCCCAATTAGATAATTTAATCGTTCGCCTTCCAACGTCCAATTAGATCATTTAATAGTTCGCCTTCCAACATCAGCCCATGTCTTTTATTACGATCGGATACCGCGATTTCTTCTGGCTTGTGCACTATCCGATTAGCCAATTTGAATTATAGATTCTGAAGATTCACTATCCGATCAACCAATTTGAATTATAGAATTCAAATTCTGAAGATTCACTATCCTATCAACCAATTTGAATTATAGATTATGAAGATTCACTATCCGATCAACCAATTTGAATTATAGATTCTGAAGATTCAAATATCTCACTTAATCTTGTCCGAACCGAGGAAACAAAGCCCTCTCTTTCTCCTCGTTAGATCTCATCTATCTTTCTTTCTTAATAATATGGGAAATGGAAAAAAAAATGGGGTGAATTGGTTGAAAATGTAGACCGGCTTTCTCTTTGTTGGAAAAGTGAAATTATTTTATTTTAAAATGAGTTTTTTCGTCAATGAAATTCATGAATTTACACTCCAAATAAGATAAGTTTGTATCTTTAGGATGAGTTCTACTTTCATATAATCATATCTTATCTCTTCCTTATCAAAAGTTCAAAATTAATTTAAGACTTTCACAAAGGATTGGAAAAAAATTAATGGAAATAAAAGATAATGATGGAAAAAAAAAAAAGCCAATATACAGCACAATTCTTTTGTAGTAATTGGAACACATTTTCCTCTTCTTGGGGACTGTAGTACAGGCATAGTGCTGGAAGTCTGGAACTGCTTTTTTGCTCTTTGCCCTTTCCAATGTACAGCCAAAACGGGTCTAACTCAAAAAACATTTTTTTATAAAAAAAAACTTTATTAACATCTTGTCGAGTAAGTTCGTATGAAAGTTTCACCTCCATTCAATTATTCTATTTATTTATTTTTTATTTTAAAATTTAAAAAATCATTAATCTTATACTCAACAAAATTTGAAGGCCAAATTATATACTTAAACTATCAATTGACAGTAAAACTTTATATTCATATCAATGTAATTACACTTATCAAATCAATTTAGTTTCATAGAACTCATCGACCATTTATTCGTATCAAAATTTCGACTCATAGACTTAATATTCCATTGACAAAAATATGGTCATACTAAGGTTTCCATTTCACGTAATCCTTGTGCAGAGATGGCCTTCTATTCAGAAGTTTAATTTTCAGTTTCATTCACACTTGCCTGTGTCATATATATATTTTCTTTGTAGCCTGTCTTGTAAATTTGAGGGATAATAGATACCTGCTGTTCAGAAAGTGGCATTCTTTACCACAAGTGGGCTAGCCCACAATTTCATTGTTGTGGAATAATTGAATTCCTCGCATGTTTGGCCATTTCCAATGGAATAGAAGATGGTTTAATGCGATCTAAGTATGAAGAAATATTTCTGACACCTACAAGTAGCATCAAAATTTTCTATTATGAGTGGAGTCATAGTTTTTCAAAGGTCTCACTTGCCGGTTGTTGCAGTTGTTACAAAAACAAGCAAAGTAGTTGTAATGACAGTAGGACAGTCAAGAACCCACTTCACGAAAGGAGAGTTTTAAGTTCGATTTTCAATCCACTCCAAAGGGCCACTCCTAATAGAGTTACCCAGTATGTATGGATAGGGAGGGTTGCACGTACCTTGAAGATTAGTCAGGTGCTCTAAGACGCCTGGACACCTTGATCATAAAAAAAAAACAATTTCTGATAGAAAAGGCTTTTATCACAGAAACATGATTCAAACTTTTTGTGGAGAAACCGCTTTGCTAAGGACACATAAAAAATTTGCAGAACATGGACAAAGATACAATTTTAAGCACTTTTCAAAGAAAATGCTCCATTGGTGACACATGAAAATGAGGCCTAAATACGAGCATAGAGCCACAGAGGCACGATTTGTCATCAAGTTGAACATTTGATGGTCTCCTGTAAAACTTCAATTTCAACTTGGCCATGACCTTCACTGACTATGTGTGCAACCATTTCTCCTTTCTATGATGTTGACCATTTAATTTACGTCCATAGCCACAGTTGCCCAGGCAAGAAGCATGGCATACCCATCTGTGGTACGATTAGCCATGATGCCCCCCATAAACCAGAGAGAGAGAGAGAGAGAGAGGAGAGAAGAGAGGAGAGAACTGCAGTACAACTAGTTACCAAATTGCAACCTTACATCCATATCCTACCAAGCTGGATTTATGGTTGGGATTGATCCAACGATTGTTTTGATAATAAGGGGCATGAATTTGAACTTCAATTGAAACCATTGTAGCTCTACAGCAACAATGGCAGCAACGGCATGAAAACAATCTATAGGGTGAAAAGGCCCATGTTATAAGGCAGCTTGGGCCAACATTGAAGGCCATGCTTGTATTAGGACCTTCAAATGAAATACCAGCTATGTTATGAAAATAAAAGGAATCACAACAGATCTGCTTGGGATAGGTAAAAGTAATTTACGCCAGATTTTCCACCTAACATCAAGATGAAAACCAACTAAACCACCATTAACAACTTTAAAACTAAATATTTTACCTACAACCATGTTGATCATATGTTTTTAATTGTAGATTCAAGATCAGCTTCACAAATGGATCAGAGAGAATGCTGAGAGAAGCCATAAAATCCACACACACATTTCTAGATGAAACAAAGACACTCAAAATCCAAGGTAGGAACATTCATAAGTCACAATAATGCAAGTGGTCTTCCTTCTAGGTACTTATTTTATACCTTTGGAGCGTTCCCATTTCTATCATAGTCAGTTGCAAGGACTTGTCCATACTCACCCTTGGGATCCTCCTCTTCCAAGTAGTCATCTCTGGCATTGTGTGTAAGCATTTGGCAGACCAACCAGAAGAGGGCAGCATCAAGGGCCAGAAAGGCTGCACCGCCGAAGAGGCCAGTCTTTGCAGTGGGGCATACTGTTTGGAGGTTGTGGTGAACATTTCGGGCACGGTGAAGGCCTTCAGTGATTGTAGCCCACATCATCATTCCCCCCGCCAGTAAAGAACAACCACTAATTACAACATTTGTGAACAAAATGTGTGATGAGAAGTGAGCATCAATGTAAGGTCCTATATTATAGACATATAATGCAAACATAGAAACATAAATACATGAGTGCATATGCATAATTAAAAATTAGATATGAATACAATCAGAGTTCATGTAAATGATGAACATATGTACATAAATTAGCAGCACGGAATATGGGGATCATGTTAAACTCATGTATATATCATACATCTAGGAATTCTAAGATGGGACACTAACATTCCTTGAAGCCTCAAGCACTTATAAGGCATTAAAGTGCCAACTTCTTTTGAGGCATGTTAAAATAGGTCCCACCATGTAGAGATGCAGCATTATACATGTAAAGACATCAATACGTGAGCACACATAGAAACAAGGAGAACATAGCTTCTCATATACAGGAAATCTTTCATTTTTCCTTTCGAGTAGTTGACAACTTGAACCTGCAAATATACAGGAAATCTCATTTCCAAAATAAAGTTCCCATTTCAATGTACTTTTTCCTAAGCTCTTGCTGTCATAAACATCATTCTCATAAACAAAACATGCTTTAAGTCACAATTTTAAAGTAACCATTTAGAGAATGAGGTCAATCATGAATCCTGGAATGAATATAAATGGACAGATCATATGCAAATGAACAGGCTGACAAGAAAGTATGATTTTACAATTATAAGGCGGTATTTGGAAGTGGGAAACCATATGCCTCAAGGCTAAGAGGCTGCTTTCTCCTACTTTTTGCTATTTCAGTGGAGTGATAAATGCTTCAGTAATTATGCTTGGTATTCACACCTCATTCAAAAATTCAGATTCAAATATTCAATCTCTTCACATTGTAGTCAAAACAGAAACATAGATTTGGGAAGAAAAGGAATTGGAAATGGAATCAGTACAAACTCAGATATAATAAAAGAACTTACACAGAAATAGGAGAGTACAAATGGGATAAGGGTACTTACATTGCAATAGTGAAGAACACAATCAAGGTCGTGCTACGGAACAAGGCTCCAGTAGGAACAGATTTTCCATTGTAAGGGAAAAACACAGAATACCAGCCAATAATGACAGAAACCAAGAGAGCTACAATAGATAAGCTCCCCAATGCCACAGTGGGATCACTTGGATATTTACAAATTACAACATCTTTCCCTGGAATTGCAGTTCCAGATGCAGGCTGCCAAGTAACCAGAAGTTCATTAAGTAAAATTTCTCAACCACAAACTTCAGGGCAAATAAGAAGCTAGAATCTTAGGATGAACCAGAATGCACTGAAAGCTGGGCAACCCTCCATACACATCATTCATGAAGAGTCAAAAATGAGTCATGGTGGGTCTCATCCACAGCCTAGATTCACTTTTTGAAAGTAACATGGGTTATAGCTATTGCTTCAAATTCAATTTTGTCAAAGCATGTTATTCTAAGATTTTTGTGTCCTGCAACTACATAATCATATATTTGTTTGACATATAATGCAGAGAGAGAGAGAGAGGGAGAATCATCTTATAATTTCACAAGGAATATATAAGGATTTTATATACATTAAATGCAGTTTTTAAAAGGTTAAACTTCACAAGTTCATGTGCATTCCCAAGCCCGATAGGCCATATGCATCCATTGCGCTGCCAGTACACACATTGTTAAGATCTTTATCAGCCTCCTGTCGGCTTTAAAATATATCTTAGTTCTTATCCACTCCTTATGCATGCCATGTTCCCATGAGAGAGTCAGGTTATAGCACTCACTTAGAGAGATTCAATAAGTATGAGCACAACCTTAATTAGACATGACGGAATATCAACTAATAAAGGCAACATTTCTTGAACTCTAGTTTTCTTATTACCAATTGATTGAGAACTGTTACCTTCTTATTTTCAGCAATTACTCCAAAGATGAAGGCGAGCAAGCCAAATACTGCAACAGCAAGAGCAATGTGTACAGTCTGCTTAGAAGCCATCACTCACCACAATCCAAAGCAGAGCCCTCTGCAACCACAAACAACACACATCAAGGAAGTTTCAACCATATAATCATCAAGGACATAAACCTATTGAACATTTTACCTTCAGTTTCAGTTTCACATCAACACTCCACATTTTTATCACATACAATGTCAGCAATTACACAGGACATGAAAAATTTTCTACAGTTGCTTCTACTGTCTACATCTTTTGGGCTGTTTCCACATGTCCTCAGGTTGAGGTGGGATGAAATTACTGAAAACAAAGGAGATTCTTTTTTTTTTTTGATTCGTAACACAAGGTAATTCTACAAGGGAATCATATTTTTCATGGAGGTGAATGATCTACCAGACAGCCGAAACACAATAGTAAGGTAAATTCCTGTAAAATAATTTTGGAAACATCAAATCCATGAGCACATATAAATTTTAAATGGGAAGAATCAACCAAAATGACAGTCAAACTCAGATTAAATGATTACAGTTCCATACAAAGATACTAAAGGAAAACACATACTGGTTAATATATAAGTTGTCCACACTAACATCCTAAAAAACCACTGTAATTAACATAGACAACTCAAGACAAAAGAAAGAAGCAGTACAATTGACTAAATCCCAAATAAGTCAAGTGCATACAAATTGCAGAAAAAGGAACCAAACAAGGTGATATAGAAGAAAGCTATCACACCTAAAATAAGCCAAATAGGGTGAAATGCACAAAAAAGATAAAAATAGGCATTTTGGAACTAGGTACAAGCCCAGGGAGACATTGGGTGTGAAGGATTAATGCATACAAGAAAATTATGACACTGAATTCCAACTACTGGTTAACTGTTGAGCTGATACTCCCCCGAAAGGGCTTCATTACCAAAGTCCATTGAATGAGATATGTCTTTATCCTTCAACATACCACATCAATTAGCAATCCTTTGTATTAAAAAAATTGCTTCATTCCAGCCAAATCAACCAAATAATCACCAAAAAAGGGCTTTTTGGAACTTTGGAAGTCTCAACAAATGGCACTATGAGTTCTCCAGGAAAGCAGAAAAAAGAACTTCCAACTTACACATATCTCCTCCTTTTTCAAGGAAACTAGTTATCAAGGTTGGAAGGTTTCAAAGAAAATGATGGGGAAAAGAAAGAAAGAAAGAAATGCTGCCCCCAAACTGATTGCAAAATTGGTAAAACATGTCAAAAGGTGTTTCAATATTCTCTTTTACCCTAATCCATCTCCATCCTCTTCAAGGATGATATCTACTTATGACACTCAACAATTGGCAGTTACTGATACAAACACTTCCATTCCATAGAGAGAGTCAGATATAGACAAATTTCTCACATGTTACAGATGTGAGAAACTAGTAGGATACTTGGATAACACATGAGACACATGTGATTGGGATTGACTAGGTGCTACAAATCTGGTGCCAGAAAATTTCCAATCACAAATGGTTCACACAGCTATAATCATCCAACAAAGCCTCCGATGAGCACTATTGATGGATGGATCTTACCATCCTCCTCTGTCCTGATAGTTGATAACACCAAGTGCACCCTCTGTTTTTTTCTTACAAATGAGATATCTATAAATGACAACAGGTCCACAGGCGATCACTTTTCATATGAACACATGCATATAAGTAAAAGAATATCACCAAGTAGAGCACGATTTGAAAAAAAAAGGTATGAAACTGCCCTATAAGGCTAAAACCAGTATGAAACAGCCTTCTGGCAATGAAAATTTTAGTGCAAAGGGAAAAAAGCCAATCCCATGTTAAACAAGTACAGAACAAGACGAAGCAATGAAAAGATCAAGTGTATTCCATCCTAGTCGAAACAGCAAGAGAACTCCTCAAAACAAAATTTTCAGCAGATCACAACCCATATTACATCACTAAGACTCAAGCATGCCTGAGGGGGAAAACAGTCAGAAGCAATCAAAACATTTTTTTCCAAACAAATAAAATAGAAAAATCCTATCACTCTCTTCGTACTAACCTTGAACGCAGAGGAAAAGGACCAAAAGCAGACACACAAATAAATACAAGAGAAGAAAAAGGGAAGAGAATTGTAGAAACCTCCAAAATTCCAAAATACCATTCATAAATCATAACCCAGGAAATTCAATTTGACAATCCAGAGTACAGTAGAGGATTTTTTTTTATTTAAATCCATCCATTTTTGTAGAAAAACAATGAATAGAAATTCAACCACTTGAAGAAATTCCTAAATCGAAAAAAAAAATATCAACGCCTTAAGAAAAATTCCCAAAATCCTGGAAATTGAAGCAAGAGAACAAACTAAATTAAAAATAAAAAATAAAAAATCAAATGAACCTGAAATCACCGAATAACGGATCAGAATGGAATCGAAAGGAATTTACCTAAATATCATTTAAATTAATGAAAAAAAAAAAAGAGAAAGAGGAGAAATTGATTAGTAATTACCAAAGAGAATCCTTGGGGAGAGGCAGGTATCTCCAGCAGAGCGAGATTGGCAAGTCGAAGGGGAATCGAAGCTTTCCTATTTATATCTGACAACCAATGGATGGATACTATGTCGCGCTGGCATTGACGTACACAGTTAGATTCCTATTTTGATCGGAATCTTGGATGAACCTGGGCCTGGGCCTGGCCCAGGTACATCTCTTCCATGCCTTATTAGTAAATAGTAATCCACTTCTTATTCAGGCCTCTCAGTTACGGGATTTGAAAAGGGGTCGAGATCTCGACTGATACAGTGGGTCGGACGAGATATCTCAGGAATTTTCACAGTCGAGATATCTCGGCTGATACGCATTGTATCTATCAGATATAAAAAAGTTTCAGTCGATATAGTCGATATTTCTTTTTATTTCAAAAATAAATAAATATTGGTGTGGATCCGGTCGATATCTCGGCCGATATTTATATTTTTAATTTTTTTAATAACCTTCTTTATTTTTTAAAATATTTTTTAAAAAAAATACCAAGATTTAAAAAAAAATGAGGAGAGAGAAAAATCTCTGCCGAATTTTTGACCCTGTTTGGAATGGATCTTTCATGGGTATTTCAGGAAATGATTTTTAACAATGGTGTTTTCATTAATATCATATATTAATCTCGTTATGTACTTTTTTTTTAATTAACGCATAGAAAATTCAGATACAGTTTTACTAAAACCCTCATGGATGAGCCCACTCCCTCTAAGGCACACCAAGGTTAGGCCATGGGGAATTCGAACCCACAACCTCTCGCTTTCCTAAAACAGGAGGCAACCACTTGAGTTACATCTATATGAGTAATCTCGTTCTATATTTACCGTGTTTAGATTAGGAGATTTACATTTCCTCTAAGTGTTAGTTAAGTAAGACATTGGGATACCTTAGTCTTTAAAAAAGAATTAGTATACTGTCTCACAATAAATTGATTTTGATTTTATCATGATAAATTGATAACTCAAATTAAAGTGATGAAGGAAAAATATTTCTTTTTCAACTTATCACAACAAGAGTATCAATACGTAATAGACTTTTTATTATCAAATAGATTTATAAGGAAATATGATATTTTATTGTTATCGTATTAAGTTTAAATTTTTAATTTTTAAAATTTTATCTATCATAAAAAAAACTATTTATTTTCACAATTATATCCCAAGACTTCTCACAGGCTTATAAGCCCATTTTCCAGAGCTAATATATAACTATCAAACCATGTTCCAATTTCACATCAGAGTGTACTCTTTTATTTGCATACATAATCTTCGTTTAAAACGACAATTGGCATTGATGTGATGTCTGGATTTGGTTTTAATTGTTTGTATTTTTATGTTTTAGAAACTCTTAAATACAATTGGTTGTATAATATCTTAAAAAAAGAAAAAAAAAAAGTAAAGAGTCTTGGGAAGGAGGAAAAATAAAAAGCTGAGAAGTTCTTCAAGTTTTTTCTGTAATTTTATTACTCAAATACATATATTAAAAAAAATATTAAATTCATTGTTCAAAATTTTCTTTTCTCACTAGAAATAGATTTTGTGGTATGTTGGGAGTTTTTATTTTGTCATATCTACTTTTTAAGTTTAAAAAGAAAAATATTAAAAATCTCTATTTCTTATGCATTTTGAGTTTTTTACTGTTTGCCCGTATGATTCAACTTGAGAAATCAAGTGTTAGATTTTACATTTTTAAAATTAGAATGAGACTCACTTGAAAGATAAAAAAAAATTCTAATTAAACTCTGATTGGATCAAGTTCAATAATTTTTATATAGATTAGATTGAGTTTATTAAAACCTGACTTGATCCGTTCGAGTTTCACTATTAATCTTCATATGTACATGCCTATTTAACAACAAATACCTAGTAAAACTATAGGAAGCAATACTTTAAAGTAGAATGAGATTCGAACTCATGACTCCTATTTTAAAGTAGAGTTGATACAGCGACTTGGCTAGTTTCTTGAGAATTAAAAGTTTAATCAAATGAAATGAGTAAAAATAAGAGATAAAAGTGAGTGTGGGGCCCACAACTCTGAAAGACTCAAGACATAGTTGGAAACTATGTGCCATAACGTCAAACTCACCTTGGCTTTGCCGTAAAGCTGTATTGATTCGTCTCAATCGTGATTGATGACGATCATTTTTTTTTTTTTTTTAGTTATTTTTTTATACTAATTCTGTCCTCTCTTTTGTAGATGGATTTGGAAAGTCCTTTTCAAAGTGGAATGTTGTTTTCAAAATAACTCTAATTCCACTAAATTCCAAATGTTTGTTTAATTTCTTTTATTAAACTATGTTCCCACAACTTATTTATTTGTAGATCCATTCATTATAAACCAAGTTGCTAATTTTTTATTCAATAAATATTTACTCTATTTTTTCTCATGTTTCTTATCATCTAATAAATTGGATTTATACTTAAATATAAACTTATTTTAAAATATACTAACCTGTTGAATCAAACTAAATTCTTATAGGACAGTTGAATTTTTTTATCTTAAAAAGTATACTAAAGTCATTTTTGACAATTGAATTTTATCACACTTTCTTTATAACAATATATCTAAATCAATTAACAAACAACTTTATAGTGAACCAATTCACAAGGATTAATTTCTCATATTCACTTACATCTAAATCTCTATTGGAGAGAGTAGTTATCATATTCACGTACATATAAGCCAATACTATATTCATGATCATCTTGAATTTGCCGTGAAGTTTATGTTAGCATAGCTTTTTCGTCGAAACTCTTTAATAAGATTTTCTATTAAATAGATCATTGACTTTTTTCAGACAGGGAGAGTTGGATAGTGTGTGCAAAATTTCATCAACTTCATATATTAGGTATATGACTCTATTTATATCACACTCAATCATGTGAAGCCTAATATCTATTTAAAAAGATAATTTCAATATCAAATATCAAAATAGGAAGTTTTAGGGCCCTAAGCCTATATAGGTATAGAGTCTAGTGTCACACAAAATATTCACCCAACCTAGTCATCTTATAATCCATGTATATAAAGATTAAATGTACATAGGGCTACAACTCGGGTTGGGACAGGTCGGGTTCCTTAAAACTCAACCCGACCCGAGTTGATATATATGGAACTCGACCCGACCCGACCCGAATTCTTAACCCGAACTTCACAACCCGACCCGACCCGAATTCTAACCCAAATCAACCCGAATTCTAACCTGACCCGCATTCTGAACCCATTTTAGTCTAATTTTAGCCGAGTCAGGTCGGGTCGAGTTAACTTGTAAAATCATCAACCTGACTCGATCCGAATTTCATGGGGGTTTTTATCTTCTCAACCCGACCCACGTGATTTCTAGGGTCGGGGTATGCAGGTTGGGCCAAAACCCTACCCGAGTTGCAGCCCTAAATGTACATTGTAGATGTGATCGATGTGGGAGTCCCACATTAGTAATGAAGGGAGAGAGGTTGGGATTTTTTTGAAGGCCACCCCTTGTACTCAAGCAAGACCCGTTTTGGGCCGGGCAATGTGGGCCAGAGCCCAAAAGCAAAATCGTGCGAGTCCACGTGGGGCCCAAAGAGGACAATTTCTTGCTAAGTCAAGCCCTAAGCCCTGTATTTGGGTCGGGTCGTTATAAATTTGGTATCAGAGTCGAGGTTCTACACTCGGACTGTGCGGGCCTTCCTCCTTCCCTGGTGTTGTTGAGTTGGACCGGGTCGACCCGGGATGGCTCGAGGCTTTAGGGGAGGTGATTGTGATACCCTGAATCGATGTGGGAGTCCCACATCGGTAATGAAGAGAGAGAGAGGTTGGGATTTTTTTGAAGGCCACCCCTTGTACTCAAACAAAATGCGTTTTGGGCCGGGCCATGTGGGCTAGGGCCGAAGAGCAAAACCGTGCGGGTCCACATGGGGTCCAAAGCGGACAATTTCTTACTGAGTTAAGTCCTAAGCCTTGTATTCGGGTTGGGTCGTTACAGTAGAGCTTTCTGGAATGACCTAAAATGGTCCGGAATGTTCGAGAATGATCCGGAAAATGCTATAAGAGTTCGGAAGATTCTAGATGGTTCAAGAAGACTCTTGAGAATTTTGGAGTTCTCTAGAAGATTCTAGAATTGTGTAAAAGTGTGGAGTCTTTTAGAACACTCTGGAATGTTCTAGAAGCTTATGAAAGAAGTAGGATATAGAAAGCTTCTAGATGATTCTTGAGTGTAGGAATTTGTAGAATATGTTAGGAGTTGCTAGAATTCTCTATAGCCATTGGATGATTGCCATGTGGCATCATCTTAGCCATTCATTCCCAAGATTGGTAGTATAAATAGGGGTGATGTTCTCATTTGCAACCCACTCCGCAAAGTTGTAATCTCTCCATTGCAATACAAGTTCTTATTCTTCCAAGTGTGTTCTTGTGTTTGTCTAAGTGAGAGTTTAAGTGAAGTTGGTCTTGAGTGTTCAAGTGAGGAAGACTACTTGTTCAACAACCCAAGTGTTGTTTAAGTACTGCACGGATAATTCTATAAGTCTGTGACACTAGGCTGAGGCTCATATCTTTTTATTTTAATTTTTGACAATTAAATCATATTAGACTAACAATTTCCGCATAGATTTTATTATAAAATAGATATATCCTTTATTTAAAAAAAATCATTATCATCTCGAACAACAAATCAATCTTATACCTATATTTTAGGCACACAAGAAGGGGAAAAATTATCACTTCAAAAGATGGAAAGGTCAATAACTGCCATCATCTAAGATAATAATCATTATAATCCTTATAATTTTTTACTTATAACTTAGCATAAAATTGTGGGATCTTACTAACATATCATCTCTAACAATGATATTCACTTCATATATGAACATATATATTAATTTAATGTCAGCATGGGTTGGCCCGACGATCATGAAGCTGACTTCATAAAGTTAGGTCTTGAGTTCGATTTACGCTCAATTCCAACGGGTCACTTCTCCTTAAACTTAACCGATATGTGTGGATTACAATATTTGTGGGATTAATTTCACCTCTAATGTGAGGTGGAAATACTCATGTAATGCAAAAAAAAATATTTAATGTCAGCATGGCTATGCCAAGTTGAGGACGAGCACGACACGGGGCAGGCAAGCTAGGCTAAGCAGGCCAAGTTAGGCCAAGGCCTAATGGGCTTAATGAATTTGGGCCTTAATAGGCCAAGACCAAGTTACTGTGTTGGGCCTAGACCTAAATGGATGGTGCTTAGTGGGCCTTACAAGGACCATGTTTGGGATCTCTTTTCTAATGTTGCTTCCGTTGCCTCACTGTCCTACTATTATGGATTAATGGGTGAGTGGCAATGAAAACTTTGAAAATTTCTAAATATTAGCAATACCTGAGAGGCTTGCAAATATAAATTTCTTTTGCAAACTAAGACTACTTCTCACAATCTAATTTCTCCCTGCAACTTTTTTTTTTCCATTTTTTTTCTTTTTTTTTTCTGAATATAAATCAAAGTGCAATATATTGCAATAAACAACATTCACTAGTAATGTACACAGTTTTGAATTTTAATTTTATTTTCTACTACAGCAATATTGGAATAGTAATGGAAAGAATCAGAAAAGAAAAAGGTAAATAGAGAAAGGGCCCAAACTGGAAGGCCCATTCACGCCTTTATTAAACTTTTAGGACACAATCACAATTTAAAATGAATAGGGCCTGCTTGGGCGTAATCTAAGTTCAGGCACTATAATTGTAACATGGGCCCTAGTCTAAATTGACTTAGTCTGACTCGTAGACGTACTAAAAATAAATTTGACATTTTATATTGAGAGTGATTTGAATCCAAGACTTTCCGCATCTTAATTAAGTTTTGAACCGCCAAGACTTCCTGCATCTTAAGTAAGTTTTGAACCGCCGAGTCAACCATCACGCGTTATTTGAAAGTAATACCTATGAACAATTTTTCTAACAAGACACCAACTCACTCTATTGTACACAATTATAGAAAAAAAAAAAGTCTTCAAGAACCTGTTTTCTTTTGGAATAGAAGAAAGTATATTATTATTTACCCACATGGGTATAGCTCAACCAGTGGTATAAATCTCAACCGATATTGTGCATATCGGCCGAGATATCTCGAGTTTTTTACGGCTGTACTAGCGAGATATCGGCCGATACACATTTATACGTCCGCTATTTGTCAAAAAAGAAAATTAGGAGAAAGAGATCTCGGCCGAGATTCAAGATACCGAGATATCAACCGAGATGCTGATATCTCAGTAAAAGCGATTTTCGTACTCCTGAGTTCAACTGGTTGCCTCCTGCTTCAGTAATCAGACGTTGTGGATTCGAGCCTCCACAGTCTAATTTTAGTGTGCCTTAGGGATAGTAATCTCATATGTAGAGATTATAATAGGACTCCATGAATTTCTCACAAATTAATCTAAAAATATATATTATTCCTTTGGAGGTGATGCCTTCCTCTTTAGAAAATTAAGAGATACTGCTGTTAGCAGTATAGATCTGTAGTCGTCGATTCCCATGAGCAAATTAGTAGGCTCCACACTTAAAGTACAGTGGGTAAAAAGGAAGCTGTGTGTTTCCTAAAGTGTTTTGCATGGTATTTAAGGATAGAGACTGAAGAAAAAGGGGTTTCTCTTGTAAGAAACTACAGTCTTAAGGTCTGATCATTCTTCTTTTTTAAATTCTGATAAAGATAAAGGCGAGAGAGAAGAAAAAAAAGAAAAGAAAAGGGAGGATTTTTTCTTTATATTTTATTTCAACTTATTCAAAATGGCAAGAAATAAAAGGTTTTGTTTTCATTTTTAAAGGAAATGATGCTTTTTCTTTTTTCTTGAACATTATAATAGATACTTAGTTATCTACTTTTCTACTACTTCTTTAGTTGTCAATATAAGAATATTTTATTTTATTTTTCAATGAATATTCTCATAATTCTTGCATTCTAGTACAATGATTTATATAATACCCTTTATTTATTTTTTTTGAAAATTTTGCTAATATTTTTCATTTTACATCATTTTGAACGTGATTTCTACATTTCAATTGATATCATTCAAGCATCCACAATTTTATATATCATCTAGTGTGTTTTAAGGGTATTAAGTATCACATGTGGGAGCTTTACTGTTGGGTTTTTTCACGTTTTTCACATGTAAATTTTTAAAAAAAAATTAAGATTAAAAAATATACATTGAAATCTTAAAGTTTAGAAAAACGACTTCATAAAATCTTAAAACGATTTTTGATAAATCTTATATTTAAATATAGAAATCTTCAATAAACTTATTATATAGAATCAATCTTTACATGAATATGCACACAATGGAATTATGTGGCCAGATTATTTTGCTTTTGTATAAAATCTAAATAGATGACACGAAGGAAGAGAGTGGGTCACGAATTCATCTTTTTGCACGTGGCCACGATCGATTTGTCACTGGACGAACGGTCAGGATCATCCCTCGTATAAAGGAGGAGGATGATGGCCTTCCCTTTTGCAATGAGAGCATAAAGTCGATGAGTATGGCGTTGGTAGAGTTGAAAGCAACTCTGAATCCAACACGAATTTCGTGGGCCAATCTCTAATTTCCTTGGTAAATTCTGTTTGGATTATAGAAAAAATCATTTTTAAATTGTATATTAATTCAATTAAAATTAACTTAAAATAAATGAACAAATAAAATTAAGTTAAAAAAGAAATTTGTAAATAGATTTATACACATCAACACATGGGGAAATCTATGCATATTAGTCCATGCAGAATTAACTTAATCTTATAAGGAAATCATTTTATTTCCATAAAAAAGAGTCTTTTTCTATTTTCTAAGTTATAAATGTGTTTTGTGCCGATGGAATTGTTCAGTCTTAACATTTTAGTGTTGATGGAGGAAGCTATAATTGATTGACCTTTTAAAAACTAGATAAATTATTCAGAGCTAGCCATCCTAACACAGACAAAATCTGGTAGGAGACAAGGGATAGAGTGAAATTCCTATTTTACCTTTACCAGTGTACCGCTCATCAAGCATTGGTGTACCGATAACACGCTATATATATATATATAGAGCGACGTGTTATTGGTACACCGATACTTGATGAGCGATATATCGGTAGGGTAAAATAGGAATTTCATTCCATCCCGTATCTCTTAACAAATTTTGCCCGTGTGAGGATGAGCATCCTTATCCAGTCAAATAGTTGTCGTATTGATAAGAGTGCAACTTAGAGATATATTAGGGGTAAATTTTGCAGAGGTTATTCAGAATTACTTTTGACCAGAGTTATCTTGTGTATTATGAGTACCGTTTGAATTTTTTTTTCAAAATTAGGAGTTAATAGATAAAAAGTTGATTTTTTATTCTTATCCCTTAATTATCAAACAACGGTACCCCTATCCATGCCCTCCTAAGCATTTCCTTTAAGGTATCAATAATCAGAATAAGCTTATAGCAAGATGGATATGATTATTCTCATCATCATCATTATTCATTATTTTAACATTTTCATTTGTGGCTTAACATAAACTAAAACTTTTACTACTATAATATCTTTTTCTTTTCCCATTTTCTCTATTAAAACAACGATTCTCCTCACTTCTTTATTCTTTCGAAATACATGTTAAGATTCATCGATGACTCGTCACATAGACGAAAGACGTTGGAAAATAGGAGTATAGGACATTACCTTGATCTTAAATTAGAATTTATTATTTATGAATTTTGTCTAAAATAAGAGTTGCTACCTATTATAATTATAAGCTGTCTAAACTTATCCCTAAAGATCTTACAGTCCAAAATTAGCAATTCATACTGTAGACGATATCCATAGATTACTAATGTTAATTTAGCATCCACCCAATAAAGTGAGTCACACCACATTCCCTTTACAGAATTACAGATGTCAAATTGCCATTGCCCATTTCCTAGAAAAGAGGTTCCATTAAGTTCCATTTCAAGAGAAAGTTAGGTCACTCTTTATACTCGTGACTTGCGTGCGTTGGCTTGAGTCTGTCATCCTCACCTTCAATGCCTATATTGATAAATGAAAATCATAAAAAATATTACAGATCATTTATTTTTATTTTTTTTATGATTAAAGTATTTAAATCTCTTAAAACACTTAACTAATGATCGAAGTACATGCAAACCTTCCCACCCACATATATAAAGTAAATTTACGAGTAATATCTCTTTGGAGTGGAGTCAGAATCGAACTCAATATTATCGTCTTGATTACTCCGTTCCCTTCGGGGTTAGAGATCACTTTTCATTATTTTAGATTAGATTAGTAGAAGGGTATCATGAAGAGTTTATTCATATTTTTTAATGAATGAAATCTAATTTTGATTTGGTTATTTAATTTGTACAAGTGGGAGTTCAGTAATATGATTAGATTTCATGTTTTTGACATTTATATGTAAAAGTTGGTATTTAAAATATAGAGTTTTTTAAAATACATGATACCAGGGATCTTAATATCGATCGGTATGTATCGTATCGGCTGATATTTACTACCCGATATATATCACCGATATCGTCCGATATCAGTGGTTTTAATTAAAAAGAGAGAGAGATTTCGCAGCCGATATATTGACCTAATTCAAGATTTTGACCTCTTTATGATACAGATGTTTGAGTGTGTTATGTTGAAGTTCTTCTGATGTAATATTTTTCGTACTTAGATAAGTATTAAATTTTGATATATAAATATATAAAAATTGTGAAAATAAATAAATTATAAAAAAAATATTAAAATGGAAAGTAAATTAAAAAATTACCATTGTATAACAAGAAAAGGCCATTAAAAATAGACATGGGAAATCTTAATTTTCAAAATTAAATATTTTTCAATAGATATAGACTGCAACCCTTCTTCCATTTTTGCCATTGATTTGATGATGTTGATCAAAGGGTTGGATTTGTTTTCTCCTCTACCATTTAATGAACTGCTATTTCCATGAATGTTATATTCTTTAAATCTTAAACTTTTTCCTTCTTGATTTATAGTTTGATAATGCAAGAGATTATTTTTCTTCATCATCATCCTAAATATGGGCCACCATTTTCAACGGTTCAGATCACACATAATGGGCCTTCAAATGTGTAATTAGGAGATTGTAAAATAGACTCAATGCCTTCTCATATTTCTGCAATCTTACTTGGCAAGTTTAGGAAGCAACTCGTACATTACCGGCAATTGAGAGTCCACAGCCGGTAAAACCGGATACCATATTCATGTGATGACTTATGACAAAAATACCCTCATGCAAGTTTTTTTTTTTTTCACACCTTCCATGGTAGCTTATATAATTGTAATTATAATTATATATTACTCTTGCAGAGAATTCAATTGATAGTTTTATTGAAAAAAAAAATATTTGATTATAAAGATTCAATAAAATTTACTCTACACCTTAAATGGATAAAAAACATCTTTAATAACATAATATCAAAATAATAAGTTTACATCTATTGTAATTTCATTCCGTTTAATAATTTGAAGAAAATAATTTTTGCTTTTGACTTACAATTCTCATTATAACTAGTAAATTTATACATTTGAACTAAATAGTTAGTAGTAATTGATGGAGCTATATTTTTTTAGCTGTTTTGAGATTACCATATTATAAAAAGTAAATACATTAGATATTATGTTATTAGAGATACTTTTGCACATCTACTGATGGTCTGTTAATAAGTTTTATATATGAATATGATATCTATAAAATAATCAGATTGAGTAGATCAATCAAATTTTATTTTTAAATATTATAAAAGTTTAAAGATTAAGAAAAAATAGAATTCTCAAAATTTGGAGAGTTCAAAAACATAGTAATATAATTAAGATAAATTTTGATAAATCTTATATTCAAACATTTGGTTTCCCAGTAGAGATACTTAAATGCAAACCTCCCTATCCAAATACATCGGGTAAAATCAGGGTGAGTGATCCTTATATGTTGAGATATGAGACTTAAACTCAGAACCTCCACAGCTTAACCGTCAAGCCAATCCTCACGGGTTATCATAAGTGAGTATTGCTTGTCGATAATTTGAATATGGAGGACACGAGATACAAATTTTGGTTTACAGAATTTTTTTAAATTATTATCTCAATTAAAAAAATTAGTAAGATATTTCCAAAATATCTGATGTTTTTAAAAAATCAGCCAACATTAAAAAAATGTTTTAGCCAACCAAAATTTCATACTTTTTAAATGCCTGGGGTAAGAGGCTTTGCGAGGGTATTTTCGTCAATAGAAAAAATAATGTCCAACTCCGGAAAATATTTGGTGTCTCAGTTAATATTTACAGTTGCTCTCTTTAATAGTCAGGAATCTGTATTTTTATCTCTGCTTTTAGAAGCAGATACCTGAGCTCTCATTCCACTCCAAACTCCAAAGCAGGATTCTTGGCTTCATTCCTTCAAAATTCTTCACTGCTACTTTTTTTTTTTCTCTTTTGGTATTTTTTCCTCATCTTTTCTCCTTTTCCACCTAAAAACATTCTTTTGTAATGATGTTCCAGCTGTAGTTTATTCAGCTTTCACGGGGTATTTAGCCCATCTCAGTAGATTGAAGGAGCCCAAGTTCTTGATCATTTTGCTTCAAATTCTGTTTAGGCCTTTCTTTAAGAAGTTTTCTGAATCTGTAGAGCTGATTTTAGACTGCTTTGTCTGATATACGTAATTGTTTCATCTGTCTTTTTGTAATGTCTAAGTAGTTTTTCTCTTCTTTTTTGGCTCCACCCAAGCATGTCTGTTGTTTAGAATTCCTTGCATCATTTTAACCATGAATTAGTAAACATCCATTAAGTGTTTATTTGGGTTTCAAGTTTCATGCAGCTTCAAAACTTCAGAGTAAAGTTTAGGAAGCTTTGGTTTTTTACTGCATGATTTTTATCTGTTTCATGTTTTCTCCCACTCAGCTGATCTCTGGTTTCTAGTTCAAATTGGGTTTTCTTGTGGGTATTCAATTCACAGGGGATTTTGTTAATTCATAGATGGAATTGAAGATTTTTAAATGGTTTTTGCTGTCATTTGGAGAACTTTCAGTGTGTATGGATGTTATTGGTAAGCTAATTCCATCTCCAACTTCAGACCCCTTTCAGTTTTCATTTACATGATAAAGGCTGTAATTTGGTTTTGGATCTTGAGGTGGGGTCTCTTTTCCTTGCACCTTTGTTCTTTTTGGATTTTAAATTACAAGTTGTTTGAAGCTTGAGAGGTGAGTTAGGTGGAAATGAGGTGGTTTTCTGTGGTTTTTCTGGTGATTCCTTGGTCTGTTTTGGTGGGTTCAGTCAGTGGCATTGGGGTGAACTGGGGCATCCAAGCAAGTCACCCCCTGCCACCAGATATTGTAGTCACACTGCTGAAAGATAATGGGTTTCAGAAGGTGAAGCTATTTGAGGCTAATAAAGGGCCTCTAAAGGCCCTTGCGAAGTCGGGGATTGAGGTGATGGTGGGAATTCCAAATGATATGCTGGCAAATCTTGCAAGCAGTCCAAATGCTGCTGATCAATGGGTGTCAAAGAATGTCTCTTCCTATATCTCCAAAGGAACAGATATCAAGTGAGCTCTCTCCTCTTCTTGGTTCTTATTAATGCTCTTTCCATTTATTTTGGTTGAATGGATGTATGAAGTTGATGCTTTGTGATGGTTGGACTTTTTGGGTCTTACTTTGTTTATTATCTGAGATTAATGTTGTTTAAAAATTCAGTTTTATGACACTCGGATGGTTGAATATGTCATATATAAGATAGGAAAGAAATTCTGATATTATTCGTGTTTGTAATGTACTGGATAGTAATATGATAACATAGAATTTATAGTCTTCGGGCCAATCACATTGAACAAGTAGTACCTGCCATTCTACATGAGCTATTGTTTATCCAGAAGGACCGATGCGGTTGATGAGTAATGGTCACACACATCTATCAGAATCTTAGCCATCTGAAAATTAGCCTGAAATGGATGGTGTAAAGGAAGAACAAAGCCAATTATCTCAACCCTCTTACCATTCCCTGCCAAAAACAGAGCATCTAATATTGGTTGAGAGAGAGAGAATTCTGTATGCATCTGTTTGCTTGTCAAACGATGAGTTCAATACATGTATGTTTGTCAAATGATGAAGTTTTTGAAGGGCCACTTGGGTTGTGCCAATTCATGGGATTTTTCTAAAGAGATAATGGAAAATTTTATTTTTAAATAAATAGAGAAGCAAAATAAAGGCAATGAGTCCAATAAGGAAATGCACATGCAGAAACACTAAAGGATGAACAGCAATTACAAGAACAGGAAAGCAAACACATAGTTTTGTTTCCTTGTCAGAAACCCAACATTTTTTACCTCCATTCATGGGAGATTGAACATATCATCCAATCAACGTACGACTTCCGTCGTCAAAGATCAGGCCCTGCACATGTGCATGTTTTTTTTGCTACAAGAACTTTATTTTCTCACCCTAGCAACTTCTATTTTTGTGAAGGTATGTAGCTGTTGGGAATGAACCTTTCTTACAAGATTACAATGGAACCTACCTCAAAATTATTTTCCCAGCAGTCCAAAACATCCAAGGAGCTCTCACAAAAGCAGGCCTGAGCAGCAAAGTGAAGGTTACCGTCCCCATCAATGCCGATGTCTATGAGACCTCAAGTGGACTTCCATCAGGCGGAGAATTCCGTGCTGACATCCATGACCTTATGCTCAACATCGTCAAGTTTCTGTCCGAAAATGGTGCGCCACTCACCATCAATATCTACCCATTCATCAGCCTTTATAAGGATCCCAACTTCCCTGCTGACTATGCCTTCTTTGAAGGTGCTTCATCGCCTGTGAGTGACAGTGGGACCATTTACAACAATGTGTTTGATGCAAACTATGACACCCTTGTTTGGACCCTAAAAAAGAATGGCTACTCAAACATGTCTATCATCGTCGGCGAAATTGGGTGGCCGTCTGATGGAGACATGAATGCAAATTTGAATTATTCACAAAGATTCAACCAAGGCTTCACGACCCACATCTTGTCTGGCAAGGGGACTCCAATGAAATCAGGGCCCATTGATGCCTACCTATTTGGCTTGATCGACGAGGATGAAAAGAGCATTCAACCAGGGAATTTTGAGCGACATTGGGGCATTTTTTACTACGATGGGCAGCCCAAGTATCAGCTTAATTTAGGTGCAAGGAACTCAGGTGCATTGATTCCAGCAAAGAATGTTAAGTATCAGAGTCGAAAGTGGTGTGTGCTCTCACCATCAGCCGACCTCAATAACCCACAAGTTGCACCAAGTGTGAGCTATGCATGTGGAAATGCCGATTGCACGAGTCTTGGGTATGGGACATCATGTTCGAATTTAGATGTACGCGGGAACCTCTCATATGCTTTCAACAGTTACTTTCAGAAGATGGATCAGATCAATACCGCATGTAAGTTCCCGAATCTATCAACAATAACCACAACTGATCCAACAACAGGAAACTGCAAATTCAATATCATGATCGAATCAAGTTCTTCTTCTGGTGGCCGGAAGTTTGGATGTTTCAGAAAACACTCAATTGGATTGTTGACTGGGCTGGTTCTTTATCTGTCAACATTCCTCTGAATTTTAAGCTTTTAATGCACGAGTTTTTGCCTTTGTTTCCTCTTCTGCTGTTAATATTGAAAATAATTTTTCATTGCATGGATCGATTGTAAAGAGTAAATTTCTAGTGTCTATTCCTAATCTATTAAAGACTGTATTTATCCTGTGTTCAGATAAGAATGCATACAATTTATTTTGGAATACTAACAAACAATTCTTTTTTGTTCAAATTACCAGCTCTATGACACTGAATTTCCATTTATTATTGCGATATCTTATGCTGTTCATATGCAGCCTTCCCTGCCATCAAGGTAATAGACATATATCATCAAGACAATTGACTTCTACATAGAATCTTCTATCCATGGATTCTTGTTAGGCCTCCCAGCATTCCTAAGTGCCTTCCACATGACACTGTTGCACTTGAACCCAGATCCGAACGAAAGCTGCCAAACTCTATCCCCTCTCTTGATCCTCCTCTTGGCCTCTAGATATGCTAGCTCATACCACACACTACTGCTTGAAGTGTTCCCAAACTTCTCTAGTGTCTTTCGCGATGCTTCCATGTAGTCCTCGGTGAGCTCCAGGGTCCTCTGTATTTCATCTAGCACCCTCTTGCTGGAAGCCAGTATACACACATGCTCAAATGCAAGATTGTAATCTGGGATGTAAGGATTGGTTTCCTTGTTCTCGAAGAAGTGGGCCTGTTCTGAGACAGGAAGGACCAGGGGGCCAAGAGTGGTGATGTGGGCCTTGAGTGCATGGCGACCAACTTCTAACAGGTCTTTGTTCACTGACAGGCCCTGCTTCCCTTCGGCATCCTCTTTTCGGCATATACAATGGAAGCTGCGATCATCGGTGCCTTTGTGAGTGCGGACAAGCTGTAGACAACAATATATGCATCACTCAACCCTTAGGAGAAGGTTTAGTGAGAAACAGAGGATTTTTCATCTGCCTAGTAGCCTAGTAAACATTGAGGAAATGTTACTTCCTAATTACCTGATTGAGTTCGTATTTGGATCGCCACCGATCAAGGTGGCGACTAGAAAGCAGCATGGCTGCAGCGCCCATCCGAAAGAAACAATTGGGCAACAGCATGTCTTTGTCTTTCCCAGCATACCAAGTGGACGACACAACCTCAGTGCTCACCACCAGTGCATAAGTGCCTGGATGTGCAAGTAGCACATTTCTTGCTAGATCAATGGCTATTACACCTGCTGCACATCCCATTCCACCAAGATTGAAGTTATGAATGTCTTGTCTTAACTTATAGTGGTTGACCACCATAGCCGACAGCGATGGAGTGGGGCTGAAGAAGCCACAATTCACAACTAGGATACCAATATTTTTTGGTCGTACCCCTGTGGCCAGCAGAAGGTTGTCTATGGCCCCAAACATGACTGTTGCCACCTCTTCTCGTCCTTCTTTTAGATTGTTCTTTCTGTCAGGGAGGAGTACTGATCTGGGCATGTATGATTCATCCCCGACTCCTGATTCCATCAGAACCCGGTGCTGGAATTCAATAGCAGCATCATCAAAGTTGCCCGATTTTTTTGCTAGGTTAATGAATTCAGACTTCGTAATCTGCATTCATGGATCCAAAATCACATTATAGTAATGAAGTCATATTAGAAGTGATGATCTGAGGTTTCTGTGGGAAACACACAATAAACTAGTAGGATCGTATCAAGCTGTTCTTGAACATTATTTTGTAATCGTCATATGTGCACTGGTGAATGTAATACATATTTCATGTTTCTTTCTTATGAACTGATGCATTTTTATAAGAAAAGAGAAAAAATAATGAAGAAATTGAAATGAAGGTACCTTGAGCTCCTTAGGTGGCAGATAACAAGCGAAATCGACTAGATAAGTTGATCGAGGGCTTAAATCAAGATAAATGTAAACAATTAGCATTAACAATCCCAAAAGAAAACAGAAATCTATAATATCACATCTCAAAAAAAGATCTCCAGATGCTAGTTTTCCTATCTCAGTACTGAAAATCAGTACCAATGCTGGTGCAATTACAAAATAAGACCGATGACTAATGAGATAACAGTATCCAAGCTTCACATATTTCAGATCAACAGAACTTAAAAAATCAGGCATTCGACGTTGCTCTTTGACAGAGAAACTGACAGAATCTGCATGTGGTCCTGAATTCTTAACACCCTGATTCACGAACTCCGTCGACAGGACTGCCTGATCACTGGCCATTGAAAAATGAAAACAAACTTAGATGAAAACTTAGTACATAATTGTGTCAAAGAGAGTATGCAAGTGCTTTAGGCCTTGTTTGGTTGAATTTTTATAGAAGCAAGAACATGGGTGTGATTGAAAGTAGAAGAAAATGAGATTTAGATGATTTCAGGTGAGAGAATAGATTGGATTTGGTGATATAAATAGGATTTGCAAGCATGAAGAGTTTGTGAAGCTGAGGCTAACATAAATAAAGCTAACTGAATGGAAGGTTTCTTATGCATGAAGGTGCTTATGGCCAATATCAAGGTTCTGGGGCACTCCAATTTTATGCGTGTGGGGAAGTCTCTACCCTCATTATATAATCGGGTCACATTTGGGTCAGATTGAAGTAAAGTCTGCAGTTGGATCCACGTCTAAGATGTCAAAACTCGGAACTGAATGTGAGGTGAAGATACCCATGTCATCAAAAAAAAAAAAAAAAAAAAACTCGGAACTGAATCTGAAGTCTCACTATAAAATCAACTACGTATTATACTTGGATGCAATTTGAATCCTAAATTGTAAATATATTTAAGCTTTGCATCTAGCCCTGTTTATTTAATCGGATTCTTTAGATGATTTTGGACTTCCAAATATCTATTTGAATCCCTACTCTCCAGTCCCTTAGGGGAATGTTAAGAAAGCCCAAAGTCCCAACGAGCCCAATATGCAGTTCTAGGGCTTGATGCACACTAAATCTGGCCCATTGGCAGCTACTGCCTGGAAGAGACTTGACAAGCCCACAAAAAAAGGGCTTGGAATACATACGGGCCAACCCAAACCTGTCACAGTGTCAGTTAAACATCCCCAGCTTCTACTTCCAGGCGTTTGCTCGTCATTTACAGGTATTGGGTGGCTATTTTTTTAATAAAAAACTTTGTTAGTACAAAATTATTATTTTTAAACTGTTTATCTATATCATATTAAAAGTTTAAACAGAGTTGTACAACATCAACACCACGGTTACCTTTAAAGAGAGAGAGAGAGTTGTATAACATCTATTAGATACAATATCTTTGGTAATTCAAAGGAGTTAGGAGTGATGACCAGGAACCACATAAAAAAAATAGAATTCTTAGTTCGATTTTCAAAAGGACTCCTTTTAGAATTACTACTTTAAAAAACTTGAACACTTTGATCATATATAACAAAATGAGTCAAAATTTTAAACACGTATCAACTGAATTTTGCCGTTTTGAAAAAAAAAAAAAAAAGAGAATCCAAAATATCGTCTCAAAACAATTTTTTTTTTTTAATTTTTGAAAAACTCAACATCACCTTCCCCTTCAGGCGTAGCAGATATTGACCAATATTTTCATTTGGGTAATTAAGTATTATTACTCCATGTAAAAGGACGAAAGCGTGATTTTCTTGAGAAAAAAAAAAAAGGAGAAGAAAGAAAGTGTGTAAATTATTGCTATTACTGTTTACATATTCGAATATTAAAAACAACGCAAACCATTTCAACGTAATTTATATACTTCATTTCTGTTTTTTCTATAATATCTTGTATTTTTTTTGTGATTAAGACAGTTACCATTTGAGAAAAGAAGAAATATAGGAGTGAAAAAATAATTTTAAATGAGTTATTTAAGCCATATATTCCCAACTTGCAAAATGTTAAAGGCTTTAAATTAGTTTAATTTATTATATATATTTTAACACATAAACACTTGTATGTTGGATTTTTAACATAACCAAGGCCGCATTTTTCTCTGTTTAGTAAATGAGAACCAATCTAATTTACTTATTGTAGAATATTTTCAATATTCTAATATGATGTTTCTTAAGGGCGGTGGACATTATCCGTGAAGGTTTCTATACATAAATTCAAAAAAAATACACTCAAGGGTACCATCTCCAAGAGGTTGACCTAATGGCTGATCTCTCAATCATGATAGATTGAGGTCTTGGGTTTAAACCTTAGTGACACCCGATAAAACTTGGATCTTGTAAAGAGAAGATTAGCATGACCCCTGTGGAAGAATGTCACGCACAAATTGAGAAAGGGTCCGATCTTTTTTTTTAGACCATTAAAATAAATAGTCAAGGGAACAAAATCATAACCCTATATCATATTGCTAAAAATTTGCTATGAGTAAATATTTGGTATGTCGATTGATCCAAACTTCCCTTTCATGTGTTGAGATGAGATGTAAAGCATCAACTACATACTAAGTTTCACCATGTATGGTCCACATTTCTATTTTTACTATTTTTCTCTCTTTCACCATTTTTTTGTTTTTTCTTATTTTGTGCTATTAAAAATTAAATAAATTTTCCACATTTATACTACTAATGCCACTTGTGCTATGTATTTCTTTTCTTTTGGTCGGCATCACCTTATGTAATCAGTTCGAAACATGCTTTGCACAGTAATGCTGTCTTTCACTTTTTTTCTTTCCTTTCATAACCAATATTTGAAACCAATTTGTAAACAATTGTTAGTCAAATACAAGGATTTGAATTTGAATTCGGTTTTCAACTGTCATTTTTGAGGTGAGATTCATCAAATGAAAAGTGTCCCATCGTGTTCTCTCTACATCGTTGCTGTATACCTATTAATATTAGGAAGATCCAAGTCAATCACGCAATAAACTTAACTCAAAATCTTATCCAATTGAGAAACTAAGTTTGAGTGTTGTGAAAAAAAAGAAAGAAGTTAAAAAACTAATGATTCACTGGATTCAAACTGCATTGATGTGTGGCCCATAGCCAAAATACATTACTACCTATTTGGTTAGTAGCACCATAGGGCTGATGTATATCGGTTTTTTAAGGACCGATATAATACATATCAGCCGCACGATATAGATATCAACCGATAATTTAAATATTTTCAATTTTTTTTTTTAAAATACCGGCCGATATATTAAAAAAATAACAAAATCGAGGAAGAGAGAAAAAATCAGCTGATATATCAGTATCACCGACATTGATATATCGGCTTTGCCGGTTTTTTCACCCCTGGTTATCACTGAAGAATTTTTTATCCACAATTGAATAATTAATTATCTAATTAATAATAAACTTTTTCGGTAAATCTAATCAACAATAAACTTAAAGTGATGCACATTTACCGTAGGAACCACCACAATTTATTTAACTTCTTTCTTAATGTGGTTGGCTTATCTTTAATCTGCGCGCAGAGCCACTACATGAAAAAAGGGGAGGATTTTACAAGAGACTTAATCTGAATGGAGCTTCGTATGTATCACCAATATGTATCAGTTGATGCTATAATGGTTCACTGGACGGTCAAGATCATCTGAGAATCCATCTATGGTCCAATGACTATACTATGAGAGCTGCATTATTAAGATAGGGTTCACTATCTAATATCGACATGTCTATCCATATATGCCCAAGAATATAAAGATGAAGCCTACGTCTATATACCAAACCTTCAGTATATAGACTCGCGCATTTGGAAATTGAAGCTCTATATCCATGCATTCAGTCTTCAAATGATGTCCCAGATGTTCCTTGGGTCTAACACAAATTGATCTCCAACCAGGAAGCTTTCCGGCAAAAATTCATCTGTATCCAGTAATCCAACAGGTCCAGCAGCATCATGGGAATTACCCTTCTCACCGGAGAGGGGCAATTTCTCCGATGCTGTTGTAACTGTGGAAACTGAAGTGGAGGGGGATGAAGAAGAAGCTGCCATGCACTCCGATGTTGCAAACATGGCAGCAATGGTCTTTATATCTCCCTTGGAGAGCACTGCAGGAAAGCGGCCTGGGAACTCTGGCCGCTTCTCACCAGGGAAGTTGAAGCAGCCTCTCGGACCACGCAGACAGTAGAGTGCAGCGTCGTACGCCCGCGCTGCCTTCTCTGCAGTGTCATAGGATCCCAACCATATTCGCGCTCTGCTTCCTGGGATCCGTATTTCCGACACCCATGTCCCCCATTTCCTCATACGGACTCCCCTGTATTCAGTTGCCACTTTCTTCCGCCGGAATTCACTTTTTTCTTCCTTCTCTCCACCGTTAGCCATGCCTAATATGTTCAACTGAGTTTAACTTCTAACCCACGTTATGCTTAAACTTAATTACACTAATTTTTCAGTAAAATAACATATATATCATTACAGTCTCAGTATAATACTCTGTACAAGGTGGTTGGGTTGCCAGAATCTGACCAAAATAACCGGAAGCTGGGGGTGCTCTCTCTTTGCACAGAATTATGTATTTCTGTGAAATGCATATGGTGGGTGGGTTGCCGGAATCTGACCGAAATAGACTGGAATGTGGGAAGTGAAAGGGTGGGGTTTGGGATGGTGGTGGTGGTGGTAGTGATGTGGGATATTTAAGGGCGTTGGATGGCGGGGTTCTGGATAAGCTTGCAAGCACACGTGACAAGGTTAGCTCACGTGGGGATATAAGAGAGGGGCACGTGAATCAATGAGGCGCACGTGTCAAATGGTTGAGCTCACGTGATGTCCCGTAGCACACCCGGCGTTTGGGAATCTCCAACAATGCGGAAGAGATGAGGCACGGGTCCACCGATTCGCGTGGCCCTACATCCCCTGCTCTGCTTCTGGTGATGTCATGGCCTACGTCACCCATTCTTCCATATCTGCGTCTTCTTCACCCTTTTCTTCTTCTTCCATATCAAATTCAGAAGATGAATAAATGCAAAACATCTCCCTTTCCCTTATTTCTGAAATTTGGTAACTAATAGTAGGAAGAACATGGACCTTGGCTTAAGAGCAGGTTTTTTTTTTTTGTTTTTTTCCTTTAAAACATATAACCATGATTACTACAGGATAGTAGCAGACAATTCAACATCATAAATTCGATCATCAATGACATTGTGCTCATTATTTTTGATTCACTTCTTAGTTTCTCTTATTTTTCTACTTAATAATATAAAAAATATATCTCCTAACACCCCCCACAATTTAACTTGTTACTGGGTACTGCACCAATCAACCAAGCCAATAATTTCATAGAATGTAAAATATTATGATCTTTTTTAAGAAAGGGACAGTCTGTATCTTAAAAAAGGGCATCTCTACTTAAACACTGTGCATTTATCATTTCCCTACTATAGGTAAGAAATGAATGCAGCAACAAGCGCTGTATCCATAATATGACAATAAATCAAGATGTGTCATGTCATGCAACATGGCACATCCATGGATGAAATGTTATCTCAAAATATGATTTTGAAAATGAAATTGCATCTAAAATGGAATAATCATCGAGCGGCACTTGACCACTGAAACGTGTAATAATCAGGTCGATGCCTGTCAGTCTTTTTCAAGTAACCGATAATGCATGACAAATTAAGCACCACATCTCAGCATCTTCTTGACAATTGTCGCTGTGTTCGTCCGCATGGCAGCCCTCATTACTGCAGCATGCCGTGGCAATTTGTGTGAAATGCTACACATCAGCATGGCATGTTTTGTTTAAGGCAGGGGATAAGATTGTTTTTTTACTGAGGTAGAGCTGAAACTAGTCTCAAGATCCTGCAAAGACAAAAATGGGAAGGAGCAATGATAGCCTCTTGCAATTGCAAGTGACTGTCCCTTTCAGTGGACGGCAGAGTTAACTGATCATAAACAATGGCAAATTTTGGTAGTTAACAATAGTCATTCTTCTGTTTGGATTGTAACATTATCACCCCAAATTCGAAGCTAGAGTAAGGGTCATAAAAGTATGTCTTGCTCAATTCAGAATTGAGGAGAAGAAACACAATCCCAACTGGTGTGGTTTTCAACTTTCTATGCAACCCTGACAGATGGTAGAGTGGGTAACCATTCCACCAAAATATTCGACTCAATCACAACTTGGATCCATTAAAGGAATTGCACCCACATCTCAAGGGAAAAATGCTGAAAGATCACCAATTAGAAAAACCCTTAATATTATTGAACTATAGGAAAACCCATAATTTAGGAAACCATATAACATTTAAGAGTGATGCAGTCATCCTTTGCCAGGACCTCTTTCCAATTGCTCAGGCTATTGAAGCTGAATTGCATGCCGCCTGGAGAGGGGTGCATGAGATTGAGGAGTTGGGATCTGTTGGGGGCATTCTGGAAGGGGGATTCTAAGGTGATTTTCGGTTGGGCTTCGTGCTCTAGATGTTTCTGGAGATTCCTTGATAAAGTTAAGAGGAATCGGCATTCAATCTCTAAGTGCGGCTTTGCTATGTCTTGGGTTCCTAGAGGTGCAAACTCTGCAGCTGATGAGAAGGTGAGCAGGGGTATTTCTATTTCGTCCGAATTTGTAAACAGAGTTCTACTTTCTTTAATGCACGCATTTCTAATTCCATTTTTTCATGTTAAACCACCAATCCATCTTTAGACATGCACCTCTTTTACCATTATCTAACGGGTTTTGAGATGCATTTACTAGGGTTTAAATTTATTTTTTTTTTTTAAATAACTTTGGAGGTTAGCCTCATCAATGGCAGATAAAAAGAATTTGTCAGCGCCTATGATGGTTACTTTTCATTATGTACAAATGGATGCATATAGATCACATTAAAAAAAAAAATAGTGAAAAGAGATAGTTTATTCATTTGTTAGATTTTACAGCTACTGGTCGCTTCTTTGGATGGTCTCACCCAGCTTTGTGTGATGATAGCTGTTGTTTGTAGTCAGACATTGCAAATATTTCTCTTATACTACAAGCACTTTCTTCTCATGTTTTTGTTTAAACGAAACTAACTCCAATGTGAATGTTCCCTTGAAACGATGATTTCTACAATCTAAACTTTGGCATTCAGATGCAATTGATAAAAAGAGGTGACAAATTAGTTGGAAAGTTTGTAATTGCCTAATCTGTAGACTTCCCACCAAACATTTGACGGGACACTGCTATTGTGTTCCCAAGCAACATATAACAGAGGGTGGTCAAAAAACTAACTCCCAAAGACAGTATAAAACTGACTCACATGATCATCTAAAGCCAAATGCCTCTGGAGAGGTCGGTTTCAATGGAATCCAAGAAAGCTTGATTAAGTACATCTAAAACTCATAGGTGCAATGAATGCTATGAGTATATGATAAACTAGATAAGGCAAACCAAATGCTAAGATCAAGATTCAAGTCTGCTGAGACTTGGGCTGTCATCAAGTGACAGTCAAGGATCAATGATAAGACAGAAATTTTGAAAGGATCAGTGGATCAACAAGGGAACATTGATCAACTAATAAAAGTGGCATACATATTTGTGCTTGACATCTTTGTCTTGCCTCCTTTGAAGCAAGTATGGAACAGATATTACAAGTAGTTTATATGGGAGACATGTATGGAGTATGAAGCCTTAAAAATACTTCAGACAATTTACAAAGCATAAAGTAAAGGCTAACAAGACACATGGAAAAAGGCTTGGTAGCCCTAAGAAGCTAATTTTATCATCTTTAGTTCTAAGTTCTAACCTCTCCCTGCTAAAAGCTTAAGCTTCTCCACTACCCAGAACCTTGTTCCTAGAATAAATAGGCAACGAACAAAGCCAAATCATTTTTATTGAACGATTTCTGGCCATTGAAAATTAGAATTGTATGCTGCAATTTTGAATGAAATGATCTTGACAACACTGATACAAGACCCAATTTCATTTAACATACAACTAAATAGCAAGTTGCAGCAATATTAAAAGATAGCATTAGGCTGACCTTGAAATTAACCCCAATAGACAAGAATTGATGAGAAATGGTATAGGGTGGTTTGGGCATATATATAGGAAAATGCAAAAAAAAAAAAGTGAAAGGTTATAAGTAGAAGAAGCACGTAAGAAATAGAGGACATCAAAAGATTGCATTGAAGGTATGAAGAAGTATATGATAGATTGTAGGGGTAACAAAGGATAAGGTTTTTGATAGAGTAGAATGGAAGAGTAGAACTCAAAAAGCCGACCCACAAAAGATGAGATTAGTGGCTACTATGATATTCATGACTATCCAACTAAATAGTACATCGCAAGCAATTTCACCAAACAAACATTCAACTTCTATTGAGAAAACTGAAATTTCAAGAGGGGAAAAAGAAATCACTTAAAAAATAGATTAAATGGTAAAAAGAGGATTCAATGAAGCTCCATCTTTTAAAAAAAAAATAACTCTCAGAACTTCACTATAAACAAGATTTCTACCTTCTTAAACAATTGTAATTTTATAAGAACAGAATGGAAAACACAACAAACAACTAAAATGTACAAAATAAAGTGATAGTAACCATTAAAATTCACACATGTCAAAATAGAAAGTGACTGATACAAGACATAACCTTAAAGCCCCACATAATTGAAATTTCAACCACTTATGCGTTTGGCATTAACTTCATGGCCCTACCTCCATTTTCTGAGTGATAAATTTGTACTGTTACCTCATAATAATCATCGCAAATTAATACTTCAGTGACAAGAAATGAGATTTAGCACGGAGTGAAGTTTATGCAAAACCTCAAGACGATGAAGGAACAGTGCTATCAGATTTGTTGGATGGAGCAGTCAAAGGAGCACCCGGAGTTGGAGGGACATATATCCGGGCCTTTTTGAGAATCTCAGCAACAACCCAGTGCTTTCTTTTGCTTAATGGCCGAGAAGAATCCAACCTAACCTGAAAAAAAAAACTAGAAATTAAAGGAATGTGATTGGCATAACAAATAAGGTGTGACTTGGAAACCTAGAAAACTTAACATGTCTAAACAATCCTGCGGCAAGATTGGATGAGATTTTCATTACATGAATGGTAGCTCGCTGTCATCATTGGACCTTTATATGCTTTGTTGTAGGTTGTCTATTTTTCCAATTACCCTATTTAATTGAAATAGTAAGGATAGTTGCCTAAGGAAATGAAAGTAAAAAAGAAATAAGAAACCATGAAACCAAAAAAAAAAAAAGGGTAAATTACCCATTTGTCCCCCCAGTGAATGATATGAGTTTTACAAAATATGGTACTAACAATTTTTCTTTAACGACGTGTAATGACCCATCCTGTTAGCACAATATTGTCCGCTTTGAGCCCACACAGCTTTGTTTTGGCGAGTCAACCCATTGTTGCTCCCAAAAGGCCTTGTGCTAGAAGGATGAAGGCCACCACTTATATACTAGGGAAATTCCAATGCAACTAGCAATGTGGGACTTTTTTCTCCATAGACACGCTCCACATTATAGACCCCCTCTGGGACGGGGTATTACACGACGTAGTACCAAAAAGCAGAATATATGGCCAGCATAATTGGCAAAAGCAGACATCATAGATGGGAAGCACCCATTGTCACAAGTTGCAAGCATAAGATTGAGGGTTTGAGTCAAGTAACCTTCCATGAAAGGAACCACGGATGGCATATTATTTAAAAAAGTGACAACCTTTTGGTACATAGATCAAAATACATTTCACTGAATATAAATCAAAATAAATTTCACTATCAATTGCAAGGGATAACAATTTGAAATAATACATATAAAAAGAGAATAGCAGCATGGTAGAGTTATAGACCTTTATTTGGGAAACAACCAGAACAAATAGGATCTAAAAAAATAGGGAAAGATAGGTCATTTATACTTGGTCATCGAAATGGGAGCTAAATCCAAAATCCTCCATACAATTAACTACAATTTCATTAACCCCATCATGTGCTGTGTTTTATGGATAACCGAAATAATAAGTTATGTCATTGCAAATAAACTTCTTGTTGCTAATACTGAGATATGAAAATTTTCCTCTTAACAACCATCTTGAAACTTTGTCAACCATAGACTTTTTCAGCTATATCATTGATCTTAAAGGCCCTCCTGAGATGAGCAATGCCCAACAGTTGTGGGCCATCACCCCAAGTGGGGAAAGTCAAACCAAGTTCAGATTATTGGACCATAGGCCCACGTTTACACTCTCTCCAAAAAGGGGCCACATGTATACTTGCTTAGGCTTAGAATTCTGTATGCGGCTATCAATGGGCCAGTATAGGAACTAGGAAAATCTAAATTTTTAATGGGCCAGGCCTGAATGACGTTACCCTGCCAGTTCAAAACATTGAGCACTTGTGCTCAAGCAACTCAGGCCTTGGAGATGGCAATTCCTTCCCTTTTTGTTTGTCACGCAAGAATACTTAAATGTTATCAATAACCATCCATAATTCAATATCTACAAATAAGAGAAGCTATGTAATTGCTTGCAATGTTCCTCCAAGCATGATGCATCAAACAATTCTACTATTGTACAGCATAAGAAATAAAATCAAAACAAAGTTGGTACAGCAGGAAAGAAATTGAAATTGCTTCAAAGATTAACCAGGCAATTACAAAAAAAAAAAAAAAATGCATCGAGTGCATCCCAACCATATCAATTTTTTAAGAGAACTATTTGTGTGTGCACGGGTATAGAGTCTAGACCAAGCTTGGTATAAAATGCATGATGATGGTGGTGACAATGACGACAATGATATAGATAATTAATACATATTTTAGTCCAATCTCTCGATAAGAATCGTTTTACTCATCAACATTAGTCTTTAGCAGCACAGTCAGTAAATTGAAACATTCCATCTCCATCCACTGAGAGACGCAAAGGAGAATTGTAGAATATGGATAGGTATGATGAATGCCACGTGACAATCCATGAAAACATTGCAGATAGAGATAGAGAGAGAGAGTACTCTGTCGCCGATGTTGCATTCATTGGTCTCGTCGTGAGCCATGAATTTGCTAGTTCTTTTGACGTAGCGGTTGTACATCTTGTGGTGGAAAAGGCGATCGACGGCCACCACCACCGATTTCTGCATCTTGTTCGACACCACCATCCCCACCACCGGCTTCATCTTCTTCTTCACTGGCGATTCACGATCTGCGATTAGGATTTAGGGTTTGAGTATTTCGGAAGAAGCTAAAGGCAAAGGGCAATGTAGGAAGTGTACTGTTCTTTCTATGAAAATTACCTTCTTGGGTTAAATTTTGTGTCTTGGAATAAGTGGATAAGTTGTTGATTCATTTTTAAATAAAAAATATTATTTAAATAAATTAAATAAAATTATCTTACTTTTCTCATTTTGTCTATTTGACATTTTGTCCAATAATCTCATAATATATATAAAAACATGTTTCAACCATTTTTAAATTGTATTTTGCATTTGATATGATTTTAAAATGGTGTAGAAGCAAGTTCTTCATATATAGAATATATTTATCAATTTCATATATTTTACCTTAAAATTTGATCATTTAATTTATTTTTATTAAGTTTTTTGAATTTTGGCTCTAAAATTAGAGGTTTTGTGTAAAAATAATTTAATAGAATAATATTTGGTATTTATAGAATTCAATAGACATATTTTCTTTCAAACATGCTAGGTTCAAACGGTGGGACTTTACTCTGTATATATTCCACGGAAAGTGGTTCTTCATTGGAGTTATTAGGAATTAAACTCAAGATCAGTGTCTCAACTCTCAACCACTAGGCCAACCCCTTGGGTTATTCAATACACATATATTGATGTGATTAATATAGTTTATAAGGTAATTATGTGAATTTTCAATATTTTTGAAAAATTAATAAAAGTCTAATTTTCTAAGATACTTTTTATTCTTGAGTTTCTTGTGAAAAAAATGAATTAAATGATATACAAATATTTCTCTAATTAAATGAATAGCCCTTAACATGATTGATATGGAATTTGTGTGATTTTTCTATTCTATCAATATTTTTATGATATTTAAAAAAAATTTTATAATAGAATTTATGAATTGTAGTAGAAAATACATGTAAAATACTTAAAAACATGAATTTTATATTAAATATTTCCTCATATTAATTTTTAATTTTAAAATTAAAAAAATTAAGACATACTTTAAACCATCTAAGAAATTGATCTCTTATAAATTGATTCAGTCACTGTTGTCAAGTTAAAGTTAATATATATATATATATTTCAGCTTATTAAAATTTTGGTTTTTTTTAATTTCAAAAGTGTGTAAATGAATTCTAAATTTGAGAAACACATGCTACAAAAGGTCGCACTCATTGTGTCATTTTGTACATTAGAAAGTCCACTTGCCTGTACTTAACTTGAAAAAATAAATTGATATAAAGAATCTTCCACAATTATAATTATATAACAACACAACAATACTAATAATAATAATAGCAACTACTGTATCACATGTTCAGTGCACAGCAGTGTATTATATTTTGAATTTTTTGTGATTAATATGTATTTCAAAATAATAAAAACTCCAAAATATGAAAAAGGAAAATCAAAATATCGACCAGGCGAGTCTTTCGATTCAGTTAAATATTTCATTTAATTCCAATATACGTTATATGTCTAAACAAGTTAAATTAATGTTTTTTCCTATATTTTATTTAGAGGTGAAACTTCAATTTAATGTCAGGTCAAATTAAGAAAAAAAAGTTGTCCGATTATTTTGTACTCAGAAATTTAAAATTGTCCCAGATGCAATTTGAATTGATTTGATCTGATATGATTTAAAAGAAATATAGAAAAATGTACTATTATTTTTTTTCCATATTTGAACTATAAATGGGTCAAGTTGTCGAGTAAGCAACTTGAATAGAGTCGGACAAACAATTCAAATTGAGTTGAATTGGAATAAATAATTTTTTTATATAGATTAAATTGAATTTATTAAAATTTAGTCAAATTACAGCCCTGATTTTGTCTTTTAGTCTTTAGTCCTTTGGTCTATGGACAGGCACGTTGATCACGCGACCACCACAGCCTGCGTATCAAATGTCCCAAGTAATGCCAAAATACACCGTAAAATCTAACGTACCTGTGAATGTGATGAAGACCTAACTTTGGCTTGTATATTTTTGAATTCTTGATGTCCACACTTACATGATTCATTCAAAACTATTATTATTATTATTGTTATCATTTTTAAAAAATATTTTAATTTATTATTTTTAAACTTTTTCCTCTTTTTAAAATATTATTAATCAACTTTCCTTTTATTTAATTAAAATCTATCTTAAGATATTTCTCAACAAAATTATTGTAACTTAAGACAATGAAATTGAAACTTCATTGATAAACTCTCAAAATATAGGGTTAGATCATATTATAGTCAAGTCTCTCGTATCTGATCATTTTCTTTTTTTATATAATTAAATATGTTCTTGTTTAAATGAAGATTATATTGGATAATAAAAGATAAAAAGTGCCTCCATCGTCCACCTTCTTTTATAGTATAATGGTATGTAGCGGATGATTGATGAGCTTCACATATTGAAATATAGGTGTTGAGCCTCCATAGATGGAGGGAATGAAATCTCAATTGATCCAATTGTGTTAGTTTATAAGTTATTAATGTCACACCACGACCCTTTGGAACATGTGATAATTTTTTTTATTTAAATTACTCTAGTCTTAATCAACCACTAATCATTCAATAATGGTGTTTCACACTCACGGGAAAACCTACCATTTTCAAATTCATTCGATGATTGAAAAATTCTACTGAAATTTCAACAGTGTTTCGTTTATAAATGGGACATCGGAGAAAATCCTTCCCTCAATCAAAATCACTTGATAAACAATTCCCAAAATGAGTGACTAAATTAAGAAAATTCTTGGATTTCTAGTTTTAATTTCATTTTTATGTCTTCTCATCTATTTTCCCTCTGCTTCCCTTGATCTGTGTTTTCAAGGTTGATCGAACGATCCAACTAGAATTCATCCAACCATCGTCTGATCCGATCACCATTTGACATTGATTTTTGTTCAAAAACAACTTGTTTTGGAGATTCTCTTTCGGACTTAGGAGGCTCTTAAGCCTCTCAAATCTCTTGGTGAGGAGAACAAATAGACATTATATTTAATATTTTTATTTATTATATATTTAATATTTAATACTAAGAACCCATTTATGATTTTTGGAGCATTTACTTATGTATGTGAGTTTGTGATCCACAGTGTAGAGCTGTATTGCGAGCGCCACGTGTATTAGATGTGTTGAGTCACATTGGTATGGGATATGTATGATCGATGAGATTTATATTTAGTTGCGGATGAATGGATTATGAGAATGTTTATCAAGTTAATCTAATTGAGAAAATATCTCCTGATGTTTATAAATTGGAATTCTGTCTAAATTTCTTAAGAGTATTCCGGTTTTCGAAAGAAATTAGAAATTGCAAGTTTCCCGTGTGAGTGGAGGATTAATACTTAAAAAAAAAAATCTCACATGTCCCAAGGGTCAGGATGTGAATTTTAATTATCATGATAGGTTGAATTTTTAATTTTAAAATAAAATAAAATAATTGAAATAATTAAATATAATCAAAATTTTACTCATAGTATTGACATCTTGTACACAAATTTTCTAATTAGATAGAATTTAATATAACTAATAAAGGGTACCGTCCTCTGGTCACAACTCATAACCTAGCTGACTACCCAGCCCACGTTTCTGTAGTCTGTTTCCATGGCGCTGTGCCTGACCTTTCTGTTGCTTTTAAGTTTTATCTACTAACACTAAATCCATACCCAGTGACCGTTATCCACTCCCGCTTGTCCACCTCTTTCATTTCTATTTCTATTTCTATTTCTATTTCTATTTCTATTCAATTTCAGTTCGCACTGCCAATTCTCAGAGAGATACAGAGAAAGAGCCATTTGTTTCGGTGGCTGTTTTCCATGGAAAGTTGTTGGGTTTGGGAGGAAGATGCTGAAATCTGATGTGGATGGTAATGTCTTCTTTCAGGGTTTCAACTTTGTAGATATATATTTTTCTCTTTGTGCTAATTTTACGGGCACTGGGTGCATGAATTTTTCGCCTTTTTAGGCTTTACATTGCCTCAATTATGAGACTATATGGTTCATTTCATGTCTTTTGTGGAAATTGAAGAATGAAATTCAGTTGAGAAGTATGGCAGTAGGTTCATGTTGATAATTTTAATGAGCAATTCTGTGGTCTTATGTGAAAATTTTATCATTTTCAACCGGAGTGAACTTCAGCGGACGTTTCATGCACACAATGCATTCAAACCAGCAGTTTTAATCAACATTGGGAGACGGCAGCTTTCTGGGTTGATTCCGAATGCAAAGAGTAGCAAGTCTCACAAGAGGAGTTGGTGGCAGAAATTCTTTCTGGATGAGGATTGGAATTGGCTTGGCTGGAGAGAGGATGATATGTTGGAGGACCCAGATATGTCGACCGGAGAAGGAGATTCACAAGGGGAGGAAGCATCAGAGGAGGAAAAGTTTGAAGCTTGGAAGAGACGGGCAGAGGCTATTTCGGAGTTGCGTGAAGCTCAGGAAGAAGAGAAGAACAAGACAAACCGAGCATGGGAAGATTGGCTTGGGGACGGATCATATAGTGTAGATAGTTCTACTTGGAATCGAGAATGGGTGGAGGAAGTAGTGGAACAAGAAAGAGATGCCCCAATTAATCAAAGTGATATACTTCCCAAAAAGGGTGTGGCAGGAGCCATAAGGGATTTGGTTTTTGGAAACGACGAGGATGAATTGCTATATGAAGACAGAGTTTTCCGTTTTGCGTCCGTCAGTTCAGTAAGTGCACTGGAAGTAGCACTTCAGACTTCTTAACACTCTTTGCATTAAATGTTTGCGGCCTTTCATTCTTCATTTAACAAAATCTCACTGATATATTTAGTTTAAACCTTGATGCCCAGGCAAGGTTGACATACAAAAGACTTACTAAGTGAGCACGAGTTTTACACTCGAGTCTCAAACGTATCGTATGAATATGTGTTTAATATCTGGGTGTTATAGGTTAAATTGTCATAGAAGATACAAAGAAGTTTATGTGCCAACAATTGGATGGAAGATTTTAGTTTAATATCAAAACTCAAAAGACCAGAGTACAGATGGGAGATGCTCATTATTGCAACTACAAGACTGTGCAATGTATCACTAAAAGGGATCTTAGTTTACAATACAACCAACTTGGCTAAAATCAAGGGATTACAGTTGAAGAAATTTATGCTTGTGGTACCATCCACAACTCCAGTTGAAATTGCTTGGCTCACAAATAGGTTTTGTATTGATGCAGAGGCATTTTGTAATATGCTTAAGTTTTTAGTAGTATATGCCAATGACCAATCATTGCTAAAAACATACTCATGGCTGTCTCAGTCCTTTTCTGTTAATCTATTTGGTACATGGAAATGGCTGTAGGTCAATGTGATTGAGCCCATAAACAAGAATCGATCTTCAAATACCTCTTTACCAGTCCCTAGAAACCTCATGTCATTCATCTGGCTGTAGTGACTATAGAAACTTAATACTAGACAAATGACAAACACTGCAAGCATGGCGTATAGATTCCATTCCATTAGTTGGTGGTTTGTTGGATTATTGTTGTTGCTTCATTTACATGTTGGAAGACACGAGCTGCTAACTTTATTAACTGTTTGTTTTACTTTCAGGCTAAATTCTTGGCATTGTTGATCATTATACCATGGGCTTTAGATTTTGTGGCTCATGACTATGTTCTCATGCCCTTTTTAGACAGGTAACTGTTGTATCTCAATTTTTTTCCTCCTTATTTGTTACTGTTTATAGTTCAATTTTAGGGAATCCTTATTTGGCATTTCTCTGACAACATTAAAGAAGTAGATATTTAAAATTTGTTGCAGTTACCAAATCATGCTTTGTTGCATGTAAATTAAGAACATAGACGTAGTCATTGTTCTGTGCACTTCATCTGCATTGCCATTAGCAGATTGTTGTCCACATGCATTATCCATTATGGTGAACAAACAAGATTGGACATCTCCTGTCCTATTCACAAGATTGTATCCCACTGTTCTGGTTGCCTGTTAGTGAGATTATAGAACCCCACTTTCCTGCCTAACCTGGTTCTACATTCTTTCATGATAGGTGGGTTTATGACACTATATTTTCCAATTTTTTTTATTGAAGGTGGCAGGAATCAGGTTGTTGGTGAATATGCATATAACTTTCTATATTTGGAATAATTAAAACATTCTGCTATCCAGTTGTTGTTCTTCCTAGCTCCTTCATGTCTCCCTACTTTCTTAACTTCAGGTCATCATCTTTGATTTTCTCCCCCCATTCCCTCCCTCTCTCTCTCTCTCACACACACACAGTCATAATCCAGCCCGAGCCCGACTTAAATAAATGGGCTTGAACACGATTTTTGCCCGAAGGTTTGGACTTGGGCTTTTACTTAAAGCCTGTTGAGGTCCATCGGGCTTTTGGGCCCACTTATTTTTATATATATTATATATACATATATCACAAGGTCGTATCTGACCTATATGGTACTATTTTTTTTATAAATTAAAATTGTAACTGTATAGATTGAGAGTAGCCTTAAATACCTACCATTTGTTAAAATTTCATCTCAAAAATCAATTTTTAGTCACTCGATCTTAACGGTCAAACTCATTAGGTGTTGAATTTTTTCAAGGACGTCTGCCAACTTTGACTATTAAGATCGAGTGGCTAGAAATTGAATTATAGATTTAAATTTTAACCGGTGGTTAGATTTTCAAATTACAAAAATAAAATAAAATAAATAAATGCAGTGCCAGCTGCAAAATAAACGGGCTTTAAACAGCGGGCTCGGGCTTTAAAACCCGACGAGCTTTGGATGGGCTTAGACTTTTGTAGATATAAATGGGCTTGGATTTTTTTCTTTACAAAGCCCAGCCCAAACCTGGCCCATGAACAGGCCTACACACACACACACAATCATACACGCATGCACAAAAGCCATTTTCTCTTTTTACTGAATATGCTCTCATGTGTTGCCTCATACTTCTGTCTATTTTTGTCTTTACTGAGGGTTGCCTTCTTGTATTGGTAATAGGGGCATGATGAGCTTCACTTCCTCACACACCTGCACCTGTCCAAAATTTCCCTTGTTATTTGAGTCATTTTTCATCATCATCAACAGTCAATATCCCATCTATTTGGAGTCGGCTTTATGGTTCTTCTTGACCCTATCATAAACCATGTCATTAGTCACTCTAAAATCTAACATGTCCTTTTTTATCCCTTCCCTCGATGTTTTCAAAGGTCGTCCAGTTGCTGGACATCTGAGTCATTTTTCTTACCTTCCAATTTCAAATGTAAAAGATTCTTGGGCTTTTCCTTTATCAGTGATACTTTATGAAGGTTAATGTTCTGGTTTGATGTAAAAATTCTCATGATTATATGCATAGAGGGATTCATTACATATGGTTTTTCCCCAATAATCAAATTGAACTAAAATGTAACTGAGATGTCTAGCAAGTGGGTATTCCAAATTGATCTTGATATATCCTTTGCTAGTGTTGTGGAATCTCATTTGCATGGAGTCACATAATCATTCTTAAAGCTTTCATGTTCAATTTTCCAAACTTAACTTCTTTTTTCATGAACAGGTATGTAAAAAAAGTACCACTTGCTGCTGAGATACTCGATGTACGGAGAAGTCAGAAACTTAAGATGGTAAAGACCCTAGAGATTGAGAAAGCAAGATTCCGGTTTGAAGTGGAGATTGGTAAATCTCCTCCTCTTTCTGATGAGGAGGTTTGGTGGGCAATGCGGCATAAAGCGTAAACTTTTTTAGCATCAATTTCACTTCACATTTTTAGTGATATATTATTATTTTCCAGTTTTGCTGATGATGGCTGTGTCATGCCTAACTCTGGAGTTAGATGCCTTATTGTAGAATAGATTTATTTGAAGATTTGAGATAATCACATATGTGCTGATACTGGGTATTCTGATTTAGTGCCTGAGTGACTGACCTAATATTTTTGGCATAAAATACTTTATCCTAAAATGCTTTTACAAGGAAAGCATGTAAAAGAGTTCAAAGTTGAGTGAAAGATATGGTGTTCTAGATGGTTATTAATTACTGGGAGGTACAACAAAAATGACCAAGTTCCTTTGCAACTTTCCTTATGCATTCATATGGTCTAAGTTTGGATCAGGGTGAGTTGAAGTAGGGAGCTGTCTAGGGAACTTTAAAAACAGGGGTCCCTTGCAAGTGGATACCTATATTATTATTTTCCTAGTGGAATGGTGGAAATTCTAAAATATTCATTTTTCCTCTTTTTCTAAATAAAGCCATCACTAATTATGCCAAGTGGGTTCATTTACTTGTTTAGTCATTGGCACAACCATGTAAGGAAAAAAAATGGTGGGGCCCACATCTCATTCCCACATATCTTGTAGTGGTTAAGCCCAATGTTATCAGAACCGAACCTTGTACCGAACCGTCTTCGAGGAGGTTAGGGTTCAACCGTGTTCGACCTCGGTCAAAGTCGGTAAATGCCGGTCAAAGCCTGTCAAGTATTAAAATAATATAAATATTATATATAATATTAAGTAAGACATATTTTACCAATAATATTAATATAAATATTAAAAATAACATTCAAACTCTGAGTAATATACCAAAACGGTGAAATATATGGGATAGAAATAGTAATAAACTTTTATATTTAAAATATACACATTTTTTAAGGGAAAAATAAAAAAAAAATAAAAAAAAAATAAAAAAATTCAAAAACCCTGAACCGCGGTTCGCGGTTTTGACCGCCAGCCGGTTTTTTCACTGGACCAAACCGCAGACCACGCGGTCGGTTCAGCCGCGGTTTGGTCCGGTTCTGATAACACTGGTTAAGCCGTGTAGTGAGTGGAGAACTGGAGTTTAAGGGAGTTGAAAGCATGGCCTGAAGGGTGGGGAAGTTAAGTCGCCTTGTTTTTGGGTGAGTTTGTTCATTGTGGAATCCACACGCTTAAAATCCAAACAGGGTCAGTTTGCATTTTTAAGATGATTTCAAATTCTCCTCCTCAACTCATCCTAATCCAAACACAAGCATGGCATTCTTGATGAAGTGAAAACATCTTTATGACTAGGCTTATCGAAACCACTTGGTAATTCCTTGTTTCTCAGCTTCTGTGCTTGACAGTGGCATTTTCTTTATAATTTACTACTAAATTAATAGTGTAGTGCACTAAAAAAGGTCTCTGGAATTTAAATAACTCTTGTTTTGTTGAAGCTGATAATTCAACTGATGTAATGACTTGGCTCTAAATTCGCACTATTGGGGTTTTGTTTTTTTGTTTTCCTCCAATTTTCTAAACATCTATATAGCACAGATGTAGGAACGTTAGGTTTAACACTCTCAGTATGTACACAATTACATCAGTATATACACAATTACAATTTTTCTCCAATAGCCTCTTATTTGGAGATCAGAACAGGGGGAAAACATGAAAGTAGAATGAAGTACAATAGTATTACAAGACTGCATGTTTAATACTTAATTATAGTTCAATCTAACAAATAGATTTCTATCTATAAAAAAAGGAACAAAAATTTTTGTCTCTCAATTTTCTGATTCAAGACTGCCATAAATACATGTCAAGTTCAGCATGGGAAAATGAAAGCATCCAGAGATTGCCAATGACTTACTGAAATCCTACTATGAAGTGAGATTTGGTGAAGAATCTGCTAGGTGATGCCTAGAGGAAATGGGGCTTAATTGAAGTATTGAAAAAATTCTGTCAGCACTGCTGATTTCATTACCCCTCTTCTGCTCATGGAAAGCATCGCGCTGAGTGATATGAATATATTATGGTAGTTTGCAGGGACTCTATTCTTGAAGATATGTTTCTTATCTTGCAAATGATGTTGAATCCTAAAGTTTCAGAGGTCATGTGTGCCAGTGTCATATAATGGTTTGCTTTTATGGAAGTGTGACACCTTCAGTTCTCTGTTGGAACAGTACAAAAGGATTGCCTTAAAATTGCTTTGATGAAAGAATTAGATCCTAGGTGCCCAACTTAGTTTTGGAATTTCTCCTTTGGTTTTCTCCTTTAAGAGTCAAAATTCATTGGAGGTCTTTTCAATTTTAGTGAAATTTAAGGATTTTTCCAAAATCACCCATAGGTAATTTGATTGTGGATTTTCTATAAGTTTCCCTTAGAGCCATAGTTGAATTTTCCTTAGATCTAGCTACCACTGCCTAGGTGAATTGATTTAGGATTTTCTCCAAGCCTTGGAGCCTAAACTCAATTTTCCTTTGATATTTTTTTCCAAACTAGATCTTAAAGATCCCATTAGAAGACCATAGGTTTGTTTTCCTGCAATTTGGACCTTGGCCTTCGTCAGGCTCCTTTGACTGCTTCAGAAGCTCTGTCTAAATTAAACTCGGTCTCAAGCAGCAGAAATTGATGCCTCTCCATGTTGTTTCAAATTAAACCTCTGTGGCATCTACAGTTCTCTCCAAGCTGTCATTTACATAGGAGGCCAACGCCACATTTCTGAGGGCGAGATCAGTTCATCCTTCTCAAGTTATGCACGCGATCTTATGCTAATGGAACAGAAGTCAAAACCTTTCTTCAAGGATACTGTGGCTTGGTAAAGTTAGAGATCTCAAATACTGTCATTGAGGGAGACTCACTTGGTTCCATTCACAGGGTCAGTCAAGGATTTCCATAACGTTGGAGACTGGCTGGCTACATTGATGAAGTTAGAGACATTTTGGAGTGAAGTGGTCACACACTTTATCAATTATGGACCAGTAGTCTGGCAGACACCTTAGCTAGATTCATGTAAGCACGTGAGGAAGGAGACAAGTGATCCAGGCCTTACCTATTTTACATTTTTATACTCTGATGTCTATGTGTTCTATCATCTTACTTCTTACTTGACCTTTTTGTTGTCACCCATGAATCTCATCTCAAGACATCAGTACCTATACCTTTTCTTTATTTTTGATAAAATCAGTGAGCTTTTCTTTTCAAAAGAAAAGAACTATGTAAAAAAGTGGCCTCAGAATAAGTAGCAGCACAAACTGTATACTGCCAGTCCCAAGTCCAGAGGTTTTTACAGTGTTAATGCTAAAGTATCATATGTTGTACTAATCATATTGTCAGCAAAGACAATATTTTCTTGTTAGTTTCAATAGTCCCTATTGTATGTGTTTGCATCATTTATTTTTCAATACATAATATTTTTTGCCAATTACAGATATTCTTATCTTGTCTGCCTCTGTTGTATTGCTTTAACAGTATAGAATTGAGAGATGAGTGGAGGTTAGAGAACAAAAAGGCGTTTGCTAATATTTGGTCAGATATGGTGTTTGGAATTTCATTATTTATTCTTGTATACTTCAATCAAAACAAAGTGAGTTTATCATCTCACTTTTTATATATCCTTTGTGTCCCTCTTTCCTTTTTCTTTTTCTAATTTTTCCTTCTTTATTACAATAAAGTAGTTAGATGCTTTATTTTCCCCTTCTATCCATCTTATTGCTCTTCGGGTCACTAGTATGCCATATGATTATTTGGTGGATTATTGTTATTGCTGTGTGTTTGAATTGTTGTAGAAGCAGAGCTTTGCCAACTTTCTGTTTGCTCTATTTTGATACTAGATCTTATCCCCTTGTTTCTTTTTTGTATTCCTCATCATGGTATAGAAGAAACTTTGCAAAAATGTGTCTGAAAATATATAGCAAAACTAGAGCCTTAGTGGTTGTATTTAGTTTTAGGACCCTGGGTTCTTTTTTGTTTGTTGTGTTACTCATTTTTAAAAATCTCCCATCATTATTACAAAAAAAACCAGTGGATGTGAGTGAGATGCTAAGTCATCTTTAAAAGAAAAAAATTCTAGATTCCGAATATGATTCTTGGAGGGAGAGAGAGATCTTCTTGTATCAATTTGGGATTTTTTTCTCAGGGTTTCTGATTAACCATTTATTTTTCATTAGTCATCTTTATTAGCAATCCATAGTAAATTGTATCTACTAATATGAAGGATTGGTTTTGTTAGTCAAAATATTTTTTGAAACAATTTTGAAATTTTGGAGGAACTATCCGAGTACTAGTAAGAATTTTTGTATAAATGAAAGGCAAGAAGCTTATGCTACAAGTAGAAAGAAAATTGAAACAAAATGTCAATCTTTATCCCACAAAACAAATTGCACTACTATTATGGACTCCCATTTACAGTAATAAAATGTTACTCTTTTCCACTCCATTGTAATCTGATTGCTGTACAGGAGAAATTAAAGGGTAGATGAGAAAATTTAGTGGTATGAGATAATAACGGCTATGATGAGTGGAATGTAGAACTCAAAAAGCTGGCCCTCGATAGGTGTGAAGGACAGAAAGTGTCTTTGCTGATAATGATGGTGAAGATGAAAAAGTTGAAGCAAAAAAGTGGCTGGAATTAGAGAATAATCCTTTCCATGGGCACATTGGCGATTAACATGAGAAAGATATGTAGTAGGTAGAATTTATTTGCCTTCAATCATTTGGACGATATGATGATCCATCAAATCATGTTTCTTCCATGGGTGGAAATCAGAATCTAAGGAATTCTCAGAGGAATTTGGTTGTGGGATTGTAGACTCCATGTTAGAGTGTATAGATCCATTTAAAAGGGGAGGTGGTGAAACCATGTGATAGATGCACCTAAGATTGCTAGAATTTGATCTTCAACTTGAATGTAGAGTGGACAAACGATTTGTTTCTCATTTTCTTGTTGCACAATGAGATCATGGAATATGCTATGGCATACTTCTTGGATTCTGGGTTCGAGAAATAATTTGATGTTGACTACCACATAAAGATTTTGATTGAATGCATCTCATAGCCTGGTTCTCCGAAGCAGTGCCTCAAATATATCAAAATTTTAAGCATCTTAGGATATCTCAAAAGATTAGGTGCACAAATTTTTTTCTTTTTATACTTTGAGATTTTCAAAGCATCTTCAAAATTGATAAATGTGCAATATATTGAAAAAATCCATCTAGAAATTCTATATTGTTAAAGTTATGTATAGAGCATTTTAAATGTTTTTCCCATTTTTCTAGTTTTAATTACTTGATTTTTGTGAGATTTTCCTGATTATATCTGAAGAAAACCCAAAAAAATTTAAACTCTTCTTATATTTATTGTGAAGAGAACATTGAGAAAAGACGTGTATGGATGAGTTATTGTTTGAAAGTATAGGGTAGACAAGGAGGATCTGTTCATGGGTTATTGGGTTCTGATCTAGAATCGTGATTAGTTGAAGCAATAATTTTTGGGTTTTGATTTGGGCACTCCCAAATTTGATAGGGGGCACTGCTTGCACTTTCACCACTTAAATGTGACATTTGTCCAAAATGACAAGGGGAAAGGCCTCTTTAATAAAAAAATGTGAGTGCCTAGTGAAGACCCTAATTTTATTTTTTTTGCGCCTTTTGGGGATGCTTGTATATGAGATATCATCACAGTATATATCTCTGTTATTGCATACTGCAACTTTTTGCATCTCAACTGTTTCTTAATAGAATTTACTTTTGCCATTTCACAAAGAAGAAAAAAGTGATAGTCACTCAAGAATCCACCAAAAACTAACCACATTCCCATCAATTTTAAAGAACAATGGCACATGTATATCTTCTATACAAAAATCACTTCCACTTTTGTCATTGCATCAACACATGTTTTTCAGCTCCTCTAGGAGATGGCTTCAACAGTTTTTCCTCTGAAGATACTGTGCACCACTGGTTGAGGATGCATATTTATCTCTTCATTTCTGCAAAGAAATTGCAGGTCAATAGATTGTCTGTTTACTATAGTTTTCCTTTGTAGACATTAGGAAAGAAGTCCACAGCATAACATCTGTAATGCGATCTCATACATTGTTTTAAATCAGCTCTAGGTTCACAGACAATAGATGCCATGGGAATGACATGCTGGCTGAGGTGAGGACTAGATCCTTTAGTGGTTGATGAGATATGCATCCAAGTGGTGGCAATAGATTTCAATCATCTAACTGGACAAATATGTTGGTTGAAAATGTGGTGAATTACCAATGTTATTCACATCAAGTGTGACATATCTGGCATCAGAAATATCTGGTCAAGTAGGCACAGTCATTAATAACCATTTTGATAATCACTATCTTCCATGAGAGTTTAAGATGGTGAGGCTTGGTGATATACAATAAAATAAAACCATAACAAAGTTGCAGCAGTTAAACTATAGACCATTTCATATGAAGCTTTGCCATCGAGTGTTGATGTAGGCAACATATTGATGAGGTAGACTGTTTCGAACTCAGTCTAGAGATGAGTTTTACCTGTGTCCCAATGAAACTGGGGTATGACATGATTCTGTGATTTGATGAACTTTTTTTTTCTAGTAAAACTATTCTGTCATGACCAATAAAATATTAGAAACAAAACTAATTTTTCATGGAGTGTAAGTGGCAGAAAACAGTTGCCTGATTCCTTCATCATAGGAAAGTTGCGAAAAGTATGGGAGGTTAACAATATGCTACAATTACTTGGAAATAATTTAGTACTTTTACCGTAATGATTATATATACACAGATAACTGGGGCATAAAATGTTTTTTAGTTTTTAAGTTTGAGCTGAATCCAGTTATTTGTAGGGTGTTATCATTGATAAAGTAATATAATAGAGAAAACCAGACAGGGAGCTTGTGAGTTGGACCCCTTACTTTTCGTATAGAAAAAATTAACTCTTTACCAAAATGAATCTATTTAAAGATATAAAAGGTACAGAGCTAGAAAATAGCTTTTTGTCTAAATTTGGGAAATCCAGTAATTGAGAGTATGTAAAAATAACATGATAGAGAAAATTAGAGAGGGCACATGGTAGGGCTGGACCCCTTGGATCAGAATGAGTACAAGAAAATGGATTGCTGTGAAAAAATCTTGTAGCACAATTTATGAGTGCTTATAGTGCAACCTCAAAGGTTGTGTTTTCATAACATTACCACTTCAGATATATTATGTACCTACATATATTGGAAATAATGTCAATGACATTGGCAAGATTATGGTTAGAGTCGCATTAGCATTCTTTTTTCTAAATAGAAGGTTTTCACTATTCCTTGTGAACAGAAAAATGTGGGTGTGCATGTGTCTCTGTGTGTGTGAGGTCTTGTAAAACTACCATTTTGTATTTCAATTTAAATAGTTTAACTTGATTGTTTTTTTTTTGCATGGATTCATCCTGATTGTTTTTTATTGTTTGTTCAGGTAGCTTTGCTTAAATTTACAGGTTATAAATTGTTAAACAATATTTCAGATACAGGCAAGGCATTTCTTATTATTCTTGTGACAGACATTTTTTTGGGGTAGGTTATTCTTTTCTCTGGTAGTTGCTGCTTTATATCTTTGTGACTGCATAGCCTAAATATGCAAATCTGGGTTATCGTATTATTGTTTTTATGGGCCTTAAATTTCCTAATTTGAATGTTTAGCCACTTTTGTATCTGTACAGATTTGAATAACAATCTCATGTACATTAGAATCTCACATACATCCAAGTGGGTATACATCATCACATCCAAAGGCCCATCCATCAGAGTTTCTATTTTGTCTATCTGTTTTCTGAAAGAGAGGATAATCCCTGATGGGGTCCACATTTGATCAAGGATGTTGATTGTGTCAACAACAATGGACATCCATAAACTGGATCATATCCACACAAAAACAAAATGATAATAATTGATAATAATAACAATAGTAAAATGAAATATGTGAATATAAGAATCCACCATTCACATAGAAACAACCCAAAATCATGGATCAGTTTGGTCCTCATCTAGATGGATATGCACTAATAAGAAAAGTCTGATTTTGCTGATTGAAAAGGCCAAGAAAAATAATCCAACTGAACTTATTATTTGTTTGAAGGGGTTCTAATGTTAAAATGCTACAAGAGCTCTGTATGCGCTTCTAATCCATATGGCATACAGTTGATCAGTTTGGACCATGACTACCACAATAAATTTGGGCCCAATCTGGATGCACAAACACAATAAAGATAGATATTCAGCCTATTGTAATGGCACAAAGAACCAGAATAATCGTTCAAATGGATCATATTCGGCAATTATGCACGTCCATCTTCACAATCGCGACATGCACACAAGTGCATGCACAAACATACAGATGCATTTTTTATGTCATCATAGCATCAACCTACATTGTCTTTCTCAGTATGAAGAGCATGAATGATTTTATATATTCTGTTTTTAATGAGCTTTTATTTTCTTACAATGGCAGGTATCATTCTGAATCTGGTTGGCAGACTTTGATAGAAATAATTCTTGAGCATTATGGACTTGAAATTGATCAGGCTGCAGTTACCATTTTTGTTTGCTTTATCCCAGTTCTCCTTGATGCCTGTGTGAAGCTTTGGGTATGCCATATAACCATATTGTTTTGCAATTTTCTTGTGTACAGATATCATGAATCATGTTATTGCACATAGATCAATACACAAACATTGTGACCATATTACTATATTTACCACTGAGGCACTGACCATCTGAGCCAGTGTGGGATATTGGGATCCTTGAGATGGCAATCAATCCACTCAAATACCAGAATAGATGCAAATATATATGAAATCAGAAATTGAAGAGTATAATAAGAATGTGTAGAAAGTTGAGAACAAGAAAATGGTAAGGAGAATGCCTCCAGGGATTGAGAAAATGGAAAGAAGATAAAAAAAAATGTTCTTCAGAATATTCACTAAAATCTTCCATAAAGTTTGAGGGTTTGAGTCACTCCACTTTCCTTTAATCAAATAAAAGAGTGTAATTTTCTGAAAAGAAAAGAAACCCTATGGCACTCTTAGTCATTAAGTAAAATGGGAATTACATAAATACCCTAAATTTTGGGTGTGTTTCGCAACTGGTAGATTTTGATCTTGGAGATTCTGAATTAGAAATTGAAAGAAAATTTGCTTAGACTAGAATCCTGTGGTTTGACTATCATCAGAAGAGAGAGAGATTGGTCGTTGCTAAAATGTAAAAATTTTGTGAAGATTAGATGGGGTTCCTAAATGAATATTAGTGACTCTGGAGATGGAGATCCACTTATATAGGACAGGGGTTTAAATATCGCCCAGGCGATACGTAGCGATTTAGAACCGACTCTCTCCTCCTTTCTTTGGAAAAAATATAGAAAAATAGGAAAAATGGAAAACCGAGGGTGAGCATATTCCTTTTTAAAAATAATGTTCATTTTTATGGAGTTTTAGACCCTTGAAAGTCGAAATTTCAATATGAATAAAATATTTTAAAAAAATTGAAAAATGTCTTGAAACTTTGGAAAATGTCTAAAAATTTTAAAAAGTAGGAAACCAACATTCAATTGTAGGAACATTTGTCTACCATTTTATTCATTTTTTCCACAAGAAATTTGAAAATGGGAAGTATCTTAGAAAATCCAACTCTTATCAAAATTTCAGAAAAATCTTAGAAAATCTCACAAAGACCCTATAAAGTATATACTATGTAAATGACATTAACACATCTCTATTGAATTCCATAAGCACTGAATATTATTTTATTAAATTATTTTTCACAAAAAAACCGCTGATTTGAAATTATTTTAGAGCTGAAATTCGAAAAAGTTGGTGAAAATAACTCAAAATGGCCAAAATTGATGAAAATAACTCAACAGTTGAATAACTTGCTTCTAAACCTTTTTAAAATCACACCTGATGCAAGATTCAACTCAAATATTGGTCAAAATCTTTTTAAAAAATAAAAAAATGAGCATCGGTCGACACAACATTCTCAAAATTGCAATGATATGTATCGGCTGATACGTACTATGGGCTGATAACAAAATCCCTGATATAGGGTCTCCCCCTTAGCTTAGGATCTCCTGATTTTTTTAATGCATTCACTGCATATCTATTATTCACCAAATGTATAGATTGAAATCTCTAATTTTTTGGAGGTTGAAAATTCTAATCGTTGGATATTTAGAGTAGGCAAACACACACTTAGAACTCCTATGGGCTCCACTCATAATTGGCTCATAACTTCTGCAAGACATATCATAATAAAAATTCTTTGTGATATTGGACTCTTGTTAGGCCTTGCAAGTTGGCCTGCTGACCAAATGAGGAAAGTAACAATATAAATGTGAGCTTGTATCACCATTGCTATTTTGGTTTACATTATCATACTTGAATCTCAATAGACCTCTACATTTCCATCTACACTTCCAGTTGCAGAATATTGCAATCATATATTTCTTACCTAAAGGTGCACTATTGTAATCCTTTTATATTGCCTGGGTTTGTTCTTTATTCCATGTCCATCGAATTACTCGTGATTGTCATTTTGTTTCTCTACAAAATCAAAATTAAAACAATAAAAATTTAATGTGTCCTTTTAATGCTATTGGTAAAACAGTATTGCCATATAAGAACAATTTACAAGCACAAATGTATTAAGATGGGAAACTTGAGTGTTTCCACAGAACATTAATTACAAGAATTTGGCCAATTTTTATAAATTGCATGTCTTACCACTTCAACCTTCCCTAGGGAGGTCACAGCATTTGCTTCCATTTTGGAAAACATTTCTAGTGAATTTTGTCAGGCCCTTAAATCTCCTTTTTATGAAAGCAAGTAGTCCTGGGACACCTAATGACATCTAGCTTCCTCCAAAATAAGATGACATGAGGAAATGTGGCTTGAATAATCTCTTCACTTTTGTGGGCAGCCTTTCTTTGACATACTTTGCAATCTGAACATATCCCCTTGTCATTAGCTGATGGACTGAAGTTTCATTAATGATGCATTAAAAAATCTTTAGAATTATACAGTTATGCATTGTCTTCATTTAGCAGGCTGCACGTGTGCCAGGGTTGGTGAATTATGTAGTCTATCCCACTTTGTCATGGGCCTTTAGTTGTGCTTCATTGAGTTGGTAAGTGTGGGTGCATAGGTACACCATTGTACCTGAACTATAGGATAAGATGCCCAGACACTTGCATATGCTTAGTGTAACATGTCGGACACCCCTTACCCGTGATGGACAGCCTGATGCTTGTTGGTTAGTAAAAAAAAATGATGCTTGCTTATGAAGGGGAATATCCAAAGATCCAAGTCTTCAAAAAGGTTTGACTAACAAAGAGTGAGCTTTACAACAACAACATAAAAAGGTGACTATGCCCCCTAGAATTTGAGCTTATAGAGGGTAGGATGGTAACATTTGATAACATTTAAATGAGTCATAACCATAGGATGACCAATTTCTGCTTTTTGTGTGTTGGTCAGAAAGTTGTTAACATAGTTTTTGCAGATTGGTCAAGTGGGTCTTGCTTCAATCAGGATTCACTGCATGAGCCTATGCTTTAGGAGTAGTGAACTGCAAGGATGGTTTGGCTCCCAATGATATTGTGTTATGAGAAAGTTCAAGCTCTGATTTCCTTGCCTTTTGTTTTCATTTGACTACAGATACAAGGAAGCAAATGTTGAAGCTGATTCCCTTTTTTGGATATTAACTATTTCATTAATATAAAATACCAATAAAGATACACCCAACATCACCATAATCTTTTTTTTTTCAGAAATAACTACAGTATTTCATTAGTATAAGATAACAATGAAGATACACATCATTTTTTTGGAACTGACTATTTCATTCATATAAGATACCAATGAAGACACACTCAACATCACCAATTTATTTTTTTGGAAATAACTATTTCATTAATATAAGATACCATGTCGAAGCTGATTCACTTGCCACAATTGGGGCGAGGGAGTTATGCCTCATTATGTCTTCCACCTCCCTTTCTTAATATTCTTCGACATAATTTTTGCTTACCCAAAAGTTTTATCTTGTGAAAAACAGAATATAAAAAACAATTTTTATTTTATTTTAAACCTTTAACAATGCATCAGTTTGCCATGGTTACTTGAATATGGCACTTACCTCCCAAAAAAATGTACAAGTAGGCACTTTATGGTGTAGCACGACTTGACCCTGAAAGGGAGCCAATAATGGTTTTCCCAGATTATGAGACAGCAACTTCTCTGTTGGTTTATTTCCTCTTTTAACTGTCATTAGCTCAAATGTAAATTTTTCTTAACTATGAAACACCATTTAAAGAATGTTTGGCTGTACAACACATCATACTATTGCAATGACTGAAAAAATGTCAATGGAGGGATCACTCAAAAGAAGAAGAATGCATTGCTTTCAGAGTTATTTTTCCCTTCATAGATTTTCTCAGTGCATATATTCTTTAGTTGGAGAAAATTCTCATCTGTGCTGCCAATTCATCTGAAGTTATATATATTTTTTCCATGCAGTTATTCAAATTCCTTCCAAAATTATCCCCGAAGGTTACAAATATCTTCCGAGAAATGAAGCGTCATTAGCAAGAGTTCTCACCTGGATTTTGTCCAGCTTTCTAGGAAACCATCATACTAGGTTCATTTTGCTTTACAATTTCATTTTTCCGTTCATCGGTTTTCTTTTGTATGTGTTTATACGAATGGAACTTGAACTGTACATAATGAAAAATAAGCACTGTGCTTGCTGTTTTGCTCCTGAACTCCTTACGGAGCTAAAAAGAAGTGCAATACCTTTCGTCTTAAACGAATCCTTGTAGCATAGCTTAATGATATATGCTGAAATTTTCTGGGTTCAGCTATTATTCATTCATGCTATTTTCATTAGAGTGACTTTCTTTTATCAGCAATTTTCCACAGTTTAGCCAACAGATGGACTGTTGAAGGACAGAAAAATACACCATTGGTCTGGATTACTGAATGCTTTTTTCTACTTGCACATGCTCTGCTGCATCAGGACCTTGCGCTTTAATATCTTCCTAATATGGATTTTGTTGATTGTAACAAAACCATAGTTCAAAAATTCGAAAGTCAAAAAAAAAAAAAACCATCAGACCAGTAAATCCAAGTTGATTCGACTCGATGGGATTTGAAGTTGGACAAGTCAACCTGTTGTTTCATGATTTTTAAAGTCGAATTGAAAAGCTTGTCTGAATTACTCGATCTGATTAGATTTCAAGTTTTCAAGCTTGGAGCAGAACTTAACCACAATGTGAACACAGAGATTACCCAAAACTTCGTGATTTAGAAAAGTTTGGCCCTCACCACTCTTCCAATTTTGCATGGTTGCCCCATGTAGGCTAATGTTTATAGTGGGTGGGCCCCACCTGGACCCACCTTGTGCTCACTACTTGCCGGAAGACCCGTTGCTGAGAAAGGAATCCTCTTTCAGATTCAGAGTCTTTTTATTTACATGCATTGGACCAATATGCAACTGACCCCAGTTCCATTAATGCCCTTCTACATCTGTGAGACTGCATGTCAGGTGACACCACACAAGACAACTCATGTGATGTATTTTTGCCAATTTATTTAACCACAACACTGGGAATAAGAGGGCCTGTGACAGGATTTGTGGGAAGAGAGACAGAATGGAGAGAGGAGTTTTGTTGAAGGGGAGAAGATAATCGCTCTATCCATCACTTTCTCAGAGCATCCCACTCTCTCAGAAGCTGTTGTTGGATTAAGAAAGGTAAGCCAAGTAGGGCATTTTCACTTAAATCATTTTTCTTTTAGAATTGTTGAGATTGTCTCGACTCTTATTGAATTCAAATTAATTCTCTGTTTAATTTGATTTCACCTCTTGATCATGCATTAGAATTATCATGCTAATTTTGTGGTCTCACATACCATGCTTGGATTTTGCGGCGTAACGGGCTAAACATCCGATGGCTTCCATTGTGTCAATGGAGTTGATATATACATTGGATTCCTTACATTGATGATGGTGGACAGTTCAGTCGATTCTGATCGGCGCCAATCAGAAGCCGCATGACCTAAAACTTGGAGAGATGTAAAAAATGTTAAAGACCTTAATTTTCAAAAATAGTAGATGCTTCATTTATGTTTGTTAATCCAGAGCACATGTGGACATTTATAGAGAGAAAAATTAGATACTATTTGCATTTTGAACCGTCAAAATTACATCCCACTGTCAGCTTTTGGTGATCGAGACCATTGATTGTTAGAAATTTACTTACAAAAGCTCTAAAACTCATGGAACGTAGAAAATATTTTAGGGGAAAATCGATAAAACCGAATAGGCTGGAATTTCAGCCGAATTTTACCTAATTTTTGAGTTTTTATAGGGAAAAGAAAATTTTGGGCTGAAATGGCTGATATTCCTGCCAAAAATATTTACGCCCATAATCAGAATATTAGTTCCCGGCGATATTTTAAATTCAGTTTCTAGTTAGTTTATATTTCGTTATTTCTTCTATTTATATGTAGGGCCAAGGTGCTCAGGTCCCTTATAACACCTGACTAATCCTCAGGGTAGTCGCAAGTCTCTCTACTTACACACGTGGAATAATTCTACGGGAGTAACCCTTTGGCAGAATGAGAAATTGAAAGGGGATATATGTAGGCAATGACTACTCGAAAGGAGAGACCTTTAAAGACTTGGCTCAAAGGAGAAAAGAATGTAATGAAACGTAGAGTGACGAAAAGTATAATCTTAGTAGATTAGATTAGAAATATAAGATTTAAAAAGATAACTCCAAATAGATAAAGAAAGTGATTAATGATAATGATATAATTTATGCATAAATTAAGTGGGTTATTAGGATTCTCGTGCGGCGACGCTGCCATGAGGGGCTAACTCATATGGGCCCTACAAGGCCCATGTAAGCAAGCTTAAGTGTGTGGGAATGAGTTCATTTAAAAGGTCTTTTTAGGATAAAGACAAAAAAAAATTGTGTTGAATTTGAAAATCTATTATTTCTTAAAAATCAAAGATCAAGATATGAAATTTTTAGACGGATTTAAAATCAAGAGTGAGATTAACTCAAAATGTATTCAAATTAAATAAGGATTCAATTTACCTCGTAAATCTGTGTAAGGGCCCACATAAGTTTTTCTGGGCCCAGATTGCTGCAAATGAGGTCAAGAAGAAATTGTTGCTCATAAGCAACTGAGCTCATTGTTAAAAATTATTAATTAAAAAAATTCACAATAAATGTACAATGTACGATTTATTCGAGTTTGTCAACTTGTCTTGTTCCAAAGTTCAGTGGTCCCAATTGCAGAATGTGGGGCCCAGCCACTTAGGGCCATAGGGTCCATACTCTATAGAAAATTTCCTCTTTGTGAAAACTCCAAAGTATGGGCTTCTGAGGCCCATAAAGAAGAGTTCCTTACATACCGCATGACCCAACCAATTTTTATCTACCAATCCTTGTGCAAAAAGCATGATTAAACTAATCTCTATCTAACATTTTTTATAATCCAAGTGTTAAACTTTTAAACACTGAAAGCCCCCTTACTTATAATCATCCTCATTCTTAATACTTGACACACTTTCATGTCACCACCAACTAGCACAATGGGAGAACAACCACAAAATTCCAAAGAAGAATACATCTTCCAAAGCAATTTACCGGCAGTCCCGGTGCCAGAGAATCAAACGCTACCCGAGTTCGTGCTTCAGGGGGCTGAATTATACGCCGACAAGGTGGCACTTGCCGATATTATCACCGGAAAAGAGTACACGTATGGTCAGCTGCACAGTGACACTAGTCGGTTTGCGAAGGCATTGAGGTCTCTTGGGCTAAGGAAGGGATGTGTGGTGGTGGTGGTCCTTCCGAATGTTGTCGAATATGTGGCTATTACACTCGGTATAATGGCTGCCGGCGGGGTGTTCTCGGGGTCGAACCCTCAGGGACATGCATCAGAGATTCGAAAGCAGGTGGAGGACTCCGAAGCGAAATTGATCGTTACCAACGGAGCGGTTTATGAGAAGGTAAGGGTGTCAAATGAGGTAAATTAATGAAAGAGTTTCTTTTCATCATATATGTGTTATTCATGTATATTTTTTAGCATTTCTAAAATTCTAACAGTTGGGCCGGATAAGTTCATACTCAACTGGTCCAACTGAACACAGGCCAGTCTTGGTTTGCCCAACTTCAGGCTTTGGACTTAAAAACTAGAACCCAATGACTTCAGGCTCTGGGTTACACTAGGCTTATAAACTAAAACCCAATTTTAAATCGGGTGAGGCTTGAAAACAAGGCCAGTTTTAAACTGGCTGAACTTGGTCTAACCCTTTGGGAAATCCAACTTATCTAAAGCTTGGTCACTTGTGTTTTCTTCAGGGGTCCATATCTCGGCCGATATGAGATATGTCGGCTATACATGCGAGATGTCGGGCATATGAGATATGTATATTTATTACCAATTAAAAAAAAAATTTGTAACCAAGGCCCTCTGGTAGGATCTGACCAGACTGGCCTAAGTCCAAAACAGCCCGACTTGAGATTGGTTTCATTGTGTGCCTTGGACTTATTATCAACAAAAATATATATTTTTTTGTTGAATTTAAATATATATATATATATATATAAGAAAATATATTTTAAATTTATTAAATTTATTATTATATAGACTCCACGTGAACCCATGCAACCAAACGAACAACCCAGTAGTTCCAGGAAAAAAATTGACCAGATTAATTTTATGACCTCTAAAATTACATATACCATGTTAGAAGCCTTTTATCTTGATTTAGAAGAATAGGTTGAAAGTTTAGTTTAACAATAATATTAAAAATTATTTTCATTTTTGAAGTACGTGGAAATTCTTTGTAATACTAAATATTAAATTTGATAATTAATAGTAAATATTAAATTTCTTTTTTGAAAAAGCATAAAAAAGTAAATTATACAAAAAATTTAGTCTGACACTGGCTGTGTCGAATTAGAGTATTTTTAAAAGAATTACACTAACAAAACACACTAAATAAGACTCTCTAATTAGACATGCTATTAAATAAATCATAGATTTTAAATAATTTGACTCATTATTTATTGATTATATAGATTTGAAATATATAAAGTCTAAGTTATATAACTTTATAAACTATTAATTATTAAAAATTAAATTTATAAATAAAAAAATTACTTATATATTCTTGATTATATTACAATTAATGATATAAAATTTACCTATATGAGTTTAGACCTCCCGTCTCAAGAAACGGGAGGTTGCAGATTCGAGTTTCTATATTCTAATTTTGGTGTGCTTTAGGGGTAAGGGTAGTGACCTCACCTATAAGAGTTTTATGATGGTTATTTCGTAGTTTTTCACATGTAAATTTTTTAAAAAATTATATAAAATTTAAAAATATTTAATAAAAGATTTTGCGAGAATGCTGGACAGATAAATGTGTCACTAAAGTTTTTGTCTTTAAAAAGTTGAACAGTAGAAAGGGGAGAGGAAGATGCCATTCAAAGAAACAACGAGAAACAACAGAAGCCACATTAAATGCTTGAGGCAGAAGATGGCTACAGCAAATATAGTAGGACCACTCATGACGTCATCTACTGGACGCTTGCGTGGACCCTACAGTACTAAGCCAATCAAATCCCGCCAAAATTGTCACCGTCATTTTTTAAAAAACCCAAAATATTTGCCATTGGATCTCACTGCATTATTGTTGATTGACTGTAAATAAAATAATTTTTTTCTTTAAATTGGAAGTAGCTATTGATATTGTTTATTATATTTCACATTTTTTTAAGATATCGTAGAAAGAGTGAACCAATTAAATTACACTTTCTAAAATTTAAAAATAGTAAAAACATATATTAATATATGTACATTTAAATACACAATAAATATTTTTAAAAATTCAAAAGTTAGAGAATAAATCAATTTAGGCTGACAAACTCATGCGAATTAGATTCTAAAGTAAATTTAAGTATCAATTGATTGTATTCAGATATTTAGTTTGTATAAAGATCTGATAAATAATTTTAATGATGACAATCATTAGAGTTTAAAATTGAGTTGGATCGAGTTGGATTGAGTCAGTATTTATGGAACCCGACCTGATTCAACCTCAACTATTGACTCGAAATTCTCAACTTGTCTTGATCTGAATTATAATCCAACTCAACTTGAATTCTAACTCAACCAGTATTTTGAACCTATTTTAACCATATTGGATCGGGTCGGATTAACTTGAATTTTTTTCAATCCGACTCAATCCGATCCAAATTCTATACTAGTTTTTTGTCTTTACAACCCTAACATGACTCGCATGACCCAACCGACATAATTTATCGGATCGAGTCAAAATCCAACCCGAGTTTCACCCTCTCAATTGTCTGGTCAACAGGTGAAAGAAGTGGGGGTGCCGGTGATAGTAGTGGGTCATGATCAGGAATGCGTGGGAAGCGCAATCAGATGGGAGGATCTTCTTGCAGCAGCAGATCGTGCCGGTCCTGACACAAGCAAGGAGGAATTGGTGCAACATACAGATCTATGTGCACTTCCATACTCCTCCGGCACCACCGGAGCATCCAAGGGCGTAATGTTGACCCATCGGAACTTAGTGGCCAACCTTTGCTCCACACTCTTCTCTGCCGGCTCAGATATTGTCGGAAAGATTACCGTACTTGGATTGATGCCATTCTTTCACATCTATGGGATCACTGGCATCTGTTGCGCAACGATCAAGAACAAGGGGAAGGTCATCGTGATGGGGCGGTTCGATCTGAGGACATTCATGAATGCATTGATCACACACGAAGTGAATTTTGCTCCGATAGTGCCCCCAATCATCCTTGCTTTGGTTAAGAATCCGATAGTTGATGAGTTTGATCTTACAAAGCTCAATCTCAAAGCGGTGATGACAGCGGCTGCTCCGTTGGCACCTGATCTGCGGGTCGCCTTTGAGACAAAGTTCCCCGGGGTCCAAATCCAAGAGGTTATTATTATTATTTTTTTATTTTCATTTGTGTTTTTTTCAAAGATTTATGATTCAATGTGTATGAAAATTCAAATCATTAGATCAAACGATTCAAATTCATAGAATGTTGAACCCAAAGATCTTGATATTTAATGATTTTTTTTTTTTACTCTTGTTGTTTGATAATGTTGAGCAGGCATATGGGCTAACAGAGCATAGCTGCATTACTCTTACTCATGGAGATCCCAAACTAGGGCATGGAATATCAAAGAAGAACTCTGTTGGATTCATACTACCCAATTTGGAGGTGAAATTCATTGATCCTGAGACTGGACTTTCTCTACCCAGGAACACACCTGGTGAACTTTGTGTGAGAAGCCAATGCGTAATGCTAGGTAGTCTTCTTTTCTCTCTCTCTAGGTTTTTTTTTATTTTTTTAAATATTTCTGGAGTATCTCCACCATTGATATGTGAAGTTTAAAAATTTAAGATAGATTTTTGTAATGAATAGTAGATTGTCGTATCTTGTTTCCCTATTGTTCTTTGCATATTTAAGAAGTCTTTTAAGACTAAAACATTTAGGTTTCTGATAACATTTGACTAATCATTAAGGCACGTGTAAGGCTCTCTATCTATATACACTGGTAACTCTACGGAGAGTGGCTCTTTGGAGTAGAGCAAGAATCTAACTCAGGACTCACGCTTCTGGTCATCCGTTCAACCCCTTTGGAGAAGGGAAAAAAATCATATTCTAGAGAGCACACAAGGAGTGCATTGATAAAAAAAAAAAACTAATTACAATATTAATTGGAGCATTATTTTGTGGTTTTGTTCGCAAATTATCAGATTGAGTTGTCTAACTCATTTATTTTGAACTCTCAATCCCAAATCCATTCCTTTATTAAGTGGTTTTGGATGGGTAAACCCATTTATTGACATATACCAAATTTAAATCTAATTTGGTTCATATCGCATTGGTTGGTTAAGTTTGGAATTTACCATGATGTCCGATTGCTTCCTCACTATAGTGGAAGTTGGGACAAAAATTGATTTACTGATACAGGCCGATACGCATCCTTCCGTACCTCTTCGGATTCCGATTGCAAATGCACTAATGAGTTGCGACCGATACGTATCAGCTTTTATTTTTTCACAACGTTGCCCCCAATACACAATTCACAGATCATTTTTTAAGCTTCTTTTTGTGATAGTGTAACATTGTATTGGCTTTCCAATTTTACCTCGTACAATGGGTAGCCTCCATCATTGTCATTATTCAATAGGAGTTGAGCTTGAGATACATTGCAAGATTCTGCTCCCATGGTAGGGAATGAAACTTAAATTCACCAACTCTATCTTCAAATTTCTCATGATACATTGCAGGTTACTACAAAAATAAGGAGGAGACCGACCGGACCATCGACTCAAACGGGTGGCTCCACACTGGTGATGTCGGTTACATAGACGATGATGGAGATATTTTCATCGTGGACCGCATTAAGGAGTTGATCAAGTACAAAGGGTTTCAAGTATGATGGTGGACGTATTTGTCTCTTATATTCGTATTTATTTTTTCATCTATATGAGGTTGACAATATTTATTTCATATAGTACTTGGAAGTACCTTGATTTGTAGGTATAAAGCTCAAGTGTCCTATATGATTGACTCGTTGTAATTAGATAATCAAGTAGGAAGCCACAATTTGGAGTTGAAAATTTGAATTGTGGCTAATTATCCCATCCTTATTCCATTCCACTTTTCCTTTTTTCTATAATCGACGGTTCTCAAAATCGAATCCGTCGAGGCTGCGATTGCATTTGAATGAGGAGAAAGTTTTTTTTTAAAAAAAAGATATACGTGGTTTTTACCATATCTAAATTAGTAGAAAGTTCTTAGTAGAAAGTATGAAAAATTGTTTCTCTTATAGAGATGACAGAAAGTAAAACCTATATTTCTCCCAATTAGGAGAAAGTGACAACGTGGCATAACGTTATCTCAATATTCTCTTACATTCTCTTGCTTTTTCCCAATCTAAATTGACCTTACATTTGGAACTAAATCGCGCTTAACTTTACCTATTTTTAAAGATTTTCCGAGTCAAAGCCTAACCCATTGACATTCTAATTGTTTTGGCTATGTCAATACAATTTTAAGACTTAAAACCTTGGGCATTGTTTGTTATAGGTGGCTCCAGCAGAGCTAGAGGCAATCCTCCTCTCTCATCCTTCCGTCCACGATGCAGCGGTCATACCGTAAGTTTTTTTTTTTTTTAAAAAAAAAACCCGTATACTTCGATTTTATTTACATTACTTGGTGAGATTATCTTTGAATTTCTTGAATATATAATCTGCAGATTGCCTGATGAAGAAGCTGGTGAAATCCCAGCAGCTTGTGTTGTGATGAATAAAAATGCAAAGGAGACTGAGGAAGAGATAATGAAGTATGTTGCTTCCAATGTAGCCACATATAAGCAAGTGAGAGTTTTGAAGTTTGTAGACACAATACCAAAGTCTCCTTCAGGGAAGATAATGAGAAGGTTGCTTAGAGACAACATAATGAAGAGGATGGGCAACAACTAGCAACATAATAACGAAGGAATCTGATTGGCACCATTAGATGTGGGTTGGTAAACTTTAAAAATAAAGAAATAAGTTTAGGTGTATCTTATATGTTTGTCACTGACTACTCTATTTTCATGTTTATTAACAAGTACAAGACATGAAGTTGGACCAACATGAAAAAACAAAACTCCTTTTTTCCATTTTCTTTTTGATTTATGTGTGTGGTCTAGTACAAAAGAACTTAATTGGGTTGATTTGGCTATTTTTGTAATTCATTGGACAAAGTCTAGTTGCTAACTAGATGGCATGAGGCCTTGGTAACTAGTTTTATCGAAGGCTAAAGACATTGAGACAAGTATTTGGAACCAAGAATCAATTCTTCACTTGCATGATGATGTGACTAAACAATGTCTCTTTTCAGCTTGGATCTTGCATGAGAATTAAAGAGAGCCGTCCTTTTTATATTGAAGGGGATTTGATCTTAACACCTCATACAAACAAAGGTAGGAATTGAGCATCAAACTAATCTCTCAGAGTTTGGATCATGTTGTTACTGTTATTGTTGTTTTCAAATAGGTATATCTTTTTATCCTCCTTGTCAATAGGTAGGGTAAAAAAATTATTTACTGTAGCATAGCGGACGTTGTGCCGTAGTGGTGCATAGCAGGGGTCTAAAAATCGGTGTGATCGATATATCGGCCGATATGTAAATATCGGCCGATATGCGATACGGGAGATATATCGGCCGATAATTTTATCTCTCATACCGATATCGGCATTTTCTCTCTCCTCCGATATCGGAACCGTGAAAAAACCGCAAAAAATCGTGATGAATAATGATGAACCGTGACAAAACCGCAAAAAACCGTGAATCCCCTGAGAACCGTAAACCTTGAACCGCGTAAAACCGTGGAAAACCGTGAAAAACCGCGAAAACCGCGAAAAACCGCGAAAAACCTCGAAAAACCGTGAAAAACCGCAAAAAACCGTGTAAAAACCGCGAAAAACCGTATCGGTGTTTTAAATTTTTTTTTTTTTTTAAATACCGATATTTATGAATATCGGCCGATATTGTGACCGATATTTCGGACCGAATATCGGCCATATCGGCCGATATTACTCGGTTAAAAAAAACCGATATATATCGGCCGATACGATATGTATCGGCCGATATTTAAACCTTAGGTGCATAGCATTCTTTCTTCTTCGATTTTTCCCTAAAAAAAAAATTCTGAAAAATTATAAAAAAAAAATGTAGAAAAATCTAAGCTTCAAGAATATATAATTGTATCGTCAGGACGTAGTCATTTAGATATTGAAATAATTTTTACAATCATATGAAATGGATAATCTCAAATATTTGTAAAATATTAATGAAAAATCATTTTTTTACTACATTAAATAAACATTAAGAAAAAAATGACACTATTACAATAAACCTATAGCATATATTTCATAATAATGAACTTCGGTTTAAAAAAGGTACATGATCATGGAAAATTTTGAATGAGAGTGTGAGAAGGGAATAAGTCGGGGTTTGAAAAACTTCATAGAGCAAAAAATGGTGGAAGATGGCCTTGAGTTTAAAGGCAAAAAAATTGCCTGTTTTTTATCATTAAATGGCAACGACTAAATTTAAGCTTGTAAATAATTTTTGGAATCATACGAAATCAATAATTTCAAATATTTGTAATCAATTAATAAAAAATAAAATTTTATCACTGCATTCACATTTTTTACATTAAATAAATATTAAGAAATTAATAAAAATTTGCCCACTTTGACCCTTTTTGTAAAAAAATAATGAAAAAGGGTAACAGCTAAATTTAAGTACGTATAGGCCAAATTTAAGTCAATAAGTATATATCGGCTGATACTATACACGGATCGATACTGTAATATCATTGCGGGCGATACATCATGGCGGTATATTTTTCAATACAATTTGCCTGATACGTACCATATGAACTGAATTCGTATCCCATGACTCAATACCACTAATTCTAGATATTTGGTATCAAGCTTCTTGAATTATTCTCTTATATTTTATTTTATTAGAAATCATTTCTCTCTTACCCTGTAATCTCTTGTATCTTTTCTTAGCCATTCAATTCATGATTTTAAAGGTCTTATTGTTTTTCTGATTCCTTCAACTTATAACTTTTTTAATTTTTTTCTCTACTTCTGACCTCGTGCAAATCACCCTTCTCTTATATATAGTCTATTTTCTTCTTTTCGTATTTAGAAAAATCACAACAAAAAGTGGAGTAGAATTGAAAAAGAAATTTAAGACTATTATCTGAGTTTTGCTCATGGATAAAAAATGTTGATATCCCAGTCAAGGGTGCAAAAAATGCCCCGGCCAATAATTCGGGCGATATGATTCTCTCTCCTCATTTTTTTTTTTTAAATATCGGTATTATTTTATTATTTTATTTTTCTAAATTAAAATATATAAAAAACTGAAAAAAAACTGTTTTTTTTTAATTGAAAATGTAAATATCGGCTGATATCTGGGCCGATATTGTGCCGACATTGGCCCATATTTTGACTCGGGCCTATCACCTTTTTTTTTTTTAAATACCGATATTAATCATATCAGCCGATATCGAACTGATATGATTCGGTGATATATTGGCCATATTGACCGATATGAAAGCTATACGGCCGATACATATTGTATCGGCCGATATTATACAGCTGTTAAAAGTCAAATGATATCGGCCAATACGTTTCACTTCGCCCAATATCTGCACCCCTGATCTCAATATCTGATCAGTTGAAATCTCTCTCTCCTTCTTTTTTTGGACAAATATAGACACTCGTTGTTTGTATACTCATGTTGGTGAAAACGTAAAAAAAAAAATAGCCCCTTTAGAAGAAAAAAATAGTTTTGGGAATTTAATTGCATTTAACTTGGTCGTTAGGTTGAGAGTACTGTCTCTGTTCACGTAAACAGAAAGAGTACTCTTTTCTCCGCTTGACATTTATTTCTTTAGCAGCTTTTCAAATAAAAATAATGGTCACCAACAAAATCGATGGTCACTTTGGCAACCCATTCAAGTTCTGTAAACTATCAATTTATTCTTTGTAAATATAAACCTTATCCAGTGAAGCAACGATGAATCTCTCCATCATATAATTGTAATTGTTTGTACAAGTCTTACATCACGACTAGACCTTTAAAATGTGAAATTTATAAACACATGCGCATCATTTTCGTTATAGTAAATTTTTAGGGAACACTTACACACACCTAATTTTTCTATCTCTATACACTCAAAATTGAATTTTCAAGTAAAATTACGATTTTACCCCCGCATTTCCATTCATTCGAATGAATGCCCAGTTCATTTTGGCATTCATTCGAATGAATTCCCATGTGTAATTTCAATTCATTCGAATGAATGGGCTGAGCAGTAACACAGAATACTGCTCAGCCCATTCATTCGAATGAATGGATGATTCATTCGAATGAATAGTAATAAAATGATTTTCATTTCATCCATTCATTCGAATGAATCGACCATTTATTCGAATGAATGGATGAACGATCCGTTCATTCGTTCATTCGAATCAACATGAATTGAACGTTCTCATTCAATCATTCGAATTATTTATCATGAATCATTCGAATGATTCATGACTTACAGTATACAGTTTTATTTAAATTTTTTTTAAATTTTAAACTTATTTTTTAAACACTGTATATTTCCAAAAATTTTCAAATTGAATATCTAAACTAATTAAAGTTTTTCATGACATAACGTATCGAGTTCTAAACTCTAAATCACATGTAATAAGTCAATTTATCTAATGTTTATAGTTTTATAACTTTAAGAACCAAGACATAATTTGGATGGTCAAAATTAAATTCTAAAAGTAGTAATCTTCTCATTAATAAGCTCTTTACCACTTTAGACCAATCTGACTCATTCGTATAGTTTCTCTAATTTTTCTAATACATGTCATACATGGGCTAAGTCAAAGACAATGGCCCCTCCATGCTTCTATAAATCCTATTTTCTGATGGGATTGGACTCAAGTTCAAAAAAGTAACGTGATATAATTCTCTCTTTTTCTCTTTATCTCGCTGAGCGTAGTCTCTTTCTCAAATGAATCTCTTTGAGAGAGAAACATTATCGGTCATCCTGCCTGTTAGAGATCCATTGGTAACTTAGGTTCTAACTGTAATACCACTGTTGAGACTGAACTTCGAACTCAAAAAACGAGTCACGTGGAGATCTTCAATTTAATACAGCTCTTTATTTTTCTCTCCCTCTGAACAAAGTATACCTAACATTCCCTACTAAAGAATTTTATGAAGATTTTCATAATTATTCATTTTATGAGCATTTAAAAAAAGTGCTACTAGACAAAAAAGATGTGCCTCGTTCTGCAAAATTTATTGTTGAATAATTACCTCTGAGCCCCTCCGTTCCAACCTTATTTGATAGTTGCTTGCGAAGGAGAAAATTGGAAGTTCCTTCTTCTTTTCTCTCTCTACTTTTATTTTGTTTTTTCGCTCACCGAGAGACAAAATACATGTTTCTCTCAACTTTCACTCCTTTCATTAATTCATAATTTCAAGTCAGATTTGAATTTTGAGTTTTTAACACTGAATTAATAATAGAAATATTTTGATATATATACATTTAATTTTTCTAGTTTTCTTATAAAAAATAAATACAAATATTATATTTTTCTTTTAAAAATGAAGTATTAATTTAAAATTTTACTTTTAAAACTAGAAATTTTGTGATTTTTATGTAAAGCATCATTTCTCTAACTCATATAAAAAAAATTAAAACTTGATAAAGGGCTAAGTTTTTTATTAACGGATTCAAATGTTTTGTTTTATTTAACATGAGAAATTTGTATGAAGTATAATAATTTATCTATTTATTATGAGTTCGTAACACAAACATTATCTTTTAGGAGGCACTGAGTTTTTTAGATTTCTCACTTTGCCCTTCTAGAAATCGGTTCACTTTCCAGTGAATCGGTTCACATGTCCGGTGCACCGATGAGTGAACTGATTCACTTGAAAATGTAAATAGTCGGTGCACCGATTTCTGCAGATGAATGGAGGGCAAAATAGAAAGTTCAATAAAACCCGTGCATCCTAAGAGATAATGCCCGTGTTATGATGGGCACCTTTATTATTTTGAATAATTGTTGAAAAATTAGTAAATATGACTATTAGAGATTAGTAAAAAATCTTTCATAAGATGAATAATTATTTTTTATTTGACAGATCTTACTCAATAATTATGTTTGTTTCAAAATATAAAATTTATTTAATTTTAGTACATAGACTTATTAAGGAAAATTTTGTTTTTATGACTGAGGTGTCTGGCAGGGGTTTAAAAACCGGTATCGGCCGATACGATATGTCGATCGATATATCATTATCGGCCGATATTTTTCTCTTTCCTCCTCGTTTTTTAAAATATCGGCCGATATCAGCCGATATTTTGATATCGGCTGATATAATACGGCCGATATCAAGGCCAATATTGTGAATATCAGCCGATACGATATGATATCAGCCGATATTCATATCTCTAAAACCGATATATATCGGCCGATACGATATGTATCGGCCGATATTTTGACCCCTGGTGTCTGGATCTCTTAGAGCACGAGGTGGGTTTCTAGCCTTCACTCTAACCCTTTTGGATTAACTCATTAAGACAATTATCGTGAAGACAACAATTTTTTTTATTTATCAAATAAGTTTATTTTCTCAAAAAAAAATTCTTCTCGTACAATTTATGCTGTAATTACCAAACAAATATAAAACAATGTTTCATGAGAAAAATCCCTACTCAAAGAAGATTATAAATTAGATAGTTTAAATTAAAATTTATAAATAAATTATTTTTAATATATTATTTAAGACTTCAGATCAAATGATTGAAAATCAAAAATTGAAAATATTTTTAAAATTCTATTTATTAAAATTTTAAAATTAAGCTCCTTAATGTGAGACTGCATGCCAAGTTGGGGTCCTTAAATACCATGCAGCCGCCACCTGTCAGCGGTCTCACTCTCCACTGCATCTTATTTCTTTTAAAAGGCATGTCTTCCCACGCACTCTCTCTTCCTTTTCTCTGTTCTTCATCATCATCTCTCCTTCATCCATTTGTCCCTATTCCCATTTTCCCCAATTCTTCTACCTAAGGTAAACGACGACCCTCTTTCTCTCACTTTCTTTAATTTTTCCCTCTTTTTCTCTCTTTGTTTCTCTCTGCTGCAGTGACAGGGATCGATGGCAGAAGCTGCACATGATCGCGATCCGAGCTTTTAAGCAATCCTAACTCAACACTCGTAAAGGCTAGGGCAAGGGGGCATTTCCTCACCTCACCTTTTTTCTCTTTGTTTTCCAGCATTTAAGAGATCTGGAGCATTTCCAGCTGCAAACCCTAGAATGGAAAAGGGGGCCTTCCATCCCCAAAACTACTCATTATCACTCCTTTTACGCCAAAAAAACCATCAATTTACTGCCCACTTACTCCCTGTTTTCAGAACCTTGCGGTAATACCGTAATGGTAACAGTGAAAAAAAAGAAGCAAAGATTTGGGACGTCTCTGATACGGTAAAGTTAAAAAGGAAATAAAACGTACCAAATGCGGTAAATTCCGTGCTTTTGAAATGAAAACCGCCAATTTCTGTTGATGGAAACCCTAGAAAGGCTTTTGATTGAAACCCCCTTTTAAGATGGCTCCATGATTTCATTTCCGCCCTCGTAATTTTTTTTATCTTTTTTACCCTTCGCAGAGAAAATCGTTTGTAAAACCACGGGATTCGGTTGTTGTTAATTAAATTAATTAAAAAAAAAAGTAAACAAGAAGAAAAAGTAAGCAGGGAAAAAAAAGTGGCATGAGTTGCGTGTTTTCTAGGTAGGTTGGTAAAATAGGAACTCAATTGAGTGATGAATGGAAAAGAGAAACCAGTATTTCTGTTTGTTTCCTTGGTTCTTTTCTTTCCTGCTTTGTTGAAAGCGACTAATTGTTATGTTTTAGACAATAATCCGTGATTTTTGTAACAGAAACAATGGCGATTGTCTGTACTAATTATGATTTGTCGACTAATCAGGTTCATCAAACCGGCTAAAGGCGATCTTTACTTCTTCTGGACGCGGTCTAACTGCACAAGTTGAGAATTTCGTGTCTTGATTAAGGGACAAAACAGGGTTTGGCATGATCAGCATCTTTTTTGTTGGTGGGTTAGGGGAATTTCCCGACTCCTCTTCGGAAACAGGCAGGCACATGTGATTCGAGAATGTCTCTTGTCATCTATTGAATTAGGTTGCCTTCTAAAATCCTCTGCGAGAATTTATTTTGGGTGTTTGGGGTTATTACAGTAGAGAGTTTTGGGTTCCCAGAAGCCAGAATTGAGTGACAGAGAAATCCTAAACACTTGAAAAACAACAACGAAACAAAAAAGGCTTAGAATTGTGGGTGGTTAATTTTGTTCTGTGACAGATAAGTGGCGGAAAAGGATTGGTTGCATTTACCCAGTTGCTGAAAGCTTCCAGTAAAATCCCATGACCGGCTCGAGGTAGAAGGGTAAATATGTCGGCCAGCTGAGTTTGGTAAAAATGGTTAATGGGTAGAAGTGTCCAAGGCTGTAGATTGTCTGATATGAAAGGACGGGAAAAGTCGAGTATCCATCTGACACGAAAAGCAGTTGTTATGTGTTGTGTTGCGTTGAGGAAAAGTGAATTGGGTGAATTCTTCATGGTCAAGGTAAACGGTAAAAAATAAAAATAAGAAGAGATAGAAAAGAGCTGGGAGATGGGTGGTTGGTTTTGAGCATTTAAGAAGCGTCATAGACACAGTAAAAGTGGAAAAGGTATAATTTAGTGAAAGGGCGTTGGATGCTTTGATGATTAGGGTCTTGAGAGTCTGGACTGCAACAACACTGTGATGCGACTTTCAGTGAGTATCAAAGGCAGGGAATGGAAAGTGTTGAGGACGTAAGGTGTTGAGAATGGGGGAGATCTATGATCATGGGCTTGGCGCCTCTGTCTCAGCTGAAATGGAAGGGGTAGATAAAGTGGGATGGGGCTGCCTTAGGCTGTCAATTGTGGGCGTTGTTTCTCTCTATTAAGTATTTGGTTTGTTGATTGGGCGTATCATATCTTCTTTAAAGAGGAGGGAGGTTAAATACTTACCAGTCTCAGGGAAACTAAGAACTAGGAACAAAGATGGGCTGATACTCGACAGCAAAGTTTTTCTTTCTGCCTGCGGGGTTTTTCATCTTGTCAATTCCTATCAAGTAAGCAATCTTCACCATCTGGATGGGGAATATGGCTCGTTGGACATAGGGAACAGGGGATCTAACTTGTTCGACAGAGGGAATCACAAAAGGGTTTTGTTTCCTGTATGTATTACTGATGGATGAGATGAAGCCAGAAGTCCTTTGATATAATTTTGGAGACTAGCTTTAATTTTGTTCGTTTTGAATGACAGTGTTGGGCTATCATTGTGATGTCAATCTTGTAAGCTCACTTGCTTTCCTCATTTTGCTCCTTTTCTTTGGTTGGTCTGGGATATCTTGGGTGGTGTTGGGTGCGAAATCCCCAGTTCTACACAGCTTCCACTTTTTCTTCAATACTTGAGTTGTCTGTTCCCCATATTCTTTGTAGATTTCTGCTACTTCACGATCAATTTCTCATTTTCTTTCATCATCGGACTTCATGCTTGTGGAAACCATCTGTCCCCATCCTGCAGAGACGAGCATGTGCACATCTGATGGGGAAGAAAAGTTTATAAGTTACTTCCAGTGACATTTTCCCCGTGGAATGGATTGGAATTCAAAGACTCCCCCGCTTTGGGAGTGGGAGAATATGGTTGTGTTGAATGGGAAAGTCAGTGAGGTCCCCAAGCAGTTGCAGCCAACAGACTGGGGGATTGATGGAGATGGAGGAATTGACAATGGGTCTGCCTATTCTTCTGGCGGCGCCGGTGGCAGTGGTGGTTCTGGCTCCGATTTGGGTAATGGCTCTTCATCTAAGAGTTCGATCTCAGCATCTGTTGATTCTTCTTTGAAGGCGGTAACAAGAGTATCTGAGTTTAACTTTCAGACAATTCAAGGGTTCCCAAAAGATCTCAATAAAGATAAAGAGTTGGCTCAGGCTGAAGTTGCCAGAACTACTTCTGAGCTGGCTGCACCTGTGGGCACTGGGGAACCTCTGATTGGTTTAAAGCTTGGTAAGCGAACCTACTTTGAAGATGTGTGTACTGGAAGCACTGTTAAGTCCTCGTCTTTTCCTGCAGTTCCCACATCATCCGCAAATTCAATTAAGAAAACCAGGGCGTCCTATCAGAGCATGCAGAACCCACGCTGCCAAGTTGAAGGTTGTAACATTGACCTCACTGGAGCTAAGGATTACCATCGCAGGCACAGGGTCTGTGAAAGCCATTCCAAGTGTCCTAAAGTCATTGTTTCCGGTCTGGAGCGTCGGTTTTGCCAGCAGTGTAGCAGGTAAATTTCTTGCAGAAGTTCTGATTGATTGGGAAAAATTTATTCCATGAGTTTGAGTTTTCTTCTTCTTCAAATGGTCTCGTTGGTGGAGTTCAGCTTTGCGTTGTATATTGACAAAGTTCTTGTTTTTTTCCCATTCCTTGGAACTCCACACCCCACAAACCAAAAAAAAAACTACCACACAAAAAAAAAAAAAAAAAAAACCCAAATGCTGCTGATTAAGCATATTTTATCAAATCATTTTTGTTCCATTTCAAACATGCATTAGCGATTTCATCAATGTTTGACACAAGCTCTATTTATGTACTTTTCCTTCCTCAATTAATGGCTCCCATTTGCCAACTGTTGAATTTGTTCTGGGGATGTAGATATGACAGTGTCTTGCTTTACCTTGTTGAAGGTTTCATGAACTGTCAGAGTTTGATGAAAAAAAGAGAAGCTGTCGGAGGCGTTTATCAGATCATAATGCTCGCCGTCGCAAGCCACAACAAGACACCATCTCGTTCAGTTCCACAAGGCTGTCTTCATCATTTTATGGTATTTTTTTCAGTTCAGTGGTTTTCAGTCACTCTTCTGCCCTTAGGATGATAAGCTCCATTTGTGTTCATCACACCTGCATGATTTGTCTAATTTATTCAGCACTTTTTAAGTTTGCTGAGTTACAAAAGAATACTTGTACAAACCAATGAGGTGACTCCATCTCCAACGGTCCAAAGATGGAAATCGTTGGAATATTCTGAATCATTCATGAACATCACAGCAAATACGATTAAAACATTTACCGCTCCCACATAAATAAGGAGCTGTGCAGCAGCTACAAAATAGGAGTTAGATGGAATATGGAATAAGGATATACAAACAAGAACCAATCCAAATGAAAATGCAGAATAAATTGGATTGGTAAGTAATGCTACCCCCAAATCTCCCAGTACAAGACCTAATCCTAGAAATACTAAAAGAATATCATGTATTAGTCCAGGTAAATCCATTATGTGTAAAATAAGAGATAAAATAAGTCAAAATATTTCCTAAACTTACTGACGGGACTTGGGAAAAGAAGATTATCTTAACTTTTTTTTCCCTGTATAGTAGTTGTGTTTGTTATGCTTGTGATCTAAATGAAGCGTGGAAATTATTGGGTATCGACTCATTCTGGAAACATTATGGAATCTTTATGCTAGATGCATGGGTCCGGCATAATATTTTATGATTTGAACGCTTGTCAATACTAGCTGATGATAATGAAAGAAACAAATTTTTAAATTTTCCCGATAAGGTCTGTAGTATGTTGTCAAATGCCTTCCCCACCTCTTCCCCTTTTTCCATTCCAATTTGTTTTGTGGGGTAGGGCTGGGGGTGCTAGGGGGTTGTCTGTGTTCATAAGGGGTGGGAATTGGATTGGGGATGTACTATGCCAATCTGTTCAACAGCTGTCAATACCTTGTATGATGCTACAAGTTTGCAACGCTATATGACAGTATTGAAAGGGAAAAAATGCAGGCTTATGGTCATTCAATACACTCTTCATTTTTAACATCTCAATTTCTGCCTGTCTTTAACTTTTGGAAGTGCTGAAAACAGCTGGTCTATCAATATATCCTCATTTTTTTATTATTATGTGTGCACCCTTCATCATTTTCTCATTATGTACTTGGCCCAATTAGAAAAAAAAAGGGTGTGTATGCGAGAACATCGAGTTTAAAAATTTTGGTGGATGCATACTTTAGCTGGCCATTTCCTATTCTTTTGTACAGATCTTTTTTTCTTGGACTGAAGTATTTGCACAGATTATTTGTCAATGAAGTTTTGTTAAGTCTAAAAACATAGAGTTTAAAAGATACATCTGTTTCTTATTCCTTATCAGTGTCTTTTACATCTGGTTCTGTTTGTTTTATGGTCTTTTTTTTTAAGGAGTCTGTAGCATAGTTTGTAAGTGGACATCATTGGGTTGTGGATCTAAATCATATGGGCATTAGATAGACATTCAATCTATGGAAAACTAATTACCAAATCCTTTATTAGTGGCAATCCTAATAGATAGGATAAAGGACTTTGATGACAACAGCAAGAACGACAACAAGTTCTGTTTGAATGTTTTTTTGAATTTTTTTTTTCGAAGAAGAAGAAGGAAGAGGGGGGGGGGGGGGGGGGGGCTCTGTTTGAATGTTTTTTTTTTTTTTTGGCGGGGTTTGGGAGGGGGGGTGGGTTTTGTGTGTTGAATGGCAGGAGTCACTTGGGTCTTTCTTATATCCCGTAAAGATGTATATTTTGTCAATTAGTAATGGCTGAAATTTATTAAATTTATTGATAGAAATAAATATTGATCTGGAATCATTTAGAGTAACTCAAGTCACAGCGTTGAGTGTAAAGCATGGTTTCAAACCACGGTTTTGAACTGACAACCCGGGAAATAACTAATATTTGACAGCTGATGTTTCCATAAATTGCTAGGTAGATCATGGGCCCTTTATATATTTCTTTTTCAAGTACACCTTGTTTGGTAAACAAATCAAAATCGTCTTCTGCCTCCATTCCAGAGTAATAGAATGAGACCTATTTTGGAAGATAGCTCTCCAATCTCAAAAATAAACAAATGGCATCATAGTTCATTCTCTAGCTTTCCACCAGTGTACTGCCTTGGCAGAATCACCTTCCACCATTGGTACACCAGATCTGATTCTTTGAAACATTTCAGCATTTCTTGAATTGGTAGACCCTAGGTGTCAATGTTATTATATCTTGATGCTAATAACAGAAAGGACATCCTCATTACTGCCGGCCAAATTCCCGTTGAAGGTTTCATCTAACAAAGTGTATGGCTGCATGTCAATTTTAAAATGTTCTGCATTTTCAACCACTCACCCACTTATTTGTATGAGGGAATTAGTAATTGGTGCATACCCGTGTAAGGTCTGCAAGGCATGAGAGAAGACAAGAACCAATAGTTGGTCTAGTGGAGAGTTTGGAATTGAGATGGAGCAGGATTCTCCTATGGTTGCCAGTTTCGTGGTTCATTTTTGTACAAAGGTCATAGTTCATATGTTTTTTTTTTTCAATGAAAAAGAAGCATACATTACAGTTTTAGTTGGCCTTCTTTCTAGCAGCTAGATCAACATGCACGGCAAAAGGTTGTTCCCAATCTTGATTATCCTATTGAGCTTCTAGGGTGGAACTTATCATTTGAATGGTATGACTTATTAAAGAAAAACGAAGAACTAGAATTGTATCATTGGTCATGACTAAGGTTGATTTATAGTGTACAGCTCAATTTTTTACCTGAGTATGCATTTTTTTCCTCCAAGGGCCATTTGGGTCAAAGAAAAACAAAGCTGTGAACGAAATACGATTTATGTCCCTCTGACAGGTTGTTTGGAGAAAGTACTAAATGCTACTCTTACCTGTACAAAGAACCTAGGTCCAACCATTAAATAAAAGAACTTGGGTCCTGTAATATCTCAGTCAATCAAGATATGACATATTATGCCACTCTTGATTAGAAAGTCAGTTACAAAAGCGTGATTTTATGTGTTGTATGGATGGTTCTGGTTTCTTCTACATTACTGCATGGTATTATTTCTTTGTGCTTTATAACTATTGCACTGCCATCTTCATGCAAGTTTCTTCATGTCATTGTTTGTAATGAATGCCTCCCTATGCAGATGGTAGGCAGCAGATGAACCTTGTGTTGAACAAGGTCCCACTTGTTCACACAAGGCCTGCTGCAAGCCTATCATGGGAAGGCTCATGTGACTTCAAATCTGCACAAGCAAAAGGGTCTTGGCTAAGGACTGTGAGGGAAGGCACTGATGGGCATCTGGATGTGCCTGGTGTGGAGCCGTCGACTGCCATCTGTACCCTTCGTCATGACTTTGACAGGCTCTTGCCATTCAAGGGCGCCAGTGCCGAGGTCCTAAATCAAGGTGCTGTCTCCATTTAATTTTGAGATGTTTTGGATACTAATCTTTTTAAACTTTTGGTGGATAATGACATTGTCGCCATTGCATGTATTTTCTTCTATTGACCATTCAGGAAATTTTAAAGATTGGGAATACCTTCGGTTTTGCATTTTGACTATCATGTAAACTCAAAAGCTGAAGCAGATTTGCTTAGTGTGAGTTGGTTTGCAACTCAATTGAATGTTGAATGAAGGTTCAATATGAAATGATTATACTGATCTCTAATTTGTCGAACTAAGGGATGATGGTGAGTGAGAGAATATTTTTAAGATTGATGAAATGCTTTTTGTCCAAAAATATTACCTAGAAGATTAGAAGATCAAGGAATTGTTTTCCTATCTACAGCCTGACTAATTCCAAATCAACGTGATTTCTCAAAACTCATCATTGCCTAACACATTCATCCCATCCATTTTGGGTTCAGCATCAAAATTGGATTTCACAATTTTTTCCATGGACTGAGTGTGACACTTTTCCCCTTTTGTGCATGAGAGAGAGAGAGAGAGAGAGAGAGAGAGAGAGAGAGAGAGAGAGAGAATCCTCCACCCCCCCTGCCACTCCACACACACACAGTAAAGATAGAGTAAATAAATAAAACCTCAAAACTTCCAAGATGGAACCTGCATACTTCCAATTTCATGATTCCATTGCTGGAGTAATGGGACTAGTTTTTGTGGAAGCTTACTAAAATGAAATGAAATCCTGCCCCTATAAATTGTTATGGATCTTGTCACTTCAGCCCACTTGAACCCACAGACTTTGACCTCTCGGAATATTGGAAGAAGTTGTATTCTAACTTCTAAGACTATAGTCAAGTTCTCTAAAAACCAATTTGGGTTTATGCCAGGTAGGTTTACAATAGATACCCTTTTGTCACAATATTGTGTTAATAAATTTAGTTTAAAATGGTAAAAGCCATATTATTATAATGTTATGCATTACCATGTTAGTTTTAGGTCTCATCACACCAGCACCAATTTCAAAAGAAAAATGATTATAATGTTAAGCACATTAAAGGTGCTGGTAGTAAGCCATGCCCCCAATGTGCCATATCCTAAGATTTGCGGTGTTGAGCAAATCTTGTACTCAATATGGAATGATCCCCAATAGCTAGAGATGCATCAAAATAAACTGCAAGCATTACTCTATTAATATTTGCATGCACTTCATTGATAAAAACCACTAGTGGTGGGCAAGTGTTTCATTTATAATTTACAAAAGAGAAGACCCAACCCTTGATGGATGGGATGAGGCTTTGATGATGATATGAGTACCAGAATAATTATTACCACCATTTTGATCCATAAGAAATGGACATATCCTATAAAAAGAGGAGGGAAATTATGCATGAAGTCGACATCTTATCGACTCTAAGGGTCTAGTAAATAAAGTCCCCTTCATTACCAAAAAGAATATCTTCATTTGATATCTCTGATTTCTAATAATCCAACTTAATTTGGTCCATGGATCTTCTTCACACTTTGCTTCTCAGTGAACTCATGCAACAATCTTTCTAGAATCACCTTCAACAATTAGAAGATGCAGCTGAAATCAATAGGGCTTTGGGACCCAAAAAGGAGAAAAAGAGTCAACTGTGTTTATTATGCTTCCTATAGTAAAGCATTAAATTGTGAAGAAGATATTAAATGATGTTGGGAAGGAGGAAACAATATAGGTTTCAGTTAGCAACCAAACAGCTTAGGGCACATCAATAGGGTGGGAGGCAAGGTTGGAACCAAACCCAAGCAACCAAACATCCCAAGGTGTCACATTGAGGTGAGGATTTAAAAGACCTCGAGTCAATTACAAATTATATAACATCACATTTCCAAGAAGGACTGAGGGTACTATTATGCTTGAAGGAAAAAAAAAATTCAAATTCACGTGTAAGAGTGTTAAGCACCAATTGAGGCCTCAATTAGGTGCAGTCTAAGAATGGCACTAATTGAGGACAAAATGAGGGACACATGTTAAGTGGATTGAGCATGTAAGTACAAGATCGGAGGTGGCTTAAGTGTGAAGAGTTGAGAGGTTAGAAATAGCAGGCACTGGGAGACAAGGTAGACCATTGAAGACATGGAGGGAAGGGATAAAGAAAGATATATATAGAGAGTGACAGAACATTATGGTTTTTTTTAGAGTCAAATGGAAAAGTAGAACTCGAAAAGCCGACCCCAAATAGATGGGGCTTAGCATTGATGATGATGAAAATAATGATACGAGTGTTAGGGCTGCCATGTTAGCAGGTGGGGCCTAACTTCTGAGTTCTAACATAGATTGAATCAGCTGAACAAGTGTAGTCCAGATGATCCCATACCTATGTATCATTCACCATGTTAGCAGGTGGAGCCTACACTTTAGACCTAGCTTGTCAGGCATGTAGAGCAAATTTGGGCTAGGTATGTAAAGCAAATGGGACCCATTTGGCCTGGTGCTTTTGGACTGTGCAACGTATGGATTGCTCCTGTGATCATTATGTATGTGTTTGCAGTTCAGATTCCTTTGCACAGGTGATTTTATAACTAAAAACTAGCCTTTATTAGTTTAATGTAAAGTTACCAATCTCAATTATACTATATCCTAACCTCATTTGTGGCACGTCTTGTGCCTTCTTCTTTTTAAATGAAGTTATCATTCCAAAAAAAATTAAATAGATTATATATGTATGTATACACACACACACACACACAAGCACACGAATGCTAACACTATAGCCGTTGCTTTCTGTTAACTATTCCAATCTAAAACTCTGTCCTGCTGCTGATAGAACCTTATTCTATTTGCAGATCTGGAAGCATCCATAGTTAATTCTAACCTTGAAGCCACCCCGGACATTCGGCGTGCTCTCTCTCTTCTGTCAAATAGCACCTGGGGTTCGTCAGATCACGAACCCACTTCTCTTGACCAGATCATGCATGTGAACCCTACAAGTTCTGCTCATCCAGCAATGCACATACAGAATCAAGGGTTGCCTCATGCATGTTCAGAATATTGGCAGGCTGAACACTCCTCAACTGAACCCCCAGTGCCATTGTTGGCACTACATAACAATGGTGGCCAGTTCCAAGAGTTTCAATTGTTTAAAGAACCATTCGAGTCCGCCTTTTTTGATAATAATCATATGCATTGATTGCTGATATACAGCCACTTTTCAAGGCGAGGAAGATGATGTTCACAAGGTCAGTTACTTTACCCATCATTATTATTATTTTTAACCTTCCATTCTTAATAGTTTGGTATGTTTACTTCCACTTGGATGTGTACATGACAGAAACATGTACCTATAATTCATCTGAATTCAAATTATTTCTCTTTTTTTAACTTTTTGCCGGACCTTTCATCACATGATTTACATTTTGAACATTGTGATGGATAGGCAAGTTTGTATTCGATTATTTTTTTGTGTAGTCGCCCATAAGCAATGCATTAACCCTGAATAAATATTGCAGAAGCATGTATAGAACAGAGGTTCTAATGATTTACACTTAGATTGGGTCTTTTATGGTTTTTATATTATTAGACTATTACTGTTGATATATTTGGATAATGTTTACCCAATAATATACCAAATTTGTTAAAAATCTGAAAAACAGGTCTGGCAATTGTGTATGGGTAGTTTGTATCCAAATCCAACTTATTTATTAATTGGATCTGGAATATCCAATCTCTGGTCTGCTTATTGGCTGTGCTGAAATTGTGGATCATTACCTGCATTTTCAGGTTCAGATCCTTTGGTCAATTTGCTATTACCTACCTGTAGCCTTCCTGAAAGAGTTTGGTGCCTCTTCCTTGGTTTTTGTTTTAAAATAAAAAATAAAAATTGGGTATTCTAAATAGCTCGAAAAATTATAGTCTCCTTTTTGATAGTTAAAAAAGGATTGCGCACATTTCTTGTTCTCATTTTTTACAAGGATCCAAGTAGACCTGGCAATGGATCGGGTCGGGTCTTACTCGATTCGGGTATATTTTTGGGTCGTGTTAAACAAGTGTATTCGGTTACCCATTTACCTAGTTAAGGAGACTTTTCTAGTGAGACACATACCAAGACTATCCCTTAAATGGGTGTAGACTTCGTACTGGTTGCATGTGTGTGACAATAGTTGGGTCAGTCAGTTCTACCCATTTATAATGAGTTCAGTTATGGTCGGGTTAATCTATTAAACAGGTCGGGTTGGGTCAATTTTTGCCAGGTCTAGATTTGAGGCAGCCTCAAGTATTTCCTCTTTTTTTTTGGGTGGGGGGGAGGAACAGCGCAAGTATGTCAGTCTCAATTACCTTGGCATGGGATTATCAAGCCAAATAAAGGCACACACAAGTCTTTGCTTAGGCTCAGATCCTTCTTTGCTTTGGATTTGCATGTAGCCACCTTACTGTTGCTAGGTCTGCTCCTTTTTCTGCTTCATGCTGCTTCTAGGAGCTAAATCCTGGGCAATCTAGATAGATGGAGTTACGTAGTTTTTAATTTTACTAGAAAAAAAAAAAAGCCTAGAGTCTACAGCAGAGTTGGTGACTGGTGAGTGCTCATTATTGCAGCTATGAAAGTCATGGGTATAAATCATGTCACAGTTTTTTTCTTTTTCTTTTAATGATCTGAGGAATCAGAGATTGGTAAAGGTATCAGTCTTCATTTATTCAGAAACACGTACCAACATACATTCATCATATCCCAAATCATGTCACCTTAAAAAAATATGAGGCTACATTGCATATCACACTGTTATCAGGACTTATTTGCTTATGATAAGGAACAAAAAGTGCAAAAAACTCAGTCCAGATTCAAATGCCATCTAAGCGGCAATGGAAACAGTTATGATAGACTAAAGGTATGTGATATGTGCCTGACAGGGGATATCCAAATAATAAAATACACTATTTGATCAACAATGATGCTTTTTTTCTGGAAGAACCTTTCCAAAAAAATTATTTTTGTTGTGTTCCCTTGCACTCGTTTGCTTCAGTCTCTTTGTTTGTCCTATGTTGCATCTGTGCCTGCCAGGGAATATCCAAATGATAAACTGCACAATTGGATCAAGGATGGTACCTTCTACTTTATCAACTTCATTATGTTCCTTTGCACCCATTTGCTGCAGTCTCTCTGTCCTTTCTTCAACCAGTGCGCCATGATCTGTCTTTTAACTAGAGCTTCTAGCCATATTTGGATCAAGACTAATCTTCCCAAGGACCAATTCTCAATTATAATATTTCTCATACTGCTACTTAAATGTGTATCTGTCGACTTCCCTTCATGATTGATCACTCATTTTTGGCAGCTGTAAGCCGCTATTCTGCCTGGCTAATTTTTTATCTGCCATGGACATCATCAAAAGGAAATAGTAACAAAAATAATAAATATCACAATTGAGAAATGTTGTCAGAAAAAAAAAAGATAGATTTTTGTCCAAAATTCTAGCAACCCAAATGTGTGTAGGTATTATAAGCCGTTCATGCATTGTTCATGACAATCTACATCTCATTTCAAGCAAAGCATTTGGTAGTTGCAATGCATATGTAGTGATGTATAATTTGTTTGTGGCAACAGAAAATTTATCAAACTGCCTATACATACAGGCTTACAGTGAATAACAAGAAATTATACACATGGTTCAGTTTTTAACCCATTTTATCCTCTCAGCTTCATTGGCTTCCACTCTATGCGCAACTTTGAATCTGAATGGCCAATAGATCCATAAAAGAGAGAAGCTATATTAGAAGGAAAAATTCTGCCAAACAGCAAAGCTCCCAAGTTTTGGAAAATCCTCCTCTTTTTCCACATTCCCAAGCAATGGTATTTCTCTTAATACGGTGTGGCAATGATTTGTCAAGGCTAGTTTGGGCGAATATTTGACTTATTGAAGAAAAACAGTTTCTATTAAGAGCACTCCACCTGAGCTGAAGTATATTACCTAAATATGCATACAGCATTGCACTTAAAACAGTGAATGCTTATCATGACCCTCTACAGGTCTTTAGTTATTTGATGGGATGTATGCAGAGATACTGCATATGGATATGTTTCTCTTTATTACTGAATTATTTACCTTGTGCCTTCTTCTAACTATTGGCGTTTTTCAGGAATCTCTGCAATTTTGGGTCAATGTTCCAAATGCAGTATGTGAGCTCCCATCTTGAGGCCTGTTTATGGATCATTTCTGATTTGCTTTTCACCTGACAAGTTGAAGGTTGATTATTTCCACTTGAACTCAGCCTCAGGCATTGTCATGTAAGGATAGAATGCGGGCTGATGCCCCTATTCTCTCTCTCACCTTTAGTCTACATACAGTAACAAACTTTGAACCTTGTTTTTAACAGAAACCAGCCATCTATAGACTAGTTTCTCTCTGGTGAAATGCTTGTGTTTGTCTTTTGATCGTTTCCAGGGATTAATAAAACTCTGATCCCAGCTTTAGATTCAAAGAACTCATGGATAACATTGGATACCTGGATGAATGCAAAAGGTATCTAGGACCTTCTGCTGCCGGTTTTCCATTTGACATTTCTTTGTTTCCACTGGACTACGGTTGTTAATTTGGTTAATGGAAAATTAACATAATGTCTCAGCTGACTGAAGATAAAATTATGGGGATTTCTCATTTTGATGCAATAACCAATATACTGTTCTATGCACATTACTTGTAGCCGCTTTTGTTTTTCATGACTAGACTATGTCTGCCGTGAACTCCATCAATGGATAGACCAATATTTGTAACCTGACTGGAGTTGAAACCCATTATATCAATTTTGATTGAACCATCGAAAGGCACTTACTCTTCCGGATCCTCTAGTGAGAGATTTAAGAAGAGGCATCCTTGACTAAAATACTGCAGAGAATCTCTACATATCGATTCTACTGACTACTGATATTATTGAAACATTTTGTTTTGAAGCCCAAATGATATTATCGAATGCTGTTTGTATTTTTAGTGGCATGTGATTGAAATTGTGGTTGATACATGCAAAATATCAATGAAATAATTTTTTAGCCATTAAAGTGACGTGAATCTCTCGTTTCTAGGCGAACTGGACCAGGCTGAGTTTTCTAAGTTCTCCTGAAGGAAACAGGTGACCACAAACCTAGAGAGGTATTCAGGCTGAGTTTTTTAAAATCTCCTGAAGGAAACAGGTGAACACAAACTTAGAGTGGTATTCAGGGTTGCACTTTTGAGATTATCTTCCGGGGTTTATAATCATGTGTGAAATTAGAGGGGTAAATTCTAGAATATCCCGGCTGTATTTTACCCCTCTGATCAAGGGTAGCCCTTGCAAATTTGCTCCTCATCCAAATACAACTTAGATGACAGTAGAACACTAGCCGCCTATTGATTCCATCGTGTCTCCTATTTTAAAACTTTTTGCTTGCCTCAACTAATGTAACAAATATCTCCGATATTTTCATTTTTATCACGAAAATATCGGCAAAATAATTTTTCCCGTTAAAAATCTGAGTTTATCGCGTCTAAACGGTAAATTTTCATTAAAATTGTTAGATTTTGCTTTTAAATTCTCGTTTAAAACTTTTGGACCAAATATACATTTTTTATTTATGAAATATCATCTATTTTTTCAAATTTCGAGCACATTATTTATTTTTATTATTTTTTAATAATATATTTTTCGCGAGATTTTCTCGTTAAATTCCTTATAAAAATCTGAGAATTTGAAAATATTCCGCTATTAACAATTGCCATTAATATCTCGAGAACGAGATTTGTGACAATGACCTCATCTGGTGTTATGACTTCTCTATTGGGAAAAAAAAAAAAACCATACTAGCTTGCCTAATTAAGCTCACTCTGCCTTGTAAGTTCAACTAATGATAAAGAAATTACCGTTTCGGCAACTGTTAAGTTGCATAAGCATCAATTTACGTTGAGTCTGTTTGGACGAGGGAGAAAGAGAATAAAGGCAATTTTATATGAAAAAAAAAAAGAGTTGATTTTGATTTTCCCTTATTTTTTCCTCTCTAGGTCAAAATCTCTCTTTTCTTTTTTTTTTGTTTTTGGTTCTCTGCTCCCCTCGACTCCTCTTTCCCTTTTTTTTTTTAGAAATTATCAAATAAGATATAAGCGAATTTTCAGTAGGAGAATCTCCTGTTTAGAAGAATCTCTTATAAAAAATTCATTAAGAAAAAGCTCTCTTCAACATTTGCTTCGAACGTGCTTTGACGCACGTGGGCAGATTTAAATATTTAATTGAGGAAAGAAAGAGGACTGCTTGGTTACAAACATACGTGCAAGTGCCCATTTAAAAAGTATCAAACCTTTCAGTGCTTTTACTCAGCAATGGCCGATCGGTTGCTTTCATGGGTCCTGCAGTCACCAAATGTCATTAATCCAATCTCTATAGTGGTTTCACATTGAGTTATTTAATTATTTCCATTCATATTTACCCATTGAAGATAACAAGGATGATAAGCCTATCATCCACTCACCAACTTCAGACATAAGGCAGTGGGTTATTACTAATTGGTTCTTGGAACCATACGGAATCGATAAGAGTTAAATGAACTTGATCTTAATCCAAGGTGAAATTTATCCAATGACTTCATTCCATTTCCACTACTCTGAAAACCAAATATCATTTCTAGAAAACACTTATAAGCTTTGGAAAGGTAAGACATCAAATCAAGTTTATCTTAAGATATGGGGGTGCTTAGCCGAATTGGTGTTCCCCTAACTAAGAAATGTAATAAAACTTAAAACGGTAAATTTCGCTTTCATAGTTCCTAAAACCAAATATAACATAAAAATAAAATTCAATTTTAGAATTCATAGATGTTGAGTTCTTTGATAATGTCCCACATTATAAAACTTTACGAGGGCCTGTCCTCTTTACAATCACTTTGATGATACAAATTTAAAATGTAGGAATAAATGGGTAACGCTACCTCTTACATATTTAATGAAAAAAAACCCTATACTTCTCAAGAAACTAAGATGAATGAGTGATTCATCACAAGCCTTGTGCAACTTGCAATTTCCTACCAAATCAGGTTAATTCGTCAATTTATTTCCATTCATATATCACAATGTTTTTTTAATTATTAAAAAATATTCTCTACGTCAGTTTCTTCTTTGCTTTTAAGTTTTAATTACCATGAAATTTTGTAGAAAAGAGGAATCTCAATAGATTGCACCATTAAACGCAACTTTCACTTCTTTGAAAGATCAAAGAGTGACATTGACCATCAAGATGATTAGTAATTAACTTGGAAAGATCACCTGCATACTGATGTTTATGATATTACCCCCACACTTAAGCATGGTTCCCAAGTCCACCAAAAATCATAATAATCTGATTAATCATATTTTTAAAGACCACAAGGTGATCACTGTCAAAAAAAATACAAAATATCATTGGATTGATTCAATCAAAATGATTTTTAATAGATCGCATATTTAAGAAAAGACTTTTTGACTAGATCTATAATGATTTCATTTAGCGAACACCATTGCCTGCATATATACGCAAAAATACTGCACGGTTTGGATCTCCTACTTGACAACCGAAGTTCTTACATGTCTCGAGGCTCTAACAAGTTTGTGTCATATGTCTAAACCCAAAACCAATAAAATGATTAACAAACCTCGAAATTATTTGTAACCAGTAGAATACGAGAAATGTGGATTTGTCCCAAGATGCACTATCCGCTATAACCAAAGTTACAACTGATGGAACTCCCACAACAAACCAGACGCCCAAGCCTATATTCCCGACAACAATTTATTACATTTAAGGACTCTTCATCTTTCTTAAGAGAATTAGAAATAGCATCAAGACTGAAGCATATACCAAAACAAGAGAGTTCTTAATTTATGAGTAGAAAGAAAATAGATGGAGCACCAAATTAACTTTAATTCCACCAAGTACTTAAATAAATGAAAAAACAGAGACAAGTAATTTCCTTCAGTCAAGCTAAGCTTGACAGTTAAGAACCCCCAATAAGTTGTGAGAGGTTTGTGAATTCAAGTCCTACTCTCAACATATAAGGGTCACTCTCCCTAATTTTACGCATTGTGTGTGAAAAGAGAGGTTTGCACATGCCCCAAACACTTAGTCAGGTGCTCTAGAAAATGAGTAATCATTTGAGACAGCCCCACAATTTCATGGTTCGTTATGAAAAACAATAGAGTGACCAAAATTAAGCAGACCATTTCTGCTTGGTTGCTTGTTCAAAAGCATATTTTGATTTGAAGCAAAATGAAGATCTTTTGGGTAAAAATGTATCATCACCATCATAGCCACCAATCTCCATCTGTTTGGGTTTCGCTCTTTTGAGTTCTTCTCTTCTATTCTATCCAATAAAAAATGATGCCCTCTTTTGGGTAAATGAGTATGGACACCAGAACAAGAATGGGCCATTATGTGGATAAAGTATTAGTCCAGAAGTATGTCATGAATGAAGGCCATGAGTAAACAGAACAGAATATCAGGGGGTGTGCAAGTCGATCTTCTGTGTTGGGGAGCCCGAGTCATATACAGGGGTTGGCTTTTTTAGCATTAGGTTTCCTCCCAAGACAGGAGTAGAAAGATGAGCTTTTTAGGAAATGTACGAATCACTCCTGAAGTTCTTGTTCCCAGGATTTGTCAAAGCCAGGTATCCAAGAATGTTATTGTTAGCAAGTTGTTTCTTACTACTGCTATTGTTGTCGATATTGTAGTCATCATAATTTGAAGGGGGAGGGGCGTTGATGTGTGGGGTATAGATCACAGTCAGTCTAGGATGCCCAACTACTGGATATTCTTTATGTGTGTGTCATTTGCAAGGGGAACGTGGATCCAGAGATGGAATCCATATAACCCAGCATCACCTATCCCATGTCTCCCAGACCCAACAGATTGTTCAACGGTTGGAAAGATCTTGCAACTCAAGGGGGGCTTTCTATCGGTCAACTGACAGGAGCAGTGTCAGAGTAAATTTGCATGGATGGGGTGTGATGCTACACCATAGATGGCCATATGCTCACTATGCAATCTGCAGCAGCAATTGACCGATCAGCTTTCCCTTCAGTGTGCTTCCATTGTCGAAGGTTGTCATTTGCGAATGCCAATACTCGAGCATCGTAAGTGTAGGAGACCACATAGTAGTAGGTGCAGTCTCACCTTCACCCCATCATTCTAGCTAAATGGTCCATGCAGAAAACTACTGGTTTATAATCAATCTTTTCAAACCTGAACTCCAAGACCAGAATGGTTAGATAAGAGGTGAAACTGCATACTATATTTATGAGATAATAAACAAATTGCACCTATCCTCTCGTACTTGAATCAATGTTTAAAACCAGACCAAAGGAGTTGCTTCAAACAGTCTGGCAGAACTGGTACCTATTCCAATCAGATCCTAGATGGTCTAAAGAAGTAAGAACAGGTCAAACTGGCCAAAATTATGTATAGTCATGAAAAGTGGTTGAATCCCTGTTTGACAGGTTCAAACAGTTCAGGCCACATTAAATAATCTTTTGGCTTTGAATCAGGAGGAAAAAAGTCACAGTATCAAGACTCAATACAGAGACTGTCCCTTAAACAGGTCCTGGGCCCCACATAGTTGAAGTATGTCGTATAAGGGCCCATGTGGCTACACAGTGTATAAGTTTCACTGACAACCAAACATCCTAGCCATGTGATCTAGAGCCTTCTCAAGTTATGATGAAGAGAAATCACTGATTTATAAAGATAAAAATCAAGGGATAGGATGATCGGATGGGGGTAAAACTTTACAGGATCCCCTACCCATGTGGTCCTTTACAACATGGACAACATGTGGGAGCCCAAGGCCTGAAAGGGCAATGTATAGTCTCAATAGACTAATTCAGGGAAAGAAGTAGAATGATGAAAAGAACAAGGTTGCTTATTTTCACCTAAAAGACTATATCTAGTTGTCATTACAGTTCAATAAGTAAGGATTATTTCATTGCAATTGGGATTTACTAATAAAGAAGACAATTTACCCCTTTTTTCTGCAAAAGGAAATTGCTCAGCACATGAAAGCATCCATTCCATGGGGGGGGTCTCTCTAGAAACCTTCCTCACAGACTTTGTTCCATGATCTTTTGAATAGTGCACTATTAGCATGCTCATTAGATATAATATGCACCAACCAACCATAAGTTCAGTTGCAAAATAAAAGAAAAATTGTGCTAGGTTCTAACAAAAAAAAAAAAAATTCCCTCAGGAAAATGTAAAATGCATACAAATGCAGGTTTTTTTAAGATCAAAAATAAAAATTTGTTTCAACATCCCACAGACCAACCAAACAAGCAAAGACTGTGTAAATAGTCTAGATTGGATAACTTGCAGGCCAAAAGAAGCTCAACATCTTCTCGCTATGAAAATGACCAAACTGCAAAGAACATTTCGTTTTTTGACAGTATGTAAACACAGCCCACATGAAACACCAAACCAGATACAATTGATTCTTGACGTTCTTCACCAGAAAACAGTGGCAAACTTTCAAGCTTCCACGTATTCTAACTAGAGTAAACAACACATTTAAACAACATACTACTTGGAACCGAACAGAAAGGCAAGATGTCTAACTTATTGAAACAAGAAGAGTGCAAGTTAGGAGATCAGATCACCCCAAGTTCTACTGATAACCATAACCAGGAAACTCATAATCATAGGATCTAGTAGTATAGCTACTAATACAGTCAAGATCACTTCCAAAGAGCATAATTTTTTTTCCCTGAAAGCAACCCAAGAGAACCAACCTGTCAAACACTGGCTACTAATATAGACAGGATTTAGTTTCAAAGAGAGAAAAGTTCTTCCTGAAAGCAACTCGAGAGAACCAACCTGTCAAACATTGGCAGACCGGACTGGCTAACACATGACCAGTTCCAACAAAAACGATCCATAATGACAATAAGTATCAGAAACTTCAAAAGCAAACCGGTATGGCATGACGGTTGCTGCTAATAATGACAAGTTGACATAGATCAAGATAAGGCACAGTAAACAACTGCTGCAAGACGACGACACACAACTGACTTATTCAGACACCCATATGTGTGCAATGCTGACGACGACTCTTGACCTTCTGAAATGTGTTCTAGTACTCACTGGAACAGTAGACAATGGTGACAAATCAACAAATGCACCAGAAAGCACAGAAAAGACTTTTCAGAAAGCACTGAAACGTAACAGAAAGTAAAACTTGGAAGACAATACTAAGGAGAACATGTGGCTTCATATATTTGTTGAGATTGTCATGTATACAAGTATATATAACTAAAATTTCCATTAAGTACTTCTCACAACAAACCTTATCATCGTCATCAGAAGCCCCCTCTGGAGAATTATTTGATTCAGATGGTTTCGGTGCACCACAATTCTGTCTGTTGCACTTGTCCCTGAATGGATAGTTTATGTTATTACATTTCTCACACTTCCAGCTGCCTTCTGGCATTTTCCCCTCTGCAGGATACATTCAGAAGTCAGAGTCAAGATTAAAAACTAGAAATAACTCTATGAATTGTTTGACAGAGAGGCACTTACTGGAACCTTTCGAGTTCTCAGGTTTTGAGTTCTGCGCCCAAATAGAGAAAACATTTCCATAAGAAACACAAGAATACAAAATACAACAGATCTAACTTTTAGAAACACTAAGATTTCTACAGCCCTTCCTCGCACTATACAATTAATGAACTATTTATCTGGGCTAAGAAAGGGAGTTTTGGCCCCATTTTCACTGCTGATCTTTGGGCCTTGAAAAAAGATAACCTAGAAGGACCAATAAAGCTAATTTTTGTGATCATACTAGTTTGCATTTTGCACACCATAGAACTAAATGAATAAACATATCAAGTATCACAAACCTGACTTCCAGGCTTAGGAGTGTTGCATTTCCTCATGTTACAAACTGTTCTAAATGAGAAGTTAACATTTCCACACTTAGGGCAAGTCCAGTCATTGTCACGTGCAACATCTGGATAAGGTACACAATGAAGAAACATTAACATAGGCAATAAGGTTAGCACATAAATTGACAGCGTAGCTCAAGGTCCAATTCAAAATTCAAGGAAAGTGTAGCCCAGGTAGTACCTGAAGCCTTTTTCTGAGAGTGATCATCTGGAAAGGCCCCTGGCCTTGCACCCTGCACCAGGCCATGAATTCCAATTCATTATGGACAATAAAACAATTTATAGTACAGAATTTTTAGGATATATCATGCCTAAAAATTCATAAGATGATCTTTATGAAAAAATCAATATGAAAGAAGTATGGTCGATGATAACCAGAGGACAAGCCAGTGAAATACATAATACATGATAGGCCAACAAGTTTATCTGAGTCTACAAGCAATTAAAACATAATTGCTTTTGAAAAAACATAGTTTCATTTGTTAAAAGTCAAATGCACAACATACCATGGCAGCATGGCCCATAGGCAAGCCCAAGCCATATCTGTCCATTAATGTAGGAATACCATACATGGCACCTGAAGGCACATATTAATCAACAGTAACAAAAAAAATTAGTGGAATGAGTAGCATTATCCAAAAAGCTATCAACTTCTCATCAGTAATGGAGAAGCTCAACAATTGTTAGACATATATCCTTAATAATAATCTTGCACACAAAAGAATGTACTCTTAAATTACAATACAGGAAAAAAATCACCTGTTCCCAACATAGACCCACTGGAGTAAGGAGATGGGCCAGACAAATGCAGTGGCCCATAAGGGCTTCCTACAGAAAGGCGGTTGTTGTAATCGTAATGGTATCCTGTGCTTCCAGAGAATGGAAGATCATATGGAGGCAGTGATGTTCCAGTGAAGAGTGAAGGGCCATATGTAGGTGCACTAAGGTACATTGAAGAAGGTGCAGCAGAACCAATATAAGCAGCTGATGAAGAATAATTTGGAGGGGCTTGCACAAGCTTAGGTGTTGATTTCTGCAATGATCCATTGCAAGAACACAATCAAAAGAGAAACAAAGACAATATAAAATTACTGCAATGTGGACAATAGAACATTTATAGTGCTAAGTATTTTCCAAAGCCTCAAATGACAAAGATAGATATGAAGGTCACAGAGCTGTTTAATGCAGCAAATAAAGCATTGAAATGCACATGATAAGAGAGAGAAGCCACAGCTAAAAATAATAATAATAATAATAACCAGTCCCAACCAAGGCATAGCTAATAATATTCATACCCGAGGCAAATTTGCTCCCCGATGGGCTTGCTGACGCAGGGGCTTCAAGGAAGAACATTCTCATAGATGATGAAATTATCATGTGATGCTTCTTTTACGGCTTGAAGGTCCCTTTTTTTGGTTAGTTTTTTGGGGTCATTGCCTCTTTCTTCTATGCGGTGGGTTTTTAAAGGGGGCAACCTTTTTGTATAAGGGTTACAAGTTCAGGGCCATAACAATCTCATAAGCTCACCATTCGAAAAAAGAAAAAAAAAACAATCTCATGAGCTCTACCAGTAAATTTTCTATTGAATATTGATTGAATGAAAGATCAAAGGACAGTCTCATTACTTCTCAAAAACAAGTAACCCAATCACTTCAAGTGTCTCAGCAAGGGTTCCCGTTTATACCATCGGACAACCAAACTAGAAAAAAGGATTACAAAACATCTCAGTAATTCCAGGGCATGACATAACTTTACCCAGTAATTCCATGCATGCTGCTGTAGAAGATGAAAAGTAGAATACAAAATTTAGGGGAAAAAGGACACAGATAAAGGAAAACTGAAAGCATCTTTTGCATGTGAGAGAGACAGAAAGCATGCAACACAATTTACGAAACAAGCCATAAACCTGGCCACAGAACATGGTAGAAGAAATCTCCATCTAGAATGCCAAACTCATTCCAAAAGCCTAATCTAACTGCAATACTATAACCACCCTTTTCATCTTAGGGTTTTATAAAAATAGTGCCATTTATAAACCATAGATTAGTCATGATACTTTCAATCATTAAAACTGCACCAACAAATAACTTACTGTATTATGATTGGCAGGCCTTGATTGAGTACAATTACGCATATTGCAGGTTGTTCTGAATGAGAAATTGACATTGCCACAGCTAGGACATGTCCAATCATCTTCACGACGACTTCCTATAAACAAAGTGGGCAAAAAGAGAAAACAACACTGGGTAAGAAAAAATGCCCTAAATCTCTTCCCTTTTCAACAGGTTTCACTTTCACATCATTCATAACATCGTTAAAGCATGATGCAGGCATCTTTCAAGAAGTCTTCGTAAATTAGCTCCCCAAGTTCAAGCAAAAGATGAAGGTAGAAAAGGAGGCCCATATAAGAAAATTTTGGGACCTAGATTGATGAAATAAAAGGCTCATTGGGTGGGTCGGGCTCTTATTCCACAGATTTGGACTTGAAAGGTCCAATTCTGAGGCCAAAAAGTGAGGTATAAACAAGAATGGCAAGAATAAGTTGACTAAAACCAAACTTAGGATACAATTTAGGAGCCATGTAAGAAAATAGAAGCCACATATGCCACTCCTCAAAGAATCCACGGCAATCCCTTTTGGCCAACTTTCTCATTAGCAATTTCATTTTTTTTTTTTTCTTATTTTTTATAGGACACATGTCACTATAGGATTGGCAGAAATATGGTGTAATTTTGCAGACAGATTTAATGTATCGATGTCGGATTTTCATAAAATTTGATTCATTAGAAAGCTTATTCCATAACCTTTGCAACAAACCCAAATTTGTACAATTATGGCATAAGTAGACAAAGTTACGAGCGATTATGTAACCAGGTCTCTTAGAGTGATGAGAAAGTTTATTTTGTTAATTTTGTATTCCAAACACTAACTAAAGGGTTTGCATGCTCAAAGCATTGCATTATTTGGTTTTTGAAATTGAAGTTATTCTCACCTCTTGGTGAGTTCTTTCCTTTTGGTTTATGTTCTAGTTTTAGTTTTGCAATTTTAATTTCTAGTTCATAAATTATTTTCATTGTGCTCTCGAATTTCTGTTTAGAATTAACACCCAATGAGTTTCGGACCTTTGAGAGAACTAACCTTAGGTATTGCCAATTATAATTTTCAATTTCTCCTTTGGAGTGGAAATTCGATTAGATTCAAATTTTGATTTGAATGAAATCTGAGGATTTCATATTCAAATCCCAGTTGAATTTTGAATCTGGGGTTGCTCAATTTGAGCCCAAATTTGAAATAAACCCTAGAGGCCTAGATCCAAATATCAACATGGTCTTAAGTTTTCATTCTTCAAATTCCGGACTAAGAATTCATTTTTTGGAGACTTAGCCTGCATCAAAGCACCTCCCCAGTTTCAAGGAACTAGACAATTCAAGTCTGATTGGTTAGTACAAGCGTGATGCAAGGCCAGCTTAGGTATCACATATTGTTTAGCTGCTAGGATTTACTGTTCCAGCAACTAGAAATGGCAACTTACATCAAGCAGCAGCAGCAGCATCTCAGACATTTTTTTAATGAAAGAGCAAATCACGAGACCATAACACCAGGGAAGGGGTCCTGAGGGAACCAATAAAAAACAAACATGGGCATTTTTCATAATGTATTGAAGATGACATGATGATCAGTAGACCTTGCAACTACAACCTGAGTATTTGGAACTAACATGAATCAATATGCCCCTTCACATGTTGTTGGTTCATAGTCAAGTCCCATTGGTTACATTGTAGGCATAACGAGGTTATTTATATTGAGAAGAATCCATTAAAAAACAATGAGTAAGCAAAAAACTGAAAAGAACCACCATCAATTCTTTGGAAAATTAGAAATATTCCCCTGTCAACTATGGATTTTCTTGATGATCAAACAGAAAAATCATAAAAGGAAAAATTCTGCCAAAAAAAAAAAATCCCTCATAGAAGGAGAATAAACTAATAGATAGTTATGACATAGCAATAGTGGTACTGAGGTAGTCACATAAATAATAAGTTTCAATGAAAGCAGAGGTTGTTATACCATCAGTGCGAGCTCGCTTGGCCGCTGAATGGTTACGGTTATCCACCTGCAAAATGAGCAACATAAAAGCCATTAACTTTCAACAAATATGAATAGAATATGGTAAGAATGCATGTAATAAATTCTAGACATTGAGGAATCATGACAGTTTCTCTTCTTCTTCTTTTTGAAAAAAGGAACTGAGGAATCATGAGACTTGATATAAAAAAATCTTAAAATGAAAAACAAAACACTTAACATGGAGGGGAAAAGAATAGAAATAAACTGATGCAGATTATAATGCAGCCAATGAACAATAAAATCATCACTGTAAAAGCAATGACAACCTAGTTGCACATTATATGGTATCAAAAAGTTCAATGAAATAAAGAAAGAAAATGCTAATGTATTAATTATTAAGGGAGTGCTTTTGCAGAAAAAATTACTGGAGGGTATGGTAGTTTTTACTGTAAAATTTAAGAGACTTTCACTGTCATCCAACCACATTGCATTTTCTTCTTCTTCTTCTTCTTCTTTTGTGGGGATGGGGGGAGAGATCATTTAATTTCATCTTTGTTTGCATCTGTGCATAGTAGATCAATTCCCCTTGTGATCCACACTTGAAGAATTTAAAGAACAAATCCAATTTCTTCCATTGAGTTGGTTTACCACCAAGATTCATTGAATCATCTAGAAACAGAGTTCACTGTCTTCTCCATCAGCACTTGAGTCCTTCCATAGGAGCAATATTTTGTTGAAATGGATCTGTATGAGAAGTATATGTTCCCTTCTCTCCCTCTTCAGTAACGCTTCAATCATAAATACCAACTGACAAGCAACTGGAACCTTCAAACATCTGGCACTGCCAAATTATTGTGAACTGAAAGCCTATTAATATAAAGAGCAATGGATGCTCATTCTTTCAAGGAAACAATTCTTGTGGAGTTTCATCCTTAATGTACTATTCTACACTTGTTTTGACTGCGTGCACGCTTTGAACCAGTAAAAACTTAAAAGTGTTTCAACAATTCGCCAGTGGGAATTTGTGTTTTTCCATTTGCATTAATGTGGCCTAAATTTCACCACTCCAAGGCAAGGAGTGGCCCTTTAATTTGATGGCACTTAATCTTCCCTCCTCTTACTGTTTTAGCACCCCCCCCCCCCCCCTTTCACAAAAAAAAAGAGAGAGAAAAAACGATTCAATTTTGTGATCTCTACTAATGGCCAGTTGCGAGAAAAAACCTAACTTCAAATCCTTTATCTTCTAACTCATCAAGGGATCCTTTGCAAAATAAAACCACCATCATCATTTATCATGCTTTCAAAGAGCATATGATCCAAACGATCAGTAAATTGCCATGTATGCTTTGTTGACCTTTCACTGCAAGTGTCTCCTTGTGCATCTAGAAGGAGCTTCTCCATCCACTTGTCATTTTCTCACCGCAGAGAGAATCCAACAAATTAAGTTGGCCCTAATACTCAATCATGCACTTGAGCATGTCACGGAACAACAATATGAAAAAACAATCAACTATAAAGAATCAGACAAAAAATTAAAAGGGGGAATAAGTTACATAAACTAGCTACTTTTGCTCTGTAAACTCTAAAGTTTATAGAATTTACCCTTTTACTTCTTGCTACTGTTGTCTTTAGTGAAATAACAATATAATGACAATGACAAGGGTGACAAGAAAGACAACAATAAGCAATGTTGGAATTGGTAATAATCTCTTTTTTTAGAAAATAATAATCTTTTTCCTTCTGCTTACTGAAGAAGGGGAAAAATCAAATAGAATACGTCTACTAATAATAGCCCCATCCTAAATCAATAAATATCAAGTTACCCCTGTCATCTCTCCCCAACAGAAAATACCAGAATTCAAACCATGTGACTAGGGAAAAATTCACCTTAAAATAGATAATTTCAATATAAATGATATTTATAATATCAAAAACAATACCAATAAAGAAAGAACGCTGAATGTGATCAACAATGATTATAATTTTAAGAATCTTCAACAAACAATCAGTAAATTAAAAAAAAAAAAGGATCGAGTAACAATATGATAATGTATACCGACATTCATTTTACAGAACTCGGTAGGGAAGACTTAAGGTAAAATGGTAATCTTTCTATAATAGAAAAAAACAGTTTAATCTGATTTTTTCTATGTATGATTTCATTGCAAAAGAGCTCATAGCATGGTTAGTACATACCCTACTCTGCAATTTTAAAAATTGCAGCTTGAGTAATGTTGCACTTTACAAGAATAACAGTAATTTAAAAAAAAAAATTGTATGACATCATTCAAGCTCCCAAAAATGCCAAATTGCAGTGATTTAAGCAGATTGTGGTTTCGATAGAATCAGATACACCCTTTACTCTTTGTACATGATACCTATAAAATGCTGAAGTGCTGGAAAAAAGGTGCAAGCAGCTCCTGCTTCTATGAAAAACCAGTGAATGCCCAAATAATACTCTAACCTTCATATTGATAATTCTGTCTATTTTTTCCATCAATAAAATAACAATACAGTTAAATTATTAGGGTTTTGAAAAAGCAGAGAGAGATACTCCGATTTTTATCTTACTCGATTTGGCTACAATCAAAATCTATGAATAGCATGAAGAAAATAATGATCAGCGACGAAGAGAAGATACAGCTAGACGATCTTAAGAAAGATAAAAAAATAAATAATGATCCTGGAATACATGCGGAAGATCGAAAATTTAGTCGATAGTGAAGAAGAAGAAGAACTACCTGAGACATGACGAGATTTGTAGCAAGGGAGCAGCGTAGGAGAAAGGATGGCGGAGCCCTAGCTGCAAGAAGCGTTCTCTGCCCTAAAATTGATGTAAATCAAGGGGAAAGGAACCCTTTCCCCGGTAGAAAACCATTTCTTTATACGATGGTAAATCGAGTTAGATTGGGTCATCTTAGCGTCAATCTTAGTTTAATTTAATTTTTTATGTAACATAACATCATTTATTGATTTATTTTATTATTAAAATAAATAATTAATAAAAATAGTTAACTTTTTTAATTATATATTACTGTATCGAACTCTTGATATCAATTTGAAATAAATGATTTATTAAGTTGACAATCTATGTATAAAAATAAATTTCTAATTTCTAATTTATTTATAACAATAAAAAATAGCAACATGCACAAAAATAATTACTCTAGTCTTTTCAAATTATCAAATCTAATTTTAAAATTCAGTTTATATTTTTTAGCTAATTTTCACATTTTTTCTATTTTTAAATAGTGATTTAATAAGATTGTCATATCCTTCAAACTAATTGTATCCATTTATAAAAATCCTTTCTTTGGGTGGTTGGCAATGGATTGATTCCAAAATTTAATATTTTTAATTTAGAAAATCAGAAGAACAACTGTTTAAATTAAAATTTTGCAGTTTGGTTGTGATTATAGGATAGAGACATTGGTTGTTCGTAGGTTGAAAAAAGATTTGAATAATTTTTTAATTGAATAATCAGACTTAAGAGATAGATATTATTTGTACGCACCTTTAATTTATAAAAAAATTAAATAACATTCACTCTTTGTCCCGTTTTACTCTTAATCGTTAAAATACTTTCTTTACTCTTGATCAGGGGTTTAAATATCAGCAAGGCCGATATATCGGCCGATATGCGATATGGCCGATAAGTTTATCTCTCAAACTGATATCGGCATTTTCTCTCTCCTCCGATATCGGAACTGTGAAAAAACCGCAAAAAACCGTGACGAACCGTTACGAACCGTGAAAAACCGTGAGCACCTGTGAGAACCGTAAACCCTGAATCGTAAAAAACCGCGAAAAACCGTGTAAAAACCGCGAAAAACCGTATTGGTGTTTTAAAAAAATATATATTAAATACCGATATTTATGAATATCGGCCGATATTTTGACCGATATTCGGTATGTACGGCCGATACTTATCGTATCGGCCGATATTACTCGGTTTAAAAAAACCGATATATATCGGCCGATACGATATGTATCGGCCAATATTTGTACCTTAGCTCTTGATAAAAGAAAAAAGTCCCTTTACTACTATTAAAAGTTTCATTGTTCCATTTCTGATGCTTTCACCACTTGGTTGAATCCACTCAACTCGATTGAATATTGTATTTAGTCGTTCGAATCAGTCACGAGTTCAGTTGACTCGACTGAGTCAGCCATATCATACTAGATTTTTAGAACTAAGACTGTTTATTTTCATGAAACTTATACAATTATCCACATTGTTGCTACCAAAATAAATTATCCACATTTTGCACTGATACCCAATCCCCCTTTGCACTCTCAATTAGCTCAATGTTGCATTCACAATCAGCCCACTTTTGATCTTCCAAATCTGTCCAGTTTGCACATAGAAAACAGTCCACTTTCCCACCTAAACTTGGCCTAGGGGTCCAAAAAACGGTGGATCCGAGATCTCGGTATCTGCCGATATCGGGCATTTTTTCTCTCTCTATTTTTTGTTTATAAATCTCGGCTGTATTGGCCGATATCGGCAAGATCTCGATCATATAAACTGAGATCTCATCCGTACAACCGATACATCTCATATCGGCCGAGATATCTCAAGCGTAAAAAACCCGAGATATCTTGGGCATTTTTTTACCCCTGACTTGGCCCACAATTTCACCCAAAATCAGTTCACTTTAGTTGCCTAAAACTCGTCCAATTCAAGCCCTAAACCAATGCACTTCTAAACCCCAATTGCAGTCCATTCATGTCCTCGACGAATCCATTTAAGGCCCAAAAGCCTACCCACCTCAAAACCAAGTAACCAACCCATTTTAGTCCCCATGATTAACCCAAGCCCACTCTAGATACCAAAACCAATCCACTTTAAACCCCTAAACCACTCCGTTTTGGGCCCTAAAACTAGTCCATTAAAACGGCCCACAATTGCTGAAAGGAATCCACCAATGTTTGAAAGGCTGGCCGAAGGTATGAAAGAAGGGTCTTGTCACAAAATGCTTACAAAATGGAGAATTGATTGGTGCACCAACACTTCTAACTTTTGTAAACTAAAAATGAGTGAAATACCCATTTTACTCAATCAAATGAGAAGAATGAAAGAAGAAGAATTTTTTTTTTAGATAAAATGAGTATTTCACTCATTTTTTGTGCACTAATGATAAAGGTGTTGTGCACAAATCACTTCCCATAAAATGTACCAAGGTATTATGATCCCCCGACACTTCCTTTGTTCCTTGTATGAGGAGTGTGCGATAAATTTTCGGTAAATTCCCGATAAAAATGCAATAAATTGTAATACCGCGATAATATCCTGGTAAATTTCCTTGGATTGTTGTGGTTATCTAGAGTTTAGCTTTTTGGGACAATGTATTTTTCTTTCTGTGTAGTTTATTTTGGTTTTGTTTGTTTTTCTTTTGGGCCTAATCCTCTTAGACCTTTTTTTTTTTAATCTCCTTATTGTATATTTTGGCTTCTTTTAATATTATTTGATCTTACTGCTAAAAAAAAAATATCCTGCTAAATTTTTGATAAATTCTTTATTATCATTTTTATTTATCTTTTTTTAATATTATAATTTCTACAAAATTTTGTCATTAAATTTTCAGTAAAAATCTGAGAATTTAAAAATATTCTAATATTTTTTATCGCCGTTAATATCGCAAGAACCTTATTCATGACAATGTTACACACCAGTACTGGCCTATCCTTGCGAAAGCGGTTTTCGTTCACACTGTCGTGGAGAGAGTAAATACATGCTTGCTCGAGGCTCAGCACAAGGCCTCGTTAAGGCCAACAACCCTTTATTAAGACCCAATGGACTCTAGCGAGAAAGATATTCCATTTTATGTTCTGATGAATCGATCGTTTTCCCCCCTCGCTTTCCACCTCCCCGCCCTCTATCCTTTTCCTAGATATCTTTCTGGCACAACTCGCACCATGTATGGATTCAAGAGGAATTTTCTCTCTTTTGAGCCCATAGTTTCACTTGGTGGGCTCTAAGCTCTAAGGGCTTAGTTCAGAAAGAAACTGTCCACTTTGGACCTACATAGGTTTGGATTAGAGCTTGGCCCTACTGGTAGGCTCCAAAATGCATCTTGCTGAGTGGAGGGGGCAACCTCATATATACCCCATGCAAAAGTTTCCAACTTTCGACGTGGGACTCTCTTCTTCTCACTCTATTGCACTCCCACTCCCTCTCTCTTCACTTGGGCCGGCCCTTACTAGACTCGGCCGTCTGGGTTAGGTCAGGGTCTCACAATCTATCCCCTAAGCCCAAAACAGTCCCTAGCTCGACCCAATGAATCCAGTGGAAGACAGTAGACCCACATAGTCCGAGTGCTGAACTCGGCTCTGATATCATTTGTAAAGACTCGACCCGAAAAACTGGGCTTAGTGCTTGGCTCAACAAGAAACTGTTTGTTTTGGGCCCACATGGGTTTGGATTGGGGCCTAACCCAACTGGTAGGCCTCAAAATGTGTCTTGTTGAGTGGAGGGGGCAACTTCATATAAATCTTATGTGAAAGTTTCCAACTTTCGATGTGGGACTCTCTTCTTCTCACTCTACCGCACTCTCACTCCCTCTCTCTTCACTGGGGCCTACCCTTACTAGACTCGGTCGTCTGAGCCAGGTCAGGGTCTCACACATTCATCATCATCTAAGGCATTTGTACAAATAAATTTGTAATTTGATTTTTATATTTAGATATGACGAATTACTTTCTCGACTGTGTATGAGATATTATGAAACTTGAACCAACAATATCGGAGAGAATTTTTCTCAAATATAGAACTATCAAAATAAATGACTGTATTGTACCTGTAAATATGAACTTAAATGGTGGCAACTTCAATTATTTACATGACCTACAAAATCAATAATTAAATAATTTATATGTAGAGATTCATCAAAATTCAAGTGGGGGACTTGTGAATTACACTATTTTGAAATGACTATTGAATAATGAAGTTAGGTCTAAGCCAGACAAATACTTTACAAACTCTACCAAACTTGATGTATTAAAACTTCAATCAAATAAACGTGATACCATTTTCAGATTAAAATGTTATTTTTCACATAAAATATTAAAATTATTATTTCTATCTCCATTTAAAATTTAAAAATTATGACCAGACTCAATTATTAAATCTATCAGCTCTTCTCCTTTGATTGTCTTTTAATGACCTAAGATGCCTGTTCATGCGTCTCACTCGAATTGGATTTTACGAAACTAATCCTCTAAAGACATATGCACACTTCTAGATATAGAGTTCAAATGATGAAGAGTAATAAAAATATTTAAGCGTAAATCGAATTTAAACCTCCTTTTATAACTAAGAGGAGCTTTTTGATGGTCTCTTATAAAAATTTCTCCTATCAGTACTTTCTTTATGATCAAACCATGCACGTATTAAGTGACACCCCTTTAAATTAAGGGTCTATGACTGAGGGAAAAAAGGTGTGCCCCACTGGGTCTTTAAATCCAATCCATCAGTCAAAGGACCATTGACTTGTCCTCCAAGAAAAAAATATTTAATAATTTAATAATTTACTTTGCCTTTGATGGAAGGAAACTGAAAATTAAAAAAAATAATGAATAAATGCTGCCCATATTTCATTGCTCATGGCCCTGGGTGTTTCTTTCTATTTACCTCTTAAATGTTTAAACCCTCTCTCATCAGAAGGGTCCCTCTAATTTTTCCTTTTCTCTTCTTGCAAGAGAAAGAAGAGAATAAAAAGGGCAAAATCGCCCTCCCTCTTTTTGAGATTCTACTCCTTTTTTATCGAGGATCTTTGATCCATGGAAGCAGGCCAACAAGGTTCGGATCGAATCATCTCTCCCTTTTTAACTCTCTTGCTTCTCTTATCCACCCCCTTTTTTTATGTAGATGCGTGGTATGTTTTATCGAAAAAAATCGAAATATTTGAATATTGTGTTTTTTCGATCTGATTTGATTGGTTTTGACTTGATTTGATGGGTATTGAAGTGGGCTTGCTTTGGGTGTCTGGAATTTGCGGTTTTCAATGCTCTCATCTGATTTGATTGGTTTGCAAGATCTCTGTTTGGGAACTGGAATTGAATCTATTGCTGATTGGCTTGAGGAATCTGAGATTTTTTTGTCTGTGTTTGGTTTGATTTTTTTAAACTAGTTGTTGATTTATGCGAGGAATAAAAAACCCATTTTTTGTTTTCCTTAATCTGACGTGATTCTAGTTTTTTCTTTTGGGTTGATTGCCGTTGGCATACCGTGAGCATTTTTTAAATCCATTGCTGGTCTTCTTCGTGAAAAATCAGGGTTTCCTTGGTTGGATTTGAATTGGGATTTGCTCAGTTTTTTTTTTTTTTTTGGGCTTACTCTAATTCAACAACTTTAAAGATCTCATTTTTCCAATGTTTGTTTGCTGCTTTACGTGTAAGCATGAAACAAACCAATTATTCTGCGAATTAGATGGGTTTGAAAATTTGAACTGGTTTTGTGTGAATTCTTTGATTTGTACTCTCTCTCTCTCTACTTGTATGAGTTGACATGCAAAATTCTCTATTTCCATTCAAACACCTTCTGTCTCTATCCATGTTTCACGCATTCAGTTTAGCTCTCAACAACATATAGTTCTTTTTTTTTTTGGACTCAGATTCCTCTGAATCACTGAAAATTTTGACACTGGATGCTGAAGAAAAGCCCACTGATGCTGATAACTTTGAGGAAAAGGTAGCTTCCATATTTGTAAGATGACTTTCATTTCTTTATTACATGCTTATGTTGTGGTTTTTTACAGTTGAGATTTTCTTGGGCCCTTTCAACGCATCCACTTATGCTCATCCAAAGATTTGGATTTGCCTGCAGTAAAATGAGAAATTAGGAATTAGTTTAAGTTATTGTTTTTTCCCCACTGAAGAAACAATACAAAGTGACAAGGACGTTCCTGAATGTCATCTTAGAGCCCACGTAGTCCTAAACCCCTATCATGTATAGACAGAATGTTAATCATGGCATTACTTTTCTCATTCACCAGCCTCTTCCCTCTAAAGATGAAAGAATTGTATCTCCCACTGTTTCGCATGATGTGACTTCAATGGATCCTTCAAGAGATGCAACGCTGCAGCCAGGATCTATGGATGCAGGTGGCGATCGTAGTGCTCTTTTTCCACCCAATGTTTATGCCCCTCAAGCTCAGACATTTTATTATGGAGGTTAGCTGCTCGGTCTCTATGGCAACTATTTCTATTATTGAAAGAAGCAATTATTATTATTATATATATATGTATGTATCTTTTGATGTCTAGGGTTGTTTATCTTTGCAATTATGCATCATACTCTAGAAGAAACCAATTTCCAAAACTCCAAGTCAACCACATACACTTACTCTACATGGCTTTAAGGTTTGGATTTTGGCTTGTATGTCAGAGAAACCATTGCCCTAGTCAATTGTAGAACTGAAAAACAGTGTTGGTGATCAAGTATTAAGTTTTTTTTAAAGATATCAAGTATTAATTTTTTCAATACATGGGATTGTCATTTTAACACTATTGATGGTTGTGGATAAACAGGTCTACTGTTCACTTCAGATGTGAATCTTTTTTGAGAGTAGATTCTCTCTCATTCACATGCACGCATTTCAATATTATTGTGTAGTTTGGCCTTTTTAACCTTTTATTTTCTGAACCCCCAGTCCCCTCTCCTCCACATTTATTGCTTCTGTCAATCAAATGAAGACCAAAATATTTTCTGTGAGCAAGTTGAGCCTACTCATTAGATAAATAAAGGGTAAAAAAGTTAATAGAAGAAATAGAAAAGATCATTGTTGTATCGATTTCCTCATTTTCACTCCATATTCTTGATATTTTTATTAATGATTTGATGGCACACTTCCATCTCTATTTCATGCAATCTGAACTGATGTGGCTACTGTTTATATTAAAACATCCATTCATGGGATCATGTTTCTTATGTATGATGTTGATGTAGGTTATGAAAATACCCCTAGCAAGTGGGATGACTATTCTCAATATGTAAATGCTGAAGGCTTGGAAATTACTTCCTCTGTAAGTATAAATCTCTTATCTCTGTCCCTGAACATCCTGTTTCTTTTGGAGATCTCATGAAACATACCTTTCTATTTTGTTCTGATGAAGGGGGTCTACAATGAGAATCCGTCTCTTATGTTTCACACCGGCTATGGATACAGCCCTCAAATGCCTTATGGACCTTATTCTCCAGTAACGACACCACTGCCTTCTGTAAGGGGAGATGGCCAACTGTATTCACCATTCACGGCTCCTTATTACCATCAACCTGTTCCTCCCAGCATGCCATATATTACTCCTCCTTCTCCCATGTCGCAGACTGAGCTGTCATTGACGACTGGCTTTGATCATCAAGGTGCTTTTCTTCCTGACACTCCCAATTCAAACGGGATGCCATTTGGACCAAGACCTGGTTATACTGTTCCATATGGGTCTTTTGGTAGGAGCAACTTTGCTGGAGATTTTGGCAATCCTCCTTATTATGATTCACGGCAAGGGTTTGATGCATTTGCATCTGGTGAACCTTGGTCAGATTGGTCAAAATCCTCAGATGGGCAGAGGTCATTGACTCCATTGTTGTCACCAGCAGCTTCACCCCAACCAATTGGCACTATCGGGTCATTTGAGCACAGTGCTGGGCCTTTAAATGCTGGAATGGTATGATTTCGTACCCGTATAAGTAAATTTTTGTGTGGTATTATCATAATATTTCACTTGCACTTGGGAGACTTTTGGACTGGTTCAGCTGTACCGTTGTTTTTGTTATCTTTTGAGCAAGATTTTGGAAGATGCTTTTGTAGAATTTTTATGTGATCAATGAAAAAGAGAAAGAGGTGATGCAAACATGGGATTGTAGGTAGCACACCTTGTTCCACCTTTAAAGTTTTTCATGCATGCAAATTAGAAGGGGACTGTATGGATTGATGTAGAATGATGTGATGTAACAGGCCCATGATAGGAAAAGCTGGAAAGGGAGAATGTGCAGATTGAATCATTAGTTTGCAGGATGCAAAAACTGAGAGTAGAATATTTCAGCTGTAATTTGGTGTTGTTTCTTTTTGGAGGGTCTTTTGTTACCTTCCTCTTTGTATCCTTTTTCTGTTTAATGAAGTTACCTTTCAAAAAAACATCTTTGTTTGAATAGCCCTTTGTGCCAAGACATTGACAGTCTTCGGCCTAACGGAGGAACTGAAATTGTCCTATGCATAGATCTTCCTAAATGAGTTAAATTCTGTTAAGTTCCCCAACCAAAATAGGACCACTATAATAATTCAGAAACTCATCAAGAATTAAACTAATTTCATTTGAAATTTAGGGAATGGAACATATGTGAAACTAATTTACTGGGAAACTTACTCTAACCATAATGACTAAAATCTGAAGATTGCAAATACAATTGGAAATGCATCCCTGTATTCCAACTCTTATGCTGCTTAGGGTCCTAATTCAGTTCCTTTTGTGGCCCACAGTCAAGCATGGTTTGGATCGCTTTCAATTCTGTTTAGCACCTACTGAAATTATGGTGCCGTTAGATTGTTGTTCTTTCAGTGCTCCACCAGTTTTACCTGTGCATGTTCAGCGTGTATCAACAAAATTACTTGGATATAATTGGTCAAACTAGGCAAACAACATTATTTGGATACAATTACTTTTTCTTGAAAACCTATCTATTCTGTGTTGCAGTTGTGATGTTCTATTTGAAGAGTACTAGTTGTTTATTTTTTACATTTTGTCAGATTAATTGCTTCTCTTCCCATGAGTTTTTTGACCAAGTATCATTTATCATCTTCTGCTTAAGATAATAGGGAAGACTGTCAAAGCTTTATATGTTAACCTTGGAGTCTTGGACTCATAAAGTAACTGATTGGTCATCATATGTAGTTTTACTGAGTTATAAGGAGCAACATTTTGTGCTTGGGGGTAATGCTATTGCAATTCTGCTTAGAGATTTTTTTTCTTGAGAGAGAACGCTAAAAAATCATTGAAAGGAGTACAGAGAAAACATAAAAAACTGAAAAATACAACCACAAGAAGCGGTCTAAAAGGGTTAGACCACAAAAGCTAAGCAAACATGCACAAAGCTGAAAGAAAACCATTAAGCATACAACTTGTTCTCCAAAAAACCTTCTCCTCAAAAATAGAAAACCTCGGACACTGAGTTGTCAATCCCCTTTTTGGCAAGGAAATCAGCCACGCCATTTACTGTGCGTCCAACAAGAACGAAAGAAACATCCTTTCCCAATGTTAACGCCCTGATTTCCCTTGTTGTGGTAATTATTCTCCAGGGTGGCCGTTTTTGACTCGTAGCCCACTTAATTGCATTTGACGAGTCAACTTCGATCACTAATGGACCTTGTCCGAAGTCTTTTCAATTGGTCAATGCTCTCCTAATGCTAGAGAGTTCCACCTTATTAGAATCCCTAATTCCTACCGACTCTGTTAAAACCACCAAAGAGGTTCCACTATGGTTCCTAAGGCTCCACCTATCCCTTCCAAGCCCGGGAAGATCCATCCATGCTGAACTTCATGATATCTTGTTGGGGAGGACCCTATGTAACAACCGGTCTAACTGTCCTACCACCTCCCCTCAAACAACCATCCCATGATGCTAGGAAATCTGTTTGTTTAAGCCCCTTAAAATCCTTTCCAGATAACAACCACGTGCACAACCTCCATTTTGCCTTTTGGAAAAGATCATTGGCCTCGGACAACTTCCTTCAAATATTCTGGAGTTCCTTTCTTTCCAGATTGTCCAAAAAATCGCAGCCGGAGCCATGTGCCTTGCGATCTTCCACCTAGCGTTTAACTTCAGGATACACCACGATCCCACTACCTCGGCGCAGGTTCTATAAAAAACCCCAAGCGATGTCAAAAAGATTTAAGAAATTAAGCCATAGTTGTCTAGTAAAGGGGCAACCTATGAAGAGATGATCATCATCCTCCTCCGGGTGACCACAAAGGGAACAACTGACATCATCCTCCATTCCTATCAGCCCTCTCCTTCTAAGACCCATCCTAGTTAGGACCCTACCTTTCAAAGCACACCACATGAAGGACTGATCCCTAGGTGGATTGAATCTATAATGAATTTCTTTTATTTCTGAAGCCCATTTTACGTGATTTCAATTTATGATTTAGTAACTTATCCATACTCATCCATGGATGACTTCTTTTATCCATTGTAGTGGCATGGATAACTTTTTGATTTAAGAGGAAGAAAGTTATCTGTGCTTCTCCAGGTCATGATTCTGTTACTTTTACTTTTGATCTCAGTTTTTTTTTTTTAATAAATATGGGGGCCTCATTTTCACCCTGTAAGGTTCATAATACTATTTAATTACTTTCAGGCTTCTCCACAACAGAGACCACTATATGGGTTTGGATCTGCAACAAGCTCTTATACCAGAGGCTATTTGCACAGGGGCATGTATCATCAGGGCACAGGTTTTGCAGGGTCCATGTCTGATTTAGGAGCAAATGGCCAGAGCTGGATTGCAGTTGATAAGGGCAGACGACGAGGAAAAGGCAATGGTTCTTTGTGCAGTTGTAATGGAACCCTTGATGTGCTAATTGAACAAAACAGAGGTCCTAGGGCCTCAAGGACGAAGAATTCATCCTCAGAGCACAATGCATCTGTTGATAGAAAAAATGGTACTTCTTCTGCCAAGATTGATTGTGAGCAATACAATCGTTCAGATTTTGTCACGGAGTACAAGGATGCCAAGTTTTTCATAATCAAGTCATACAGTGAGGATAATGTCCACAAGAGTATTAAGTATGGTGTCTGGGCCAGCACACCCAATGGGAACAGAAAATTAGATGCTGCTTTCCGTGAAGCAAAAGAGAAAGAAGGCACTTGCCCTGTCTTCCTTCTGTTCTCGGTAATCACTCTACTCTACCCCCTGTTTTCTAGATACCTCTCTGTTTGTGGCAATGTTTCCAAACCTGTTTTACTTGGAAACTGGAGTCTAGATTAATCAGACCAAGTTTATGAGGAGGTGATTCTTTCCTACTCAGTGTTAACACACCTTTGGTTGATTGAATGAATAAATTAGCTCTGTGTTTGCTAAAAACCTTGAAATGTCATATTTTTTTTTTTTCAAATAGCAACTCTTGATTATATTATGTTTGTAATTTTTAAGGGTGTTCTCATTAGTGCTTGTTGTGTGTGAGTGTGCGTTTTTTTTTTTTAATTGCTCTTTCTGCTTATGGGGTTCTTTCTCTGAATGCCTGTTTTACAGGTCTGTATTTTTGCTGCTTTTCTTTTCATTTTTGGGAAAACATCCTTTGCAACCTTGAACACACATGGTTCACAACTTCACATGTAGGGGTGAAATTTGGGTTGGGTTTTAACCTGGCCCACATGACCCGATCCGAAAAAGTAGTGGGTTGTGTCATGTATTTGTAAATTTAGGGTCGGGCTAGGTTGAAGAAAAAAAACTACATTAAATTCGAGTCCAGATTGACCCATGTCAAAAAATTGAGTCGAAAGAGTGATGCCCTAATCCCTTCCTTCTCTCGAGTCACTCTCTCTTCTTCCTCTGCACGGGCTGCCTTCTGGTGTCACCAACTTTAGTTTGCTCCACTGCCGTTGGGACTTGATCTCATTCACATTGCCAGCCACTGCCCTTGGGATCCTGAACGTGAAACAAACTCTCACCACACCATTAGACAGCTCGTGCAGATACAACATAGGTATGCTTCACACCCTAATCCTTCTTCGCTTCTCTCGAGTCGCTCACTCGCTCCTTGATCCCTTAGATGCTCTCCCTAGACGGCAACGATGACCCTTTTTTCCTTCACTCCCTAGCACGAAAGTACATCTAACGACAAAGTTGCTCTCTCTATAGAGAAAAGTCTCAGCCTTTCTATCTTCCCTTGCCTTCTTAGTTCTCATGACATTTTTCTTACATCCATGGCTTCGTTTTCTCCTTTTTCTCTTTCTTCTTTCTCCTTTCTCCACCTTTTCATTCTAAAATCCCCAATGTCCTTCCGCCCTTTCACCTTTTATCCCTCTTTTTGCCTCCTTCCTTTCTTTTCACAAAACCCCATACTCAATTCCTCTAGATCTATTCTCTAGAGCCAAAAAAAGAATTGAAGCTTGAGAAGATTTAAAGGGAAACCCAAGAATTCTTCAATGAATTGAACCACCTCTTCACGATCGAACTCGTTAGATCGTGATACTTTTCCAACATTGGGGTTTACTCCTCATTCTTTGCGACCGGCGACAACGATCCAGGTATTTTGTTTTTATTTTTTTCTTATTTTATTTAAGTTGTTTTTTTTTTAAATTCTGGCTAAAACAAGTTAGTGGATTCTGGGGCTCTAAGTCGGGTTGGGTTGTGCAATTCAGGTTACCAAGTCGAGTCGTATTGGATTGGCCTGGTTCAATCATTTTTTATATAGGTTGGATTGGATTTATCAAAACCCAGCCCAACCCGCCTGAGTTTCAACCCTAGTTTACCTGGAAACTATTAATTTTGGCACTAGGTAGTATGACCAGTACGCCCAATGGTACTATTCGTATTCCGACAACTCCACTTAGCTGCTTCTAATGAAGATAGTTCTCCACGGAATTGGAGTAGCAATATAGGTGCCTAAAGGCCCTACGCTTGCTAGTTTGGCTCCAGCCTCCAACTCGATCTTGTGGTAGACTTCCCTTCTAGGGGGCACTTGGGCAACTAACTCGTGGGGCATGACATCCCCAAATTCCTCAATTACTTGCTGCACTTCCTGAGAAAGAAGTAGTCTTGGTATTGGATCTGTTCTTCTGTTAGCATGAACATGAATTAGATTCTATTCTTCTTCTCTTTTCTTAAAAAAGAGAGCCCCCCACCCGAACCTTTCTTAATACCACCAAGCCCGGAAAGATCTTGCTTTATGAGAAGCGAAAGAGAAGAAGGCACTTGCATCATCTTCCTTCTGTTCTTGGCTCACCAGCTTCCAACCCCTGTTTTCAGGAAACCTTTTTGTTGGTGGCAGTGTTTCAAAATGAGTTTTTGGAAACTGGGGTTGAGATTGATCTGACCTAGTTTATGAAAAAGTGGGTGATTACTTCCTGGTCCATGTCCAAGTTTATGAGAAACCTGGTTAGTCCTTCGTAGCCCATGTAAAGTAGTTAAAACTCAATTAGGCTGTTTGGTTGATGGAATAAGCAGTTGGTTCTATATTAGCTGAAAACCATGAAATTTCAAATCTTTATTTGGATTACTGGTTTGTCATATCTGACATTTTGGTGTGTTCTTGCAGGTGTTTGTATTGTTTAATTTATTTTTTTTATTTTTAACACTTCTGTCTCTCTTTTTTTTTTAACTCAATTGCTGGGCCTCTTCCTGGAAGCTCCTGTTTTACAAGTCTGTCATATTTTGCCTTATTTTTAAAATAAAATCCTAATGACTTTTAAGAAGATAATTCCTGATTCCAGCCAAACCCCAGATAGAATTGCATTGTAGCCAAAAACCCACTTTTGGTCCACAAAATGCAGACTTCCATGATGGGGGACAATTCTGAAATTTTGGTTATTAAGGAATAGGAAATTATTCCTGATTTTGGCCAAACCCCAGATACAGTGCCGTTATAGCCAACAACCCACTTTTGGTCCTAGAAATACAGGCTGCTGTGGGGGAATAATTCTGAAATTTTGGTTATTAAGGAATACCATTATAGCTGATTAGCCACATTCTTTCCCAATGCAGTTTCTATACTTTGCGGAAACCTCTGAAATTTAGTAATGTTAAGGAATATATTGGTTGTGTGCTTAGATTGAATATTTAAGTGAACAAAGAAGGGGTGGCAAATTTTGATGGGAGTTTTTCCAAGGGAAGTGCCAGAGCTGGCTATGGTGGAGTCATACGGAACTCTTCAGTGTTCTTGCTGGTTTCTTTCACTGGCCCTATTCCTATCTGTTCTAACCAAGCTGAATTGGTTGCACTATGGCAGGGTGTCCGGGTGTTGGACAGTATAGGTGCTAGGGGGGCCACTTTGGAAGGGGATTCTTTTCTGGTTTCTCAATGGGCTAAAAGCAGCAACTGCCTGTGGCATCTGCTAGATAGAATTGAGGTGATCAGACAGGTGATTAAGGAAAAATAACTACATAATATCGCATGTGCCCAGATCTACCAAAGGCAGATGAGCTAGTGAAACTGGGGTCCCTCCTTCTATCTAAATCTGTAACTAGGCTTTCCTAGAGTTTTATATTCTGAGTTTGTGGCCAGTTTTCTTCTTTTTGTGGCCTGTTTCTTTCTGTTTGTGGACTATTATTTTTTCTCAGTCAATAAAATGGTCAACTTTTGTAAAAATACAGTGCTTTGCATCAGTTGCTTTTTTTTATAAGGGTCAGGTCAAATAGGTTTCAAGATGTATCGTGACACCTCTTGCTTATGTGTATTCAACCAAGTTATGGATTTAGACATTATATTGCATTAATTTTTTTAGCAATCATGGCTATTTGCAGGTTAATGCCAGTGCACAGTTCTGTGGCATGGCAGAGATGACAGGATCAGTAGACTTTGATAAGAGTGTTGATTATTGGCAGCAGGACAAGTGGACTGGCCAGTTCCCTGTGAAGTGGCATATTATTAAAGATGTTCCAAATAGTCAGTTTCGCCATATTATCCTTGAAAACAATGATAACAAGCCTGTAACCAACAGCAGAGACACCCAAGAGGTAAAGGTTTTTTTCACATTTGTTTGTTTATTTATTTAGTTTTCATTCTTTAACATTAATTTATTTTTAGATTAGCAGAAGTGCGAGTAATGTAGAACTTTTTTCTTCTATGCAGCTCCCACTAAGTTCCTTTGTTTTCTCCTGGGTGCATTTTGTTCTGCCCCTCACTTTTTAATTTTAAAGTAGCTTTGGTGGATGTGGTTCTATTGCACATTTGCCATACACCTACACTGGCTCTGTTTTTTCTCTTTTTTTTGAATGATTACACTGGCTCCATGTTATTGTACTGAAGTTAACTGCCTTAGGCCTGCTTGGAATTTGAGAAGAAACCTTAGAATTAGGAGAATATTCACCAATAGATCCTGCATCATGCTCTTCAGACTTCTTCCATGTGGATGTTGTTTACCTTGGTTTCCTGTACCATAGGGTCCAAAATTGTGACCTATGAAATCTATTAAAAAATATTATACCTATGTGAAAAGTGGTTGAAGCCAGGTTAAATGGCATGGTAGTCTATGCAGAAGGGCACCCATGGTCCACAATGGAGGAACATATACTGTATGTTCCTCTGACAGTTTCCTTTCATTTGAAATCCCTAACTGCCTTCATTGATCTGACTTGGAGATACATTTGTTTGAGTGAATTGGATCCCTATACAGTTTGATGCTTGGCTTGAGTTACGCAGACCATGGATTGTCCCCTTGCTGGAACCTTATGAAAATAATGAAAAAAGGGTACAAATCAATACTGCACATCAAACAATACATATGCTATATGTCTAAAAAATAAATCAATATATATATATATATGTTGTCGTCAGTTGTTTGTTATTCTAGCTGCCAATTATCACTCAAATCATGTGAATATTTGTTGCTGAAGTCCCCTTGAAGTGTTTTTATGATGGACTCTCTCTGGGCAGGGGGAAGGGTATGATGAGAAACCCCACAGTTGGTTGATTGCTATATTCTTTATAGCCTTGATCAATAAATCAAGGGGCATAGCTTTTTCTCAGAATTCTACCTTTCTCCTGGATTTGCCATGCAATGGCTAGTGACAACAGTTTCCATAAAATTCTACATGAAGAAAACTAATATAAATTTCTACCCATCTACTGGAAGGATGACATCCCAAATGAACCAGGAGGATCATTTATTCTGGGCCTAAGGCTAGTGGAATTACTCAATTCATTGGAAGGAGTTCCAGGAAGAACAACCAAATGAGAAGAATAAAAGGGCAACGGATAAAACATGGATGACTGATTCCACATTAGCCCAAGACAATAAACAAATGTTTGGAATGACATCATCATTTAAATAACCAGGAAAGAGTTTTTTTGTTACAAGTTTCCAATCAACAAGTTGTAAAAGCTTTATATGGCAACTGATAGGATGCTTGGGATAAATCAAAGAATGGGCATATTTACTCGAGACGGTATAGTTAGTATCGTCTTTCCAAGCTTCCCCAATATACTCTTCACCCTTAACATGTGACAAAGACTCAGAAGTTCTCCCTTGTGAGCCGCTTCATAACAAATTGGTTTGAACTTTCATTCAAAGCACTTGGATCGAATTATTGGCTGAATTTAAAAGGTGAAGCTTGATAAACTTTTTTTTTTATTCAATTGGTTGAAAGTTCACACCAATTTTTGTGACCGATTCACAATGGATTTTCACAACAAAGGCTTCCTTACTCTCCAAGATGAACAAAGATCTCTGAAATCCATCAAATTACTCAGAAAATGTTTACGCTATTTGATCACCAACCAAAAATTTCTACGGTGTCTTTTACCAATGTCCCTTATATGTGTCGGAGAGAGTTACCCTTCTTTGCCTTTATCATTACCATCAAAGCTATCTACCTCAACTAAGGATTAACTTTGGAGAGTTTCTTCTACAATCCAAATATCAATTTTGAAGCCTAATTCTTCCACAATGGTTGACCCAAAAATCTTTTCCTTCATTAAATCATATCATTGTCATCGAATGCCAAAATCCTTCCTATCTATTTGGCATTGGCCTTTTGAGTTCTACTTCTTCATTTGGCCCTATCATGAACCATATCAGACACTGCACTATCTATTATATCTTTCTTTATCCCTTCTCTCCACGTTTTTAGTGGTGTACCTCTCATTTTCATGCTTGTTATTTGTAACCTTTTAAGTGCGCGTACTGAGGTCGTCTCTGATCTTCTACTTACATGACCAGGCCACTTTAAATGAGTTTCTCTCGTTTTGTCTTGTATTGGAGCTATCTTTAAATTTGTCCTTTATGTGATAATTTCCAACTCTTCTGATAAATCATATCTCCCACACTATATTGGGTGTCGTCCAATCTTTCAATTAGTGATAGCTGGATCTCATCCCTATTCTCTGCCCCATATTTTAACCTAATTACCTCCCTTAATAGAGAACAATAGTAGCAACATTAGCTGCTTTCTCAAATGAATATTTAATTGTTTTGCTACAATCATGAAAGAGGATACCCTTATCTTCATCCACTTTGGCTGGTGAAGTGTCACCAATTGCTTGTAAAATGTCCTTGTGGAACATTTCTTCAAACCATCATGTGATTGGGGTACATCCAGGCTCAACCTAAATCTTGATTTAAGCAATACTTTTGTCTATTTGTTGTATCTATTAGACTATTAGCTTTTTTTACTGTTGTTCTGATTGAGGTAAACCATTTAACCAATCTTCACAAACATATTACTGGTTTTCAACCTGGAGTGGTATACAACATTTATTTAGAACGATTGGTGGTCTTGTTGACTCTCTCTCGTCATGAAAAACAGGAGAATTGGATAAGGGGTTTTTTTTTCCGAAAGGTAACTTCATTAGTCAAGAGAAAAAAGGGTGCAAGCACAAACAAGAAGCAACCCAGAAAAACAAACAAGAGGAAACCCCCCCAAATTTACATGAAAATGTTTTCAATCTTCAAAGAAAGAGAACATCCTGACGCGCTAACTCATCAGCCTCTGAATTGGTTGACCGAGGAATCCAAGACACTGAATAACTGTACGGTACCATGGAATGGCGAATCCTGTCCATTTTATCTAGATAACACCAAGGACAGAGAGACCCCATTTGTTTTTTGTTTTTTGGAAAAAGTTGACGAGCTATATTTGAAAAGAGAGAGTGCAAAGGAGGAACAGTTGATAGAAGAAAGGATTGAAGCATTAAACCGAAAAAAAAAAAACCCATAAAGTAAATCATCAAAGATATCAACTTGCATCTTCATTGGCTGATATGATAACATGAGAGATTGCATGATGTCTCCACTTCACATGATTGGATTTGACGTCTAGGGGACAGCATTAATAGTGTACTTTCACTCACATCTGATTATCTTTGTTTTGCCATCTTAGTCCTTGAAAACTTAACTGCAATATGCCATTTTTTTGTGACCTATCTGTTAAGGCAAGTGATCTGATTGGAACGAAATTGTACTCACCCTCTAATCCACGTGGTCCTTTGTGCATCCTATCCATTCATGTAGTGCATTGACCACTTTTTAAGGCCATTCCCCTCATCCATTCTCTACAGCGGCACACTTTCTTCATTGCCCTTTTGTGGCTCCCATCTGGTCTGCTTTCCTTTCATTTACTGTATCAATTGGGTTATACCTAGTTCCTTTTAGGCCCTCATGGGCAGGCAGTGTCTGGGCCTTAAGAGGGTCAAGGCATCTTGTGTTAGTACTGGTTCTTATATCATGGACTATTTGGAGGGGAAAGAACAAAAGGATTTTTTCAGGACTATTGCTTTAAAGTCATCTATCATCCAATCGGTGAAGGTTGCAATGGAATGTATGGTTCTCCTTGGAGAAGTTCATTAGAAGTTGTCAATAATGCAAGACTTTCCCTTGGTTACCTATCAATTCTAAGGAGAATCATTGTAACTTTACTTCCATTATAACAAGAATGGATCCAAGGAGAATGGCCTTAAAATGTGATCATGGGACCTTATGTGTGAAGGACCACATGGACAGAGGGCAGGTATAATTTATTCCTATCCACCTACCCCATCTCATCAAATGGGGCATCATTTAGTGGCATTTGGCACTGAAGTTTTCAAAGATTTCAACGCTAATATGACAAGATAGGGATGAAACTTCGCACACATCCTACTCGTGATCCTGTACATTTCAAACTATCATGTGGCCCTTTAATTGTTTTTTGAGGCCACTCTCCCTATCCTGTTCTCCTTTGAGTTTTTCATTGTATTAAGCCATAGTTCTCCAAATCCTGCTCAATAATTCTGTGGACCACTTCTTTCGCACATTCTTTTTTGCTTTCTTCAATAAAAAAATCTCATTATCATTTCAAAAAGAGGAAATTAATTTTATCATGTTCACCAAAAGGATAATCCTTGTTATCATAAGATGATTGTCAATAAACACCTCTTATCTTCATGTTTCTAAACTGATTTTCATTTTGCTTTGCTGTTTACAGGTGGGATTGGAACAAGGTTTGGAGATATTAGACATCTTCAAGAGCTACAACTCTGACACATCAATCCTTGATGATTTTGACTTCTATGAGGACCGGCAAAAAGTCATGCAAGAGAGGAAGTCCAGGCAGCAAGTGATATCGATGCCAATTCCAGCGACCACCGGTAATGAACCCCGGAACCTTGTTTCCTCATCTGGTGACATCATGAAGCAGATATCAAAGACCTTTGCACAGGCAGTTCGTATGGACGATGATAAGGACGCGATGAAGGGAACTGGTGGGTTAGCTGCTGCCTCACCTGCTGAGGACGTAGCTAATGAGACAATGGTGGCATCAACGTTGCAAAGCAATTAGGCTGCAGTTGTTGGTGCCATGGGAAGGATGGCTGGATTCCAGTTTCTGCTTCCTTTTGATTCTGTTAGAAGGTTGAATGTGTCCTCCTGTAGGCAGGATGGAGAGGATGTGTCAAAGAGTATCAGCTTTGCCGGCATTTCTGTGTTTCAGGTTTGGAGGGGCACGTGTATATTAAATATGCACTTCGCCTTTAGTTTGTAATTTTTAGATTTTTCTGTCCTGTTTTTCTCTATTTCTTCCCCTTCTCCCCCCCTTAGCCTTGTTTGCTTGGGGCCTTTTTTCCCTGGTGAGGACGGCCATTAGCAGCTGCCTGTGTAAAATTCCCAGCTTAGGAGGGTAGTGATGAATAAGAATGCAGTGAGCTTTTTTCCCTCTTAAATTGCTGAATGATAAAAAAAAAAAATGAAGTGTTACCAGTCTGTCTACTTACCAATGTTCCATTGCTTTGCTACAGTTCATGGCACTTGGATTTTTGTTCATTGACAAAATTAAATCCAAAAACTGAATCTTTAGCCCATTTTAGATGGGTCAGCCTTCTTGGACTTGTTCGAAGATATCATAACCCATCCAAGGTCATTTGTTGGGAGAGTTCATAGGCTTAGTGGATGGAGAAAATGAATGTCAAGCGTCCATGTTTTCATTTGTCTCATGGGTGGAATTGCAAATTAATGTCCCATGATCATCCTGAATCTGATTGATTCATGGATCAGGTTTGGATGTCATGGTGATGGGTTTCTATTCCCGATTACCTGATAACAAGATGAGCATTTTTAAAAAATAATTTAAAATGTAATGTTGGGTATGGCTAATATCTAGCACTAGGTCTAGCAAATGCTCTAGTTGAAATGCAGAAGTGTTCTGCCAAGCCATGTCAAAAGATGGTTCTATGACTAAAGATGTAAATGAATATTTGAAATTTCAAAAAATCCAAAATATCTAACCCGATTTAAATAAATTTGGTTGCAAGTTTTATAACCATTTAAGTTTTGGATATGAATCTAATATCAATTTCTATACAAATGAAAATAAGATTTAACTATATCTGAATTTAATAACCCATTAATCCAAATGACAAATAACATAAAAATATACATCTATTATTAATAAATATGTTACATGTCAAAAATTTGTGGTTAGGTATATTTGGATCTTTTAAAAAGTTGATATTTGCTCCTATGGGCTGTGGCCCTTGTCCAAGGATTATCTGTAAGAGATTCAAATCTGACCTCACACAAATGAAAGATTCTTTTAAACACAAATATCTCATGTCTATAGATTCCTATCTAACCAAGCAATGCACATGAAATTAAGATATAATATCACAAGTAAATTCCACCACTTAAGTAATATGTTTTTATTATTTATATTGACATTTTTATGTTTCTTTTTTTACTTATTTTACTTTCTCATATGGTGACAGTTGTGATTTTTAGAATTAGCTTTCTAATTTTTTAAATGTTTTACTAATTATATGCTTTATGGGGTATGATTTTTTTAGTAGCAAAGCTTGATATTTGTTTGATATAAACTTTTTGGTCGAGAAACTTATTAAATATTTAATCCAAATATGAATATGGATATAAACTGTACATTTAGAAAACTGGTATAATTCAAATCTCGATACAGATCTGATAATCTAAGTAGATGCGGATATAATCTTACATAAATTTGACCCAAATCTAGTCTGTTTTCCACTTTTCCTCTACACACCTATTACATGAAGCTCAATTAAGATTTAAGAGGTTCTAAATTCAAACATAAAACATTAAGACTGTTCAACAGACCTATTAAACCCGCATAAATCGCACACCAGAATATGTAGTGGATCCAACACGAGCAGGGGCATAGAATCATTTCTGATAGTCCAGACTTTTTCTGCTTCTGAGTTCTGACAAGAGATAGATTATATGTGACCTTACTTATTAATGTAATTTTTGTACATCTATAATATGCTTTTTATATTTTTCAAAAACTAAATCTCTTTCCCCTATCTTTTGGCGCTCATGCCTTTTTTGGCACTTTTTTGCCTAATAGTGGAAAAGAAAAAGAAAATAAAATAAAAATTGCTTTCCTGCATATTCAAATTATATATATATATATATATATATATATATATATATATATATATATATATATATATATATATATATATATATATATATGTGTGTGCGCGCGCGCAAACTTAGATTTTTATGATTCTAGTTTTATTTTGTGGGAACAACTTCTTGCCGTACCTGATCTTTGGAGCATGTGCAAACCTTCTTACTTACACTACGTGTATTTTATCTTTTTCCATTCGGAATCAAAGGCAACCCCAAAAATCAAGACAAAAGAAATGGATTTGATTGGGATCATCATTCACAAAATGAGGAAGAGGCTTTGCTCTGTTTTTTTAAGGACCAAAGTGTCCAAGCCTCTAAAAGCATCTTTAGAACCGCAATCTGTCTCTTCTTTTTTATCACTATTATTATTACTATTATTTAATTCTCTTTACCATTACCTATGGACCTCTCCCTTTCACGTACTACACCAAAAGCGATTATGATATTCATATCCAACAATCTAAAGTAAGAAGCATATTCACTCTCTATCTTGCATTTGGTCAATCCAATAATGATTTGATATTGACTCACTGCAACTCATAGGTAAATGATTATGAAGGAAATACTTTGCACACTTACTAAGTGTTGAACTTTAAGATGATGTGGCAAACAACCCTCGGACAGGTGTTTGAAAAAGAGATTATAGAATCCACATCAAATTGGGGCGAATCACGTCGAAATATGGATTAAATTTTTATTATGTTATAAGTATTTTTTAAACCATATTAAATGTCAAAACCTAAACATATTTTTTATGGTAACAACATTGCTAAATCATTTATACAAAGTTCAAATGGAACAATGTGAGTTCAAATAGAACAATGTGAACAAACCCACTGATTTGTCACCTCCAAGTATATGAGCATATTAACTAATGTTTCAACCTACCATTTGTAACTACATGTAGATAACAGTGGATGTGGTGCAAGCATTAGTTTCATAGCCTGATAGATGCAACAACACAAGCATAATGTTGTCGACTTGAGCAACCCCATCCAAACCTCAAAGATTCAGATTGAAATTTACACGGGTCTGCTTCTTTTTTTCGGGGTGGGGGGGACAACCACGACAAATGTATATACATATATGCATTTTACATGCACAAATGTCCCGTTTGAACATATCAGGTGTACGTGCTTTCTCTCTTCTTCCCCCACAAAATCAAATGCCAGTAGCGTGCATGCACTTCTGTAGGGTCTTATGTATTTTATGCATGCATTCAAGTATGACCCATTGCATTGATGAAGGTGCATCTCAATTTTGGAGGATTTTCAAGAATGTAGATTTTTCACAATTTTCCTTGATATATGATGTGTTGAAAGAAAAAAATATCCACAATAAGGTAACAGTAAGGGCTGCAATGATGATTCAATAAGTACATGCTTGCATGTTGTGACCACATATGGAATGCATTCCGAAAAGAAAACAAGTCCATTAAGTTTTTGAAGGAAACGTTCATGCAACTGGATTTCACAACTTTGTCACTCAATCTGTTATGTGATAGAAGCAAAGTTTCCATACTAGATAGATGAAGCAGGCTGTAACAACTTAATACACAGAATATCCAACAACAGTAAAATAAGGAAACAAAACGGATCTGATAGAAACCTTCTGCAGAATAAAGCAACAAATACCATGTATAGCAGAAGGAATACACATTCGAATCTCTATTTTCAGAAATGATCCAGCAATACCAGAACCTAGTAGAGAACAGATAGCCCAGTAAATTCCAGAAACCAGCAGTCCTAACTCCTTTTTTGCCTATCCAATGAAAATACGATAGATACATTGGGGGATCAACAAATTCACCTCTTTCAGTCGGCAGTCATTGGTTGGGTCATGCAACACCGAAAACGAGCCTTGCGAACATTGGTCATGATCTCTGTCTCTGCATTCTCAAGCATCCGCACAACCTCAGTGAAGGGTGGGCGTACATCAGGATTGGCATCCCAGCAACGGGTCATGATCTCACCAAGAACCGGAAGGCAGTCATTCGGAATGATTGGTCTAACCCCTTTATTGACGACTGCAAATGCTGCCTGGACAGCTGTCATGTTCTGGAAGGGAAGCATACCTGTTATGAGCTCCCACAGGACAATGCCGAAGCTGTAAACATCAACTTTCTGAGTGTAGGGCCTATGCTGGATCATCTCTCTGCAAGGAAAAGGAAATTGGGACTCAAGTTGCCCAAAGATTGGAACCAAAAACATTTAAAAAAAAAAACATTTAAAAGAAATTCATGGCCCAAAGTATCAGCATCATGAATTTCCATCAGGGCAGAACCCAATTATAAGACTTCTGCAACTTGCTCTGGACGCCAAAAGATACAATCAATGCTCTCTCTCTCTCTCTCTCTCTCTCTCTCTCTCTTCCTAAAGTGCTTGGATCCACACCTTTAGATTCTCAAACTATAAAATGAGTATAAGTGCAAAGTTAAACACTAACGGTGCAATCTTGCGGCAAAAATCAGTTAAACATTGACACCACAAAGGTAAAGCTGGACTAAAAAATGTAAGAGACTAGCATGAAGAGTTGGCTGGTTAAAAACACTGGAACAAGGCAAGGATGAGGAAGCAGGAAATAAAGGAAAGAATCGACAATCTGCAAATTAATCTCCTTTGTTTGAAGCCTTAATTATCTCTTCGCATTGAAGCATTTAAAAATGTCCTATTTGCACACATCATCAGTAAAGGTTAGAAAGGAACAGAAAAGACCAACCTGGCAGTGTCAATGTGTCATAGTTACATTGTTTTCTACAGCTGTTGCATTCCACTTAAATGCAACAAAACAAAATACAGGTCATATGACTCAACTTGCTCAGAAACGTAAATTATGACATTAAATCAAATTATATATGAAAAACTGTATATTCATTTTGTTATTTAAAAAGTTATCTTCATGCATAACGTTAAGGCAGATTTCAATAATATTTCAAGAATTTCCATTATAGGCTGCACAGATTCAAAAATCTAGTAATATCAAACAGTTGCAGACCATATGAAATGGGTGATAGGCCTCAGTAGCATTAGCAGATGATGAGAGGAACAGGAATTTCTAATGGATACAAGCAAGAACATTTGAAGTAATTAGTAGCTCCTTAAAAACAATTCTTGCTACAAAATAAGATCAATGGAATCCCCTCCAGAAATAATAGGTGTTTAGAATCATGAGAACTATTATATACATTAAAGAAGCACACGTGGAAACCCGTTATCAACGGAATTAAGGAGAATTGAAAGAGATATATTAATATCAGGGTAACAAATAATTTACCCATTTCTCATGCCTACAGTCCCATGACATTCAACGCTAAGAAAATGAAAATGCACATTGAAGAAATTTGCATTGAAAGTGAAAAATAACATTAAGTAATTGCTTTAACTTACGGAGCCATCCAGCGGTATGTTCCAGTCTCTGGTGTCATACCCTCAGTCTGCACCTCAATCCTTGCCACACCAAAATCCGCAATTTTGATCGATTTGTCAGAAGCTATCAATAAGTTATCTGACTTTAGATCCCTGTGGATAAAGCCCAAGCCATGCACATATGCCATCCCCCTTGCAACATCCAACGCTTGCTTCACGGCCAATTTCAACGGCACCGACCTGTTATGTCGCTTCATCAAGAATTGGCGGACAGACCCACCTTTCGCATACTCGGTCACAATACACCAGACCATGGGCTTCCTGCATGCCCCAATAAACCTCACAATGTTGGGGTGCTTCAGTGTAGCCAGCATCATAACCTCCTGAGCAAATTGCTGTTCCATCAACTGAGCCCTCTCTGGACTATTTTCAGGCCTTTCCAGTATCTTGATTGCAACATCTTCACCATTATATGTCCCCTTATAAAGCTTCCCAAAAGCACCCTGGGCAAAGGCCATCCCCATGTTAAGCTTCCCCAAATCAATTGTCCATTCATCGTAGTTCTCAAGCCCTTCTGTGGGGTATCTACCGTCCATCAAAGCTTGGGCGAGAGCATCATCATTGAGGGCATGGGAAACCTTTCCTGGACGCAGGACACTGTGGCCAACAGAGTAATTGGTGGTGGCCACAGTCCGGAGCCCTTGGTGGTTCAACATAAGTGTGTGCGAATCATTTGAACCAACACTGCTGTTGTCGATGGACATCGCAACGGAGCCACCGCCAGTACTTGTCTGCAGGCTCCCCACACTGTCAATCGACATGTTGGAACCCTCACCGAGTTTCTGATAGAACCCTTGCGTGAGGTCATAGAAATGGTTCTCATTGTTATTGCCAATAATTCCAGTGAATTTGGGACCCTCCACCATCTTTTCCACACGCAGTTTCTCCAAAGATTCCTACTTTTTCAGCATCTGTTTTTTTCCAGCTGAAACCCTAACGAAAAAGACCTAGAACCCAGCAAATCGATTTCACTCCAAGCCTTCTACTCACTATTCCACGCCACAATCCTCTCAGAATCTACTCCACCAGATCAAAACCACCAGAGGCCCCAAAATTCACGAATTTTCGAAACCCTAAAAGTCCCAGTCATCCTAACGCTACTTCCTCCCTCTGCATCAAAGTACACACCACATTTCAGTGTCAAATTTCCAAACCAAAACCTATAAAAAGAACGATGCAGCAAAAAAAAGCCAAAAAAACCGAAAAAAAAACCCTAGAAATCGACCAATCCAAAATCCGATGCTTACATCAGCAGCACCAGAAGAGATTCCACCGCATCTGCAGATTGCGGGGATAAAACAATAGACACTAGAAAAATAAGCTAAAAATCCTAAAATCAAAGCTCGAACCCTACAAAAAAAGGGGGAACACTCCGATCCGAACCGTCCGATGTCGGATTGTCGCAAAACGTACCTCGATCGAAAGGGATTTGGGTGGCCGAGCTGGATATCGGATGCCGGAGACCGATTCAGGGAACAGGAGGAGAGATCGAAGGAGAGAGACAGCGTTTAGGAGTGAAGATTGGGGCTGAAAGAAGAAAAAAAAAAAAAAGACGAATAGTAGAGAAGGAGAAGAGAGAGACGACCAGTAGAGAAGGCAAGAGAAATGAGAAATGACTTGATGAGAGAGAGAGAAAGACAGAGAGGGAGAGAGAGAGATTTATAAAATTAGTTTATATTTATATTTATATATACTAAGTCATCCTTCTCTCATTTCTTTTCGCCTCGTTTTCATTTATTGCTTTTATTTATTATTTTCTTATTCTCTTTTCTTTTAATATTATTTTCCACGACTGGCTACAGTATTATGTCAGTCTTCCACACAGTAAAAGTATTTATAAATATAAGCTGACCCATCATGGGTAGGACTCGGGAGCACTGCTTAACAATGGGCAAGACCTTAGAGAAGAGTAAGAAAATTTGAAAAACTGAAATTTTATGATTTGTATTTCAATTGTATATATTTTTAATAAGTAATTTCTATTTAAAATTTGATTTTAATAAATATTTTTATAATTAAATTGTTGATAAAAGGGGCCAATCTGTAAATAGCACATTATAAAGTGAAAATAAAATGATAGATAATATGAAAAAGAATCTCAATTGATACTGCTTAGACACGGTTTTAGATTTTAAACTCTGAATTGATATTTAATATTATGATCATCAATGTTAATTGCACGTGTCAAAGAGATTTTATCTTGATGCGAATAATAAATGGATATGGTGATTCATGCAACATGATCATATGTGGTCACATGGAGAGTTTTGATCGATCGTAGAAGGTTTAAATGCTAACACGGAAGAAGACATACACTTGTGTAGCGATATTTTTTATGATGCTAAACGCATTTAGCTTAGATCTTTGATTGAGGTGGACCCTACTTTATATCATGAACATAGAATTAAATGTTGGTCTGCCACGTGTCCAGAATGAAAAGTTTGAGTATTTTTATGGACTATGTTAGATAATAGACTAAATACGATGATAAAAAATTATATAAATGAATAAATTATCACAAGGGTTATCATACGGCTAAAAATGAAACCCATTAAATTATATTAGTTTTTTTATTTTTTAAGCCTAAACATGAATCACTGGATAAATATATAATCTATCGTGCTTAATTGAACGATTAAAATGCACAAAATGAAAATTATAAATGATTTGATCTAAATTAAATAATAATGAATAGAATTTAATATTAAGTGGATCTTACATAATACCTTTGTTCCCGACACAAAAGATGTCTCAACATTTGCTTAAATGACAAAGAAATTACTGAATAATCTTACTTTTATTATTAACTTTAAATATCAAAAAAAAAAAAATACTTTTATTACTCAATCCAATGATAAATAACAAAATATCATTAGGATTAACTATTGCAAATAAATATTTTATGTTTGATAAATTTTAAATCCAAACATTATTATTTTTGGTACAAGTCTACCAATCATTATCATCTGTCATTGTTAATTTTTTTAATTCTATATTTTTAGATATTGAGAATTACATTTTTTTACATGCGGAGCAAGGTTTTGTTGATTAAGAACCAGGGAACACGGTTGGATTTTGTCACATTTGACCACACAGTAGAGTAGTTTGGACAATCTAAACCATACGATTTTTAGTGTTGAATTTGGGCCGTTGATTCGGTGGTGACTCCTTCAGAGCTTTGGTGTGTGGAAGACGAAATCGGTCTGGCACTAAATTTTTTATTATTACCACTATTATTGCCGTAGACCGGATTCCTTTTTCTATGCTTTTGGTATGAACCGTGTTTTGAAGCTTATTTTTTATCTGCCAGAACCAATGATATTCACACACGTGTCTTACAATTTTCACACAATCCGAACCGTTCATACTGCTAGAGATGCCATGGATGGATGATTCAGATATCCTTTTGGAAAATCTCGACCTTTCATTTGGAATTTTTTTGTTAAACAATGGATGGACGGCTGGTAGACCTTTCGTTGATTTACTTCGTTGAAAAAGTCGGTCTAGCAGGAAAAACAAAAGTGTGGAAGATAATGGGCTGAGACTATGAGAGTGTGGGCTGGGGCCCACATTTTAATTGGACAAAAAGAAGGCCCGATAGGTGGCGTTGGTTGGTTGAAATTATCAAGTCGTCCCATCTTGTGCAGACGGTCCAAATTGCACCGTCTGGCTTCTCTGTGGGGCCCTTCATTTCCTCGTGGGCCACGAGCAAGGACAACGTCAGCATGGCGTCAGTGACGGACGAGTTCTGCATCCATTGGGTCATGGCTCAGCGTTACAGGATTACAGCGCCAAACGGCACTCAGCAGCGTCGTGATACACGTGTGCCAACTCGAAATGGGTATTAGGGTGGGGTCCACTCATCAGACACATGTGAGGAAGCATGAACAAAATCATAAACCAAACTTATCCCATTCAGTTAATAATTTATCTCAGTTTTGTTTATTTTTAGCTTTATTTTCATACGCTTAGTTGTACTGTCATTTAAATATTTATATTTTTGTCATCACTCTCATTAAAATTTAAAATTCTATTTATTTAAATTATTTTACAATTTTTTCTACAGTTGATCAAATTATAAATTACATCATCAGTTATTCTAAATCTAATTACCCACATGAATATAGTTCAACTGGTTGCCTCCCATATCAATAAGCTAAAGGTTGCAGGTTTGAGCCCTTATGACCTAATCTTAGTGTACTCTAGGGGTAGAGGGTTCACCAATGAAGTATTAATAGGATTGTGTCTGAATTTTCCACATGTAAATAAAAAAAAAATCTAATACACATTATTTGTCCATTTCCTATATTTTAGTGGCATGCCTCTCTCTAATGTTTATAATATATAGTCTTTTAATTAAGGTCATAATTGTTCTTCTACTAATATGAGTATATGATTGAACAACTTCAAATGAATATTTTTTAATTTGTCAATTATTAAAACTATTTTTAAATTATATTTAATATATTCTTTTTTAATACTTCAATTGAGATGATAGTTTAGTTTAAAATGATTTTATTATTCTAATAAATTTATTAACATCTTCCCAATAAATTTATTAACGCTACTTTGTTTAGACAATATATAAACTTAGACAATACATTTAAAAGCTTATATCTAATAGTAGCTTAATAATTTTACAACTACTAAAAGAGCAAATTAAATTATTTCATTAAAATTGAAATATTTATTTGCATAAGATTTAAATGGTTCTCTATTGTAACAATATTTTGAAAAACTAATGAAAAAAACTGAATAAAATATAAAAAAATGGTCTATGGGAGAGAATCACTTCTATAGCAACATCATTATGAGAACAATCACCGTTGAACCCTACGAGGGGTTTATAGATGTAGATGTTAGCACATCAGAATAAATATGTTTGCAAAGTATTTTTAGAATGAAGATTTTCATAAAAATTAGATTTAATTAAATCTGTAAAATTATAATTTTAAGTGTAAAAACCAATGGTTAAATATAATAGATTTTAAATGAATTTTCAAATTAAAATAAATCAACATAAAATTGGTTTAAACTAAATATATATGAAATTCATGGAAATAAATAAATTTGGGGAGCCTTAGGCTGACTGTTGCTCATGTTAAAAGTTTTCCGCAGAGCAATCCTTAGAAGTTAGAACACTTGATTTGACCAGTCCGAAAGAGGAAGAATCCGTCGGTTCGTCCCTAAAATGGTCGTCCCTTACGCAAATAAAGATTCAGAAAAATAAAAACAAAAACAAAAAAAATCGACGGTCCAGTTTCATTGAGAGGAAGTCATGTGGCCCACCATATATTAGACACAGAATATGGGCTCTACCTGTTAAGGGTGCGTGACAGACGTCGGAGCCGAGCCCGCCGCGTAGAATCAAATCTCTTTTTGCGTGCGAAAACTCCATTCTTCTCTCCTTTCCTTTACTTCCCGATTCTCTCTCTCTCTCTCTCTCTCTCTCTCTCTCTCCACTTGTTTCTCCTTGTACGAAGAAGTGTTGCACTCGTACGCCACTCCTCAACGGTATATCTTTCTCGTTTTGTACCTCTCATTCTTTCATTTGGATGATTACATTTTGTGTGGGAAATTGATATGAAAAGCCCATTGATCTGAGATCGGAGGCTCATTTGACCCAATCTCCCATGCATGGAAGTAAGATTGCTAACTGGGCGAAGCTAAACTTCCTTGATCTTTTTTCAATTACATCAAAAAGTTTTTATTTTTGGGTTGTGAGCATTTAGATTGGGGAATGTGTTTCTTCAGGTTTTTGGGAGTATTGGGTTTCTGAATTTCAGCCTCCTTGCTCCTTTTCTCTGGTTGGGTTGGTTTCTTTGTAAGCCTTAAGAATTTGGAATTTGGTCATTCCTCTATCTCTCTATGAGAGAGTTCCATGACGGAAATTGAACTAGAAATAGAATTGGAATGCCCTTCTACTCATCAATTAACAGTTGATTGCACAAGAAGAGGAATACGTGGCAGTTACATTGCACTTCCACCCAATCACCAGAGGGTCAGTCATGGGAGAAGCGGCTACTGCGATGCTGACTCGTGGTCTGGTGGTTGGGAATTACTGCCATGATGTTCTCATTCGAGATGGGGATGTAGTGAGTGAGAACCTCGGTGGTGCAGCATCCTTTATATCCAATGTCCTGGATGGTCTTATTGTCCCCTGCTCCTATGTTGCCAAAGTCGGTCCGGATTTCTCCTATGCTGTCTCTCACCCTCCCCTCATATGCCCTCTTTCTTCCCCCACAACTCTCTTCCATGCGTATTTTTCCTCTCACCCCCTTGACCTTTCTATTCCTAATTCCCATTCCGACCGCCTCCTTCGGCGCGTCCGCACCTGCGAACCCATACACCCCTCCGAGCTTCCCACCAATGCCCAATTTGACTTTGGACTGGCAGTCGGCGTTGCGGGTGAGATAACTCCTGATACGCTAGCTCACATGCTTGACCTCTGCCACATTGTCCTTGTCGATGTCCAGGCCATCATCCGGACATTTGATCCTACTGATGGCACTGCTGGCCTTGTGAGCTTGAAAGGAAGTGGGTTCTACCACCTTCTCCCGCGAATTGGATTCCTCAAGGCTTCTGCTGAGGAGGCTCCATTTGTTGATGTTGAGGAGGCAAGGAAGCATTGTTGCGTCATCATCACTGAAGGGAAGGACGGCTGCAGAATTTATTGCAAGGATGGGGAATTGCAGATTCCGTCATTTCCTGCAGTTCAGATTGATTCAACTGGTGCTGGTGATAGTTTCTTGGGGGGGTTCACTGCTGGACTGATTTGGGGCTTGACAGTGCCGGATGCGGCACTTTTGGGTAATTTCTTCGGCTCTCTTACAGTCACCCAGATTGGTGTTCCCAAGTTCAATCCAAAGATGCTTAAGGTCCTCCATCCTATCTACTTATTTAAATTTTCATTCAAAGTTGAATTTTACTTCTTTATTTTTTTTCTTATTCATTTATTCTACTCTGTATCTTATATGCCTTGATTCATGCATGCATCATCTGGCTTCAATTACTTGAACAATTGCTTCTTCTGTTTTTCACTCTTCAAATTTGTTCGACTAATAGCTTTGCATAAAAGAAGTGCTTTAATTTCACATGAAAGAGTTACTTTATAGAGAATCGGGTCCAACCTTGAAATGTTCCAATTCATAAACAACTAAACATTGTTCCACTAACTTTTTTGTATAAAACTGTGCCTTTGTTTCAGATGGAAGAGTTGCTTTATAGAGAATCGGGGTCCAACCTTCAGTCATGCCAATTTATCTTATAAGAAATGTGGGATATAGGAAGTTGGCTGTGAGGTTGTAATGACCCGGCCCACCCAGCATTTTTTTTTGGTCCTCTTTGAGCTCCGACCCACATGGTTTTGTCTCCCTTTGGGCTCCGACCCATCTCCAGGAAACGTCATATACTAGATAGACTGGGTGTTCCTCATATATCCCAGGATCTTGACTCTCCTCCAAGCGATGTGGGATAATTTGTAGCACTAACTAGCGCATGCACTGGCTCCAACCTAGTGCGTCCATCACAATTCCCCCATCTGGAAACCGGAGCCGTCCTCAGCTCTGATACCATCTGTAACGATCCGGTCCACCCAACGTATTTTTGTCCTCTTTGGGCTCCAACCCATCTCCGGAAAAATGTCATATGCTAGATGGAGTGGGCGTTCCTCATATATTTCATGATCTGGACTCTCCTCCAAGCAATGTGGGACAATTTGCGCCTAGCACCAACTAGCGCACGTACTGCTCCAACCTGGTGCGTCCATCACAAAGGAGGACTCATGCAGCCCATTGATAGCAGTTATGGAATCTGTTAAAAAATGAAACATAAGAAGAAAGTGAAAAGAACAAAAAATAACAGTTACAGGATGCACTTGATTGACAGAGAACTGTTAATTGCCTGTTACTAGTTTCACTCTCCAATTTATCTTTCTAGCCATTGAACTTTCCTATGAGATGTGAGAGATCATACGGCCTATCAGCCTATGTGAGATAAAGAAAGTTGTCATCAGTTGTCAATTTTGTCTGCTCTGATTCACCTAATTGCAGTTTTGGGTTGCTCAGAGTCCAAGTGGCATTACCAGATTCCAGGTCAATGAGAAGGAGAGAGATCAATTCTATTAATATCAAATTGTGTCAGTATGTGGGATCTTGACCCTCTCAATTGATCGAAATGAAAAAAAAAACTACAGCATTTTTTTATCATTTAAAAAGCCAAACTTGATGGCCTCGCTGCCACAATCTATTGAGATTCAACTTCATGTCTCATTGATTCATAGAAAGAAAGAAAAGAAAAAAAAGCAATGGAGTTGGTGATTAGTTCACTGCAATTTAAATGATGTAAATGTTACACCTAAGAAGAGGAAAGCCTTGATTCCTAGCATTAATAACAAAATTGGAGTATGAATGATGGGGGAATAAAGGGTATCTTGAACTTTTGTGATGTATTCTTGATTTTAATCAATTCCTTGAACGTTGATCTTTTCTTGATCTCATGGTACATATTTATAGGTGCTATTGTGGCGGCTTTGCAGTGGGTTTGTTTTCTAAGATACTTTTGTAGGAGATGAGATCTGAAAAGATTTTGCTCCAAGTTGTCTACACTATGATGACATGGCAGGTACATGCCATCATGCATTAGGGACACAGATTTTGCGCATGAAATAAAGTGTTCAACACAGACACGTGGGTGTTCAACACGGGCACATTACTCAAATGAAACTGTCCATGCAACATAGCCCACACACTAGTATCCAAACCTGTCCAATGCACTTGATACTTTGGTGGGTTATGGAAAAAAATAAGCAAAAAGTTATTTCTCTATATGTATATTAGCAAAACTTGATAATGAAAATTATCGATGAAAAAAATAGAGAAGTGATGTACACACTCAATTTTTCTAGGTTAGAACACATTATTTATAAAAAGGAGATTTACATTTCATATTAGTAGTGAAAAAAATAATAAAATATACAATTTTCTTTCTTTCTTTTTTTAGATAGCACGGGTATCCCTACCCTACATTGGAGATCAGAGTGATCTAAGGATACACGAAACCACCTGCAAGCCTCATGTATCAGATAAGTCCAAAATGAGTTAAACCAAGGTATCTAGTCTAATCCTAAAAATTTAGACCAACTGAGCTACCTGTGCCGGTTATAAAATATACGAATTGAAAAGTCCAAAGAAAATATAATAAAAAAAGAAGCTCTAGACTATCATAATGACAATTCTAGTATTCTACTCATAAGATGAAGTGAAAAATTATGATTTCATAATCTGTTGTTTGTGATTTGGTTTGTGTACATGATTCTTTGAATGCTTCAAAATTCACGGTCTCTTGTGATTCTGTTAGTGAATGATTGTGGTAGGAACCTAATGAAAATGGGGATAGAAATTTCTTCGAAGGGAAATCAAGCCTCCACTTGGGTCTCAATTCAAGGAGAAATGAAACCATCCTAGCCTAAGTTGAGCTAGGGGGAAATCCATCATGTCTTCATTATTAACCAGTTCAGATATAAATAAGAGTACAATGGCATTTTTGGAAATTGCAACAAAAATAGAGAATCATATCCTTTTTATTTAGCACTACCCAATACCTACTAATTAAATCGAACCCTGATCCTATATTTCCCCCACCATCAAGACAAACCTTGTCCTCGAGGTTCAAATCTGTTATTAGCATCTTCCAAAAGGTTGACCTGCTAATCGGAATCTTTTGTTGCCAATCAAGAAGTCTATGGAAAGATGCTTCCAATCACAAACTGCAGTACCAAGTTGCTCCAATGATTGGATGCCCAACACCACACCCTAACATTTAAGAGGCAACAAATATAGGTCAGCTTTGAAGCTCGATGTACACATCCTTGCACTGGCCAAAGCTTTGGAGGGTATGGCCACTGACTACGAAAACGAGTAAATCAGGAAAATGTAGAGATGGAAAGATTCAGTTGGTGGGCTAATGTGCAATCAATAAGATTCTTGGTGTTTCCACTGTCAATTAAAACAAAAATTCAGCAATCTAGAAGTCGTCTTGAAACCTACAGTAAGTGCAGAGGTCTTCTCGGAGATCGCTTGGAGTGATATTTTGAGAGAGTCAGTTGTGAGGTCTCCTTTTGATACATTTGGCACATCCTTCTGAGCATTGCAGTGACTGCAGATGAAAAGTTCTATCATGATTTTCTTCTGGTGGCTTGAGAGTTTGAGACAGTTATTTTCAAATTCACAATGTTGACCACAACAACAGATTTGGCCCTCCTCCTCTTTTAATATATATGCTGTGTTTAGCTTCCTTCATTAGAGCGTAATACTTCAGAATCAAGAAAGTTTTATTCATTTTACTTTAATGGCGTGCTTCTTCTTCTTCTTCTTCTGTTTTCAAAATACAAGTCCAGTTCAGCAGCAGCTTAAAGTTGAGCGTGCTGACCATGTGACATGATATTTGCTACGGCTTGATGGACGACCATTCTCATGTCAAGGTGCATCACCAGACAAGGAGAAATGCCATGAATGACAAGACTTTTTGTCATGAGAAGATACTTCTTGAAGACACCAGTTTAACCAGCATTTCTGCCTCTCTCGTACAAAGGTTGAACTGAGTTTTAAAATATTTAGGTCTAGATTTTATCTTTTTTGTAGAAGAAATGCCATGGTGCACTAGCCTCTCTTTTCTTCCAAGCAAAAAGGGTACTTTGAGAATCCTCTTCAATGAAAACTAACTAATTGGAATTTTTATCCTCTTCTATTCCTTCATTAATTGCTAAGATTTCTCCTCTTTTTGAATCCAGAGCTTCTATTAACCTTGAAAACATACACCCTATGTTGGCGTATGACTTCTTTCTCGAAAGGTGTGCCTGCCTTATCTAATTCACGGAGAACACTGTAAGATGAGTACATGGCTTGTTTTAAAGAATCCATGCAACATAGCTCCCCAAGTCTCTAGGTGGGTCAGAGGCAAAGAATTGATGGAAAGCTTTCTCTTTCATCTCCCACCCAATTTGTGAGGATAGAAAAATCTGGAGTTTCTATACCATCCTATCAATTGCTAGTAGTAGTATTCTTCATGTAACTTTCCTTGGAACTTGGAAGGCAACCAGACACTATTCATGCGTAAGAAGTCTGAGCTGGATGTTAAAAATGCTAGAAATATACATAGGAGAGAAGAAAGAATGCCACAGTGACTGGACAAACAGGCAGTGTAGGATCAGTTGCTCCACAAATTCCTCATCTGACCAACAAGGAAATAAGTATTGGGTATTGAAAACTTATTCTCAAATTGTTTTCTGTAGGAACTTTACTAGATGTTGCAGTTCAACAAAAATGCTTTAGTTTAGCTGTACATGTTTCAGATTTTTTTTTTTAATTGCCTTGGAAGGGAAACAGGTTGTGGCTTTTGGAATGGTGGTACTATTTGAAAAATAGTCTGTGTGATTCTGCTGCCTAATTCTCCAATCTCCTGATCAATTTCTTAAAGTTCCTGATTGAATTATAGTGATCCTTCAGTTTGATGACGCTCATGATTGAGGAACTCAAGATCCATAGGTTCCTCCAATATATGAGACTCTAAAGACACCCAACACCTCAACTCAACCTCCTCAATGCGTCCTTAGCAGCAGATCACCATCGGCCCAGTTTTCTTCTGTAAATTCTGTTTGCCAGACCCCTGTTTTTCACAGGTAGTTTTAGTTTTCCATTTAGACGCATCCACCTTTTTTCTGTCTTTTTGAATGATAACTTCCTATTTTTTTTCCCACCTCTCTCATCTCGAAGTATCTTTTTGAATCATTTTGAGCAATTTCACCACCTCCTTCAGGATTTAAACAGTGCTAGATATGTTGTTATGTTTCATAAAGTGGATTTTATCTATTCAATCACAGCACAAGTCCAGTTGTTACCAGTTGCAGCGTTCTTGACTGTAATATTGGTGCCTGTTGGATGAGCAACTGCCTTTTTTGTATAGAATTAACAGTATGTTTGTTTAATTGTTTATTGTTTCTGTTCACTTTCATCCATCCAGGTAACAATAACTTCCTCATAAACTTCTTATATAGCTGCTTTGCAGCACGGGGTCCTTTCATCAGCTACTGTGAGCAATGAGCATAATGATTGGAAGTTCTTGGCTTCAACTCCTGAATTGGAAGATGCCCATCATTCCAAAAAGGGACCTCAACTCAACCTCCTCAATGCTTCCTTAGCAGAAGATCACCATCTGCCCAGTTTTCTTCTGTAAAGTCATACACTATTACATTCTAAACAATCACTTGCAGTGAGGCCCAAAAAAAATTGTGGGTTTGTAGGTTGCCTACTATAGATGGGCTATAGCCCAAAGCTTGACTGATTGGAAGGGTTAGTGGAACTTTGGCTGAATCTCTCCTCAAATATTCATTACATTTGCCCAGTCATGCTGCAATCGCATTAAAGGTTTAGAATTCTTTGACCATTGTAATTTTGATTATGGTTAATCCATTGTGATGACTTTCAGGTAAACTAAAATGAACCTCATACAGCCTCTCTATGCATGGAAAATGAAGTCACTGATAACTTGGGAAAATAACTGTGTATGAACAATGAATTCACTGGTAACTTGGAAAAGAAAATGACTAACCATGTAATCCAATTCAGAAGTATTGATGATTTGATTTCCCATTACTTGTGGTTCTTTGTTCATCCTTGACTTCTGTGAACATATTCCTCCGATCTAATATATTTTTTGAGAGGTAGTTCTGATTAGATGTTGATTCTTCCACCTGCTTTTGTGATATCTGTGCATCTTCTGTTTTGGAAACTGTTCTCTTTGCAATCATCTTTCCTTTTCTTATCTTCAGAAAGTGAAGGATGAGATGGAGAAGACCATGGGCTGTCATGAAAGTGGACAGGTTGGAGTTGATTTTAGGAAATCTGCTGAGCATGAAAAGCTACGAGAGTTCCTTGCTGAAGCAGCTAAACTGCACGCCTCCGATAGTGACTTTTGTTCCCAACTGGACTCACAAGGTTCTCTTCAGATGGAGCAGATTGGCCAGGGAGACCATAAAAGCCGGCTAAAGGCATCCCTTGGTTCTATTTCTTACATAATTCAGCCTTCGGAAGACCTGAAAAGGAGCAGCTCTATTAATTTGACCAATTCTGATGAATGATTTGGGATATCTTTTGTCGAGATACAGCTTATAAGCCATTTTTCGCATGTCAAATAAGACCGCATGCACCATTTCTGAAGAATAAAATGCCAATAACTCTTTCTGGGTGCATTTATAGTTCCTCCCACATCTTCGGTCAGTCTATCTTTACAAGTTTAAACAGATTTATCAAGCAGGGCCTGTGTTCTCAAGCATGTTGGAGTGAATACCGACACCCTAGCTTTTGATTTCCCTCGGGCCATTATGTAAAACGTTGACACTTATAATATTGAACACGAAAATGGGAAGCGTGGAGAAGTATAATCAATAAAGCTGGTCTTATGTGAGGCTTTGTTAATGGTAACTCTGAGAAAATGACAATGAAGATGACCATGTTGAATCCCATTGTGATAGAACTGTAGAATATTGAGTATCAAATCTAATGGGATTTTTGTTTCTGATATTTAATTGTGCTTCATTCATTGCTTTCTATGCTTAAGTTTTTGTTTTTCTGGTATTTCTATTTCCTACTTGATTTGTTTAAATAAAAAAAAAAAAAAAGGAAGAGAAAATATGATATGTACAGGCTGTTGTTGTAAAATGTGTTAAACTAACAGTTCATTTCTTGGTGGTGGAACAATGCATTATTATTTGAGCAAGACGAACTTTATTGTGGCTCTGTTGGCAATTATATTGTTATTATCTGTATCACATACATTGTAGCTATCGTTGTAAAAAACAAAAAGGAAAAGAAAAAGAAATGGTGATCTCCATTGCAGCATGCTTTGGTGATCAATTATGGAGAAATCACTTCTGCAGTGTAAGATATGAGGGGTTGGCAGCTAAGAACCCGCTTTAGGAAATGGGGTCATGTGTTCGATTTACGTTCAATTTTAAACCCCCGGTACTGCTAGTCTAACCCCTTTAAATTCAAACTGAGATTTAAATGAATATTTTGATTTAAAAAATTTCAGCCCAAATGGCCATTGTAGGGTCAGATACTTTTTAATTTGTTGAATTGCAAATAACAATGAAATTTTAGAAATATCAGATGATATTGATCTATATTTTGGTCCATTTTAGTTTATTCAAATTTTCAATGGAACTCCATATTTATCGATATTTCAAACTGACATAGGAACTTAAGCTGACAAATACAAATTTCAGTGGAAACTTTACAAGTCCCAATCACATTCATTGCTCAAGCGTCTTCTGTCCAAGAAATATCACCGTTCAATTATGTATTGAGGCTTTATGACCCCATTACAGCAGCCATGATGGATGTGTTGTTCATAGGTTTATGTCCACTCAAGTGACAATGAATCCACAGATTTGCTAGCCATATACCTATCATTTTATGTTGATAAGTAAAATAAAAGAGTAAAACTTTAAATTCAGTAAGGGGTTGGTCTCATGATCAAGAAGTTCCCTTTGTGAAGGAAGTTATTTAGTTCGATTCACACTCAATACTCCTTTGGATCAATTCCCGTAGTTGCTTATCTCGTGTGTAGGATTGAGACTTCAATAAAAGTCTCTAAGCCAGTTTTTTTAGTAAACCCAACCTGACCTTTTTCCAAAATTGATTCGAGCTGACTTAATCTTTTAAGAATCTGAAATACGCTGGAACCCAATTAGATCCAAACGGAACAAGTCTCAACCTAAATCCAATCGATCCAACTCATTACGAAATCTACTTAACTCGTTTTATTCTCATTTTATTAGTTAGTTATATTTAGATCTATTCTCACGTTTGACATGTACTAAAATTATTTTAATATTTATATTAATCATCATTTCTTTAATTTTACAAAATTATTTGACTCCACCTCACTATTTAATATTGTATACTTATATTTTAGTTTAATTTTTCCTGTAATCGAATGTGTCTTACGTGAAACTGTAAAAATGCTTTCAAGTGGCGTAAGAGTGTCCAAAATGGGTCACTTCCACCATGAGCGACGGTCACTCTTATATCATGTATCATGAAATACGATTTAATATATTAAAAATAATAGGTTTCAAAAGTATTTTTAAATTAAATTTATTGAATTTGAAAAAAAATGATTTTTAAAGACTTAAAAATCATTGGTTAAAATAGAGTTAATTTTAAATTTAGTATAAATATAATTTGAAAAAAATTAAATAAGTGTGAATTAGAGGGCAATGAACAACGCTGATTTTTTTTAATATAAAATATATTAATATACTTTAATCTGCATAGTCCACCTCACCGTCTGGAAACAGAGAAAAGGGGGAGTGCAGTGCGCACCTCGCGCATTGTATGGATTTAAGAGAACCCAAAGCGTAGCAACCCCAATGTGGTGACGCGGGGATTCGATTCCCAAAGGCGGGGATCGGGTCGATCGGTGGCGTACTACGCACCCATGCGTATTGTATCTATCGAGAGAAAAAAAGCCAAAATCCAAGCGACTGGTAAGCAGGAAATAGCAAATCTCTTCTTTCTCTCTCTTACAGAGTCTAACAGAGAGGGAGAGAATAGAGAAGGAGAGATGGGATGCAGTCCCTGGTTAATTTCTCCTTCGAATTTGGCGGTAATTTCATCTGGGTCGGCGGAATTTTGGCGCGAAAACGTTCGCGGCGGATGGGCGACGCTTCTCGTGATTCTTTTCCTCTTCCTATGGCGATTTCTTAGACTCTCTACCAATCCGTTTAAACGCACTCCTCCTCCTTCTCTTCTCGATACTTCTAGTGCTCCAATTCCACGGAATTCCAATTCTACATTTGGGTGAGTTGTTCTCTCTTTCCCACAGAACTTTGTTTCTCCTATTTGCTGCTTCCTTTGTTTAATGCTTCTCGGAATCTTGTGTATGTAATTATTGATTTCAGAAACCTGGCTGACAATCATAAGTTGAATTATCTGTACTCATGCTTTTTTTTTGTGAGCAGTAACAAGAAAGTTTTCATTTGTATAGATGTAAAAGTACAAGAAGAATGAAGGAGGAAATTTAAAGGAAAAATAAAAAGCATACAGAGTAGCCCAATCCACATTAACACACACATCAAAAACCATGTCACCGGAAGTACAAAACAAGTCAGCCCGACCTGAAATCTATACGCAGACATCAAGGCCGCTCTCCCTGTGAGTCACAGATAGTAAACACACTGGAGTGATGAATCATTTCGTTGAGTCGTGAAGAAGTCTACAACTCTATTAGCCGATCTCCTGACTTGACAGGAGGATACCTCCTTGCCGATGAGTAGAGCCTTAATCTCCCTGACCACTGATATTAATCTCCATGGGGGTTGTTCACTCTCGTACCCATTTAACTGCATTTGCCAAGTCGCTTTCGATGATTAGTTTTCCTAACCCTAGGCAATTCTATATAGTCAATCCTGATGCTAAAATGTTCCGCTCATTAGATTCTTTCCGACATATCGACTCGAAGAAAATGATTGGTGGTTTCTCAGTGTGATCCAGTAGGACCTTGCCAATTTCCGCCGGTCCCAGTTTTCCCCTAGCCGCCCCATCTATGTTGAACTTAAAGATGTCTTGTTGTGGGGGAGACCAAGTAATCAGTTCCTTCTAGAAACTCCAGAAAGAGAATCCTCCCATGATTGATAAAAGTTCATTATTTTAGATCCCTTGAAATCTTTCCTTGGTGAGAACCAAGCACACAACCTCCACTTGGCCATTTGGAAAATTTCTGTTACCTCTGATACCTTTGATTGAAATTTTTTTGCATTCCTGTCCTTCCAAATGGTTCAGAGGATCGTTGCAAGAAGTGTATTCCAAGCTGCCTTTGTCTTGTACTCATGTTAAGAAAGAAAAGGGAAAAATAAGGGAAAAAATCTTTCTTTCTTCGGGTGCCACCTTTAAATTGTCAAACCTCAAGGTTTTTTTTTTTTTTTTTTCCAGTTTGGTGGGGGTGGGGGTTAGATTTACGCATTTGAATAACTGGTATTTAAATTCACCTTAACTAGAAGGAAAAGAAAGAGCTTAGACTTGTTTAAAGTGAAGGACAATGCGCACACATAAAACTGAAGCTAGAATAATCTTTTGTATGTTTGAAGTCCATTTTCTGAGTTGAATATTTTCTTTCTCATCTTTCCTTATGTAGGCAAGCCCAGAATTACTTTTTTTTTTAAAAAAAATTGCTTGGATAATGAAGCAATCCTTCTTTCTTACAGATTAATACATTTTGTTAAGTGGATTTTGTTTTGTTTGTATGTGCCACCTCCTTATCTTTTTCATTTACCTAATTAAATTATACTATATTTTCGGAGTTAATTTTCTCTTTATCTGCAGAACCTCAGAGATCATTTCAGATGCTGATCTAAAATATTTAGTAAACAATTTGGATGGGAAGCTCATTGAGAAGGAGAGATGGGAAAATGTCATAGACAAAAGGAACCTTCTCATGTCTTACAAAGCAAAGTGCTGCAAACCAAAGGTTGGTGACCATTTTTGTTAAATTGATGTAAACTTCTGAGTTATGGACTAAATGCCTTGTCTGTTTTTACTTAAAAGGGTTATCAAATTTCGAAGTAGCTAAAACTATTTAGGGTCAATGGAGTCAAATGAGGCTGATTTGAGCGCAATTAGGAGAACACTTCAGATCTGGTCAAGTTTTAGGGGCGGTAACCTCATTATCGAAAGTGGCTCAACTAATGCTATCTCCTGGGCTAGTAATAGGAAATTCCCCTTGTGGAGATTGGTCTGTATTGCTAGAGACATTTGGAGCTTGTGCAATTTGGGTAACGTCACTTTCACTCATACACCTCGCTCAGCAAATTGCATTGCAAATTTCTTGGCGAAAGTTGGTGTTCAGCTACAAGCACCGGCTTTAGAATTTTTTCCTATTGCCAACCTTGGGAATTAAGGGGGTTATTGTAAGGGTTTTATTGTTGGGGTGGTATACTTGTTGTATGTTTACCTTTTTTTTTTTCTTGCTTTATTTTGTTTCTTATTTTCCTTCTTGTTCTTTCTTGATCTGAGAATATCTCTCCTATACTTAGTTCTTTTTTTTGTACAATCCCTTTTTTTTAATGGAATTTATCAGTTAATGTTTCAAAAAAAAAAAAAGTAGCTAAAACTATTACATCATGTTGATCATAAATATATCTAGGTGTGTAGTGAAGTGGTAACTATAATTTTCTAAAGGAAAGAAAACCGAGAGGTTTAAAACAAAAATTCCATTGCTATAGATGCTTTGACATGAAAAAATTCCCTTGGGCACATTGAGTGGACCATGAAAGATGAATTACATAGAAACTTTTTCACAAACAAAAAAGGGAAAAGAGAAAGGAAAAGGGGAACAAGATTGCTTTAAAAGTCACATAACACCAGGAATTCCCCCCCAAAAAAGAAAAAGAAAAAGAAAAAGAGATATTGATTCTTTGACATGAAAAAAATATGTATTCTTTCATTCCTCCTTTTTTTTTTGTGTGTGTGGATAAAACAGGCTTTGGTCACCATCAAGCAAGCACTCTAACCACAATGTATGCAAGTTGGTTTGACGTTGAGAGATCCCAAATCTTTTCAGATTCACCACCTCTTTCTCTTTCTCCAATCTACGGAAAAATTGCCATCAGCATAAGAGCTGATGAACCAATCAAGGTATTATGGAACACACTTAAAAATCTGAAAGGAGGCCCACACTTCAGAAGCTGTGACTTGGTTTTGGTTGTTATCCCCAAACTATCAAGGACAAGAGGATTTGAAAATCCTGATTTTCTTCATTCATTGTTGTTATATCTAGATATTGTACTAACTTTTATCTCTATAGAAGGATGCTCCTACATTAAATTGTTCTGGATAAAGATGGATTGGAGAATACCATTCAAAAAAATAAAAAGATGGACTGGAGGATAGCATCATGACTTGTACTGTTGTCAAGTGTCACATCTTTGATGACAATAGATGCCATTGTTTTTTGTCATTTCAAGACATTGTTTCTTGATTCCTGTTTTGAAGTTGACTAGCATTATTTTGGTAAGTAATCAGGCTCGTATTTCATAAAGAACTATATAAGTTTATAAAAAAAATATAGTTATACACCATAATGTACCAGTGCAACCAAAGTTTTGTGGGTTCGAGTTCTTCCCGTGTCAGATAGGCAATTGGTGCATAGAAAACAATTTTCTAAATTCAATTATAAGTGCCAACTCCAAATAAATGGGATAAATGGATTTGAGATGATGAATGTACTAGGACCCTCACTCTCCCCCTCGCCTCCCCCAAACACATATGAGAGACTCCAAACAATTTATCCCTATCTACTACATCCATCATTTTAATCTCTCTTCAATATAAGCTAAACTTGTATTGTTCTATTTCTCTTTTGAGTCCATTCTATCACATTAGGTCAGTACAGTTCATTTCCTAAATGACTGTTGAAATGATAAATATCATGACTGCTGCTTTTATAGCTTTAAATTCAGCTTCATTCATATACAATATCCTTGCTAGACCAGAGACTACCTTAAGCACCTTCTCTCTTTCACGAAGTACACCGCCTGTCTTTGGCTGCCCCAATTTTCCCATTTCTGCACCATCTATATTTCTTCATGCTTTTGTTTCTTCTTTTATCATTTTATGAAGGTCATCGAGTATTTGATGCTGTGGCGTAAGGTAAATGTAAAATTCGTTCTGAGATTTTTTTTTTGGGTGTGTGTGGGGGAGCGGTTCCTAAAGTTATTTGGCAAGCCTAATTTGACCAAAGATTAAGGTCAAATATCTTGTTTTAAAATTTAATTTCATTATTTTCACTATTTGTGACATGCTAGTTCTTCACTTCAGGATGGGCCTCTAAAGTACGTAAGTGTGACAACATTCGAGAATTGTTCAATAGAGTTGTTAAGAGACTTCTACATGGACAATGAATACAGGAAAGTGTGGGACAAGACTCTGGTTGAGCATGGACAATTGCATGTTGATGAAAGTAATGGAATGGAGATCGGACACACAATAAAGAAGTTTCCACTTCTGACACCAAGAGAGTATGTGTTGGCATGGCGAGTGTGGGAAGGGAAAGACAGGACATTCTACTGTTTTATCAAGGTAAAGCTTACTATTAGGCATTGTAATTACCTTAAAAAAGTCCAAAAATGTTCACAAATTCATGCTTTTTGTGTGGGCATCTAAAATCATGTGTACATGCTCACTTGAATGTCCTCATATGTGCACAATTTTTTTTGGTCTTATCAATGTTATATTACCATTATATAAATCATCTGGTTGGTTATGACTACCTCAATTCACAATTAATATCTGTGCTTATCATTTTATGTATAATGTATACATGCACACTCTCAAGCCAAATGGTAGTTTTTTATTTTATGGACTGAAAGAAAGATTGTTTCCTATTAATGGTCAGCCTTGGTAGAATAGAACTAGGTAGGTTTTTGTAACATTTGAAATTCATATCAAAAGTAAGGGAGTTATAGATGCATATGTATATAGTTGTGGCTGTGATTTATTATTATTATTGGTGTGGGTGTGTGGGGTGGGCTGGGGGTGAGGATCCTCTGCACATTTGTAAGTGCTTGTTGCAACCACAATGTTGTGGGTTTGAGTCCTATGGGTGTTAGATAGACATTGAACCCATAGAAAAGTTACTAAATCCAATTGCGAGTACAAATCCTAAAGAAATGGGAATATATATTGATGAAGGGTAGGATCGGGTTTGACGCCTATCTATGCCTCTATACTAAAAGAAAGTAGAAAATAAGGACTTCCGCAAGATCCAACTCGAACCCGATATAGATCTAAGAAAATCCGAACTCAAAGAATCTCGATGTCTAAGGAGATCCTCGGATCAACTTTGACAGAGGAACATCACTCGATCACTCACCCCGGTTGTATGGGCAAATGGAGCTTCGAATGGATGAACTAAAACCTCAACTTCTCACCGGAAGAATGGAATAAGGTTGATAATTGTCTTAGGCGAAATTGACATCATGCAAAATTCACGATAGAAACTCGAATTCTAGAATTGAATTCCTTAATTCAATTCAAGAACTAGAAGCAAAAATTCATCCAATACTTGGACAAATAATTGAACTAGAACTTGAACTAGAACCTAACTAGGACTAAACTAGAAAACCAAAACAAGAACTTAAAACTTGCACTAACCAAAACTTGAATTGATTTTGGTGTGTTTGTACAGTGACCCAGGGCCTTGCCTTCATTTATACACAATTGAAAGAAAATAATTACAAAGGATGCCATCCATCTTAATAATCCATTTCCACCTACTTATATGAGATTAAATCCTAGCCACACATTATAACATACTAAAACCATGCTTGCTTTTTTGGTTGTCTTTCTTCTTTGATTGCCTTCCTTTGTTGCTCCTTGAGATCACTCGTTGCATGTGTGAGCAAGGAAATTCGTATGGATACCTTATCCCTTGGATTTGGGTTTTCAATTGGGCCAATTATGCACGGGAGCAGTTTATTTGGGTAATTGGATCCATATGTCATAACCTCAGGCTGATTTTCCATCGATTTGGGTGGTTTTTGAGCTTCGAATTGCGGGTATTGGCCACCAATAATTTCTTCATACTCAATTGATGTTAATTGAGCAATTTCATCACCCAATTCATCTTGAAGGTCATTCAATTGAGTTAATTTCTCCCGGATCATAAATCTTTCATGTTGGGGAAGCCGTGTCTTCATCCTTAATCCTCAATTGATCTTCAGTTCTTCTAATTGAGCTTGCGATGCCCTCATCATATATATATATATATATATATATATATATATATATATATATATATATGTATATTATTAATTTTGATGGATTGGACTTTATGGGGCCCTAGGTAGGCTTTGCAATTGTGCGCAGCATTATTTGTTGGAGAACCCACACACACAGAGCTAATGATTGAAGTGTTCAAATTTCAAAACCTTGTGGCCTTAAAAACCATGGCTTGAGCTATCCCTTCAAGGTGGTTTTAGTGGCCCTTATATTCAAAAACAGATTTTTATAACCAGCCCATCTTTGTGGTTCCAGGTGTGCCCCAGCTAGGGTGCTGGGCAAAACCTGCCACAACCTGGTATGTGGGCATGTCCAGGCTAAGTGCATCTTCTAATTTTCTTCATTTGCCGAGTTCAGTGGGATCCTCAAGTCTGAGCTTTTCTGTACTTGGGGAGAGAGTATTGGCATTGGATGATTTTCTTATTATTCTCTTTTTGTTTTGTTTGGGTGTCTTTCCCTGATACTTTTGTTTTGTCGGCTTTGTGGGCCTTTTCCTGCCTGTACTCTTTTTTGTGCATGTCTTGTGCTTTTTCAATAATATTCAATTACCACTTCTAAAAAAGTCAAAAAAAACCACCATGCACACCTGGCCACAACGTTCAACTTGTAGCCACCTTTTACATGGGTACGTTTTGAAAGGTCTCAATAGATGTGGGGTCCATAAAAAATCTGTAATATGGTTATTTTTAAGTGGATCTGTAATATGGTTATTACCTATGATATCTAGCTTACCCACCTTTCTTGGCATTCACTCTTCTTTGCTTTCAATGAGACTAGGTAGGTAGTAGTTTTATACTGACCAGGAAACTTCAAAGTTGGATTTTTGATAGTTGGAGCAATTTTTCTTGGAAGGATTTTGAAAGTCTTAGCAAAATAAGCTTTTTACAATCTCCCAAGGTGTTAAATTGATTTAAAATATATTGTGGGATAAGTCTCACCTCTACGTCGGGTGTGGATACCCTTTATATATATGTGTGTGGATACCCTTTATATATATGTGTGTATGTGACTGTGTGAAGCTATCATGATGGTATTTGTATTCTAGCATCTTCCATAACTTGCCTTTTGATCAGTTGTCAAGGTAGAAGACATCTTGATTTCATCTAAATACTGTCCTTCACTGATCTAAGCAAGCTATTTGAATGCGAAGCATTGTGGCAGTCTCTTCTTAGAGATTGTAGAACATGCTTGCTTAGTTCTCTCCATGAATGGCTTCTATTATCCTTTCTAACTATATTTGCTATGCTCCATCATATAAATCTCGTGACCTTATAATTGATCTGGGTCTTCTATTATAACCATGCTTAGGATTGTGAACATCCTCGGGTTCCAAGACAGAAGAAATATGTTCGTGTTCAGTTTTTCAGATCTGGTTGGCGAATAAGGAAAGGCAAGTGATTAACTAACTGTTCTCATTTTTTTAAAGTATTTTCGGGAAATGATCTATTTGCTGCTTTTATTTTTTTCTGTAACATAAAAACAATCAATTTGCTCAGCATTACCTCAAGCTGCATTAAGAACTGCAGTGCTGGCATGAAAATAGTGATGGCAATTGGTGAGGTTGTGACAAGGCCTGCCTGGATATGGGCTGTAGAGGCAACATGATAGGGCAAGACTTCCCGTGGGCTACAGTAAACAGGTTATCTCCAACCAATCCCTGCTGCCCCGCTGCCTCTGCATGCCATGTCCAGCCAAGCCTTTTTTCATAGCAACACCGTTGTCCATTGCAGTTTGGTCATGAGCCTCGTCACTGAGGTTTGGGAATTCCTGTGGATTTGGAGTGTGATGAAATATCAGTCACATATCTGGTTGTGAATATCACTGCCTTATGAGCAAGTGGGTAGGCCCTTGGATCCACAGGGCAACCCCTTCTTGCGAAGGTTGTTGAATTGATACTTCCTCTTCTCCATCGTATCTTTGATCACCTTTTCTGGGGTTGAGTCGGGCATGTAGAGCTTGAGCAAGGTTTCCATCTTATCGACTGCTGCTTCTCACACTAGGTGAATTCCTTGGATTTCTTTTATGGGGTAAGGTCTGTGACATCAGCAGCTGCAGAAGTGTGGCAGAGATAAATATCCTGTTATTTGGAGTATATGAGTGCACCCCCGCCCCTGCCCCCGATAAAAACCCCTCTTTGTTTTCTTATTTTTCCACTTTCGTTTCCATTTTTCACTACTTGCTTGAATTTAATCAGTTTATGGTTTCAACTGCAGTCCCAGGTAGAGATGCGTGTGAGATCTCAATGGTGCATCAAGAAGATGCTGGCCTGAATGTGGAGATGACAAAAATTGCCTTTGCAAAAGGCATATGGAGTTATGTATGTAAGATGGACAGTGCACTGCGTAAATACTCTGGGAGGACTCGATCAAGTCCAGCCTTGAGTGCGCTCAGTTTTATTCAGAAGGTTTGTTCTTCCTTTCTTAATATCTGTAAATGCATACATTATCATTTCATTTTGGAATGCACAAAGCTCATTGGTGACTTGGAAGTTGAAACTCTTCAAGTTGACTCTCCATGGGTTGGGTTTCATGGAACATCAGCAATCTCCTCCTTAGATTTATTAGTTAAACTGATTTCCATGGTAGTTTCTCCACAAGGGTCTATATGGCCCTTGAATGTTGGGTGATGTATCACTTAATCAAATTTCAAACAGCTAAAGAGTTGCTAGAATGTTCACAGATGTATACAGTAAAGACGACGTTGCATAGATTGCATCTCTCAAAACTCACCTTAATAAATTTGAACCAACCTGCATGGGGCCCATTATGGGCTAACTTATATGTATGTAGAAGTTTACTAGAATGTTCCTTATAAAAAGTTTAAGAGAGGAGTAATGAATACATGTGCTTAGGTATGCATCTATGTAGGCATCTGCATAACCTTCTGGAAACATGAATAACAACTAATCTTAAAAAATAATAATGAGTTTGAAACTTATCTAGAGATTATTTTCTTTTAGTTTGAAGAACTTACACATTTTCTGGCATTTCCTTTTATGGATTTATATTGGTTCTTATTTCAATGTCAAGCGTTCTTCTTTTTGCAGAGAAACATCAATGAAAGCATATGCATATGCTTTAAATGTTTTTCTTTTCTCCATTTAGGCCCCACCTGAATTGGAAACCAGCACGACACTGAAAACTCGACGCGATTCTTCTGAAAGCTCCAGAACAGGAGAGTGTAGAGAGAAGAAGCTCTCTAGAAAGCCTTCGAAGAAATGGATTGCAAACAGTCTGCTAATTGTCGGAGGCCTTGCCTACCTCTCTCGAGGCCATACTAGCCTTGGTGCTAAGATTGCGGTGGCATGCATACTAAAGAAACTGACCAAAAATGGATCTGCTTCAACCCACGTCGATCAGAGTCGAGCAAAATCGTAGCCAACTCCTTAACTCAGATCTTCAAAATGAGAAATCAACTGAAGTTAAAATGATGAGCCCATGAGCTGTTCACTGTATTGTATGTAGCTATAGCTTTTGATGCAATCTCTTATTTCAAAAATGGTGTTTGAAGTGTTGTTATATTCCTGTTTCTTCACTACGAACTCATGAAGATTGCTAATATAAAAATTATAGACCGCTCTTTCAACATGACTGCCTGTGTACTAGATTCAAGCAAACCATTAGATGAGGAAAGAGAGTTCATCTAATGTGAAAATCAGCCATTAATGTGGGTCTTTTTTTTTTAAAAGAAAAAAGAATGTTGGCTAACTTTTCAACCATTAATATGCTGATGGCCTTGCTTCATGGTTGGGCCATGACATCTTTGTGTATGATTCTCATTGTATTTTATCAACAACTGAAGGCGACACAACAGATAGGACTCACGATTTATCAGCATCTCCTTATCTTTTACCTTAGATGTTTCTTTCTGTTATTTCAACTAAATATATATGAATTTACGTGTGGGAAATTGCGTGATACCCAGTGTAAATCTTTACAGGTGAGCTCACTATTCCTAGGGCACATCAAGATTAGGTTATGGGGGTTCAAATGGCAACCAGTTGAGTTACATCTATGTAGACAACTAGCCTTGTCAAGATCTTGGAATGTTCTATAATTAAAGTTCAAGATTTTAAAGATATTTTTAGTTATTAGATTTAAATTCATCAAAATCAATACGGATATTAATTTCAGTTGATATGACAAGTCAGTCGCAAGAAAATACTAATTAAGTGACTTGTCATATGGACATAGATGGAGAAAAGTATAATTTGAAGAATTTAAGTATACATAGGATGGATATGTCGGCCGATATTTACAACCTCCAAACCGATATATATCGGCCGATACGATATGTATCGGCCGATATTTGTACCCTTGTTTAATATGATGAGAGACATTTAGCAAAAGTCATGACCATGCATGGTAAAAAAAAAGATTTTAAAAATAAAATAAATTGTAACAAAATGATTCATTCTATTTTTATTTTAGTTAAAACTATTACTTATAAAAAGTATTTCTGCTTTTCTGCATCCATATAGTCTTAAAAAGAGAATTTTGATATTCCTTTAAAAGTTGAAATTTGGTAGATTGGCTACTCTAAAAACTTCCACGAAATTTTAGACATCTATATATTTAAAAAAATAAATTATACGATGGTTTAAATTTAGGGAGTTTTTTTTTTGTACATTCAAAAGTACATGCATCATGAATGTGTTCTTTTGGTATTTAAATTTTATAAGGAACTTTTTTTAATTATTTTTTATTTTAATAAAGCCATGAACCTCAGTATCAATTTTCTCTTTATAATACAAAAGTTGAATAATGACAATAAGATATAGTGTATTAAAGAAGTTGTCTTAAATTCATGAATGATAGGAACCCTTCAATTCACTCTAGACTAGGCAATTACTTTAGATCAATGTTTTTAAAACCGGCCCAACCCACGGTTGAACTGTCGTTCAACAACGACCATCTTTAACTATGGGCTAGTTTTCTCAAAAACCTTCTCTTCCAAAAAACTGTGACCCTGAAAAAACCATTTAAAAAATTATAAAATAATAATTTATTTTTTTCAAAAAAATAAACATCTGTTTTTTTTCTTTAAAAAAAATATCATTTCAACTTATCAATTAAAACTTAGTTAATAATTTAATATTATTTATAATATAATATTTATGGCACAGGTTTGACTGATTTTGACCATTGTTGGACTCAATTGAACTTTATTTAACCTAACCTTCCACTAAAACATTGCTCTACACAGGGTACGAAAAATGTTATCAGCCGATATTTTTCTCTTTCCTCTTTTTTTTTAAAAAAACAACCGATATCGGCCTGATATTCGGCTCTCCAAAACCAATATATATCGGCCGATACGATATGTATCGGCCGATATTTCGTCCCCTGTCTCGACATAACGACGACTAGTTTTGAGGATGGTGATGTTGACTTAGTTTTGTTTGTAAGATTATTATCACTTCAAATATATGGACTTACAATAATTGAAAGATACAATAGCAATTTGTAAGTACTCTTAGCCAAAAATTTACTGATTCAAGTTTTAGGGGTGTTCATAATTTACCAATATAAAATACAATAAAAAAATTGATAATCATTACCGTTAGCGTCACATATCATGAATAATTTGTCTTTGGCGGGCAACTGTCTCAACAGAAATTTAGAAGGAAAGAGAGAGTAGAGGCTGTCCTTCACTTTCTCTCGCTTTTGACCCTCTCTTCCTCCCGCAATCCATGCCCTTGCCCTTTTCCTTTCCCACATACACACTAAGAGAAAGATTGCCACACTTTTCTGGAATTTGGATTTTGGAATTCCCTTTGTTCTTCTTCTTCTTTTTCTTCTTTGTCGTTGTCATCATCTTGTCTAATGCATTTCATACATGACGAATTCCACACCCCCTTCTCCCCATTTCTCTTCTAATCCCTGGCATTTTCGGTTTCACATGATGAAGATCAAGTAAATCTTGGATCTCTTTCCTCTCGAATATGGTGCCTCTCCTTCTATGGTCTTGCATCCTTGTTTTGGGGATTTCCACCGTCTCAATCCCAGTTCATGGAGAAACCAAATCCACCGACGGTACTCTCTCTCTCTCTATTATTTTTGTGTTTTCGGTATAGAAACAAGGCAGGGCAGACGGCAGTAAAGCTATCTGCCCTCTTTTTTAGGGTTCCTTTGTTTAGATCTTATAGAACAGTAAATTTTTGGGAAAAAAGAAACCTCAGTTGGAAATCCCACCCCAGTGTTCAGACTCTAGATAGGACCCATCTAATAATCAATTCAATTTCAAACTAATTCTTACATCATTGATCCTTCAAAATGTGAATTTGTACCAATGTGCATTGGACTCATCCTTGGGCATAGGATTGAGTATCATAATAATGAAATATAAATATTTGATACTTTGTTTAACATTAATTGTTAGAAAATCATGACATGATAATATTTTTTAGATATAATTTACTCTTAAAAACTAGCGGTTGAGAAGAGGGTACCTCAAGTATTGTATGAAATTATTAGTTTTTTCGAATTAACCGATGTAAGACCTTTGTTACTTCACACCTGTCCTCACGTGTGACTGGACTCTATGGCTGCACGTGGATACTTGACACACGTACAGTTGCGTTTTACGGCTGCAGATGAAAATTTAGACTGACCTTCACGTGCATTGGATACGCAGAACCTACTCTGATACCATAATAAACAACACAAGATGATTTGTGTATCTTCCTCTAGTGGAAGAGCTAATCAAAGAATGAGGAAATTAAGCAACAAAAAAAAGGAAGGCTGTACAATTAACATCCGGTGATTGCCAATCAATCTAGAGTAAATCGGGACAATCTACCACATCTGACAACATTAATGCACAAAAATCATGGTTTAGGATCATCTGAAAGGGCACACTCACGGCTATTGGATATTCAACATCATCCACTATTTATCCTTTCATTCATCTCACTGGTATGGGTTTCACCATCTTAGGGCAAGTGGTGTGGGATGGCTATATATGGCTGGTTATGTCACTAAATATAGCCAGCCATATAATTAAATAGTATTTTTTTTTATGACATGGCTGGTTATAATTTTTAGCCAGCATCGTCACACGGTATAGTGTTAACTAGAATGACTACTTTTTAATATTTTATTATTATTTTTTTATGTACATTTTTTTAACAAATTTAAAAAATAAATAAATATAAAGACATTACATATTTTTTCACAAGTAATTAAATAAATTAATTTATTTGGTAATGAAGAAGTTTAAAGAGAATATTTTTAGAAATGTAATTTTTCATATTGTTTGCGATGAATAAAATATTATTTTTAATATTTTTGTTTCTCAATAGCTATAATTTTAATTTTTTTTTACAGAATAATTTTAATTTTTTGTACAGAATAATTTTAATTTTTTGTACAGAATAATTTTAATTTTTTGTTTCTCATATATTTTGTTTACAAATGTAAAGGAAAAAAAAATCAAAAGGTAAAGAGTTATTTTTTATTTTTTTTTATAAAAAATAAAATAATAAAGTAAAGAAAAAATAATTATTTGCCCTAATATACAAATTATATCCAAAAACAAAACAAAAAATCAAAATAATCAAATAAATAAATAAAAAGAGAAAATAAAAAAATCAAAAACTATATACAAGTTATATATATATATATATATATAAATAGGAGAGAGAGAATGGCTGACTACATGGTTGCTACCTGTTTCCATCCATTTAGCCATAAATAATGTGGGCCCCACATTTAGCGATTCTCACACTACACCACTTGCTCTTATGTAGCATGTCAGATAACCTGAGTCATTTACTTGACATGTCATAGATGGCTTATTTAACAAGAAGCTCCAAATGTGTCCTGTATATAAGGCCCACCCTTTGTAAGAAACAATGTTTCTGCATGGATTTGATACCTTATTTGACTTTCAGTTCTCAATGCAAAGAAAGGTTCAAGATAGATTACATCATCTAAGTCTAGAGCCGGCCTTGTCATTAGGCAGTGGCCGGTATGATCTCCTAAGATTTTAGAGCCTCTGCAGTAGGACCCCTCTTATCAGTTTGTACCTAGAGCCCCTCAAAATTTAAAGGTTATCTAGATGCAATTTATTTTGATTAATTCAAAGAATAGATTTATTGTAAACGTGGAAAATCACGTGACAATTAACAATAAGGCTACATAATAGTAGAATAGAAGGAACATGCAATTGATAGTAGTTTTGACACCATATTTGGTACTTGGGGGTAAAAATACCTATCTACCTATATGGGCCGTTATGGGCCGTTATGGACTCTTTCTCCTCCATTTTTTTGCAAAAAATTCTAGAAAATTACAGAAAATCAAGAAAATTTTGGATTTCATAGATATATAATTGTATCATTAATTAGTAGTCATTTACATATATCAATGTGTTGTTTTAAAGTTATGAAATCGAGAATTTGAAATGTTTAAATAATAGAAAAATAGCAAAATATGTAGAAAAATGAAAAAAAAAAAAACATTTCTAGTAATTTTATGTAAATTTGTTGACAAGGTTATTTACTAGATAATGACTCAATTGTATATAATACACTCTAATAATCCAAACACGATTCCGAGAGAGAAGGAGAGAGATTTTTTTTATAGAAATTCTTGTGTTTTTTTTTTCCAAAAACTTCACTTACAGAGACCTCCTTGCAGGTCCCCAACTGCAATCCCAGAACTGCCAAATGCATGCGTTTTTACTTTCGGGCACGTGACTTGTTAATTTACATGTTTAGGACCCACTAATTACTATTTATAGAAATTCCAAAAATAGTAAATGTAAGTTATTACATATAAACATTTGGACTAGCAATTATATCAAAAGTCTCTTCTGGAGTATCTTCAAAATCTCTATAGATTATCAGATAATCACAGTTAAAATTTTGAAAAGTTGAAAGTCAAACTTAAACTACAATTTCGATGGGGTAAACGATGGCGAAACGCCTCTAAAGTTTATACCCATTTTACTATAGGCACTCGGTTACGAATACTTTAATGCATGGTTAGCTGAGTGTGTATGTAGATCCCCTGGATCACAAATTCATTAAAACTTATTTTTAAACAGTACATTTGCTTAAAAAACAACCCATAACCTTTCCAAAACAAAAAAATAAAGTCATTTCAATAATTAAAAACCAAATTCTACCTTACACTTTAATTTCGGTTTTAAAATAAAAAAAATAACAAATGCACGAGAAGTAAATTTTAAGGACTAAACTTAAAGAACAACACATAAACATTTTGCATACAAAAAACTGTCATTTGAACAAAACTAAACAATATTTTACCTTCTACATAAGATTCAGTTAAAAAAATAAAAATACATTAAATATAATTTTTAGACAATACACTAATTCTAAAACACCATTTAAACCATTTCAAACATAATAAGGACACTTTAATAAACTTAAACTATACTTTCACTTTAGAATAAATTTGTATTGAAATTAAAAAAAAATTAGAAGTGCATCAAATATAAAGTTTAAGAAAAGTTTAAGAAATAATACATTCAGATATGAAGGTTTCCTTTAATAATTAGGAAAACAAACTTGTTTCCTTTAATAATTAGGAAAACAAACTTGTACTCAGTAGTTCTAGCAAATAACCTGAGCTTTTAACTGTTTGGATTGTCAAAAACAAGCTGAAATCATATTTTTTATAGGTTAAAATTCAAAAGAATAAAGTTGGGAAGAAAATATAGAGGAGGGATTGAGAAACGATGATCTTGAGTAATGAAGTGTCTAGGGCAGGGGTCGAAAAATCGGTATCGGCCGATATATTTTTTTTTCCTCCATTTTTTTGAAAATATCGGTCGATATCGGCCTATATGATACGGCCTTGTGATATCGACTGATATTGTGAATATCGGCCGATAATAATATATATCGGCCGATATTTACAACTTCAAAATCGCTACATATCGGCCGATATGATATGTATCGGCCGATATTTGTACCCCTGGTATGCTGGTGCGTGTGGTGAGTGTATTTTATATATAAAAAAAAATATTTTGACTGTTGTGGGCCCTGCAACGAAAAAAGAGGAAATGAATTGGATTTTATCTGTGCACTGTGCGTACGGTCCAAAAAACCAGATTTCCAGCGTTGCACGCGTCGCATCCGCGATCGCGGTTCGTCGCGGCGTGACCCGGCGGGTGCAATGTTTCAGTTCTCTTCCGGCCAATATGTAGCGTCCGGCCGAATTTTATACCATAGACTTTGTAAGAAAATAATCACTTCCAATGCCATGGGGATAGGGTAATGCCATTTGTGTGGTTGCTTCTGTCCCTTTCTTGTCAATTCAGCAGTCTTATCATATTCTGATGAATAGAAATTTAAGTGAAAACTCTAACCTGACATGGCTGAGTTACGATCTCTCGTGACTCAGTTTGGTTCTCTTAATATAAGCATGCATTAATTGCATTTGGAGTTAGTGGAGAATGTGTAACGTAGGGGCTTGTTTTTCTTGTAGCCCTTGCATGTTTCTTCATCTATGTTTTTTATTAGGAATCCCAGGGAATTAAATGGTGTTTCCTTTATACTCATTTTTGCAGTTTCAGCGCTCAATGTAATGTACAGCAGCTTGAATTCTCCATCTCAACTCACTAGCTGGAAGTCAAGTGGAGGTGACCCCTGCGGCGATGATTGGAAAGGAATCAAGTGCTCAGGCTCATCTGTGACAGAAATGTATTGATATTTGCATGAATCCCTTGTTCTATTTTGGTTTCTTCCAGGAGCATATTTGTTAGGTGTTGTGGGGGATTTTAGATATATGATGAAATCCATGTTCTATTTTCAGGAAATGATAATGTATGTTAGTCAACTTTACTAAAAATATGATACGTGGAAGGGACAAGTGGCTGTAATGGTGATGATGATTACTCAAAAATGTGTTATTTTTTTCTATATTCATGTTTCAAATTTTGATAACTTTGTTATCATAAAGTTTTCTTGTAAGTGCAATGGAAAAAGCATAACCCACTAAACCACTTTGGGTTTTCTCTTTAGGGCACTTCCACCGTTCCAGCTAATGTGATTTTCAGATCACATACAGATAGTTTCCTTTTCACTAGCACCAGTTCCTGACTTGTTGGTCAAAATTTGATAGATAAATTGACCTACTTCCTTCACTCTTGATAATGTTTTCATTCTATCATAAGATATGTTATTGAGATAAATTTTCTTATTCTTTTTATTTTTTTTAATTGAGCAGCAAATTATCAGGTCTTGGACTGTCCGGGTCAATGGGATATCAGCTAGCAAACTTGAAATCCGTAACTTACTTGTGAGGCTTATCTTCTATTACTCGTGTCTTACTTTTTCCTTCTCTCCTGAATGGATTTCAACTAAAGGCAATTTGTTTGTTTGTCATAGTACAGTGATATGAGCAAGAACAACCTTAATGGCGAGATACCATTCCAACTTCCACCAAATGCAATTAACATGTAAGTCATTCTTATGTGCCTGATCTAGTATATAAAAATGGAAAGGATTCAGAACATACAAAAATGATAGGAGGATTATGGCATAAATGCATGTGAGTTTCACTTGTGGAACATGTTACATGGCCATCATAACAACTGGTTTAGTGTTCTTTAGATAGCTATAAAATGTGACTGGTTTTCTAAAACCAGCTTCAATCCGGGTGCTTTATTCTTCATTGGAAGTATGCTTCAGGCATGTGGGGCGGTCAGCGAATAGAGTGCCAGATTCCTTGGCTAAACTTGGGGTGGACAGGGAGAATGATATTTTAGTTGCACCTTGATTTTATTAGCTGGGGATTGTTGGGGTGTTTGTAGTGACTAATTCTTTGTATTTTCAGTTTTGTTTTTGGGCATAAGCCTCTTATGGCTTCTTCTTTGTATTCTGGTTTTTCTTAAATACTTCTTATGGCTTCTTCTGCTTTGTATTCTTGTTTTTTCTTAATATAATTTTTTTGCGATTGCTCAAAAAAAAAAAAAAAGAAAGAACCAATCCTACTCACAACTAAATTTCAAATGTTTTTTGGAGTCAACAGTGTAATTTTATGAGAATTATGTGCAGAAATCTTGCCAGTAATAGCTTTACCGGTGGTTTGCCTTACTCAATTTCTCAAATGACGGGGCTCAAAAACCTGTGAGTAATGCCTTTTACTTTGTGAAACATGCATGGCCACACATACACCAGGATTACTTTTTTTTTATATATATATATATTTAAAAATAAATATGTGAATGGAATGCAGAAATCTTGCTCATAATCAACTTCGTGGGCAGTTAAATGATATGCTTACACAGCTTCAGAGACTTGCTATGCTGTAAGTTTACTATATCAGTCACTTCTTTAGCATAGTTCTGCTCAGGCTTGAAAATATTTTGAGAAGGATGTATTCCTCTGCATTTTCCTAAAGCTGATGATGCTATTTGACTTTGAATTGTGATTGTCCCCTATATTGTTATCTCTACTCACAGACTAGCTCACTAAAATGGCATCCAGGGATCTGTCTTACAACAGCCTGACGGGTAATCTGCCTCAGAGTTTTGGATCCCTCTCAAGTCTTAGCAAACTGTGAGGAACAAACTTCAATCTTCCTAGAAACTGCTGCCCTGACATCTTCCACCTAACAGTGGTCATTTTTATTTTACAGGTACTTGCAGAATAACCAATTTACTGGTTCAATCACTGTTCTCGCATCTCTACCCCTCGATGAACTGTAAGTTGGGCATGGAATTAAAAATTGAGTGGATTATTTGAAAGAAAATTAATAAATAGAAACAATTATAGCTCCTTGTATCTTATAAGCCTCCCAGAATTCATCTTAATTATCTGTCTTTATTTATCAGAAACATTTATCTATGTTTACCATTATCCTTGTACAGTTTCTGATGAATAGATTTGTTGTGCAATGTGATAATTTTAGTGTTCCGGTTTTGTATTCTAACCGATTCCATGGTCCTGGAATTAAAGTAACTTGTAATGTATGCATTAAGTCGGTGAAGGAAATTTTGAACTGCATTGAAGACATGACTGTCTTTGTCTTGCCGCCAGGAATGTTGCAAACAATCATTTTACTGGCAGGATCCCAGAAGAACTGATGAATATAGACAAAATCGAGTGAGTATATTACTAAATGAAATTTATGTTTTTCGTAGACTCAAATGAAGCTTCACTGGTTGTTAGATTTCTTGCTTGACATTGCAATTGTTTTCTGTAAGGACCGAAGGAAATTCTTGGTCCACTGGTCCTGCACCAGGTGCAAATAACAAGAAGAAAAATAAATCCAACCATGGAGATTCTAAGCATTTGACTGGAGGAGCCATTGCAGCAATAGTGGTACTCATCTTGATAGCAGTCATTACTTTACTAGTCTTTGTGGCACGGAAATCGAAATCGAAATCATCCCCATCATCAAATTTTCTTGATGAAGAAAAGTTAACTCAGCAGAGGCCATTTACACCGCTAGTTTCCCATGAGTTAAAAGGTATATTTTATCACTTGTACTCAAAAATTTTAAAATGCATTTCTGATGGTGCTGTTTCCTTCTGAGTTTAGTGTTTCATTAAGTTCCTTTCATATGTATTTGATTTGATGCACTATGACAATAACTCCTGGAAATCCATCAAAATCATTCTCCTATTCATGGAACTTGCATGAAAAATTTGGTTCCTTCTTGACATACTCCCAAGTACTTTGGTAGTGTAGACACAAGTTTCACAAAATTTGAAGCCCACGGATTTATTGATATTGAATTTGAATATGCTTTAAAAGTGGGTACCCGATAGTTCTAAGCACCAACTCATCAATTCCTCCCTAGGAGGCCAAGTTAGCACCTCTTTTTAAGAAAGGATTGAGAGTTTTTGAAGAGCAAAACACTGCTTGAGTTAAACTCCCAGCTGTGCAACGGTTTATTTTTATTGAGAAATGTCAAAGAATGAAATTTATAACTATCAACATAAATATACATAATGACTAAACTGCCTATATAAGTTTACGTAACTGTTATGTTTCTTTACACTCCTCCTCAAGCTATACATTTGATTAACTGCGTAGACAGGCTTGCATTTCAAATACTTAGTGCCTTTCCTAAGTGAGGCCCTTCATAAAGACATCAACAACTTGCTCTTTCGTTCCAATATGGTGACCGATGATTTCTCCAACTTCTATTTCTCTCAAACAAAGTGATGGTCCACTTGAATGTGCTTGGTTCTGCCATGCAGAATAGGATTCATAGATATAGCCAAGGAACTTTGATTGTCGCAATTATAAGTGCTAGGACATAATTGTTGTCCCAAGGTTATGGTTTTACTTCTTACCGAAGTGATGTCTATTGTTACTGTTGCCATTGCTCTATGCTTAGATTCTACACTAGATCTTGCAATAGGTTTCTACTTCTTACTGATCCTAGAGATTTAAGTTGTTTCCAAGAAATCTACAGTGTTGACCTTTTTCTAGTTGGATTTCCTGCTCAATCAACACATGAATAAGCAATCACAGGTAGGTTTTTTTTTTAAAAAAACATTGACGACTTAATTCATTAAAAAGCAAAAAGTGAGTTCATGAAGGGATCCAAGTATAGGAGAGTTGTACCCAGAACTAAGGTAAGAAAAAAAGAAAAGAGAAATGGATAAAAACATAAAGCAAAAGAAGAGATACAACAACACGCCCCTCCCCACAAGAGATGTACTAAGGAGTCCCCTACTCCCCAAGCTCCCATAGTTGATATGATGAAAACAGTTCCATAACCAATCTTTGTTTGTGTACACCCACTGTCGCTAGAAAATCCACCACACTATTTGCCGAATGAGGTGTATGAATGAAAAAGATGCCTCCCGTCCTACACAACTTTCAAATGTCCCTAGTAATGTGTGCCAACTCCATGAGGGGGATTCCTATTACTAGTCTAGGAGATGGCATTAGTCGAGTCACCTTCGATAATGAGGTTATCGCTCCTAAGCCTAGACCAAACCCGGAGAGCTTCCTCATTGCTCTCAGTTCTGCCTCATTTGACTCCATTATCCCTAATGGTTCAGAAAATGCTAGTAGCATCCTACCTCTATCATCACGCAACACCCCTCCTATTCCTCCCGGCCTGGGTTTACCCTTGTTGCCTCATCTACATTGAACGTACATGATCCTAGGGGTGGCTCTACCCACTCGACCTTATGCTTCGTAACCTTCCCAACCCCTTTCATGCATCATTCCCAAGACAAATAGAAATCCTCAAGGGCTAGTCCCAAAAAAATTTTACATACAGACCAACCAACATATCAATTGTCACTTCACCCTCTCGGAAACCTCCCTAAATGCCCCCCCTCTTCCCCTCAAAATGTAACGACCCATCCCTCTAGCACAATATTGTCCGCTTTGGACTTGAAAGACCGCCACGACTTTGCATTAGGTCCAAGCCTCACCCTTGGGCCCAAAAGGCCTTGTGCTAGAAGGGAGGGGTGCTCCCTATTATAAGCCACCACACATTCAACTCCTTGGGCAGTGTGGAACATTTTCTCTCCTATACATGCCCCTCTCATAACAGCCCCCCTCTTAGGGCAGGGGTATTACAATCCACCCCCCCTTAAGATCAAACTCGTCCCTGGATCTGTCACAACACACAGGCACATGGGCATGCACACAGGCAGAGGGTTGAACCTGTCTCTGATACAATTTGTAACGACCCATCCCTCTAGCACAATATTGTCCACTTTGGACTTGAAAAACTCTCACGGCTTTGCATTGGGCCCAAGTCTCACCCTTGGGCCCAAAAGGTCCTTGAGCTAGAAGGGAGGGGTGTTACCTCTTATAAGCCACAACACATTCAACTCCTTAGACATTATTGGACCTTTTCTCTCCCATACATGCCCCTCTCATAACAGGCTCCCTCTTGGGGCAAGGGTATTACACAAAATCCTCCCATTATTTATAAATTGCCCACAAGACCGCATGCGGTACCATTCTCCATGCAACCCTACGTCTATCTCTAAAGGGTCCCCCATCCATGATCATTTGCAATTTCTTTCTCTCATAAATGAAGGCCATCACAAAGAATTCCTTTGATGTAGCAAAGGATTCTTTTGACTACTTGCATGTGCTCTTTTCATGCTATGCATAAGGTGGCTAACTTGATTCATAGAAAATGTAATGTCAGGCCTGGTGAATGCTAATATTATCCTGAACCAATCATGTTGCAATATTCTGATCCATTATAAAGCAAATCTCTGAACTCTTCACTTTTGCCTAACCTTTAGCGAATGACGGTTGGAGTGGCTATTGGTTTGGCATCAATCATCTTGGATTTCTTCAAAAGTTCCATTGCATACTTGTCTTGTCCAAGAAATAGGCAATCCTTGCTTCTTTCAGCTTGTATCCCAAGAAAACATCATAGCTTGGATAGTGCTTGCAGGATGCTGTTTTTACTCTCTGGAGAACTAACCGGCAGATTTATGTTAGAAAACCATGACTTGATAACATTCTCGAGGTATAATTCACTCTCAAAAGCTAGCCATTAAGAGAAGGGTGCCTCAAGTGTTATATAGAGTAATTGGTTTCACAAATTAACCAGTGTGAGACTTTTTGTCACTTCACATCTGCCCTCACGTGGAACCTACTTTGATACCATGTTAGAAAACCATGACTTGCTAACATTCTTGAGGTAGAATTCACTCTCAAAAGCTAGCCATTGAGAGAAAGGTGTCTCAAGTGTTACATAAAATCATTAGTTTCACAAATTAACCAATGTGAGACTTGTTGTCACTTTACAATATATGCATTTGGAAATTGGAAAATGCAGTGAAAAAATGATCTAGATGTTGTTATAGCACAATTAGCAACCAGATGTGTCTTAGGTTTATTGTCCTCTCTGGGCCTCACCCACGGCCCGTAAGGCTTTCAATTGGTGAATCAACCCACTGTTTCTCCCAAAAGGTCTCATGTTAGAAGGAGAAAGTCTACCACTTATATACCAAGGAATTTCCATCGCATCTAGCAATGTGGGATAAGTAGCGCCCAACATGGCTCTTTTTCTCTCTCATCAACGCCTACACAAACATGGGGTATTACAACCCACCTCCCTTAAGACCAGAGCCATCCTCTGACTCTGTCCGCAAACACGCTCATACTCACAGGCAGAGAGTTAAACCGTGCTCTAATACCATTTGCAACGACCCGTCCCGCTAGCATGATATTATTCGCTCTAGGCCTCACACACGGCTCGCATAGCTTTCAATTGGCGAGCCAACCCACTGTTGCTCCCAAAAGGCCTCATGCTAGAAGGAGAAGGCTACCACTTATATACCAGGGAATTTCTGTCGCATCTAGGAATGTGGTACAAGTAGCACCCAACCTGGCTACTTTTTCTCTCCCATCAAAGCGTACACAAACATGGGGTATTACGCATAGCATCACACGATTTTTGGAGATTAAATCTCCATAAAATCGATTTTTGATTTGATTGAATCCTCCTTTTGACTCACCGCTGACTCACCTTTCCTTTTGATAAATCTTGGGCCACAATTTTCTCTCTCCCTTTCCATACGAATTTCCTTGTTCATAATTCTCCCATGCGATTTTGACATGTGTTCTTTGGAGAGACCTTTTTCCCCAAGTTTCTCTGATTCTCCAATCTTTAAATATTTTCTCCATTATTTTCTCAGATCCAAATCTCCTTGATTTTCTCTTCATTCGAATTTAGCCTCCATTTTGGATAGATACATTGCAATAATTTCTCCAATTTTAATCTCAATCTTCTCCACATCAGCAGGATCGAATTTCACCATATCTCATGTGATTTTTGTAATCCTCATTTGATTCACACGATTTTAGCATTGGATTTTTGAGAAAATCTCTCACACATGACACATGGCACTCCATTAGCTCCAAACGAATTTTATTGTGCCCCAACTTGAACCGATGGACTTGGACTTTGAATTACAAGCTTGAGCTTCTGGGCTTCAGTCTTCTATCAAGTCTGAATTTTGGGCTTTGGCTCATGAACTTTGGCTTGCAGGCTTTGAACTTCAAGATTGGATTAGTGGGCCCATTTGTGCTAGTGTTGTGAATTTACCATGTTACAATGTAGCTCAAGAATTAATTATCCTAATCCAAACTCTCATAGTCGGATTTGAATTAAGATAATTTTACAATGAATTCCAAAATTAGTGGTAATTTTCACACACTTTGCAAAAATAGAAATTGGGGCCCACTTTCAGCAGCTCTTTCCATTTTTAGCTCAATTTCTTTTATTTCCATATTTTTTCCTACAAAACTCAAAAATAACATTAAACGTATTTAATATACACAAAATAAAGACTAACTAATCCAAAATTAAAGAGTAAAATAGTCATTTTTCAATGCTCAACAGTATTTTCAGTCCTTTCTTGTCCTTTTCTCTTCTATTTTTTTGTTTGGGTCTATCCCTTTTAGATCCTTTTTGTCTTCCTGTACTTGTTCTCTTTTTTCTAATATATTTTATTTTTACCGCTAAAAAAAAAGGGGTAATTATCATGGACTTCTAATACCATTATATTCCTTAACGAGTATTTGTCTGTACACCAACTATTGCTTCTATTAATTAGGCATTTATCACATCATCATCATCATCATCATTATATTTATTTCTTTTGCCGCTTACCATATGCAAAAACTTTCTGCTTTTCACTTTGAATGTAAATCCTAACAGAGTATTTTGCGTAATGTGAGGGCTTTCATGTGCATTCTAGATGTTTCTTAGTGTAGTCCCTTGTATGGTGTCTTGTAGCTCGATACCTCTTTTCAACTAATCAAAAACTTTATATGTTGCAGAACTTAACTCTATGGAATCATCATCTTTTTCATGCAAATCTGAGTCTTTGCAACCATCTAATTCAATGAATCTTAAGCCACCTCCTTCCAGTCGAATCAAATCATTTAATTCTGGAGAATTTGTGAGTAGATATAATTCCAAAAGGAGTACAGATCAAATAACTGCCACAACATATACCATGGCAGACTTGCAAGCGGCTACTGGGGGCTTTGATAGGCAGAATCTTATTGGTGAAGGGTCCATTGGATGTGTTTATAAAGCTAAATATGATGGGAAGGTACATCCTCCTTTAGAGTATCCTTATATACTTTTGATTTTGAAGATCAATCTTTTGTTTATATTTATATATGTAGAAAAACATTCTGGAAAGACCTTTGGGAGAGACCTCTCATAAAGACATCCTATTTCAGGCCCCCCAATGGTCAAGCCAAATCATTCATATTCACCTATCCCCCGTGAAGTAGTATATATATCCTAAATTGGAATCCAAGTATCTTTTATACATTGTTGACTTTTTAAGTAAAAAAATCGCATTTATCTAAGGTCTATAGTCATTAAACTTTCAACTCTTACATTTTTTGTCATGATGATTGGATAGGGTTGAATGTTTGTTCACTCTTAATTCAACTAATGATCTGCTTATTCATCTGCTCTCTAGTGATTAAAATGCATCTAAGGAGGTCTCATAGCTAAAAAAAAGTCTCTATTTCGCAAAATAGAGACTGATCTATCTAGAAAGTACTGATTCTCTCCTTACATAATCATAGAGCATTCACTATCATTGTGATAATCTTTTCTTTTTTGGGTAGCACAAACTGAACAAAACCGATGCCACTGTATACTTGCTGCAAAGTTAAACTTGTACTCTCTAAGAATTTCAAGAACATAAAGAAGAAAGTGGTGGGAACAAATTCATTACTCATAAATTTGTTATGATGGTTTATGGATTATTTTTATTTGGACATTGTCTATTCATGGAATTAAAATTTTGATTTTTCCTTTTAATCCTTTTGTTTTGAGACAAAATGTTTTTGTGGAGTAATTTATAAAAAATGTTTTTCAACGTCTTACTTAGGTGTAATGAATAACTGTCTTGGTTTCTCCCCTTATTTAATGCCTAAAAGCATATACATGAATGGCATGAACTCAGCCCAAATCAACCCTAGTACTGAGCATGATCTTTCCTTCTCTGCTTGGGTGGGCTCAGCTCCCCCGAGGGTTTAAACCTTTGTTTGGTCTGCCCTAAAAGGCAATATCCTATCTAGGATGGAGCTACTCAGGAGGGGTATCTTGAATTCAAGAGACAAACTTCACTGTGTTATGCAGAGGCTGAGGAGGATATTGATCATTTATTTGCTCAATGCAAAGTGGTGAGGAAACCTTGGAATACTTTCGTAGACATGATGGGGGTATCTTGGGTATTAAATAAATCATGTGGAGGAATAGTGGGAAGCTAGGTTAGGTTGGGCCTAAGACCGAAAGGAAAGAAATCTTGGAACACCATTACAAGGGCAATCCTTTTGTCCATTTAGAAGGAGAGAAATTCCAGGATATTTGAAAATAAAGCCTAAGAGGAGAGAGATATTTCCAAGGCAAAACAGAGACTGTGTGCGTAGCTTTTGTCCTGTGAGGGACTTTAAAGGATACAAAATATCGAACTTTCTTACTTCCTGAGAGGGTTGCATGTTAGGAAAACCTAGAAGAACCCAAACTCGTGAGATTTGAACCCCACCACCGCTAGGTACCTTTAAATTCAACGTAGACGGGGCAGCTAGAGGTAAACCAGGGCCGACTGGATTAGAGAGGTTTTACGTAACTCGTGCAGGCACTTCGTTACTAATCTTCTTAGAATCGGTGGCTGTGAGAGATTCTAATTAGGCCGAATGGGAGATTCGGCAAATGCGATCAAATGGGTGAAGGGAAAGAAAAAACCTCTTTGGAAATTAATTATAGTAGCTAGGGAGATTAAAGAGTTATGTCTAGGTCATGAGGTCCCCTTTGCGCAGATTAGACGATCGGCCAATGGAGTTGTGGATTTTCTTTGCAAAAATGGGGATACACTCAGCGCTTGAGGCGGTTTCTATTTGTACTTTTGGGGGAGGGTTGAGTTATGATTGTATTTTGTTGTGGACTTTAGGACTGTATTTTTTTTTTTTCTTTTTTCTGTCTTGGGTTTAAGCCTCTTAAACCCTTCATGTATTTGGGATATCTTTCTTTTAGTAATAAATTATTCATCATGAATGGCTTGAAGTTCAGCATGTCGCATGTGTCATAGGATAAATGTTTTTGTGAGCTAAACACATTAATTTGAAGGCAATAATCCCTATTTACATAATCAAAGTTTCTTAAATTAATGAAAATGAAATTTAGATAGTTTAATACTTTCAGTCATTCAATTAATGACTATGAAATAAATTATATACTACTATGTATTTTCAGCCATTGACTTTATATTTTTAGATCAAGTGATGACAAAATAAATGACTCAAAGTTTCATACATGGATGACTCAAAGAAATCTCAATTCATTTGAGACCGTTTTTTCGACCCATGGTTTCTAGTATATCTAGCTTTTTGTTAAGCTGTCACATATTTGAGGTGTATGCTTCTAGTTTATGTACTTATTATCATCCTGGCGTTCATTTACATGAATGGCTGTCTTTCATATTTTATGATGCCAAAATTATTTTCCCAGTCCTTGCAACTACATGTGCCTTCATGAGCTTGTAAGATCATGACTCTGCATCATTACAGACCATTGTGCTTAGTCGATGATATTTTGAAGTCAGTCAATTTTAGGTAATAAAATTTGTTATTTCATTGGATTGTCTCAGATAATGGCAGTGAAAAAGATAGAGGAAAGAAGCAGTTCTGAAGATTTTATGGACATGCTTTCCGATATCTCGAAGATGCACCATCCAAACATCACTGAACTTGTTGGATACTGTATAGCACCCAGTTGTTACCTGTTAATCTATGATTTCTTCCAGAATGGGTCGCTTTATAATTTCCTACATCTTTCGGATGACTACAGCAAACCTTTGACATGGAACACTCGAGTCAGGATTGCTCTTGGCACGGCTCGGGCCATAGAGTAAGTCCAAATGTTTTATGCTTATATGTTTCTGTACCCATAAATTAAATCACAGTCCTCATCACAATCATTGTTATGCCTCTGCATTTTTCATGATGAAAGATGTTGTCTCTTAACTAAAATAAGAATATATATTTTCCCATTATCTTGGTTTTTTTATACACAACAATGATATTTCCTGCATAGTAATCACTACTGCCGAACCTAGCTCATAGTTTATGAGTTGATCTTCTTCTTTTTTGAGTGGTAAAGAGAAAATTTCATTAAAAGGAGAAAAAGCATATACATACAAAGAAGAAAAAGACACAACACAAGGACTAAGAGAATTAGGCCCAAAAGAAACAACAGCAGCAAAGTAACTAGAAAAAACAAATTCACAGCAAAACAATTATCTTCCCGGTAAGTGGAATACGCCCAAAATCGACCCTTCAACTCCATTTTTAGCAAAGAAATTCGCTATGCCGTTCGCCGTTCGGCTAATATGTGTGAAAGAAACTTCGAAGCCCGCAGTTAGCCCCTTAATCTCCCTAGCCAGTGTAATAAGCCTCCATGGATGTCAGTTTCACGCCCCTAGCCCATTTAATAACATTGGAAGAATCGCTTTTGATTTCTAGTTTACCTCTCCCAAAGGTCACCCCTAAGGACAAGGCTCTCCTGAATACTCAAAAATTCCACCTCATTAGATTCCTTGATCCCCACAGCTTCTGAGAACACAACACTAATAGACCCTCATGGTCCCTAAGAACTGCCACCGATACTTGTCGGATAGGCCCATCCACATTAAACTTAAGGGTCCCACGAGGAGGGGGGGGGGGCACACAACCAGCTTGTTCCTTTTTCTCCGAGGAGTGGACTGCAAACAACCCTCCCAAGACTGATACATATCCCTAGCTCTAAGATCTCTGAATTCCTTGTTAGAACATAACCATGTATACAATCTCCATGTTGCTTTTTGAAACAGATCACTAAGATCTGATGATTTCCCTTCAAAGATCCTAGAGTTCCTCTCTTTCCAAATAGACCACGACACAACCGCCGGGATCGAAACCCATGCAAGCTTCCTCCTGAACCTAAAACGGTGAATAAACCACGACTCCATCAAGCTCTCCCAAGACCTAGGGCTAACCCAACTCACACCCAAAAGATTCAGGAAACTATTCCAAAGCTTTCAAGTGAAAGGGCACAGTGACGAAGAGATGATCAATAGACTCGTCAATTGAATTACAAAGGGGACACTGAGAATCATCATCCAAGCTCAAAAGACCTCTTCTCTTAAGTTCCAACCTTGTCAAGATTTTCCTTTTAGCACAACACTAAGTGAATACTGAACCCTCGGAGGGGTAAGGCTACTCCAAACAAGGGGTAGAGGCCCGACAGATCCAAGCACATTCTGAGATGCAAGCTTGATCAGAGATCTAACTGAGAAGAAACCAGAGGTATCACCTGCCCAAACTAGCTCATCTTCACCATCTAGGTCCAAGGGAAATTCTCCCAACTGGGCTTTGTGTTCACTAACACTCTCCGCTTCAAAAGACCTCAACTCTCTCCTAAACTCAATATGTCACAAGATGTCACGATCAATTTAATGTGTGTTCTACTGAATTGGTTCCTCCCTCCCCAAGCTAATTGTGAGAAGTTGATTTAAAATTAGTTTCATTAAGCCAATCACTTGCATTTTTTTCAAAGTTTTAACTATGTAAATTGGTTAGGTTATCTACTAAATTCCAATAAGCTTTAAGCAATAGATATTGATTTAATGCTCAACCTGTCACTAGATTGTGGACAGTGATACCGTCATTATGTGCATTATCTTCCTCATTATTGGCATATTTCTTATATTTGAGACACTTGACCATGTTGTGGAGAAGCTTTAGAAGAGCTAAAGAGACTTTATATTACATGGAATAGAGATGCATGGAGATATTCTTCTATCGATCATAACAAGGTGAGGAGGTCAGAGAATGAAGGTGGACTCGGCATTAGTGATATGAGAGAGGAATAATTTTTTTTAACAAATGTTGGTAGAAATTTGAAGAGGAATCTAAAACCTTGGATTTATTTTCTTCATGTGTACTAAGGCCTTAGGTTGGATTAGTAAAAGAAAAATATATTCTAAAATGATAAGGGTAGAGAGGACGGTCAATTGGATAAGAAAATGATATGCTTTGTGCTGAAGGTTGTATGTGATGCAACCAACATTGAAGACCCAATTGAGGAAATGATGATCGAGTGTTTGGAAAGACTTGGGAGGTATAATTGAACCAGGGGTTGGGCTTATTTGAGCCTACGAGGATCAAGAGACATCAATTTAATGTGTGTTCTTTGGATGGATCTTATCATGTTGGATAAGTGGCACCATTCGTATTGGACTTAGGATCAATTTTGATGTCATTTAGTCTATCAGGGCTTGGGTTTCAGTCCATTTAATGCGTGTTCCTTGGATGGATCTTATCATATTGGATAAGTGACACCATTCATATTGGGCTTGGGATCAATTTTGTTATCATTTGGGCTATTAGGGCTTGGATTTGAGTCCACTTTCTTTTTACAAATTTAAGCTACACTTTGAATTACTCGAGCATTAGAGAAAATGAAAGCGATGAGCTTACAACATAGTTGGTGGGTGCTCATGGTTGCAACCATCAAAGGTTGTTAGTTAGAGTCATTTTACCACTCTAAGTGTGTGGATGGGTGTTGGTGTGAGGGTGAGAGGGGGAGGGGGTGGGTGGTTGGATGGTTGGGAGGGTATGTTGTCTAAGACAAGTTGGGCATTTGTGTAGCCCATGTTTAGAGAACTAAGGGTTTACTAGTTCAAGGCAGTAAGAGAAGGGGGTGCCAATTAGGCAGTGCAATAGTAGTTAGATGAGACATGTTGGACTACATAGTGATTGGGAATTGATCCTGAACAGGTACAGGTGGAGAAGTAGAACATGCAAAGCCAGCATTAGGTAGGTTAGTCTCCAATAGTTACACGGACACTGATTTAGTTGCTTTTGATGGTTAAGATAAGTGATCAAGAGAAAACCCTAGATTTTGTTGTGTTTTGGTCGTGGTTGGGACCATGGACTACATAATTATGAATTGTACTACCAATGTGGAGAAAAAGATATACATGAGGAGGTTGATTTTTATAAAGGGTATGAGAATTGTTGTGGGAAAGGAAAATGAGTGAGACTTTGGTAGGATGTATGAATGGGAGGACCTTGTTTATGTCTACTATGTATGAGATTGTATGTTTATAGCTCAAAAGAATTCTTGATAAGTAGTTAAAGAGTGTTTTGAATAGATGGAAGAAATTCTGTGAATATGAGGTGGAAGCAACAACTTTGATGATTATCAAGGCATATCACTCGGAGTCAAACACAAGGATAGAGGATATTCTTTGTTCATCATCAACCCCAAATAGATGCAATAGCAATAGTAGCAAGTAATATTGATGATGATGTTCTCTCTTCATCATTATCATTGTCGTCATCACCCTAGATAAAGGTTGTTCCTTGTTGTATTTGGAATATCTTTGGCTTCTTACTCAATTTTTATGAAAAGACTTCTTACAACATAATTAGTAACATTTCAAAAAAAAAAAAAAACATAATTAGTATGGATTTACTCATGTTTAAATATCTTATGACAATGAAACCAATGCCACATTATCTCCTTCCATGTTAGCATCAAGTCTGCTTATTTGATGTCAAATTTTGATCCAGCCCGAGTATCATCTCTTGTAGTACCTACTTAGACATGAAGTGGTCTGTTTCCAGGTACCTTCATGAGGTATATTCTCCTTCTACAATGCACAAGAGTATCAAGTCTGCCAATATATTGCTCAACTCAGAGCTAAATCCTCACCTCTCTGACTGTGGTTTGGCAATGTTTTACCAGGTAACGCAAAAAACCAACCAATCTTGCATTTGGTTTCTTAACCCATGTGTATTTGACTTCTAGTATGTGACAATGCTGGAAACTGTAATAGGGTGTACTGCAGAACTTAAGGCATCTATATGTGTGGACATGGTTAAACTTTTAATGTATACAGTAATTTTTAATATAAACTATCCCACGTAAGAGAGAAATGTAAATAAGTTAGCTTTCTAAATAACCATTGACCCTTAGGAACCCCAAAGGTGCCAAGCAACAATTGCAACTGTTGCACAGTAGGTAAGCTTCCCATTGTTACAACCATAATGATTGTGAGTTCTACTCATATGGGCAACGGATAGACAGTTGACTATGAAAACAGTTTGTAAAATCCAATTATTGGTGCAAAACCTTGAATGGCTTTGACAATGATGACCATGTATAGAAGCAAAATATGACAATACTAGTTGTTATTTGGTTTAAACAAAGACATTTTTTCCTGTAATGAAACTAGTTTTGCAGCAGAATGCAAACGTTTTATCAGAGGATGGATACTGACGCCCCTGAGTGCACCAAGCCATCAGCGTATACTTTGAAAAGTGATGTTTATAGTTTTGGAGTGGTAATGTTGGAGCTGTTGACAGGTCGGATGCCTTTTGACAGGTGATTAAATCAATAGATATATGAAAATCCATTAACATATATTTAAGATCTTAACATTGTAATTTCTAACTAGTATTGTTTTCTTTTCAGTTCGAAACCAAGACCAGAACAGTCACTTGTAAGGTGGGCCACACCTCAGCTCCATGACATTGATGCATTGTCTAACATGGTGGACCCTGCTTTACGCGGATTGTATCCTCCCAAATCACTATCCCGATTTGCCGATATCATAGCCCTCTGTGTCCAGGTAGAATCATGGTTTGATCATTGAACACCATCTGTTAATGGTGGCCACCATAGAAACAAAGAAGACAATAGCATCTTCCTGTCCACGAAAAGTCCTATTTAGCAAATGTCATTAATGGTGTATAGCACTAGTCCATTCCAATATGCATGGACATTGGATAAAATTTAAAATAAAAACTTCATGGGATTCCACCAATGTATGGTTCTCAAGGCCCCAAAATTGAAAGCTCGGAGTCAATGTAGAAACCAATGCAATCCATCCATGTTATCAATTGGATAGCAGGTGGACCTTGAAGACAAAGGGCAAGAATGAGGCCCCACTTGAGTCAGAGCTGATGGAGCTTTGTGGGCACCAATCTTTATATGAAAATTTTCATTATATTGGAAAATTTATCTATGAAAAAGGAATCTGTAATCATTTTTTCCCACCAAAAATTAGACAAATTCTGGAGGTATCCAGTCTTCACATGCAAGCTATGACTGACAGCTTCAAAGCTCTATCAAACAATGTTAGTCATTTCCATGGCAATTTTCCCTTCAAGCTGGGTAATTCACGGAAGTTTTAGTCACAACCAGATGCATGGTTCATTTGGAAAACAAGTTTACAATAACTCACTCTATATTTGGTGTTGTATAGGGTGGAGTACCATACCTTATAGTGTAAGGCACCAAATAGAGGCTCAATCATCTTCGACACCTTGCATTAGATTAACAAACCTCAGTTCATATTGCAAGTCCTTAGTGTATAATATTTGATTTTTGGGAACATATGACTACCCAACATGCTCTCTCTCTCTCTCTCTCTCTCTCTCACACACACACACACACACACAACAAACTCATCCACATACGCATACACACACACACACAACAAACTCATCCACATACGCATACACACACACACACAACAAACTCATCCACATACGCATGTACATACACTCACACACAAAATCGGCCATTACAGTGTCTGAAGTCTATTGTGATTTGAATCCCATGTTTATATACCAAATCAAAGATATTATATTCGAGTTCTACAATTTGCCTAGTGTGTGGAGCACTAAGACTACATCTACACTGAAGATTTTTACTTTGTTTCCACCTTAGATCAACAGCCATTGCTAGTGGATGTTAATTTACGAGGGACATGAAATGCACCCTTGTGAATGTCACATTCCTTGTAAGATCCATGTAGAACATTGCCCACAGCAAATTCCATACTTGAGCTTTTTGTTGTTTCTTATTTTCATTCCTGTGGACTCAATACTTAAAATCACTTATTTTCCAGATGGAGCCTGAATTTCGGCCGGCGATGTCAGAGGTGGTGCAATCACTCACCCGATGTGGATAACCAATGACAAACAGATTAACTGGAGAAAAGTCTGGCACAAACATCCTTATGTATGGAATGGATCACTCAGTTCTATGCAATGTTACTGAGATTTTTTCCCTTCTTTCACATATTCATATGCAGGGGTGGATTCTTCTTCTTCTTCCTTGTATCAATTATCAGAAACTACACAAAGTTGATAATCCTAGCAAGTTCATCCCCTGTCATTTGTCTATTATCATCTTTAGTGTACAAAAAACAATGCTTTTCAGATTACTCGGCTTACACCATATTTCTTGTTCACCATTACATCCAAACATAGTATTGATCCTGGTCATGTCCTTTTCTTCTTCTTTTTTCTCATTTGATCTTTGTAATTAATAAAGAAAGAGATCACCACAGATCAGTTTAAAGTTGTTTGATGGTCGGTCCCATTCAACTCAAACTCTTCTTGTTTTTTTTTAAAGGTAACTCAAACTCATTTGAACCAACTCGACTTCGGGTCAGGTTAGATTGGACTTAAAAAGTCTAAATTATGCAGTGGGCCTAATTTATAGAACTATTCTAAATTTGGATTTAATGCAGGTAAACAAAGCCAGCCCAACCAAAATTGGACTTGGGATGGCTTGCAAAAATGGGCTACGGTTAGACTTAGGGTTAAGTTAGTGTTGGGTCTAAAGAATTAATCCAATTTAAATTTAAATTGAATTTGAGTTAGCCTTTAATTAATCCAACCCATCCAAGTTACCACCTTAAATGAAAAAAAGATGTGGTGACCCTTTGGAGTCCAGGTTCTTAATCTTATTCAAGTATGCCCTGTCACATCAATGGTCCATACCACAAAATGTTGGGCTCCACTTAATTAGATACAAGTCAAAGCTGGGCACATTATTACTACTTGATAAATGCCAAGTTAGTCTTATTCTAGACAAAATTCAGTGATTAATTAATTTAAGAGTTATACAGATCTCTACTTGAGCCAATATTTTAAGGGAGAAACCTAAAAAAAAAATTATTATAATTATATTTTATTGTTAATATTCAAAGAATGATTACAAGTGAGTCATTGTCAAACTGACATAATAGAATGTTGACTTCTGGACACCTTGGCCAAGAAGGGCCCAAAGACTAAAACATGCATGAATAGATTTAGTAAAGTTTTAATCTTCACCACTCATCTCAATTTTGCTACATATGTCATAAATAGATATTAGTGATTATGAAAGACTAAATAGTGATAAAACTAAATATCTATTTTAATTCTTAAAATTAAAGTATAAAATTTGTTTTTTTTCACGAGTAAATTAGTGATTTTGGATTTAATTTATTTCTGAGTTGGATTAAGTACGTCCCATCATGGACCAATAGATCAAGTCCTTAGCATCTATCATTCACCTATACTATATTATCTAAAAATTCCACTTCTATATCATATTGGCATGGGCTTTGCTCCCTTATGTTTTGAGATCAAATCTTGGTATTGTCACCTGACTTATCTGGACCAATTTTGTGGAAAATGGCGGTGCAGACTTTAGAAGATTAGTCTTGTTGGATCAATGTCTCAAAGATACTCTCATTATAAAAAAAAAAAAAAAAATTAAAAATACTTATACCCACCTAACCAAATATAAGTCAAAGTATGGTTATATTCTAATTAATGTGAAGTTACTAGAGGGTTGAAAAAGGTTCTGGAAGAAAAGAGTGCACAGTTGAAAGAATCTATTCATCTGAAGCGACAAAATTTTGTAATGAGCGGAGTTTCAACTTTCAACGCGTACTACACCTTCTCATGCAACGCGTAAACTGCAGGGAAAAGGACCCACTTGCCGACCATCTTACACTAGGACACGTGGCGAAGAAATATAACTCCCAAAGGGTACTCCACATAAACAGAACTTTAACTTATTATGGTGATGATTGCATCATGGAAAAATACATGGCTGCATATGGCTGGGGTAATAGAGGGTAACAAGAGGTAATTCCACATTTACCCTTATTTAATAAGTAAGGAAAAGGTAAAAAATTAACTTTTCACTCTTACACTTTAACTTCTTAAAACATTTTTTAAAGGAGGGATTTTTATATTAAATGCTCATATTTAATGCATGCAAAATTTGTTAGGAAATATGAGATAGAATGAAATTTTTATTTTATATTTAGTGATGTACCGTTCATCAAATATTTGTGAATTGATATCCAGAACATATATATGAATAGTATTATATTATCAGGTTATCGATGCTTGATGTATCGGTAAAGATAAAATAAGAATTTCACTCTACATCATATCTTCTAATAAATTTTGTCCATGTTAAAATGGCTGATCTTTTATATTACTTGGGATAATCTTTTACTGGTGTAACTCTTCAAAATTTTACCTCCCATCCAAACACAGCCAATACAAGAGTCTTTCGCTTACAAGAGTCTTTCGCTTTAGTAAATGTCTATTAAATTATCTTATAAGTCAATAGATCGAAAAAGGAATAGTCAGTTAAAATATGTGAAATTATCTCCTGAAACGGACTCACAGTGAATTAGTGTAAGCTTCCAATGGCATTCTTTATATTGAATTTTTTGAATAAATAAAAAAATAAAACTTGACAACTTTGTCCTTTTTCAAAGTATGTAGTTGAAAGTTTTTTGTGAACCCGTTTACAACAAATAATTTCGTTTTGAAATATAGAAAGAATAAATATAATATAATATAATAGATTGTGAAGTGAATGAACTAATAATTTATAATAAAGTAAAATAGAAAAGTTCGAGTTTAGATGAGATTTTAACTTTAGTGATTATGATAATGATATGAGAAAATGACTATTAAATATTAAATATTTTGAATTTAAATGATCATCATTAAAGTAATATTTGAGGACTTATGATATGTAGCAATGGTAAAGATATCGGTCGATACGAAATGTATCGGCCGATATAATATAATTTTTCAGCACTGTATTATATCGGCCAATATGTATTGTATCGGTCGTACACAATATTTCTCGGCCAATATGGCCTATATATCAGTCTGATATTGGCCGATATTCATAATATAGGTCTTTTTCAACCAAAAAAAAAACTCAAAATGGTAGTTGGTCCGAGTTGATATTTCGGCCGATATCGGCTTACATCAGACCAATATCGGCCTAGATATCGGCCGATATTTTCATTTTTAATTAAAAAAATCAGTTTCCTTTTGGATTTTTTTTTTAATTCAAAAAAAAAGAAAAAATATTAATATTAATATTTAAAATAAAAAAAATTATCATATCGGCCGATATCTCAGACTGGATCGAATTTTCAACCCGTGATCTATAGGACCCCATGGTTGTACCTCTTCCGTTGAAGGGAAACCTTTTTTAGAAAAAATTCAAAAGAAGAACAGAATCCATTGAATATGGCAGAAGACTGCTGTTGTTCTGCAATTTCTTCTCCTCTTCTCACGCGGTTTGATTTCTTCTTTTTAAATCTGCTTTATTTGAATTTTTCCGAAGTCTATTAGTTTTTTATTCTATTTTATTATTTATTACTCTTCAATTTTGTTTGCACTTTATGGAGTCAACATTTCCTCTGCACTTGATTAATTCAAATTAGTTTATTAGAGGAATCTTATCTATGGTGGGATATGTCCCACTAAGAACTATCTTTTGAAAAAAGAGATAACTGGATATTGATAATGATTTTTTTTTTTTAATTTATGTGTTTGAAATAATGTAAAATCTCCACGGATGATACATATTGTTCTAAAGCTTAAGTTATGGAGACTCGAACTTCTCATCTCCTACTTTCTAAAGCAGAAGGTTAATCGGATGAGCTAAATCGATAATGATTAGATAATGACTTTGACAATCTCTGCAATTAAATTCTTCCCTTTTAATATTTTAAATCTATGTTGGTAATCATAAGGTCAAGATGATCTCAGGGTCTCCAATTTCTTAGATAAAAATAAAAGACATGATCTATTGAGTATACGTTTTTTACCCAAGCACCAGGGCCCATGTATGGCCTAATTTTGGTAAATTAAAATCATTGAAATTATTATTTTCTTTCTAAATTTAGATTTATTTTCTCACAACATACATTTAATTCATCTTAATACTGGATTAATTATGATATGTATAAATATTTAATCAATAGTTCATTTTTAATAAAAAATTAAATGTTAAGAGATGATTTAATGAATCTAATTTTAACAGTTAGATAGTTCACAACATCTTAGGATCTAATGTATGAACTAATATCCTGATTTAGATCCCATATTTCTCTATTTTTAAACATTACATTGCTTGTACCATGTGTATATTATTAGAATACTGATTTTTGCACTCCTATTTTCTCTCATAGTCCACCTCTTTAAAATGAATTTTCAAATTTGTCCTTGCTTTTAAAAAAGAGGAAAGAGAGAAGAGGAGAGAAGTAGGGGCAAATTTAAAATTTTCAGTGCACTATAGAAAAAATAGAAGTGAAAAAATCATTACCCATTTATTTATCGAAATCATTTCTCCATTCCAAATCCACAAAATCATCAATGGGTTGTTAAATAAAACCCATAAGCAAATTCAGATTCAAACATTTAAATAGATCTAAATTTTGCATGCAACCATGCTTATTTTGAGTCAAACTTTTCAGATCCTCAGAGGAAGAAAAGTGGTTTAGTTTAATTTAACAGTGAAAAGAATATATAAATTATAATATATTATTTTTTCTATTTTCTACCTTTTCTAATTTTTATTGAATAACAATCTAATTAATTAACTCATGTAGCAATATAATTTTAGAATTTGTCCCCCATAATTGTGCATTGGTTTGCCATTTTTAATGTACATATGGATCCATCGTATGGGCTACATATTGAACTAAATAGTAAATACAGCTGTTTCCTTTCTTGGCTTTTAGAAATTTAGCTATGGCATTATTAGGGTCAGTTGACATTGATCGAAGTTGGTGGGTAAGCCTATGTTTTTTTTAATGAATAAAATATTGAGGTTTTTTAGAACACCTAGCTGATATTCAAAATAGGTACAAACTTCTTTAATCACATCGAATAATTTTATGAGAAACTACTTTTAAAGTAGAATGAGAATCGAAGTCAAGATCTGAATGGGTTCTTAACCATCAATCTAATTTTTTTAAATTATTTATGTATAATTAATTCAATAGTATAATTCTAAAGAATGAAGTAGTATGATATTTTAATTTACCATACAATAGAGAACATCAAAACTATATCAACTCATTGATACAATTATACAATCCAATGTGCATCCACAATGGGCTTCCTCATGGAGGGTCACAAGCTATCTAGACTCCTGTTAGCCCACTTAGCTTCTCATTAAGCATGTTCATGGGATTGGTTGGGGTTGGGGTTGGGGTTGGGCTTTCAGTCTCGACCCCTCACCCTCATTAGCCTCCTATGAATTGGATCTTAACCTTATTTATTCTTAATTTGGGTCAAACAGATTACATAATATCGATCTAAATCTAGTGTATTTTCATCGTTTGATAAAGTTGAGCTTTTGTTGAACGTTAAAAAATATGACTTCACTTATTTAACGCCTATAATTTTTTATAAACACTATGTCTAACAAAAACTTTACAAAGCATCGATCCACATAAAACCTCTATTCTAGTAGAATGAGAATTTAGGATGCCACCAACTACACCAGGTTGCATGTGCAAATGTATGGAATATGGATATCTTGGTTTTTATAAAAATTGAAGGAATTTTACATATTTTAAATTATAAAAAAAGTACTTATAATATCATTTATGGGATTTTTTTAGGACCTAACTATTCAGACCTCTTAGAGTAATTAACTAATCTTTAAGACATTTACAAACTTCTCTATTCACGCACACCACGTAAAACTACAGAGAGTCCCATTTTATATGTGAAGAGTGACTAGAACTCAAAACCTCTCACAGTTTAGACAGATTCTTAACCGTTAAACCAACCCTCACGAGTTTCATTCACTAACACTTTGATAATTAATGACACCATAAACCACCATCTTAAATACAAACTTCACTTGAAATTTAAAAAATTGTTGACTTTTTTTTATTTGGATACTGGCCAAAATATAAATATATAAACATTATTAATTTTTAAAGAAAAAATATATCAGCCAATATTTATTAGATTTTGACCAAAAAATTAGTCACATCATAATTTTTTTATCATATTTAAAAAATATAAATTAAATTTTGATAATTTCAGCCATTTCATCTATGATTAAAACACCGGCCAAAATTTTTAGTCCATCCAAAATTGAGAAATCAATTTCGATGGTAAATATTGTAATTGTTTTGAATTTCGTCACTGAATGATTCAGGTTTGGCAGGTGGGGTCCACCAAAGCCCGCAAATTAGAACATGAACAGGAATGTTTCGGAGATGTTAATTAGTTGCTAATTACTTCACGTTTTAAAATGAGTAGACGAGGGACTCGAGAATCCCGTCAATAACAAATGTCTTTATAAATTTGAAATTTTTTGCCCAAACGAAAAAACAAACGGTAGGTAAAATGTAACAAACGCCGTGCCAATATGCCATTACGGAAGTATCAATTTACACAAATACCCCTCAATGACCTTATAATTTACCCATAATGAGAATGCATTGGGACTTGTAATCAAGTATAAATTTGTAAGGGTTAGCCTTACAATTACCCCTCAATGACCTTATAAATTACCCATGATGAGAATGCATTGGGACTTGATTCTAAATATAAGCCTATAAGAGTTAGTTTTACAATTAAGACGTTTTTATAGGGTTACTTACTAATGTACTTGAATTAGGAGGTTTACACATGTTTGTGAGATTATACTTACTTTCGATGTAAAGTAAGGATGCTTATATTATAAAAAAATAAAAAAAAATCTAATCCTGTAACTAGAGTAATATAAGGCTCTCAATTAATGTCACATTTTTTTGCTCGAATCCACTAAGGTGTCAAATGGGAATTTTACTTAACATTTATGTTCTTCATTTATTATTTCTTTAAACATATAAATATCAATTAAAATGGAACCTATATCTTTTACAAAAATAATGTATATATTTTTAAAGTACTATTATAATAACTCAAGATTATTAGCATGTTACAAAATGCGATTTAATTTTAAATTTTTTATTCTAACCTTTTCAAAAGGTTTTAGAAATTTCTAATAGCCAATAAAAATTACAAATAAATGAGAAACCTAATAATATTTTTAAATCATGGTTCCAACATCAACAAGTCAATAACACATCTCCCTTTACTTGATAAATATCTCAGAATTATTACATATGTAATTATTAATTTTTAAATTTATTTATCTTATTTATATATGTTTGAATTATTATTAATAAGAATGTTATCATGATGATATGAAAATTGAGAGGAATTCAATCTTGTCTTGATTACACACTTCAATGCAGTTAAAGTATTATTTTTAAATTTATTAACATGTATCTTTTTTATGGGTCTTATCAATTATATCATCTGAATAATGTTTATTAGATCTATTCAAATATAAGTAATTTATTTTGAATTATACTTATATTTTTTTATATAAAACTATAATAATATATTATTAAATTTGAACACATATTTCAAAATCTCTTTTAAATTAAAAAAATCCCATCTTCAATTCTTGATACTCAATGATCCATTTTTCTAACTTTATATAAAAATAGAGGATGAAGGGCAAAGGTTTGTAATCTTGTGGAATGTGGAGGTCTTACTTTTAACACCGGCCTCGTTTGGAAAAGGACATAAGAGCCATCCCCAGGTTGGCGTTCGTGGCGTCGTCCTCTTCTCTTCCGACATTTCCTTTCATTTTTCCCTTCCCTCCCATTGTTTTCTAATTACTCTCTTCCACTCTCTGGAAAAAAAACCATGGAAACCCAAATCTAGGAAAAGCCAGAAAATCTCCTGAAGCTCCAATCCAAGGAGCATCTCCATTTCTCCCTTTCCCCAGTAATTCTTTTCCCCCATTGACTGCCCAACCCCCTTAAATCCATTCTTTCTTCTTTGTTTGTTTGTTTGTTTCTTCTTGTTCCCAAAAAATCTGTTTCCACAAGGTTTTTTAAAAAAATAAAGAAAGGAAAAACAAAAATAGGAGAAGATCAACCGCTTTGAAACCCAAGAGAAGGAAATCGGAATTTCTAGAATTCGTGGGTGAGTTGCTGGGGAGGGAGGAAGCAGAGAAGGAAGGAAGAGCTATTGCTTTGTGCTGCGGGGAATCCTAAACGTCGAACGGAAGGAAAAAAAGAATGGAGGGATGAGATTGGAAAGGTGCCTGGGAATCTGATTCATGGGGAATTGCATTTTCACGGACGACGTCAAGCCTCACGGCAACCCAGGAGGTCTGACTCAATTTTTATCGATATTTTAATTTATTTTAAATCCCCACACCCCCATTTTTTTTCTTCTTTGGATTTTATTTTTTAGGAATTTTTTATTATTACTTTGTTATTTATGGGCATTGTCGTCAGACGCAGAAGAAATGCAATCTAACAAATCACTGAATCCCTCAAGAATACATAGAAGAATAGAATAAGGTTAGGCAAAGAAGAAAAGAAAGAAAAACAAAACCCGCTGCTATAGTTAAAAAAGAGGAAATGCTTTACCCGATTCGAGTTGAGCTGGAGTCAAGCTAAGTTCTCCATGGTTTGTACATGGGCTCCATGTTTTTTTATGACCAAGGTGTGTAAGCCTCTCGGAGGGGCATGTGCAAGCCTCCCTACCCACACACAAATGTAGGGGGAGTGGCACTTTCGGATGGAGTGAGATTGGAACTCAGGACTCTCCCTTCTTGAGACGGATTCTTGGCCATCACCCCAACCCCTTCGGATTTACATTGGCCCCATATTATTATCAATCCAAACTTCACTTCACATGACTCAACTCTTTGAGTTTATATTTTATCAGACTGATGTTCTCCCAAATCTTCTCCACGGTTGGATTCATTCATGTATTCATCCAATAGTTTGACTCTGAGGACCACAATCAAATGATAGGGTGGTATGATGGGTCCACTTTGCCCAGCTTTACAGTCCACTTTAATTATGTTTATGCATTTGTTCATTATTTCAGCCATGCCAAAGGGAGAATTATTTTCTGACATGTGACATTCAATCAACCTGTGGGTTATATTAAATGCAAAATTATGGAGTAGCCTCGAACAAAAATTTAGACCAAATGATGGTATGTGTCCATCATCATAGTCATCCAATCTATAATGGATTGAAATTAGTGGCCACTTCACGGTTTCTTTTGGTGTATTTGAATTGGATGGCCCGAAAATTTTGTTTCTAGGGGAAATCACCAATCTTGAATACATTATGGTGAAGTCCGCTGACCCATCACATGCTATGTGTGAACTTGAGTGCTTATTATCTTACAAAAGCATTCTCCTCAAAAGGTGGACCTACCCTTTGACATGGCCTGTCTAATCGCTCAAGTTAGAAAATTCGTACTTTTCTTAGGTCTCCCCTAACAAGATGCTATATTATACAATTTGACAATATATTTAGTTTAATGTAAGAATTATAGTATATCTGTAGTTATTCATAATCGCATATATACATGCTTTAGGCCTGGCTTGAGCTTGGCTTGTTTATTGTGAGAGGAGACTGAGCTAAAGTCCAATCAAACTAAGTAGCAATATCTTGGCAGCCATTTTGGCTTGACTACACCCTGGTTTCTAAAGATACATTTGCTCCTTGAGTGCAAGTTAACATGCAATGTATACCCAGTTGCCTTTTGACACTTGGACCATTCTTCTTTATTTTTTTAATTTTTAATTAGGACCATCAATCTGGTTTCACCCATTTTTCATAAATCCAATCGTGAAAAAAATATACAAATCAGATGACTTTCAATGTCCAGTTGATAACATAGGAAACGTTATTGCGCTGTCATAGGTTTTCTCTTTTCCTTTTCTCTCTTTTGGGGCCTGTTTTTCAGGGTGTAAGGGGTTCCGGTCTCTTTGTTCTCTTCTCCTTGTACTTTTCTTTTTGTTCCTCTGGTGCTCTTAGTATCAATTCAATAACCATTTCACCCAAAAAAAAAAGGTTAACATTGGCTCATATTGCTTTTATTAGTAAGTTTTGATAAAAGATGGGTTAGTGGCTATGATGAAGATGATGGCGATGATTATTAGTTTTTATTGCCAATCTAATTCATTGATGTTCTTGGCCCATATTATGCTTATGGTTGAAAAACCAATTAATTGGATAATCCAACAAGCTTGGCAGTTTGAAAATTGGCCTAACTTCTAGATTGTGAGGATCATCTGGTTAATGTATTTTTTTTATTAGGTCGATGAGAAGAGGAGCAAACCTTATGTTTGATGATGATTTCTGTTATATGGATTATTAGGTATCAAAATGCGACTAGGTGCACTACAAGCATAGTGAACTATTTGATTCCAATGACTAAATCAAGAATATGCCTGAGCCTATAGGTGGGGGCTCACTTGTAATCCACTTTCCCCTTGAATGCATATCCTTCCAACTTAGAGAGAGATAGATTGATAGGTAGAGCTGAAAATTATTTTTTAAAGCTCAAATATCAATTGTTCTATTCCTTGTGTATGCAATCTATATTATGTTGCTGCACAAAGATGCCATTCCAGATGCCAATATAAAATATGGCTAGATAATTTGGTTACAGTTGCTAGATAAATATTGGTCACTATTCAGAGCTTTCTAAAAGCTGCAGTGTGTGAAAAGTTTGAAAGTATTTCATTGGTTATAGCAATCAAAGCATAAGATTATTGGGGACTATCTAACTCCTGTCACACTGAAGGGTAGAATAATCAATATAATCTTTGCCGTGATTATTAGTTCCATTTATGCCTCACTATAAAAATCACTTTTTTTTAATCAGTTGAAACTGTCAGTCCAGCCGCCCCGTCCGAGATCAGCAAAGTTGCAAATGCACTTGCAACATCCAAAAATGTTGCGGAATTCCGGCAGACCACTGGATATTGCAATGTTGACATCTTCACATACAATGAGATGAAACTGGCAACGAAGAACTTCCGGCCAGACCAAATCCTTGGTGAGGGTGGGTTTGGAGTGGTTTATAAAGGAGTCATTGATGAGAATGTCAGGCCTGGGTACAAGTCCACACTGGTTGCCGTTAAACAGCTCGATCCAGAGGGCTTTCAAGGAGATAGAGAGTGGCTGGTAATTGTCTTTTCAACGACTTATGCAAAATTACCTTTTTTCTGCTATCTAAATCCTGCACGGACATGATGGACATGAAACATTGATTCAGCATTACTACATTCAACGACCGTGGCAAGAACCAGTAGTGCTCATTGTTGCAACATAAGGTTGTGGGTCCAATTCCATGGGCTATTATAGTAGGCAGTCAACCTGTAGACAAAATTGTGACTCCAATTATGAGTGTCTATTCCAAATGGATGGGATATATGACTTTGATGAAGATGATGATGTTGATATTATATTACACAAAAAAACTTTCATGCTGGTCTTATATTGCTTAAATTAATTAAAAAACTGGAGTTTTATAAGGAAAACCAAAATACTTAGAAACCATTTCAAGTAAAAAAAGAAAGAGAAACACAAAATACTTAGAAAGTGGCTATAGAAACTAAGATATAGTGCCAAAGCGTCATAAGAGAGAGGCACAACATTTAGAGGGTCATCGATCAATTTAAAATTCAGTCTAGGCTGAATTTCCATTAACTTAAATGGGAGACAATGGGGAATTGGATAACCCATCATAATCAAATCCATGTGCGTGTCTCAAATGTCTCCACCTTTTGTGTCAGTGCAGTCAATCACCTCTGCCATCCAGCTTTATATATATTCAACACAGACCAACAACTGGATTAGCTGACATAACCTCCAAATGCTTAGATAATGGATGTAAGTACATGTACATCAATGCACACACTAACGGAGAGTGAAAAAAAAGGAAAGAAATGAAAGAAAGAATCACCTCAGTTAAATTGCTCGACTTATTGATCCAAAGGTAATGGCAAAAATTTTTCCCTGCCTCATGTATTGCACGACCCATTGGAAGTAAAGCCCTTTACCCTGTTTCATTGTTGCTTTGTCCACAGTCCACACTATTGGGAAATGCAAAAATAAAGTGATCAATAAGACCTAGCTTTTCTCAAATTGTAACATAGCTTGATCCCAAAATCTTTTATGTTGTGACAATGAGTAGTTGCAGCTGGGCTGCCAGCACTTGTTTTTGCTCAAAATATTGCTATCAATGTTATTTTGACATCCATATGTCGAACATGGAAAACAAAAAACATGGGCTTGTTCTTAGTGATATATAATATCAGAGATATGATCTACCATTATAAACTTGCATTGCATGTAGCTTATTTGTGAGATGCTTGTGCCATGTGGGTAGACCTGTGGAGCTTGGTTGGTCACAACCAGTAGCTGTTAAGGTAGGGAAGGGGGAAGAGGGCGAGGTTCAGGATTCTAGTTTCTAGTTGCACTCAGGTCATGTTGCCATCTTAAAAAGAAGGTAAATTAGCATTTTTTTAACAAATACCGGGGAAAAGAAAGAAAAAATGATGAATGCAAAAAAAAAAAAGGGAAAAAGATGAAGATATACCATTAAAAAAGATGAATGAAAAGAAAAAGGGAAAAGATGAAGATATACCATCAGTTCTCTTTTCATATTTCCTGGAATGCATGTAGCATATATGTATCTTGCATGGCACTTTTATTTATGATGGTATGTCTTTGTCAGTTGCGTTTATGTTATGAATAATGCGTGTATTTTGTATTCTTTTTCCTCCTGCAATAGAATCATACTTAAAAAAAATGCATGTATTCTTATGGCTTGAACATTGTCATAAATATTCAGAAAACCATTTGGAAAGTTAAGGAAGTGCTCATTCTTTTTTACTTTGCAGGCAGAGGTCAACTGTCTTGGCCAGCTCAGCCACCCAAATCTTGTCAAATTAATTGGATATTGCTGTGAGAATGAGCATCGGTTATTAGCCTATGAATACATGGCCTGTGGGAGCCTCGAGAAACAACTTTTTAGACGTAAGTTATCAAATTCATAGTTTAAGATTGATATTTAAAATTCCTATAGTGGCTTGAATTCATTTCCTCTAATCATAGTAAAAGCACATTTATCTGACCTCAAAATTCTTGGGGAAAATTCTGGAAAAAAGATGCGTACATTGTTAAATTCTACTGTTCCTGCTAACAGAGCATCTAACACAACAAATTTGATAAGCCCAACGCCCCAGCATGACTGAAAAATTGAATTACATTACATAAATAAATAAATAGAATTACTATTACTATGTAAATCAAAATGACTTCATTTAATCAGGCTTTCCTTGTTTTCTCATCCATTGGAGCTACCGTCAAGCTGCTTCTAATGCAATTGTTTCTAATTCCATCTTTTTGTTTTGCTCCGCTCATTTGCCTTAGCATTCTTAGTTGCTTGTTCTACTTGTCTTTCTTTTCAATTGCCAACATTTTGCTCCTTATAAACACCCCTTTTAATTTTTCCCTCTTTGGGTTCTCATCTTGAGAACCTTCTATCAATACATTTCGTCTTTTTCTCAAAAAAAAAAAGGGTACCATGTAACATCAGTGGTCTGATTGCTCTTTTTGGAGTGCTCTTTAAACATTCTAACACTCTTAGCATTCAAAATCCACTGACTCGCCTACTTTTAGCCTACACTGCAGTCATCCTATTTGCTATCTCCATATCAGGTCCTCCTTCTGGCTGTACTGTTGCACATCCCCTTCTAGTCTACTAGTCATTTTCCAGTTTCTAACAGAGTTAGGAATCAATTTCTAAGGTCTGAAAAGAGTGAAAGTACATAGATTGTGGGGAATACGTGAGTATTTTGCAGTTTCCTGTGGAAAGAATGTGCCTATTTATTCAAATAGTCAGGTGATAATGATATGTTTTTTTTTTTTTCCTGACCTGTAATATGCTTTTATAATAATCCGGCTGCTTCTGTGTCCACAGGGGTGAGCAATTCCATGACTTGGTCCTTCAGAATGAAGATTGCACTAGGTGCAGCAAAAGGGCTCGCCTTTCTTCATGGAGCAGAAAGGCCAATTATCTATCGTGATTTCAAGACATCAAATATCTTGCTAGATTCTGTAAGTAATTTTCTCTCTACAAAACCTTAAACATTTCATTCATTTATAATGGGGTGAGAAATCAAGAGTTGGTATTAAAGGCAAATTTTAATCAGGGTTTTAAAGGGTAGAGCAAGTTCATACTCTATTGATCTAGGTCATTCTATGTTATCGTTGTCAAAGTAAATTAGAACTCAATTATTGAACCATTAATCCTGAGTAACCTATGATCAAGCTATTCATTCAATGGCTAGATCAAGGACAGGCCTCAATGGCAATCACCAATGCCATCAAAATGATCATTTTTACCAATAAATCAACATTACATATTCGGGTCTTCCTTAAGAGGTTTTTTAATAAAAAGTTGAATGGTCAGTGACAACCATTTGTGAATTGACTGTGTTAGGTTTGCAAAACCTTGAATAAAATGTCCAGTATCTTCCAAACATGGCCATTAGTCAGCTAATTGTTTTTTCCCCCCTTGAAAATCTTTCTGGAATGGAGTGATTTGATTTTTGGTGGACATCCATTCAGTGGCACAGTGTATGTTACTTACGAAAATCATCTTGATCGAATCGATGAAACCATTTTTTTTAAGGCCACAAAAGTTGATGGATTGAAGAAAATTTAGAGTGACCATATTTTGAGAGCTTAAAAAAACATGGGTTGATTGATCTGATCACAGTGATGTTTGGTGGGCCATGTATTTAAAATGGACCTCTCGAACGTATCCTGCTCCCATCATTGTTGGTGGAGCCCACCCCTAGGTGTGCAGGTGAACAGTCATGAATTTTCCCCTTGAAACCCAATCCAAATCATCTTCTAAAAAAACCACCTGTAACCAGTAGATAAATCTGATTCAAATGAGTACAAGTTTACAGTTTGTACGAGTTCAAGAGGGTTATTTAATCATCCTGGATTCAATTGTTTTATTTTAAAGGATCTTTAAATATTTGTGAGGTATTATAAAACAGTTAAAATATTCATCGTTAATGAATTTTAAGGAATGTAAATAAAACATTAAATTAGAATATAGATGTTCATAGGAGTCCTATTACATTTTAGGATTTGGACTGAAACCATTTAAAGTCGGTATCATTTATGGCTGAAATGTCATATTATGCAATTCTATTCAGTTTTTGCCAAGGTCTAAAACCATGAAATCGGCACAATCACTAATGAAATTATAAGGATAAATATCATCCACTCTTAAAACTAATAATTTGTAAATCTTCCTGTTGGAATTGAAATGTTAGTAACTCATGCCACATTTTAGCAACTAATGCTGAGTCATAATTTCCAGGACTATAATGCAAAGCTTTCAGACTTTGGGCTTGCAAAAGATGGGCCAATGGGAGATCAAACTCATGTATCTACACGTGTGATGGGTACATATGGATATGCAGCCCCAGAGTATGTAATGACAGGTGAATCTTCTACATGGATTAATCTACTAAGTTCTATGTTACTGTGATATTCCATTAGAAGAACATCCTGCATGTCAGGACATGACAGAGGGCTTTTGAGATATTTATAGTTCACTTGTTTTTCACTTTTATCTTTTGCTGATGTCCAGTAGAAACAGACATGTGTAGAAGAAACAGGACCTATAGGCGATTGTAATGTTGGACTACATTGAACCAAAACTTTCTGGTTCCAACCACCTAGTTTCATACAAAAGCAGTCAGAACTAATTACATCCAGTCTAAACAAGTTTTGTTAGTCGGTCCAGAACTGATGAACCATGCCATTTTAGCTACATATATATCATCTTACTGCTTGGAAAATTTGATTTATATTTTGTTGTGTTTACTGCTTTCTTTTTCTTTAATTTGTAGTAGTTATGAGAAGAATTTTTTTTTCTCAAGCCTGATATTTTGAGATTTATAGAACTGTTTTTGTTCATTCTTCTCCTCTAGATGTTGTTCCAGAAACATAAGGCTTCAAGACCACCATCATACTGGACAAACAGAAAAACTGGAATGGCAAATGCACCGCGTTGAACAACATGCTTCACTTTTCTAATGTAGTGGTGGTTGCAATGTAACATGGATTTGTAATGGCTATGTCTTTTATTGGATTATTGGATATACCAGTGAATTTTATCAAATGAAGTGAATGTGAAAATTGTACAAAAACCTTTAACACAGCTAGCAATTCATTGTTGCAACCACTTGTGCGAGTTTTGATTTGAAGAAAAACTACATGGTCAAATTCAAATGGTTTTTTAGTGTAGTAGTTATGACCATAAAATACATCTCACCTGTGCTTGTGACCAGGTCATCTAACTGCTCGGAGTGACGTTTACGGCTTTGGAGTTGTGCTCCTTGAGATGCTCATTGGGAGGAAGGCAATGGACAAGAGTCGGCCAAGCCGAGAACACAACTTGGTTGAGTGGGCTCGCCCGTTGTTGAACCATAACAAGAAGCTGCTTAGGATCTTAGATCCAAGAATGGAAGGTCAGTACTCTGTCAAAGCGGCACAAAAAGTGGCCAACTTGGCATACCAATGCCTCAGCCAGAACCCAAAGGGAAGGCCTACCATGAGCCAGGTTGTTGAGATCCTCGAGAATTTTCAAACAGAATCGGTGAATTCAGAAGATTTTCTATTTCAAAGTGGAAGTGGTAGTGTGACGCTTTACGAGGTTCCCAAAGTTGCAGCAGATAATTCTGAAGAAGGAAAGAAACTCCTGAAGGACAGAACTAAACTAGCAAGTGGAAGGAGCAACAGCGAGTCTCTGCCGATTGAGTGTGATCTATATGATTCCACACCAGCTTTGAACCCCCAAGAAGCAAAATCACCTTCTACAAGGGAAAAATGTGATTAAAATTTGAATGTGTAAGATGCTCTGTTTTACAAAATTTTGAACAGTGCATGTGTAAGCATGAGACAAATTTGAGCAACGGAAACAAGGGTATTTGAGAGGGGGTGAGAGGGGGCAAGTTTGCTGCAATGGAGAGACAATTTCTGGGCAGAATCAATATGTACAATCTGACATTGTATTCTTATGCAATCGATTGGGTTTTCTTTCCTTTTTTTTTTTTCTCTTTTATTGTCAGTCCATCTGTTCTAGCTTGGGCGGTGCGCACCTTGCTTGGTTGTTAATGGCTAAAGAGGAATATAAGTATTTTTTTTTTTTAAGGATAAAGCCTATCTAATGCAGCGGTCCTTCAGAAGATCAAGTCACTGCTCATTTGAAAGATTCTGTGAAAGTTGGAGAATGTAATCATAGAATTCTATCATGTGTTGAGAGTTTTTATTACTTAAATCATGAAAATGGCAGTTCCTCGTTGCTCAATTCCAATGCTAGGAAATATGCAGGGGCAGATATGGCTGATGCCCAGGTTTTTAACTTGAGTGTTCTGATGAATTGTGCAAATGATTTCACTTGATGATCACAATTTTTTTATAGATTATAGATTATTAGGGAGGCAATCATATTGTAAAAAATTGGACTCATTGGATGATGCTAAGTATTGATTTCTTAAAATTAAAAATAAATCGTTCAATAAATATTTTGACCTTCATGATTAATCTAACAGTTAAGATGTGCCAAATGAACATTATGAAAGGTAGATCTAAGTTTCAAGGGGTTCCACATGGAGCTCTTGTGACCGAGCATTTTGTAGATTCGTCCAAATATATAGTATCTACGAAATCTTTGCTCCTTAAATAGCAATATTATGACTAATGTAAAAGCTCGAAAGTCGAAGTGAGTCAGACACTGACCGAGTTTAGGTTTGGGATTGAGTTTAGATAAAACTCACCCAAGTATCTCAAACTTGCCATGCCATCAAATTGGGTCGATCAAGTTTATTAGTACAGGTAGCTATTAACTATGATTGTTACAGTCATTGCTGTACTGTGATGGCAAAACCTATCTGCTAATCAGATCTGCCCCACCCAAAACGGCCAGAGTTGATCATATTGGCTCAATAAAATTCAATAAATAAATACATAAATATGAGTCACATCAAGTCACCATGTTTTAAACCAGTGTTATCAGAACCGGACCGAACTGCGGCTGAACCGCCGGTTCAGCCGCAACCGCGTGGTCCGCGGTTCGGTCCGGTGAAAAAACCGGCCGGCGGTCAAAACCGCATAAAACCGGTCAAAACCGCGGTTTTATGCGGTTTTGACACCAAAACCGTGAACCGTGAACCGCGGTTCATGGTTTTTGAATTTTTTTTATTTTTTTTATTTTTTATTTTTAAATTTTCTCCTTAAAAAAATTGTGTATATTTGAAATATAAAAATTTATTACTATTTCTATCCTATATATTTCACCGTTTTGGTATATTACTCAGAGTTTGAATGTTATTTTTAATATTTATATTAATATTATTGGTAAAATATGTCTTACTTGATATTATATATAATATTTACATTATTTTAATACTTGACCGGCTTTTACCGGCTTTTACCGGCTTTGACCGCGGTCGAACCCGGTTGAACCCTGAGCGCCTCGAAGACGGTTCGGTACACGGTCCGGTTCTGATAACATTGTTTTAAACACAAGATGTAACCTTGTGTTACACTCATGAGAGCTCAGAACCAGATATGCTTACTTTAATGGCGTCCACAAAGCAGCTGGTTCTCACAATTCTTCAAACAATGAAATACACATTTGCACACATCAGCCCTATCGGCGTCTACCTACAATGAGCAAACACCAGAAAAAAAAAAAAAAAAAATTCCGTGTTCCAAAGCTGGACCCATGTGTCAGAAAGCTGACTCCAGGTAGATAGAGCAGAGGCTTTGACGAGCACAACAACAATGTACCTGCAAGCCATGGCATCTCAGCATTCTGTAACCTACAAATTGCATTGCTATTTGAGTTGCAAATATCAGTTAGCTTGGCCATAAGCATCAAACATTCTTGAGAATGTTTCTGATTTATTGAAGAGGCTTGCTAGTGATCCTACAGTGACATAAATACTTTTTTGAGTCTAGAAATTATGACAGTCAGAAAGCAGAATTCTATATCGTTAATGTTTCTTTTGACATTTGAAAAACCATTCAGCTACAATTCCTTGACATACAGATCATCGCAAGTATAGAAAATCAGATCTTGGATGAAATTCAATTCAGATGCTCTACTCAGAGAGCTGCTCCCACTTGTCTTGGGTATCCGGCATCAGTCCCCACTTCGATTTGGATTCCATGTCTCAGTTTCCTCCACTTTTATGAGTTCAGCCTCATTTTCCTGCAGATAAAAAAAAAATGCTCAGGTGAGCTAGTCATAGAGGGGGGTTTGATGAATGCAATTAATAGGGCTTGTGGTAGGAAATACCATCCTTGGAGGTTGATCTTAATAGTGAGAAAGTTTTGGGATTTATGTTCTGGGGTGTTGGTTTTCTCTAAGCATGTCAGAAAGACAGCTAACAGAGTGGCTGACTTTTTGCCCAAGTTAGGAGTGGAGAGGGATTAGGCTATCGTTCATTTCTTGCTGTCCCCCTTTTCTTTGTTTGTATTTTGAGTGGAATCTTATGTTCCCAGTCTAGCCTTTTGTACCTCTCCATTTCTTTTTTCTACTAGTATTTTTCCCTAAATAAAATTCTCTGTTACTGTTTCGAGAAAAAAAGAAGTAATCGTGCTTACAAAGGAAATATGCCAAAACAAAATACTTGATTCCGACTTCCAAGCACATGTAGACAGTCCAACGTTTTCAACAGTTTTGTGATAATTATGGTTTCTTTACCCTTACTGTTTTTCTGATAAGTAGTTAGTGCAACATCCCCGCCAGAACTTTAGTGAGCTATTGCATTGAGAACCCAACCCTACATCTCAGAAGAAACTAAAGAACCAGATCTAGTATTTCAAGTGTAGAAAACTCATCTGCATCTAATTTATTGCAAACTGCAACCACCCAGATAAGTATTTCATTTAAAGGATTTCAGCAGGAATTTAGCTCTTTCACTTGATCAGGAATGGGAAATATCTGATTTAGTGAGTTGAAAATATTCAATAAAATATTGGACATTATTTTGATTCAGTTGATATAAATTAGTGATAAATAGTAGGTGAAAATTAAATATTAAAGTGATCTCACCCCAGACTTGGTGCAACTTCACTGCAAGTTGTGTGACACATCTCCTGCATGCTGAATCCGGAAAGTTCATCGATGCAGCTTCTTGTATAGCACATAAGAACTCCTTTCTTACTTTTGCAGATGGAACAAGGTAATTTGGTTCATGAGTAACACTTAACTCCACCACCTGAATCAATAATGAGGAGAAGAAAAGTACATAAATCATGATCAAGGTGTACCTTTGGTTGAATTTGCATATACATGTATTCCATAGGCAACAGGGAAACGAAAGGACAGGTTATCCATCTAATTAGCTTACACAATAAGATGTATAAACTATATAGAACTAATATGAATCTCAACAGCAATGCGGCTTACAAAAGGAAGCACATAACCTCCATGATCTGTAATACTAAAACAAAACATAATTGCACTCTGTATTAACAAACAGGACAAGCAGCGATGAAGGATTAAATTCTCCAAAATGAGAACCAAGTCTACTCATCCAGCTTTGATTAAACTAGATGCGCCCCAGAAAGATAATAACCTTTTTCCCTTTCTCACAGATCATTTTTTTTTAACAGCAGCATCGAACTTCAGTTAGATTCAGAAAGCTTAGGACTAGTGAAGCTATTTATCATCATCATCCATGTGCTCCGGATGATGGATATGATCGTAAGACGGAACAGAAAATAGAGAAAATTTTTGTTTCAAATTTTATTGAAACAAGTTCCACCTTCAACATGTGTCATGTGACAGGTCCTGTATGTGCAATTGGAAAAACAAATGCCAGAATCAAACCAACCAGTTTGGCAGTTGTAATTTGATTTTGCATATTTGTGAACGGTATATGGACAACACTTTTTAAGATTTTAACATGCTCACAATGAAATAAAAGAATTACCTGACGCAACCAAGGTATTATGCAGTCCAGAAACCTTTGATCTAACAAGTGTGCAGCTATAGTGCTAAGAATTTCACTCATTGTCTCATGTGGAAGCCTTTCAAGAACAGGGCCAGTTCTATCCATAAGTTCTATCAGAACAAGATCATCACCAGAGCACAAAGCCTCTGTAAATGCAGCCTCAAGATCTCCCATGCAAACAAAATGTTTAACACGTTTCCACAAATTATTATTTTCTGAAACAATTTGTCTGGCACTAGAAGTACAAGCCAAAGTAGAAAAAAGATCTACATCTTTCCTAGATTGACAGCTCCCTGGGCTTTGAGCAATGCATCCAACACTCTTCTCAGCCTTCTTAGCTATGGGATTTTTAATTATGTTTAGAGTAGGATCCCTCCACATTGCTGCTCCTTGCCTAGAAGAAGTGCTTGATCTGCTCTTTGCAAATACAGTTTCACTCCAATGCTCCCTATTTTTCAAAGGTCCAAGTGACCGTTTGTAAGCTGTATCCACAGATGGCCTTGGGGTGGAAGTTGAGAGCCTAGGAGAAGACGAGACACTTGGGTTGTTCTTCAAACACTTTGAGCTGACCACGTTACAATAGTTTTTACTGTTTGTAAGGTCCTGTACTATCTTATCAACTGCATCCTCTAGACCAAGCACCTTTGACTGCAACATAGAAAGGCCAGCCATCGAATTCCCCATAAATACCTGTGCATTAAATATGGAAAAGAGTAAGCCCCAGGTGCAAGACATTCTAGCCTAGAACATAGATATTTGATAGTCCTAGAGCACTGGTATGAAAACAAAACAGATTTGAAATCCCCTGAACTTCTTTAGTTTGACATGGACAAGGGGATCAAACACTAAAAATGTAACATTCACAGACTAGTGACAACAGTGTACATTTTTCCACTGAATAAACCTACAATCATATGCAAGAAAATACTTGTTTAGATAACTGATAAACAAAATCATAAAAATTAGGATAACCATAACACTTGCAGGAGGGTGGGAGGGGTTTGACCTTTACCAGTACATAATTTCAATAACATCCAAAATCAAATTTCTTCAATTTATTGGATGCACTTAGATGTTTCTAGCTATCCAGTTGATCTAATATCAGGCACATCGACTTGGCACCCCACTATGCCATACAGTTATACTCATTTCAAATGGTTGAACAGATTAAGTTGTAAAACTGAATTCTATAGCAGATATCCACGAAAAATAGGCATAGTGAAAACCTAGAACTACTACTATCCAATTTCACTACTCATCCAGCTTTCAAGAAACTTTAAATCTGACGTGACAGGATTAGTTTAGCGTCAATGCCACAAATAAGCAACCATATGAAGGCAAAGCTTAAAGAAAGTAGTAGAAGAGAGGCAGAGAGCATATTAGGGCATTCTACAGCAGGACAGTACCTTGAGAATGCATTCTCAGTTATGAATAACAAACAGGCACAAATTTTCAACAGAGCCATACCTGTATGAGATCCAACAAATTTGACTGCTTGCATTCTATCTCCAAGAGCTTCTTTCGAATGAAAGTCAATTCATTAGCAGTGTGCATACAACATTCATTTACACTTTGCGAGCTCAACTCAGTCACAGTTGAATCCAGACTTTTACGCTCAATTGTTGACGAACACATGTGAACTTCAGTATCATTCTCTTCAGCTGGTGACCTGCGATCCATCCCCTTTGCCTTCATCTGATTATCCTCTCCTCTGACACAGCTATGGACAACTGTCACTTGTTTAGTCTCAAAGCCACTACTGACAACATCAGACATCAAAGAACTCTCTTGTTTATCATCCATTGGCACATAATCATAACCAATGCCTTGAACTTTGGTTGCATTTGTGTTTCTTTCAAAAGTCTTGGTAACACAACTCTGCTCAGATTCTTCATTGTGAGCATCAACTAAAGAAACAGAATGAGACTTTGGAAGTGCAATTTCAATATGCCAATCATTTGTTTTAGGACGAGGACTCTCTGCATAATTCAGATATGTTTTCTTGACAGCTAAAGGACTTCTCTTCTTTGTTGAGCTTGTAGAAACTCCACTCAGAGTAGGTCGGGGAGCAACTCTTACAGAATGGTTATCTTTCCAACCACCATCACTGACACTAGCAAGATCAGCATAGTCACCTCCGCAAAAATTTTCTGTGCAAGTGTTGAATATTTAGAGTAAAGAAATGCAAACTTCCACTACAATGAGACTATCAACTCGTCAAAGTATTGCATGGCAAGAACCAGAAAGCAAAGAAAGTACATGAAATGCATACACTATACTAATGCATGCATTTTGTGCAGTCATGCTCGCACAGCTTTGTTGGGAATTGCAATTGCTCTTCTTTTACCCAAGTATGTGCAAGTTTGAAATACCACTTGCTATTGATTAGAAAAACAAAATTCTTAGATGCTTACTACATTATTATCCACACCATGCCAGAAAGGAAGGCATATGCTAAGAAGGCCTTTGAAAAAAATAGGAACTTGCACAGTTCACTAAAGCAGATTGAGCTCTCAACGAAGAGCTCAAAAATCTCAAGTATCAATCTTAAGCCTGACTGTTTCATAAATTTGGTGTCCTCGTTAACAATAAAAATAACAAAAAAAAAAATGATGAGTTTTAAGGGACGAAGATGAACCATTCTAGAAGAAAGAACCTATGCAACATATTAATGACATAAACATTGCAATAGAACGTTGCTATTAAGAATTTGTCAAATTTCAGCAGCAATCTTGATCAATAACTACCAGACCTTTTGTTGAAGATCCTGCCTCTGAAGGCTCAGGATAATCAGATCCTGGGAGACTTTTCCAATATTGTATGGCTTGCATAACAGAATCCCTAACTGGTTTGACCTGCAGAAAACAGGACCCACTTGAGAGTGTTAGTTTGACTTGCTATGAAAAACAAATGCATAAAATAGGTAAAAATCAATGGATTGAACTGACCTTATCAAAGCGACAAGACTCAAGTGAAAGGATACAAGAAGCCTTGAATGAACTCAGGAACGAACCACCACTTGCTGCGATACCAGCCAGTGCCACAGAAGCAGCTTTACGAGTTGCCCAATCAGTGCTTTTAAGTGCATCTTGGATGCCGTTTACCGCTGCAGATAAAGCCTGATCTGTTGAAGCACCTCTTGCCTGAGAGTTTGGGAGAACTTTTGAAATATTAGATTTTTTTTTTTTAGGTAGCAGAAGCAGCTAAAAAGAGGGGCTTCAAATTAAGGAATAGAATCATTAGCTTATTTTCAAGAGAGCAAGTAGATATCCCTAATGGACTAACATAAGTATATAGTGCCTTTACAAGCCAGTATACCCACAAAAGATGCTGCTCTGACTTTCAAGGCATTTAAAATTGGGGAGAATACCATTTACACACCTAGACTTGATTTTTCACGTGCTAATATTTTTTTTTATTGAAAAGGGGGGAAAAATCCAAAGCTAAACTATCAGGAAAGAAGATGACAAGAGGTCAACAAGTTACAGACGAGAAAGGTTTGCAATAAACACTGTTGCTCTCTTATGAGCTTCTGTTGTGTCTCATGATCATTATTTCTAAGCAATAAAATTCACTATTGCATATTTTAAAGAACTTTGGATTTTTTTTTTTTTTTTGCAGAAACAGGTATCAGCATGTCACGTGTAGATAATTTCATTTCCAATTATCCCATAGGATAAAACGAACTTTAAAACTAGTAAGAATTGTGAACCTTCTCCCTCTTTTCAGAGAGAGAGAGAGAGAGAGAGAGAGAGCATGTTTCCTCCATGTGTCCTTTTCTTTATTACAACTCTCCTCCCATGTGCACTTTTCTTTATTACAATTAAAAATGCAGTACACCTGAAAATACTTTCCCATGGAAATTGGAAGCAGAGTGAAATCATAGGAATTAACAACAGATGAAACGATTTAGAAAACATTTAGCAACTCACACATACAAAGGCTAACCTGAACAATGCTCCTGACCAACTCAATGAGAGCTGGTTTTGCCATAAAGTGTTGGTTTTTCAGTAACTTGATGACTCGAGTCAACATCCGCATCAAAAGTGCATCAGGAGGATTGTTTGCATTGTCAATGACTGCAGCCAAACAAAGTGCAGAACCAGATTGAACCTGTTTGTTCTGCTCACCCAATGCTTCAAAAAGAGGCTTTACTATCACCACAAAAGATCCACCACTTTCATCTGCACAGGCCGTTTAGTTTTGAAGCCAAGACACCAACAGTTTCCACACAAGCATCTCTAACGACAGAATCTGGATCTTTGAGGCGTTTAACAATGCTACCAATTATCTTCCCAAGATGAGGACCCAGAAGAGCCCCATGAATCCTTGCTAATGTACCCATGATCCTCACACATTCCTTCCGAACAGCACTTTTCTGCTCTGAGTCGGTATCAATGACACATGAAAGAAATGGAACAACCCCTTCTGGCATTAAACTTTCAGCTATTTTCTCCAGTTCATCCACTCCAATCTGGTACGTGTCTCGGTCTGCAAGTTTGTTCAGAGCAAGAACCACCCGATGCTTGAGTTCGAAAATCACCTGCTGTGGGTTCACCCTGACACCCCCTTTCCCCCTCACAAGTGTATGAGACTTCATGGTAGGAAGACCAAAGAAGCGGGTAAACTTCTATTGATTTCAGCAGTCTTTCAATGTAGAAGTAATTCCGATCATCAAAAAATTACAAGAGAACCAAAAATATCACATATTACATGTACTCCCTGGGCCACATCATCTATTTGATGCAGTGGAGAAAACCCAAGGGGTGACATATATAAAATGTGGTAAACAAAAATGGCAAGGCATTGTCCCTTAACATTCCCGAATACCTAAAACAATAGCAACGGAAAAAGCCACAGTTAATACCATAAACCGTTCCATTCTCATGAAATTGAATCATTTAAAAGTTCAAAGATCAAGAGTTATCTTCAGAAGTGATTAAGGAGAAATGTAAGTTCACATGGAGATATTTGAAACAAAATAACAAATGCTGAAAGCTCAGGCCGAAATAAGCAGGATCAAACGGAAATTAAAGTGAAAGCAGTCAGCATTGCAAGTTGAGACAAAATACTAAAAATAAAACGTAAAGAATATCAGATCATAGATCAATAAAAACTCAGAATCAACTTCCGAACCATGGGAAAAGAAAAGAAAACAGAAAAATGCTACAGCTCAGTGGATTGGATATCCCCTGTAATATACCTTGTAGCTCTTGAAGGGCTAAACATTTATAGCTAGACACATCAGCACTGGGGTATGGGGCAGCTAACAAACACAAAGGAAAGGAACAAAATGGAAAACCCCAAAAATAGTAAAGAGGGTGGGGGGGGAGGCGTTGGCGAAACTTCAAATCTCTACATTCCCCAAAAAAGGAAAAAAAAAAAAAAAATTACTTCACTTCGGTGGTTCGATTCAACGAAATAACAGTAAAAATGGAAATAAAATCACCAAAACGAAAGGAAATACTTGAGTGCTAAAAAAAATTTAAACAATGCAGGAAGCTGAAACGAAAATCTCATCAATTGAATGAAGAGTGCTTAGAAAAATAAAATCAAACCAGTAAAGAGTATTCTCAACTTCAAAACCCGGAGCCAGAAGAAAACCCTAGAAATGGGAAAAGACTTCAAAAAAAAAAAAAAACGAAATGCAAACGGAGAGAGAAAGAGAGAGATTAAAAGAAGGAGAAGTGAGAAAATAGAAGCGAATTAATGAAAGAAAATTATAAAGTAAAGAGATTTAGATGAAATTCCAAAAAAAGAATGAATCTGAGTAGCAAATAATCCCACCTGCAAACGGAAGAAAGCGACTGAGATAGCACAAAACGGATCGTTTTTCGAACCCTTTTCCGTTCTCTCTCTCTCTCTTTCTCTCTTTTCGCGCTTCGTGCTGCCGGATTTCGAATTTCAGGGAGACGGTGGGACCACTTCGGGACAGTTTATGAACCGTTAGATGAATGGCACGTGGATGGAATGGACGGTCGTAATTCTTTTGTGCGTTGAAAATGATTTGAAACTTGGCAGCGTCTGACGCTCTTGCCTCGAGTACATTGTCTACACTAAAACAGTACAAATGGCTTGCGTAGTAAATACCCTCAATTAAGTGCTCACGATTACTCCATGAGGAGAGATTCTATTCCATATTATTTTATTTTGTAAGAATAAAAAAAATTGAAATATTTACATCATGAGCTAAGATAATGAAAAATTATCATATTTTTTTGTTTTTATGACTGTTTAAGCATCTCACTCATTGAGAACTTTACTTCAAGACACGTACACACCTCTCTACTCACGTATTGTTGCATTTGGATGAGAGGTTATGCTAGTCCTTCTTTGAAAAGATTTTTAGAAGTGGGAAGAGAGGGATAAAAAGTTGATTTTCTATCTGTATTCTTAAGTTGCATTTTGATGGGACCCTCCACTACCCCCTCGTTTTGTAAATAAGGAGGAGAGGTAAAAAATCAACTTTTTACTCCTCTCTATCAACTTTCGAAAACCCTTTTCAAGAGAGGAGTTTTCATATTACGTGGGATAACTCTTCCAAAATTCACCACCTATCCAAATGCATCTTTAGTTGAACTTCCCATTACCCCTCATCCAAACAGAATGACTGGGTTCAAGCCTTTGTCACAAATATCGGCGGTATTTTCAAATTTACCGCATTTTTATAGGCAAAATACCATTACCGTGTTAAAAACGCGTTTTTATCGCTACGCCGATAAATTTCCAGTAAATTCCCGATAAAATCCCTTTAAAAATGCGATAAACTTTAATAACGCAATAATATCTCGATAAATTCCCGGTAAATTCACTATATCATTTTTATTTCATTAATTTTTTTATTTATTCTATTTTTTTAATTTTTTAAATATTATAATTTCTGCAAGATTTTCCCGTTAAATTCTCAGTAAAAATCCGAGAATTTAAAAAAATCCCGTTATTACTAATTGCCGTTAATATCCCGAGAACGGTATTTGTCACAATGGGTTCAAGTGATAAAAGAGTAACCTCACAGAAAATGGCACAAAAAAGTTTGATTAGTGAATCGAACTCAAGATCTCCCTTCACAAAAAGTTTTCTTGATTATCAGACCAACCTCTCTTGAATTATGAAAAACCATCATATTATCATCGAATCCATCATTTGTTTTGACAAGTATAAAATTTTAAAGAAACACTCTTATTATGTAAAAAAGACACCATTTAGTTTTTCATTACATAAACAAAATTGTATTTGTAATAATTTTAATGTAGATGAGAGTTATAAAATTATTTTTATTATTTAATTAATGAGATATTAGAAAGTGTTCCTTTTTTATTAAAAAAAAGGTCTTGGTTTCTATAATTTTTAAAGGGATGATGAAAATATAAACTATGATAAATAAGACTTACGCCAAACTCAATATTTTGGTAAAACAGGTTAAAACTTAAATATATCGTAAGATTGAGACCAGGCGTCAAGATATCGGCCGATACGTTAGCCTTATCATATCGGCCGATACGTTAGTCTTATTATATCTGCCGATATGTTATGTATTGGCCGTACGCAATAGTTCTCGGCCGATATGGCTAATATATCGGCGAGATATATCGGTCCGATATCAGCCAATATTAATAATATTGGCCTTTTTTAAAAAAAAATGGTGGTGGGCCCGAGTTGATATCTCAGCCGATATTATCAGTTTTCAATTTTTTTTTTTTTAAAGTTAGCTTTGTTTTGGATTATTTATTTATTTTTTAATTCAGAAAAAATACCGATATTTAAAAAAAAATACAAAAGAAGAGAGAAATTTATCGGCCGATATCTCGCCCCGAGCGAATTTTTAACCCCTGATTGAGACTACGTTGCAAGCCCCAATAATTTAATGAGTTAAATCTTATTTAAAGAATATATGATTTACCTAACCTGACGATCCAGATTAAAATATAATTCATTGATCATGTAACTAGAAATGAAGATGATAATCGAAATGAAGATGATAATCACATAATTTAGAAAAAAAATTCATATATTTTCCATATTTGCTCATTAACTGCTTTAAATTTATATATCCACTGTGTAGATTTTTTTAATAATTTTTATACTTTTTGTATGCTTTATATATATATTGAATTTCTTAACCAGTAAACACTAAAATACTATGAAAACCACTGATATTTAAATTTAAAATTTGTGAATATGGTTTTTTCTTTTTTTATTATTACAATATTTTATTTTCTGGAAATAATTTTTTTTGAGCCATTAAAAATGCATATTATACCAAAGACTGACATCATCAAAACTCACTTAATGCCCCTGGAGGCCAAAATTTAAGTCTCAGGCTCCAATGCATGATCATTCTTTAATATAATTGAATATATATAAAACCTCTACAAATTTATTATCTTTAAAACTCCTTTAAGCAATCATTCTTCTAAAATAATTAATTAAGATTTAAATGTTGGAAACTACTATGCGTCCAATTTCTTATGCATGATGCATCCCATTGTAAATGTCTTAAAATGGTGAGGTCATGCTGTGAATTGGTTTGTTGAGAATTGGGTCTTTTACTTCTTACTTCAACTTAGTATTAAATTTGAACTTATTTAAATTATTACTATTATTCATTATTTTTTTGAATTTACATGTAGAAAACCGCAGGATACCCAGCGTAAAATCTCCACAGGGTGAATCCACTACTTTTAGGACACATCAAGATTAGGCCATAGAGGCTCGAACCGACAACGAGTTGAAGTATGCCAATGTGAGTTAATATTTAAAATCTTACTCTACATTCATCTCTATACTGGAAAATTTACTTCCTATAGCAAAGCAAATTAAAGTGAACCAACAACCAAGTGAAATCTCAACTTACGAAATTTTTTGTTGCAGGACTAAAAGAATTTTCTTAACTACTTAAACCAGATTTTGAAATTTGATTTTTCTTTGTTTGTATTACAAATTTAAATTTCATTCATCTAATCACTTGCCATTGACTGATGCTTATGTTTCATTCTTTGTTTGTATTTGATATTTTGCTTCCCATTCAAGTTTTCAATGAATTAAAATTTTGAATGCCATAAGAAGAATCTAATGAAAGCTCAAAGGAAACACCTTGATTAAGCCAATCTTCATGATGTCACCTAAATCATCTAACTCTTGCTTTGGATTGCAGTATACTTCACCAATAAATAGCTAGATTCACAACATAATTTAATTTTGATAATAATATTAATTAACTGATTAATCAATTATTAGTAATAGATTAACTAAATATATAATAATACATTAATAAATACAAAATGTAAAACATCAACTATAAAATACAAAAAATAATAAAACTAATAATCACAATTTCATAAAATGTCTTATTCACACTAATGATCCAACAATCCATCACAGTAAGTTCCAAACCCTATAAAAATTATTAACCAAATTATAAATTATAACTCAATATCCCCATCATAGGTAACGATATCGGCCGATACGATGCATATCGACTGATACGTACATCTTAGATATTAGCCAATATCACAAATATTGCCCAATATTTAAAAAAAAAAAAAAAAAAAAATCGGTGCTTCCCGCCACCGATAAAGGTCAAATATCAGCAATGATATCGTCCGATATCCTCTCATTTTTTCCCAGATTTTTTTTAATAAAAAGGCCAAAAAAAAAAAAATCATCCAATATTTCAAAAAAAAAAAGAGAGAATGATATCGGTTGATATCACTCTCTGCTCGATATTTTAACCCCTGATCCCTATATAGTCATTCCAATCATCCTGTTGGCGGCGGCTATGATTGAGGGAGAAATGAAATTAGTAGACATTAAAAAAATGATAACAATTATCAATGAAATGTTTTCTCAAATATCTATAATGAACACAAATGTATAAGTGCTTCACTTTTACCCTTTTTGATTGAACAGCTGACAGCAGACCAATTGATAACCTTGTACTCAATTTCCGCCTATCCCCTTTTCAAGAGAAACGAGTATCATATATAGGGCGCCTCAAGAACCCTCTGCTATTGACTTTCGTCCATTGGATCACTCCCACTGCACCTCTGAGATGGCAAGTCCTTGTTCTCATCCGGCCTTGATTCTGCCTCACCAGATTCCATTGCTTTTGAGACAGAATCTTCGAGCGCCTCAAGGAACGAGAGAACGGTGAACTTGTCTGCAGCATAGCAAAATGGAAGGATTATACCAACAGTAAGAACAGGCAACAAATATAAAAACTTGAAACTTCACACTTGTGCTGATCAAGACTAATTCAAGTTTCCATACAAAGCTTTGGCATTAAAACAGAACAAAGAGAACTGGTTTGGGCAACTACATTGGTCTCGCCTCATGAAATAGGGTCAAGGTTCCCTGCTAATTTCCCAGTGTTGCCTTTTCTATCTGCTCCCTCTAACCTCCCTACTGTTCAGGTAAAACAACGCCAATGGAATCAGCAATGAAGCCAAAGGAGATAGTAGAGGCAGGGGATGCTGTGTGAGATGGTTGTGGGTCCAGCAATGGAACATGAAGCAAAGGTGAATGGTGAAGCAATTGATCCAGCGGTGAATGGTGAAGCAATCTTCCCAATACATGGTGGAACAAGTTGCAGGAACAAGTAAAATGATGAAACGCATGGTAGTTCCAGGATTAGGCAAGTAACGACTGGCTTCCTCATCCAATAGTCTCCTAATTCAAAGAACGGCATGTTATCACAAACAGTTCACTGCACCTAGAAACAAGTTGAAAAGCTAACAAAGCTCAAACAGCAGCTTCTCAGAGCAACCACAAAATAAACCAAGAATTCAGACATGGCCCAAAGTCAAAAAATACTACAAGCATGCAAAGTGGAGTCAATTCGTGATAACGAAGCATGGTGAACATGAAAATCTAAGTACATTCAAGTAAGAATGTACGATTAAGATAAGGTATGGAATTACATCCTTTTCCCACTATTATCATCGGCACAGGTAGAACAAGAAGTGGTTTATAGTCAATACAAAATTACACAATAAAGAGAAGCATTGCGGACCAGAAAAATGTGGTTGTACAGGCAAATCGGATAGGCACAACTGGTAAGAGCTCATTATTATAGCTTAAAGTTTTTGGATTAAAGTCCCATAAGTTTCAGATAGGCAGTTGGCTCATGAAAATAATTTGTTAACTACAAATATAAAGGTCAACTCCAAATTGATGGAATAAATAGCTAAAATAATGATGATGATGACAGGTAACTCAAAGATCAACAATAACGAACATCCTCCTTTTTTTCCTTTTTGAGCGGCTGAGGAACATCCTTCTTCCTCAGTACGAAAAGTCATCATCATTGTAGCCTCTAATCCCTTTTATTTGGTATCAATTTTTTTAGTTCTACTCTTCCATTATATTCAATAAAAAACCATTTCTCTACCCACAATTCATCATATTCTCTGCAGACAATACATCATGAGGTAAAGATGGGTTGCAGTTTCATACTGAAATTGGGACATTACTGCAGCAGCCATCCTCCACCCTAGGGAGAGGAAGCATGTAATAAAGTCAACAGGGTTCCAACAGGAAAATATACAGTCATGGAATTCATTGATCTTAACAGCCAACATTTCTACCATTCTCTTGAAGCCGAGTGCATTTAATCGAATTCCTAGCAGCCCAATGATCCTTAGATCAAGATAACATGCAAAAGCTAAGAAAATAGTGGAGAAATCCAACCGTACACCAAGCGAAAATGACAAAAATGAGAGAACAGTAAGGTCCAAAGGATGACAGAAAACAGTAACAGTAAGCATTATGTGCTGAACAGCATATACGATGGTTACTCAATACTTACATTTACTTGGGTCAATTCCAAACTGAGACAAATCTATCTGCCCTGTTCGGAAGAACCTATAAGAACAAAAAAACCATCATTACTGGAAATCTAAATTTTTGTCATGTAATTTGATTTTTGTCTAGTTATCAATATAACAATGTTCTTACATAAGTAAATGCCTCTACTTGCTGGCGGAATGGTGGACTCTGAAGCAACTCTATGAAATCAGCAGGAGTCCATGGACCCTACAACCACAAAAAAATCACCAAACTGCCGCAACACGAAAAAAGACATAGTTATGTTATAAAAAGACTAATTATTTATACCTCAGGCAGGTGTGAAACCAACCGCTGCTCCAATGGCAATGTTTCAAGTAGTGGCATGAGCAAATCAGGCTTCAAAATGTCATTCAATCCCAACCCTATAAAGATTTTGTGACCATTGATGAAGATCCAAGAAGAAATGAAGAAATTAGCTCCAGGCATTTCAATGTTAATTGCAAAAGCAACAATATAAAATCAAAGACAGAGTTATTACCTCCATCTTGATCCTCTACCTGCAGCAGCTACAATTCCAGTCAGAGAGCAATGTCACATGTCAAGAGTCATGGCTTGCAATTTTAGGGGCCATTCACACAAGGAAATAATTAATAAGAGAGAGAACACAATAGGTGATACCTGGTGCAGAAATGTTACTTAATATTCTCTGCAAATCTTCCAACTGTACAAGCCCTGAGGAAGAGTTCACTTCACTGATTAATTCTGTAGCCGAGTGCTGCTCAGCCAAGTTTCCATCTCTGAATGACGAGAACAAAGATAATATCAATTTCAAAATCATTCAAAAAAGAACAAATAAGTTTCAAAAGAAGGACCAATTTTTTGGGGAAAAGGACCTATATCAGAAGATTCTACTCAACCAATCCTTTTCCATGCCTTAAACCATCATGTACATGCCACCAACCTGTTTTGGCCTGGTAATTTTGTTTTTGTCTCTTCTCATTCTCGCACAACTTTGGGCTTTGGCATATGGGAATGAATTCTTTCTTAAATTCCCAAATTCAAAGAGGGAAAAGGTTGGATTTTTGCCAATAGGGTTACTTATGGAAGATGGTGAACCCATGGCAGTGAAATCAGATAATGAATCATTAGACAATGGAATCTGCTTAAGCATAATCTATGGCTGAGGATACTACAACCTGGAATATATAATTAATAAAAAAAAATCCTAAAGAACCATAAAAATGCAAGGGCTACTTTCTTCCTATAATGTCAAGCATTCACACATTGACAACAAGATGAGATGCCTTGTAGAAAGTAACAATCCTCTCAGGTTTTTGTGTTTTAATAAGCGTGATAATCTCAGATAGGGGTCTAACATGATCAGGCCTGAAATCAAACCCACAGGCTGACAAACCCAAGCCCCAACCATTTGTTACGCATGGAAGAGTGTATTATTTTCAGGTGGTTGCAGCTAGGGAAACGGGGACAGTAATAATGGCACAAGGCCAAATCAAACACACTAAGAAATTTGGAGCCTAGACATGCCTTTGACCACTATGACCAAGAGTGTTGGGAATAAGTAGAGTGCCTTGAGATGACCAAGCATGCAAGTGGTTGAAATTAGAGCAATGAAAAAAATATAGCCAATGCCTACTGTACGTGGTAAAAGGAGAGCCGACTCAGATGTGGCACCTACAAAAGTAGAGGTTGATAGTAATCAAGTGTATGTGGAGGACCAATGCAGCCATGTAGCAGTGGCAATTCTTGATCTGCTTTCTGACCAAGACCAGGTCCACAACTCAATCTTACGAGGTCAAGTCAATCAGGTGATGCTTAGATAACTTGTATGATTTTTTTATATGATATTTAAAGTATTTGCACAACTAAAGATCATTGAAAATGCAAAAGAACTGCTATACTTCCACATTTAGAATACCATATACCTGCCGCCACTTGCAATTTCGTCACATCATCATAGGCCATTAGCTCATCCTATCTCGAGTTGGATTTTTCAGTTCTACTCCATTTTCTGAACGAAAAGACAATAACCCTTGCTTTTACATTATTCATCTCATTTTCTATGTCCAATTTTTGAAATTATATTACCAAACATGGATCTTCAAAGAGTAAGCATTCATGACTTCTGAACAAATTTTTTATTTAGAAAAAGTCACAGATGCAAACATGAAATTTTGACCTTCATCAAGCTAACCCAACCTAGTCAATAAGTCAACCAAGTTGGACCCAAATTAGGGTTAGAATCTAATCTTCATTGATTTTACTCATCCCAATGAGTAGATAAGTAATTGAACCAGGTGGGCCAAGCTTCCAGAAACCTTACTTGGTTGGAAACCATGCTTAAACAATGTATGATCAGGGAGTAGGGGACTCCTCTTTGTATCTATTGTTCGGGAGGAGTGTTTGTTCCTATTTTGGTGTTCGATCTTGTTTGCCTTTTGTCTTTGTTTCTTCTTAGTTTTTCCTCTTTCTTCTTCTTGGAGCCTAGTATATCTCTCCTATACTTGGTTCACTCTCATGTATTCATCTCTTGTTCTTCTTGAATGAATGAAGTCGTTAATGTTTCAAAAAATAAAATCACAAAAGAGGAATAAGGGACCAAACAACAGGGCAAAAGGTAGCCCACGACCCAAAACACCCTTACAAGAAAAACCATCCCCCCAAGAGATTACATGATTTTATTTGCAACTTCTGAAGACATAGCAAAACCTTAACGCACCATTTCATCAGCAGCTGAATTTGCAACACTTGGGACCCAAGAAACCATAAAACCAAAAGATGCAATGGAGTGACGAATCTTTTCAACTTATCTAAATAGATACATGGGCAGAGAGAACCCGAGGCCCAACCAACAATGACCTTAGAGTCTCCTTCTAAAATACTCCCTACAACCCCCAACTCTTCCATCTCCAAGATACCTCTCCTATAAAGCATGAAGTTCCAGCTTCAACCACAAATCCATTTGAAAAAGGACCAACAAAAGAGATCCTAGTCTCTACGAACTCAATTATAATGATCTCAACCCAACCCGAACTACTTTAATAAATGACCAGACCCAAAACATTTATAAATGGGTAAGCCCAACTGACCCAACTATTGTCACGTCTATATGCAACACTTCAACCATATGAAGCCTACACCCATTTAAAGAGTAGTTTTGGTATGTGTCTAGCTAAAGAAGTCTCCTTAGTCAGGTACATGGGTAATAAACCCAACCCAAACCAACTTAATCCATTTAACAATACCCAAAATAGACCTGAACCCAAAAATCCGAAATAGACTCGAACTGAACCCGAAATAGACCCGAACCAAACCAGACCCAACCCGACCCGACCAATTTTATTAGAACACTTCGAGTCAATTGACCCAAACCTACCAATTTTATTAATGGTAATTACATAACTAATCTGCCATTTCAGCCTAACCCCAATGCCAAAAAACAATGCTTGGCTGGAGTATCTTCACCCCACCCCAGTAGGTACATTAGACCCAAAAACCAAAGGTGGCATTTTCCAATATGTTTTCCCTTGGCTCTTGGTTGGGTCCAAAAACCACCCATCCATTAAGAACCTAAAAGATAGATAGAATAGAATATCCAACACATGGAAAATCATAGAGCATGAGTTCATAAACATGCAATGAATGAAAAGGTAATCAAAGGATTCTTTATCCCTACCCCCAAAAAATGAAAAAAAAAAAAAAAAAAATCTTAGTTAACAGTGACATGACAAACCATGTAACTTTAAATCAGAACAATGAGTTGCAAGTAGAAATTCTTCAATGCCAATGTCATTTGCATATTCAGGAAAGAACAAATTCGAATCAAGTGGATTAAGAGCAAATAGAGTTACCATTCAAGGTTTAGTCATCCCAACTTGCATTAAATTCATATTATCCAATCAATTTGTGGTTCTAACAATAATAACAAGGTCTTTGATACTAAGAGCATACCTTGAAATATCATCCTCGGCCATGTCTTCTGCCATGTCGGACATTTGTTGAGGAACTGAAGTTGCAACATCTTCTTCACCAACAAGGTCTGCTAAACAGAAGGATGTCTATGATGTAGAATACCATCAACAACAGCAGTACAAATGAACTGGGTCCTAGAACAAAACCATACCTAATGACTGGTTGATGTAGTAGTTCACTGAACTGCATATTTGTGTGTCACCATCAGATTTTGGGTCCTGATTCCCATTCATGAGAGAAGTTAACAAACCCAGTAATTGGATCATATTAGATCTTGGTTTAATCCAGAGAGTGTCAAAAATATGTAAACAGATAATATCAATCCAAGTAACCTGCATCCAGTAGAAGAATCTCCGACTATCGGTGCTGAACTTCAGAATGTATACTCTTTCAGATGATTGATTGACCTATATGTGAGAAAATAGTAATAGTAATTATGACAATTATGAAGATGAGAATGAGCATATCAACTAACAGCTTTTTCTTAAGGGACAAAGGAGTTTCATTAACTAAAAGAGCTTCATTACTAAGTAAAAATGAAACGTACCTTCTCAAAAACTGCCTCATCAGGAAAGACAATCTGATCCTGTGATAGGATGTGTTAAGGATTCACAACTATCATAGTTTCCTAGCATTCTTTCTTCCCTTTTTTATCAGAAATTCCTCCTTGAAGAAGTTAAAACAAAATGCTTCTAATGCTTAGGCCCATTAAAAATGAAAACAGTAAGTAAAAACCTCTTTAACCAGGGAAGAGAGTAAGTGCATGCAAAAAAGTCATTATTCTAACGAATTTTTTTATGAAATAATGAAATAAATTAATGCCTAAAATGAAGAAGTGTTGCATACACATAATGCTGCCCAATCATTATTTCCTAATCAGGGCCCCTTTAGAAACAAAATGAAACTATCATACTCCAGCACCAACAATTGGAAATTGCTCATTGCCAAAAACTCAATGTTGATATTTAAATCAGCTTAACTTTCAACAACAACAAAAGACAAAGGGAGGAAACAGAACTATGCATTTGTGGTGGACCAAACCTAAAAAATTAGCTTGATTGGATTATCACCCACATTCAGTTTCAATGCAACGGGTAGGTATAGTTTTGGTCATGATCAAATTAGGACTGGGAATGGGCCCCAAGTCAGCCCCACAAAGAGTTCAATATATGCAATTTTTTTGCACTAGAACCATTCTTTTAAATCTAACCAGATAGCATGATAATGGAAATGGAATATCTATTGGCATGGATACATCTTCAACAACATCGTGAGTCCGATCAAGCCACTGAAAATGGACCTAATCCCTCCTCACCCTAACAAGACAAACAGAGTTTAATCTGTCATCAGAAAGGACAAAGAAAGTAACTTGAACTCCAGAGCAGCCTGAAGCATGCATCACTGTTTAGAGAATAACATAAATATTTCATTAAGTTTGTACCTACCCTTCCTATACGGACAAGCCCTTTGCGGGTATCTGGAATCACCCGTGTTCCTTCAGTGAACATTCTACCAGCACGAAATTCCAGCATAACTTCCTGTCCAAAAATAACCATAAAATAACGATGAAGTGAAAGCAACTTAGGAATCAGGATACTGATACATAATAAGCACATGGAAGGATGCCAAAAGGTCCTTCAAAAAAAGGGTAAAGTGAAAGCAACTGGAACAGAAGATCCAGATTTTTTCATCATAGTGACCAACTATGATGTAGGTGGCATCCAAGACATTCAGACAAGAAAATCAACTCTTGGGTGACCGTGATTGGCAGAGATTTCTGTTCCATAACATTGACGAGGAGAATAGCCACTTTCATGTTCACATAAGCTATGTAGGTAGACCTCAACTCTTGGGTGACCGTGATTGGCAACGATTTTTGTTCCATAACATTAACGAGGAGAAAGCCACTTTCATGTTCACATAAGCTATGTAGTACAGACCTCAACATGAGAATTAGAAACTAATGTACCATCACGCCTTCATTTGTGCAGCTATACAACACAGGCCTTTACCTCAACTCATCTCTCTTGCCATTTTTTTCTCTACTGAACATCTCATGCTTCTCCAAATGACATTTGATGGCAATGTTCGTCACATTAGTAATTATAAAAGGCCCAAGCCCACAAGTACAAAATCTAATTTGAACAAGAGCTGGCTTATGTTGAGGAGCCGAGATTTTGTACTGGTACTCTAATTTTTGGTGCACTACTTGTGCTCTTTACTGAAATTATCAAAGTTACCGTTTCAAAAAAATAAAAATAAACGCTTGATTGAAAAGATGCCAGAAGAGACTCTTGCTTGCATGTTTGGGTTGAATCAGTAATAAATTCCAAATAACCAAATAAGAAGTACAAAAAGAAAAACCAACTTGCTCACAGAAGTTTGCACCCATAGTAATCAAAAGCATGCCTTAACTACACTTAGGCCTTTGCTTAGGGTCCCAACCTATTCTGAGCCTTGCCCAACACATTTTGCATCTAAGCCTTCATCTAGTTCTTTTAGAAACTTCTTTTCTATAATAAGACCTTTTGAACTAGTAAATAGTATGGTGAAGATGAAACAATTGTTAGTAATAATATAAAATTCTAATTATTCAACAATACACTTGTTCACATATTAATATGATGTATTTGGCAGCTTAGTTGCCAATATATTTTGGTTTTCAGGTTATTGTTGTTATATTTTGTTAATGTTGCTGCAATAAGGATACAAATCTATGGAAGTATCTAAATAAGTGTCCTAACAAAACTAAGCTTGCGCTTAGACCATTGTTGTTAAAACCTTACAATACACGATTCATATCTTACAAGTCACACGATATGATAAGAAGAATGATTCGAATCTATTCACAAATCTTACTATCCTTATAAATAATAGAACATTGGGTTATTTGGGATGTGAAAGCATAAAACCTTTTATTTTGATGGTTTTTGAAGCTTGAGTTGTTGGGCATTTAAAACCTTTAGATTTTTTTGGAGTCTTTAGTTATTATTGACTTTTAATAGTATACTAGGATTATATATTAGTCTCATACTTTTAGAAGTTAGAACATTAAAATTTGAGCTCAATGAAGTAATTATATAATATTCACTTAATATTGAACGAAAGTTAGAGAATTGTTTATATTATTACATTTTTTATATATTTTCCGTTACTTCATAAATTAATTTTTTTTAGGGAAAACATTTATGAATCGTAAGATTCTATAGTTTACGATACAAAATTTACAGTTCAAAATGTATAACGATTTTACGATACAATTCAATTTTCACGACATCAGTCTAGACATAGGGCTAGTGCCTTAAGCTCCAAGACCCGTTATTAAACTGAAAGAAAAGTAATTTATCCTGATGTAAGTGTGAGCTCACATAACAGACCAAGCAAATGGAATCTAAAAGTATGAAGATAACAACTAAGAAAGGGAAGAGGGGAGTTAGTAAAGGATTGAGATTCAGCATTGCATTCGCTAAACATGACTACTAACAACAGTTTCTACGAGATCTCATCCTACAGTCAGAAGGTGCCCACTGTTTCAACTACAAAGGTTGTGTATTTCATTCATGTTACCTTTAAAAAAAATAAAAATAAAGCCACTGCCAATAGTTGTAATCATCCAATAATAGGCATGTTAGCTTTAAATAAATACACACACACTTCCAATAGTTTAATTCTCAAGTAAGATGCAACCTGAATCTATCCAAAGAGTAACCAACACAACTGTTTCAATTCGAGGCTCCTCAATACACACAGAGACATACATATAGTTAAGAAGCAGCATTATCCAATACAAGCATACATATTCAGTTACTCATACCTGCAATGGAGGGAAACTCTCTGTCATAGATGATCCCATTCCTTGAACCTTGATTTTCTGATTTAGAAACTAAAACATAAAACAGAATTCAGAGTTGAATAAATTCCTAAAGAAAGTCAACCTACACCCTAAACATGTTTGATGTATAAAGCTGAATAACTAAAATGAATTTCTTAGGTGTTGACTATAAATCTTTTAATTTCAATACAAGTATATTTTCTCAATTTCTGCATGCCCAAAATAGTCAAGACTCAAGATGCCATCCGTATTTTGTTTGTTGAAAAGATTTAGTATGTACACAACCTCCTTCAAAGAAGAGTTTTCTAGTTTTCTCCATTTAAACCATTTCAACTCTGACTTTTGGGGATTAGGGGTAGGAAGAAAAGGTCCATAGCTACAACCTCAATGCCCATTCAAGCTCCTTCTATTCATTCATAATTCAAGACCCCTTCTACTTTTAATGCTCCTGCTCTCTAGACTCCTTTTATTATTTGACCTATAAAGAAAACAATATTGGCATCTAGAAAGTGGTTTTGCATTCATGAAATATAGAGAATACCAGTTCGTTAGGTGGTGGGCAAATAATAGAGCTAGCAGGCCTACGAGGGTAGGATGAATAGATCAATGAATATAAAAGAGACCCAATTTAAGCATTTAGGTAAGGGCCAGTGATTAGGAGAGGTATTTTAATGAGCTTCATATAGTAAGTTGCAACAACATATCATTCAAACAAAAAGCTTTACATCGACATTGTCAAACCTATTTATCCCATCCATCTAAGGTTGGCACTCATAATCATACTTTGTTAAATTGCCGTCCACAGATTTGTTGTCTAACTAACATCAACACGACTTCAACCCACTGAACATTATGGTTGCAACAATAAGCACTCAACAACAAGGCTACAAGCTTTTGGTTTATAAAAGTTGAAACCTTCTGAGATTCATGATGCAAAAATAAGTTTTTTGAGAACCTATAACCACAAGTTACATTTTTTAAAATTCCAATAAGATCTCTAGTGAAAATATCTTTCCAAAACAAAAAAATCTGTAGTGCAAATGCAAAAGGGAGAGTAGGATGAAAAATTGGTAAGGGGTTGTAGGTCTTGTGGCTTGTGCCTATGAGCATTCTAAGGATATTTAATCACCCAAATGTACGAGCCTGAACTGAGATTTAAAGATGCACGACTATGTCATGCCCATGATTCGATACGCATAATCCACATCTTTTCTTTCTTTTTTAAGTGCAGGAAGATGTTCGAAAGTATAAGACAGACATAAATTATATAATGTATGAAGTAATAAATTTACTAAATAAAATAATGTCACGGACCCAATAAGATACATAGCAACCTTATTTCTCCCAAAATGAAACATCTCCAAGAATCTTTACTATTTATTGAAGCCCATCAAAAATCAAATTTCTGGGCTGGTCTAGATGTACACTAACTTACAAATGGTTTGTGTATTTGGGCAGAAATGGCCAGCTATGCATTCTCCAACAGGAAACCCGGCTCAATCTGAACACAACAAAGATCAAGAGCAGCAATAGATGAAACAAAGTTTCCCACTTCCCAGCATCAGATAATTTTCTAGCGACGGATGGAGGTAGAAGAGAGGAGAAATGGTGTTCCATCTGAAATGATTTCTGCTCCGACCTTGACCGGAAACGCAAACCAGGAAATAAAAAACAACAAAAAAAAAAAAAAAATACATTTAAAGAAAAAATGGGTTCAAAATGCATACAAACACAAACTAAAGCTCCATGCAAAAAGAATTCACTTGGAAATTCTAACCCTTTTATGTGATGCTAGTAAGGAAAAACCCCAAAATTGTTGATCTTTCGATGGCTACAAGTAATATCGAATCATGCCAAATGCCACATCAGTGGTAAAATATAATTGCATGCACTGGATATACATGGCATTGACTCTCTCTCTCTCTCTCTCTCTCGAAATCCATCGTGATTTCAAACTCTAAGGGTTGACATTTTCTTCCTTTCTTAGATCTTTCGCTCTCTTTCAATACAACTAGCCCTCTCAGTTTAAAAGAAGAAGAAGGAGAAGAATTCAAGTACGGATATATTCGTTGATTTATCGAAGCTTCGTAACAAAAGGAGACTATGTTTTTTTCCTTAAGCCTAGTGAAATTCGTGAAGATGAAACAAAACCCTAATTAATGACGGATGAATAACCGAATAATTAAATTAAATAAATAGCAAACAATTCTTACCTTACGAGAGAGATAGAGAAAGAGAGAGACGGTAGTTTTACACTTCTGGAGGCGGAAGCTGCAGCTACGAGCAAACGAGGGCTCCCGTCCCCGACGCATAAAGCTGCACTTTATTCAGATTTCTTATTAAAATATTGTATTTTATTTTAGGAAAGTAATTTCTAGAGCTTCATTATTTCTTAGATATTTATTTTAATTAATATATTATAATCTCATATTTAAATTCTAACCATCTAACTTTCAACATGTGTAAATTCACTCAAAGCATGTCAATTTCTGTCTACATCTCTAAAATAAATTTGAATTTTCACATATTTATTTATACATATACATAATTATTTTATTTTTTTCTTATTACCACTAAAAGACAAAAGCAATATGATCGAAGTGGTAAATTTTAAAAGATTGATTTGAGCCTTTCTTTTTCTTTTTTTTTTGTTTATTTTTTATATGAGGTCTAATTTTAAAATAATTAATTCACTAGGGCATAATTTTGGCTAGCAGCACAAGTCCTACCTCAAGTAAAACAAGGGCTCAATCCAATTCATCCACTTGTACCTCTATGAACTAATCATATTCAGTTTAACTCATAATTTAAGATTTGGCCCACTCCCAAGAAATTTAATCTATTTAATCAGGGCTGGCCTGGTTTAAGGCTAAATAGGCGGTCGCCTAGGGCCCTCAAATATTTTTTTTTTTTTGAATGATGGTAACTATATTTCATTCAAAGAATAGAAGTCCAAAATGTACAAAAAATGTGGCCCACATCTCGGGCCAGGCCAAAGTAAACAAAAGGAGGCTAAATAGTAGCCTACAAAGAGAAAAAAGGCAAAAGAAACCCCAAACTAGGAGAAGACTGGATTAAAAGAACTCCAGGGGCCAGGCCCAACAGGAAGTCAGGCCCAGAAACAAAAGATATCAGGCATGAAGAATGCCACTACAAGTTGGAAAGAAATCACTGTTTTCTACCGAAGAGTTAACTGTTACAATAGCAGTAGAAAGAAGGTCAGATGGAGGATACAAATAAGAGCATTGTAATTTATAGAGCAGGAGGCCAATAGCGTCGATGTGAATCTTGAGGAGTCATCCAGTACGCTTGTACCCGAGAAGATGGAAGAGATTGGAATCAGGAATGAAAAGATTACCCAGTTTGATTCCACCACGGAGGAGGTTGGAAAGACAGTCGGTAACAAACAATAAAACAAGCAATGGGCCATCGGTGTTGCGAACACGGAGAATGGCAATCCCCAAAACGTCATTGCAGTTTGAAAAACAGATCACACTGAAGGTGGAGGAGTTCCCAATAGAGGATTTTAGAAGTATGATAGAGCTACCATGGGGTGGAGTTGATGTAGGAGGGTCAGGTGGTTTAGGTGGGGGTGGGGGTTGGAAAGGTGGGAGGATCTCAATGGGCAGAAAAACGACTGTTAATCTGCCTCAGGTCATTATTGGAGAGGAGGAAAAGAGGAGGGATCTAATGTCTTTGGCAACAGCATGGCAAACAAGGATCGGATCTTGGGTGGAAGAGGAGAAGATCCTGAAGTTGCGCTCGGTCCAACAGTGCCAAATCATGGCATGGATGGTGAGAGCAGCAACAAGATTTGCAAGAACATGGCCAGAAGAACGGATCTAGCTGGCGGCTTGGGTGGGGATATTGTTTTCAATATTGGTGAGGTCGAATTTAGAAAGGAGGGAGGACTAGGCTTGGAAAGTAAAGTTACAACGGAGAAGGTATTGATGAGTTTCAGGTTCGACCAAACAGAGGAGACAAAGTAGGCCAGTGTTAATGCCACAGCCGAAAAGGAGTTGCTTTGTCTTAAGTCCATGGTTGAAGAAAAGCCATGCAAAGATGGAGTGGCGGTTAACACATCCACGGAACCAGACCAAGTCCAACCAATGAGGGGATTGAAAGGATGAGTATTTGGTCAAGAAAAAAGAGGCGAGGGAGAATTTACCATCAAGAGCAATGGCCCAGGTGATTTGGTCATCCAGATCATAACGAGGAAGAATGACAGATAGAGTGAGACGCCAAACATGTTGCAGAGTCTGGGATGAAGAAGGTGGAAAGGACCCCCAATTTGATCAATGGTCTATGGCCCCTACCATGCACTTTCTCTAAGGCCTAAGACTCTTACGAGTGTGTTGGGTCTAGGGCTTATGAAATTTCAGGGCCGGTCCTGCATTTAATCCATGGCTCAAAAAAACCTACCCATGACATATGGTAAACCCAACCTCACCTTCAATTTGATCACCGATTTAATTTGACTTAAGGGCCCGGTCCATGACCCTTCTCATCTCCTATGCTTGCAAAGCCCCTTACACATGACTTAACTTGGCGCTGTACTTATGAATTTTTAGGTCCATATTGAGGCAGATGAAGCAAAAACCTAATCTACTTTTATTCTTAAGCATACATTTTTTTAAAAAAAACTTAAGTACGTGATATTATCTTTTTAATGCAAAACATCGAGTGAAGTAGCAATATAAACTTGTATTGACACACAAGTTGCGATTGTGGTTGTTATCGTCTAAATCTATTGAAATTGAGATATAACCTAAACCTCACTCTATATAACAATGGAAAAAGAATCTAACTATAAAATATGAATCACTCATGAGGTGTCTATGTTGCAATAATAATAATAATAGTAGTAGTAGTAATAGAAATAAGACAACATTGTATTTATTAATTAAATGAAAAAAATTGTTCAAAATCACTACATAAGTTGTAATGATCGACCATCACCTAGAACAATATTATCTACTTTGGGGCCTATACAATTGTATTATTTTGTTTTTGACACATATACATCATATGTATACACAAAAAGGTCTCATGCTGAGAAGAGCTTGAGCGTTTTCATTTAGCCTAGTCTCCGAATGTTTGTCCAGGTGAAGTGCGACTTTCAACAATGGTGTAGATCTCTAGTAGCTTGCCAATGCTCCAACACCCGCCCACATCAACCTGCCTAGCACATGGGAGCCCTCTCACACCCTTAGAGTAGAGTCGTCATCACCTTTGATACAATCTCTAATGACCCACTTCCGTCCAGTACAATATTGTTCACTTTGATTCCGCACCATGGTTGAAAGTCCCACATCGCCTAGGTAGGAGTCCGGAGATTGAGCTAAATGAGAATGCTCAAGTTCTTATTTGCGCGAGGCCTTTTGGACATGTGTGTGATGTATATGTGTCAAAAATAAAACTGTGTGGGAGTATGAGAATCTAAAATGGACAATATTGTATTAGATGGAGATGAGTCGTTATATATAGTATCAGAACCAAAGACGACCCTACCTGAGGGTGTGGGAGGGCTCCCATGTCCTGGGCGGGTTTATGTGGGTGGCCATTGGAGCACGAACAAGTCACTAGACAGTCGTACCATGATTGAAAGTCCTTCATCGCCTAATTAAACATCCAAAGACGGAGCTAAATGACATAAAATAAAGTTAAATTTGAGCCTCGCTTTGTACTGGTGGCTTGTCTGGGACTCGCAGTTATTTGAGTCTAAAATGAAAAATATTTTATATTATTTTATAAAAAATAAAAAATATATTATATTTTAGAAAATATCATCTAAAGAAAATTACATTTTATAAATTTTTACTTTTGGACCGAATTCGGACTTTTATGTAATATACCGAGACCGATTCCCAATTAGGGCCTGACATTTAGACCCGAATGAGCCCGATCTGAGCACAGATCAACCCGAGCATGAAAATTTCGTGTTTTTGGCGCTAGGCCCGGCCCGAGTTACACCCCTTCAATCTATCAGTTCTCGTTCGGTTTCCGCTATCCGCCTCGACTCTGAGTCGGTCGTTCGTTTCCGACGAGAAGTAAATCTCTCTCCTTCTATATAGAGTTCGTCTTTCGTTTATCGACGAGAAGTAGATCTCTCTCTCCAATATCGATTATCTATCTGTCTCTGTGTCTGATAAAATGTCTCATTCCCCATCCAATCCTGCAACTTGGGAAGAAATCGAGTTCTCCGAGAGGTACTTTTTTTTTTTCCTGTACTACACATCTTTTACTGTTCAATTTCTAAATTCCCAATCATTGCTTTTATTGTCGTTGAAGAAGTTTCAATTGGAAATTGAGGGATGCATTTGAGTTTACAGCAAAATGGAAACAGAAGGGAAAATTAGCTAGAGTGCTTTCAGATTAGATACATGCCCAAAATATTGATCAAATTAGAGTGCTTTCAGATTAGAGACATGCATACATATCATATACTTGCAATAGAAGAGGTTTCTCTACTACGGGGCTTTCCCTGCTCCTCAATTTGATCATCGTCTGAGTTTAAAACCATGCCACAGACATGGGTGGTATGGATAGGAAGGATAGAATGGAAGCAATTAAATTGAATTGAGATTTATGGTAGAAATCAATGGATTAGTAGTTAGGAAGTAGGCATGTTCGTAGGCTGGGGATTAATGAATGCACTAGGAGATGATCAATAATCATTTTCACCTTGTGCTGACCATGCCTCAGACATGGATAGCAGGGATAGAATGGAATCAATTAATCTCAATTGATATTTATAGAAAACCAGTGCATCAGTATTTTGGAAGTAGGTATGTTCATAGCTAGGAATGAATAATCATATTTTTCATCTCATGCCCCCAACTCAAGTGTTATTTGGTCACATCCAAATGGTACCTTAATCGTGAGAATAACTTTCAGTGCGAGCATGCATACAATTCTATTTTTTCCATTAATTGTGATCCTTAGGAAGTCTATAGATTAACACATGATAAGAATTATGAAAAACAGAGATTAAGAGACACTTTCTTTGTTTATTTATTTAGAGAAAAGCATGAAGTTATCACTGTTCAAGCTTCAAATCAGATAAGAATTAATAGTTTTCAACCTTAAACCAGCATGCTGCGTGGTCCTCTTTTCCACTTTCTTCCTTTTTAAAAGAAACATCTATTCATTGTTTATTGGTCAAAATTTGCTACTTCTATTGAAAAATATATTTTTCTTTTAAGTATACAAAGTGGAAAATGTGACTACTTGCTTTTTTTTTTCTTTTCCATTTAACATATCCTATGTTTGCCTTTTGATGCAGCCTTCTTCTCCACTGCATGGTTGAGGAATCGGCATCTCTGGCCTCCTCTATTCTGCAACGTCTATGTAGCATTGGTTCATCCAAATCAGCAGAAGATGTTGAGTTGTATGATATGATGGAATCGGCTGGCATTGTATTAGTTCAGTCCTTAAAAGATTTGGGAAGGTGCTCTAGTTTTTTTTCTTCTAGAAATCACTCTCTATATTTTAGCATCTATTTCATAGGCTTGAACATTATATTATAGAAACTCAAAAGGAGTGAAGGTTACTTATGCTTTTAAATTTTAATCCTTTTGAGAGAGAGATTAGTCTGACCTGTGGCTGGTGGGTATATTTTGTATAAACATAGAACATCAACTGATAGGATTAACGAGGAGATCAACGTTGAGAGCTAAAGAAATAAAGGCTGTATATCCTATTATTGCTCAACCATTCTATGACTCATTATTACAATTTGTAAAGGATTTCTTGCATTCAAGTCTGACTCATGCCTGACTTTTTCACAAATTAATGTCTGCCTCCTGTTCGGTAGGCCTAAAGATTCTGGAACTTGATTAGAGAGGAAAAGGCTAGAGAAATAGTATCTTTTGGATGTTTTATTGAAATTTGTAATTCATTGCCACGACACATGGTTAATAGTGTTCATCATATTGGTATAACAGGACAAGATTAGCAGCGAATGAGCAGAATTCGTTTGTTTTTAGTAAATAATAAAAGTATATAAAATGGACTACTATGCGATTGGTAGATAGAGTAATAGAGATATATGATTTTTTTATTTTTATAGGAGGTTTCAGCAAGCAAATGTCATCTAACAAAATAGTGCCCAATACTCATGTGTAATTGCATTTAATTTATAAGATATGTCTGCAGAACAACTCCAATGATTGAGTGGAAAAGGTAGAACTCAGATCCCTGGCCCCCCCTCGATCCTGGCATTTGTTGCTATCACCACTAGATCACATTCTCTTTAGGTTGAGATTGATACTTTTTCAAGGTTATATTTACTTATGAGGGACCTCCTGGAAAAAATAAAAGATTTACTTATGGGGCCTCCATAAAGTGACATGGCCTTATTCTGTTGTTTGTTGTCTTTCATGAACTTTGCAGGACATCAGAACTTTTTAAGGAGCTTAAAGCTTGCTTTGGTTCAGTGGCCGCTATCCCTGTTCAAGTTTTTCTCACTGGGTACTCTGATCATGCTATGTCTCTATTAAAGTGCCTTTGTCTTTACTAGAGCCATTTTCTGATGTTTTGGTTCATGATTTGGTAATCAATGAGGTGTTGAGCTCTGAAAGAGAAGTTTTTTTTTGAGTTTCTTGAATGTTTTGGCAGGGCGTGCTTTCAAATGTCAGAGGGATATTCATCTGGTCTTCGAGCAGTGTTTGAGGAGTTCCTTGGCATATGGAAATACGTGGATGGTCAATCATATGTTCTATTTAATTTGGAATCCCAGAGCTCTTCTCCTGAAGGATATGTTGGGTGTTCTGTCCTGGAAGTGGAAAAGTACTTGGAGGTTGCGGAAGTTTATGCTATAACACTTCTTGGGATGGTTTTTAGGGATATTGACCTTGCTACTGCATGGGTGGAGAAGGCTGATTTGCCAGAAGAAAAACGTCAGGTCAGATATACTCTTTTTTTCCTTTTCTGAAGCTTCTTTTTAGGGATGTCTTGGTGGGAGACCTAAGTGAGCTCTTCTTGATTTAATTCTTGTTGGGTGGCTTGATCATGAGCTGAAAATAATTATGAGTACTACGATCATGTAATGTGCACATGGCATTGTCCTTCAGAAGAGATGTTGTACATAAAATGTTCCTTACGTTAGCTGGATTGTTCATTTGACTTGTTGTTTGCACAGAAAACTGACGGTACCAAATGTATAATTAGAGGTGCAGTCTCCATGCAACAAAGTGGTTCACGTCTGCATTACACTGGTTCTTTACTGTGTAGGTTGAATTTGATAGACTATTTAGGAATATTTGAAGATCTGACATGTGAAAGTAGATATGTTTCAGAGAATCTTCAAGTAAATCTGAGTGGACCTAAATCTTAGAAATTATAGATGTGAGGAGTGTGGTTTGACGTTAAATCCCTTCTCTAACCTCAAAGGAAACAAGAGCCAGTGGCACATTTGGTAAGTGTTCATTGTTGCAATCGTAGAAGTTGCAGGTTTGAGTCATTTGGATGTTTGGTGGGCACTTGGCCCATGTTGAATATTTTGCCAAATCCAAATATAAATGCCAACCCCATATAGATGGGACAAAGGAAATTTCTTGTGTATGATAAAAAAATCCAATCAATGTGTTCTATAACTGAAAAAGGACCTGAAAAAACTGAAATATGTAGAGCCTTGGGGAGCCTTCAGATGGTCTCTGGAAGCGTATTATTCAGCAAAAGTACAAGTTACATAGATTGGGATGGAGGGTCTCTGCTGGTAATAGAAGGGCGTCTGCCTTTCGGAAAGGGGTTGGATCTATCTCTGTGCTTTTCAACTCCTATATCAGGTACGGAGCTTATTCTGGGGAGCATATGCTTTTCTGGAAGGATAGATGAGTGGGAGGTGCTCCTTTGGCCTCCACCTTTCCTAGTCTTTTTTCTTTAGCTATGGATAAAGAGGCTAAGGTAAAGGTGTGCTTGGAGTTTTGCCAAGGTAAGGTTGTTTGGTGTCCTCAGTTTAGAAGGGAGAGAGAGGACTGGATGTTGGAGGATTGGATGGCTTTAATGGCTTAGTTGAGTAGTGTTTAGTTTTGGGGAGTGGTGAAGATAGGCCTCTTTGGGAACCAGATTTTTATGGGTGTTTTACAGTTAAATCCTTTTGTAATCAGCTGATAATTGCTGGGGAAGTGCCTAGGGTGAATTTGAAAATTCGGAAGGGAGTTGCTCCTTTCAAGGTGAAGGTGTTTGGATGGAGTGCACTTTACCTTGACTCTTCACCTGATCTTGGAGGGTTTTTCTTCTTTATTTATGAACAGTTGTTGTTTAGTTCCCACCATATATGCTCCAAACTATGGTGGAAAGGGCTAGCTGCCAAAGAATAAAAAATCTCGAAGGCGCTTTGGAGTTCATCCAATGTCAGTGTCGTGTTTTTATTTCTAAAGTATAACCATCTCTCTCTCTCTCTCCTGCTCCCCCCCTCCCCCTCTTCCCACCCAAAAGAAACTTCCCGAAGATCGCAATCACGACAAGTAGCTTTTTCTATGTGTTTGTACACAACCTTACAAGAACAGGTCTATGTATGGACACATGCAAACAAATTTTTTAGTCACATGCATTGGTTATCCAGTTGTCTTTTGGATCTTCCCTGATCAACTCATTTGTTAACTGACAAACTTATACTGCTGCACATCATTCATTGCATTCTTTCTGTTACATTGTTGACTTTGTCTCTGCAGGAAATGTTGAGGAAATTGCGATCATTGTGTGATCCTAAAGTCTCCAACTCATCCGTAGGCCCTGGGACACCTGAGCTAGAGGAAAGCAGAGGCCTTGCCATTTCTGGCATAAATTCTGCTATATCTGGATCAGAAGGATTTTCAAGAGCAGCTCAAGCATCTAACACAAGAAATGGAGATCATACAAAATCAACTATTTTATCAGCCAGTCATCATGGGTATGTCTTGAAGCGGGTAGAACTATGTTTTTGGTGGTTCCGTAAAGTCACTTTGAAGTTTGGCAATGCTCGGTTGGCCCTTACTCAAGGAAGGATAATTCTGTGGAGTTCATTTATCGTTTTTATTTATTTCCTTATTCGAAGGAAAGGCTTTGTTTTGAAGAGGTAAGATGTTCTATACTGACACCCACCCCACCCACCCACCACCAACAAACACTAAGACTGCATTTGAGGTGCAAAGCTTAATATTTCAATGTCTTTAGTTCCAATGTTTTGCTGTATTACATGCTGAATCTTGCAATTTTTTTGCCACTTCCTTTGGAATTTGGATGGCCAATAATGGTGCTAGCTGCTATGATATGGTGATATTGAAACATGATAAACACTTGAATATTTCAATCTGTTATAACATGAAGCTTGTCAATATGCATTCTAAAAGAACAAAAATTTAGATGAAAACTAAAAATAATGTATGCATCAATTTCCATTCTTACACCATTGACAATTTGGTTTAACCTTGCCCTCCTGTTTGTGATACACAATTTTAGTTGAGATTTTTCTTAAAAAAAATATTATCATCAGCTTCATGAGAAGGTCCTCATTAAGGAATAGTCTTAAGTACTCTCCTTTTGTTGATTTTGTATTTTGTTGGTTATCTTTTTGGCATTGACTTCAGTTTTAATTTTGTATTTTGTTAGTCATCAGAACTAAAATGATGCCTTTCATTCGGCCAGCTACATAATTCAGAGAAAATATCCATTGTAAACCAGTTCAGAATGATCTGGTGTGAACTTTCAATTAAAGGCATTGGCTGAGAATACTGGCTAAACTAAAAAAGTGGAAGTCAGGCAACTTTTTTCTCATACAAGGGCTTATCTCACATAATACATGATACTGTGAGCCGCAATCCAATTCATGCTGTATTTTGTTTTTTGGGAGGGGGCAGATATAGAGGGTTTATTATTATTATTATTATTTTGTTGTGGGTTGGGAGGAGGGGTGGATTTGGGACTTTGGAATTTAAGATTTGTATTCGTACAAGGCATTAGCATGTAGTTGCTGTAGTGACAAAAGCCCATGGCACTGACAAATGTGTACTGAACAACCGTAAGGATGGAATAAATCGCCATTGACGGGAATGTCTTAAAAGACTTCGATATGATATGATTTGAATTAGCCATTAGTGATGTTGACCATCAATGATCACAGAGAATGGACATTTAGACAATGCTCCACATTTTTCCTTTTTTATTAGCTGGTAACTGGTAAGATTTTTATGGCATGGCCTATTCGATTGGGTTTACGAGTTATACAATCTGTAAAAAAGGTGAGCTCGCCATCTTTGCTGGCTGGAAAAAAGGGAACTTAAGTTCATTCCCAATCCCAAGGATCTTTATCCAGTGATGAATACTTACACATTTTCTGGAGTGGGGAGTTTTTTAGTGGCCATTCTGCTTAAAATGAAAATTTCCTGTTTTCCTATTGCAGGATGGTTTCCAAACAAGCATCATCCTTGAAAAAAGCTCTGATCGACACCTGGCAACTTGCTTTCTCCTTCCAAGTGAACCCACTAGCAGCCGTCCAACCACGCCCTGTCGCATCACATGGTGGTGGCATGTGATTGTGCCATGCCTTTGTATGCACAAAACCGGCATGTTATAAATGTAAGTCACACAAACAGTGTTTTTATTTGCTGAACTCACAGATGGAATAAAACTTCTTTTTTGAGAATCAAGACGAGAATGAGAATGATGAACATGAGTTTTTATCTGATGCTGGCACATGAAAGTTTGAATATCAAGTCTCTCCTAACATAATTTATGAACAAGTGGCTTTAAATATCTTCAGTTCTTCAATAAACTCTTCCTGGTTTTTCTTAATTGTACTTACTGCAGGAGATTATTATATGGGTATCTTAGTTTTCTCAGCCACATTTGCTTACCGGTGAGCTTCTCTTCTTCGATTTAGTTGGAGGGCAGTAAGTTTCAACATTATTTTACCGTAGTATCAGTTGATTTGATGTATATGTGATTACATGAATACATGATTATTGTCTGGTGACCGAAGTCATTCATTCACCTCCCTGCAAATATTCTCTTTCATTCATCCTCTGTTATCTCTTCAGAGGCTTTTGCGGCTTGTTTGATAGCTAATGGTTTTCAACTGGAATTAGAAATGTCTTAAAATTTTAAATTTTTGGCTAGATTTCATGTGTGCTGGAAGTGGGATTCCAATATTACCAACAAAGAACCTGTAGTACAGGAGTTCTCAAATTCCAAGAATAGCAAAATTAGCTGATTTCATGATTTGGAAAATTATAAATATCTATCCAAATCTCTACCAAATGAGTTTAGATTTTGTGGTAGTGCCTCACCACAAGGGTGCTGGTCAACCCATTGAGTTTTGTATTAGAGGGGCTCCCTAGTATTAATTCAAACTAGCCCCTCATGAAGTGGTAAGGTGTCAAATATGGGTTAGAATGAAGGAGGAAACCTGCCCAGGGGAACGGGCCTCATGTGGGTTCAACCAGGGGTTTAAATATCGGCCGATACGTATCGTATCGGCCGATATATATCGGTTTTGGCCTTGTGAATATCGGCCGATATGTATCGTATCGGCCGATATTCACAATATCGGCCTTGATATCGGCCGTATTATATCGGCCCGATATCAAAATATCGGCCGATATTTAAAAAAACAAAGAAGAAAGAGAAACTTATCGGCCGATATATCGGCCGATAGCGATATATCGGTCGACATATCGTATCGGCCGATATATCGGCCGATACCGATTTTTAAACCCCTGGGTTCAAACCCCATTGAGTTTTGTATTTGAGGGGCTCACTATTATTAATTCAAACTAGCCCTCATGAAGTGGTAAGGTGTCAAATATGAGGTTAGAATGAAGGAGGAAACCTGCCCAGGTGAACGGGCCTCATGTGGGCCCATTAAATGATGAATCTCTATCTTTAAAAGTATTGTTTTCTTTTTAAATTTAGATGCACTTTCTATCTATGTATTGATCATAATAAATAAAAATATTTATTTGTTTAACTTTTATTTCAAAAAAAATAAATGTTAAGATTATCCAATGAGTGTTATTTTGGACAGTTTAACAGTCTTTAGTGATAATGTATTCATCTATTCATTTTTTTTTTTCAGATATAGGATGGGACTTAGTCTATGATCTATCTTTTTAGAACATTAGGGTTTTAGGCCTTGGGATCGCCCTCACAGTGATATTACATCCATTGGAAGGGGAGATGTGTTGAATGAGTCAATACCATTGTGCTATTCGTGTTTTATTTTTATTTTAAATACATTAATACGTAAATATTTAATCAACTCAAAGGTAGCCACCAAAATAGGGTGACATATTTTTGAAAAAATTGAGTCGATCCTACTCGAATAGACATGTTTTGATAAATTATCCGAATCGACCCGAGCCATTTAATAGATACTCGAGGAAAATTTGAAATTAAATGGGTAGACCTGTCTGACTCGATTACTACATGGACCCGAGCCGAATAAGACCCAATCCAACTTGATACGAGCCATTTCTAGGTCTGTAGAAAAACCACTTGACATGCAGCCTTTTTGAAGGGCTCTTTTTACATAATACTTTAGAATTTTTAAATTTTTAATATCGACAAAATTTTGAAAATGATTGAATTCCACTGTCAAAATTTTAGATTTGATTCTTCTTAAAAATTTAAAGGTTTAATAATTTTAGAATTTTAAAAATTATGTTGAATCTATTTGAGAACATGAATCATAAAGAAATTTACTTAATAACACATAGAAAAGTGGTACAAGACGACTAGATAAAGTCGGTGGGTGATTACACAAAGCTATTAAGTTCTACCAAAGCTAAAATTTTAAATCTAAATTTTGAATACTAAATAGACCTGAGCAAATTTTTTTTTTTTTAAAAGGGGCTCTAAAAACTTTTCAAAACAACATAAATAGATAAATGAAAAGATTTTTCCACTTAGATACTAATAAGATTCCAGTCGGTCTCAATCTCTCTCAATGAAGTGTTTTGATGCCGACCTTCTCTAACTTTGGTAGGCATTTGAGGCGTCATTTTTCACTCCGCCAAATATATACTATGCTCGTAGCATTTGAGATAAGGAAACTAAAGTAAGAAAATATTCATATTTAGAGGTATTCACGAGGAAGAAGTAGAAAGAAGCGGGAAGAAATGCGTTAACGAAGAAGAAAGAGAAGAGAAAGCACTATGCATTAGTGAGTAAAAAACGATGGTGAATACCCTAAGGCAGGGAGTTTACTCTTAGGGAAATGAGATTATTATAGCAGTCGTGAGGTATTTATATTTAAAATATGCACTAGATAAATAAGTTCATGTACCATCGATTAAGTTTATGCATTAGACGGATAAGTATATGTGCTACTTGCAAGTTCATATGCAAGCGACGGATAAATTCACACGCTACTTGAAAGTTGACTATTAAATTCATGCACTAGCCAAGAGATCTATACGCTTATGCATGTAATCGAATGCTATACTAATTAGATTGCACAACACCTTCTAGTAGGTCATTGAGGTACGTACAACTCTCAACACTTCTAGATTGGGGTAGATAGTATTTTAAAAGTGAAATATCATCAGTGTGCCGGCACACGATGAGATTTTTAGTTAAAAATAAATAAAAATCTGAATATATATATACGACAAATTGACCCAAATAAAATTGTTAGGAGACACTGCTACAAAAAATCACAGATTTAAAGGATTTTCACCAAAAATCACTTAAAATTAATACACCATCTGTCCTATTTTAGTTTTCTCATTTAAAACATTTGTATTTTTTAATAAACTCTCTATACAAGACTAGTACTTTATGTGATCTCATTCATTTTCAATACACTTTATACTATTCTAATATAGATGAGACAAGCGATAATTCTCAAATCCATATAAGATAAATAAATTAGGACAGAGGGAGTAATTCATTAATATAATAAAATTGAACGGAAAAATATAAAAAATCCAAAATCGTGAATACAATGGATGCAAGAGGTCTAAGTGTCGTGTGAAACGTTCCTAAAATCCTGTCTCCTCTCATCGTTGCTCAGGAAAAAAAAAAAAGCTGTCTTACTATTGCCGTATTCCGACGATGCCGTAAGTTTTACGGCCGAAGGGGTTGGTGTAATCCGGCAAGGCTGTCAGTTTCCCGCGGGGTATGCAGTATGCTGGCGAGCGGATTAGAAAAGGCTCTGAACGCTAGAGAATCGATTGTGAGATGCACCATGGAAACTCAGGCCCCAAAGAAGGTTTATTTACATTACAATCACACCGACTCCTGCAATTCCGTAAGGTGGAATGCCAGGTATCTATTCCATTTTCTTAAATTCTCTTATTTTAACCATAACTTCAATCAAAATCGTTGAATTTTTGGAGAGTTTCCAAGTTTGTAAAGGTCGGCTCAAAATCCCAATAAATTTGATCATCGAATTGATTTACCATTTCGACAGTGCCCACCTTGGATCTCTCATGCTCCAGGGAACCATTTAAATCAGACGGTAGTACCTGTTTAATTTTAGTCTTGAGAGAATAATCCCATTTGTGGATTGTTAGGAAATTCGACGGAAGTAATTTCGTTAGTTGGTTTATGAGAAAAGGAGCAAACCAAATGAACTGCTATAATTCGTGATATGGGTTTACCCCCAGTGTCAAAATGCAACTGACTGCGCAAAATGTGGCCCATGCAGTATAATAATTCTTTTTTTCCTTTATAAAAGTTTTATAGAATGATATTTACTGACTGTTGGCTTTGAACCCTTATTTTTTTGCCTTCTTTATAGCAGAATTAGCAACATGAATCTAGGATGGAGTTCCTTGATGTGTGTCGTTTATTTATGATTTACTATTAATTAATTGGACAAGGTAACTAGAATTGTGAAGGAAAGCCTTTGGGGCAAGTGGTTTGAAATCAGCAAGATGAAGACAATATTGACTATTGACAGCAAAATGATAAGTTGGTCATTTTTGACGGTTGTTTAGTGCGAGTGTGATAAATTCTGATATTTAGATGCATTTATGGAACAAAATTGTAAAATTTGAGTTGGATATCATGAATGGAATCAATATAGGAAGGGCACGGTGGATATGGGCCAGTGGACTGGGTGATTATTCTCTTAGTTCGGTTAGAAGAGAAGTTTTACAAGAGAGTAATCAGATCTTCATAGTTATGTAAAGCTGAATATTGGACAATGGAGCAGTGAGAAAATAAAGTGCATGCAGCTAAGATGGGGATGATAAGATGGGTGAGTAACAAAAGGGTATAAAAATTAAGAGGAGTGTAGATGAGATGCATAATGAGATCTATAGGTGGCTGCTGGCTGCTCCGATTCTCTACCTTTATGCTTAACAGAAAAGGGAGATTTTGTAGGAACCAAGATTTTGTAGGAAACCAAGTTGTTTCTCTTTTAGTGGGTGGTTTAAAAATTTAAAGCTTTTGGTGTTTTATTTTAAATCTTTGCATTTCAGTCTATTTGATATCTATTGTAATTTGATTTATGTTATCAAACCTTTACATTTGTTTGTCGTTGAACAGTAACTGTTTAGTGATAATCAACTGAAATAAGTGCACTTTTTACAATAAAATCCCTTCAATAAATACTTAATCTTTTCTTTTTCAATAGTGGGTCTCACCTATGACCAATGCAAGCCCTCCTGACACCCATCTAGTTGATACCTTCATCGAATAAGAATCCATATCAGAAAATCAGATATTGACCATTATCTCATGGACCACAAAATTGAGGGTTATAAGAACTCCCTGTATCGATAGCTGTGGGGTTTATAATAGCTCTCTCTCTCTCTCTCTCTCTCTCTCTCTCTCTCTCAATTTACTTGAGTTTTCTTATAATTATTCTTCATATGCAAATAATTACATATAGTCCATTCTATCACAAAATTTGGTACAATTAATCAAATCTTTACTATGGGGCATGCAATTTGTTGACATACATTGGCTCGGAGATAGAATGACCAATCATGGACTTATACGTGAAAGTCAAGGTCCAAGGATCCTGTGCAGTTTCGTGGGTTGAAGATATACAGATCTTCAGTGTTTTAATATAACTTGATTCCAGTGTATCTTTTTAATCAACTCCTAGTAAAGAGGGAAAAAAAAGAGGCATGCTCATGCTTAAAGTACTCCTAGAATGGATCTTAGCTCACTAAGAGAAGATGTTTTATGAATTTTGGCTTATGGATCTTTAGTATCCTAGCTCCTCACATTATACTCATTCTCCCTTGTGAGAGTCATTATTTGATGATGTAAATAACTAAGGATGGTGTTTTTGTTGATGAGATTTCTATTGAATGTTATCTTGTTATTCAAATTATAGAGAACCTTTCTTTATCTTTCCTTAATTCTCTGTAATTCCTTGTCCTGATCTTTATGCTATTTTAACAGGGAAAGCTACGAGTTTATGTATGCAAGACCATGGGAACAAGTTTCAGATTTCTATTCTAGTGTAGTCCAAGGGCATTTGTCATTATTTAATTTGTTTGATATCGAGGTAGGTGATGCACTTGCTCCTTGCTTTGAACCATTTCATTGCTATATCTAACCAATACATAATTTTCTCTTTGCCAACTCAATAGACAAAAATCAATAGTTGTAGGTCATTGTAGTCCTTGTGGTCTTTCAGATTTGGTGTAGAATACTAGGCTTGTCGAGTCAGTTTGGACAAAAAATTCACACTAGTTGTTAACTTGGTCGAGCTTGGGTGTCAATTGTCTGGCTAGGTTTTTTAGCACACTTCTCTCATCATACGAGAGTTCTTCCTCAAGATATGTCATCTGGATCCTTCAATTATACATTTATACTGATTTTGGATGTGACACAACATGCGTATTTGTATGGGCCTATACGGTTGGTCTCATATGGTTCAACTGTTCCTCAAACTAATGAATATATGGAAATATCTATTATATTTGTCTTTAATCCTGAGGTTTTGGAATTGTGAGTTCAATACCTGGACGTACCTATACAAAAAGCCACATCTATATCTTAGAGATACAACTGCTAGGCACATTTTCAGCACATGTTGGTCAATTTCTATATTGGTTTTTATATAATTACAACCTTCTTACTACAGTACCATTAAACCTAGTTTTGCCTTGAGAATTCAAGTGCATACATGAACACATTTTTATATTTAAGTACAAAATGTTTAAATATCTATTTGGTATCATGTCCAGTTGTTCAATCTTATGCTTAAAATATATATCATCATAATTCATAACTGTGAAATCCATGCCACTTTTGTGCCTGTACCTCATTCACCTTCTGATATTTGGGGGGTGAAGAATGTCTAATTGAGAATTGATAGTTGATGAACCAAATTGAAAAAAGGGTGGTTTTAGACTTTTAGCTTTGAAATTCTTCATCATTATAAAAGCCTTATTGCAGTTATCTAGGGCTACCCTTTTGAGTTTGGCGAGCATTGAAAATGCTATTCGATTCATTTTTTTTTTTAAATGCATTGATCGTGTTCTTTGAATCATGTCTTTGATGTGCTTTACTGTAGACATTTTCAGACACCTCTTGCTTCAGATGCCGTCACTTGAAATGGCTGAATCTACAGCTATTCTCTTTATCCATGTATCTATTTATTCATTTTAGACGGGGTTGGATTTTCTAGATTTGCAATGGTTCTCTAATGTTCTATCTAGGACCACTCTCTTGGTTTTATGCATAAAATTCTCACACCTTTTACTCTCCTTTTCATTATAGTTCAAAGAGAATAATTCCGATTGGCCAACCTCTGAAAGGTCTACTTGGATGGCTGATGCATATTCAATATAAGAAATTCAGGAGTAGGCCACCATTCTTGAGACAATGTTTCTTGTGTCTCCATTAAAAAATAAAAGACAAAAATAAAAAAAGATTGGTCCATGATGTCTTGTGGAGGTAAAGCACATGTCCACAGTCTGAATTTTTGGAACTTGCTTCAGCTTCCACATTAATATTGGGTTTGTCATACTTATTTAAAATTTAGAATTAATTTTCTTTAATTTTTCAATTTACGCTCAGTTGCTTTCCCAATAATTGCCTGTTATGTTTTGCATTTACCTGAACAATGTGGGTGGTTCACAATTTTTGTCTGTCATATTTTCCAAGATTACAAATTACTTGACAAGTTTTTTATGTGATTATTTTCTACATTTATTTTAGAGGTCTTCATCCACAGAAACATTCATCCAAGACAGTTCTGACAATTTTGAAGCTTGTAAGGAGACAAAGCTAGTTAATGTACCTACTGAAGATAAGAAGGGAAGGTGGGCAAGATTAACATTTAAGATAGTATTGTCATACCATGGTGGTTCCTTTGATGGGTGGCAGAAGCAGCCCGGCCTGAATACTGTTCAAGGGTAAGTGGTAACTGTATAAGATCAGTTAGCATCCATGCCACCTTTCGAGATCTTGAACTTGAAGTTGGCTTTTGTTTGTAAAATTGGACTTGGGTTGGTGACTTGGTGATTGATATCTGAAAAAAAAATAGAGGATTTTTTATCTTAAAAAAAATGGGTTGGACAGTGAACCAGCTGACTACTGAGTTGATAAGTGGGTTTTGAACATGTATGGAGAGGTACATAGTTCTTTTAAGGGGAGTGATAGTTACATGACTAGCGTCTTTCTTGTACTGGAGAGCTATCGACTGTAGTTCTTCCAAGGGGAGTGATGGTTACATGACTAATATCCTTCTTGTAGTGATTGACTGATTTTGGTGGTTGCTCAAGTCTTTACATTTGGTACTGCAGCATTGTTGAAAAATCTCTTGGTAGATTTATTGATGACAATAAGGCACAACAACTGAAAGAGAAGTCTTTACCGGTCGAGGGTTGTGCTTCTGTAGCTGGGCGAACTGACAAAGGGGTGGCAGCTCTTCATCAAGTATGTTCATTTTGTAAGTAAGCATTTGCATCATTTCCCTTTTTTTTTTTTTTTTAACTTTTTTCTCATCTAATATTAGATGGAGATTTAGTTGTCCTTATGGAAACCTGAGACCTCAACATCTATCCTTGTGATTTTTCATGGAAATTTGATAAAAAGGAAAATAAAATATTGTTTCTCTTGACTACTACTTCAATAACCAGAAAGATGTCTAGAGAGCATATAATTATCAGGCTGGCATAAAGGAAACATAGCATTGTTGAGTATAGTATGATAAGCTAGCTAATGGATGGGGATATGAAAATGTTAAATAATGATAAATTCAAACCTTTGCTCTCCATAAAACAAATTGAGGTGTGACTGAAGCATGCTTACAGTATGTCGATGCATTACAACTGTAGTTGAGAGTTTTTGAAAGCTTGTGGGCAGAATCATTCTTATAGTTTGGGAGACCAGCTGGCTTCTCTCTCGCTCTCTCTCTCTCTCTCAACGTATCTATCTATCTATCTTTCTATCTATCTATATTTATGTCTAAGTCTATATCTATATTCATATATGTTTAAAAAATATATATTCACTTGCATTTAAGTCTGTCTAAGTCTATATCATACTGCCAGATACTTGGAGAAAGGATGTTAAATGTGAGGAAATTAACGATGCTGTCAACAATGCAGCACCAGGGAGTCTCAAAGTTCTATCTGTCTCAGAGGTGACATTCTATTCAATTTATGCTGTTGTGAAGGTTAAAGATGCAAACCATGAGTTATGTGTCTTTGTTCATTGTTTGACATCTTTGTAGCAAGAATATTATGCCCTACTTATCATTTCCTGCTTCAGAATCCCGCAACTCAGAATCCCACTTCAAACTCTCTTTTTGCTTCCACAGCCAGCCATTTGCGCCTCTTTTTTGTCAATCCGGTCATTAATCCAGTCAGTTTGCACTTAATGGCAGTTTTGTCATTGGTTTTCTGCACTCAATCTGTTAATTTTGATGTATCACTAAAAAAGGGTGTTAGATTTGATGCTTTGTTAATCTTATGCATGTGCTATTAATACTTGAACATCACTTTGTTTTATTTTTCTCAGTATTTAGAGATCATTCTATAGAGCTGCTTTGTAGTTGCATGTTAGAAATAAAAAAGCAAATCACACAAAGATCAATCACACCACACAAGAGAAACACACAATTTTACGTGGTTCGGCAATATTGCCTACTTCCACTGAGCATGATGATTTTACTAAGATGAAGTTCCTGGACAGGTTACAAGGATTACAAAACAACTCTATCCATCTCTTCCTTTCAGTCTCTCTTTCTCTACATTCACAACTCAAGAAAACCCTAGAGGAAAGGGACATTATATACTTGTGCCTATCAAACACAACTGGGCCCAGTGGGCCCGGGCCCAACAGACAGTCCGAGCCCAAAAAGACTTTGAGCCATAAACCCAACAGTGCATTCACTTAATAAAAGATTTAAGAGCCGTTTTCCCACTTCTGCTCTTGATTTATGCAACAAAGCTCCATTTCTCTCTTGACTCTGGTTTGCTCAATTTTGTAGTCTCTATTTTTTGCAGTTTATGCTTGTTTATGAGAAAACACTGCTGTTCTTACTGTTAACATATAACTAATGGGAAGGGAAGGGTCTAATTTAAATATGGTCAGGTAGTTTAGGAATCTATTTTTGTTGTTTCTTTCTTCCACTAGACCCAAATGTCCTAAATTTTCAGTTCTTCCTCTTCTTCAATGATATGATCAGTGTGTTTTTAGAATCCAAGCTATCCTTATTCTTTCTTGATATTTGTTAGTTAAAAACTTTCTTGTTTCTTATGAATTTCTCTGTGCGATTGATGGCTCTTCTACCTTATTGAAGTTGGAGATTTTGTAACTTGTTTAGTTGCACAATATTATCTTGTAGATTTTTTCTTGCTTTTGCATAACAATTATTGAATGTTGATGCATATGGAAAACATATCAGGTACCAAGGACATTCCATCCTAATTTTTCAGCAAAGTGGAGGCGCTATTTCTATATTTTCCCCCTCAATGATAGAGAGGAAAACGGTTACAATGGCAATGAAATGGTGGGTAAAAATATTGACTCTTACAGCCAAAGTGATGATCTGATTAAGAAATGGGCTGAAGATGCAGATAACAATGATGAATGCATTGCATATGATGAGAGTCTCGGGTTTGATAGCAGTAAAAAACCGTGGAGCTTCAGTGTAAGCAAGGTCAACCTACTTCTGCAACAGCTGGAAGGGAAGTCCCTATCCTACAAGATGTTTGCACGAGACACCAAAGCTTCGAGAAGCTCGTAAGTAGTTAGATCCTTTTCACGCAATACCACACAACATAATGCTTCCTATTGCCTCAAACATACATTGAAATCCATGCATCCCAATGTGACAAATGCTATCATTTCCTTAAGGTGCTAGTGACCACGTGAACTTGCTTTTGCATTTCTTACGTCCCATTTTGCTTGCTTTGCCATATCCGCTCTCATTGTTCTTGCTTTTTTGCAAATCCTTGCTTTGTCAGAGGCCCCCCAACAGAGTGTTTTATTTACCAGGCTCGAGCTATGGAAGCCAGATTACCATGCACTGAAGGGGTATGTTGTCATCATTTATTATGCGAATGCATTTGCTCTCATACATGTTATAATGCTATCGTTCGAAAGGAAAAAAGTACATGTACTTATGCCAAACCAAATTTCGGGTCATCCCAAAGAAAGCCTACTTCTGTGGAAACTTGTAGCTTTGGCCATTGCCTGGTTTGTTTGGGGAGAGCAGAATTGGTGCATTTTCAAAAACAAAGCAGCGTCTAGCTCCAGCATTGTAGAGCAGATCAGGCACAACACTATGCTTTAGGCTATGTCTTGGAGGTCTAAAATACCACTTTTAGTGGATCAGTTAATGGGAATTGGTCAAGCCTTTCATGATGTCTATTCATTTCTAATTGTCAACACTTTGGCCATCACATATTGGCCCTTTAGATTGAGTTCTATCCCAGTCCCTCCTTGGGATGGATCTGGTCTTCCATTTCTTATTAATCGATTTATCTCTCTCAAAAAATGGAGCCAAAACAAATTTCACCATACCTACTTATATGTACCATTTCCTCTAGGTTTGTTCAAGACCAAGGGTGATGTGTGTGGAGCTGGTTGGGAATCGTTTCTTGCGTAAGGTAATGATGATTCATTCATTGGCTGTCTTTGTGAACCACTTTTGCTTCAAGGGAATACATGTTTATCCCACAAATATGTACAGGTTGTAGAAGTAGTCCACAGTTTAATATTTCAAACTATTGATATGATGCGGCTGTGGTTCTTTTACAGAAACTCCCAGATTTTAAGATCCGCACCACCCATTCTTTGTTTCTTTGATCCAGTATTGAAAATTCTTATAAACTATACACAAAAAGGTCTGTTGCCTCTCAAGCATACGAAAAAAGAAAAGAGAGAGAAAAAAAAACCCAATGATAAATACAGAATAGAAAGGGACCTGAAGACCTAGGATTCTGGAATACTTCCACAATATGTTGTCCCTGAACACTCCCATTCTCCATTGATCTGCTACAGTTGAAAGATCAATCCATTTCCAAAGAAATGAAAAAAAAAAACTCAATATCAATTTGTTTTAGCAAAAAACTGTGACAGGTTTGCTACTGTTGCCCAAAAAAAAAAAAAACTGTGCCAGGTTTGCAATCATTCCATCGTGTTTATTTTGTCAAGTGGACCCAAATGTCCTTTTTCTCCCTTATCAAACACGCTTTAAGATAACTTCTCTCTCTTCTGAGATGAATAATGTTGGATCTGAACCTTGACCCTTTTGACCAGAAATAATACAGATAAGCATATGGTTCCACCATCCATGGGCCCCACTATGGATTGGCTATAGCCATAAAGTCCTGATCAGCCTATCCTAAACATCTAATACAGAATTTATTGGATAGTAAGAATTAATTGCACTGAGTCTGGACCATTTATTTATTTGTGCCTATCTTTACCAATACGTTTGTAGGCTGCTGATCGGCAATGAGTTCCATTTTCTGGGCATATGACATCTCAGCTCCTGAAAATGAGCAGGTTGAGATGTTGGACATCTACTATATAGGTCTGGGACCTTTCCATAATTTAATTAAATACTGTAGTTATTTTGTCAAGTCTAAAAAAAGAAAAGAGAGAATCCGAAGGAGTTGAAGTGATGGCTATGAACCCACTTCAGGAAGCGGGAGTCCTGAGTTCAATTCTCACTCCACCTCAAAGGGCTACTCTTTGCAGATTTATTCGGTGTGTGTGGGTAGGGAGGCTTGCACATGTCCCAAGACTTAATCGGGTGTTCTAAGAGACTTGGACACCTTGGTCATAAAAAAATAATTCAATGATAATTTTTGCTTGGCAGATGGTACGAGTGCTTGTTGCTACAGCCATAAGAGAGGTAGCTGCAGGAGCAGATTCTGATGCATTGCTAAAGCTGATGGATGCTACATGTAGACGTGCCACCGCCCCACCGGCACCACCCGACGGCCTTTGTCTTGTGGACGTTGGTTATCAAGATTTCAAGAAAGAAGACTGCTTAATACAGTCTATACTCCAATAGGCAATCATGGTTATTTTGTATCACTTGAATATCTGATTAGTCTTGCATTAAAGATGAAATTAAGGACTATACCTAATCAGATTTTTTCTAATGCCAACTATCCACTCTTGTTGAGGAAAGATAATTAGGGTACTTTTTTTTTTTTTTTTGATATTTTTTTCCTAGAGTTGTCTTCTGTTTTGTTTGATATTTGGGATTCTGCCCTTTTAGGCCTTTAGACTGGTTTATAACTCTTTAAAAAAACATTTTTATGTTTAACAGTCTTAGAATTATTAGTTGAAATTTAAAAGTTCCATACTTTACCGACCTCAGAATATCTCTAACATATATTTTTTTTTCAATTTACATGTGAAAAAGTGAAGTTACATATTTATTCTATCACTCACAGTAGAACTGATCTCTACATTTAAAATTCATTCCTTTCTTGTGAAAATACCCCTTGTATTTTGAGAGAGAGAACTAATATTCTAATGGAATAGATTATTGGTGGTGGTTTCCACGTTTGAGATTAGAACCATCTACGTTGACACGTTCAACAACTATTAGAACCATCGATGGTGGTGGCCTCACAATGTAGCGGGCCTAAAGAAAGATACCCTCGCTGTAATTCATTTCACGTCTGCACTGCCAATCATCAATACCCATCTGTATAATATTACTTATAAAGGATCCTCTGCACACTGTCCATTACTATTTTGCATATTTAAATATAAAATATAGTCAATCAATTACATTTTTTATTGAAAGTAATTTTTATTAAATATGGGATTCACTAAGAATCACATTGATTGGATTGAAATGATCAACCATACAATGTTGTTAATATTATAAAGTTGAAAATAATTTAAACTAATTAAATTTGAAAGTTAAAAATGTCATTTAATTAGTTTTATTGAGGTATTTTTTGAGGTATGATATTTTCAATGAACACAATATGTTTATTAATTTTGTTTATGATCAAAGTGTTTAGGCCTCTTAGAACATTCGATTAATTTATACTACTGAGTTGAGTGTGTTGGTTACAAGACATGTCTTCACTAAGTGTGCATCATATCTCTATGTTAGACATTTTTCGTGCATGAAAAGAATATGTTGATCTTATTTGATCTCACACAATTATGTGTGTGATCGTTTTTTGTGGACTTTCTCTCTTCAATTTTCTTGTTGTTGTATTTCCTTTCTTTATCTTTTTATATCTGCACATCCGATGCCTTTCAATATATTAATATATGAATCATTTAAAAAAAAACATTCGACTAATTTTCAAAGCATATGTAAGCCTCTTTATCAATACACACTGTAAATTACATGGGAAGTCTCTGAGTCGTGTACATTTATTAGTTATTAATAATTAATAAAGTATTAAAATTTTCATTTATTTTATATCATCAATACGGCAGAAGGGAGAAGCTGTCTTGACGGACTCCAGCTTAAAAAAACAAACATCCCATCAACCCAATACAACCACCAACTATTGAATAATGTTAGTGACTGTGATAGCAAAAATTAAGAAGGGGAATGATCATTCACAACTGTAATGATGATCATTCACAATACATCTTGGAAAAAATAAAAGGTCAGCGATCTTCACACGGAGATTTTGTGTATATAGACATGGGTTTTACCGTGATGCCCAATTTATCCTCCATCTGCCGTACCGAATAAAAAAAAAGGCCAAAATTCATGAATAGTGCAATCTGCTCGCCGAAATTGCAAGTCGGCTCGTCAAAATTCATGAACAGTGCAAATCGGCTTACCAAAATTCACATGAATAGTAAAAATCAGCCCATCGAATTTTTTCTATTCATATGAAGGGTAAAATCGAGAATACACTAAAACCTGTGTCACTAAACACAAAATTCGTGCTGGCCAAATAAGATTGTAGTGCTAGTCTCCCTTTGATGAAGACAAAATATTGGATGAAACCCTTTTGGACTTTGATATATCAGTGATTAGATCAACATTTGTCTCTCAAAGATTTATATGCTGCGAATTTAGAAATTATGGAACAGTAAATGTAAAAGTAATCCGGAAAAATTATAAAATTTAAATATACTTGTGTCCATGGTAAGTCCCTAAAAGATATAACAGACTGATGTTGAGATTCATTGATGACTTTATCACGTATTTAATGAAATATAGTTTAAAGTGTAAATCAATCTAACATAAAATAAGATAAGAAATTCACGTACTTTATTAATTTTAGAAATTTTGACATATTCATTAAATATCTCCCTATAAAACTTCATATCTAACATTGAAAATACATAAGATTTATACAACATTGTTTATATTCGATTATATTAGGGGTGAAACTTTGACTCGAGAAATCAAGTGGGTTAGGGTTTACATTTTTAAAATTAGGATCGAGTTAGGTTGAAGAAAAAACTCGAATTAAATTCAGGTTGGCTACTCAAAAAATTAAATATAGCACTTAGGTTGAGTCGGGTTAGCATTCAGATTCAGTCACATCAGTAATTCAGGTTAGATTGAGTTGAACAATTGAGATTAACGACTCGACCCGCCTGAGTTTCAGCCTTAGATTATATTGATAAGAGTAATATTAAGGCACATGACCATTTATGGGTGGAAGGTTTGATCCACCGGCTGGCCTTAAGATGACTGGGCCCCACCTTACAGGTTTCTCTTGGTGTATGGCAGTAAATATTTATTGAAGATAAAAAAGAAATGAAATCAAATAAAATCCAAGGCCGGCCTTTGCTTAATGCTTCCTCCATATCTTATGAGAAACACAGCTAAGGCCCTGAGAGGACTCCGTCAATACCTGTACTTTCTATTTGTCTCTTTTCATCCAACCTTGTTACTACTCATATTCATAGCTCTTCACGCCTTCCATTGTCATCTTCTCTAACTCCTCTTCTTCCAAAATCATGATATCTAATCCCATCTCTCCTCTCTCTCGCCTCTTACAATCCCCCATGCAACAATTCTAACGTGTGTGTTTGCCATGGCCCATTACAATCTATGGTGGCGCCTTTTGCCCGTCATCGTCTCCGTCTACGTCGTTTCGATGCACGTCGAGGGTGCAACGGAGTCCGAATTGCTCCTCAAGTTTAAGGGATCATTGGGGAACGACGGCGCACTGAACAATTGGAATGGGTCCAACCCATGTCCCAAGCAAGGTGAGAAAGGAGATAAATGGACCGGGGTCATTTGCCACGATGGGAGTGTACTGGGCTTGCAGCTTGAGAACATGAGCCTAACGGGCCTTTTGGACTTCGACACGCTCATGGGCTTGTCGGATCTTCGGACTCTGAGCTTCATGAACAATAGCTTTGATGGCCCAATGCCACAGGTAAATAAGCTCGGTGCGTTGAGATCGGTCTACTTATCGGAGAATCAGTTCTCCGGTGAGATACCGGACGATGCGTTCGCCAACATGGGATCATTGAGGAGGGTGTATCTGTCGCGAAATGGGTTCTCGGGAAGGATTCCGTCGTCGCTTGTAACAGCACCTAAGCTTGTAGACGCTTTGTTGGATGGGAACCACTTCAGTGGTGAGATACCGGACTTTCGGCAGCCGGGCCTGCAATTGGATGTGTCCAACAATGAATTGGTCGGTCCAATTCCGATAGGTCTAAGCAACATGAGCCCTAGATCATTCTCAGGTAAGCCAGCTACTTTTTTTCCAAGCTTTCGACAGAACTACTGTCCAATTAAGCCCATGATCCTACCCTAACTAATAGTGATCCAAAATGGGCTCCCAGTTATTCATCTAATTTACTCCCAATATCTCATGCTAATTGTTTATGGGTCCATATTTGGATCTTGAGGGCCCATACTCACAATACCATAATATTGAAAAAATAGATATTTGAGAGATATATAGAAATATAATATAATATAATATTGTTGGTATATGATCTCGATTTGTAACTAGATTTTGTGCCTGATCATGAGTGCATAATTAGGATATGGATCCAAATTATATCCAAATCCAGCCCAATTCTGACTTCTAGACATCAACCAATTTTTGTTAACTCGGTGCCTTAGTACGACTCAGTTTTGGAAAATCTGAAGTCATCTTGGGCCTAAGCGACTTAATTTGGCCAAGATGAGTATGCAGCTGATAGTTTTTTTCTTGGATTAACGTGTGAGAACCTCAGAAAGAGTCCAACTAAACTCTCACAGATGAGCCCACTACTCCTAAAACACATTAAGGTTAGGCCATGAGGACTCGAACTCATAACCTCCCGCTTCCTGAGGCGGGAGGTAACCAATTAAACTAGACCCATCTGGATAACTTTTTATCAAGTGTCTAGATAGGCTTAAGAAAAATATAGTTATGATTTAATAAAATTAAAAGAGCAAATTAATTGGACATAATCTGATTATTTTTCAAGCAAGAAATCCTTTTTTATATTTGTGACGAAGGTGTCCAAGCCTCGTAGAACACGTGACTAATCCTTGGAGCATCTACAAGCTTCGTTATGCATGTACACTTGACAACTCTACAAAGAATGACCCTTTAGAGTAGAGCAAGAATTGAACAAGTGACTCTCAATTCCTAAAACGGGTTCCTATCCATATTACTCAACTCCTTTGGATTTGGATTAAGAAAGAAATCTTATTATTAGGAACATATCTTTTATAATGAAATAGGATGACAATTAAGATTGTAATTTCATTTATAACTTTTTTTTTTCTTGAATGGCAATTTAACATCATGTTTTGACGATAGCTAATTTATTTAATTTATTATTCAAATTCATTTGGACCAAGCCATCTATTTATAAAACTGTTCAATCTTTTGTCCAACTTTTAAATGAAAATTAATTAAGTTAGATAGACATTGATGGGTACCTTTAGTGCGTAATTATGCGGTGGGACTCCGTCCACTCACTTGGCAAACTTTACATTGATTAAGACTTTTATTATCCAATTCATTTCTACGCCGTATATTTTATTAGTGTGTCTTATCTAATTTTGAGAAAAATAGATATATAAGATAAATAATTTTAATAATGACAGCTTATATTTTTACTAATGAAAGAATAATGTAATGATTTTTATGCTAAGAATATTTAAAAGTATATCATATCATATTTTCAGTGAATGATCGTCATCTTCACCATTCATTTTCCGGTCAAATTCCGCCGTCTGATGGGCGATTTTGATCTCGCAGGCAACAAAGGGCTCTGTGGAGCACCACTGGAGAAATGCAAGTCCTCCTCCAAGTCCTCCTCCAAGAAGATTTCAACAGCTCTACTGATTGTCCTCATCGTGATCGGCAGCGTAGTCGTGCTATCGATCATCGGAGCCGCCTTCATTCTCCTTCGCCGAAGACCCAAGAGATCAGAACTGAATGAATTCCCACCGGTCAACGAAAAGAAGACTGCAACTTACAATCGAGATTATACGGAACGGGCGTCGCCGGAGTTCGCCATCGTCGAAGATAAGAAGGTAGGCAGAGAAGCAGAGCAAGGAAAGTTGGTGTTTGTGAGGGAAGATAGAGAAAGATTTGAGTTGCATGACTTGCTAAGGGCCTCAGCAGAAGTGTTGGGCAGTGGGAGTTTTGGGTCCTCATACAAAGCAGTTCTGTTGAGTGGGCCGGCAATGGTCGTGAAGAGATTCAAAGAGATGAATGGAGTTGGGAGGGAAGAGTTTCAAGAGCATATGAGAAGGCTGGGAAGGTTGAGAAACCCTAATTTGCTGCCTCTGGTGGCATTCTACTATAGAAAGGAAGAGAAGCTCTTGGTTACTGACTATGTAACTAATGGAAGCCTGGTCCAATTACTCCATGGTTAGTCTCTCTTTTAACATTTGCAAATTGCATCATTAGATTATAGTTTGATACTGTTGGATTATCTAAGTACCATTAGTCTATTATAAATATTATCTATGAACACCAAAGGTTGGCCGCACAATCAAGATGCCTATCTTATGAAGCGGGGTCTTGAGTTTGATTCACGTTCAACTCCAATGAGTCACTCCGTGTAGACTTAACCAGTGTGTGTAGATTGGAAAGTTTACGTATCCTTGTGGGATTAATCTAATACCCGTGTTTATGAGTTTTGCATTGTTTGATTGGATTTTGATCTCTAAATCTTCCTCAATACAACCAAGGTAGCATGTAATTCATGTCATGCATGATTGTTCCATTTTGATTTCTAATTCGTAGTAGGGTCTTGCTCACTACAATGCAATAATGGTGTTCTCAGGTAACCAGAGTCCAAACCGGCAAGCCCTCAACTGGCCGGAGCGGTTGAATATAGTCAAAGGAGTAGCCAAGGGCCTAGAGTACCTCTACAACGAATTTCCCAACCAAACTCTACCCCATGGTCACCTCAAATCCTCAAATGTGCTACTTGATGGGTCTTTTTCGCCGCTCCTAGCCGACTACGCACTCGCTCCGGTGATGAACCGAGAGCATGCTACACAACAGATGGTGGCCTACAAGTCGCCGGAGTACATACAACATGGCCGAGAATCGAAGAAGAGTGACGTATGGAGTCTGGGGATACTGATACTTGAGATACTGACCGGAAAGCTCCCGGCAAGCCATTTTCGTCGTGGGAAAGGTGGTGGTGATTTGGCAACTTGGGTGAATTCAGTGGTGAGGGAGGAATGGACGGGTGAGGTTTTTGATAGTGATATGCAGGAGACTAGAAATGGTGAAGGGGAGATGTTGAAGCTGTTGCAGATAGGACTTGGATGCTGTGAGAGAGATGTGGAGAAGAGATGGGATTTGAGAGAAGCTGTTGACAGGATTGAGGAGTTGAAGGAGAGAGGAACTTATGAAGACTCATTTGCAAGTGAAGGAGATTTATATTCTTCTACAGGAGGAGTTACTGAAGATGACTTCTCATTTTCCATGAATCTCTGATGAAATCTACTTCCTTTTCCAGAAAACAGAGGAAAAAAAAGAAAGAAAACAGAGAATGCTGATCAGTTTGGCCATTTAAGACACTCGAGGGGGACATTCTGATTGGGTTTGGAGGAGGGATTTGAAAGATTTGTGAAGGAGGGATTTATTATGTAGGTTACAGGTAGATAAGAACCCCAATTCTATTGGGACCCTTTTTTTTTTTTCTTTTTCATTGCTTCTATGCATTTCTAGCCTCTTATGAGTTTTTCTGAACTTCTGTTGAAGTAGCTATAAGCTTTCAAAACTCTGCCATGAATGCTGTATGAATCTCTCTCTATAAATGTAGCAAATTTTATTTTTTTAAGAGCATCTTATTATCAAGTACGTGTAAACTTCTCTAGCTACATTCACCGGGTAAGATTATAGAGAGTTACCCTTTTATATTGAGAGTAATTTGAATTGAAAGTCTTTTGAATCTCAGGTAAGTTCTTGACCGTCAAACTAACCATCACAAGTTAAATGTAGCGCCTTAAAATGATTTATGCAAATGGTATAGGTATTTTTTTAGAGAAGGTTTTATTTAAAAATAACTTTATTTTATTATATGAAGGCAAATTTATTTTTTGATTTTTGTTATTTTGGATAGAAAGTGTCTCTAAACTTAATAAATATAGGTGCTTTTGATCCACTTAATAAGTGGGAAAAGTGATTCTCAAACGAGGTTAGATGTGATTTTGGAGAGATTCATCTTTCATTCATGGGTTAGGATGGTTTGTTTTGTGCTTATGGAGTGATATTATGAGATGGGTTTTCATGATCTTGGTTTTTATATTTAAAATCAGCAGACTAAGATGGCTTGAATTTCAAATATCTATGATATACAAAATTTTGGCCAATTTAGGCCCCCAAATTTTTTTGAAGAAAAAAAAATACTCATATTTCAAATATCAGTGAAAGTTTACATTTTGGACAATATTTAAAAGACTAGCCAGTTAGGTGGAGTGACTCAAGTTCTTTATAAATCTATAAATCTCCCTCTACACTTTTAATATGAAACTCGTTCACTCCCAACAATACTTTGGTCTTAAAGAAAAAAATCGTTATAGATCTAATTTTTTAACATTACCCTTTAGAACAAAAAATCGATATATATCTAATTTTTGAACATTACCCATTAGAACAAAATCTAATTTTGACAACTTGAAAGAAATATACAGTCAGATCCAGCAAAGAAATATACTATCAGATCCCAATTTAAGGTCTCTACCTGAATCTTCTGCAAACCTGACTCCTTATTGGAAGGGTGACTGATGGTCAACCATTGGCCTGTCTATGCTTAAATTAGTAGTCAACGGTCAAAAAGAAAACAGCCAGCAGGCTATTTGTACGGACTCTCTTACAAAATAGCAGCAATATATTTGTGCTTTGTGGTGGCTATTTTTTGGGGAGACTTAGTCTTTTTTCATGTAGAGGAAAACACCATACAATTTAGAGAAAGAGAGATTAGAGAGTTCCATGCCTTTTTGTTTTCTTTCCTCCCAAAGATTTTGAGAGAGAGAGGGAGGGAGAGAACAAATACAAATTTTGGAAGTAAATAATTTTTTTGGGGTATTTTAAAATTTTGTTGGAGAGAAGTGGGTGATTTTGAAATTTGAATCTCTATCTCTAGCACTTCAAGGGATTTTTTTTTTCTTGGTAGTGTGGATTTTGAGAAGCTTGTGTGAGAGATAAAAAAGAAGTAAGAGGGGTTTGGTTATCTTTTTTTTTTTTTGGATTTTGAAATTTTTTGAGTAGGTTGCTTGTAACTAAAGAGAGAAGAAAAACAGAAGATGTGGGCAGCTAGTAAAGTGAAGGATGATTCTCATTCTAGTGAAAATGGATTGGTAGCAGTGGCCATAGATAAAGACAAGGGGAGCCAACATGCCTTGAAATGGGCTGTGGATCATCTTGTAAACAAGGGAGACACCATTATACTCATTCATGTCAAAAACAGACCCAATGCCCTTCCTAACTCAAGTAAGAAAATTCTCTCTCTCTCTACACAACAAAGTTTTATATATCAATTATCTTCAGATCTTGTGCACGCAACCAAAGTATTATACTACCTCTGTCTCAATTTAGTTATTTGATATGCATTTTGGAATTGTCTCAAAATAGTTGTCTGATATGTCATTTTGATTTTCTCTGTCTCTATCTACTGTTTAAGAGAAGTTCAGAAAAGTAAATGCTAATTTTAACGATAGTTTAAAGACGGTAAATTCAGACTCAGCTCAAATTCTAATTGAGTTGTTTAGAATTTGGTAAATGACTTATCTTTCTCTCTCATTAACACCCATATATATAGGTTACAATTTCTAAAGAGAGAAAGTAATCAATCAAATAAATCTACAATCCTTTGATTAGGAAAGCTAACACCTAAGGAAATATATGCAAATGAAAAGTTTGTTGATAGAGAATTAATCCAATGAAAACTTTTTATTAATACTCCCCCCGCAAACTTCCAATCTTGCACACGCAACAAAATATTATATATGCCAACTCTACCGATAGTTTAAAGACAGTAAATTCAGACTCAACTCAAATTCTAATTTATATGTGTGTTACTATAAATTCAAACTCAACTCAAATTCAGACCTAGTTGAGTAATTCAGACAAAGAACCTATTAATTTATTAAATGTGTTCATTACTTTGCCTGTTCAATTAGTAAATGGATCAACTGATCTCAATCCAAACCTGAATTTTCTAAAAACTCTCAATCTAAATTTGTTCATTTATTAAATAGATTTAAATCATATCAATTTATTTATCAAATGAGTCAATGAGATTCAACCTAAACCTTAGCTTTTTTCAATTAATTTTAATCGAATTTGCAAATTAATTCAGAAATTGACACTCTCCAACGTGCTTTGTTTACTTTATTTCGATTATGTAATTATGCAACTTTTTTTTTTTTGACCGGTTATGTAATTATGCAACTTATGCAGATGGAACCATCTCCGATGGGAAAGAAGACTCTAAAGCTGTTTCCAAGGAAATATTTCTTCCCTTCCGTTGCTTTTGCACTCGCAAAGATGTAAGTTTCCTTTTCTTTTATCAATTCTATTATTCTTGTCCCCGCACGGATAGTTCAATTGGTCTAAGATTAGATTAGAAGTCTTGAGTTCGATTATTCTCGAACTTACTTGATATGCGAAACTTGTGGGTAGTTTCGTATATCTGTGGAATTAGTCTCACTCAGGGGTAAAAAAATCGGCCGGGCCGTTATCCCGGCCGATTTTTCATATCGGTCGATATATCGGTTCGGCCGATATATCAGCCGAACTTTTTCTCTCTCCTCCCCGTTTTTTTTTTAAAAAAAAAAAAAAATCCAAAAAAATTACAGCAAATGCAGAAAATTATGAGCTTATTGAATATGTAATTTTTTCATAAAATATCGGACATTTACATCTTCTAATATATTTTTGAAGTTACGATAGTGGGAAATTATATAAATAGTAATAAAATGGTGAAAATTACAAAAAGAAATAAAATAAAAGGAAAAAATTGCATCCCTTTAAAAGAAGTTATTATACATTAAATAACAGCAAATAAAAAAAGTTCATGTATTATTTTATAGGTTTTACCATTTTCTAACATTTATATATCATAGTCCATAGATAATAATGAAATAATTACAAAAAGAAATAAAATAAAAGGAAAAAGTTGTATCCTTGTAAAAGAAGTTAGTATACATTATATAACAGCAAATAAAAAAATTTCATGTATTATTTTATAGGTTTTACCATTTTCTAACATTTATATATCATAGACCATAGATAATAATGAAATAATTACAAAAATAAAGAAAATAAAAGGAAAAAATTTCATCCCTGTAAAAGAAGTTAGTATACATTAAATAACAACAAATAAAAAAATTTCATGTATTATTTTATAGGTTTTACCATTTTCTAACATTTATATGTCATAGTCCATAGATAATAATGAAATAATTGCAAAAAGAAATAAAATAAAAGGAAAAAATTTCATCCCTGTAAAAGAAGTTAGTATACATTAAATAACAACAAATAAAAAAATTTCATGTATTATTTTATAGGTTTTACCATTTACTAACATTTATATATCATAGTCCATAGATAATAATGAAATAATTAAAATAAGGAGTAAGTGAATGTAAAAAATGTTGCTGTAAATTTTAACATGTCAGTAACAGTAACTAAGAGCAAATGAAAAATGTTCATCTATTATTTTATAGGTATTATCATTTTCTAACTTTTTTTTTCATTTATGCTATTTTATGTTGAAATAGTTAACAAAAATGAATAAATAAATGAAAAAAAATAGTAACTAACAAAGTACACAAAAACTAACTACAGATACATTAAGATGGAAAAAAAATTATAATACCTATATAAAGCTTTTATTACTACATATCTTATTTAACTTCAAGCATTTTTTAACTTCTTTTATGTTATTTTTGGCTAAAAAAATTAAAATAAAATACAGATAAATCGAAATAAATTACAAAACTTACAAGATCAGTAGATCTGTAAATGAAGAAACCTTTGAACGGTCTGGATCGTTCGGTTTCAAACAAATCCGGATCGTTTAGAACTTACTTAAATCAAGTAATGAAGAGTGCAATTTTTTTGAAAGATAAATAGTAAAATCTGATTTTCTCTTTGAAAATAAGGTGTGAAATTTGAGATGTAGGTGAATGGTATTTATAGGAAAAAATTGGACCGGTTCGATTTTTTGGATTTAAAAAAAATAATAAAATATTCAGGCATGCCGGACCAGCCGAATCCTGCAGTCCGCTGTACACAGAGATGTGATGGGGAGAAATTGGTTGACAGGTGAGATCTCGTCCGAGATCTCGCCCGATATATCGGACATGAGATATCGTCCGATATATCGGAAAAATATCGCCGAACTTGAGTTGGGCCCAGGCCCGAGATTTACTGTTTTCAGGGGGAAAAAACGGCCGATTCGGCCCAGATTCGGCCGAGATTTGGACCGATATATCGGTCATCTCGGCCGATATTTATTATGAAAAAAAAGTTTTTTTTTAAAAAAACAAAAACAAAAAACCGAATTTTTAAAATTCAGCCGATATGATGACCGATAATTCGGTCAAAAATTCGGACATATCGGCCGATTTTTTTTTTTTGTACGGCCGATACTATACGTATCGGCCGATATAATTCGGTGGTTGAAAAACCGAATTATATCGGCCGATACGCACAGTATCGGCCGATATTTTGACCCCTGGTCTCACCTCAAATACAAAGTGAGAATACGCATGTTACAATGAGAGCAATTTTGCATGAACACCAATTTATTGATAATGTGTTTAAATTGAGTAGTGATCCAATTCATGAAATAAGGTTAAGGCGTGACGGAACTATAGTGTGAAAATGGATCCTAAGTGGGCCCCACTTTGGGCTATTAGACTTTTTTAATTTTTTATCACCCTTTATTTATCTATCTATTTTTATTTCATTGTAGATACAATGCAAAGATGTCGTACTCGAAGATGGTGATGTTTCAAAGGCAATCATGGAGTATGTAACACAACAAGCTATTGAAATTTTGGTTCTTGGAGCCCCAACAAGGAATGCATTCCTCAGGTGATTAAATCTCTGATATATTAATGAGTATATATGACAGAAAATATGGTTTTAATAGAATTATGTGAAAAAGTAGCCCTCAATCACTTAAAAAATAAAAAAAGGAGCCCTCGATCAAAATGTTTGAATTTAAGGTTCCAATGATAATGAGCTCCATCTTAAGAAGTGAAAGTTATGAGTTCGATTCGTATTTCACTCCAAATAACCACTCCTTGTAGAGTTATCCATTTTGTGTGGATTGAGAGGCTTGCACATGCTTCGAGGATTAATTGGTGGCCGCCTTGATCATAGAGAAAACTATGCATGTGCGTGTGCACCTGTATGCGCATGTACGGACTTGCCTCATGGAAGCCAATGTGATAATTTAAGATGGAGGAGACCATACTTTTGCCCGTTACATTACCCGTGAGGATTGGCTTGGCAGTTAAGAACTTGACTGAGATGCAAGAGGTCTTGAATTCAAATCATTCTCAATACAAAAAGGGCCACTCCCATAGAGTTACCAAGAATTAGAGAGGTTTGCACATGTCCTAAGGATTAATCAGATTTGCACATGCCCTAAGGATTAATCAGATTTTCACAGTGCTTTAAAGATTACTCAGGTACTCTAAGAGGCCTAGACACCTTCGTCTTAAAAAAAAATGTATATTTGAATATAAGGTCTATAAAGAATCACTTTGATCGTATAAATTAAGCCACATTTTAAATAACTATTTAATTTAACTATCTGGTCAAGTAGTTTTTTATCATGATTTAATTTTATTACCTGCTTCAACTGTGATTTATTATAATAACATAAAAATATGGTAACTGGTTATCATTAACATTAAATGGCTAAAAATTATGAAAAATAGTAAAATTACACTTCTCAATTATAATAATGGTAGAAATTATTAAACTTTTTGCAGAAAAAGAAGAGAAGAAAAAATAAAAAATTACAATAGTTCTTTGACAAATCAAAGCATCTTTAAGAACCAAACCGGCTTGTAAAGACCAGCCCAAGTTGAACCACCTCTCGATTGTGAACTTGTCCACACTGTGATCTCATATTTCAGTGTATTTGCATCAGATGAAAATTTTCCAAACAATAATAAAATTTAATTGTTTCACACCAAGATAAAAAAAATTAGTTAAAAGTAAATTCAAGAATTGCACTGTATAAAGTAAAAATAGAGTAAATCTTAGCTTTAATGTTGTCACCACTCTGTTATCTCCTTAATGATGTTTATCATCAAATGTTTATGCTGATTTAGTGATTTTTGGATGAGAATTTATCTCAATTGTTAGGGCCCATATCTGAAAATCATCAAGCAAATGTGGATCATTTAATTTAAGTTCAAGTGATTACAGATTTACAGAGGATCATTTCCTTATACATCTGCTTCTTCCTCAGACGATTGAAGACCACAGACATTCCCTCAGCAATTTCCAAAGGGGCACCTGACTTCTGCACCGTCTATATCATTTCCAAAGGGAAGATCTCATCTGTAAGATCGGCCATCCGGTCGGCACCGGCAGCTTCTCCGCTCCGTGCTCAAATCCAAAATCAAAGTAGCATCAAATGCGAACCAGCAGCAGGCGGGCCGTTTGCGAGCAGTGCAAAAGGCAAATACCATAACTTTCAATTTTATGGGAATTGATACGGACACCAGTGTTTTTATAACAATGAACGCCAGTAATACATTTTCACCACTTAAGTGACAAAAAGACAAGTTTGGTGTCCCTGGTTATAAAAAACATTTTACGATTGTAAATGGGTCAAGTTACACTACAATAACCAGTTCACATCCACGGCCCAATACGTAAATACTGCAATACTGGATCTGGGTCTGATCTACAATAGTAAAATTGTTCTTCTATGATAATTCTCTGTTATTGATATGCTGTTGTTGGGTTGTTTTTCTTCATCTTGGACATAAACTACAATGGAACCCATCAGATTCCAGTTGGCTTAGGCCACATCCTTGCTCTAGACCCAATCAAATAAAACCGGGTCAGGGTCTGGGATTCGCTGGACTTGGCAAGTTTACAGCCCTTGGCTAATCAAATGGACAGTTCTTCATTTCTTTACTGTGTATATTTTGTTTTGAAGCTTCTGTATATGATGATGGAACTAAACCAAATTTCATTGAAATTCACATCCACAGTTGAAACACCGCGGCTTCGAACTCAACAGGAAATAGATTCAATAAAGTAAGTTGAAAGCAAAACTTACCAACACTGATGAGCATCAAGAACTTCTGAAGTGCAAATGAATTATGAATCTGCTTTCTGAACAATTGAATGACATTGTATGCTGGAAACAGGTCACCATTTTCAAGGGGAGGAAGAGGTGTAAACACCAAATCATATGGAGACCTCATGTTTCCGGACAGTGACATTTCATTTGTGAGCTCTGGCAGGCCGAGCACCGACCGCATGTCACCTTCCATCTATGATCATTTAGACAGTACCAAGACTCCAAGGATGACACATGAAGACCATTACTACATGGATCGGAGCTTTGAATCAGCTCCTACACCACGTCGATCTTTTGGGCAGGATTCTCATGAGAGTTCAGGACCGTTGTGGTCGCCGCAGGTGATGGTGAGTACATCAGATCCTGAAAGACATTTATCCATCCAATTTATACACATGTACTGTATACATCAGATGACAACAGTATCGACTACTTACACACAAAATACATTTTACACACACACACAGGCCAACAACCTTGATATGTAAAGATGTTTTTTTTATTAGAAGTGATACATCAATTCATTTAGATAATAATGGTGGCTTGGCTCACAAACTGCAGGAAGATGTTGAAGCTGAGATGAAAAGGCTTAAGCTAGAACTCAAGCAAACAATGGATATGTACAGTAATGCCTGCAAAGAAGCGCTAACTGCAAAACAAAAGGCACGAGAGCTCCACCACTGGAAAATGGAGGAAGAACAGCGATTGGAGGAGGCCCGAATGGCAGGGGAAGCTGCCATGGCCATTGCAGAAAGAGAGAGAACAAAGTGCAGAGCAGCCATTGAGGCAGCTGAAGCATCCCAAAGGCTCGCAGAGCTGGAAGGACAAAGGAGAATGCAAGCTGAACTGAAAGCACTAAAAGAAACAGAAGAGAAGACGAAAGCATTGGATGCTTTGGCTCAATCAGATGTCAGATATAGGAAGTACACAATAGAAGAGATCGAAATAGCAACAGATGCTTTTGCCGATTCACGTAAAATTGGAGAAGGGGGGTATGGCCCTGTTTACAAGGGCCATCTAGACCATACAGCAGTAGCTATTAAAGTTCTGAGACCGGATGCAGCTCAAGGGAGGTCACAGTTTCAGAAGGAGGTTTGAAACTAAGAACTTAGTCCGATTTAACAGAGAAATCATGAGCAAATAACTACAACACCCTTCTCCCTACCCCCCTTCAAACTCACAATCATAGTTGACTAATGAATGGATGTTCCCCAGCTCCTGCCCTATTTTCCTAGATACCACAGCTCCTGCTCTTTCTTTCTGCTTGTTTTTCCTCCCGAAAAAACTTTCGAGATTTTTAGTTGGGCCAATCTATTTTGAGAAGTAATGCCAAGCAGGGGTTTAAAAATCGGTATCGGCCGATATATCGGCCGATACGATATGTCGACCGATATATCGCTATCGGCCGATATATCGACAGATAATTTTCTCTTTCTTCTTTGTTTTTTTAAATATCGGCCGATATCGGCCGATATTTTGATATCGGGCCGATATAATACGGCCGATATCAAGGCCGATATTGTGAATATCGGCCGATACGATACATATCGGCCGATATTCACATGCCCAAAACCGATATATATCGGCCGATACGATACGTATCGGCCGATATTTAAACCCCTGATGCCAAGCATTACACCAACTTTCTGGGAATTGATCCTCAAAGAACCCACGAAAGATTCTGCTGAACAGAGAGAAACAGCACACTTGTCACAACCAACATGGGCAAACTAATTAATGGGCATTCTGTTTTTATTCAATTTTTTCTTCCTTCAAGATTATTAGATTAAACTAACATTATAATATCAAAAATCATAACAAATGCAAAGTTCAAATGATCTATAAATCCTAAAGCCAATTTTCTTTGAGCAAAATGTCAGTTGAAGCCATATATTGAATTGCTTTCAGTGAGAACTAAATCAAGTTGACTCTAGGATGTGAAGTCCCATAGATATTGAAATTTGAAAAGACAGTTCCAGCATTTCATAGTTCACCTGCCAATGTGCTAAATACTGGATAAGGTTGATAACATGATTGTTATCTAACTCAACATGATTGTTATCTAACTCATTCTTTCTATGTATTGGTAACTTCATTCCAGGTTGAAGTATTGAGCTGTATTCGACATCCCAACATGGTTCTCCTTCTAGGAGCTTGCCCCGAGTACGGTTGCCTGGTCTATGAACATATGGTAAATGGGAGCTTGGAGGACCGTCTCTTCCGAAAAGGGAACAGTCGAGCTCTCTCTTGGCAACTCCGTTTCCGGATTGCAGCAGAGATTGCCACTGGCATGCTTTTCCTCCACCAGGCCAAGCCAGAGCCACTTGTGCACCGTGACCTCAAACCAGGCAATGTATTGCTTGATAACAACTATGTCAGCAAGATCAGTGATGTTGGTCTCGCTAGGCTTGTCCCCCCCAACGTTGCTGACAATGTTACACAGTATCGCATGACATCGACTGCTGGAACTTTCTGTTACATTGATCCAGAATACCAGCAAACAGGCATGCTTGGAGTAAAATCAGACATCTACTCCCTCGGGATTATGCTCTTACAGATTATAACGGCCAAGCCCCCAATGGGCCTCACACATCACGTTGAGCGAGCTATTGAGAAAGGGACCTTCGAGGAGATGCTGGACCCAGCAGTACCAGACTGGCCAGTAGAGGAGGCCATGTATTTTGCCAAGCTAGCACTCAAGTGTGCAGAGCTGAGGCGGAAAGACAGACCGGATCTTGGGAAAGTTGTCTTGCCAGAGCTTCAAAGGTTAAGAGCACTTGGTGAGGAAGATACGCAGTACCCCTTGCTCTTAGGAAGTACAAACACCACACCAAACCAGAGTCAAGTTTCCATAACTCAGGTAATTCAAGAATGCAAGTATACATAACAAGTATGAATACAATTACATGCAGGCATCATTTCAACAAGGTTAGGGCACTGTTTATTGACGCCCAGCCATAAATAAATACATCAGCACATTGGTCAAAACCTGGTCTGAACCATGAACAGAAGACATGAAACACACTGGCCTGCTTTCTAGATTGGGCTAGACTTCTTTCTTTCTTTATTAAGATGGTAACATGACTTGAACCCACAACCATTTGATTTTAACAATGAGCACCTACCAACTGTGCTAACAGGCACTTGTCTAGCTTAGCTAGACTTGGCCAAATTGTTGGGCATTTAAGCAAACAACAGCAAAGTCTCACACCCTGTTTGGTATCTAGAATCATTGAGAATAGGAATGCTTCTAAGATAGATAGTGTGTTCGGTAGATAGAATGGTTCTTAAAAAACTAACTGAGAATGACTGTGATTCTTGTTTTTTGTGCCCCTTCTATTTTTTTGAAAAGGAGATAGTGTTTCCATTAAGAATGAGAACCATTCTCATTCTAACATAAATGGGCTACCAAACAAGAACTCAGACAAGGTCTAGTTAATTTACATTCTGCCCAAGTCCATGCCAACTGATCCAGTCTAGCCCTAGAGAGAGAGAGAGATTCTGTAGCATAGCAAGCTTTGCATGACATCCACACAGGATCCACTGATCATCATGGGGAGGACTTGTAAAGGTCTGTCCATGGTTTATGGGTACACAATAATCAGCTTAATTGGATCAATAATATGATTTTCTGCAGCATGGTAAGCTTTGTATGAGGTCCACACAGGGTCCACCAATAATAATGGGGAGGACTTAGAAAGGTCTGTGCATGGTTCACAGGTTCAAAAGGATCAGTTTAATTGGATCATTATATGTATAGTTTTGAGGCATCAAATGTCAACAAATGAGAATGACTATAAAGAAAACCTGTGAAGTAAAAAGAAAGGAGTTTCTGTGAATGGTTAATGTAACTTAAAATGGGATCAATTTGAATATTGGTGGGTAAGAGAGGAAAAATGAGCTGGTTGACAAATAGTTAATGAGCTGGTTTGTCAAAAGATATTTGTTTTTAACTTTTTTTTTTCTTTAAATGAATCACTTGAAGCTTGTATGAACAAAGTTTTTAACATTTGACAAACTTGTGAGTAATTTTATGCAGGATCTGATAAGTGATCCTCTGCTAAGACATTCGGGATACTCAAGACATTCTGGATACTCAACCGGATACTCAAGACATTCTGGATACTCAAGTGGAACTTCGTTTGTTGCAGATAGGCATATGCACATGGGCTGAGACTATGCACACATACAAACAGAAAAAAAAAAAAGGAATAAAAAAAAAAAAGGCAAACTCAAGGTAAACATTCAACATCTTAGCAGAAGTTCATTTCCATTCAATAAAATTTGGGTGTATGTCCAATTTTTATTTTTTGAACAGTAAAGAAGAAATTTCATTAATAAAAGGATCTAGATACAAAGAAAACAAAACGTAAAACAAAACAGAAGGGCGCTTCTAAGAGAGATAGGCCCAAAAACAAACAACTAAAATAAATAAACTAAAACAGAACATCTCCAATACAAAAGCAACTATCCTCCTGATAAATGGAATACGCCCCAAATCGGCCCTTCGACTTTCAAGAATCTTCTGGATGTATGTCCATTTCAACAAAAAATATGGATGCATGTGAATTGTAAAACCATTTACAATTTATACATGAAATCTACTAAAATTAGTCTTCCTCTTTTATTTTCCAATTTAATTTAACAGAATTAGCAAGATGTCTTAGTAAACTTGTTCCACTTTATAATTTTCTTAAATTTCTCATTTACCCCATTTTTGGCATAAACCCCTAATTATCCCAAGTCTCTCTTTCTCTAGTTGATGTATGTATGAATCATTGCATTTTGGTCGAGTTAACATTCATCTTTGGCTTGGAGATTCATACATCTTCTAGATGAGGTATGGATAAACAAATTTTCTTAAGATTTGAATTTCAAAAATAGTTTATGTTTTAGGGTCATATATTTCAAATTGGATATTATTAGCTTTTTGTTCATATTATTATAATAATAATCATTATATTGTACTTTACTTTTTGCCCTATTTTTTAGTTTATATAAGTCAAATATCATGTTCATGTTAACACACGCACATATATAATATATTTTTCACTACATATATTACATGTAAACACACACATATATAACATATATCTTAATCATTAAAATATATTGAGATGTAGTGAAAAATATATTTTTTGCATAATTTCTGATAAAATTAAAATATTTAATTTTCTAGTCATTGTAATCTTGACCCATTGAAAAACCTGTATTGTGTCAATTTTTGTCCTTTTTTTCTGTTTTCTCATACTTTTATGTAGTTGAAATTTTAGTCTTTAAAAACAATTTTTTCTCTCGTGAATCTTCATTGCTTATAGATATTTATCCTTTTTCTCTAAATATAAAATTGATAAAATTTCTTACTAAATGTAATATTTCCTTTTATATTTTTATTGTATTTTCTTGCATTTGTGAATCTCATTCTCCAAACAAATATTCTAGAACATATTTTCTTCTACTATTTTTATTTCAGAATTTTATAACAATCATTTATTTGTATCTTTTCATTATTTTTTTGTATTTTTATTTCGATGCATGACATGGCTAGTGTAATATATATGACAATCAAGCTTGTTTTGATACAGGTGAAGGAACTGAAAGAAGCAGCCTTGTTTTGATAGGAGAAATTGATTTTTCAAGTTCATATTGGAGATACATACAATCCAATCTCAAAATGAGAAGAAGATACCAACAAAGAGCCTTGAAAAGAAGGCAATTCTGATGTTCTATTATTTCTTTTTTCCATGTAAGTTTCTTGCAGACATGCAACAATATTGACTGATTTACCAGACGTTGAGAGTGGCGACATTATAATTGTAAGATTGGTCATATAAACAGTATTGTATTGACATTATAATTGTGAAAGATAGGCATAATCTCTCTCTCTCTCTCTCTCTCTCTCTCTCTCTCTCTAATGCGTAGCCCAGTTGGGCACAATCTCACCTCCCAATCAGGGGTAAAAAAATCGGCCGGGCCGATATCCCGGCCGATTTTTCATATCGGCCGATATATCGGTTCGGCCGATATATCGGCCGAACTTTTTCTCTCTCCTCCCCGTTTTTTTTTTTTTTTTTTTTTAAAAAAAAAAATCCAAAAAAATTACAGCAAATGCAGAAAATTATGAGCTTATTGAATATGTAATTTTTTCATAAAATATCGGATATTTACATCTTCTAATATATTTTTGAAGTTACGATAGTGGGAAATGATATAAATAGTAATAAAATGGTGAAAATTACAAAAAGAAATAAAATAAAAGGAAAAAATTGCATCGCTTTAAAAGAAGTTATTATACATTAAATAACAGCAAATAAAAAAACTTCATGTATTATTTTATAGGTTTTACCATTTTCTAACATTTATATATCATAGTCCATAGATAATAATGAAATAATTACAAAAAGAAATAAAATAAAAGGAAAAAATTGCATCCTTGTAAAAGAAGTTAGTACACATTATATAACAGCAAATAAAAAAATTTCATGTATTATTTTATAGGTTTTACCATTTTCTAACATTTATATATCATAGACCATAGATAATAATGAAATAATTACAAAAATAAAGAAAATAAAAGCAAAAAATTTCATCCCTGTAAAAGAAGTTAGTATACATTAAATAACAGCAAATAAAAAAATTTCATGTATTATTTTATAGGTTTTACCATTTTCTAACATTTATATGTCATAGTCCATAGATAATAATGAAATAATTACAAAAAGAAATAAAATAAAAGGAAAAAATTTCATCCCTGTAAAAGAAGTTAGTATACATTAAATAACAACAAATAAAAAAATTTCATGTATTATTTTATAGGTTTTACCATTTACTAACATTTATATATCATAGTCCATAGATAATAATGAAATAATTAAAATAAGGAGTAAGTGAATGTAAAAAATGTTGCTGTAAATTTTAACATGTTAGTAACAGTAACTACGAGCAAATGAAAAATGTTCATCTATTATTTTATAGGTATTATCATTTTCTAACTTTTTTTTTCATTTATGCTATTTTATGTTGAAATAGTTAACAAAAATGAATAAATAAATGAAAAAAATAGTAACTAACAAAGTACACAAAAACTAACTACAGATACATTAAGATGAAAAAAAATTATAATACCTATATACAGCTTTTATTACTACATATCTTATTTAACTTCAAGCATTTTTTAACTTCTTTTATGTTATTTTTGGCTAAAAAAATTAAAATAAAATACAGATAAATCGAAATAAATTACAAAACTTACAAGATCAGTAGATCTGTAAATGAAGAAACCTTTGAACGGTCTGGATCGTTCGGTTTCAAACAAATCCGGATCGTTTAGAACTTACTTAAATCAAGTAATGAAGAGTGCAATTTTTTTGAAAGATAAATAGTAAAATCTGATTTTCTCTTTGAAAATAAGGTGTGAAATTTGAGATGTAGGTGAATGGTATTTATAGGAAAAAATTGGACCGGTTCGATTTTTTGGATTTAAAAAAAATAATAAAATATTCAGGCATGCCGGACCAGCCGAATCCTGCAGTCCGCTGTACACAGAGATGTGATGGGGAGAAATTGGTTGACAGGTGAGATCTCGTCCGAGATCTCGCCCGATATATCGGACATGAGATATCGTCCGATATATCGGAAAAATATCGCCGAACTTGAGTTGGGCCCAGGCCCGAGATTTACTGTTTTCAGGGGGAAAAAACGGCCGATTCGGCCCAAATTCGGCCCAGATTCGACCGAGATTTGGACCGATATATCGGTCATCTCGGCCGATATTTATTATGAAAAAAAAGTTTTTTTTTTTAAAAAAAAAAACAAAAAACCGAATTTTTAAAATTCGGCCGATATGATGACCGATAATTCGGTCAAAAATTCGGACATATCGGCCGAATTTTTTTTTTGTACGGCCGATACTATACGTATCGGCCGATATAATTCGGTGGTTGAAAAACCGAATTATATCGGCCGATACGCACAGTATCGGCCGATATTTTGACCCCTGCTCCCAATACACACATCAACAATTGAACTTTAGGGCCTTAACCATGGTTAGAGGTAGTTTTTGATGGGTCATGTATAAATAAAAACCTTTTAACCTTATGCTCCCCATGGTCCCAATTGGGCTTCAGAGGGGGAGCTCACATTGTGTAAAGCCTCCATAAAGTTTGGGGTTAAACTATGTATATTTGTGTATATGTAGTTTCTTCCAAGTAAAGTGTGGAACATAGAAAGAGCCCATCAGGGCCCAATTATACCCCCTTTAGACATCCCTACCTCCCATAATTGGATCCTTAGTCTTTATCCAATTTCATTCCATCCCAAGTTACACCATCTGTAGGATTAAACTCTTGCCATATGACTCTTCTAGTCTTTCGGGCCTTCAGAAACATGGATTAGGTGTATGTAAGGGGATATAAATTAGGGCCAGTGAAGCCACAGCAATGATTAGGTGTGTATGTGTGTGTGTATTTAAGGATCACTTGTGCAACCCTACTTGCACACCTTTATGCAATATCCCTATGTGAGACCCAGACCACCAGGGCCCAGGTGGATAAGTTAGTTGGAAAGGTCTTTTCTTGAATACTGGTGCCTATCATAAAGTGAAGCAATTGGTAAGGGCTCATTGTTGCAGCCTAAAGATTGTGGGATTTTAAGTCCCATGGGCATCACGTAGACAGTTGCCCTATGGAAAGTCATTTTCCAAATCAAAATATAAATGTCCAAACCCAGATTGACGAAATAAATGGCTTGAAGATGATTATGACGATGATTGAATAAGTGAAGCATGTTCATTTAAGGGATCAAGTTTGGATCACTTTAAAATATATGTTTTAATACACATTTGGATGATCTTCAATTCAACAATAAGATCATCTTACAATGGAATCAAATTGAGTGAGAATCCAACCACAAGACAGAGAGATGGGGCTAGGGGAAGTGGCGCTTAGAGAGCACCAATGCCAGGGAGATCTTGGAGGTAATACAAATACATAAAATGCATAGGCTTTTAACCCGTGAAGGTTGGCTTGATGGTCAAGAACCCGCCCAAGATGTGGGAGGTCTTGAGTTCAAGTCACCCTTAACACATAAGGGCCACTCTCCATAGTTTTACCCATGTGTGGGGATAGGGAGGTTTGCACATGCCCCAAGGATTAGTCAAGTGCTCTAAGAGGCCTAGATACCTTGGTCTTCAAAAAAAAAAAAAAATGCATAGGCTTTAAGTCTAGGTCCTCTAACAATCCTCTTTGAGGGTGAGCCCATAGCATGGCCAAAAGGTTGGATGACAAAATCATGTGCATTATTATAATGCTCAAAATGGGCTACATAATTTTTAGCTTCATGGCCAAACCATTGGATAAATATTTATATTTTATTATTGGATCCAACAGTAAAGATGAGTTAAATAGCAACAGCATAGACCTAATTTAAATTGAGATGGTGACAAGGAGTGTGCAATGATTGCATTGGTTGTTAAGTAAGTCCCAAACATGGGCTATACATACCAGCACAAGTCCTGCCTGAGCTTCCTATTCTTATCCCTGATTGGATGTGTGTATATAGTGGGTGGAGTGGGAGGTGCTAGGGAGGAACAGAAGGCTCTGTATGCATGAATAAGGGGTAGAACAAAAAGATCAGTTTAGGCATGATTCTCAGAATACAATAATCAATACTTAGGATCAAAAAAGAATTTCAGTAAGAGTAGCAGATACAAGGTTATTTGACTTAACAGAAAAAAAAAATTATATATATGAACAATATCCTCTTCCTTTCTAAGTGCCATGAAGCAACTTCAGTTACAGAGATGACCTTTTTTTCCAAATTTTTCATTCCATGGGATAACCAAAAGCAAATCTCACACAGCCTCTGCATTGAAGCTCATTCTCTAAGAGTAAAATAATCTAGTTAGATTTAAGTGCAAGGCATTAAAAAAAACCCAATATACAAAAAAATCTAAAGCTACAAACCAACAAATAGACTGGGAAAGTGCAAAACCAAACACATGGGTGGTCCTTCATTAGTGTTCTTTTTTACCTTGGAAACAATTACATATTTGCTTCTTGTGGTGAAGGAAGAAACCATTGTTCTACTCCTCATTTATTGTTGTTCAGTTTGGAAAATTGATGTTTCAATTCTGTTCTGACACTGCTTTCCTTCTTACATCGGTTGCCGCTCCAGTGAGGGTGGTTCTTAGGTTCTTCACTAGCAATTCTCCTGTTTCCAAAGAGATTATTGATCTGTGTAAGCTTTGTTCATCACCTTCATGGATGGCAAGCATTGTCATCTTCTCATTCCACTGCATGCATGTTGTATCGTCCTCTTGATTATCTTAATTGCCCAGGAAAAAAAAATGGAAAATGAAATATTATTCTAACCATGCAATAAACAAATTTGAATGTATATCTTCAATTGTTGTATAGAAGCTTAACTCTTTCATAAAAAGCTCTAGCAACCAAAGTGCTTTACTTGCATTGTTATATATCTAAACCGTTGGAATTCACAACCACCTTTACATGATCATGCCCCTCACTGGCCATTCAAAGAATCACAAAAATCATGCAAAATTTCAGTAATTCCAAAAGATTTGGTTACTCCTGTACTGCTTCTTGAGGTATATTGCAATCAACTTGGAGTATGTCAACATCCTCTGGTTCTTGGACTCTAGAAGTGCCTCTGAACTTGAATGGAAATCACCTTTCCCAAACACCTCAAACACCATAGAATCTGTCAAAAGTAGTGGGGAACTATGTATTTCCATGTTTTCTAAAGCAAAAGACAGGTTTTTTCCAAGTCTTCTGTTCAAATATGCATCCACGACACAGCCATATGTCACAATATCAGGAGAGACACTTTCATGTTTCATGTGTTCAATGCTTAAATGGAGATCCCAGAACATGCACATTCTGGAAAAAGCCAAAGCCCGAATATTGAATGTATTAAGATCAGGTGAAAATCCTGCATCTACCATTCTCAAAAATTCTCTCTGAAGACTCTTCATCTTGAAGTTAGCAGCATATGATAGCAACAGAAGGTTCCACAGAAGATTTCCCACATCCCGCCTACCAAGACCCACGTCCCTTAAAAATTCTCCTAATTTATGGAACCTCCTTTGGCCTACATAAGCAGATGCAATTGCTCGAATTGCCTCTCTCCCTATTAGAATTCCAGACCTTTTAAGGCGACCATATGCATCTTCCATCTCTGTTAGAGAACCAAACATACTATAATATCTAACAAATGTATTCCCAGTAGCATAATTGACTTTGAAACCATTTGAAACCATTGTTTTCATCGCAGCTTCCATCATTTCAAGCTGTCCTCCTTTTCCAAAGCAAGATATAGCCAATGAATAAACCTCAGGACACAAGCTCAAGCCCCTGGAAGATACCTCATGCAGCATTCTATCAATCTCATCAAAACTTCCTACCTTCCTATATGCATCCATTAGATCCGAAATCACCCCAATTTCAGGCACAAATGAGCTATTTATGATCTCACCCCACAAGGCCTGGGCATCTGAAAAAAGGCCATTGTCAGCATAACATAACATCAATGCTGACAAGGTGGCACAACTGGGTATGATACCTTCAGATTTCATCTCATTGACAAGCTGCAAAGCAACATCAGGCATTCTATATTTACCCAATGTGCGTATTAGTGGGGCAACATCTGCATCGGTGTACTCTATATTATCACTTTCTTGCCGATTCAAATGCTGGATTATCTGTTGTCAATAACAAATGAACATGAATTAACAACATGGCAGTATATACCTCAGGTGTGGCAATGGCTCAGGTTCGCACTAGATTGGCTATAGGTAATAAATGATCATTTGTTGACCTGACCTGAACACACCAAACCTTTCAAAGGCTTACCTAACTAGACCTAACCCGAATTTCAAACCCAACTTGACCCAAGCTGAATGTTTCATAAAAATGGAAAAAATGCAAAACTAGAGAAAATAATTTTTAATAGAAAATGAAACAGAGGAGGGCTTTCCTTTCATTTGGAGGGGCATCGAGCCAAGGGAAACGGATGCATTTCCAAGACATTCATGACCTAGACCCGGATTTGCGTTGAATCGGGTCCAGGCCATGGGTTAAGTCAGAAATTGCCCCCCTTCCCCGTATAAAATGGGAAATGTAGAAACATCCATTTGAACTGGTCACAGCAGTCACCTAACAATCAAACTTATTCATGAGCATAATTTTGTTTTTCCCCTGGGTGCAGCAACATGTAGTCATCTTAGCTTGACCAACAATAACCATTCTACTGCTTTACACATCAGTGAAGACATGATGCATTTAAGCAAATGCCATAACAACCGATTCACAACAAGGCTCAGGATTTGATTTATAATCATGTGTTCCACCTTATACAACTGGATGCTCTACTCCTCTACCCATTTGATGCATTGCCCCTTCTCAGATGGTGGAAGGAAATTTAGACCCAAGTCAGGGACAGTAAGGAAAGGGTCCATACAATACGGTCGGACAACTTGAAATTATACAATTTTCATACTCCAGTGCTACTGTGGCAAACCACAACCAGTTTGCACTTCAAGAGCTATAAAAGACATTTAATCAAAAGAGTTGTCACCACTCACCACAGTGATACAAATAAGAATACAATTTCAGAGTAAGTTTCACGTTTCCTGTCAATAAATGCAAGTCGAAAACATCGTGTTCCAGCCCATGCAAACATGACTTATCGATTGTCCTGAATTGAGATCAATAGGTGATAACCGTACTTCACCAGAAATCATTTTTATTTTATTTTAATTTAGTTATTAACGTAGTGATGTCAACGAAAAAAGGAATTTAAAAATTCATTGAAACGATAGAATATAAGGAACTTCTGAAAAGGATGCTAACATGAATCGAAGGCCTACTTGGCAAAGCAAATACAGAACCTAATTGAAATAATCTAACATGTAAAGACCACCTCCCGCCCACTAGCACTTCTTCTTCTTCTTTTTAAATAGAAAAAAAAAAATGGTTCCGCCATTGAATTCAAGAGAAAGAACGAGAGACAAGGGATTGACCTGTCGATTCGGAGGAGAAAAAGAACATCGCTGGTGCAGAGAAACCCTGAAAGAGGGGTGTGGTCTCAGAGATGGATAAGAGAGTGGGCGCGGAGCTATTAGAGTCAGCGTCTCCATGAGCAGAGCTATTGGAGATTTCTGGTCATTTAATTTGTGTTCTTGAGTTGGGGTTTTTTCTTTCTTTTTTTCTTTTAACATGCAACGGTCATAATCACACCATTTATCTTTAAGTGGATTTGAGAGCAGCTTAGTTTCAAATAAACTAGGAATAAAATGGAATAAACTGCTGTTCGAATGAGCGAGTGTGAACTTGGGATTTGCTTGGATTTCCACTCGGTTTAGATGAGGAGAAAGTAGAAGGGAGATTGTTTTGGAAGGGGATTCTTTTTAGTAGATAATTTTAAGGGTGGGTATGATGACCCACATGCAAATGACCAAAATTTTGACGAAGATTTGGATGAAATTGCACTTTGTACCGTTCAAGAACCAATGTAGGATAAAGAGGACCTCACGAGCTTTCCAACGAATCAAATTTTACATCAATCCGAGTCTAGATGAGTGAGATATTGACCAAACAACATCATCGGGTGATTTAGGCTTCCAAATGACATCAATTGAGACTCATTGCTGGTATGTATGGCAGGCCCTGAGAGCCTCTCAAATCTCAGGGGCCTTAAACGGAGTGAGATTTTAGAGGTCATTTGTGACTAGTATATTAAAGAGTTTAAGTGTGTGGAGGCTCCTTTCTATCTGGGAACTCTAGGCTACAGCTTACACCGCCTGTGCTCAGGCCGACCCTACTTGTATGGTAGCCTCAGTGGACAAGAATTCACCTCATTACTGATATCATCATCAAATGGCAGCAATACTATCAATGACATGGCAAGAATCTCACCAAATAGGCAATTGTTTGGGCACATGAAGCTAAAAATAGCAAGCTTCCTCTACGAGCATGGATGTATTGGTACATTGCAGTTGATACGCAATATATCGGCTATATTTTTTGTTGGGGCTTGCAAACGAATTTCACATTCAAGTGTAGAGGGAAATCTAGAGATTTTAACGGACTTGGGTCACTTCAAAGGTCTAATCTTTTAAGATGGATTCTCCAAGTCTTAGGCTATGTCATATGGACTTGGAGAGTCCTTTGGGCGGACGGGATAGCTTGATGAAATAGGTTACCGGAGAGCCTCGTTCAAAGAGAAGGTTATTGGGGCTGACGAACGAGTTCCACATTGAAAGTGTAGAAGAAGATCTAAGGACTTTAAAAGCCTTGGGCATTCCACCTAAAGGACTAGTCTTTTGGGATGGATACCAAGTCATAACATTTTCACACGTGGTTAGAAGTTTGAACAAATGTAACACTTTATGAGCCAAGTTGAAACCTTTTTTTGGGGCATTTAGATAAACAAGTGGACTTGGGCTTGGGCTTTTTAAATATGTAAAGCAAGGGTATAAATCTCGGCCAATATCTCGCCGATACACATTTATATGGCCGATATTTATCCAAAAAATTTAGAAGAGAGAGCTATCGACTGAGATCCGAGATATTGAGATATTGGAGTCTCGGCCTATCCCCAAAGTCGCCACATCATTTTATTGTGTTTACCACAATTGGAAATTTAAAATTCATCTAAATTATTATTTATTGAAAAACATATAACATAAATAGTCATTATGTATGAAGTGATATGTATCGGCTTATTGTTGGTACAAATATAATATTGAAGGCATCGATCCATATCACTTTAAGTATTGCATTGGACCGTTTTTTAAATTATAGATCACAGTAGGGTTGAAATTTGTGAATAAAGCATTAGCATCAAACGATACTGCAATGGTATATGGAGAGAGATAAAGAGATCTTCCACAATAGATTTATTCAATATATTTAAAATAGAGTTCAAAATTACTTTAATTTAAATAATTAAATCATGATTTTAAAGGTTATCAAAATTTAAAATAATTTGAGTTTAAAAAATAAATAAATAACTGTAAAATTAAAAAAAAAAATTCATCTCATAGATCCCATACTGAATAAAAGTTCTTAAATATTGTGAGTATTTATGATTCTATTGTAAATTACAATTTGTAATGCAACTTCTTCTATGATTGAACGTTGACACTAATTTACCTCCAGTAGATTAGTTCGGATGGTTATCTTTCACTACAGAAGCATGAGGTATAAGATTTGAACTCCATAGACTAACTTTGGTGATATTTTAAAGAGTAGAAGCATACGTAAATTAAAAAAAAAGGTTAGACACTAACTTCAACAACTAGAGATAGAGAAAAAAAAAAGATAGGCAATTGCAAGGAGAGAGAGAGTAAAAAAAGTGTTTTTTTAATAGATTAGATTATGACATTATTGTATTATGAAAGACAGGAAATAATAATAATAAAAAAAATCTGAATGAATTCCATAAGAGCAACTGCATTATTGTGCCTTGAAGAACATAGGAGAGAGATTCTTCAAACAAAACTCTTTTTCTTTTCAATTGGTTGAAGGATCTATCTTAAAAAATTAAATAAACACTTTGCCCTCGAGACACACCTACCCATTCCAGTCGGCCGATTTGCATATCAGCCGAATTATCTGTCGTGACATTTTTTTACACCCCTATAAATTCCACCAATTGGATATCTATTCACTTTGAACACATTTGGATTGATTTTTGAAATTCAATGGAATTGATTTCTTGTGAGAGGTATCATCACTAAAAAACCATGAAATGAATCCAACTCCACCATTTGGACTCTACCCAAGTGAGTCCCACAAGCCCTCCAGTGAAATGTGTGTACAAAGTTTGGTACAAGTTTCTTGATAGGCTCAATTGGGTCTACGTGGATGGATGGGTTTGAAATGGCTCAGCTTATATATGATGTTTATAATTTGTGTGTGTGATTATTAATGGATGTCACTTGAGTTTACATGGGTGAGTGGGTTTAAGATCTTCAAAATTTTACGACAGGTGAAGGATAAAATAGGTATCACGGTAAAACTTGTATCTGTATACATAAAGTACCTGTGGGAGAATCGACTGACCTTAAATTTAATACAAATGCAATTCAATTACTCCACTCATATTTCCTCCTTTTCTCTTTTCCTTAAATTTCATTTTTTTTTTAAATCTTATAATTTGAGTTTTTTTTAGAATTTAATGAATGATAAGACCATTAAAACATAATAAAATGTATATCAAATATTTGCTTATGTATGTTTTCTTCTATCTTATTTTTTTAGACTTTTCCTCACAATTTTTTTATATATTTTTTAACTTTTAAGCACTGATATACTTTGAAATAAGTGGATTTAAGTCTAAAAAGGCAACCCCATCTAGAAAATTAAAAGTCCAAAGTACTTTCATCCTATAGAGCCCAACCAAAAAGTTGTCTGGAGTCTGGACACGCAAAACCATGGGTTCCAATTTAAGACTGCCTTTAAAGGTTTTAGTGACATTATTGATTGTGAATTGATTCACTGATTTTTATAAAATTATTATTAAATTATATATATTTTTTTTAATTTATTGTGATAATCTAGTGTAAAATCTTTAAGGTAATACCTATTATCCTTAATACACACCAGATAAAATTAGGGGCTCGAATCTAACACCTCATACTATTATCGATTTTGTTACACCCATTTAGATTCGTACAGAATTCAACTGTTGATAATTTTTAATTTAATCACATAATGAATATACATCAAAGTAAATATAATTTTAATTCATAATATGAAAATGAATATGAAAAATAAAACATGATATAAAATTAATAAATAAATTCATAATAGATTGATTTGCAATATATAATTTCTCCATCCCATATGAGAATTTGAGTAGACTAAAGTACTAAACCATGAGAACTTTGAAACCATGGGCTCAATGGGCCCATAGAAAATAATAATAATAATGTACCATAAGATAAGAATATAAAATTGATAGGTTCTCACAATCATTTCAAACTTTGTCTGACACCTTACATTGTCTAGACATTTTAATCAACATCTGTTCTTTTTTCTTTAACTTGGTATGAGATCTCATCATATCTCCATTCCATTAGAAAAGAGAAGAAAGAACTTTTCTAGCACACAAAGCCAAAAGAATGAAAAGATAAAAGAAACTGTAGTGATCCATTGCCTTATTTCCTTTTTTTTTTTTTTTTAAGTTTTTTTTAATGCTTTTGAGTCATCTAAATATTGATTAAGAAACTAGTAAAAATATTTTGATTAGGCTTAAGTCAAATCAGTGATTTAATTGAGATGAGTCTTATTGAAAAAAGTCTAAATAAAGAAATATTAACATAGTATAAAATTAAAAAAAAATTAGATTCGTCTTAAAATTTTATTAAATCGAATAATTTGAATGAGTTTTTAAACTTGACAAAGGGTATAATATGTAATGAGCAATATAAACTTATAATGTATAAAAGAATGTAAAATACAAGCATTTGTGCAGAATAATGTATAAAATAAAATGTAAATAATAACATAATGTATTTTTATTAAGTATCCTCTTCGGATAAGTGATGTTCTATTATGAGTCTTGTGGAGCTCACAGAGATAAAGTCAAATACATGGAGATGGGTGAGTTTCAAAAAAAATTCAAAATAATGTTTTTTATTAATGAAAATTTATGATTTTCAAAAATTAGAAGCCAAAATAGAGTCAATTTTTAATTAAATAATTAGATCAGTTTTAATTAAATAATAGTCAAATTGAATACAAATAAAATCAAAAGTAGATTAGTGCGACAAGAAGAGAGTGTAATTTTGAATTCTATCGAATCTCACATGGAAGCCCAAGTGCTCACACCATTTATAAATAACATTGCACAATTAAAAAAAAATCTCTTAATTAATCTACATATTATTTGAGTGATTGGATACTCTCATATTGTGTAAGAGGTTTTATCGTCAAACCGTGAAAACACCTAACTTGATCCATAGTACTTGTAGGTGATATTATAGATTCAAAATTTTACATGATCACTATAAAATAGAGTCGGCAGATTTTTCAAGTATTAAAAATTAAAAATACAATATTACAAATTTTTAATAGAATTTAAAGTATTCCATACCACTTTATCTATCCATGAGTCTAAATGCAATGAAACATAATTATCACTAATGCGAAACCCTATTATACTAAATATTCCTAGGGCCCACATGGGCTAGTATCTTAAATCAATAATCTCTAAAATACATTGAATAATAAAAAATATAAACCCCCCCAATTATTTTATTTTAATTCCTTTGTAAAAGTTCTCAAAACCCTTATGTTTCCCAAAGTCCTCTTTTTCTTGTTTCTCCTACAACTTTTTCTTTTTTTTACTTTTCATAATTAAAAAATAAAGGAAGTGCTGGGCCCCATGACACTGAGTGGTGGGCCACACATTATCATCTTCCGACAGGTTCGGAATCTTTCGACATCTTGAGTGACGGGTCTTTGTTTGTCAGGGAGCCCTATAATGACCAATAGAATCATGACACGTGTACTGCTAACTTCCAAAACTAGTCTAGCCCCACTGTTTTCTCTTTATTTTTTTCTATCTTCTTTTCAGTGATGCAATTATTTTTCCTATTCACAACTGGTTCGAAAGTGAGTGGGGCCCACTCGTACTGTGGACAGGTGGCTGATACAATGTACAAGATTTTATTAATAAAATTTTGACAAAAATAAATAAACATTTCAATTTGGGCAAAATTAGCTAAAGAAGAGGTAAAAAAAAAAAACATCAAATGGTTAAGTCTGGCTTTATAATCTATGATGTGATGAAATAGAGATTGTAAAATTTTAGAAAATCAATTTTAGATAAATAAAAAATTTAATATTTAAAAATTACACTTAACAATCAGTATGTTGATACAGTTGTATCAGTGATATGTTTCTCTTCTCTATTTTTGTTTTTTTTTAAATATATAAAAAAGAAAAATAAAAAATGAATAACCTAGGAAGTAGGAAGTATTCTTTTTTTAAACGTAATGATCATTTTTATGAAGTTATTAGATTATTAAAAGTAGCATTTAAATTTGAATAACTTATTTTTAAATCTTTTTAAAATCATATTCAACATAAGATTTAATTCTAAAAATGGTCAAAATTGTTTTTTTTTTTAATAAAAAATATGCATTGGTCGATACGGGCCTTATGTAGCTAATGAGATACGTATCGATCATCGTGAATACATATCGACAATTCTAAAAACTGATACGCATCTGTCAATAATTATACCATTGTGTTGAACTATATTTCTTAATATATAAAAAATGAAATTTTAAATAATAGAATAGCACCACTATTTCTAGAAAAAGAAAGAATAACAACCACAATGATTGGGTAAATCAAATGCCAAACTTTGTTCTTTTTTTTTTTTCCTTTTACAATCAGTGAAATTTTGCAAGATTGGTCATAATAGTAATTTAATTTTTTATTCTTAAAACTTAAAGTTATATAATTGAAATGATTAAGATGGAATTAAAATTTTACTTAATCTTTGTAATGATGAAATGCTTCATCATTTGTCTTCTTGAAAAAACTATTAAAATAAAGCTAGGTTCAACTCATGCCAGTGTCCAGTGTAGAGAGAGGAATTAAAAGGCTGTTAATGGGCAATGATGGCCCATCTTGTATGCAATTTAGCTGTCATTAATTTGTGGGCCGACCTTGGGCCTCTTTATTCTCAATCAGTACAGCTCTTGGAATAGGAGTGAAAGACATGTCTAAATCGTATATTAAAGATGATATCATTTTCAAGCTAGTCTTCTCTTGCTCATTTGATTGTTAAGTGTGATCTTTAAATATTAAATTTTTATTTATTTAGAGTTTTTTTTTAATTTTATGTCCTTATTTGATCACATAATAAAATATAATATCAGACTTTACCATTTGACCTTTTTCTTTTATGACCGATGTATTGCGGTTTCTTAGAGCACCTCACTAATCTTAAGAGCTAAGGTATAAATATCGGCCGATATGGTCGATATTCGGTCTGAAATATCCGTCACAATATCGGCCGATACTCATAAATATCGGTATTTAAAAAAAAAAAAAATTAAAACACCGATACGGATTTTCGCGGTTTTTACACTGTTTCTTGCGGTTTTTCGCGGTTTTCCACGGTTTTCCAGGATTTACGGTTCTCAGGGGTATTCACTGTTTTTTGCAGTTTTCCACGGTTTTTGGCGGTTCAGGGTTTACGGTTCTCAGGGGTGTTCACGGTTTTTTACGGTTTTTTGCGGTTTTGTCACGATTTTTTCTGTTTTTTCACGGTTCCGATATCGGAGGAGAGAGAAAATACCGATATCGGTATGAGAGATAAAATTATCGGCCGATATATCGTCCGTATCGCATATCGGCCGAGCCGATTTTTTAATCCCTGCTTAAGAGTACGTGCAATCCTCTCTATCACACATCAAATATCTCTATGAGAAGTGGCATTTTGGGGTGGTGTGGTTATCGGAACTTCCACTTTCTGAGGCGGGTTTCCAATCATCACTCCAACCCTATTAAATTATTTGACTATCTTTTTTATCTCTTCTTTATACATTTTCATTTATCTACCTTTTATCTTTGTTTATAATTTGTAATCTGTTAATTTTACATATTGATAACGACTTAGCTTTCTACTTTAAATGAGGTTCTCACATGTTATTTTTATCTATCGACACTATTTTTAAACTATTTTTCATGTGATTATTTTCACTCTATATTTTAAAGTTAAATCAATTATTCAAAATAACATATGCCCGTCTACTATCGTAACTTTATATGTTGTCGTTTCTTCGTTCTCTAATAATTTTCAATAAATTTAAAGCAAATTTCCTCTAAAGTTCTTTAATCTAAAAATATAACTTTGAATATATATTCTCATAAAAATTTGTAAATGAATAAAATAAACAAAAGAAAACCCTTAAAAAGATTATGTTACATTTTATTTATTACTTCAATAAATGCCTCTATAAATATTCTTTCATTGGTCATAGACACTTAAAAATATTATATGCATTTTTTTTAAATAAATCATCTTTGAAAAGGTAAATAAAAAGTTAAAAACATTAAGTCTTTGAAAATATCCATAAGATCTTTAGCTTGTTTCAAATCGTGTGCAACTGAACTGGTAATCTCTCGCCTTAGGAGGCGGCAGATGTCAAGTTTGAGCTCCCATGCCCTCACCTAATGTGTTCTAAGGTCCGCAGTCTCTCACACGTAAATTCAAAAGAGAAATCCAATTTGAGATTTAACCATCTACACCTATTATCTCTCTAAATAGCCTCTCTCGTGGAAATAAAATACTCTCTCTGTCCCAAATTAGTTGTCCTATATGGATTTTTGAATTGTCCCAAAATAGTTGTCTTATTTGTATTTGAATAGTATAAAATTTGTTAAAAATAAATGAGATCATATGAATGCTAGCTTTATATAGAGGGTTCCTTAAAAAATACAAATATTTCAATTGAGACGAATAAAATGGAACGGAGGGAATAATAAATTTGTAATGAAAAGTGATATTTGAATTGTGAAAAAAATAAAGTATGCTCTCATACAAAAATGGTTTAAAAAGGAAGATTGGCAAATTGCAACCATGTTTTGTTTTTTCTAAAAAAATATTATAAGCTAAGATAAATAAGAAAGGAATCTTGTTTTTCTCTTCAATTGGTAAGTATTGCTTTTTCTTTCAAAATTTTATTTTTTTCCCATATTTGAATAACTACTAATTAAACTTTTTGCAAGATACGACATTCAATGCATTATATTCCCACTTTAAATATAAAAATGAAACAAATGATTAAAGTCACTCGACTCTCCTTTATTTGTGCTTTGTACTTACGAGTTATGAGTCTTTCTTTCACTCTTTTGTATTGATTCTTTTTTCCGAATTTTGGTTTCCATAATTAATTCATCTTATAACAGTAATTAACCTTTTATTATACAAAGACAATATTAGGTTTCCTTTAATTTATTTACTATTTTTTTCATGCCCTTCTATCAATCTTAATTTTCATCTCTCATATTTATTTTATCACTACGCCTTTTTTTTTTTAATTTACGTGTAGAAAACTATGGAAAATCCAACATAAAACTCTCACGGGTGATATCAACTACCCTTAGGGACACTAGGTGAGGTCATAAAAGTTTTACGCTGAGTTTCCCACAATTTCTCACGTGTAAATTAAAAAAAAATACTTATAGATAAAATAAATATAACAGAGATACGAATGTTAGCTATACGTCTTTTCAATTATAGAAGATACAACACAAGCAGTGGTAAAATAAAAAAAATGTTTTGATCTAAATTTGTGTCTATTTTAGACACATCCAACACAAAAGATCAATGTTTTTAAAGTTTTTAAGAAATATTTTTAGCCCTTTTTTTAATTTCAATCTATTTTTTTTTTATTTAAAATTTATAAAATATGTTGAATGGCAAACTGATGGTAACCAATGTTATCCTGGTTGTCAACTACTGTTTTTTTAATCATAATTTCAGTAATCTTAAAATATTTAAGATGTGAATACAATATTAAAATGTATAATAAAGAACTATTGAGAGGAAGTCTCAATCTTATTTAAAGTTTAATATTAATTGTGTATTAGTCATGTTTCTTTTCACCTAACTACTCTCACAATATAATAATTAGTGATGATTCTCTTACAATATTATAATTCACAGTGATCAACAAGTTGTAAGAAAAACAAAAGACAGGTAATTGAAACTCCAAATATCTTTTGGCCTCTTCTAATCATGTCAATAATCTACTTTACCAAAGCATAATTTAAAATCCTAATGTAATCATTTAGATTGATCAAAGGGTCTGAGGTAGTGCAGGTTTGCTAAATTAGTGATCCCATGGCTCAGCGATCCACACCGTTGATTCGGCGATTAGTGGGACCCATATCTCCAATGCATCTAACATTCGTAATTACTTCTAGGAACCGAATTAACTGATCTAAATCATTCAAGACTCTTCGAATGCTAATTCGTGTAGTATTCATTTAAAATAATTTTTTTATAATCATCATTTAAGTCATTTATCTCATTAATCTGATATTGATATTTAATTTGAATTTAACAAATCATTCAAATAAGTTGAATGACATGAATCCAATCTTTAAATTATGTTCAATGAATCTGTGGGTATGATGGAGTCAAATGAGGCAGAAATTCTCAGTATAAAGAGAGTCTTAGTCATTTGGAAGAACCATGGGCAAGGTAATTTGGTTATTGAAGGGGATTCGGCAAATACATTCAAATAAGCATCGGGATTGAGGCGACCACCTTGAAGATTGGCCAATATAGGTTAGGGAGGTAAGAATTTTGGCTAGAAAGTTGAGAGTAGCTAAATATTTTGCGAAATTGAAAGCTGATAAACACTTTCAAGGCGTTTTCCTCATTTGACTTCTTTTGCCTTTTTAGCTTTTCTTTTCTATTTTACTTAATTTAATTCTTGTAGACCTTTTTGTATTTTTTAACTCTCTCTTGTAGTCTCTCTTTATCTAATCAATTTTCATGTTACTGCTAAAAAAAATTAAAGAGACAAAGTTAGGAAAAAAAATATATAAAATAGTTTCAATTCATCATTGCGAAACCCACAAAATGGGGACCATTCATCTGTTCCAGCCTTACTTATATTTTTATATTTACCAGTGACATAAAGTAAAATGAAATAAATATATATCTTTTTTTTTTAAAAAAAAAGATATTTTAAGCTGTGTATATATTCTGGTATGGAGTCGTTCAAATGTCAGAGAGAGTAGAAGATCTCTCTCTCTCTCTCTCTCTCTCTCTCTGCCTCTGAATAGAGTCTGATTCTTCTTCCTTCTTTTTTTTATCTTACATTTCTGCTCCAAAGAAAGGCATCGAAATTGGGTTAAACGAAAACGCCGTTGATTCAAATCACGATCCAAACAAATCCTGATAAACCCTCAAAAGCCCAAAACAGAGCAAAGAAGAAAATCTGAAAAAACATACCAATTTCCACGGAAAATGTCACAGAACGAAAATCGCCCCCCCTTTATACACTCCACCTCACCCAAATCGCCAAAATGGCCGTCGGATAACAACAACTCAAAGAAATTGCTCCGTTATTTCGAGGCTCCGGTCGTGGGTCTGGGAATCGTCGCGGCCATGAACGAGAGCGGCGACACCCACGACGTGAAAGCACCGGTTTCGCCGAAATCTGATCCTATACCAATTGTATCGGGAGTGAAGTGGAGAAGACCGGTGTCGGAGATGGAGGTCTCGGAGAGTTACACGTGCGTGATAGCGCATATCGGGGGCGAAACGATACGGAAGGTGGAGTACTTTGAGGATGAATGTGAAGAGGATGGCATAGGCTGTAATTTTTGGGAGAGTTCAGGGATATTTTTAGTTTCTCCACCGGGCTCGGAAATGGGCTTCTTGGATTTTTGCTATCTGTGCAGGAAGAAGCTCAAGGGATTAGATATTTTCATGTACAGGTGAATTCCATTTCCCTCCTCCCCTATTTTTTTTTTTCTTGTATTATTGTCATTAATATTTGAATTTTTTTTGCTTTTCTAGTGTTCGACATCGACTATAGTTTTGATTTATTAGTGATGAATATGTAGTAAGAGAGTACTCAACCTCATCCTAATTTACAATGCAATCAACCTTCTACAATCATTTTATATGAACCCAAATAATATACGAAGTTTGCGGATGATTTTGTGTATCTGCTCCAATATAGAGTGAAACACCTATAATATAAAAAAAAAAAACTGAGTCAATTTGCATATCAAGCCTACTTTTCATCGATACAAACGATTGGATCTTAATTTCTCTTTACTAAAATTAAATAATGGCAAAGTGTAGTTATCATCATATTGAGATGCATTATGGGTCTCTTCAATCCACCATGATCAGAGTCTATTTCAATCTGATGATGACTAGTCGTCTTGAATGCTAAGATTCAAGTAGAATCCACGTATAAAATTAGTTCGATCTTGCCATAATTTTTAAAATATGTTTAATTTCATTTAATCTTTCTATTCATGGTCTAATATAGTAAATCTAGTAGTTCTTTTAGTGGCTCTGTCCTTTGCAAATGTACACTGTTTACATGTGTGCTCCATTTTCTGTTATTAACTGGAGTTTATTTACTTGATTCTTACTCTTCTTCTTGTCTAAATCTACACATTTGCTTGATTCTTAGAACCCACCTCTCAAGTGGGAGGAGGTCTGAAGTTCAATTCCCACTCTTCAAAGGGTTGCTCCCATGGTTTAATCGAGTGTATGTGGATAGGGTGGTCTGCAGATGCTCCGAGAATTAGTCAAGGTGCTCTAAGAGGCCCGGATATCTTGGTCTTAAAAAATAAAATCTACACATTTGTTGGGGCGAAATTATTGAAAGTATTGATTATATTCATCTTTCCATTTCACTTTGCCTCTCTAGTTTCAATGGTTTTCTTAGGCAACATAATTGAGTTTAGGGAAAATCCCTTTTACCCTTTACCTCACACAACAAATGAGAGAAGCTCTTGAATAACAACAACAATGTCAGCATCAATAAGATCGAAACACGACTGTTACATGGAAATTTCACATGGGTCTTGTTTGCCTCTAATCTTTTTTCTTCAATAAGTTTTACTAATTTAATTCAAACAAGTTCATTTCTTCACTCTACTATGGTTTTAGGAAACCTCATTTGCATATAATTATCTGGTTCTGGATAGTTCACTTGTGAAGAGGGCAACTCGTTCTTGTCTGCTTCTTTGTGATCTTTTTTAGGAGAGCCCTTGATGTATTGATATGCCACTAATGTTTTGTTCCTCTGTTTTTGGAAACCCTTTTGGACTTGGTTTTCTTCTCATTATAGCGCATTCAGATGTGGGTATCCATATAACAGAAGAAATCTGGAGGAGTAATTAAGTGAAGCAACCCCACCTTTTACTTCATTCATGTTTGGTATTAATAGCTGAAGTAGAAATGGAGGAATCTAAGGTGAAGAAAAGTGAGACCTGCAATAGTTATGAGTTGGAGTTTAGAGTGAAAATACATTACCCTTAGTGTGAATACTAAAATTTTATCTTTACCTTAAAATGACGGAAACTGAATTTTTTACACTACCACAACAAAAAAAAAAAATCTCCCCACATACAAACATCCTTTTATCTTTTTTAAATGATAATAATTTTGTTGGATATTAACCTCCATTACTGTATTTTTTTGGAGATAATTCTTGTCCAAACATGTTTATTGATAAAAGAAAACCTCTCTTGACATTGGTAATTTTTTTTTTTTTTTTGGCAGAGGAGAAAAAGCCTTCTGTAGTGTGGAATGCAGATGCCAGCAGATGTCAAATGATGAGGAGAAAGAAAAATTCAGGTCAGAAGCACTGAAGCCTTTCCATTGCTCTGTTTCTCCATGTTCAGCTCCAAGGCTCTTCTCAGCTGGTGTTTTAGCAGCTTAATTACATAAAAAAAAACCCAAAAATGAAATAAGGAAAAATAACAAATGGTACCCAAATATAGCAGCAGTTGGTACCCCCGGCGTACAAATTATGTAGAGAAAGTAGAGAATTTTGAACAAATTTTCTGTATATCTCCTTGTGCAATGCAAAAGTTAAATTACATTATATTCTAGTCTCCAGTTTTATCTGCATCTATGATTTCCAGATACAGACATTCAAGAACCATGTCTTTTTCTCTTCTTTTTTTTTTTTTTTGAGTTATGGGATGATCTAACAAGGGCGAAAAAATAATCCATATCCAACTATTTATTTTTCAACTCCATATCAAATCCAGCCATTTAACTTGCAACAACAGCCTTCAAATTGATTTTTTTTTTTTAAAAAAAAAAGCCACAGATACAGTTGGAATGTGCTGTCACAATGTTTGAATTGTGTTACCATCTTCACAGTTGATTACCGGCTTTACTTTTTCAGCAACGTTGCTTTAGACCTGTGCATGTAATCCATCGCTTTATTTGTTCGATTGGTTGAATATTCTCATTTTATATAGGAGCCTGGGGAGTCTTGCCTTCAAACGTTTGGGATGCCTAACCTAATCTATAGTACTTGTGGATGATGTCATGACACCTAAGGTTTTACCTATTGATCCCCGCAAATATTTAAAAAAAAATCTTGCATGTATCCCTTCATTAATATGCAGTTACAAAAGATCAATTCATGTATAACTATATTTTCAGTAGCTTCTATCTTTGAAGTTAGAGCGCGTCATATTAAGAGAATATTTTTCAAAGTTTCCTACCATGTATGGTACCCTCTTTGAGTTTGGAGATTCTCTCTCATATTAGTGAATATAATAAATTATTAGTCCATTTATAATTTTTATTTTTTTCAAAAATTGTCCAAGTGTTTCTCGTTTTGAATACTCATTAGGTTTTCCATCTATTTATTATTTCTGAAAACAACGAAAAAGAAGAAGATGAAGGCCGTATTGGACGAAATTCAGCTGAAATCAAACACATCAGTAGTGCTGAAATCGAATAGGGTCAGGTTTCTTAAAAGACCTTATCCTACCTGACTCAATATTTATAGAATCTGATCCGATCTGCATTTTGAACCCATTTAGTCTAATTTTAACCGGATCGAGTCGGATACGGTTGAGTCGAATTAACTTAGTAAATTTCTAACCCGACCCGACCTAGATTCATGCGGATTTTTATCTTCTCAATCCAACCCGACCCGGTGACCTGACCCACATGATTTATTGGGTCAAGTCATGCGGGTCGAGTCAAAAGCCGACCCGAGTTTCACCTCTAAATTGATATCAGCCAATAAACCTGAGAGAGAGTTCTTACAGGTGAGACATCTTACTTGAGGATTAACCATCGCATGCTTTCAGTCCTACATAATGTATTCTTTCAAAAATAATGATATTAACAAATGATATGTAAGATTGAATAATTTGGTATTCCTTCAATTAAGAAGGATAGGGACTTTAATTTTAAAGATTTATAACGAACCGACATTTATCTATTATCCAACCAGCTTTGGGCATTTCGGACGACTAAAAACATAGTCAAGTCCGATTGGAAAATCTCCGATCACTGCTCAACTGAATTTTTTATAAACAAATAAAAAAATATTAAAAAATAAAAATGCTGAAGTTATCTTAAAATTAAATCCTTATGTTAAGATAGCAAGTCATTCAATTAGTATCCTAACTCTTAAATGGCCAACCAACTGTAATCATCATATGAGCACAAAAGTATAAAAGAATATAATTTCAAATGAAATATAGTTACCTCCCATCTCAGAAAGTGGGAGATTCCTGCTTCGAGCCCTCATGACCTAACGTTGATAGAGTAGTGGGTTCACCCATGGAGGTTTTAGGCTGAATACCCAACGGTTTGCCACACAAAAAAAAAAAATGAAATATAACATTCCCCTCAAAAAACTTAAAAAAACACATAATATGGAAAATAGTAACAATATGGTATTATCATTCTCATACAGTTATGTTCCTGTCAATATGGGTTACAACTACCTGTAAGTTGTAAGCCTATGTGTTGAGCGAGTCCAAGGAGAGTCCAACTCGAGACAAAGCCAACTGAGCTACACCTGTGTAGCCGTTATATGAACTAATATAAAGTTCAATGTACAGAAAGCGTGTCTAATAATATCAACCATCATGAGGAAAAAAGTTGATGCCACGCTCTCCTGATGTACACACATCCAATCTACTACTATGTTTAAACAAGCATTTGATGAAATGAATGAAGAGACAAAGGAACATGGATGGATATACCAGAGCCAAACTCGGCTAAATACCAAATCCATTTAAAATCAGTATCATTCATATTACAAAGCCCAATCTTCTAAACATTTTATATATACTAAACACCAAGAACACAGCCTCAAAGCAAAAACATAACATAAAAACAAGAACCTATGATCTCAGGTACATCATTAGATTATGAAAAAGAAAGCAATTACCTATAAAAACCAACCAAAAGAAAAGAGTAATGACCCAGGGCCTCCTCTATTGATAATATGTGTTAGGGTACCCGTCATACATGGCCCGAGACCCACCAGAATTCATACCAACAGATGCTTGAGCTGCAGCTAGGCCTTGAAGACCCTGCTGCCCAGCCATCTGCACAAGAGCCTGCCCAGACAACCCAGAGCCAGCCTGGTTCAAGGCAAGCTGGCGCTGGTAAGCCAAAAGGTCAGCGGCAGAGTAACCCTGGTTTGGACCAGAAGTTGGAAGGATCTGAAAGGGCGGGACTGGAGGTGGAAGTGGATTTGATGCAGTTCCTGGAGGAGTAGGTTTGCTGCCCCATGAGCACTGCAAACCAAGAACCAAGGCATTTAGTTTCTTTTCAGATTTAGATTGCAAAGTTCATTAAATGTACAAAAACAACAGAATTGCATACAAAATAAGAAACATAGAAAGAATTTGCGTTAGGGGGTGAGAAGCAATTTTTCTCATATCACTCATAAAAAGGGGAGGTAAAAGTGTATCGGTCACTCTGGAGTTCTTCATTCATCTGGAATTTTGAAGCCAGAACAAGATCATACATTTAAAAACCACTATTCCAATACATGTCCCGTACTGGCAATTTTTCTCATCATCACTCATAAAAAGGTCAGCGGCAGAGTAACCAATTTTGACCTGTTTGGGTCTACAAAATCATCTTTTCACTTGAAGGATGCCCCTCTTTCATTTTATTTTTAATTATTATCTTGTGCAATCAATCGCTAAGATAGGCCAATGGTATCAATATCATGAAAACACCCAAAAAAATCCATATATAGCAGCATCAGCTAATATGGGCATAGCACATCAATCCAACAGAAACCGGATGCACATCAGCCAATGGAAGATTTTTGACCCATGGATGGAATACAAGCATGGCAAAATAAAAATAAAAACAGTAGCAAGTGTTGAGAACGTACAATAAGTACATAAAAGTAAGAAGCTCATTCAAGATGGTTTAGGCCTACAAAAAGACCAATAACAGCCCTGGTGCAACTAAATGAGCATTTACTACTCTAAGACACCAGGTCAATTGGGATTTGGGACATTGAAATGAAGTAACTAGATGTGACATTTTAAGCTCTGAAGCAACAGAATTAGACCCTAAAGAGATACTGGTAAGAGACTCAAAGCCTAAGCCAGATAGATAAGGCTTTCAAAAATGCTTTCAAAATAAATGAACAATTTACAATCTTTCAACATAAATAATTAAATAAATAAACTTTTTACCTTCATGGACTTTCCACAAACTATCCTTCCATTAGCCATTTGAATGGCTCGGGCTGCCTCATCATGTGAATGATACCTCACAAACCCAAATCCCTTGTCTCTTTGTACACGGACTTCTTCCATGACACCAGCACCAAGTGCATGAAACTGGCGATGTAGCTCAGCTTGTGTCACCTACATCATGGGAGAACAAAATTAGGAAATGTTTCTTTCAAATATGTACAAGAAAAATGCCAAAGGAAAAATAATTTAGGCATCATCATTATCATTATATACAGTAATCTCATCCACTTGAGGTCCACATTTTCAGAAACCACAAATATGTTACAATCTTCTTTTGATTGTCAAATGCTAAATGCTGAGATCAGGAGAGTCTATGGAAATGTAACCAAACAGTACTTTTTGAATCTAATGAAAATGTATCAAAAAATTCTCAACAGCATCTCAATTTTCCATTTTTACCTCATGGGCAAGGTTCCCAACATATACAGTGGTGTATGCAGCGTTGTTCTCAGGGGCATCATCACTTGCGTTCTCCTGACCACTATCTGCAAAATAAAAACATTATCAGCAGCTTATATATGTCCGTCTCCAGATTCTCTGCATGTACAAACCAGACTCTAAAACTCAGATGGGAATCCACAATATTGAGAAATGGGTAAGTGCACATGCAAAGTCTAACAACAAGAGGTATATCTTTTATCAATCAAAAAAGGGGAGGTGTATCATGAATGTGACATCATGAGATTGATGACTGACATCAACAGGTCAAACCAACTTGAAGAGGAGAAAAGATACTATTAACTTGACAAGAAAGCCAGAGTCTAATTAACTGGCGATTATAAGTTTGGAAAACAACTGTAGCCACTAAGCATCCTAATCAGAGTCAATCTTTTAGGTCACTGCTGATTCTTTTTCCCATTTGGTGAAGGGACAATAAAACTTTATTTCTTTGAGCTGTCGTTATGCCATAGTACATTGATGCAAGACTGCAAGGGCATTAAGTTTTGAATAGCTGCACCATCATGCAATTAGATAGTATGATCCCTTCCAAATAAATTCAAGATGGTGAACACTGTAAATCACCATTTCACATATGAAGGAATAGTTGACCATCAATAGAGGTTTTGACAGTCCATGGCACTTAAAAGTAGAAAAGAAGTGTATCTCATACTCATCCTACCTGAATTTCCATTTGTCAGCACCACCATGTTTTGGTTGTCACTGTTCTGTTTATCATCAGTAAACCCTGCTCCTTTAGCTGCCCAATTGCACCGGATCTGTCTACTTCCAAGCCATTTACCTGAATACGAAGGGCATGTAAGACACAAGAAAACACTATGCAAAAGTACTCTGAAATACATAAATGAATGCACGAAAGCAAAGTTATTATACCAGTCAAGTCATTTATAGCACTCTGAGCTTCCTGCAAAACAATTGCAGCAAAATCAAGGTAAGGTTTTGTAGATAGCAAAGGATAGTTAACAACATACAATTCTAACCCCAGAAACTCTAAACAATGAATACATCCAATCGCGATGCCCTGCCCAAGTTTCTCTTTTTTTATCCAATTAATAAGTCAGTTCCAATTAAGAAGCCTGCCAAAACAAACACCTCCGAAGAAATGAATGAACGTGGATATAGGCAATGTTGAGACATCTGCTAGGTTTAAGGAGTTTGGCCAACATGCCTCAGGTCATCTCCAACTTGGCTTTTACAGCAAAACCAGTTGAATCAAACATTTGACTGGAAATTTATAAGATTTCATTGAAATGGCAAAGGTGAACTCAAAATCAAAAGAGATTCCAGATCAAATTCAAAACTTGTTAATTATATAAATCAAGGGTATTACCTGCTGATTGCGGAAAGAAACAAAGCCAAATCCTCTTGATCTCCCAGTTTTGTGATCCCACATGACCCTTGCATCGCTGCAACAATTTTTTTATAAAACATTCTTTAACCAGAGTTATTCAATCAAAACAATTAACATGAATTATATGAATTTGCTTTAATAAACTTGAAAAGCAATAGGTGACTTACGAACAGCTGGGATACACTGAGAAGCATGCATATAGTGTCGCATCAGTAACCTCTGCACTTAGGTCACCAACAAAAATATTGAAATGCCCTGGAAGCGTCAAAGTATTAAACAAAAATTGTAAAGAGCTAGTAGATATAGCACGTGCAGGAAAAAGCGAAAACCGTGGTTCACTCCAGCCAAGCAATGCTAACCTGAGGTATCCTCCCTCTGACCACTAGCATATGCCCAATTCACCTTAATTGCCTGACCATAACTGCAAAGGACAGATGTCCACCATTAATTGAATGATACAAGAAAGATTTCATACAGGAATAGAGATTTTTAAGCAAAGTGCTTCTCACAGCTGCCGTCCATGTAGTGTCATGATGGCAAGTGCTGCTGACCTCCGGTCGTGGTAGTCCACAAAACCATAAGATGACTGAAAGAAGAATAGTTAAAAATAAATGACAATAAAAGTAAAAAACCAGAGTCCGAATAGTTTTATTAGTAATTGTCCTGTACTACAATCTACACCAAACTGATGGTAATGCATGGGTGCAAGGGCATGTATGCCCCACCATCCAGTCACCCTAACCAATCAAACCCCAATTGGCACACACCTGTCTTTGATTTGTCCAGATGTAGGCCTCACTATAGGATTGATATGATTTGAATCAATCCAATGGCACGCCCCACAGTTCGATTTGTTCAAACAGGGGCTCTGCAAATTCACAAGGGGTAGCTTAAAAGAGACTTCATATTTATGCAGCCCGCATGCACAACATGCTGATGGCAGCCTGAGATGACAGCAGCATAAGAGCTTTCTTGTAATTGAAGTTAATTAGATACAGTTTGAGTTGTACTCAAAGAATGTTCAGGTAAAGACAAATAGTAACCTACAAGATTTCCAGAGATCATAGGACCAAACCTTTTCCTTTCTGATGAGTTTGCATCCTTCAAGTGGACCGGTACTCTGGAATACCTCAGCCAGAAGGCTCTCTGTGACATTGACATGAATATTGCCAACATACCTGAATTAGCAATAAACCATCAGAACAGGTTAATATTTCACGGGATTTAAGAACATTACATAAACTGGACGCATGCTGCATCATCTTGCACTTTCAACAACCCCATGTAAACATAAGGAATATAAAGAGGTCCATCAGAAACTAGACCGATGCTACATCATGTTGCCCTTTAAACAGCCCCATGTCAACAAAAGGAATCTAAAAAGGTCCATTCAGAAAAGGTACAAAACATTTCCTACAAAACAGGTAAAGCTTCTTCCAGGCCGTAGAATCATAAAGTGAATTTCTCAATAGCGAAGTATTTATAATAATAACCTGCTCACGACATGCACCACACAACATAAAAAAGAAAAAAAAAAGGAAGAAAAGAAACAAAAGGGGAAAAAAGGACTGCTACAGTAACACTCACACACTGCGGCATTGAGCTGTATCAAACCCAGGAGGCAAATTTCCACTTGGAACCGGCTCCATCTGCAAAATGTAAGAGTAAAAAAGAAGAAAATAAAAAATAAACCCCTAGACTGCCCTTTAGACTGAGTAATTAAGGATAAAAAATGGACGACAAAACCTATGAACAACTAAAATCAAAATCTAGAGAAAAAACCCACCATCAACCTAACAAAGTAATAAAAAGGAAGTAACCTGCACTCACTCAATGCTGATAAATCGGTTTCCATGCATTCCCAATTAACAAAAACAAATGGACAAAAGCCACCACTTTCCGTCAACAGTTTAAGATGCCAACAAATTTCCCTCTTGGTGATATACATTTATAATGTCAAAGGAAAAGTTAACTATATGCATATCCAACCAAAACAATGATAAAGGATTTACATGTTCATTTGAGGGAAAGCCTATCCTAAAAGGGGATATTTTTTCCCCCAGACATGGGGATTCACAGAATAAATTGCAGTTGGCTATAGATGGGAAGAAAGCTCCTTTGAGAATAGGATACATAATGAGGGAGATGAAGGATATAATCACATGACTTTTTTTTTAATGGAGATCAAGGATTTAATCACATTACTGGGTGCCCCCTTTCAGCATTTTTACAGAAATAAGAATAAAAAGGCAGATGTGTCAACCAATAAAGGGGTAGAGTATTTAAAAACAAATATAAATGAGTAGACCATGATATTACCCCTATCCCCTCCCCTCCAAATGGAGGAATGATTTCCTAGGGAAAATAGGTAAACCACATCAAGTACATTGACCATAAGATTGGAAGACAAAAGGAACACTGCATGCAAGCTGATGTACTTATGCTTAATGTGTTGTACCAAACATTTAGGAGAGTAGGTAGTGGACAAAATAAAATACACCAACAGTTTGGGTTACATAAAATGCAGCTAAAATCAAACACCAGAAGAGTCAGTAACATATTGTTTGGTATGGGACAACAATATATCTCCTTAAAAGTTGAAAGGTAGATAAAAACTAAAGAAACGGAAAAAAAATACACCCTATATGCATAGACCACATCTCCTTAACTCTGACTACGTGAATAAAGCAGTAATTGAGGTAGGTCATTTTCATACGAATATGAATACACGCAAAAAATAAAAATAAAATAACGAACCAACTAGAGGAGGCAGAATGGAACATTATTTACAGGATAAAAATAAGAAATACATTGAAGGAAATAACAATTGATAAACAAACAACTGATCAATGGGTACACCAAGCCAATATTCTGAAAATGGACTGCCGACATTCACATTGCCAAAACTCAGACCATCCAAAAAAAGGAAAAAAAAAAAGAATCAGACCAATGCAACTGTACAAAACATAACCTAAAGTTCAGATGTACATGTGGTTTATGAATGGAAACAGTTGATCCCAACCCAAATCCGTTGGGGAACAGAAAGACACCTTTGTATCTGAAAATTGACTTTTCTCAAAAGCAATAGGCCAAAATGTAGAGATACTGAATTGGCACTTTTAAGGCCACCAAAATCGCATAACAAAGACCACATACATTTTTTCCCTTCTTTATAGACAACACTATGTTTTTATCGGTATGAATATAGTAGAAAAGATCTATGCTATACAGTACCAAAATAAGGTGGGGAGTGCAAAAATAATATAATGCTTATACCAAAAAAAAAAAAAAACACGTTCAAACTAATGAGACAAAAATGAGAAAAATTAGCTTAATTGATACATAAATGAACAATAGAAAAAATAAATGCATAGAACACCATGGAGAAGATTGAAGCATGCATGACTAAATTTTGGAAGCCTGGAGAACAGAATGCATGTTATAAAGGTGCCACTAACAACCCTGTAAGCATCACTTGATAAGTCATTGTACCTCAACCAGTGTAAGGGCAGAAAAAAGAGCAGAACAAAAGAATGATTTTTTATCTGCCTCAGTGGAGTTCAATGCACCGTGAAAACAAAATGCTGGACGACTTGTATGAAAAATCCCTCTCTCAATAGCAAACACACCGACAGAGTTAATGTAAATCACCAAAACATGCATAAGAACCCATATTTGAAAATTACAAAAGGTTCAGTTCCGATGAATGTTAAGTACCTTCCAAGGGAAAAACATTTTAACCAAAAATGGTTACACCCACTTCTATTTTTATCTAAAAATTGTTACATCACAAGCAAGAAAATATTTTCCAATCAATGCAAATGAAAAAAAAAAATATCCCATAAAAAATAGATGCATGGGAGACGTTTGGAAACCTCTATCAATAATCTACAGAAAAAAAAATGTATTTTTAACAAATAATGTGATACTGGCTTTGACAAAAAAAAAAAATCTAGAAAAAGATTACCTTTTTCCAAAATAACAATGACAGATTTAAAGAAAAATACATTAAGAAGACAGAGAAAGAGGATATCAAGATCGAACCTGAGTCATTGCAGCAGCAATTACGGGGTGGTAAAGCTGTTGCTGCTGCTGCTGCTGCTGCTGCTGCTGTTGCTGCATCAGCATCTGCTGCATTATCGCCTGTTGTTGCTGCTGCTGTTTCATCCTCTGCTGCATCTCCGTGACCCTTCTAGAACGGATTCCAAACAAAAACTGGAAAAGCCAAAGGGAATGTGGAGAACAAAAAAATCTAGGGCAAAACCCCTACAAGTACCCAAGAATCGAGATTTGAGCTTGTTTTGGGGTATTGGAATTCGGGAAACCCAATATCTGTGAATCTATGACAGAAATCGTCGAAAAGGCATTCGATAGAAAAGGCAATTTCCAGAGATTGCTACGAGATCAAACAATCGACTGATATTTTGCGCGAAGAATAATGAAGAAGGATCGAAAATTTGAAACCCTAGGTCAAAAAACAAAACCCTAGAACGGATATGAAGATCGGTGAATCTCTCTCTCTCTCTCTCTCTCTCTCTCTGTGTGCGAGTGAGAGAATAGGGTCGAAAAAGGGTAACGGGAGCCCTCTTTTTCATCATAAGCATGGGATGGAAGTGGTACTCCGGTGCGAGTCTTCCACACGAGTTAATCATTTTCACACGGTTACCATTATCCTATCTTTTGAAAATAAAAGAAGGAAAATATTTAATTAAATTTTATTTGTGAGTAGTGTTGATTGTTGAAGTCATTCCGTGAAAATACAGGTAATTTATTAAATTTGAGGTTCAAGAAATTACTGACTTAAAAGTTAAAACATAGTCTTAAGTCTCAACCCTCATTAAATAAATTTTTTTAATTTAAATAGATCTAGAATTTTGAATTTTTTTTAATTTACGTATAGGAAATAGCAGGATAGTCCACACGTAATTTTTAAAAAAAAATCTAGATCTATTTAAATTAAAAATATATTTTATTTAATGAGGGTTAAGACTATTTAATTTAAACTCATTTTGGGAGGCAGACCTTAAGCTCAAGTTATGGAGTTTGGTTAAAATTTTGTACCTTAAAACATACAGTAGTATGATTAGTTAAGTAAATTTTTGACGTGTAAAATTCATTAATCAATTCATCTTCAATATTTAAAACAAATCATAAAAAATTTAATTATGTAGTTCCTAATAAACTAATTTATATCTTTTCGATTTGTATGGTGAAAGGCCTTTACTTGTTTTTATTTTTTTTCCAATTTCATTGAATAAAATCAAATGTTTCATTTTAACTGGTTATTATAGATAACAATAAGTTGACCTAGTTGAGTTATAAAGTTTTTTATGAGTTTATTTAAATTAGGAATATGCAAAATTAAAGAAATAATTATTGACACAAAAATTTTAAAGAAAAAGTTACATTAAGCATGCTAAATAAAATAGACAATTGAAATAGAGTTCTTCACCAATTATTAACTTTGTTTACTAAATCAAATAGATAAATATTTTAAGATGAAATTGTTCTGTAAATCACAATAAAGACAATCTCTTGTTTATCTTGATAAAATTACTGTGTTTAATAAGCTAAACCATTATTAAAACTAAAACAGAAGTCACAAAAACTTATGACTCATTGATGACGTATTATAATTTTCAGATTATTATTGCTTAACCTTACATTCTAAAGGTGGATTTTCAAAATATCTAAAGGTGGTGTTGAGGATTAAGAAATCTTGATATAGAAAATATTACATTTAAGAGATTTGAAGAAACTTTGCTTATGTTATTATTGTTTGGTCGTCTAAACAATTGAATGTTGTTAGAGAGTTTAAGGTATATGAAGAGGAGATTCTTAACTCATTTGAGATTCTTCTAATAAGATTAAATTGATATGTATTAGTCGATATGTATAGACACTTAACTCTGACAAATATAATTGATATGGGATTGGACGGGCCAAATTATAACCTTATATTGGGTTTGTTGATATAATCATTTTTTAATAGAAAAATCACTATATTTTTACTAAATTGAGATACTTTTTTCACTTTTCAACTTATTACAATAAAATAAAATATAAATGGAGATGGAGTGACATATTAGTAAAAGTACTGTGACCAAATCAATTTTTTTTAGATTTATCCATTTTAAATTAGTTTTATCTTTTTAAGATGAATGCTCGATTTAAATTTTTAAGATTAGATTAGAGGTTGAGTTAAAATACTTTTAATACATGTAATTTATAAATATTTTTGTATATACGTGAAATGACAACACTCACATTATAAAAAAAAATTATAGCTGCCAGGTGTATGGTAGATGATAAGGTTGAAAAAATCTAGAGGCTACTTCGATCCTAGTCTTGCACAGGCAAGACTTCGTAGCAATTCTTTTGTTGGTCGGGGCAGGATAGGAAAAATTCAATGATGACGAGGTCTGTATTTTTTAATCGTTCGAATCTCCTCATACTAAAATTATAATTATAGATTATGTAAAATTAAAAATTTGAGACAAAACTGATGATTACCATTTAATTTAAATACATTAAAATTAATCCTAATTTCACTATTGATTTAAATACACCTAAATCTAATAGGTAAAAAGATCATTTGATGTTAAGTTTGAAATTTGACAAGGAGGGTTAAGTAGAATTTCGTATTAACACAATCGGCGAGGAGAAAATTTGTAGGGCTATTGTGTATTTGTGAGAGAGTTGACTTGAAAAGAAGCTATGGGTTTGGATTTGTAATTTGAGAGAGAGATTTGTATTTGTGTTTTATTTTTTTTTATAACAACGGTATTTCTGAGGTATTAATCTAATAATACTAATCATCTGGGGCCCACACCACCATTGCCTACACAGATAAGTCAGGTGGTAGTAGCAAGGTTTGATACCAAGACATAAGGGAGCAAACCCACGCCAAGGACCACTTGGACTACTCACTTATCTAATTGTTGTCCAGAGACGTAGGCTTCGGCCGAACCACATAAAAAATGTGTCTTCTTCCGGTAGATGTTTGATTGCTCCGGTGCATTATTTGGAATTTGAATTTTTCAGGACATCCGACAGAGTTACATTGTCTATTTCCGACAAAGTTACATTGTCTATTTTGAAGGCTTTGGATCCTTATAGCATTTCTATTGGGACAACATAACAAGAGATGTAAATAATAATTCAAACAAATTGCATATTTCATACAAAATTATCATACACGGTTTGCTCTGTCTACTGAAGTGGGTAAGAAGCTTGAGAGAAACCAAAAATAAATGAATGGTTATTCTAAATGTCAAAAATTGTTACTATAAACTTTGTAGTACAAAGGTTTCACTTGCAAACTATGGTGCAAACACTCCATCTACACACTTGGGGTGCAGCAAGTTCTTTAGAAGTCGTTGATAGTATCAATTTCTGAGATTTTGAACCCAAATTTAATTAGGAAGAATCAAATCGGCTAATGAAGATTTTCATGAAATAATTAAAAACAAGGTTTCATCCAAAACCCATGTTTGTGTGTGTTCGCACGCGCTTCTTCTTCTTCTTCTATTTTTTTTTTAAAATTGGTTGTTTAAATCAATTTGCATGCACGTAATTACGAAGGAATATAGCCGATGATTCATGTCAATAACCCTCAAAGGTCAGTTCACCAGATGACATGGATTCTTCTCAATGATTTTATGAAGTTTTTCACCAGCTGAATCATTGAAAGATGGGAGTCTAACTCTAGATGTTTAGGAGAGAGAGTCTTCTCTAACCAAACTAATTATCATAGATGAATAAGTTTGGGTATCAAGATTTTAAACATCAATTTTACTAATGATTATAGAAACGCAAAAAAAAAAAAATAAATATTGAACTGACTTGTTTTGGCTTGTATATACATGTATTTATGTTATTAATGCATGTATATGTATGATTCTATAGTAAATATACATGACAAACACACATTGTATGTTGCTTGAATCAAGCTTGACTTGAGCTCATGCTTCATATGCATTTTCAAATAAGTTGAAAATGGACCTTAATTGGCCTTTATATCAATTAAATGTTGACCAGTCAGTTTAAGTTTGCCGTTTTCTTAATAAGTTAGGCTCAGAATCCTAAGGGATTGACTAGTGGTAGAGATGTAAGACTTTAGATTTAAAGTTTTGGGTTTAATCCAGAGTAACTTCAATGAAGGGTCACTCTATGAGATATGTACATAGTTAAGTCCCACCACTTGAATCCACATGTGTGTATAGGGAGGTGTGCACATACCTTAAAGGATTAGTCGGTTGAGACACGTAAACACCTTCAATCGTAAAAAAGAAAAAAAATTAAACTCAAAACTTGATTCAACTCTCAAATTTCTTTGGATAAAAGATAGTTTCCCTCCATATTCTCTTCCATACAATCTGAATGAAAGTTAGAAGTAACAAATCATATTAGGTGAGCTATCACATTAGATATCCGACTGAATCTTTGATTGAGAAGGGACTGAATCCAAGTCATATTAGTCGAGTCCAAATTCAACTTGGCCGAGTCCTAGTTAGAATCGGGTTAAAATGATATGACTCGATCGAGTTATAAAAGGGCTCGGGAATATTGGATATGACCGAGCCCGAGTTGCCTCACACCTAACCGATTTTTAAAACCTTAACTATAACTTTCTTCTTCAATCATTATAACCATACAACCACATATCACCAAAATTAAATTGAAAATAAGAAAACAAGAGATTTCTCTTTTTCACTTTCACACTCTTTGAGAGCATAAAAATGACACTTTATGGTGTGAAAGCAGAAAGTTTGCGATACTAAAGTGAACCCAAATAACCTTAGTTCATACTAATATCATTTAAATTTATTTTTTATTATTTTACTTTTCTTCCATTTTCTTTTTTTCCCTAAAATATTCAGTCTCACCACCTGATTTCAGTGGCAGAATGGAAAATATTCAAACCGATTGCAACCATAGAGTACTTGATGGATAGGTAGCTTGTATTTTTCAAATTTCTCAAGAAATGCGGACGAACAAATAAACATGATTTGATATAAAGCGTAGAAGTCAATTCAAAGTGACACGTATATATTAAAGAAAATAAAATCTCACATCAGATGTTTTGATAGGAATGATCAGATCATCTCATGATAGCATCAACTTAACTCGGGCCACCTAAGTAGTGGGCTCCACTTGTACAAGACAATTTCTTGTAAGATTTAATAGATTTTTTTTTTACGATAAAGAATCTCAAGATTCCTCTCCTCAAATTATTGTGTCTTTGATTTTACTTGCTATTTAAATAAAATAAAATAAGATAAGAAATGACAATAAATCTGTCTTCTCATAAAAAATAAAGAAACAAATATTAGGTCATTTATCTATCATCTCGAACAAAATATTTTCATGAAGAGTTTTATTCCCGTATCATCCAACAAGTGCTGCGAAATTTGGTCTCATGTTGGATTGTGAAGAATTGATATTTTGGTTGCTTGCACTAAAATATTTATTTAATTGAAAATGAATAAAATATTTATTTACAAGCTAATAAAATTTTCTCTCTCCTATAAATTTTAGAAGGAGAGGAAAATGTCACATTTTTATAGTCTTAACAAAGAGTTTTAATTTCTAAAAATAAAAAAGAAGGACCTCATTTTTTATACTCATTATTTTTCATAGTTAGAAATTGACAAATATAACTTCTAAATTATATGCATGTGCTGAATCCACAACCTTCAAGACACAAATTTTGGTTGAATCTGAAAAAACAGTATAAGTGACCATGTTTATCACATCTAAATAATAAAAAAAGGACAGTTCATTATAACACAGACAAAATTTGTTAAGAGACATGAGAAGAAGTGAAATTTTCATTTATTCCTACCAGTGTACCGCTCATCAAGTATCAGTATACCGATATATAGAACAACGTGTTATCGGTACACCAATACTTGATAAGCGGTACACCAATAGGTGATTTTATCCGTATTAAAATGATTGACCTAAAAAAATACATCAGTATCCCGTATTTATCCAAAACAAAAATGTAAGTGAATTATATTTCCATAAAATATATAAAACGTATTAGGTGCACTAATCCATTTGCTAAACCAGTCATCAACTCTTTTGCAGGGAGTAAAAATTAATTTACCACGCGTCAAAGCGGCCCATTTGGCACACTGTCATCATGCCACGTGTAACCTAAGGAACTTCATCCATGCCGCCACGTGTGCTCTCTGGTTTCTCCTGTCAAGTGTCCAACTGCCCTTTAAAAAGGCGAGCAAAATCAACTTCTCCATGAGCAACAACGAATCGGTTAAGAAATGGGTCAAGGAGAGGATTTGAAGACGAGTAGTGAAACGGCAGTTGAGATACAGGTCCTTCCTTCTGATCTTATCCACCCTCGATTTGATTTTTCTGCCTCTCTTTCCTTAAATTTCATGTTTTGTTATTATTTTTTAATGAAATTCTGTAGGAGAGGGGAGAGATATTCTTCTTCTACAGGCCAAAGGTTGAAAGAGAAGAAGCTCACGGAGTAGATGATGTGCAACGCCTGTACATCGTGTTGCGTCCGGAGTCCGGCGAGAGGGCGGTGGAAGAAAAGCAGGCACCGGATTCTGGCAAGGAAGGTGCCTCTAATTTGGGTGAAGAGGGAGATGGAGGCGACGAAGGGAAAGGAAAGGGGGCACCGGATTCCGGCAAGGAACGCAGCTCCAATTCGGGCAGAAAGGGAGGTGGAGGCAAGAAAGGGAAGGGCAAGGCCGACGAAAAGGGAAGTGAAGGCGGTCATGGAAGTCAGGTAATGCCATTTGTAGTTTAGTTCTCTCTCATTCTTAGAACAAATGGTTGCAAAAATGCAAAGTACTTTGTGATTTTGGCACTAAAATTACAATTAAATACCCTTTATATTATATATTGAAATTCAAAAGATACTTCATTATTTTGATACTTTATTAAGTGAAAATAAGTGTATGAAGTTATTCTCATGTGCTACGGGTCTCAAGTTCGATTCAACTAGACTTAACTAGTGTGGGTGGATTGAGAGATTTACACATGGCAATGGGATTAATCTGACTTCCAATATGAAGTCAGGATACTCATTTTATTAAAAAGAAGTGTATGAAGTTTGGTGAAAATTGATAAAAATAGAGGTGGCTAAATTACTATATTCTTGAAGATTCCAAGTAGAATTAGCTTATTACAGTTTGAGGTTGTCTAGTGATCTCATCATCAGATGGCTATACACATGGACGAGCTCCATTTAGATGAGAGATGACATGGGTCCTGCCTATAGTTTAAAAGAACAAAAAGACTTGGATGAGTTGGTTTCAGTGATTTCATTTTTACTGTCAATGAGTTTATTGATTATTTTTAGTTAACATGGAAAACTCATCTGAGTTACATGAATTAATAAGATTTTAAGGTTAGACTTTTGAGTTTTTTAACTATTGTCCTACCTTAATGTAAGACAAATTTCTTGCCAACATGATGAAATGAAAAATATTTATACTTTTTCCTTGTGGTGATTAAGGAAGTGAATATTGAGAATGAAGCTTTGCTGAGATTCAATCATGATGGGCAAAAAGAGCCTGCCAGATCCAGGCAAGAAAGGCCGTCCTTATTGGGGATTTGTGGAGATGGTCACGACAAAGATTGACGACTTGAAGAATGCCCTTAAAGGAGGTAATGGACTTTCAATCATTGTTTTTGATATTTGAATGCTGTTGCTAATGCTGCTGTTATTGTTGCCACGACTAATCCTTATTGTATGTACAAAGGGTGGAGTGACTAATCCTTATTGTATGTACAAAGGGTGGAGTCTGGAATCGAACAAAGTCGATGGACTCAATGCTAGGACAGAGCTTGCTCTGCACTGTTGAGTTCAGATGATCAATTGTAGGTTTCTATTTGTGGCCTTAAAACAGTATAGAATGATCCAAGACCAATTAGTGTAATCCATTTGTGGCTTTTAAACACTACAAAATGACCCAAAGTCGATGGAGTCGATGCTAGGACAGAGCTTGCTCTGCATTGTTGCCCAATTTCTATATTTGTTTCTGTCCAGATGAATACGACACTGCTACTAGAGGCCATCGGCACAATCCACCTGCAAGAGCACTGGCCGAAGGCATTTATCGCATCTTGAGGCACAATCCAGGTAAAAAGGTGCACACCCATTTGGTGTACAAGCTTGAATTCCCATCAGAAAACGAGAACAATGATCCCCAAGAATCACTCAACATCGAAAGGGAGGGCTCATTCCTCATACAAATCAAGAACCCAGAGTATAGAAATTCATCACAGTACCGCGGCGTCCAGAATAAGCGCAAAGCTCTCTTCCCCGCTCACCTGCAAGCCGTGTTTGGACTGCGTGGATATTCTCCGGCTGATCCTCCAGACCTGCTGAACTATGAAGGTTGTGAATTCTTGCTCATTTCGGCTTCGGACGACATTGAAGAGGAGTTGGGTCTGGAGATCAAGACTGAGGGAGAACCACTGGAGTCTTGTTCAGATTTGATCAAAACATTTGGCGACATGGCATCTACTAAGCCCCTTCTTAGGGGTACTTGGGTCTGAGCTTCTGCTTAATAGCCTTTCTGTGCTGCAACTGCTAACATAGCTCTTTTTGATAACCATGGTAGGACTCAGCAGAGGAGAAACAGCTTCTTCTTCTACTGCTTTTATCTGTATAAATCATGTAAAAAATGTATAATATAGTACTCTAGTATTTTGAGATCATGTGAGGGATGTGGGCTTGGTTCTCCTGGACATTTTGGTTCCCTTGGGCCTGTCCTTTCTCTGTCTTTTCTTGGGCCGCTCTTTGGTGGGCTCCTTTCATGTATAATGTAGTACTCTGTTTTGAGTTTTATGTGTGAAAAATTCTCTCTCTAAAAATCTTTAGGAGACACTATTAGTATCAGATCACTTTTATTTTATTAAGTGAGATTCAAATCTTTCTAACGTGTTAAAGATTGACTGCTCTTCTAATATTTATTTTTTTCTTCACAGATTTTATTCGTGTCCTGGATCGGGACGTGGGCTTAATCTTGGGTGTTTTTTTGAATAAATTATTAATCCAATCATTAAAGAAATTTAATCTATTTTTATACTGAAATTTGGTCGAAGATTTTGATAAAATACTAATCCAAGGTTCAAATTATAATTAAAGAGACAAGTTCAATGTGGAGAGGGAACCATGAAATAATTGTTTTCCTTCTTTAAACTCTTTTAATCAGTCTAGAAATATATATAATTAAGAGATTATGTTAGAATTATATATATATCCGCTTTCTTAAATTTCTGTTGGGTATGTTTCAATGTCTCGGGTGACCGACAGGTCCGACTTATAAAATTATTCTTAGATATTGATTTTTATTAGTATTAAATAAATATTTATTTATTTGATCAATCTAATGCTTAAATCTAACCGAGAAAACCAATATTTAAAACAATTTGATTCATAGAGATATGCAGACTTTACAATATCTCTAAGGACCATAAAAGTAAATATCAAAATTTTAAGAAATTAATTTGATGACTGTCTATTTCAATATTTAGTATACACTTACGAGGATAAAATATTTTATTAAAAATAAAGGGATAATTTTTTATCTTTATTTATTTATTTTATATTTTTATTAATATAGATTTATTAATCTATGAGGTAATTTCAAGAGAAATAGAAAGTCAATTATTTAAATTTATGGAAAATTAAAAGGTACTGTTGATTATTACATTTATTGAAATTTAGGAAACACTCATGTAAATTATTTTATTCTTTTCTTTAAATTTTAAAATTAATAAACTTATTCATTAGAACTAAAAAGATGAATTATATGGGTAAAAACCCATTAACTGCGTTAAAAATAAATAATATTTGTTAGTGAAATGAGATTTATATATCTACAAAGTTGCTTATATAAGAAATTTATAAAACTATTTAGAATAAATATATACTGTTACTTGATTAAATTTATATAAGATATATAATTAAAACTATTTTTTTTTGCATTTATCTTTTTATTTTTAAATAAATGAATAAAAAATATTTAATTTAATATAATTTTGAAAATCTATATTTTAATTTTATTATAAAAACAATTATATCAACTGAATCACGAGATTTTATAATTCAGTAATATTATATTAAAGTTTTCATCTTAAAATATCCATTTAATAGTAAAATTTATGTACTAAACTTTACTTAAAATGTACTTTTTACTTAAAATGAATTAAATTTACTATTCAGTTTTACATGAAAGTCCAAGGGTGCAAAAAACGCTCAGGCTGATAATTCCATATGATTCTCTCTCCTCTTTTGTTTTTCTTTTTTAAATATCCTTATTATTTTATTATTTTACTTTTTTTGAATTAAAAAAATGAAAAAACCGAAAAGGAAACTGCTTTTTTTTAAAAAAAAATTGGAAACATAAATATCGACCGATATCTGGACCGATATTTTGACTTGGGATCATTTTAATTTATTGTTTAAATATCAATATAATCAATCGATATTGGGCTGCCGTGTCGACCGATAAATAAGGTGTATACTGTGAGACTACGCCCCAGACTTTTCTCGCGTGACCCCGCTCTTTATGTATATTACACGTGTTCTTCCACACGTCCGAATAACACGTGGCGTCTCCTCTCGTCTCTCTCTATCTGAATTGAAATACTCGTCATCACAAATTTTTACGTCCCTCTAGAAGCAGAGGCAGAGAGAGAGTGGGCTGCATCCTCTTTAGGGTTTGCAGAAACCCTAATTTTCTCTCTTCCTGTTTCTCTCGATCGTCATTCTTTGGAGGGAATTTGTTGCAATTTCCAGTTCTGAGACCTTCCTAGATCTTACGCACTTCACCTTTCATTGCAGAAATTTCTGGAACGGTTTAAAGGTTTTTCTTTCCTCTCTTTCTGTGAAATTTATATTTCAAGTTGCATTTCAAGGAAAAGAGCTGAATTCTAGTGCTTCTCCATAAATGGAGTGATATTCCACTCTTCCACTGGAACTGCAGATGGTGTAATTGCAGAAGTTTTTTTTTTTTTTTCTTTCAGTATTTGCGAGATCTACATCCTTAATTTCAATTGATTTCACTACCATCAGATGAAAATAATTCAATGTTATCATACGCATTTCATTGCAAGATATCAGAGAATTATATTTTTGTAATTAATTCGCTGTGAACTCGATGGGAACATTTTTGACCCTTTCCAACCTATCACACTCAGACTAAACCTCTGATTTTTACAAGGCCTATATCCAAAACGAACCTTACAAAAAGTGCTTACCGAGTAAACAATAAACTGGTTGTCAGCGGGTGATTTCTATTTGAAATCTGTAGTGTTATCTCCTTGAGTATTTTGATTAGTTTATGTCTTTATAGTGAGAACACCGAGAAAAGAACTGAAAACCATATATCTTACCCATCCATTTAATTTAGTGTATGCCTTTTGTACTGTATTACTCTGACTGTATGAAAGAAATTTTATTGATACCTTACAAAAGTGAAAAACAGAGACCGAAATCTGTGTTGGGGGATTTTCACAATTCGCATGAACTCAATATTTTACTTCACTCAATTCCTTTCCTTAGCCTTAATCAACAGACACTGATGAATGTCCAAGCACCTGTTCTTCCAAAAGATTCAAACCAAGAAAACAAGGCATGAAACAAATTTTGAAACTGATTAGTAATTGAACCCGGTTCTGTTCCAAGATATGGATCCTTTAATAAATGTTCTGGTTATGGATACCACACTAAACTAGTTTATATATTAAGTAAATAGTATCTAAACATAGATTATCTGTGGAGAATAAAAAGGCAGGATTTATCATGGAAGTTCATGACAACCGTGCACACTCCAGTTTTCTTTTTCAGACATTATCTTTGAAGCAAATATTGAAGCTCATCCATTGGCTAGAACGGGTGTAAGCCATGGCATATTGTTTGTGCTTTTTTTGTGTTTTTTTTTTTTTTAATTTTTATTTACAATTGATTACCAATCAGAAAATGTAATGTCTGAAATGCTCAATCAATCAATCCTTTCTGACATGGAGAAATTGTCATCTCTTCATTTCTCTTAGTTGGAATGTATTGTCGGAGAGATCTTCTATACTGCTGTTAGCTATTAGCATCCTTTTAATAAGGTCTAATTTGCGCATGTTCTGATTTTAGCAAGATAGTTAAGTCAAACATGATCTATTGAAACATTGATTAGTTTCAATTTACTACAAGAAGGAAGGCAGCATTATGTTTGAATTTGGTAATATTTCAGGAAAACAAACGATGGTGTTGTGGGTTTTTGGTTATGGTTCATTGGTTTGGAACCCAGGATTTGAATTCGATGAGAAAGTGATAGGCTTCATCAAGGATTACGAGCGTGTGTTTGATCTTGGTGAGGTGTCGTATTCCAATTGGATAAATGATACTTTTTTTTAGCATTCATCGTGCTATGTTTTGGCAGATCAAGTGGATATATGTTTTATTTATTTATTATTATTATTATTTGGTTCCAGCATGCTTTGATCATAGAGGTACACTGGAAAATCCAGCTAGAACCTGCACCTTGGAGGCCACAAAAGGAACAATCTGTGTAAGTAGTGCATTCCATTGGTCTTAAAATCGACAACTGATTTCATGCATACATGTGTACACACGTATGTATGTATGCACCGCTAAAAAAATGTGTATGTATGTACCTATACACGTACATACACACATACAATTACCTATAATTTATATGCTATTGGTGAGGATTAACTCTTTGACTTGTCCTTTATGTTAGTGGGGTGCTGCATATTGCGTTAGCGGAGGTTTAGAGAAGGAAAAAGCAGCAATGAAGGTATGAATCATTTGGATGGGTACATTGGGCCAAAATAAATGTATTGTCCATTGAGCCTTGAAGCCACTATATTGTTGAATCTTTTTATTTTCTATTTGGATAGTATTTGGAGAGAAGAGAATGCGAGTATGACCAGAAATCATTTGTGGATTTCTACAGTGTGAGTACCTTTGCCTCAATTAATTGCTTGTTCCGACTCATTCACCCTCTTGACCTTGTATTTTTTCCTACTTGACTCAGGAAGAAGATATTCAAAAGCCGTCTTTAACCGGGGTTTTAGTGTAAGTACCATTGCCCATCCACAAAATATCAATTCCCTATTACTGCAACCGAAAGTCTTTGATGTTATGGTGAATATTAGAAGTCCTCTGTATTCACAGTAATAATTAAAACAATCAGTTGTGATATTTGGCTGCATCCCTTTAGTTCCTCACTGTGCTTTAGGGAGAAAGTTCAAAAGAATAAATTTCACTTGGACTTGACTCAATAAGCGATTTGTTGATTCTAATGAAGTCAAGGTTCGTAGTTCAGATAATTGCATACAATTGAAAGTGAAGTTGTATGCGTACATGACCCAAAATATTGTTTTGATGTAACCCAATGGTGTTGGAGTGATGGCCAAGAACCCACCTCTAACAGTGGGAGGAGGTCATGAGTTCAATTCCCACTTCCACAAAGGGCCACTCCCTGTAGTTTTACCCATTGTGTGTGGATAGGGAAGTTTTCACAGGCCTTAAGGATTAGTCAAATTCTCTAAGTGCAAAGGAAACCTCTTGACCGAGCATAATGCCCTGATCACCCTTACTATTGAAACCAGTTTCCAACGAGGGCACTTAGATCCCCTAGTCCATTTAATCGTGTTCGCGGAATCTCCCTCTATTATTAGCTTCCCTTGACTGTATACACCCATAGGGACAAGGTTATTCTAATTCCTAAAAACTTTGCGTCATTTGAGTCTCTTAGTCCCATGGACTTTGAAAAAACTATGGACGAGGTTCCAACCGAATCACGTAAGGCCCCTCCTATCCCTGCTAGCCTAGTTTGTCCCCTGCTACCACATCTACATTGAATTTGGCCACTCCAGGGGGAGGAGACAAATCTCACAATTTCCACCTTTCTAGGTTTACTACTCATACTACAGTCACACGACCTATAAAAGGTCATCACATGGCACCGCTGAACTCTTTGCTGGTCACAAGCCAGGCACGTGTCTCCATTTAGCCATTTGGAAGAGTTCAATTTCCTTAGAAGCTCTGCTCTGTAAGATCCTTGAGTTCCTTTTCTTTCAAACTGATCACAGGGTAGTTGTCAAGATAGTATTCCAGGCTGCTTTCATCTTATTTCCTAGGTTTTAGATGCCCATGATTCTCAAAGACCCACAAGACTCCCATCAAACTAGGAAAACTGGACCAAAGATATCTTACTACTGAGCAACTCCCAAAGAGGTGGTCAACATTCTCCTCCAGGTGGCCATAAAGAGTACAGGATAGGTTATAACTAGAGTTGCAAAATTTCTTTCTGTTTTAATTCCGCTCTAGAAGGTGTTTTCCTTTTTAGAGCACACCCTACAAAAGCTTGAATCTTTGGGAGGTGCCACTCTTGACCAAGCTGAGAAGCTGGGGCCAGTCCCACTGTATGATCCATTTAGAGCCAAATCAAGATGCCAGCTTGTATGGATTCTATTTGTAATGACATGATAATGTTATCGGGTCTTGATGAATAAAATGATTATCTTCCTTGTGCAGATTCACTTCTAGCCCAGACAAAGAGTCAAACAAGTACTACTTGGGCCCAGCCCCCTTGAATGAAATGGCAAGGTACTTTAGAAGGAAAAAGATAATAATGAAAAAGATGTCTGCTTCAATTTATCCTTGATCATCATCAATTCTTATCTCAGGTAGATGCCTTTAGGAAAATCGTTTGATTTCTTATCATTCAAAACTGTTTGATTTCTCTTCCCTCTTTCAGACAGATTGCAACTGCATCTGGGCCTTGTGGAAACAACAGAGATTACTTGTTTCTGTTAGAGAAGGCAATGGCGGATATTGGTAAGAATTCCTTTGACGTCACCTCTATTTTTTTTTTTTTTTGTTCCTTCCATCCAAATTAGACAGAAGCTGATAAGGGAAATTGTATAAGCAGGTCATGCTGATGAGTCAGTAATAGAGCTTGCCAATGAAGTGAGAAAGGTGCTCGGGATGAGTGGGCGACCGAGGGAAAGGAAGATTGTTGGGGTTTGCTCACCTAGATCCAACTTTCTGCATGTGAACCTTCCTTTCCTGGAAGCTGTTGCTATGGACTCTTGAGAGTAGAAAATTTTGAACAAAGGCTGACACTCGCCTGTCGCAGTCTTACTCTTTCCCTTCCTCTCTCAAAACTCTGCTTCATAGCCATGACAGAGTGAATTGTCTCAAGGCTAATATCTGGTTTTCTGCTAATGCTTGTAATACTCATAAACAGCCTATATGTTAGAAAGCCGAAGGGCATGGATTCATTCCTAATCAGAGCGGAGGGTCTATGAACCTCAATCATATGTTCACATGGGTGTAACTCAACTAATTAACCTCCCTCATCTGAGAGGTGCTAGGTTCGAGTCTCTATGGCCTAACTTGGTGCACCTTAAGGGCAGTGGGTATTACCCGTAGGGGTTTTACGTTGGGTTTCCTACAGTTTCCTACACACAAATTAAAAACTTAAAATATGTGCCACCATCAACTATTCAGTCATTCATTTTTGCTTATTACAATTGGCAAGTGATGTTTAAAGCGTGATTGTGTTCACCATTGAATATTGTGGCTATGCATAAAGGTGGGAAGACGGACACCTTTTGTTTAATTAAGTTTCTATTTACAAATTTTGGTTGACATTGTTAGTATGATCAAAATAGTAGCTGAAATTTTTCTCTACTAAGACTATTGAAAATTTGTATACACAAATTGTCACTCAGGTGCCAACTGTTTAGAATAATCTCATGCACATAATAGTTCTAAAATCTATAATTTATCAAATATAAAATTAATTTTTATTAGTTAATTATTAAAAATGTTGAAGAAAGCCCATACATCACTTCTTGCTTTGATGGTATTATTAAAATGAAAAAAAAAATGTAAATGATGGATTGTGTAAATAACTATTGTGGTCTAACATAAAGTACAAAGTGATAAAAGAATACGGTAGTGATTTTTGCTTTTACGGTGCATCAAATTGAAAAGAAATTTTAATTTTGTTGTTATTTTTTAAAAAGAAGAAAATAAAGAGGAGGAAAGTATGGGCAAAATTGATTATTTTTTTTTAAATTTAGTGCACTATGAGAAAAATTCATAGTGCAAAAATACTACCCAAATACAAATTGGCTTAAAAAAAATGAATTAATTTGTTCGGTGGAATTTTTTTACGCTTCATTTTATTTTTAAAATGAATGATAAAATAAAAAAAATATATAAGTTACATACTTGATTCTTTATTCAAGAGAAATTATTGATGCCCAAATTAATCTAACAAAGATTCTTCTAGAAAATTTACAGTTGCCCCTGTTTAATGGGGTAAAACCTGTTTAATAGGGTAAAAAAAATCGATTCTCTGGAACATATATGCATGTCGATTATTTGTTTGTTATCCATTCAGATTTCGACCATAACCCATTAATACATTGTGGTCGATATACAATAATTAACAGTGTCTCTAGCACCGTTGGAGACAAACAACTACAGTTTTTCTTGTCAAATGGAGTGAAATTTAAGTTGAAAATTGATGATCGGTGCACTAAAAATAAGTAAAATATCTATTTTATCTAAATAAATAGAAAAAAGTTAAAAAAATATTTAGACAAAACAGATATTTTATTTTTAGTACACCAAAATTCAAAGGTAAAAGAATTTGGGACACCGATTACTTTCTGTTTTAAGTGAATCACGAAGTCTGAGTAAGTTACTCGAGTCGGGTCCTCGGGTTGGCGCGGTCCTTTCTACCAAGTAGGGCCCACTTCGATATGAGATTACGAACCGTTGATATGGAACAGTTTGACTTGAGCTCGAGTAAACATGTTCCTATTCTCTTTACTCTCTCTCTCTCTCTCTAGCTATCGGTCTGACCACGAAGAACAAGAAGAAAGCCAGAAGCGACTGTATTTTCTGATCCTCTCTCCAACCAGCTTTGAAAAACAGGTCTCTCTCTCTCTCGCTCTGTGTGTGTGAATTAGGGTTGCTTAAACTATGTTTTTTAAGATAAGGCGTTCTTTTCTTTGAATTAGTCAGTTTTTCTATTACCTTCTTCACTTGACATGGTTACTCCTTGACAAATGAAGATAATTTTACTCAAATTATACATAATTATCTTTTTCCTGAATATGTGAAGATTTTGATTTCAATGGCATTTATAGAGTCCCCAATTTCCTAACCAGAATGAAAGTAGTTCCATCAAACAGCTGAATGATCCCATTTTCTTGAAGAAAACCTTTATAAATTCAAAAACCCTACCGAGACACACTGTGAAATGGATCTTAGGGTCCACATAGTTGAGTGTCATGTAAGGAGGACCTTATGAGTAGTTGGTGTATGAAGTTTCACCTCTATCTAATCATCCTATCTCTTGATTTTAAAGTTTTAAAATTCAATGGTCTGTACTCTGTACTCATCAAAATTTAAAGACAAGAATATGGCTTGGATTATCAATTGAGAGTGAAACCTTATATACTAAATATCCATATAATCACCTATCAATGAACCCAGATATATGAGACCTATAATCCATTTAATGGCATGTCTCGTTAGAATGTCTTGCAAGCCTGACTCTTACAAACTTGTGATCGTTATTCAAGCTTTCATCTTGGCACACCATTTCAATTGTGAAATCAGGCTTGGTAAAGCTGATTTTTGGTATCTTAGAGCATCCACAATCTCCTCGTAGTTGGTGTTGCGCTTGACTTTATGAACATGCCATCTGTTACTGCATCTGTTTGATTCCACTCATTAACATCAAGTCATGCTTCTGTGTGGTCCAAGCTCTGTGGAAATCACTTGATGGTTGTTTTACGCATGTAGTTTGTGTGCTATAACCTTGTTGCTATGCCTTTTTCTTTCCCCTTTTCTTTCTCCCAGATTGTCATGGAAGGCGCAACAAATGAAAGCAATGCATCAAAAAAATCCAATGTGCATTTAGACCATGAGAACTCAGAATCTTTCACAGCTGTAGAAGCTGACACCCATGTGGGCAACGACGAACTAGTTATAAGAACTACTGTGGAGATGCCATCAATTGAATCTGAAGAACGTGAGATTATTGATCCATATAAAGGGATGGGTTTTGAATCAATGGGTGCTGCTCAGAGATTCTTTAATGTATATGCTAAACACACAGGATTTAGAGTACGTGTCAAAACAAGATACCGTTCACAGTTTACCAACAGAGTTATTGGCCTACGATTTGTATGTTCGAAGAATCTAGCTTGTCAAAATCAAAGGACAGTTAAACGAAGGAATACAAAGTGGGGCTGCAAGGCCTTTTTTAAGGTGAAGAGGGCATCTTGTAAGAAATGGGTCATTGAAGATTTTATCAAGGAACACAATCATGCATTGGGAAGCCTGAAGGATGTTTCTTGTGGTGGATCCATCAACATTGACCTCCCATTGAGTGGTTGTAGAACCATCATTCAAGGTCTGCGACTTGGGATCTTCATAACAGAAGTTGATGCTCATGTATCTGAGATTGATGGGGTAGCAGATTCCACAGCAAGGTTGTTAACTGACTCTGGCAGACCGGCAAATCTAGACCCATGTGTTGGTATGGAGTTTGAATCTGAGGAGGCTGCAACTGAATTCTATTTTAAGTATGCCACTTGCATGGGTTTCAGCGTCTGCATTCGTAAAAAGCACCGGTCAGTGTGTGATGGAACCACCAATGGCATCACATTTGTATGTTCCAAAGAGGGATTCCACAGAAAGGATTGTAAAAGCACACAACAAGAGACAAGGGAAGGCTGCATGGCAATGCTTAACATAAAGAAAAGGAAATCCGGCAAATGGATTGTGAAAAATTTCGTGAAGGAACATAGCCATACACCGACTCCAGGAGTGCCAATCTTTCAATTGCCCAATCAATTTGGTGGTTGTGGCGATGCTGGTTCTGCTACACAGGACCTGACAAGCTCTAATCAACCTGCAAATATTGAGCCATTTGTGGGCATGGAGTTTGAATCTGAGGAGGCTGCAATGGTGTTCTATTTCAAGTATGCTGCATGTGTGGGCTTTAGCATTCGAATTGGTAAAAGACGCCGCTCAACAGTTGATGGTGCCACTATTGGCCTCACCTTTTTATGTTCCAAAGAGGGATTTCGTAGAAAGGATAGTAAAAGCACACGCCAACAGACAAGGGAAGGCTGCATGGCAATGCTCTGCATTTAAAAAGAAGGCTCTGGAAAATGGACTGTAACAAAGTTTTTGAAGGATCATTGCCACCCATTGGGATTAGGAGGAGTGCCTATTCTACGATCGGTTGCTAATCAATTTGGTGGTTGTGCTGACACTAGCTCCACTGTGCAAGACCGTGCAAGCCATATTCGAAATTTGCGAGAGAGGGCATTTGGAAGTGATGCTCAGATTATATTGGAATATTTCAAGCATAAGCAATCAAAGAATGCCACCTTCTTTTATGCAATTGATGTCGATGAAGAATATTGTTTGACAAACTTTTTCTGGGCCAGTGCTAGGTCAAGGATCTCTTATAGCTATTTTGGTGATGTGGTTACTTTCGACATCACATATAATCAAAATGGAATGCCGTTTGTTCTTTTTTAAGGTTCTAATCATCATAAACGGCCCATACTCTTTGGTTCTGCACTGCTACTTGATGAAAATGATGCTTCTTTTGTTTGGCTATTCAACACATGGCTTGAAGCAATGTTTGGATGTCATCTGTTTGTAATTATCTCTGACCAAGAGCCAGCAGTAGAGAAAGCAATTAGGATGGTGTTCCCCAATACTCAACACCACTACCAAAAACAGGGGATTTTAAAAAATATTCCTGAGAAGTTGTGTCATGTAGAATGCAATCATCAAGACTTAACGAGGGATTTCTCAAAATGCTTCAATCTGACTGACTTAAATGATGAGTTTGAATCATGTTGGAAGACGTTTATTGATAAATACAAACTCAGGGAGAATGAATGGCTTAAGTTATTGTATAAGCAGCGGAGACGATGAGTCCAAGTCTACTCGCAGGAAACATCCTCTGCAGACATTTTTACTTTACATGGTGATGGTACAAGATCATTTTCCTCTCATCAGGTGAATGCCTATAACTCCTTGCAAGCTTTTGTTGACGAATGTGAAAAGCTCATAGATTATCAGTATGAGAAGGAGCTCGAGGAGGATCATAAAACAAGTTACACAAAACCAATTATGATGACAGGATTGCTTATAGAGAACCAAGCAGCTGAAATTTATACAAGAAAAGTATTCTTCGACCTTCAGGAGCAGTTGTTTCAAAGTCTACATTGTACTGCAGAAATAATTAGCGAGGATGGGCCATTTTGCTCTGTGAGGGTGGAGGAATTTGGGGTGGAGAAAAGCTCCTATATTGTCACATTTAATTCTTTGGAAGTCGAAGCAAGTTGCAGCTGCCAAATGTTTGATTTTGCTGGAATTCTTTGTATACATGTATTAAGAGTTTTCTCCATGAAAAATGTTACAGAACTCCCGTCACATTACATTTTGAAACGGTGGACGAGATGCTATAACTGGTGATTTTGATGAAGGCAACATTGAAGTTCTGGGTGATGTTCACACATCTTGGACCTTGCGATATAATTACATATACCACCATGCAATCAAATATGCAAGGGAAGCATCGGCAAATTTGAATATATACTATGTGGCAACTCGTGATTTACAGAAGGCTTTGGAAAACGTTGTTTCTGCAACGAAAATTGATGGGATTTTCAAACAACCTAGTTGGCCAGTTAACAATTCTGTCCCTGTAGGCAATGGCCATGAAAGAAACCTACACAATAACACAACTGGTGTGACTCTGCATCATCATAATCAAGGGAAAGCTGTAGGACATCTTAATGAAGAGCAAACGAAAAAGAAAAGAAAATGTCAGGTCTGCATGCAACCTGATCACAACAAGCGCAGATGTCCACATTTAAGTACTGCAGGGTATCTGAAATCTTTTCTAAATAGTTTTTTTTTCCAATTTTTTATCTTTGTTTTTATTATTTATCCATGATGTTAATCACTGATTGCATCAGCAGTTGGGAGATGCTCATTGTTGCAAGAGCAAAGCTGCAGAGTTGAGTTGGCTTCACCCAAAAAAAAAAGAGAAGAACTACAACTTTTATTATGGCCAGCAATCCTCCCACAGGCATTTTGTGTAATCCGACACGGGTTTTACTGTATTGTCTATTTTGCCTTTCAAATTGGCTCGTCGAACCCTTTGCTGTAAATTATTCGAAGGGTTCGGCGAGCCGATTCGATGGGCAAAATGGACAATACAGTAAGACCCGTGTCGGGTTACACAAAATGCCCGTGAGAGGATCGCTACTCTTTATTATTTGTCATATTTCCAAGTACTGATTTCCTTATTGCTTTTGAAGGGACGGTTCAAACAGAGCTTCGGACACGCTTGGGAGTCATCCACATATGCATGATGTTGTCGAAGAAAGATTTGGCTTATCTAACATAATCTCGTGAGTAGATAAATATCTTTTCCTTTCATAATAGAATTTTTTTTTGACTCGTCTTTACATTCTAATATTTGAATGGTTGATTAAAACAGGTTTGTTTCACCAAATGACAATCAATTCCTTCAATATGTTTAGTTCTGTTGAAGTCTGAGCTCCATTGCGAGGTACAGTTTTCTTTTTGAAGACCCAAGAGAAACTTCAGACCCACCCCAACTTATACCTTGACTATAACCCTCCTAAAACTCCTGGGGAGAGCAACATAGATCCGCACACTCCCAGGTAAAGATCATCAGGACTCGAACTCATGATCTCTCTCTTCCTGAGGAGAGAAACCACCAGTTGAGCTATCCAGCGGTGGGTTCCGTTGCCAGGTACTTGTCCTGCTACTCTCGTCCAAGTCAAGGGTTTTGAGTAGCTACTAACTGTAGGTCTCTTAAGTGGCTTGGATCCATGTGGACCTGGACTGACCTATTTATATCAGTGTGTGTCTGGGGCTTGGGCTAGGGTCCCATCCTTGGACCCAGATCTAATTGTATTTTATTGGGTCTGAATTGGATCCATGCCCATAAAATGGTAGCATGTAGCATTTTAAAAATAGGCAAATTTACAGTTTTTTAGCCATTGCTGCAATTTTTATGCCTTCTGTCTCTATCATGCTATGGCATAGGTTGCATTCATCCTTTGACATCAGTTATCATGTGGATTGTCACAATCTCCAAATTAGGCCCCATAGATCTTTACAACCCTTGATTTTGAACTCCATTGTCAAACCATCATATAAATGTTTACATTTCTTATGGTAGATCCAATGATGATGGTGAGTCCGGTGGGTATCGGCCAAGGTTGGATTTCGATTCAAAGGATAGAGCTATACATGGGCGGTTCATATATATCATTTGGTGCACCCACTTGTTGACTGTACACAAAAGACTGAATTCCAATTGATCATGTTTTTAAAGATTAGCCCTAAAAGCCCTTGTAGAATAATACATTATTATCATAAATTGTGTCAGAGTTTTTTTTTTTTTTAATTAAAGGTAAAAAATTTATTCACTCAAAGAAAAAAGGAAAAACTAAACAGAGCATATAGGGGGCCCAAATAGAGAGCAAAAAGCAAGCCTGGATCAGACAAATGGAAGAAGCAGACTAGGTAGAAAGAAGCCAGCAACAACAGAGAGCTTCAAACGAAAAGAAAAGAAAACCCATATTCCGGATCAGGAAAGAACCAAAAGGAAAAGAGTTGGTACCAATCTAACATACCACCAGCAGTAGAAATGATACAAGAGAGGGCCTCATTGGGTCACCTATTGTAGTATTTGGGTCCATTCGGTCTTGGACCCTGGAACCTGACCTGGTAATTTGTGGTTTAGTCCAGCTTGGTCTCGGGTCAGACCGAACTTGTTTACATCCCTAACAAATTGGTAGTGGGGTGCAGCCAGGGGTCAAAATATCGGCCGATACTGTGCGTATCGGCCGATATAATTCGGTTTTTCAACCACCGAATTATATCGGCCGATACGTATAGTATCGGCCGTACAAAAAAAAATTCGGCCGATATGTCCGAATTTTTGACCGAATTATCGGTCATCATATCGGCCGAATTTTAAAAATTCGGTTTTTTGTTTTTTTTTTTTTAAAAAAAAACTTTTTTTTCATAATAAATATCGGCCGAGATGACCGATATATCGGTCCAAATCTCGGCCGAATCGGCCGTTTTTTCCCCCTGAAAACAGTAAATCTCGGGCCTGGGCCCAACTCAAGTTCGGCGATATTTTGCCGATATATCGGACGATATCTCATGTCCGATATATCGGGCGAGATCTCGGACGAGATCTCACCTGTCAACCAATTTCTCCCCATCACATCTCTGTGTACAGCGGACTGCAGGATTCAGCTGGTCCGGCATGCCTGAATATTTTATTATTTTTTTTAAATCCAAAAAATCGAACCGGTCCAATTTTTTTCTATAAATACCATTCACTTACATCTCAAATTTCACACCTTATTTTCAAAGAGAAAATCAGATTTTACTATTTATCTTTAAAAAAAATTGCACTCTTCATTACTTGATTTAAGTAAGTTCTAAACGACCCGGATTTGTTTGAAACCGAACGATCCAGACCGTTCAAAGGTTTCTTCATTTACAGATCTACTGATCTTGTAAGTTTTGTAATTTATTTCGATTTATCTGTATTTTATTTTAATTTTTTTAGCCAAAAATAACATAAAAGAAGTTAAAAAATGCTTGAAGTTAAATAAGATATGTAGTAATAAAAGCTTTATATAGGTATTATAATTTTTTTTCCATCTTAATGTATCTGTAGTTAGTTTTTGTGTACTTTGTTAGTTACTATTTTTTTTCATTTATTTATTCATTTTTGTTAACTATTTCAACATAAAATAGCATAAATGAAAAAAAAAGTTAGAAAATGATAATACCTATAAAATAATAGATGAACATTTTTCATTTGCTCTTAGTTACTGTTACTAACATGTTAAAATTTACAGCAACATTTTTTACATTCACTTACTCCTTATTTTAATTATTTCATTATTATCTATGGACTATGATATATAAATGTTAGTAAATGGTAAAACCTATAAAATAATACATGAAATTTTTTTATTTGTTGTTATTTAATGTATACTAAATTCTTTTACAGGGATGAAATTTTTTCCTTTTATTTTATTTCTTTTTGTAATTATTTCATTATTATCTATGGACTATGACATATAAATGTTAGAAAATGGTAAAACCTATAAAATAATACATGAAAATTTTTATTTGCTGTTATTTAATGTATACTAACTTCTTTTACAGGGATGAAATTTTTTCCTTTTATTTTCTTTATTTTTGTAATTATTTCATTATTATCTATGGTCTATGATATATAAATGTTAGAAAATGGTAAAACCTATAAAATAATACATGAAATTTTTTTATTTGCTGTTATATAATGTATACTAACTTCTTTTACAAGGATGCAATTTTTTCCTTTTATTTTATTTCTTTTTGTAATTATTTCATTATTATCTATGGACTATGATATATAAATGTTAGAAAATGGTAAAACCTATAAAATAATACATGAACTTTTTTATTTGCTGTTATTTAATGTATAATAACTTCTTTTAAAGGGATGCAATTTTTTCCTTTTATTTTATTTCTTTTTGTAATTTTCACCATTTTATTACTATTTATATAATTTCCCACTATCGTAACTTCAAAAATATATTAGAAGATGTAAATGTCCGATATTTTATGAAAAAATTACATATTCAATAAGCTCATAATTTTCTGCATTTGCTGTAATTTTTTTGGATTTTTTATTTTTTTTTTTTTAAAAAAAAAAAAACGGGGAGGAGAGAGAAAAAGTTCGGCCGATATATCGGCCGAACCGATATATCGGCCGATATGAAAAATCGGCCGGGATAACGGCCCGGCCGATTTTTTTACCCCTGGGTGCAGCACAAACAAAAAAACACCATAACCTGTGAATGTTGGAGGTTTGGGAGATGCATATGCTGATGTATTTTTAATATTTTCAATTTACATTTTTGTGGAACTTAAAAATGTAAAGCATACTTTTTTTTATTAAAAAAAATACAAGAACAACTGAAATCAGTGTAGGAACTTTCTGTACTCAGCTCTCTGTTTTGATTTTTTTTTTTTTTTTTTTTGTGAATGGAGCATGCTCTAAATAGATGATTATTTCATTTGCATCAAATGGATGGTAAGCATGTTAACAGAAGGTCGAGCCGAAAAGTTCAGGTGTTCTAATGGGTCATATCAGATGGTGGGTCTCACTTGATGATTATAACAATTATATAAATAGATAGATTATCATAGAGGTTATTATTTTGTAAAAAATGAAACCTATTAAATCATATTAGCCCTTGATTTTTTAAGATTAAAAAGGAATTGTTGGATTCAACTGTAAGGATGCGTCAAAATGAAATTATAAAAGATTAGATCTAAGTTTTAAAAGTTAAAATACAATTTTAATGCATGTATTGATCATAATTAAACCCAACATGGGACCATTGAAACCCGATGCCAATTTGCCCATATGGATGGTTATTGAAATGAATGATAAATGACAATATCAATAGTGAATGATGGTCGAGAACATTGCATATGTGAAGGACAACACTAAATGGATATTTAGACTAGGGGTTTAAAATTCGGTATCGGCCTTAATGCTTGATTGGGAATGAAAGGAAACTCGTTCAAACTTGAAAATGGCTATCAACATCGATTTCGACCCAAGAGGCCATCAAGTGGTAAGGGTATAACTTGGGTCGCGCCTGACCTGCATTGGCCCGATCAGCGCCGAAAAACTTAAACTCGGGCCAACTTGGTCAAGGTCTGATTTCAACTCAGGCTAAATATAGTGTTTCATTTAAAACCGCTTGATCCATTGAAAAAAGTAGAAACAAGAAACATTAAAAATAAAAAAACGAGCATCCAATTTGTAATCATCGATTAATCATCATCATCATTGAAGACGTGTTCGACTTTTTAAGACAGACTTCTACATCTCATTCCCAGCCAGAATTCATTTCAAGTACCATTCCCTACACTTGTCATTTCATAACAATCTGCTGTAAATCTTCAACGATAGTCCTTAGATTGAATTATTAATTGAATTTAAAAAGTAGAACCTGTACTCATCCAAAGGCTTTCGATAGAAAGTTCTCACCAATTCACAACCCAGAATTTTAGGCAATTTAGGATGTAATATATTTGTATTTTGAATTTTGAACCTAACCTTCAAGTTGTGAGACCTGATGGGGTACCATAAAGGGGGCGTCTGGCAAGTGTTTTACCACTCAGACTATTATCAAAATCCCCAAAATTCTTCACTGCAGACGTTTTCATGGTGAAAATAGAATGCAGAGTGATTGGAGCAGCCTCAAAAAGATGGAGAGAAGTGGCAAACAATGATGATGACAAAGATGATCTACAGTGAGACGACCTACTATACTCATGATCCAGATCAAACCATAGACAAGAACAAAGGAAAGCAACTGAAAGGAGATAGAAGCTGCTCAGATTCTCGAAGCCCGATCAGGTCACCATCACCGTCACCTTGAGATTGACTGTTAAAATCCTCACAAAAATTGTGAGATGACAGAAGTGGATCCCTGCAATCTCATGAATAAGAACTAGGATGAACTAATTACAGCAGTCAGCAGAGGATCAGGATCGGCTCCCCTCTGCAAGTAGGTCAAACACAACTAAGGAAAGCAAAGCAATTCATTGACTCGTCATGTTGAGGTCAAAGATGGCAGAGAGATGGAAACAGCTTAGGGCATCGAATTTTGAAGTTTCAACTGTGAAATCATGACCCCAATCCTCTACAGAAGGAGACTGACTTTTAGAAAATGAATTCCTTGGGGAAAGAGGAAAATATTTCATTTTTTTATTATTGGCAAAGAACCCTGGAGAAAAGGGTCTATCTTTTCATTAGTGAAAAATGGCAAACAGCTCCTTAGGTATCAATATCTAATAATCACTTGTATAGCCATTGAAAAAGATAATTCTTCCCTTCTGCACTGACTGGGAAAAAAAACATTGTCGTCAAAAGAATTACGAAAACAGAATATCTAAATCCATTCAAGCAGTGATGCTGAATGAAACACAGATTTGGTATAATATTTGTTCATTTAACTCAAAATTTTCCATACCTTCTACAATAAAGTAGCAAGACCTCTAAAATTCCCTCCCCATACAACAAACAGTATTACCTCCAGCCTTCCAAATAAGAAAATACCCCTTACCCCACGAGGGCGATCAAGGCAAAGGTGACAGACAAACCTTACAGGTCATATGCAGCATTCTTAGCTCGTTAAGGCTCTTCGGCCTTATCCTTGGGCTGACTGCACGTCCCAGTATCATACATCTCCATAGATGGACGTCTTGTCGCCAGCTTCTTTGTTGGTGGGACAACAGGATCTGGGGCCTCCATGAACAGTGCTGGTTGCTTATCAGGCCTTGTAACAAAATCTGAGCACTGAGCAGGACCAGCCCAGGACAGGGGATTTACTGCAAGAATATTCCTGTCAAAACCTTTCAAAAAAGGAAAAAGAATATCCTTGTTAGTTGCCAGTCCCTTTTGTTTATCACAAAGATCACAAGTAATCACTACTATAACTAATCAGTCCAAGTAGATTAGAAAATGTATAGCAATGTTCAATTGTATCAATTTGGCTCATGCTATCAATACATACATAAGGTCCCCTTCTCCGCCACCTCCACCGCCCCCCGCACCCACCCCCCCCCCGCCCCCCCCCCCCCCCCCCCAAACAAAAAAAAAAAAACCCATCAATTTGGTTCACACTACATACATAAGGTCCACCTCACTCCCAAAAGATGATTTTACACATCGAGTTTTGTATTGATTAAATGTAAACAGTAGGTAGATTGGTCATTTGCAGGCCAATAACAGACAGCCCAAATAATTCACAAATGAAGGTACTATGACAGGGCTTGTCATGGTACCTGCTATATGAAGGGGCCAGGTTGACAGGGAAACCCATATGTCCTCACTTTTTCTTTTGAACGGTAACAAAGAGTAATTTTATTAATGATAACATTAATAAAACGATACAACAGTGACAAGAAGATTGAGACCATTGAGGATCCAATCAACAGAACTGCAAGCTCTAAATTCCTGAGTGTGCTACATAACCTAGCGTTGCAAGGATCAAAACATTGAGGTCACTCCCTCAACGTAACCTGAATGTTTATCAGCCCTGATGCAGCTTAACTTTAAATATGAAGTTACCAGTAACAATAGAATTTTATTTGTAAAAAAAAGATATGAATGTACATAAAGAAAACATAGCCCAAAGAGAGTGGACCAGCCTTGTTCCAAATGGACAAGAAATGGTAAGATACTATTACAGACAGATAGACATCATGGCGGACAGCCAACATTCTCTGAAGACCAAATACAATAGGCCAGCAAAATCCTGTCAACGGTGCCTGTGGAATTACATTGACTTGCATAATTTGAGCAGGCTATTATGGCCATAGTTTTATCTTCAAAGATATGCCTATCAATTACTTCTTAACAGTCCATCAAATTGCCGAGAGAAGATATTTCCGGAAGGACCTATTCTGGGTAGGGCCCCAATCCCCAACCTTCGATAAGACCCAACAAAAGGAATGGAAAAACAAATGTGCAATGGAGGAAAATGTTATCACCTTTCTTGCCCCAACAAAGAAAACAAATGTTGGGTATGGAAAAACTCCTGGCTATCAAATTATCCAGAGTCAAAATTTTGTTGAGATAGCTACCAAATAAAGCCTTGACTTAGGAATGGTACAACAGATTCCTAAATAGATTTACAAGGGGAAGAGGAGAGAATATTTGGTCTAATAAGGATATAGATAGATTTTCTTGAAAAGATCCCATTTGACTCTCCCCATACTCTTTTGTCCACCTCCAACATCCATGGAATTTTATCACCCGTCAAACTCATGAGAAATTGAAACAATGAGATTTTATAATCCATTAGATTTCTTCTAAAAGTAACCAAATTCTTCTTCCTCGTACAACTTCCAAAAATCCCTAATGAGATGATGTTTTTGCATCTCTGCATATAATCTTGAAAAAATGAAATCCAAGGGCTGATCACACCAAAACATCTTCCCAAACACACATGCCCAACCCATCACCCACTATCACTTTCCATCCTTCTATAATCTTCTCCCCAACCACATGTCCATCTATACCCAACTTTGATATGTCTTTCCAATCAAGCTGATTTTTTACAAGGGATCTATACACACACAATTTTCAGACGATCATAGGTAAGCTCCAAACTGAGCTATCACCATGAGAGCACTTTAGGATTGGGAGGTGGGGGGCGTGATGATCACCATTCACCCACAAGCATGGGCAAGGGCTTTATACCCAATCTAATAAGTACCAATCCTTATCCCTTTTATTTGTATAGATTTTTTTGTATAGCTTAAAAGGATGACATGTTACTCATTTTCTCATTGTCCTAAATTTTTGGAGCCATAAAGACAGCTAGATAGATGGATTGAAAGGTAAGTAACAAACTAAACAAAAATTCAACATTGTCCCAAAAGGCACAGTAACTCTCACCTAGGAGACCAGTTCTGTGTCAACTTTTGAATTAGGCAGCATTCTTCAGTTTGCCAAGAAATAATAGACAGTTAAAAAGACAACTCTCTCATTTTATCTTTTTATTTCCTTATGTTTTCATCTTTTGTAATTGCCTTCAACATTTTTTCATACCTTCACCAGGTTCAAGAGGTCTCATCGTCTCAAGTCTGGCATCATTGCACTGTAGCATTGCTTTTGCAGAAGAGCGCTTTCTCACATAATCTTCTTGCAAAGGTTTTGGGATTTGGAATGAAAAGTGCGACATATTTATCCCAGCACTTAAAAAACCTGGATTTTCTAGCAAGAACCTGCATTGTATGGAGACAATGATGACATAAATTCTGACAATTAATGAAAAATAGAAATGTAGAAATAACCATAGTAGTCAAAGGCACACCTTAGTTGTGGCTAGGCCCTTGCCTAGAACCCAACCCATTTTGTGCCTCACCTAACTCCAGTTTGCACCTCGCCTTAGCTCTAAGGGAGGCTTACCTTACTTAAACCTAGTTTTTTTTTTTTTTTTTCTTTTTTTCTATAATAAGCATGTCTTTTAAAAGTGTTTTTCTAACTAGTAAATATTATAGTTAACATGAAGTATTGTTAGTAATAATTAATTAGAAACCATAATTATTAGATAATATACTTGTGCATGCTTATAATTCATATATAATGTGCATGGAAGCTCAATTGCCAATAGATGTTGGTGTTTTGGATGAGAAATATTATATTTTGTCAATATTGATACAATAAGGACACAAATCCATGAATTTACAGATATATTTGAAGTATCTAAATATGTGTGCCTAATAAAATTAGGCTCATGCCTAGCCTTACACCTTAAGCTCCAAGACCCCTTGTCACCTGAATTATGCTTTGCACCCTAACTACTATGGAAATAACCATATCTCTAACATTGAGCAAAATTGATGTAGGACAGGGATGGACTCATCACACGTGGCCCAGTTCGTTTATTTTAATATTATTTATTTATTTATTTCTTTTCTACTTAGATTAGAATTCTTAATTAGATTTATTTTATCTTTTAGTTTCTTAGTTTAGTTGGGATGTGATTCCATTTGAAGTGGAATAGGTTTCCTTTGCTTTAGTTTTACATATTATATATTGCTATGTACCGCATGGAGAGGATACAACTCTCAACTATGGAATAATATAAAAAAATTGAAGTTTATTTTTTCTATCTTTTCCTTTCCCTTTTATCTTTCTTCTTCTTTCTACCCAAGCTGCAAGGCTGGTTTCTCCAATTTTGGCTAGATCGCTCTGCCGTGAGCATCATCCAGCATCAATTGGTATCGAGAGCAGGTTCTCTGTATCTTTGTTATACAGATACGATCTTGTTCGGAGACAGGTCTCTGCGTTATCAGGGATGATCTTGGTATCAGTTCGCTATTTTGCAAAGTCTGGGATCTGCATCTTCTCGCCTTCACCGTCAGCCAGACATCGTTGCTTGCTGCTTGCTACCTCCACCCAACGCCTGCCTTTTGGCTATTACCCACCCATCCTCCAGTTTGAATCCCACCCTCCCTACCCAAATCCATTGCAGTCTTCCCACTCCCATCCCAAAACCCAAACAAAAAACAAAAACCCTCACAGATCCCGCCCTTCGTTGCCCACAGCCCTGGTTTCTCAGCATGCCAACCCAATCAAGATCTTGCATCTGTCTAAGCTTCCGCCGCCCAAATCCCAGGTGTGCCCTCTTCAACCCAGCCTTCTCGGCGCTGCTCTCGCACAGCCACGCCAGTTCCTAGTCGCCTGAGCCCATGCTGCCAACCGCCTCCAACAATTCCACCTTCTTGCCCAAAGCTAACCCTTTCCCTTTTCTTTTTAACAGCTTTCTTCCATCGAATCCCACGCCCATTGACGAGCGTAGTCATCCTCCACTCGTTTGACCATACTGCCCCTAGACGATAGCCCAACCCATGCCCACTTCTGAAAATACCCTGATTTTCCCTCTTTCCAACCACCCCATACGTCAAACCCAATTCACCGAGTCCAGACCGTGACCCCACCTTTACCTATTTTGACCAAACTAGCCCTTTCTTTTCTTTTCCTTCGTGTCCATTAATTTCTTACCCTAGCTTCCAACCCCAATGCACCAATTGCTTATGCTTTAACTGTAGGCCAAACTTTTTCCCTTACTCACCCAATTTACCTCCTTATTTGACAGACCAACCCAATTTTCCCCCAACCAGCTTTATCCGCGCACGCATCCTTGGTCCGCTTGAGAATCTCAATGCAGTTTCATCAGGCTGAATTGATTGATCATGCTCCTGTTGTTGTATCAGTGAACTCATTGGCACCCAACGATGATAATGAGTACGTCACCTGCCCCGAGTTCCAAGCATTTAATATGAGATTAGACCAATGTTTGACGAGTTTCGAGTGTCCATCCTAGAAGCCCGGCAAGGGTGCAAGATATAGAGACATGAGAAAGCTAAAGGTAAATTGGAGCACTCAACTCAGGTAGACCTGACCCTTAAATCACCAATACCACCACCTCCGCCAATTACCCAACCCTCTCCCATACCCAAACCTAATCCCGATACGGACATCGAGACTTCATCTATGGTTATTCGTACATTATCAGGCCCACATTTTGTCCTATCTTTGGTGCCTCATACTACTCTTCCCATCCATCAAGACTATGCCATCCCTGGAGTGCAAAATGAAGACCCCTTCTTGTATGGATTAATTCGGCCTCGCTTGCACCCGTGTGCATTTACTGCTTTCTTCGTCCCAAAGATAAATAGCTCTTGTCCTCTCTGCATTTACAGCCCTGCAATTCACAACATCATCGTTCGATTATTTGGGATTGGTCTTCACCTCTGTTTGGTGCCTTGCGATCGATGTTGTTGTTTTGCCGACTTCAACTTGATGACGAGTTCTTTTCAAGACCAAGGGACTGATGTAGGACACAGGATGGACCCCTCACACGTGGGCCCAATTCATTTATTTTAATATTATTTATTTATTTCTTTCTTTTCTACTTAGATGAGATTTCCTAATTAGATTAGGATTCTTTTTTAGTATAGAATTCTTAATTAGATTTATTTTATCTTTTGATTTCTTAGTTTTAGTTGGGATGTGATTCCCATTTGAAGTGGAATAGGTTTCTTTTTTTTACTTTTCCATATTATATATTGCTATGTACCGCATGGAGAGGATACGACTATGGAATAATATAAAAAAATTGAAGTTTATTTTTTATTTTTTCCTCTCTTTTATCCTTCTTCTTCTTCTTCTTCCTACTCAAGTTGCAGGCTGATTTCTCCGATTTTGGTTGGATCGCTCTGCCATGAGCATCGATCCCGCATAAAAAATGAACAATGCCAGAGATAAAAAATTGACCAGTGAATGCAAAGTTATGTTGTTTGTTGTGTGACACTCCAATTATACCAGGAAAGAGCAAACTCCAAAAAAAATAATAATAATAATAATAATAAAGGGCTTTTCAAAGTGTGTGGGGTGAACAGATTCAATTTTGTACATACTTCTCGACCTCCACCATGGAGCGCATTCTCTTGCCACATGGTGCAACATAGTACCTGAAAATATTTTTAAAAGTAAAAACATATTAAAATCTAAACAAAAATCTTAAATTAGTTACTAGTGCCAAAAAAAATAACGGGTACCTTTTTCTTAACTAACAGAAGGTTAATTTTTTATTAGGTTTTCATTTCTTTTATTGATCATAGATACAAAAAGTAATCAGTCATTCAAAAATATATAAAAGAAAAATAATTTATATTAATCTCCACTCTGACGGAAATTAATTTACACATGGTACGTATCGACTTTAGAAAGAGATACAAAGGGATGCCAAGGAAATAAATTTGGCAAACATTCAAAAGGAAATGTATCCTGCTAACTATATTGAGGCTATATGGGTTATTTCAGATGGGTTGACAACATGAAAGAGCAAGGTGTAAAGAGATGGCAGTGTACCCCAATTGGAATTTGACTTCACCAAGGGTATACTTTGAAGTATTAACTTCATCAAGGGTCTCCTTTTCACATCTAAAAACTAGGATAAGGTTCCATGGTGCATGTTATTTCCAAAGATGTAGTGCTTATTAGCGAGACAAGAAATCATGTAACCAACAAATTGGGAAAATAGAAATTTAAAGATACATGCTCTGAAAATTAGCAAAAAAAAAAATGAAGTTCATAGAATGTAATTTTAGTGTCCAATTAAAATTGAAAATAACCTAGTACCACATTTCTACACATGTTTTTCATGGATCTGCTACTTTTTAACATTGTTTTACAATGTGATGAAAAAATTACCACCCCTTTCTAAAAAGCTAACAAAAATATTGATACGTTTGTCATCTAATTGTTTAGAGTAAAACCAATACATTATTTTCTATTAGTGTTATTTGCACACATTATTTCATTTAAAATAAATTTAAATTTATTAAAATATGACACTCATTTCCCAAGTTACGTATCATTTGGTTTGTCAATTTTGACACCTTGTCTGCATTGACAACACATCCGTCCCTCAAAAGGTTCCTTTGATAGCTTTTGGTATCACTCAAATGGAATGGCATGTCTAAGCCATTCCAAAACATTTCCCCTTATAAAGAATTTTTTATTCCAACAACAATAGATCTCGACTTGTTAAGGTTGGAATGGAAAAGGTGGAAAGTAGCTTAGATCATCACTTCATGTTTACGTACTTGGGAATGGCTATCAAATGGGTTGCCTAAGAGATCAATAGGATTATTGTGAAAATGTAAAATGTATTTGTCAAAATTTCTAGTTTGGGCAATGCAGAGAACAAGTCATTGTGAGAGACAGAGGATTATGGGGGTTGTGGGTGGTGGTGGTGGGGTGTGGGGTGTGTGTGTATGTGTGTGTGTGGGGGGGTGGGGGGGCGGGGTGGTGTGTTACTGAAGTAAAGGATTATGCCACGTGAGCATGGGTATTTTCATGTTCAGAGCAAGGAAAGATTCAGTATGAACAATGGAAAAGTTTACATTCTATTCATGCAAAATCTTCCCATAAAGATTTCTGGAGTATGGCTTTGATCAACCTTTAGCACTTGGGATGTGAGAGAGAGAGATTTTTTGTGGTATCTTCAGCTATGTTAGATTCTCTTCAAAATCTACAGCATTGAAGGAAATGAATGCCTTGAATGGGAAGTGGTTACTCATTAACAGGATCATAGCAAAAATGGCCTGATTTGGCAAGGGCAAAAAAATAAAATGAAGATGGTAGAACACCCTAATCCTTCCAATGGTCTGAAAAAGATTCATTGGTCTAAGGTTTGCTGAAATCATCAATGGCGGGAAATGGCATTTATGAATAAAAAATCAGAGAAAGTCTCTTATGCAGCTATTTTATATCAGAACTCAGCAACAACACAACAGGAAAAGCTGACTTCTGAAGTTTTGGAGTTCTCTGATTTGGATTTCTCAGTTAATCTGGAATGGCTGAACTGGTGTTTGGTCAGTCATATTGCTGCATGAGTCTGTTTGAGGAATTCTTTGACAGTGGTGCCATAAGGTTTCAAGCTTGGTCGTCTAAAAAGTGACCAATTCCTCGTCATTGCTCCCACAATGGATTTGGCCAGCTCTCTTAAGAGAGGTGAAATGTTTGTTTGGAAACTAGTTTTCTATTCCCTGCAAATCTGGGGACAGCATGTCATATTGTCAAAGAGAAAACCAGTACTTCATTGAGGGGTTAGATCGGCTAATGGTGTTGTGGACTTGCTCACCAAGGCTGAATCTAGAGATCTAATATGTTCTTGGACTTCCTCGTTAGATTAATTGTATTTGTTTCTGTGTTGTATTTTATTTTTGGGTTCTTGTGGGTCGTGCCCAACTAGGCCACTTCCATTTTTCGTATCTTTCTTGGTGTTTATTAATATTTTTTTTTTGAAGACCAAGGTGTTCAGCCCTCTTAGAGTACCTGACTAACCCTTATGGCATGTCATGTGCAAACTACAAGGATTAGCACTTTGTGGCAGTGAGAATTGAACTCTTCCAGGTATCATTTAGAGAGAGAGAGAGAGAGAGATTATTTACCTTGAATATGGATAGCTTAACAGCTCAAAGGTTCATTGGTGTAATTTACAGACAATGCAGTGTCAATTAGCAAAACCATAATAGAAAAGGTCGATCATAATCTTGTGCAATGAAGAGTGTAAGATTAATGGCTCAGAGAGTAAAAGGAATGGACCAGTTCAAAGCATAGAACCATTTAATTGCAGAATGTGATAGGATTCTGATATCCAAAACAACTACAGAACAAAACATGAAGATTTGAGGAGGGTATTCACAAACAACATCACTAAAAGATGTGAGAAGTAGGTTGTTGTTGATCACTAGATAACACTTTAAAGGACAGTTAGAACTACCTTGCTGTATGTAACTGAATGAATGGTAAAAATAAGTACAGAAAAACATATGCATCTAAATTGTACACGTAAAGGTGGATTTGTTGAGCAACAAAAAGGATTCTGGGCACTCCTTTTATAAAACTGGAATTAAAAACGTTTGCACAAGGGAAAAAATCTGTGGTTGTCCAAGATAAAATGGGGAAAAACAGTTGCGAACCTAAGCTATTTTGAGCCCATGCAAAGAACACAGGAAAGTGAAGTAGTGCACACACAATTAGCCAAGTGTTGCAAGTAAAGGAAGTACGCAAAGGGAGGAACTGATAAAGGCTTGAATTACTTTGAGAGAAATGACACATCAGATTGTGGCGTGATAGAGAATGTAGCCCTATTTAGGGGAAGTGCAGGAGAGTAGAGAAAGCCAAGCTACATGATTAAGACTCCATTTATGATAAGTAAAAAAGTTCAAAGGAAAATCATATTATTTGTACTGTCAATAAAAGATAACATAAGATTGTAATGAGATAACACCATATTCACAATCTCCTCTTACTCAGAAAGAAAATAAACAAACAATCTACCATTTCTTTTCACCAAACCAAAAAGAAGGTACAGCACTATCAATGAGTACAGGATGACAGCGGCAAACCAATCTATTTGGCATGCTCAAGTGCACAGAAAATTTGAAGCAACAAAAAGCAACCAAAGAACAATTGCAAGATATATTAATGTAATTGTGTTGTTTTCTGGGGCTGGTGCTGTTTTTGTCTGGGTCTCTTGCAGTGTAATCTCCTGCTTCCTCAGGAGCAGTCTTTCTTCAGTATGTATTTTTTTTTTGTTTTTAATAAAAGTAACCAATTCAATACACACACACACACACTAAAGAAAGTATCAGGAATTAAAGGAAAGTAACAAATTTTGTTTAAATGGAAATGAAATTTAAGAAATTTGAATATGGATACATACACGTCTGCAAACCTGGTACCTCCTTCACCTCTGATCCGAAGCAACCTTTGCCACCCAGGAGGGGGCCGAGAGATACTAGGTTTATCAATTGCCCAGAGCCTGCTGCTATCTTGAGAAATGTCAGCAGGATCTTCACAAGATATATCAGGGCGCCACTCACGCACTGTTTCGCATACAAAAGGTACCTCAATGATATGTTCACGTATCCTTTCATACTTCTCTTTAGTTGGAATGAGCCTCCACTTAAAACATGTAGCACATTGAACAGAGAATGCCCCTACAGAAGGCAAAACTTTGATAGACTTATTTGATTCTGCAAATCTTGGGAGGTGGTGAGGTTCACAGACAGGTTCAGGGACCGATGACGCTTGACGTCTCTCACTTGTGTCAGGGTCATAGAGCACGATCTGGTTTGAAGCATTTTCACAAAATTCAGCGCCGTCATCTTCATCATCATGTTCTTCATCTGTTGACTCAAGAGATGTTCCATCAAGGTTATCATACGCCAAATCTTGAGAAGTTTCATAATCCTTCGGAAAGGATATGGAATCATAAAAAGCATCATTTTCCTCCTTCACTTCAGGGAGGGAACCTCGGTCCTTCGATTGCATCTGAGCTTTGCCTACAGAAGCCAACAACTTAAACACATTACAACCTATCACAAAGACCAACCCATGGACTGAGAAGCTTACTTCACATAGTCAGAACAACCTATGGAATCAGAAGATTTCTGAAGTAATGCATGTCACCGCGGCATTGTTATATGAATTGTGCAATCCCCAAAAGGTTTAATCACCACAAAGTTTAAACCCAAAACAGCTTCTTAGATGTTAAAAACAAAAACGAGAAAATTTGTGTACTGGTCTCTCCTTTTAAAGTGAAGGTGTTCAATTGGCTTGCAAGGTTGCAAAAAATCTTAACTATCGATAACTTGCGTTTGTGGAAGATAACTATTGTGAATGCTTGTCCATTGTATTTATCGGATCCGGAGTCGGACTCGGTAAATTATTTATTGCTTCATTGTCGGTTCTCTCGTCAGATTTGGGTGCACTTTTTCCACTTATTGGGTATTGTTTCCTACCCTCCCCCCCCCCTTTGAGCATGGTGTGAATTGTTTAATGAAGAGGTGGTGGTGACAGATAGCTTTGTCTGACGAAATTTGTGGAAGGTGACAATGTTGAGTATTGTTTGCTTCATTTCATTGGAAAGAAATAACAGGGTCTTTCATGGTAAGGAATGCTCCGTTTAGTTTCTCCTGGAAGTAATTAAGCTTCGGGTTGCTTGGTGGGTGGTCGGGTCAATGAAGTTTCAGGGTATCTTTATTTCTGATTTGTGTAGGGATTGGGCTTCGATAGATTTGGTTATTCATCATTTGGATTCTAGACCTCAAGTTCCTTGAACTCCTGATGTTGCGCTGCTTAAACTCAATTTTGATGGCAGTTGTATACTTGTATGCATGACATTGGTCTTGCAAGTTACGGAGGGGCCATTTATAATGATTTGGGGACACAATGCTTTCCTTTGTTAGGCCAGTTCCTAATGGTTCAGTAATTAAGGTGGAATTGGTTGCATTATGGAGAAGCATGATGGAGTTGGAAGAGTAAGGGGTTAGTGGGAGTATTCGAAGGTAGTGGTGGGGTGAGCGTTGGGCTCCCAATGTCCTTGGATATTTTTAGATAAAACAGCAAGGATTCGGCATATTATAGATGTGTATGATTCTAAGGTTGCTTGGGCCCCTCGGTCAGCTAACTCCACTGCTGATGATATGGCTCGTCAGAGATTGTCTTTAACCACGGAAGTTGTAAATAAATTCTTGTACTTTTGGAGAGGGGTTTGTTTCCCATTTTGGTGGGCTTCTTTGGCCTGATGTTCTTTGTCTTTCTTGTTTCTCCCTTGTGTCTTAATGAATTAATGAAGTTACTTTAAAAAAAAAGTCTCTTGGATGTTACAGTATTGCATTGAACCCCAATCCCTGCCCGATGCATAAATTATTTAAAAGAAATATTACGTTTTTTTTTTTTTGTTGCCATTCATCTATAAACTAAGGAGATGTACAAAAGCTTCAAAGTAAATAAATATTCCTAGACTAAATCATAGGAAGCACTCACCTAGCATGGATTGAAGGTCCTTACATTAGATCTCCAACACTTGCAGATGGGGAAAAGCCAAAGATGTAAAGACAGAAAACTATAATGATATAATACACAGAAAGCTTAAATAATGATATGAATTATGTGTTGTTAAATAATTAAAGATTCTACAAAAGTGTGCATTTTCATTAGACGTGACATTTCAAAAAAGCTTGAATTGATTGATGCATTGTGTGTTTAAAAAATTAAAGATTCTGTGAAACTACATCTTTTCATTAGACTAGCAAGAAGCACGCGCTTTGCACAACTGAGATAGTAAATAATTTTTTCTTCAGTTCACAACTTTTTATACAATTTCTTTTATTTTTAAAAACTAATGTAAAAAAATCTCAGCCATATCATTAGAACTCAGTAAATATAATCGTAAAATAGCTTTTATATTTTTTTTGTCAATTTTTGTGCAAATTTCCTCTATTTTTAGATAATAATATGGTATAGTTTATACCAAATCCTCCAAACTCACCAAATCTCTTGTCCTATTTTTCACTATTTTTTGGATTCATGTTTTTTGCTTGCCAACATGGAGGCAAAACACAGCTGTTTAATGAAAGAACAATTAAAATTCATTTGACGGTTATATAGATTAAGTAAAGAGATGTGACATCTCAAAAAAACATATTTTCACCTCATGCATATCGTATATACAGCATGGAACAATAGACTTAGATGTATCATAAAAAGACACATATCAGTCCTGACAGCTAGACCTACCCAAATGGAAGATAATCATACCTTGTTTTGAGATGGTACCACCCTCCCACCCCACACCAAAAAAAAAAAACCAGCAGTTTCAATTTCATGTTGCGCAAAGACAATAACTTGAGTTGAATTTATTTATATGGAGATTACAACTGTTGATAAAAATCGCTGTCAAAATCTTATGATTTGACTATGAAAATACGTTTTTTACAGAAAACAATTCGAATCTTATGCTTGAATGCTGACTTTTAAGAACCTTGCACTTTTTGGTGAACTTTTACAACTTCTGCGAGTTCTACTAAAATCTAATTCCACCTTTACAATCCATTCCAATTTTCAAAATATTGCTCTTAAAAGCTACGCATGACCACATGTAATTACAAATCCATATACAAGAATTTCTTTCTCTAATATCGAACATTATTTACATATATGACAATCAAATACTACATATATAGTATCATCATTGTACTTGTCCTTTATATTGATAATTTTAATACAAAATGCATGGATTGTGATAATTTTTAGCTTTTTCACTTTTTACTTTTTTTAATCACCTTTTCCTCTTGAGAAAATCATAAAAAAATTACAAATTATTATAGCACTTGATTTTTGCACTCCTATTAGTGATACAAAGAGGCACTACCTGCACCATTTTTCCCTTTTGAGATGGTGACATGACTCGAACACACAACCTTTTTGGTTGTAACAATAGATACTTACCAACTGTGCTACAAGCTCTTATCCACAAACTAAACCCTTTCACATTCTTTCTCTCTCATCATTACGTAATGCCAAGAATGCCCTTTAGAAAAGACAGCTTATTTATTCTTTTGCATAATGACTATAATACCCATCATTTAAACCGACATCTACGCTGCTCTTTTTTTCCCTCCCTTAAGTTTTGAGCTTATTTTTTTGGTCAAAGAAATTATTTATTATTAAGTAGGAAATATTTATATAAGCTAAGGTAGTTTCCTCCTCTACAGTCATTACAGCCACCATTCAATGTTTATATATATAACACACAAAGTAAATGAACTACTTCCATATTTACCAGAAGCAGATTTATCTCCCAACCATGACTTGTAGATCCTAAAAGCAACCATTAGTTCATGCCTAATTCTACCATGTAGTAATACTTGACAAAGGAACTACAGTATATTGCTGTTAACAGTTTAATAAGTCTTGTTGATTAAAGGGGTCTATCAAAAATCAGATCCAAGTAAGGTTTCTGACTGTTTGGTCTAAAATAAATTGAAATTATTAGGAAGCATTTAATTTCATGGCATATATATATATATATAATGCATGAATTTTTTTTAATAAGATGGGTATCCCCACCCCACGTGTAGGTGAGACTAATCCCATGGATACACGAAACTGCCTGCATGCATCAATGCATGATATATTACAACCAGCACTCCTATATAGGGACCATTGGAATGGATTTGGAAGGACTATCCCTGAAATCGGGCCTACTAAAAATCATTTTAATTGGATCACTCATCATTGTGTGCATTGTATTACAATGAGCACCCCTACATGGTGTTGACACCTAAAAATTGTTCAAATGCCATCATCGATATGATTCAAATCTTATGGTCCCCTAATTGAGAAAAGGGAAGAAAATATTTAAGCCTCTATATGATCTAATTTTATCATAGTGGCTTGGATCTACTGACTATGGATCCAAAGGCACTTGCAAAAGATCATGAAAATTTGGATTCAACATGGTTGAGTGATTGAAAGAGGCCCATGGATTGTGGATGTAATCAATCAATTAGAATTAACAAATGATGATTGGATGACCACACGTTATGAAATATGTTGGAGACAAACCGATGGTGGATTAAGTGATTATCACCCTACCTGAATATATCTGATTGTAGATCGATTCATCAGTACATTTCGTCCACCATATCTAACGGTGGATCTTGTCACTAAAACCTTTCATCAACATATCTGACGGTGGATCTTGTCACTAAAACCTTTCATCAACATATTTGACGATGGATCAAGTTATTAAGACCTGCCATCTGCATATCTTACGGAAGATCAAATATACTAAGACTTTCCAACAACATACCTTATGGTGGATGAAGTCATTAAGACCTTCCGTCGATATATCTGATGGTGATAAAGTCATTAAGACCTTCCATCAACATATTTGACGGTGGATCAAGTAATTAAGACCTTCCATCGACATATCTTATGGCAAACCAAGTCATTAAGACCATGTCAGACACATCTAATGGTGACACAAGTCATCAAGACCCCCCCTGAGGCATATCTAATTATGGACCTAGCTATAGATCAAACTTTACCATACATCTTTAAGTAAATTGAATCAAATGAATCACGCCATCGAGGAGTCCTCATCGGGGTTGCTCTTGTTAGGGTTGCACTCGTCTAGGCAGTTCTCACTGGGGTTACCCTCGTTGAGCTACTCTCGTCAGGGTTGCACTCATTAGAGCTACCTTTGTGGGGGCTGCTCTCGCCAGGGCCATACTAGCCACCCTAAAATTATAAATACCCCCTTGGCCTAGAGAGGGAGGATCCATTTACCCAGACATTCTCCACTCATACTACAAAAACAATCAAGTGACTTTCTCCTATGACTAGACATAGTGTGCTTATAGGTTTTCAATCTCTTCACACTTCAAATTTAATGTGGTTTGGAGGCAGTACTTCCATTCACATATCATCTCCACAGTGTAGTTTGGGACTTCCTAGTTCAATTTGCACTTCGTTTTTTACAGCATTGTTTGAATTCCTTGAATCCATTAGCACTTCTTGGCCTTGGTTCGAGAACTTAGCTCTTTGCCCAGCATGCAAGTGAAATCAAGCCATTGCAGCCTTAACTCAAAATCTTCACATCAAGTGCACATAAGTCTCTTGATTTTTGCCTATGTCGTCCGTGGATCAAGTTTTTGAAGACCCCACCAAAGTCTTTTCTAAATTTGCATTTATTTTATGATCATTTGTATATATACTTGAAAATTTTCATTTGTAAAAGGGATAATAGACCAGTACTCTCTAGGAAGAGCTGAATCTATTATTTCGAACTATCTACTCTCTTTTTACATCATTCAAATATTAAATGAAAATTTTGTTATGCAAATTTAAAAATTTGTGTCTACACATGGGGACACTCTCTGCCTCTAAGAGATCTACAAGTGGTCATTTGAAACCAATAGGTTTAGGCATTGAAATCAAACATAAGACCTTGAAACTCGAAGAACACAAAAATAAAAGTAGAGAGCAAACATTGGCTGAAATGAAGGGTAGTATTATTGATATCCAAAAGAATAAAATAAATTTGACTTTTTTTGATGGGCATTCATGGCATTACATAAAAAATGAGCTATAGAAGAGACAGTAAAAAAGGGTGCAAGTAATGTCTTCTTCTATTGCTTTCAGGAGTGTCTAAATCAAAAGCCTTTATGATCTGATATGATTTGATACTCGAAATGATTTACAATACAATTTTAATTTTCAAAAAGTTGTTGGTAAATCATTTGGAAGATTGAACCATCAATGTAGTGAGATGTAGATGATGAACAACACTTGATTGAGTGTTAAAAATATGCAAAACCAACAACCATAATTTTGGTCAATGAGAAACATAGAGGGTGGAGTCTGTGATTCTAAATGAAAACTAGACACATTGATCTGATCTACAGTCAACAACTGTATCTACAAGCTGGTGGACTCGTGCACAAATAGAGTGACTGTGGTGCCAACTCTAGACAATCCAAAACAGTTGAAAGTGGGACAACCCAAAGTTGTCAATAACAAGGTGACACCAAGCAAAACAATGCGAATCACAATGCTGACAATGACAACAACTGGGGCAGAGACAATTCCAATGGCCCCAAGTACAGAAGGGTAGTCAAATCATATATAGGAGACAGGTAATGACTCTAAAAGTGTTGCAATCAAAGACTACCTTTAGATGTTAATGAGTAAATGGACCACAAAGGATCGACAAACAAAGATCAGTGGCAACAGGGGTGGATGGACTAAAGATAGAGCAGAGGGCATCATTGGATGGGCTGGTTGTGTTAAGTCAGGAAAAAAGAAGATAAGCCAACATCAAATTGAGCAGTCCAATCTTGTGATGGGAAAGGCAATTGTGGATATGCAATCAAGTTTACATAAGGCTCATAGCAACCTAACAAGAGCAAATCAATTTTGAATAAAGATAACAACAAGAAAGTGGTGCAGTGAAAGTAAAGGGAGGATGCACGATGTTGGTGCTAATGGAGGAGGTAGGACTACCCAAGGCCAATAAGAGTGATAGGAGTGCTGCAATAATCTAAATTTGTGGATGCAAATAAAGTGATCAGAACAGGAAAACAGTAGCCAGTAGAGGAGACAATGGTGGACGTGGTCGAGCAAATGATCAGATCAAGGCTATAGAGCTCATCTTTGGCTAATTTCAACAAAAGTTGGGCAAGTTGGTTACTGTGTTTGCTAATCATCAAGTAAATCAAGGATGGATTGGGTAAGTGGGACACATGACAGGATCAAGGAGATCCCAATGCCAAGATCAAATGAACAGAAGATGCAAGCATTTTGACATCCCATTCAGATGGTTGCTAGGGAAGGTAGAAGTAGTACACAAGGATTGGCTTGAAGATAGACTGGTTATATTGTGTTGAAGGTAGTCAGTGGTGATTTTGTATACCCTTGCCACATTTTTTTTCAAAAGAGAAACATGATCCAATTCCAAATTTCAATAAATTTAGGTACTTGAGTGTAACTATAAAACCAAGCAGAGTATTTGAATTGGGGATAGTAAGCAGGATGGTACAGGGTGTCCAAAGTGCAAGCAAGCAAGTGAAGCTTTGTGTGATAGGAGGGTGTAATCTCTATTGAAGGGGCAATTTTATAAGACAACAATGATAAATGCAATGCTGTGTGGAGTTGAATGTTGTACTATGAAGAAAAGAAAAGTAGATAATGCAATACACTATACTAAGAGCTTCGATGACATTAAAGATAAAACTGAAATTGAAAGCATTAGAGGAACTCCAAAGGTAGCGCCCCTAAAATGAGAATATGAGGGGAATATCATTTAAAATAGGTTGGCCAGATAAATAGAAGACTAGAAATTGGATGAAAGCCAAGCTAGCCCCAATAGATGACAAGATGAGGGGAATGCTAATTCAAATGGACTGGGCATAGAAATAACAATCCAAAAATATCCTAAGATAAAAATTTGAAGGTTACAAGTAAAAGGTACCAAGAGAAAGGGGAGAGATTTAAAGGCTTGAATGAGTTAGATCATGGACAGACAGAATAGAAGATTTTCGATAAGATAAAGGTGGAATGGAAATGTAGAACTCAAAAATCTAACCTCGAACAGATGGAAAAAAATGGCTTTCATAATTATGATGATTATATTCCAACTACCGAGGATAAAAGCATCTATTATAAGAAATCATACATACAGAGGATAAAACCATCAATTGCTGCACTAGTGCATGGGATTTGTACCATTAGGCAGCTTGTTGACATTTTTCATTTGGAAACAGTCTTTGTCATCATTTGATTAAAGCAACCCTGTGCAACATGGACTGAAGTCATTTCCTTCCTTTTAGGACTTGCATCTTTTCTTGAGAAATTGATAATGCCTTTAATGTTTAACCCAATCGCGAATAAAACTCCAGTCAAAGTGATGTTTCAGCCCGCTTAAAAATTATGGAAGTACCATCACATAAAAAAGGGTAGCTATGGCTGTGTCTTCTGATCCAACATTCCACATTAAAAAAAATGGATGTGTCAAACTCGTCTCTTGGATCCATCTATCCACCTATCTATCATATTTACTTTAGCTGGGCGTTGTCACCCACGTGAAGGAGGAGCTAGTCATACCATCCTGAATGGAACAAACCTAGGCCCCACCAGCTCCTGCTCGCCCCTCGCACACATCTACCCTCCTTGGATTGGATTATTGCACAATCTGACACCATTTACTGTTGGGTTGAAATGTGGTCCCATTTTTAACGGTTGATCTTTGACTTCTCAAAATCATAATAGGAAAGTTATTTCATATTGGCTTTCATAATGACGATGATTCTATTCCAACTACATGTTAAACCCTAAACCCTTATGTATCTAACCCCAAATGGCTTTCATAATAACAATGATTCTATTCTAAGAACATGCTAACACAGTGTAACAATCTATTATAAGAAATCATCCATACATAGGACAAAACCATCAATTGCTACACTAATGAGTGGAATTTGTACCATTGCGTTCTTTGTTGTCTTTTTCTTTTCAAGACAGTCTCTTTGTCGTTATTTGATTAAAGCAACATGAAATGATGTCATTTCCTTCCTTTTTCGGACTTAAATCTTCTTCTTTTTTAAGAAATTGATATCCAAACCTCTGTGGTCCCATTTTTACCGTTTGATCTAGGACTTCTGAAAATCATGCCTAGGAAGTCATTTCATAATGGCTTTCATAATGACAATAATTCTATTTCAACTACATGTTAAACCCTTCTAAAAATCTAGCCCCAAACATATGGAAAAAATGGCTTTCATAATGATGATGATTCTATTCCAACCACAATTTAAACACACATAACCATCTATAACGAAAAAGGATCCATGTAGAGGACAAAACCATCAGTTGCTACACTAACGCATGGAATTTGCATTATGATTGTTTTTGTCGTAATTTTACTTATGGAAACAATCTATTTGTCAGTCATTTGAATAAAGCAACATGGAACTAACGCATAATCTATCTGTCTATATAGAGGATAAAACCATCAATTGCTACACTAACGACATGGAATTTGCACTATTATTGTTTTTGTCGTCATTTTTCTTATGGAAACAATCTATTTGTCGTCATTTGAATAGAGCAACTTTGTGCAACATGGAATGAAGTCATGTCCTTCCTCTTGGGACTTGCTCTTTTTTTTAAGGAATTGATGACACCTTTAATGCTTAACCCAATCACGAATATAACTCCAAGCGAAGTAATCTTTCTGCCCCCTCAAAAATTATGGGAGTACCCTATAATAAGAAAAGGGTAGCCAGGCAGTTTCTTTTGATCCAACATACCACATTAAAAAAAGGCCCTACATGTAGACTTTTAATCGAATGTGCCAATCTCTTGGATCCATCTATCCACCTATCTATCATATTTACTTTAGCTAGGCATTGTCACCCACATGAAGGAGCTGGACATACCAACCCAAATGGTACAAACCTAGGTCCCACCTACTCCTGCTCACCCCTCACAAACATCTACCCTCCTTGGATTGGATCAATACACAATCTGACACCATTTACTGTGGTCCCATTTTTACCGTTTGATCTAGGACTTCTGAAAATCATACCTAGGAAGCCATTTCATAATGACAATGATTCTATTCCGACTACATGTCAAACCCTAAACCCTTCTATAAATCTTATCCCAGCTAAATTTTAAAAAGAAAAAATGGTTCATAAGGACTGATTCTATCCAAGAACATGCTAACAAGTGTAACAATCTACTATAAGAAATCATCCATATAGAGGACAAAACCATCACCCGCTGCACTAATGAGTCCAATTTGTACCTCTTTGTTGCCATTTTTCCTTTTCAAGACACTCTTTGTCATTATTTGATTAAAGTAACATCGCGCAACATGGAATGATGTCATTTCCTTCCTTTTTTGACTTTCATCTTCTTTTTTTAAGAAATTGAGGATGCCTTTAATATTTAATCCAATCACGAATATAGCTCCATTCAAAATGATATTTCAGCCCCCTTAAAAATCATGGGAGTACCATTTAACAACATAAGAAAGGTAGCTATGGCAGTGTCTTTTGATCCAACATTTCACATTAAAAAGAAAAATGCCACACATATAGATTTCTAATCAAATGTGTCAAACTCATCTCTTCGATCTATCCATCCATCCACCGACACTATCCATCTATCTATCGTATTTACTTTAGCTAGGCATTGTCAACTATATGAGAGAGCTGGGCGTACAATCCCAAATGGAACACGCCTACACCCCACCTACTCGAGCTCACCCCTCACAAACATCTACCCTCCTGCACAGTTTAACATCATTTACTGTTGGATTCAAACCCAAACCTCTGCATTCCCATTTTTACCAGTTGATCTTGGACTTCTAAAATCATACCTAGGAAAGTCCAATCAAACTGATTCTCTGGGGACCACATATCCATGAAGGGTTTTGAATTGAACCATCTTCATGTATTGAGGCCCACCTCCTGTCACATAGGCGGCATGCATGAGCTTGTAGCTGATGTTAAACACCTTCTTATCTCTCAATCAATCTATGAATCCATTTATCTACATATCTATAACCACACATCTATCAGTCTATCTGAAACCAAAAAAAAATATGAGAAAGGGAAAAGACGGAAGTGCTTTCTGTCGACATGCAAATTTCTAAAGCTGAGGAAAACGTCTCGTAGATAAGAGGATGCTCTATAAACATCAGATAATATCCAAGAAAAACACAGACACACATGATAGGGGATACAGTCGGAATAACTGAAAAAAAAAAAAAAAATTTGCAATCAAAAGGCAAATCGGGAAAGAGATCAGTCAATCACGCATTCAATGGAGAAAACCGATCAAAATGGAGCGTCCCAAAGAAGCATCAAGAGAAGTAAAATCCAAGAAACGATGAAGGAGATGGACCTTGATGGAGATCGGAGCCGGGCAAGACCAGCTTCTCTACACTACCAGTACCCGTTATCCGTGCCCGTTTCCAGATTTTGTTTACATGAACTATTGTCTGAAAGCGAGAAAATATAGAGATGGATGCATGGGTCGAAAATTCGGCTCTGTCGAATTTTCGGCAGATAATTGATCTCGGCCGATATCTCGGTTCAGCCGAGATCTCGGCCGAGATTTTTCTGTCTCTTTTTTTAAACAAAATCTAGGTGGTTTTTTTTTTTAAAAAAAATTCATTTAAAAAAATAAAAAAGCTTTTTTTTAAATAAAAAATATAAATATCAACAGAGATATCAACTAGGCCCATGCTGATAATTTTAAAAATAAAAATCGACTGATATTCGGCCCTAACTTTTTTGTCTCTGGCCATTATACATATCGGCCGAGATATCTAGGCCATAGAAATCCCGAGAACCCAAAAATCTCTGTGGTTTTTTTTTAATTCATTTAAAAATAAATATAAAAGCTGTTTTTTAAATAAAAAATATAAATATCGGCCGAGATATCAATTGGGCCCATACCGATATTTTTAAAATAAAAAATAAAAATTGACTGATATTTAACCAAGATCTACCGAACTCTTTTGTCTCTGGCCGATACAGTAAGATTTCAACCCCTGGATAGATGAAAGAGACACTAAATGCGAAAAGTTGCATCCCCATGAGAACAATCCATGCTTTTTTATATGAACAGATGACTATACATCACGTGGCAAGGAGTTTTAGTCAACATTTTTTTTAACTCAGAAAAAAGTTTTAAAACATATATATGATATTTTGTTTTTTAATAGGGTATACGAAAAATTTCAATAAGAATAGTATAGAGTTATTTCATACACTTTCCTTGAGCATCATTTTGCTTCTCCTACTAAAAATAATTAAACAAATTATTTGACGAGAAAAAAAATTACAATTTAATTAGAGATAGTAAATGAAGCTCTCATCAATATAGTACTTTGATTGGGCATTCCTTATTAGGAGATACAACAAATCATTTCTCTCCTTCATATTTATATGTTTTTACACACCACTCAAGTGATATAAGATGAAAGTTTAGAAGGACTAGATGGAGTTAGATCTCATTATAAGTCACAATAAATTAAATGATTTTCATATGTTCAAAAATTTCACTAAAGAAAATTATTAAATTTCAACATTTCACCACAATAGATCAATGTTATTAGAACTGGACCGTCTAACGAACCATCTTCGAGGCATTTTGGGTTCAACCGAGTTCAGCAGCAGTCAAAGCCGGTGAAAGTCAGTCAAAGCCAGTCAAGTAGTATTATAATATAAATATTACATATAACATTAAATAAAACACCTTTCACCAATAAAATTAATATAAATATTAAAAATAACATTCAAACTTTGAGTAATATTCCAAAACGGTGAAAGATATGTGATAAAAATAGTAATAAACATTTATATTTTTTAATATTATTTTTTATTTTTTGAAGAGGAAAAGTTATAAAAAAAAAAATCAAATTTTGTGAGCCACAGGTCGCGGCTCGTGGTTTCTGGTTCAAAACTGCGGAAAACTGCGGTTCTGACCAGTTTTCTGCGGTTTTGACCGAGAACCAATTTTCGATCAGGATCAAACCGCAGTCACTGCCGGTTCAAATGATTTCCATTGGAAAGCTTGCCCGTGGTTGTTATTTTGCTTCCATCTATTGATCAACGGTTCTCCTTTCTTGATCGATGGTTCTCCACCAATTCTAGCAAAACGCGAGAGAGAAGTTCTCGGCACTCTCCGATGGAATGAAAGCGATAATGCATGTAGTGGAACGAAAAAGAACTATGTTTAGAAGGAGTATAATGAGAATTTTAATTAAAAATAGATCCTTTGATGTATTACTAAGAAGCAGGGTGTCAATATCAATTCCCTACATTAAAAAGTTCTCATGAATAATTGATATCAATGTCTATTAACAATCAAAGTGGGATTTTGAGATTTAAGTGCTCTACTTCATTAAAAGTGGAGCTCACAAGTAAAAAAAGACACACCCTCATATAACTTATAATGTAGTCAACCTTGTCTAAGCACTTATCTATGTAAAAAGATGAGAGGGCCTAAGTATGTTTTTTTCTCTCAATATTTTATCACATAACATATTTTGTGTCCCAATAACCATTATATGTAAAGCATTCAATTATTTTATCACTTTGGTGAGTATCATAAAATAGGTTGATAAATATGGAAATAAGTATTAAATTATAATGAAGAATTTTAAACTTAGTTGTCAAGTTTTTAAATTCATATTAAAAGAAAAAATCTCTACAGAATAAATATTTAAAGTAGATTTCAAAATAAATTTTATATGATATGATTAGTTGCTTCCAACTATAGCAAGTTTATGATAAAATGCATTTACTTTAACAAATTCATTGTTATATACCTTAAATAATCTAAGCAATTAAATTACAACTCATGGAAAATTATAATAATTTTTTTGGCAATCTTAATTACTCAACATTTAGACTTTAGAGGTTGAGAAATTTGCTTTGGTGCAGTGAATGCGTCGCAATTGAGAAACGGATATTCGTCTTTTCGTCCCGTTGATACATTCATTCTAGTTCAGGAAGTTATTTATTTGTCTGAACTGTACCATTTATGTCAAAATGTCCGTATATGTTTAATTCGCCAGATAAGTAAGCAAATCAAGTGCAGTAACAGGTGCGAAAGCACGTGAGATTAGCCGCACGCGTGTAGGCCCATGTATGGATCCTTCCATGCGTTTGTTCTCTGTCAAAGGAGAGGTCGGCCATACGTGTACAACTGCTCAGGTAATGCGTGTCGGCCGGTGGGCCCACTTAGAGGGGCTACTCACCTTTACATATCGAGTAAAAAACTACGAAGAGTAGTTCAGAGCGTCATTTAACATGAATGGAACTTAAGATACATAAAAGAAAATTTCTTGAAATTCGGACAATCCTTTCTTAGATTAGATATATATATAATATTGATATAATATATGACCTTTTGCAGGTGAGAACTATTTTAAAATTTTAATTAATTTGATCGTTTAATAAAAAACATGAGTACAAACTATTTTTAACACAAAAGTTTCATGAGAATTAATTTTAAAATAAAATTATTATTAAAATGCCACATCATTTTTTTACCCATTTGTTAACCTTCAACTTCAACAATTCAAATTACCTTTAATTTTCTTTTAAATGAAAATGACAAACGTCAAATTGAATTACTATTGTAGATCCGATACTGATCTTACCACTTAAAATAAAAATGCTTACAACCATAATAAAAAGAACATTAATTTTCATTATGGGATATCAAAAAACATGAATTTTATATTAAGTATTTTTCTATATTAGTTTTTTTTAATAATAAAATTGATAATTTTCAAATTTTTAAGATATACGAAATTTTAGCTCTCAAGAATATAATACTCCATAAAAATGACCATTTTTAAACAAAAAATATGCTGACACTATTTTTTTTTTGATATTTTAAGAAAAAAACATGCAGTATTTCAATTATAAATATATGCAGTTTAAGGATAATGAAAATGAAATATAATGGAAAATAGATTTAAATATATTTCATTTCACTATTTCTCCTGTTTTTAAAATTAAACTAGCTCATATTTTTAAAATTGAATTATTAGATATTTCATGAGTGTGTTTTCTTCTTATAAGCCCCAATAATGTTTGGTGAAACTTTTTTTTAAAGCTTTTTTTCATTCAATCTTTCATTGACTATCCTTTAATGCCATGTTTATCGGCGAATGCATCTCAACTTACAAAATTGAGACACAAATTAAGAGTGATTTTCAATTTCAACTAAGTTGGTATATTGGTATTATATAAATATTTTAGACTCTTATGCTATTAAATTGTATTCAAATGTTAGTTATGTTTTGTAAATCATTTATAGGACTGCAACTTGGGTCGGGTTTTAGCCTGACCCGCATGACCCGACCCGAGAATTCATGTGGGTCGGGTTGAGATTTTCAGACCAGTGGGTCGGGTCGGGTTGAAAAAATAAAAGCCCGCATGAAATTCAAATCGAACCGGGTTGAGGATTTTACACGTTAACCCAATCCGACCTGACCCGACCCAACCCGACTAAACCCTACTAAATTAGGCTAAAATAGGTTTAGAATGCGTATGGGGTCAGAATTCAGGTTAGAATTTGGGTCGGATTGGGTTTTAAGAAACCCGACCCGTCCGACCTGAGTTGCAACCCTAATAATTTATCATCATCATTATCCCCAAATTCTAAAATTTCATTTATTAACAAATCTTCTTCTCCATTTAATTCTATAAAAAAATATCTATACAACTCATACATTTAATAAGTGTAAATAATTACAGGCTGGCTTGCATGGAGAGTGTAAGGCTCCTTGACATTCATAGAACCCATCCACACCAGGAAAGATCATAAATGATTAAAGACCCATGCAGAGTTTTCTAAATCTACCAAATTTGAATGAAAGGGTGGACTTAAACTTGGACTTTTTTTAGTCTAAGTCTTTGCAAGAGAGAAAGATTGAAAGACTTAAAGAAATTATAGGAATTGAGCCCATGAACAGTCAACAGGGCATTGTTTATAATGGGCCCATTTGTATCTGCAAAAGCTTGAGCCCATGGGCTTTTAAAGCCAAAGTCTAAGTCCCTCATTTAAAACCATTTTATTTTGCACTTGGCAGTGTTTTTTTTTTTTTAATTCGTGGTAGACTTAAAGACCTACTACTATTTAAAACTTCAATCTAAAATTCAATTTCTAACCGCTTAATCTTAATAGTCAAAGTTGACAGGCATTCTTGAAAACAATCAACGACGGATGATTTTGATTGTTAAAATCGAGTGAATAGAAATTAGTTTTTAAGATGAAATTTTTATAGGGGATAGGTTTTTAAGTTTGTTCTCAATTTGTACGGTTAAATTTTCAATTTTACAAAACAAAATTTTGAAAAATAAAAACAGTACCAAATATTACCCTGTGATATATACATAATAATGTATAAATAAATAGGTCTAAAACCCTAACGGGTCTTAATGGGCTTTAAGTAGAAGTCCAAGCCTGAGTTGTCAAATGAAAATATTTTCAAAGTCCGTTCATTTAAATAAAGTTTGGGCCGATCATGAACCAACTTCAGACAAATGACCAATCCTACAAAAAACCCCTAGACCCCCACCTCTCAATAAGTTCTAGGTGGATAAACTCAAAATGCATGCAGCCAAAGTGCATTTATTGTGGGACCCAAACTTATGACCTCATTTAATTACTGAGCCAAAATATTTACCAATTAAACTACCCTGCACTGGGTCAACTAATACATGCATGAACTACCATGCACTGGGTCAACTAATGCATGCATGTTATCAAAATCCTATTTCCTTTTTTTACCCTCTCCCATTTTAAGCTTAGGGATGGCAGGGGAGTGCATTTAGTTTTTAATCCATGGACCCATGCATTTCAATTTTTATTTCATGCAGAGCCACTAATTATTCAAAATAATACACATGGGCATCCTTATAAAACAAAGTTTGCAATCATTGGTTGCTTCCCACTTCAAAAAGCGAGAAGTTGTAAATTCAAGCCCCCATGACTTAATCTTGGTGTGCCCTAGGAGTAGTGGGCTCATTCATAGGAGTTTTACATCCCACAGTTTCTCACACCCACAGTTTCCCACACGTAAATTCCAAAAAAAAATATATATATATATATATATATATATATTTGTGAATAATTTACCAGGATAGACATTCGAGCCAACAAGGAAGGACAGTTGAAAAAAGTTAAAAATGCAATTTTAGTATCAGGATATCAACCTTACAAACCATGGAGAAAAGTAGAATTAATACAATTTCGAAAATCAAAATTTTTTGTTGGAAATTTCTATTGGGCAAATACCCCACAATGATCTGATTTTTTTTTTTTTTTTGGTGACAGCCAATTCTAACAGTCCTCTTGAGAAGTCATTTAATCACACTTAATGAACTTAATTTTGGAATTTGAAGGCATCAAGAAATTGCCCTTTTTAAATGATAAAAATGGCACTGAGGAATTGTTCCCGAATGCAGTTGACTCCTATGAAACTTGGGCAAAAGATCAACGTGCCCGCTTTACTTTAATGCTCTCACAATGTGAAGAATCTAAACCAAATAGAAGTCGGAACCAGAGGTATAAATCTCGGCTAATACCGTCCGTATCAGCCAGAGAAAAAAAATATCGGTCGAGATCTCGACCAAATATCAGCCAATTTCTTTTTAAAAAAAAGAGAAGAAAAATGAATAGTGATTGTGGGCCCGACTGATATTTGCTCATATCGGACAAATATCGGCCAGGATATCAACCAATATTTATATTTTTTATTTTATTTTATTTAAAAAATAGCCTTTTTATTTATTTTAAATGAAGTTTTTCAAAAAAACATTGAAAAGAGAAAGATCTCGCCCGAGATCTCAGCCATACGAAAATTCGGCCGAAATCTCGGTTTCGCCGAATTTTCGACACCTGGTCGGAACAAGCCGTCAAGCCTGTTACGAACCCATCAAATATCCAACATATTTAGGCCCTCCAAATCCAAATGATCTAAAACCAAAAAGAGGATGGTTCCTACAATATGGATGGGTCAGATGATACTGGAGGCATTCTCAGAGATCATAATGGCTATATTATCCTTGCATTTGCAGTGCTACACCTCTAAATTAACAGCCATCTTCATATAACTTTCCTTTGTAAGCTCTAACCATTGTCAACACTCAATAGTGCTCTCTCCAATAACCCCAAGGGGTTGGCCTATTAGTCGAGAAGTCCGTCTCATGAAGTGGGGTCTTGAGTTCGATTCACGCTCAACCACAAAAGGTCACTCCCCGTAGAAGAACCTAGTGAGTGCGGATTGAGAGGTTTTCACATGCCTCGAAAGATTAGTCAAGTGAGACTGTTGGACATCTTTGATCATAAAAAAAAAAAATAGTGCTCTCTCCAATATCTTGTGGAACTCGAGAGAAGGATTGGGCTTCAAATGGCAAAAAAGAGAGGTGGTTATGAAGGAAAGAGTGGTCTAACTCGGTAAAAGCTGAAAAGAAGGAGCATACACTCCAAGAACAAACAAACCAGGTAGCAGATGGGCTGGTGAAGATGAAACTGGAGGCCTTCTAGACCTTGATGGCTGGCCTGCAGAGACCTGTCCACTGAGATTCAAGAACTTATGTTGCAGTGACATGAGAGAGAGAGAGAGAGAGAGAGAGAGAGAGAGAGAGAGAGAGAGGGGTAATAGATGGAGATGACCAAACAGAACACTTCTCATTTCCATCTCCATCTTCAATCTTCTCATTTCCATCTTCATCTTCAATCTTCCTTCGGTTGTGTCTAGATATCAAGCAATGCTATTCGTAATAAACTTTAGTCACTAATATAAGTTAGTATTTAGCCCAAAATGGGACACCCAGTCAGGGCATCATATTTTTATTACTTCAAATCCACCAAAATGGAAATCCATCAAAAAAACAACAAATGGGTAATGCGAACTTGTGACGAAAATACAATATGCAAGGCTATCATAAAAAAATTGTACATAGGTGCAGTGGATTGGATCCACAAACTTTACTAGAAAACCAGCCAGTGCATTTCATATTAAATTTCCAATCCACAACAAAAATCTATCAAAGCATCCCACAATGACTTTATAGATGAGATCGGATCAAGCTGAAGCTACAGGTGCACCACATTATAAAATCAAAGGTAATTATCAAATGAAACAAATTTCCATAAACACATGCTTGTTAGCCAAAGAATAGATGGAAGCATTGAAAAGTAAAGGTGTAAATTGTGATACATGAGTGCAAAAACGATTGTGGGGCTAATTTGCCATCAAGATCATGAAGGCAAATTTCAAGGGTAAATCTAGAATAAGCTTGTGTACGTATATATGTTTATCCATACGTCAATCATCCCAAACCACTCCACATGCTGCACCCCCTGGATCCAAAGTTGACCAAGAGCAATGCCCATTGGATTCATCCTCACCCATGGATCAAGTATCAAAAATACAAATATGTTTTAAAAGATTTGAATTTAATGCTAAAAAAATTAAGGCTTGAGTATTGAGATGATCATCTAATGGGGTAGAGAGACCCTCAGTGTTGGATCAAGTATCAACAATAAAAAATATTTATCCAAATGTTCAAAGCACAGAAGTTTAAGGAAGATGCCTACTTTGTTAGTCTTACCGCCCAGAAATATTTTTTATGACCAAGGTGTCCAGGCATCTCACCTGAAAGGGACTTTACCTGATTAATCCTTGGGGCATGTGAAAAACCTCCCAATTCCACACACATCGGGTAAGCAACTACGGAGAGTGACCTGTTTGGGTTGAACATGAATCAAACACAAGACCTTGAAAGTCCATAATTATATTTGGCCACCATTTTAGATGTGAGAGTGTGGTACCTTCACATGGCACTTGAAAGACAAACAAAGCTTAAAAGCTCGGCTTATATCTTCCCATGATGATACAACACTGCCAATAACCACTTTGATCAAAGAAGAAAACACACACATAAAAGATGCCATAGCATCGCCAGTCAACAGCTTTCAATTGCTAAATCACTACTCAGTGTTGTAGAGGGTTATAATCCTCAGATACAATCCCATTTCTCGGAGATATAAAAAGGGGGTACAGTTCCAGTTAAGATCAGCGAAAATTCAATCGAGCTTGATGAGAAACCTCATATAGAAATCTCATACTTACTTCAAATAAGATGAACCCTCCCATCCATAATCCACGAAATTAGAACAGAGATTTGCACATATTGCATCGAATCAAAATATACTAATAGCAAACTATACTTCGAGGTTTTAATCCGCAAACACAAACACCTCTATACACAATGAAATAATCTACTATAAACGCCTCAAACTATAGGAAAAAAGAAGAAGAAAGATTAGGGTTTTTCAGATTTCAATCCACGAAGATAAGATCATCGCACGAAAAATAGACTCAATTATAAAACTAAAGGAAATCTATGATATGGGGATTGTACGTTTCAATCTAGTCCATTTAAATACAAATCACCATCCACATAATAGCAGGGGAAACAAGAGAAGAGAGAAAGTTCAGAAAACCTAAGACAGTGCTGTGGATTCGACGGATAGGCAGCGATCACGACAAACCAAAATTCCTTATGATCTAGCATATGGAGCTAGAATTCCCATCTGGGTATTGAGAAAATCATCTCAAACGGGGCTGAGGAGCTGAGAGATCTGAGGTTTCGGATCGGAGTTCATGCCGATGACAATAATGAGAGGGATGAAACCGTAGTGGGTGATGACTTTGGCTTTCTTCATTGCCCAAGTGCTCCATTCCTTCACGCACGAACCGCGTTTGTCCGATCCCTTTGATCCCTTTCCGCCCTTCCCTTTCCCCTTTGAATAGCCTTTGGACGCCATGGTTTTCTCTCTCTTTCTTCTTCCTTAAACCCTGACACTTGAGCCTTCCCCCTCCGTAGATCTCTCGGTTCTTCCTTAAACCCTAACCCTAAGAAGGGGTTCTAATATTTCCACACGGCTTTGCTGACGTGTGATGTGTTGGATACTCTGATGTCAATTAACCCCTTTAACCCGGACGGAATAGTAATTGAATAATTCTAATTTTTATTTTAAAATTAAAAATAATAATAAATGATATTTTTATATATTAACGAATGAATGATGGAGATTTAGAATTTAACTTTATTATAATCAGTCTTTTGCACTTAATATTTTTTAAGAAAAAAAGCTTGAGAAAATCAAATCTAAATATATAAATATACTTCTTTGTTGATGACAATGCTCCTCTCATATGTTATGGCTGTAACAATTTTAATATTTTTTTCTTTCAATCATTTTGAAATTTAGGAATAAAAAATACAAATTAATATAATACTTTTAAATCTACGTATAAAATATATAAGTATACTACTCCACGTTAAACAAAAAGATAAAACACTTCTAATGTTGACATGTGTGGTTAGAGAGGTAAGAGACTAGCTAAAGGATTGAGAGTATCTTTTTCTAATGTTAGGAAAATCGGCCAACAGTATGACGGATTATTTTGCGAGACTAAGAGTTAACAACCTTTGGACTGAAGTTTTTTTTTATTATAGTCACTTTTTACTTCTTTATTTTTCTTATATTCTGTCTAGTTTTATGTTTTTCTTTGAGTCTATCCCTTTAGACCCTCTCTTTTTCCTTTTATTTTCTTCTCTCTTAATGAAATCTCTTTTATGACCGCTAAAAGAAATAGGAGTAGAAAAAGGTGACAAATGACAATAGTCGTGTGATGTAAATGGGAGAGGGAGAGAAGAGTTTCGTTGAAGGAGGTTGACTGGAGTGAATTTTATGAGATATTTCGGATCCTAATTCTATGATAAGATAAACTCATCTAATTCTGTGAGAAAATAAACTCATCTAATTTTATGATAAGATAAAATCAAATCACATGATAATGAGATAAAGCTCATCTAAATTCAATCTAATCTAAATTCAATCTAACCTAAACTCTATCACCGAAGAACCAGTTCAAATGAGACTTTCGTGAGAACGGGCAAAGACCGTCATCTAAACCTATATAAATACGTGAGTTTGAAATGTCTTCGCTTATATACATTGCGTATAAAAAAATATTTTAATTAGATAAAAAAATCATATTTAAAAAAAAAAATCAAATTTTAAGATTTTATCTTTTTTTTTTTTTGAGCAGTTAAAAGGATAATATCATTAGAAGATAAAAATACAAGAGAAGAGAATTCAAAGAGAGGGCCTAAGAGATATAGACCACAAATAAGAGATAAAAACAAAATAACAAACCAAAGAAACCAAAAGCCCACCAAGTCCTAAAAAACAAGACAAATACAAATTTATTGAGTCATATCAATTAACTTTAAAATTCAAATTCGTGTCAAATTTGGTGCATGTAATTCACAAGAAAAATTGAATTCATTAGATTTAGTGTGGGTCTCACAAACCAAATCCCTCTTGACGTTCTTGTGAGAATTGTTTTTAGAGGATCACTGTTTTATATATATACGGGAACCATATATGTTCCTCTAGTGGGAGCTTCGATTGGAGCACACTTATAATTATGGAGTTTGGTGTGTTTGAAAAATATGTGTATAATGCTTATTAAAAATAAATTTGATTGAATGACCTTAATCAGAAACTTGAACTCTATAAAATTATACTCTTCCTTTATTTATCATAATATGTCTAGAGTTATTTTAAGTTGATAGTTTATAGGCATTATAAATTAAATGAACACAATACACCCAACAAACATAACAAAATAAAAGCACACTTAAATGCTTCAAATAATTTTAGGTGTAAATTTTCTAATACATTCAAATGTTAAAATATGTGCAAACTTATCCATTAAGTCCAATGTTAAAATATGTGCAAACTTATCCATTAAGTCCATTGTAGGCCTCAGGAGAGTCAGTTTTATGAGAAAATTGTCATGGCAATGGGATGGGTCAGATTTGCTATAGGTAAGGACGGAGTTTTTGTCTAATCCGACTAAACTCAAGATGATTTTTTTAATTGTTGACTTAACTTGACCCGATCCAATCTGATCTTAATATATATAAGATTTTTTAAAAATTAGAAAAACAAAGAAAATCATTGATGGAGTGGAAAATTGAGGCAATGGGATAATAATTATTAAATTGATGGGATACATGGAATAAAATTAATATATAAAAATAAATAAATTATTTTGTGAAACCCCTACCCAAAAGCAGCCATTTGGGAACGGATGTGGGGCAGCCATTTGGGAACCGATGTGGGAGAAGTCCCACATCGGTTGTGGAGGGAAAATTTGAGGGATTATAAGTGGCCACCCCTCTTGACTCTGCATGAAGCGTTTTGGGCCTTGGCTGTGTGGGCCCTGGGCCCAAAAACAAAACCGTGCAGGTTCAAGTTGTGTGCGAGGTCTAAAGCAGACAATTTCTTACTGAGTCAAGCCCTAAGCCTTGTTTTCAGGTCAGGTCGTTACATATTTAAATATTAATTTGAATTAAATTCAATTCATGTAAGATTCAGGGCTCTTTTACTTAACCCAACATGAATTTATTTCAGATTGGGTCGAGTCAATTTAAATTATTTTAAGAATTTCATGATCCAGTTCTAGCTTTGGATCTGAGTCCAATTCAACTCAAACTAAAAACATCGTTTAATAATATTAATTTTATTATCCAATGATTTTAACCCATGAGCCCCTTTTGCACCATTGCCAATCTTATATAAGGGACAGGCAGGAATAACCCATATTAATTATTTTAAGTTTTGCCATCAAATCATTTTTTTCTATTTTAAAAACTTCTCCATTTATTTTTAAATCATTTTTTTAAGTTATTAATTATTTTAGATATTTTATTTTCAATGAAGATATTAATTAAAAATAATAACAGTGAGAGCAAGAGTGAAGATGGGCATAGTCACAAATAAATCTTGGGATATTAATGGCAATTAGTATTTTAATGAAAAATGTGATAAATTTGAAAATATCAGAACTGTGACTGTGAAGATGGGACACATAACAATAACATGATTGAGCCACTGATACTCTTATAACTAAATGTCTTATGATAATTAATAGGGATCATCAGCTATATAAAAAATAAATTATCGTTAATATTAGAATTTATAAAAAGTTAATTTTATGAAATATTAAAACTTATCAAATTTTAATTAAGTAAAATAAATAATGAAAATAAAGCTCTTTATTAACTATCAACTTCATTTATTTAAATTAAATTAAAAAATTTTAAATACAAGTTTTATTTCATAATCAGAATATAATGTCTTCAAATTACTTTCTTAAATATATTTTGATATAAAATTAATATATTATTAAAATTATATGAGATAGAAATAGTAATAAATATTTATATTTCAAATATACATATTTTTTAATATTATTTTTTATATGTTAAAGGGGTTTAAAAAAAAAAAAAAAAAAAAATTCCAAATTTTGTGAGCCGTCACAGTTTCTGGATCTTTCTGGATCCAAATAGTAAAAAATCGAAGTTCTAACCAGTTTTCTGCGATTTTGACCCAGAAATGGTTTTCGGTCATGACTGAACCGTTATCACCGATGTTCCAGTCAAACCTCCAGTTTGACGCTAGCATAACCGGTTATCTTATAATTCTACTCCAAATGGAAGACATTTTGAGACACGTGTCATTCAGCCATTGGAAGAACTGCATCACTTACAACTACAAAATCTCACTTTTTTAAAATTAAAAAATAAACTGGACACTAGTGTGCAGCAGTGGTGGCACATATTTTAAATTATTTTCATTTTTATAATTTAAAAATATAACTAAAATTGATAATTCACTTAATTAAGATATATATATATATATATATATATATATATATATATATATATATATATATATATATATATATATATATATATATCAAGACGTCTTACCTGGATTCAAACACACTAGGTAAGCAAGTAGAGAGAGTGACTCGTTGAAATTGAATGTGAATCAAATGTAAGACTCCACTTTTTAAGATGGGTACCTTGATTGTGAGGCTAATCAGTTGAAATTTATACTATATATTTAAATAGTTATTTTTGTGTAGATTTATTGATGTTCTACTTAATAGACTCTGTACTTGATGTTAAAATAGATCAATTGAGTAAAATATAATAAAATTTAATTTTTAAAATTAAATATTATTATTCTCAAATGATAAAATCAATTATTTGATATAATCTTAAAAAGAAATACGTGCTTAATTATATAATAAAACTCAATCAACAATTTTTTTAATGAATTTCTATTTATCTCATAGATACTATTTCTACTGCAAAGATAGAATATAATATTATATTCTCTTCAAATATATAATTCACATACAATTTTTTACTATATCAAGTAAATGAATATTTAAATTTGTTTAAAATAAAATTTTATTTTAAGTGGAGGTTTTAGTTATACATTATTAAAATCATAAAAATGAAAATGTTATTTTTTAAAATTTTGTACACCTTTACTATTAAATGATTATAAAATATTTTACATTATTTTTTAAGAGAGATACTTTATATACATATTTATACTTTTCGTTGTACTCATGTATTGATATATAATTTAAAAAATCCTATTAAAATAATTATCATAACACGAAACACTTATAAAATATATTTAACATTTTAATTCTTTAATTTGCACGAGTTGTAAAATAGATACACGAGAAACTGTGTAGTACGTGCTACACCGGACATGGACCTTGACTCCCATTTGCAGCACTCTTCTAAACTCAATAGGAAACTTTGCAGAGAAGATTCCGTCGCATAAACCGTAGCTAATAAATCCGTTCCACTTCTCTGGATTCATCTTTCTTGGTACAAGAGCATTTATCTCTCAAAGATTACCTCTCTCTGCTTGCTTTCGGTGGATACGTGTGAGTAATTTGAGATTTCAGTTGTATTTTTTTCTTTGATATTTTAGTTCGTTTAGATGCATGGAAACGAAATTATTATCTTGAAAAATGGTTTTTTTTTTTTTTTGAAAAATTGAAGCACCGGATTCCTTTTTCATGCACTTGAATGGAGCCCTTTGATATTCCCCTATCTTTTTATGCTCGATCTGCGTTACACATTGTAAATCTAGTGGTTCCTGTGTTAGATCTTCGTATCTGTAGGTTTTTTTTAACGATCTCAAGTTACGGAGTGAGATTTCGAGCTGAATTGGGGATTTTTGGAATTACGACATGTTTGGTTGATTTATCTTTTTAGTTTTCCACTTCAATTTGGATTTGGAATCTTGTTCCTGTTTGTTAGATCTCGATCTCTGTGTTTTTCGTGTACTCCTCAACGCATGCATTTTTTAGGGGGTAGGTTTTTGGTCTGTTTGAACTTGGAAGTTGGAAGAGATGTCCATTACTTGGTTATTTGTCTTTTTCTTTTTTAATCCTTTTAGGTTGTTTTATCAGCTTTGAGATATTTGTATTCTAATTCTAGTTTTCAAGGCCCCACAAATCAACATGTGGATATGGAGTCAAAAGCCTTGGTTTCCAATCTGATGGGTGGTCATCACACTTTGGATGCTGGTGTGATTCCTAATACCTGGGCCTCTGTAATCGGGAGAATCTTTGATTAAACCTACAAACTGGTCCCATTGGCCCATCTGTTTTGGGAGAATACCCATTTGGATTGGAGAGCATGGAGCTCGTATGGGAGTAGAGTTTCGGAGAATATACATGTACACACATAGATTATAGATAGGACCTTTCTCTTTGATGATGATGCTATATGTGTATATATCATTTGTCACAACTCATGTTTAAGGAAACAAGGAGTTTGAAATCACGACATATTTTATCTCTTATTATGTATTTGTATGTATTTATGCATTTGATTGGACTATGAAGGGTCAACTTGAAAGACCTTAATGAATTCATTATGCACGTGCATGAATGGGTTCCTCCCACTTTATGGCCCATCATGACATATTTTATCTCTTATTCTGTTGGTTGCGGGTTGTATTTACTACAGTGTATAATAGTTCTATCTCAAAGATATAAAATGGGTCATATTGATTGGGCTTATTATTTCAATCTGTTTTGAAATCTTAGAGCCATTTATTGTAATCAACTTGAATGGAATCTTCTTTACTTGACATTTCATATCTTGTCCTTGCTCAGTCAGTCAATTGGGCACCATATATTTTAGCTTGTTATTTATACTATTTTAAAGATGTGTAAAATAGGCAGACATTGGTTGGAGTTACTTATTTCAATTGGTTTTGGAATACTTAGTTGTTGATTAGAGTCAACTTGAATATAAATTTTATTTGTACCGGAAAGATTTCATATCTTGTCCTTGTTTGGTCATTCAATTGGGGTGATGGGAGTTCAGGCGTTGCTTCACACAGATTTTCACAATGCTGGGTATTTCATGGTCCAGTTACAGTCTAGATGTTCTCCTAATTGCAGGTGCAGCATATATTCTGGTAGAATAATGCTTGTTGGTCACTCATTCCAGTGCAGTTGGGATGGGTGGGAAACAAGAACGACACATAAAAGATTACCTTGCTTCTACCTCTTGAACCCATTGATATTTTGAATTTGGAGCAGGTCAGTGCTCATTATAGATATTCATCACATCTAGTTATGTTTCAGGTTCATCATCATCATTTAAATGCGATGATAATGGAGTATTTCAAGCCACCAGAAATTTTTTTGGGATCTTATTTTGGGTTTTTCTTTATTTAAGCGCATCATATTGTTGTTTATTTGTATTATTTTTGTATTGGCATCCTTAGAAAAGGTGCCCATGTTGTGTATTCAACATAGGCAGATAAGCATTGATCAGTGAACAGCTGACCCAATGCATTGGCTTCCTGTTGTTTCGGTGTGTTTCTAAACTAGGTATACACAGAAAAATTGGCCAAAAGCAAACATTTGATGCACTACCCCTGTGCATTAATGGGCTTTTATAGTTTCAGTCCAGTTGACTTTATCTTGTATAAATTAGTTATTGAGGAGGCATCTATCACATGTAAATCACATCACACTTCCCCCCCTCCCCCCCTCCTTTTTATTGAAGTCCAAAGTATCTAGGCTTCTTAGAGCACCTGACTAATCCTTAGAGTTTAGGGGGAAGTTAGGTAATAATTTTTAACTGTAGCTTTTGAATTACGATTTGTAAACTGCTGTGATCATAATAATTTATGGCTTTGTTTCTGTTCAGAACAGTTTCTTTGAATCAAAGGACCCAGCAAACCAAATTCACTTTGCATAGATTGCCTTCATTCAGAGAGGAGAAGACAAAGGCTTTTGATTAACGGAGGAGTTAGATTTATACAGCAGCATTTGCTGTTTCTATACGTTGGTATAATTTAACATTCAATGCATCGTCTCTCAAAGTAAGATCAACAAAAATTCAGCTAACAGGTTCAGGGGCTGACTTGCCCCAGGGTGGTGAGTACAGCCCATTTCCTGTTGCCCGAAGGGTGAATTCCTTGCATGCTACCGGTATGGATGCTGACTTGGAGGATGGAAATATAGGAGCATACCAGGGTAGGCCGAGGACTTTTCCTATAATGCGGAGCAAACAATATACTCCATTGGTAAGACCCCCCTTTTTTCTCTCTCCCCGCCCGCACCCCCGCACCCCCCCTTCTCTCTCCCCTTCAGATGGTGTTATTATTATTTTTTCTTCATTTACAACGGTGTCTATACATATAAAACACACATTTATGTTTGCACACAAGTTTCTATGGTTCAATCACCTATTTGTATGATACATGTGAGATGCAAATGTGCAGTCCATAATGTCAGGATCTGTAAGGGAGCTTTTGAATAGGAAGTCTGAAAGTTCACTCGCCATTGGCACATGATACAAGCGTAGACTTTTCCAGCAAATCTGTCTTCCCCCATGTGGGACTATGAGGATGGGTTTGTTGGAAAGATCTATATTTACATATGATGCTGACAAAGAATTGTTTTGCTTGGATTGCTTTGGCCATGTTTATCAAGGCCCAAAAGTTCATAGGGCATTACTTTAATCCAATGGTTAGTGTAACTTGGATTCAAGTCAAATTGGGTTAGGATATGACCGAAAATGATAAGAATTGTGTGAGGGCAGGGGGAGGGTGGAGAGGTTGGAAATGGGCCAAAGTGGGACCAATTCGGACTAGGTTAAAAGTTATTTGTGGTCTAGAGCCTGGGGCATTACTTTAATCCAATGGTTAGTTTAACTTGGATTGAAGTCAAATTGGGTTAGGATATGGTTATTTGTGGTCTAGAGCCCAGGGGAAATTTTCATATATTTATCTTATATCTATTTTGGTAGGTGTGCAGGGATGAAGGTGTGCAAATGGACCAAGATGGCTCCCATTTGATCAATATGGTGTTCAGCTACATGCCCTATGCCTCTATGAGTCTTTCTAGCAGTGAGATAGCTTGTAGGGTTCGACTCTAAAAGTTATTTGTGGTCTAGTGCCTAGGGGAATTTTTCAAATATTTATCTATATCTATGTTGGTACTTGTGCAAGGATGAAGGTGTGCAAATGGACCATGGTTGGTCCCATTTGATCAACATGGTGTTTAGCCACATGCCCTATGCCCTTATGAGGCTTTCTAGTTGTGAGATGCCATGTGGGGTTCAACCATATTTATGGGGTGAGATGGTTAGAAGGTTTGTGCTTGGAATTGTTCTGTACCAAAATCAACTTGATTGGATGACTCTAGATATGAATTTAAGGGCGTCAAAAGTTTGTCAATTATCAATGGAGTGTATTGGACTTGATTGAGGAAAGGTTTTTTTATTACTCATTTACCTTGATCAGCTTCTGGTCAGGCTTATTCTTTAGCTTGTTTTGGGGACTCTAGTTTTCCTATATAGTGTGTACTTTCTTTTTACTCTTAAATTGGTTTGGAGACCTCTTAGTTTTGGCTTAAAACTAATGGTCTTTTGTCCTTTTCTTCTCTTAATTTAATTTTATTTTTTTCTCAAAAATGAAAAAGAAGCCTCAAAACTCAATGGTGGATGGGGTGTGTAATTTTATCTAGTTTTAGTGCTTGGGTATGGGATTCAACTTGGTAGAAATTCAATTCATGGTTGAGTATTGGATGAATACGGGAAAGGAGTGCAAATGGACATAGAGTGGGCCCCACATAAGAGGTTCTCACTGTGAAGATCCTTGTGGGGTTCCTAGCTGAGAAGGCTGAACATGGGTGTGCCTACATACTCACTTGTGCATGGTATCTTTATCCTCCAAGAGGTGCACCCTTATGTGGGGCCCCCATGGGACCATAGAGATGTGTCTGCTGAAGATCTATGCTTGGGTGTTAGGGCCCACCATATATCTTTTTCTTTTTTTTGGAACAATGAAACCATGTCCTTTAAGGCACCAAAATTAATGTTGTCATAGAGCATGGGTTTAATCCAATGGCGAGTGTGACTCAAAATGGGGTCAGATTGGGTAAAGGATCCAATTCATGGAGTTAGGTGGGTGTCAAGGAGTCCAGGGATGCAAATGAGGCCCATGTAGGTCCTATTTGGGCCATAGCGTGCTGTTTGGTAGGGTAGCTTTCAATTGCACACCCTATTGGGGTTCATATGGAGAGAACTCTATGTGGAGACTGGCTATAATTGTGGAAGTAGGTTGGCTGTAAAGGTTTATGCTTTGCAATGATGCTTACCAAAAATTGTCTTGATTGAATAATTGTAGCTAAGTTATTTAAGGTTCAAAAATCAATGTTAGATAGTGGTGCAATTTTATTAAGTCTTAATCCAATGGTGTGTGTACCTTAAATATGTGATCCAATTGAGTAGAGATCTAATTTACGGGTGAGTAATTTGTTTGAGGTGGAAGAGCGGTGTAAATGGGGTCTACGATGGGGTACACATAAAGGGATCTATTGTAAAAACCATCATACGGTTCTTTGTTGAGCATTTGCATATTTGTGTGTGCGTGTGTATGTTTGTGGTAGTGATCTCCTCACCTCACCCTATACCACACCCTTTGTGAGTTTGCCTTCACATCGTGGTGACGGTGATGCATTTGTTGGATATGTACAAGCTTGAACGTGGAGCACACCTAAAATCACCTTGGTTGGATTAAATAGAATTTTAGTGGTCAAAACATTTTAGTCCTAAAAATAAAGTGATCAAAACATTGCAGGCCGCAGAGTATGGCTTGATTGATCCAATCAAGTGATTTTTGATGCGCTTAATATTCATGCTTATACCTTTTGAATGGACAATCAATTTCATCATCTGTGGTCCCCATGTAGGTCATCTGACAAAGGGTGCAACTTAAGATGGGGTAAGGGGGGTCATCAATATAAAAACGAGGCCTACATATGATCAATCTAACCCTCACCTCAATCTAACCCAACACCCTAAAGTTTGTTTTTCTCCCTCTCCAAGAGGACTTGATTATTGACACACATGATTCTCTTGTAAACTAGGTTTTGTTCTTGAAGGACTTGTGGTTAGGCGAGAGACCCCTAAAGGAAATATTTCGAAGATTATTTAGGATTTCTAGGAATACAAACGCACTAGTTCAGGATTACTACAATATAGATGGTAATTAGATCTCCTGGCAACTTTATTTATGAAGGGAGTTAAGTACCTTTGAAGAAGGGCGATTGAGTGAACTCTTAGCCCACTTGGGGGAATTTCCCTTGTCACTTGTTGATGAGGATGAACTTGTGTGGATGAGCGACTCATCAGGTAGTTACTCCACATCAATGGGGGACATAGTGCTTAAACAACAACCTTCCGATGAGGCAATCATTAGCTTGGTTTTGAAAGGTGTGGCTCCTCCTAGGGTTCAAATTTTTGCATGGGTGTGTATGAGAGGGTTCTCACTAGGATGGATCTGAGGGTTCTCACTAGGTTTCTCACTAGAGGGTTGCTTAGATTGGAGGAAGACCTTAATGCATACTTTGTGAGGTTGTGGATGAGGATTTAGACCATCTTTTCCTAAATTGTTCGGTTGCTCGAAGCCTTTGGACATACTTTACCAATCTCCTTGATGTCCCTTGGGTTTTTGACAGAACTTGATTCTTTGGGTTTGTGGTTCCATTCGAGACTAAATCCTAGATTGAAAACTACATGGAACATGATCCCCACTGTAATTCTTTGGGTAATATGGAAGGAAAGATACTCCAGAATCTTTGAAGGTAAAACAATGGTCGTGAATGAGCTTTTCTAGATCGCTAACTGGAGACTTTGTGTTTGGCTACTCTCTGATTCCAAGTTCAAGGGCCTTAAATGATCTCCTTCTATCATGGGAAAGCAACATGAATGGATATAGGAGAAAAGTGGGAATGGAGGATAAATGGGCGCCATCAGAACAAGGTGTAATGAAATTTAACTTGGATCGGACAACTAGGGGGAAATCGAGGTCAACTGGGATAGGCAGAGTGCTTAGGAACCATAGGGGCAAAACATCAATCATGTTTAATGAGTCGGTGGGAATCAAGGATTCAAATGAGGCGGAAATCCTTATTATTAGGTGAGTTTTTGTCATTTAGAAAGTTCATGGGCAAGGAAAGCTGGTTATTGAAGGGGATTCAATAATTGGTTTTTTTTTTTTTTGAAAAGTAACTTTATTAATCAAGGAAAAAAGGATACAAACCAAAACCTCAGCTAGAGGGAGTAGACACAAACTGCTTGCAACCCAGCAATAGACAAAGAAGATAAGAAACCCAACAATTACATCAAATAATTAACAATCTCCGAAGATAAGGAAACCCCTTCACAAGCCAACTCATCTGCCTCAGAATTTGCTGAGCGAGGAGCCCAAGAGACAGAATGTCCATGAGCTAACATAGAATGACGTATCCAATCTATTTTATCCAAATATATCCAAGGACAAAGAAAACCCGCAGCCCAACCGACAACAATCTTAGAGTCACCTTCAAAGATACTTTCCACCGCTCCTAACTGTTCCAACACCGCCACACCTCTCCACAAAGTGTGTAACTCTGCATCTAGCACAAAACCATTCTGAAGAGGGCCAGCAAAAGACAACACAGTACTACCGATGTCATTATGAATCACTCTACCATAGCCGGCTAAACTTGCCTCTCTCAAGCAACTTCCATCAAAATTAAGCTTTAGACAACCTGTCGTAGGAGGAGACCAAGTCACGGATGTGACCGGATCGGAATGAGGTAGGGACTGATCCACCGAGTTCCAAGCTCTACATATATCTGAGATTGTGATTGCCCTGAATTTAACCGAACTCTGCACTTAATAACATCAATAAGATATAGAACAGAGGACTCTCTTCCTTTGAATATCCTGGAGTTCCTTTCTAGCTAGATTGACCACACAACGCATAAAATAATGGCCACCCAAAGAGACTTTCTGAAAGAACTATCAGTAACTAATGCTTTTAAATGGGCAAAGGGACAAAGGCGTCCTCCATGGAGAATAGAATGATCAACACGGTTAGGGAGATCAGAGATTAAGCTTTAGGGCTTGATGTGTCTTTTGTTCAAACCAGCCACACAATCAGTGGAGTGGCAAACTATTGTGCCAAGATGGGAGTCGGAAACCACTTTTCAGGCATCTTTTTCTTATGATATTATAGTGCTTGATGTACCATAGTGTTCAGTTCTATGTACTGTTCTTTTATTTTTTGCCTTTTTGGTGGTCTAATCTTGTTAGACTTCTATGTACTATTCTTTTATTTTGTTTTGCCTTTTTGGTGGTCTAATCTTTTTAGACCCTTCTCTCCTTTATGTATTTGTACTTGTTTTTCTTAATTTTTAATGGATTTTCGCAGTTACTACTCAAAATAAAAAACAAGGTTTACGTTTCAAAACAAAAATCATTTGTAAAGTTGTGAGCACAAAGATTTCATTCGCGTCTGAAATTTAGTTCCTATTCTAGAATGGTGTTTCTTGACAATACTTACTCATCTTAATGCCACAAAAGGGTCAGTAATTCAAGGTTTGACACGATTGTATTAAACTTGATTCAAAGTACAATTATATATCAATAAAGAATATGGGGCTACACCTTTTTTATCTGTATGAAATAACTCTCAACGTACAGTACCTTCAAGCACCTCAAGCAAAAAGTGGCTGAAAAGTAATAACTAATCTAATGATGAGCCAATAAATAAATGCTGTCTCTCTTCCCCATATTTGGCTGAGAAGTCAACTGCAGAGTTCACTGATCTCCTGACATGAAAAAAAGCCACCTTCATTGATCTACCCAGTGTCCTTGCTCTGCTCGTCAATGGGATTTTCCACCTTGATGGTTTTTTCTTTCCCACTGCCCAAGATATATTTAATAGGCAGTGCTCCTAAAGAGGCTTTTCTTTATAATTTTTCTTCCTTGACCCTCATTTCAAAGGAAAAAAAAAAATTCCAAAATGTGTCCCCAATCACTACTTACATTAGATTCCTTTTCATCTGCTGTACTAGAAAACATCTAAATCATTTATATACTAAGAAATCAGATTGGACCTTTGATCTTTAAAATAAAGTTTTTTTTTGTTGTTGATTGGAATCTGCAAATGTGTTTGAAGAGACAGATGGGGGTTTTAACACTTTTCTACGAAGTTGGAATGATGTGTGTTTACACAAATTTCACGTTCTTGTAATAAAAGCAGTGCACAATATTTTTTTTTTGAATGGTAACTTTATTTACTTATAAGTGTGAAAAAATAAATACACAATATGGCTATAAGAAGCCCATGAAAATACAAAGAGCACCCCAATAGTCTAAAACTTTGTACAATTTCCGTGGATAAAGTGCATAGTATTCACTATCTTGTTAGGGATTAAATGGTGGCAACTAAATGCATTCACTTCTTCTAGACATTGTTGCCTTTCAAATCCAGTTATAAGCTAATTATTATGATATTAGGCGTGAAAATGCAGAATTCTTGTTGTTAGTCATCATCATCATCAGCCAATAATCCTATATAGAATTTATGAGTTGTTCTTCTCCAATTAATCCTATCATAAACCATCCCATCAATCAACTCCACAGTTTTAACATTTTCTTTTTTATCCCGTCCCTCCATGTTTTCAAAGGTCGGCCTCTCCTTCTAGTGCCTTCGATCCGTAGCCTCTCCACTCTACGTACTGGGGCTGTGCTTGGTCTTCTACTAATATGACCAAACCATTTAAAATGAGTTTCTCTCAATTTATGATATATCGGAGCTATCTTTAAACTATCTCTAACGTGTAGTTAATGGTAAATAACTGTTTTATACCGTTGAAGATCCGCATTGCACACACTTCTTTTATGCATTGTTGTCTTTCAAATCCAGTTATAAGCTAATTACTCTGAACTTAGGCTTGAAAATGCAGAGGTCTTGTTGCCAGGTGTTCATCATTTTTTAGTTTCTTTCTTTTGATATTTTACTTGGCTTTTGATTTTGTGTGAGAATGAGATATCTCTTGCCATTGATTCACATTTAGAAGCAATTCGATTTGGGTTCTATTGCACAGTGGTAGGCTTTAATTTTCTATAAAAAAATGATGAAGGTGACAGTCTATCAATATCATTCTATTTTGAATGCTGTTTACGGTTCATTCTTTTGTTATTCTTGATATAATTATTCTAGCTTTTTCGTCTGTTTGTTCAGCTTTCTGACTTGCTAGTTTTCCTTTCAACCCAATTTATGCTCATTCTTTCTGACCTCAAACTGTCATTTTATTCTGATTCTTGTGTTCCAAAGTTTTCATTGTTCTTTTTGTTTATATATTATAGATGCAATGTCATAGTTTATCATGACCTTTATTTTTATACTTTTTGATGTTCCTTACTTTTGTTTTTGTTTTTTATTATGTTTGGTTGACCCTAAGTTTCATCAATTATTTGCAGATTTTTCGAATTTTTATGGGAGTAAATGTTCGAGTCATGTATGCACTCTTGCTTTTGGGCTTTGGTGCTATCTTTTATATTGGTGCAAGCACATCCCCAATTATTGTGTTTGTGTTTAGTATCTGCATCTTCAGCTTTCTCTTGTCTATTTATCTTACAAAGTGGGTGCTTGCAAAGGATGAGGGGCCTCCTGAGATGGTTCAGGTATTCTGTTTTACCCTGACCTTTTTTTTAAACATTTTCCTTTTGCCTTACATTTCGTCTCTGACGTTTGTCAGTTCTGTCTTTTAAAGATTGTTTGGTTTATCCATCTCTCCAAAAACTAGTACTTTCATTGCATACTTGTCTTTTATATAATGTTATAATTTGCTTGATTCAATTGATAATGATGGTTTTAATAAGAAAAGAATGGAGAAAATTGTTGACAATTAGTTTATATGTTCACAAATTCACGGTCAAGTTGATTGTACTAAGTCAAAGGTAAATGCTTGACGGTATCCATGGAGTTATTAGTTTACAGGTAAACATCATTCTCAGGTGTAAATTTATTTAGACTGACATGTAGAGAAGAACTTATATCACTGTTGGTAGGTGATCATTATTGCAATTGTAAAGGTTGCAGGTTAAGCAATCCTGTTACTCTTATCTATATATAAAGAGACAATTTATCTTTTTGTCAAAATGAATCTTGACCATTCGTTCATCGAATGGTTGTGATTTACTTCCATGTTGGCAAACAAAAAATGAAAAATGCGTCCAAAACAATAGCCAACAAATAGGAAAAGAAATTCTAAGACGGGATTTAGTGAGTTGAAGGGATTTTGTTCACCTTTATCATATTATTCTATCAAAATAGAGAAAATTCGTGCAAAAATTAAAAAAATAGAAAATACGATTTTATGATTAAATTTGGTGATTTTGAAAGATACAATTGAGATTCTTTTATATTAGTATCCAAAATAGAAAAAATATATTAAAAAAATTTGAAGTAAAAAATTACTCTATAAAATTTTGACCAATGTTACTCGTGCGAAGTGCGTGCTTCCTTCTCTATAAGCAATAGATAGATAGTTGGCCAATGGAAAATGTTTTGGCAAATCTAATTATGGATATTTTTTTTTGAAAGATTTCTAAATATGATACTAACCTAGACTGAGATAAACGAATTTGATGATGACACTGGATTTTTTCAACCTCGCACGGGGTAGCTCAACTGATTGACACTTTTGCTCAGGAACCAGAGATCTCAACTTTGAGTCCCATAGTCACTTGATGCCCGTGGCTTGTAAGAGGTTGCTTGCATTTGAAATTTTACGCAACGCCTTGTATTCAGGGAGAGGTGGGGGTCTTGGAGTTTCAGTCCCTATGAAGGAGCCCACGGAAGCCAACATATTCATAATTTAGGAATGTGTGGGGTTCTCTGCCTGTATTTCCTTCCAAACTTGCTGCAAGCTTAAATAGGTTGTCAGGAAGTCTAGATAGGAAAGGATAGCATGGAGAACTAGTTCATCATTAATGACTTAGCCATAAGAGGAACAACACTTAAAAGAGTGGAGAGATGATGAGGACATAATGGGATGCCGGCAAAGAAGGATGCATCAGAATCACTATTTTACTTCACCATGGTTGGATGATGAATTTTTGCGCGATCCTTACATATTTGATGACGGATAAATTTAGCCATGGATAGGCTAGATAGTGCATAGATCTATGACTTGATTGCCTCGAAGGCCTTATTTGATTGTTCATTTCATCAGATTGGGTTTGGGAGTTATTTTCTTCATTGGATCATGATTGGATTGATACAAACCGTCAAATAGATCCAGAGTTGCCATAGTAGTGGATTTATTGTTTATTTTATTTTTATTTGAGTATCAACTTTATGGAATGTAATAAATTAATTAAAAGGGTTTGTATTGTTCACACATGTGGTACATGTGTGTGTTTCTAGGATTTCATAGTTTTTGTTTTAAATAGTTGTAGACACTCGTTGTTTTGAGAATAGAATACAAGTGAAGAATTTCTTGCATGCTCTTCTCTTGAGAAGATTGATGGTGTGACTCCAAGGAATCAGGCACTTTCTATCCTTTCTCTTCTTCCTAATCTCTTCTGCTTCTCCAACTTTTCTCCAATTTTCACGCGTTTTCGAAACTCTTAAACAACCCAAAAATCGCAAATAAACCCAAATCTAACCCAACTAGGCCCAGATCTCGACTCCCAGCAGGCCGACCCCACCCGTACCATATCGCCGTATGGACGTCTGTACTGACTGTATGGGCGGGCTGATTTCAGTCCCATTTTGCACTGTTTTGTGTGCTGATTCGATTCCCCACCTCGTAATGAAGTTTTTGTGTTGGAAACCCTCCAAATAAAAAAAAAGGAGAAAAAACAGTAGTTTCACTCTAAACAATCATATGGCAAATATATCAATATTTTAGTTAGATACCAAGAGAAGAGGCGTGAAAATGTGTTAATCACCTTGGGAAACAATGTTAAAAAGTACTAGAAGAGTCCATGATAAATCTTGATAGAGTTTGACCGGGTGTGAGTATCTGACATGGGTCATTATCAATATCATCATTTGCCAAAATCCATCTATTTGGGTTGACTTTTTGAGTTCTAATTCTTCATTTGACCCTAACATAAACCAACAACTTAGTCACTCTACTATTTATTATGTCTTTTTTACCCCTTCCCTCTAAACTTTCAGTGGTACTACCTCTCATCTTTGTTCCTATTATTTGTAACTTCTCGATTCGATGTATTGGGACCGTCTCTAGTCTTCTACTTACATCGCCAAACCACCTCAAATGAGTCTCATTTTTTATCTACTGAGGCTATTATTGAATTGTCCCTAATGTAGCCATTTCTAACTCTATCTTTTAGGTTAATCTATATGTAGCATGCGTGTCTTGTTTACCCTAGCCTTGTCTGTTTATGATTGAAGGGTCCGTGCAACATTGGACATAACTGATTCAAACATTCCACCCAATCCCTGTCTCGACTCTCAAGTGTCAAGAGCTTGCCGTTTGGAATTCTTTGTCACCTGTATAATACAAAGACCGTCCTTTAACAGCCATGCTCTTATTTAGATGGACAATTTTTTTCAAGGGTTTCTTTTTCATGATTGTGATTCTTTTTTATTTTAACACACAGGATAATTCTCTACTTCTTATGATTATTTCAATTATTCAATTGCTGTGGCTGCACATCACATCAAATGGCTTGTCGAAAGTATGTTTTAGTATCCTTGACCTACCTTGCTTGCCGAGGAACGTGTCCTAACTCTGTATAGAGCAAAGTGTTGAGCAATGAAGAAAATACAAATAGACAAAGTTAGACTGATTAAGATGCATATATTACATTGGATGAGTGGATTAACTCTACAGTATAGAGTTAGAAATGACCGCATAAGGGATAATTTAAAAATAGCCCGACCTGAAAGACAGGTTGAGAGAATCTTGTTTGAGGTGGTTTGGGCATACAAGTAGAAGACCAAAGATAGCCCTTGTACATAGGAGTTTAGAGGCTGCAAGTTGCAGGTACAGGGTAGAGGGGTAGAGCACTGAAAACTTGGAGGGTAGGGAAAAGAAAGACAAGACAAATAGTAGAGTGATTGATTGTATGATTTATGATAGAGTCAAATGGAGAAGTAGAACTTAAAAAGCTAACTCCAGTTACACGAGATTTTGGCTTTGATGGTCATGACCATTTGTTTTGTTTTTTATTTTCCTTTTTAATGTTCTCCAAACTCTATTCATTCACCTCTTGGTTTCAATAGTTTTTACACTGATTGGTTGCTCTTGGTTTCAAGTGGAGCAATTGTTCAATTTTTTTTGGGATGATGACATGGTTACAAAGTCTTTCACATCCGATTTTGATCCTTTTTTCCCCCTAGAAATTCATGCCTAGGGCATTACAAGTGTCATAAAATGTTTCTCAGTCTTATCCAGTCTTTATCTATATTGATCTTGATCTTTGATGGTTCACACCCAGTGAAATTACTTTTTCATGATTTCATGCTCTGTACTTGACCAATAGATTAGAAATGCCTCCAATTGAAAACCCTTGTGGTCAGTTTGGTTCTAAAAAAGGAAAGCTAATTTTGTATTATTAAGTGATTCCAATGATAAAAATTGTTTTTTGTCTGGGTAATGCTTAATGATGATCACATGATCAACTGGTTGACAGGCTCATGGACTCTATATTTCAGTGTGTGTTTTATGAGCGCTAGTATCTTTTAGGATTGCCATAAAAGAAAATGATTCCTGTTTCATTTCTGGAACCATGTGTTGATCTGCTTATTGTTTATGTTCTAGATATCAGATGCAATACGGGATGGGGCAGAAGGATTTCTCAGGACACAATATAGCACTATTTCTAAAATGGCCTTGTTGTTGGCTCTGGTTATCCTTGGCATATACTTATTTCGTGGTACAACGCCTCAGCAGGAATCATCTGGACTTGGAAGGTGCTCTGTCTGTCTGTCTCTCTCTCTCTCTCTGAGCACACGCACTTCCGCACAGATGTAAATACTAGTCATATTCTGTCACATTTGCAAGTAACTATTATTCTGTTCCCATGTCATTACAGATCAACATCTGCATATATTACAGTGGCTGCTTTCCTTCTAGGGGCTCTGTGCTCAGGTATTGCAGGGTATGTTGGGATGTGGGTGTCTGTACGTGCAAATGTTCGAGTTTCCAGTGCTGCTAGACGGTCTGCAAGAGAGGCCTTGCAGGTTTTCCCCCGAATTTATTTAATACTTATGATATCTGCAGTGCTATGCAAAGAGTATATCTTTACCTTCAAGCATTTTGGTTACAGATTGCTATGCGTGCTGGTGGTTTGTCATCCATTGTTGTTGTTGGTATGGCTGTGATAGGTGTGGCAATCCTTTATTCGACATTCTTTGTTTGGTTGGAGGTAGATTCCCCAGGCTCCATGAAAGTAACCGATTGTAAGTTTTGACTTCCTCTTGATTCTTAACTTGCCATGTTGTGGCACACGTTAAATGCAGATAACTAGGCTGCACAAATCTGTCTTAATATGTTATATTCTCTTGATTTAGAGTTAGTAAAGTTCCATGAGTTTATTGGCAGTATGTAATCATGATGTTTTATCACGATTGATTTCATTATGCTCAGAACTGTCAGGCATTGACCTGACAGCATTGTCATCCCAAAACCCACTAGCCTTAAATACAATGGATCACAGATCGGGATCTTGTGCAATGCATCGAGTTGTGGAGATTGGCAGATGGGGGAGGAGTCCATATGGTGGATGGGAAGATGGTTGGGAACCAGAAAGTGGAGGGGTGCTGAGGTGGTGGTCACCAAGGGTGTGAGTGGGACATTTTTAGAAGAGGTGCCTCCTCCCCACCACCACCAACATACACATGGCAAGAGCGTTTTACTTGCATCGAGTTGTGGAGATTGGCAGATGGGGGAGGAGTCCATATGGTGGATGGGAAGATGGTTGGGAACCAGAAAGTGGTGGGGTGCTGAGGTGGGGGTCACCAAGGGTGTGAGTGGGACATTTTGAGAAGAGGTGCCTCCTCCCCACCACCACCAACATACACATGGCAAGAGCGTTTTACTTGCGAGCTTCATGAGGGGCCACCTGTATGGTTTGAGGAGGAGGAGGAGGGGTAGTAGAGACATCTATGCATGGACTAGGGATGGACGGAAATACTTGCATGTAATGCTTCATCATCATCATCATCAAAGCAATATGCCCTATCTATTGCGGATGGACCATCTGAGTTCTATAGAACTGATATTTGGATATGACATACTGCCAAGAGGCACATGATGAAATTCTATATATTCATACTTGTTTGGTCAAATTTTTAACGGTTCTTGGTTTTTTTTCATCCCTCATATATTAATTCTCCAAGGCATCTCTCTCTTATAAGGGTACCATAACATATTATTATGGGGTCTCCATTTGTTTTAAATCTTTTCATTTGTGAATTTTTCTTGTAGTGCCTCTTCTTTTGGTTGGCTATGGTTTTGGAGCCTCATTTGTTGCACTTTTTGCGCAACTGGGTGGTGGAATATACACTAAAGCAGCTGATGTTGGAGCTGATCTTGTTGGAAAAGTAGAGCAGGGAATCCCTGAGGATGATCCTCGAAATCCTGCTGTCATTGCTGATTTGGTAGTTTTTGCTTTATCTTTACATTTTGCTAGTCAGCTGTTATAGTTATTTCTCTTCAGAACCTAATTCATGCTAATGAGAAGTCATCTGAAGCACTTCTATCCATTCTTGTTGGTTATCATAAATTCGGTTGTTCTCCTTGGCTTTTACCATTGTGGTAATTAGCTGTGTGTATGATTTTTTATTTTTTCTTAAATTTGTAAGTTGTAATAAGGGCTGAGCATGTGAAAATATTCTTCACTAAAAAGAAGTTGGATTGCCAATTTTAAGGTTGGAGACAATGTTGGTGATTGTGCTGCTAGAGGTGCTGATCTTTTTGAAAGTATTGCGGCAGAGATAATTAGTGCTATGATACTTGGGGGAACAATGGCCCAGCGCTGCAAAATTGAAGGCAAGGATTCCACTATGACATTTGAATACTTTCTAAAGTCACGTCTTTGTGATACAACTGTAATCAATTGAAAGCTCTAATAAATCATGAGTTTTGTCCTGGATAATCAGTTGGTGTTCATCTTTCAAACAAAATGTATTGCTGTTCCGTTTTGGAGTGCAATTGCAGAGTAGTGGCATTTGAGGGGATTGTTGGATTTATTTATTTATTTTTTGAGATAACAACCTTGCACTACTGTCTATGAAAAGATGCTGTATATCACGAGATTTGAGTTTTTGCATTTTGGATAATCATGGTGCTATCATCATTGTCATCAAAGCCTGTTTTTCACCTATTTGACTATGTCTTTAAGATAACACAAACGTAGAAGAATAAGAATAAAGATCCATTTCAAACAAAAACAATTGATGTTTCTTGGGATGCGTCATCCTGTTTTTCTGAGGAGCATGATGCTTTACAGGAAGAAGAGTGATTTCACATGATATGGAAAAAATAAGTGTGTGTGGGTCCTATCTTTGGTGGAAAAAGGTCTTTCTTAGTTTCTTTTTTTGGTTGGGGGGGGGGGGGGGGGGGGGGGGGGGGGGGCGGGGGGGGGGCGCGGGCGCGGGGGCAGGGGGGCATATAATCAAAGAAACACTCTACTATCACAATCCAATCAAGAAAGTCTTCCATGTGGAGAAGACCATTAAAAGAAGGGATATCGACCTTGACTCATAATTCAACGGGATCATGAGTGCGGCGAGGACCATTGGGAATGCCTTGAAAATCATGGTGATGTGGTGCCTCGCCTAACATTCCCGATGTCGGGCTGACTGATGATTGGGTGGGTAAGGAATTTCTTCCACTTCATAGTCATCCAAACCATAATACAGTTCGTGTTGCTCATAAGAGAGAGCTCCATGGTGGGGTGGGGCACGATTCATGAACCCAAATTGGCTGCGTTGTGTGTGGTAACTGGGGTGGTATTGGGGATGTCGATCACCTTGAAGAGTTGAGTGAACCTGATTTTGAGTACTCAGAACTGTCCCAGTTGGTGATGATGGGCTGCTTTTCTCTTCTAGAATCAGATTTATCTTCTATTTTTTTCTTGCCTTTGTCTCTCTCACCGTGCACATTTCATTCACAGATTCAAGTATAGGCGATAGAAACACGGCAAACATTTCTTTCAACTCAGACCTGGTAACATACTCATCACCATTGTTAGATGCCATTGAGTCCAGGAACACTGACCTGCTCTGATCCACTTGACACAGTGGAAAGGGTCGATTAAACGGAGCTTGGGTAAAGCTGGGTCAAAAGGGAAAGGTAAGTGGGACAACTGGGTAATCATATTCAGCCAAGGGGTCCCACGGGTAGATTTGGGGAAATAAAATAAAGAAGGAAAGGTAATTCAGGGTCGGCTTGAACAGAGAAATGGAAGACAGACAGAGCGGGTAGGAAGAGACAGAGAGAGAACGATGGGAGAGGTTCGGCTGAAACAGAGAGAATGGGTTCAGGAGATGGATTGGATCTGGGCTTGTTTGGGTGGCAGAGGGACACAAGCGTGGGGCTTGATGGGGAATAGGACAGGGACGAACAGGGATTGGTTGGGTTCGGTTGTGACAGGGCATGGCAAGGAAGGTGGCAGGGCTGGTGGACAGTAGGGGGCAGAGGCTGAGGGGCTGACTGCTGGCGTTGCAGACGCGAGAGGCAGCATGGCAGCAAGGCAGACGCTGCAACAGGTGGAGGCAGGAGGCTGTTGAGCAGCAGCAACATCCTCGGTCAAGGCTGGAAGCGGTCTGGGTTCACTCCCAGTCACATAGGGTCTGCAATGAGACCTTCGAGTCACTCGACTTCACCGAAACGAGAGATAGAAGAAGAGAGATTTGGGGAAACGGAGGTTTCCTCCTCTTTTTTTTTAATTAAAATAAATCAATCTGCCGAATTGAATTATTACACCGACGCCTCTAACAACCTTTTTTATGCTAAAAAGCGTAAATAAGGAAACTAAGCGTACAGGGAAACCTAATGTAATTAGGAAAGAGAAATAAATAAATAATTGAAATAAAATAAATAACATGAAATTAAATTAATTGTGTTCTACATCATTCTTGGAGTTCATTGATGTTTCTGAAAGATTGCTGAGGTATGATAAATGTCTTTTAAAGGTGGATTCATCATTGAATTGCCTAGAGTAAAACATATCCAGTGCATTATGATTTAGGGATCTTCAGTGATATTTAGTACTGTTTTTCCCCTTTTGGGATAGGATTTTTATGGGAGACCATGGGAAGGATTGGCCTGCAGTAGTCCGGATAAGTCTCTTCCCAAGTAGTGGTAAGATGGTATATAACACACAAATGAAGATGGAAAATTGAGGTTTTAAAGGCTCAATTATGGGTACTAATGTGTGATTTTGGGCTCATCTGAGGCCGAGCTGAAGGCTAGTTCGATCTGATATAACCCGGCCCAAGCCTGAATTCAAATTCCAAACCATAGATAAGGCAGAGCCTTGTTTCAGAAGTTCTGTTCATCGTGATCGTCGTCCTCCTCCTAGGGATGATGTCATGAGGAGGGGTTTAGGTTTTGAGAAGCTATAGAACTTCAAATGTCTTTATACTTGTAGTCCAACTGATCTTGTAGGGCCTATTTGATCACCTACATGGGAATATGGTGATTGGATGGAAATACTTATTGTTGACTTACATGTGGCTTGTGTTTTAATTTGATTTAATGATAATAACTCTTGAATCTAGTTCCCATAAATTTGAATGCTTGGACTACTGTCTAACTGTTTATCATGGAGGCTTTTGGTGGAATTGTTATCTTCATCAAATCAACGTGCTTTATTTTCCATAATGAAATCATATGAAATGTTGGTTTGAGCATTAAAAAGAATTCCATCATGCAATCCATGCAAAACCTTTCTCATCCATTTGCTCAATTCACTTGTGGGTGGGCCAAAACAGCTTCACTAGGTGGATTGGACTCCAGTTATAGTCCATTTATTGGAGGACTTCATCAGTTCTCATGTATGTGCATGTGCATAGACATACATATGTATGGCACCAAAAATGGAGCCTGTCTGGGTCCCAAATCCTCCCATTGTCAAGGTTCCATTGTGTTTAGTGATACCCGTTGGTATGACATATGAAGCTTTCTGCCTTGTTTTTACTGTTGATATTTGGTTATGAACTATACCTAGAAAATCTAATTAGGGCTTTTAGTTACCCAGAATTCAAATGGAGCTCTTGTTCTTTAGATTCAAACACAAGAATACGTGCAGGGTTTGGGTTTGTGTCTGGCCTAGCCCTTGTTGCACTCTATTCTCAATTTGTAATATAGGTTGTTGGTAGCAGTTGCATTTCTAGAACTCTAGAAGCTCATTAGATGCTTTTTGTGTCTTCTTGGTTTACAGTAATCCACTCCAAATGAAGATTTTTAAATTTGGAACTGACCAGACCTGAGATACCTAAAATACCCGCCTTTGGGAATAGATCCGCCCTGAGAAAAAATCTTAACAGCATGGGAGGGACAACTAGGATTTATAACATGTCTTTATATAATTATATATAAAATATTATATTAAAATATTTTGGGTTGGGTCTTGGGTTTTTTCCCCTTAACCTGACCTAGCCAAGAAAATCTTGTGTGTTTAAAATTTGGAACCAACCTAACCCCATACCCAGAAATATTTGACCCGACCTTAGCTATTCTCATGTTGGGTCCATGTGAGTACGGTTTTTATTCAGCCCAACTTGCACTCCTAGGTGAGCAGATTGTATCAATAACCATGTCCTTACTTGGAAACCAAAATTCAAGACACCAAGGTCTTACATGGCATGATAGGATTTTGCTTCTAGTTTCCATCTTATATTTGATTTTTAAAATATTTTTTACATTAAAGTTCATCCTCTTTTGCTATTCTTTCATATTGAATTTTCATTTACCATAAAAAAAAGGTGTATGTGTGATGACTGATGAAGGCCTAGGTCAATTTATTAAATCTTCTAAAGTCTCCAACGAAATTTGAAGGAAAATTCCAAACTTGGCTCAATTTAAATGTGAAACCCAAATTTGAAAAATTCCAGAAATATCTAGAAAATCCTCGGATCTCTTTCAATTCCAAAAGCCAATTGATTATCAATTGGGATTTGGAGATTTTTGAAAATGTTCAAATTTGGGTTTCTCATTTCAATTATGAGAAGTTTGCGATCTTTCTTAAATTTTCGTTGGAGACCTTAGAAGATTGAAAAATCTACTTTTGCCTTGATCAATGTGCTAGGCAGTGGGGCATGTTAAAAATAGTAGATATGGGAGCTGCCTTGTATCAACCAGCTTGAAGGCTTGTCTGTGATGTTTATGCAAAAGAGGAGTCATGATGAATGACTTGTTAACCTTTTTTAATTTTTACATCAAACTCTGTGTCGCACCATATGTCAGTTCTGTATCCTGGCATGCTTGCTTAAGCTCTATCCCATGGTTTTCTATGATTTCATTTGTGCGGGATAAGTGAAATTCTTGTGTTAAAAGAATTGTTATTATGTTTTGCATTCTCACTTATGTGATTGTTTTTTTACTCCCATTTTTTTTATTGTTCCAAATGTGTATCTAGATATTGGTCTTGCTTCAAGCTATATCTGCCAATTATCTCCATTTTTTTTTTGTCTTCTTCTTTTGCAGATCCATCTGGGTTTATCCTGTTTCCTCTTGTTGTTCATTCCTTTGACTTGGTCGTCTCATCGGTTGGAATATTTTCAATAAAGGGAACACGTGAATATGGAGCAAAGGTTCCTATAGAGGATCCAATGGACATACTTCAAAAAGGCTATTCTGTTACGATAGTTTTAGCAGTTCTAGCATTTGGTGCGGTAATGCTCTATCCACAGTGGGAACATGTTGATCCTGTTTTTAACTTTTGTCTATTTCCTGTTTACATTAGTATACATTTTTTTTTTGGGAAAACAATGTCTGCATGCTTTTAGCTTGATTTCTCTAAACCTAATCTGTTGTTTCACTGTTTCTTTATTTTGATATTTTTTTTTTCTTGGTAATTGTTGTTTACAGTCTACTCGGTGGCTGCTTTACACTGAACAAGCACCAACTGCATGGTTGAACTTTGCATTGTGTGGATTGGTTGGAATCATGACTGCCTATGCTTTTGTCTGGATCACTAAGTATTATACTGATTACAAGCATGAGCCTGTACGCACATTAGCTCTTTCAAGTACCACAGGGCATGGAACTAACATAATTGCAGGCATCAGTTTGGGTTTAGAATCAACTGCCCTTCCAGTTCTTGTCATTAGTGTAGCTGTTATCTCAGCTTTTTGGCTGGGCCAAACTTCAGGCCTGGTTGATGAAGCTGGAAGTCCCACTGGCGGTCTGTTTGGGACTGCTGTAGCAACAATGGGAATGCTCAGCACTGCTGCGTACGTTCTCACCATGGATATGTTTGGCCCAATCGCTGATAATGCTGGTGGAATTGTTGAGATGAGTCTGCAGGTAAGAGACTTGATTAATAAATAAATTCTTTTGAATGCTTTAGTCTAGGTTGTAACGTTGTTGCAACTAGTTAATAGCCCAGATCCCATGTTTCTTTCGAAGATTCAGATTTTACACGATAATAACAAAACCGTTTTAACATTAGTCATTGTCTCTTGCAGCCTGAGAGTGTTCGAGAGATAACGGATGTTCTAGATGCTGTAGGGAACACCACCAAAGCTTCAACTAAAGGGTTTGCTATTGGTTCTGCAGCACTTGCTTCTTTTCTCCTTTTTAGTGCTTATATGGATGAAGTAGCTTCATTTGCTCAGATCCCTTTTAAGCAGGTATGTGAATTGTGTGTATCCAATATAAAGGAGTTTCTTGACTACATTACCTTTCTTGGATTCTTTGTTGAAAGATCATTTAAAATTGCTTCTGCTTGGTTTATTTCATTTGTGTTTTTTTACAGGTAGACATTGCAATTCCAGAAGTTTTTATAGGTGGCCTCTTGGGCTCTATGCTTATATTTTTATTCAGTGCTTGGGCCTGTTCTGCTGTTGGTAGAACTGCCCAAGAGGTAGTTAATGAAGTACGAAGACAATTCATTGAGAGACCGGGTATCATGGTAGGTTTTTTCTGAATGTTCTGTGTTGTGGTTTCTGAAGTTGTATGTGTTTTGAGTTAAAATGGTACCTGAAATTGATTTTAACATGCCCTTCCCATCTCAGGACTATAAAGAGAAACCAGATTATGGTCGCTGTGTTGCCATTGTGGCATCTGCAGCTTTGCGAGAGATGATAAAACCTGGTGCTTTGGCAATTATATCGCCCATAGCCATTGGTGTGTCTTCTTAGTATCACATTTCATAATAATATGATTTGTATGTTAATAATTTGCAATTTGATACTTGTCTTGGTTCACCAATTCATCAAGTTCTGATCATTTGATTTGGATTTCGATTTTGTGACTTCTCTGACTACTTCAAATATCAAGTTCTATATACTTCGATGCACTTTGCATGGTTTTAGGTCTACTGCCCCCAATTCATGAGAACGTTTCTTGTGTCTTTTTCATACCTTTTTATCAATTAGATTACATATGAAACAAATTATTAGGACTCATTGTAGCAGCCATAGAAGTTGTGGATCCATCTCAATTTTTTTTATTTAAAAAACAACCCTAATTTTTTTGAACAATTCCATATTCCAATGATTCATGAAATTACCAATATTCCATCTTTTGGCATATTTTTTATTCCAAAATCTCTGAACAGTGATGTTTTGATATTTTTATGGAAAATAAATACTAAATTTTCAATTTAAAAGATTATAAAGCTTGGCAAACTGTATATTTACATAATGATTGATTATGGTTCATTTGCATCAGGCTTGATTTTCCTCCATGCTCCTTTCTCTCTACATACAACTGATAGGGTCATCTACTTTCTGCAGGTTTTTTCTTCCGAATATTTGGGCACTACACAGGTCAGCCTCTACTAGGAGCGAAGGTTGTGGCTTCCTTTCTCATGTTTGCAACTGTGTCTGGTATTCTGATGGCTCTCTTTCTAAATACTTCTGGTGGTGCTTGGGACAATGCGAAGAAGTATATAGAGACAGGCGTTCTTGGAGGCAAAGGGAGTGATGCTCACAAGGCAGCTGTTACTGGCGACACGTAAGTTTTAAACCTACCATTTCCTGGTCAAGTCTTCCTTTCTCACAGGCACCACTTCATTGAAGATTCCCCCACTGGTGGACTTCACATGCATGACTTGCATTCGTATATGTCACATTCTTGCATAACGATAATCGTTTCCTCGGAAACGCTAAAATGTGTGACACTGGGCAAAAATATTGTTGCATCTCTTTAGCCAATAGAATAAATTTGAGGTGCTTTTCCCAGAAAAAAAGAGATGTCGGAAGTTTGAGTCCTAATTCCAAGGTGAAGGCCTCAATGCAAACTCCGAGATTTAGGGGTTCCACCTTAACTTTTGCAGTAATTGAATGATCTTTTTAGTTTCTATCTCAATATTTACAGGCATACTGATTTGATACTTGGTTCTTTCAGGGTAGGAGATCCCTTCAAAGACACTGCAGGGCCTTCGCTTCATGTCCTCATCAAGATGCTTTCGACGATAACGTTAGTCATGGCACCTGTTTTCCTGTGAGTCTTGCATCCTCTCTTTGGCATATACCTGGCACCCTTATCCCTTTCTTGGATGTCGTTCGGAAAATGTAATTGTGATCACAATTTTGAGCCAAGGGTGCCTGATTTTCATTCTTCTGTGAATCTATGGGTCTTTAACCGTTCTGTCACATCTATAGCCTTATATTCTTTTTTCACACTGGTAAAATAATAACTAGTTTTATGAGAAATGAAGTAGCCAAGAGACTCGTCGTATATTGTTCCTTACGTGTAGGTGATCTTTTCCTTCGTCGGCAGGCATACGTAGTATATTGTTTCCTGTCATCTCTGGGTGGGCGTTGAAACTCCGGCAAGTCAGGCCAGATTTTAATAAACCTAACTGAATCCATATAAAAAATTATTAAACTCGGCTTGACCCGACCCGACATGGTCAACCTAATCCGACTCCACCCGAGTGCTCAACTGAATTGCTGGCCCAACTTGGGTTAATTTGAGTCCTATATTAAAATTTTTTGAGTAGATCAGGTTGAGTAAATTCGGATTTGGTCAATTCAAAAAAGCTTTAATTCGGATTTTTTTTATCAACCCAATCCGATCTTAATTTTAAAAATGCAAAGCTAATTAACTGCATTTCTTGGATCGAATTGGGTGGCTAAAAATATTTCCGATGATTTTGATATCGAAATCTAGTGACTAAAAATATTTTTTATCTTAGGATCTAAATTTCTAGTATTCTATAATTAAATCTTCAATATGACATAAATTATTAACCCACATAATTTATTGAATAAAAAGTTACTCCTTATGTCTTAATTTAGTTGTCTTATATGGATTTTGGGATTGTCTCAAAATAGTTGTTGTATTTATATTGGAGTAGCATTGAGTATGTTGAAAATTGATAAGAATTACCTCTCAACTGGGGTGGTTTAAAGTCAAATTCAAGTTTCTTAAAAAATATAAATATTTAAAATCAGATAATTAAAATAAGACGGAGGGAGTATTTTTTTTTTGGTTACTTTAGCATTTTCCCAGGGTCCATATCTGGTCATCAATCTGTCTCTCTCAATTTGGGTTTTCGATCAGAAATTTATCTCTCAATTTGGGTTTTCGACCAGAAATTTGTCCCTCTCAATTTGGTTGAAATGTAAACATTGGAAAATATATATATATTTTTTTCGAATGAAGTGTTTTTGGTCTCTTAGAGCACTGAATTAGTCGTTGAGGCATGTACAAACTTCTCTACTTACATACATCGAGTAAAATTACGGACAATGGCCCTTTAGAACGAGATGAGACTCGAACTTGGGACTTTCGCTTAAGCACCCTTTGATATTCTGACAATAAAAAATAATAGTGTCATGATTGATGACCTTTTAAAAATTAGTCGATTTACATTGATTTTTAAGGGATACGCGAAATGACATGTATAGGTTGTATTTTGGCCTGGTTTATGAGTAAAAAATTCATCTTAATATATATTTTTAAATTTCTTTGATATCACTAGATTATAAGTTTCTTTTGGACATCCTTTTATTTGTTATTTTTATATTTTTTAGTAGGGCAAAAATCTCTAGCAAAAGTCGAAAGTGCTCAATACTAACCCTTACTCCTACCTCATTTTCTCATTTTCATTTTATACCCACGCCCTTTGAAAAGCTTACGAAAGATAGCTTTCACATGCTCCCTTCTAAATAATTCGTTGTCCTTGGCCCCTTCAAAATTAATTGATCCAAGTAGATCATTTAAACAATCTCCATCAATCAGTTATTTTTTTTTAAGATTTAGTTCTTAACATGTTTCCTTATTTTTAAAGTGTAACGTGGTATTTCTTCTCTCGTTGGTTTTAAGAGATTCACTAGAAGAGTTCCTCTTGGAGAAGGTGCCATTTTCTGGCCAATTTTGTTGAATAAAAACCATCCAAAAAGAGCAGCTTCTAGAATTCCAAATGTAAGCAAAATCGATGCTGTTGTTGTTTTCATGATTAAGATGCTCGGGTCTCTTAAAGCACTCGATTAATTCTCGGTCATGTGCAATTCTTATCCCTTCACATCGAGTAATTCTATAGGGACTAGTTGTTTGAGGTAGAGTGAGAATCGAATTTATAAATGGGATTGAGCTTCCAGCCCAAAAGACTAGTCTTATAGGTGGAGTGACCAAATCATTTACAAGTCTTTAGTTTTGCTCCCTCACAACCAATGTGAGACTCTCGCTTGCACCCCAACAATCTTCTCACCGAACGAGGCTTTCCGGTGGATAGAACGTCGCCAACTATCCCATTCGGCTAGGGGATCCTTGAGTCCACATGTTGTAGCTTGAGAACCTAACTCTAATACCAATTGTTAAGAATATTTGTATATGTCATTATTATGTCGTTTTTATTCTGTATATATTATATTCTTAACACTTACTTTTTAAAGTGGATTCTTGATCATCACTTCAACTCTTATTAAATCTACATTTTGAGTGTTCAGATATGAAAAACAGACAATTTTATAGTAAATTGTGGATTTCACAAAGGGATTCATACTTGTAATCTGATGTCAACCACACCTTCAAAATCATACCTCCTGAACTATTTGATTATTAGATGATACAAGTCTCTATTTTAATTTTTTGGGTTGGCCGAAAACTGATATATATTGAATTGATATTTTGAATACGTTAATTAGAACAATAGTCTGCCTAATGTTCTTGCTCTGATAATATTAGACAATTTACTTTATAGTTAATAAATATATATATATATATATATATATATATATATATATATATATATATATATAAAAGTGAGTATCTCCAAACTTTTTTTTGTTTGTCTGCATAATCGATTGGCAATGTCCCATCCATGCACAAAGGGGATGCCACTAACCTTTAATTTTACACCAGTTGCGATTCCATGCTTGAGAATTTATAGAAAGTATGTCCCAAGAATCACTCACTCCATGACATGGTTTATGAGCAATTGTCGAGTTGATAGGTGATGAGAACCCAGTTCAAAAAATGGGAGTATTGAGTTTGATTCTTACTATATTTAAAATGGTCACTTTCCGTAAAGTTACCCTATATGTATAGACAAGGAGACTTGAATGTTTCCTAATCAGATGTTCTAAGAGATCTGAATATTTTTATTATAAAAAAAATACATTGAGACAAATGATGTTAAAATGTATTTTAATTTTTTATAAAAAAAAATTATTAAATTAAAAAAGTCATAATTTTTTAAGAATTTAAAAATCAATGATTCAGGTAGAGTCAATTTTAACCTTGGTGTGTCCTAAGGGTAGTGGGCTCACTCGTAGCGATTTTATACTGGATATCCCGCAGTTTCCCATACGTAATTAAAAAAATAATAATTCAAACAATAAAAACTATATAAATATAAATAATAAAAGTGAATAGGTGAAGTAAATTGTTAGCTAGGTGAAAACTTTTCTATCCACAGAATCCTAAATTCCTTCCCGACCACCCAAATATTATAGAATGAGACAGACTTTCTATTAAAGTTCATCATATTACAAAGCAAACTAAAGATTCCACAATGCCAGTTCAATTGAATTTGAAAATTTGACTTTTGCCCCCCTTGAATTTGACAAATTGACCTTATTACCCTCATTTTGATGATTAATATTATTAAATATAGATAGAAAGATAAATTATTAGTCCTTCTAGATTTAGGTTACATGATGAACATGTTCTCTTCATGATTTCTACATGTGAATCTAATAGTATATAATTTTAGGAAGAATCTATTCTTATTTTATGAATATTGTTGTTTGAAAGAATGAGAGATGTCATCTTAAATATCATTATATAGGGTCTACAATTAATGATAATGGTGAGAATTTTAAATATCTTTATCAATTGTAGGTCCAACTAAAAAAGTTTCATTTAAGTCTTTCATTAAAAAAAATCAATTTTTCAAGATTTCAATTTTTTTGTTTAATAGTTGAAAGTATACTACGTAAGGGGTTTAAATATCAGAAGAGATGGGCCAATATCATTCTGTCACCTCTTTGTTTTTGTAATATCAGTGGATTTTTTTTTTGAATAAAAAAATAAAAAAAGCTCTTTTATTTTTTTTAAAAAATCTGAAAATAAAAAATGTAAATAACGTCCAATATTTACACCGACATTAACACGATATCGGAGAGACCCACTTCTAATTTTGATTGTTTTTTAAAAAAAAAATAGGCGATATCTATAATATCGACTATCTGATATCATATATGTACGGCGGATAGCTATCATATCAATCAATATTTATTTTTGTGAATGGACAATCATTTGGCCACACAAATGAGGCAAATCTTAACGTGTGATTCTAGATCATGTTGGTACAATCATCCGATAAAAAATTGACATGTGTATATTCTTCCATTTAGAATCTCCCATTGCTGCTTTTTTTTTTTTTATCGCTGTGTATATTTGAAGATTGTGATGTGCGTTTCACACACGCTAACGACGTTGCCGCGCATCAATCCCCGCGTAAAAGACGCGCAATTAGATTTCCACAACGAAAACTTTAGAGACTTTTCAAGTGAATGTATTTAGTATTTAGGCTTCAAGAAGGATCTTCTTTGAATATTTTTTATCATATATTTTTCTACAATTTTTTAGAGAATAATAATAATGTTAATTTTACTTCTAAATTCTTTCACAAAAATATTAACTTATGTTTATTACATCACAATTTATACCAAATTATATAACTATATTTGCATATTTTATTATAATAATTTCGTAACCTATATAAGAAATCTGTAGAGACTATTTGAAATTTTGAGTGTGTTACAATTCTTAATTAAGATATGTAGATAATGAAAATAGTAATTGTTATATAAAATTTAAATTCTGATTAACTTATTTATGTATTTTGAACCTTAATTTTTTTTTTTTCGTAAGTTGTTCATTTCTAGTATTCTATCTTACAATCAATGAGGTTGAATAAAAGATACTTTTTTGAATTATTTTATTATTGAAGCCTTTAATCTATCTCATCTAATTATTTAAAACTTAATTTATGATAAATGTAAAAATTGTGAGAGGTTAACTCTTGTCTCAAGAAGTGGAAGGTTGCGGGTTCGAGTCTAACCTAACTTTGGTGTGTAATAAGGGTAGTAGCTTCATCTGTGGATTTTATGCTAGGTATCCTGCGGTTTTCAAAAAAAAAAAAATTGTAAAAAAAACATAAACTTTAGCTTTTCTAGAGATGTTCATTATAAATCTTAGTTGATATTTTGAATGTGAGTGATAATTATTAAACAATATTTAATTTGATCTAATATTATTCAATATCTTTAAAAATAATAAAGCGTTAAATTTTTGGTTCAATCATATCCTAACTTGCAAATGTTTAGTGTAGTTCTCTAAATTTTATACAAAAATTTAGATTACTTAAAACATAAATTAAGATTACTTAAAACATAAATTTAACAAAAAAATTATGTTAAAAATGATCAAAATTAAGATTTTTTTTTTCACTAATTTCAAATTTTAAAGAATCTAAAATTTTAGTGTATTTTTTTTTTTTTTCACGCTGTGAAAGTTACGAGACCAGGGAACTAGAAAAAGGGAGAGAATCTCAGCTTCCTCAGATTTTCTCACACCTTGGAGACTCTTCTCCACTTCTCGACGGCTGACGACCGGCAGACGCAGAGGAGGTGAGAATTTTCTCGACAAGCGGGCGAAATCCCATTCCACATTTCAGTTTCCAGGCGTTAGTTTCTATGAATCTCATCAACCAAACATGACCCACTTATGATTTCTCTTTAATTACTCAATCCCTCTTTAATTTCGTGCCTTCAACATCAGCTCTGGTTTCCATCTCTCCGTTTCTGGGCAGGTGTGTTATCTTAAATTGAAGCTGCTATGATTTTGCTATTCTTTGATTTGAATTCTGTTGATTTGGGAAACCGAGATCTTGTTTTGCCTGAATTTTGGTTCCCTTTATGGAGCGCTCGGTTTTCAGTGGAAAAGATTGATGTTTAACTGGCAAACATTTCACATTTCGATTTCTAATGAGGTTAGAATGAATGTGAGCTTAGAAATATGGACCCAGTTGCGATTTCTCTTTAATTTCCCATCATTTCCTCCTGCAATTTCATGCCAGTAATTTGTTTTCAGTGCTTATTCGCCTGAAATTTAGCTGAGAATACTGCTTGTAGATAATTTTTATTTGGGGATTGGTGAAAACCAGATCTATTTTTTTTTTCTAGCTTTAATTGAACTATGAAGGGCAAATGGGGAGATTTCTCTGAATGGTCCTAGTAAATCTGTTTCAAATTCTCATTTTCGAGGAATCTGATGATGATACAGGAACCACGATTGGTTCTCATGTAATTTTTTCATAATTCAAGTTTTTGCTATTTGTACTTTGGTATTTGTGCAGGACATGCTCAAAAACTCTGATTTTGTGGCAGATTGTTTCTGAAAAAAGTTAGTTCTTGACAAAGTTTTGTACCATCATTTGAGTTTTTAATTTATTTCAGTACAAAAATCTCATGTGGTGGTTCTTTTATGAAATTCAGCTCTTCATTTGGGGTTGAGATTACAAGAAACACCAGATCTGGTTTTCTCTGAATTTTGTTGCTTTCTTTGGCAATTGAGTTGCAATAGCTAAAAAACTTGGAAAACCCATTTCAACATCGCATTTCTTGGTATCATTCAAAAAGAAAGGAGGGGGGGGGGGGGTAAGAAAAATCGTTTCTTGTAATTGTAACTCTATCCTTTATTTGTCCAATCATGTACACAAACCCAATTATGAATTTGTTTCTTTCTTATTTCTCAGTTCTCAAAATTCATCGTTTTTAACATATTTTTCCTTTGAAATTTGTCTTTTTCCTATCCTAAACTCAGTTGGTTGAATTCTCAGTTGTTAGATCTGGTATTTGGTGACAGCATTAATTTCCCTTTTCTTGTTGTCCTCATAGTTGGACTTTCTATGGTACAACATTAAGCAATACTATCAGTCACATAATAGCTAGCTGGTTCTTGAAATAATCTGATCTTGGTATCAAAGTCTCAGTTCTGCCTTCTTTTTTTCTTTTCCTTTTGTTTAGTTTTTAAATTTTGAATCCAATATTAGCTGGTCTAATCTTGTTAATTCTCTCCTTAATTATGCTTGGGTGCTGTTGTGGAAGGATTGGGTGTTGGGGAAATGAATTACTCTTTATTCTATTTCTTCCACAGTTCCATATATATATATATTATAAGTTTCTGTTTTAAAAAAGTAGGAAGAAATCACTGTGTTTTTTTGTTTGTTTGTTTTACTTTTTATAGGATTTTTCATTAGCCGATTGTAAGAGTAAAACCAAGTTTTTGTTTTTTCCATCAATGTCGGCATCATCGTCATTGGAGCCATTAATCCCTTCTAAATGGGATTTACACTTTCAATTGGATTTAGCATATTTTTTAGTCTTGATTTTTGCATGGCTGAAAATGGATATCTATATATGGTTTCTGCGGTATGATTATAAAAACAACTGTTTTACTCTTGTGATTAGAGAGGTGATTATATTCTAATTGATTGGTCATGACAAGCATATCCTACTTCTTTGCATATTGAGTCTTATAATGTTATTCATATATCCTTCAATATTTTACTTGTGAGTTCAGTAACGCCTATTTTTGCTTCAGGTTTCACTAATCACGCAAATATGCACTTCTTTTCTATGGATTGAGTTTTTGTCCCATGTCAAGAGCTTTTCTTTCTTCCCTCCGAAATCTGAATATTAAGTGGATTCTTTTTGCAGTGGGAAGGTTAATTACTACTTGGTGTGAGAAAAGGGGAATAGGGTCTGAAAAACAGTAGCAGAATGGGTTCTGTGCATTTTGAAAGCCATCACTGGATCTGGGATGGGGTTTACTATGCACATCTATTTGGAGGATTAATGATTACAGCTGCTGTTCTTGGATTATCCAAAAGCTATCTTGGTGGAATTGGAGTCCCTAGTTTGCCCTATTTTTGTCCAGATTTGGGGATCTTTCAGAAGAAAAAATTTCGGAAAAAACCTGTCAGGGTTTATATGGATGGGTGTTTTGATCTCATGCACTACGGCCATGCAAATGCATTGCGGCAGGCAAAGGCTCTGGGAGATGAATTGGTGGTGGGAGTGGTTAGCGACGAAGAGATAATAGCAAATAAGGGTCCTCCTGTTTTGTCCATGGAAGAGAGGTAGATCCTATAATTCTATTTTTTTCTTATAAAAGAAACATTCCCATTCTTACAATTTTTCTTGAGATCCAAATTCAAATTATGCAATTTTTTTTTGAGATTGAATTATGAAAATTTCTTTCCACAAATTATTCTTCTTTGGGTTTTCTTAGCATCATCACAGTCAATTTTTGAAATTTATAAAACATAAAAGTTATTCTTTCCTCCCAACTTATGATTTTGTTCTAGATCTGTTTGGTTCACACAGTAGTGGAATCAACTGCAACAATTTCCTGGTATCTTGTTTACTGGTCTTTGTGAAGTGAAAGTTTTCTAGTTACTTTGAAATACAAACAAGCTAGTTCTTTTACTGTCTATTAAAGCACTCTGGTGTGATTCATCTTTTCTTAGGGTGTTACTCGTCAGTGGGCTGAAGTGGGTTGATGAGGTCATAACTGATGCTCCATATGCAATTACAGAGAAATTCATGAACTGCCTTTTCAACGAGTATAAGATTGACTATATCATACATGGGGATGATCCTTGCCTTCTCCCAGATGGAACTGATGCTTATGCCCTGGCAAAGAAGGCTGGCCGTTACAAGCAAATCAAGCGCACTGAGGGTGTCTCGAGCACAGATATTGTTGGTAATTTAGTTATCCTTTCCATTCTCAAATATAATTTTGGATTGCTGATATTGCTTCTAGATATTCAATTGATAGTTTGTATTGAATTCATATTGTCCGTATTCTTTTCATTTTCATATATCAATTAAATATGATATCTAACATTTTTGGAATGTTCTTTAAAACTATAGCTTAATATTCCCTGCTGTTCCTTCAATTAGGCATCTCATCCTATCCGTCTCTATCACTGTAGGGGTTCCCCTTCCCCTCAAAGAGGGTGATCTCTCTCTCTCTCTCTCTCTCTCTCTCTCTCTCACTCTCTCTCTGTCTCTCTCTGTGCACATGCATGAGTGAGGGTGAGAAATCAATTTATTCATGATTGATCTGAAAATTTTGCCCAAGATGGAAGTAATTATGGATATCATCTCTTTTGTTGTCATCCTTTCTGGCATTTGTACTTAATAGAAATAACATAAAATGTAGAGGCATTACTAATCCTATATACAGCTGAGAAAATTAAAGCAAATAATTTTCATTGTGCACTTTGCAGAAATATTTTACTGATATCTTCATTAGGCAGAGAGATTTGATGGCTTTTATTATTATTATTATTAATTTTTTGATATTACTTATTTATTTTGGGGGGTGGGGGATTGCTTGGTAGTGCTTTGGTTTTGTTTTCTTCCTTCTCAGTTTGAGGCAAGATCTGCCTCTAGTACTCCTTCTTTCTCCTGTAAAGAGGTTTCTTTCTTATACCTTACTCTCTGTACAAATGCATCAACTGATTCTCTAGTTCAATAAGCTAGATTTGGTTTTACATGAGCATTGCACCTTTCTATTAAGTTTCAGTTAAGATATAGCATTCATTGAGCTCAATACTTGGGAATTAAGCAATGAATTATATGATTTTACTTTTAGAATAATATCATCATTATTTTGGATATTTTATGCCAAAGTTATCGTTTTAACTTCTCAATGTTCAGATATAGCATTTGAAAGTGCACCTTATTGGTCAGTACTTTGTATTAGGCAGGATACTTTCTACAATGAGAGAGAGGGAAACTGGTGACAGGCATGACAACACATCCTTGCCAGGACAATCCCAAAAGTGCAATGACTTTCAAGTTGGGGAATGTAATTCCAATGAAGCCCAAGTGTCTCATTTTCTACCTACATCTCGCCGAATTGTTCAATTTTCAAATGGGAAGGTATTATTTGGTAGAAAGACATGTTAATGTCTTTTCCTTTTTTTTAAGAGCAAAGTACCATAATGGATCATCCTTTGTGTTATCTTATTGATATGTTGTTTTTTCCTGAATAATAACTGTTAGTTTTATCTAATTCTAGGGACCTGGACCAGAGGCTCGTGTAGTGTACATTGATGGTGCATTTGATCTCTTTCATGCGGGTCATGTGGAGGTATGTCTAATATGTCTTTTGACTCTTTTTGGATCTTGTCTGCATAGGCATATGCTTGTGTCCATATATTCTATGCTGGAACTTTTTATGAGAAGTTATTACATTTTCATGCATTGATGCAATAATTATGCTGCCAACAGCTTCTCCACTGAATGATCCCACCTTTGATGATTCCAAATCATTTGAACAATTAAGCTGTCTTTAATATGTTCACACCCCTATTATTTCCATCCAACTGTATTCTGTAATATCATGGAGGACGATTAGCTCACTAGCCCCCTTTTAATAAGCACATTCCCCAAACCTAACTGGTCTCATCCAGTTAAGGATGGGGTCCACGATGGGGTGGAATCAGATCTATTTTTATTTTCGTTTTTATTCGTTGGTGGTTTTATAGGGGGTTGGGTTAGTTGGTTGAGTGCTTAAGAATCATAAAGAGGTTGGGCTTGCTTGACCCAGTCTCTGCTGTGAGACATCATTTTAATTTTGACATCTTTGTTGTCCATTAAGTTATTTTACTTCTTTAAACATATGCAACATATTATGGTTATAGCCAATGCAAATGGTCAAAACCCCAATTATAGGAATCAGTTTAAGGCTGAGGAATGGATTTCAAGCATGTGCCAACCCCTGTCAAACAGTCATATGTTCTTAGGCTAGCTAGAGAAGGGAGATACTTCTACTAGATGTTGTCTAACAATCAAGTTTGTGGCTCTTGATGGATGGTTAGATTTGTCTGAACATGTGTCATGGTTGTGAGCTGTTTTTTATTTTTATTTTTTTTGGGTTTCCTTTCTTTATTTCTTTCCTTCTTCTTCCTCCTTTTTATGAGAGATCTCAACACCTACACTTCTAACAATAAGATCAGCAAAAATTGTATTAAGCTAGGAGAGTTGGTTGTTCTGTGTCCGTAAAGATTGTAGTTTGTCTGAAATTTCTTTCAGGGTCAGGTATGCTGGGTACTGACACAAGCATATCTAATCTGAAAATGTTTTATCATTTTTTTTAATAATTTTAGCAGCACTTCGATAAACATTCTATGTCAAGCTATAATAGGAGGAAACATTTACGATTAATAGACCCATTGTCCTTGGGGCAGAGTGCCTTTGTGCACCCTCATTGTCCCATGTCAAAAGACAGCACAAATGTTGGTATCAGTGGACAAGATTTTATTGTCCATTTATCAGGTCCCACTCTCTGTTAAATGTTTAACAAAATTGGTAGGATTTGGTTGTCCTATCCATTGAGTTATAGGCATACAAATGAAACTGAAATGAGAAAGAACATGGTCTCATATTCAGTCAGTTTCAGTTCAACTCATTGGATATTTGGGATACTCCTAAACAACTTGTGGTAAATTGTCAAAAAATTGGAAAAGTTTCAGTGAGTGACCGATCAAAGGTTGAGCCCATAGTGTGAATCATCTTCCACTACATGTACTATACAAGTGGGGCATTGACATCGTGTTCTGGTGGATACAAACCCATTTGTATAGATCCATTGTTTCTGTGTCCTATACATTTATGAACTAACTATGAAGTACAATATATACAATTGATGATTTCGTAAAATTGTGTTACGCATATTCATGCATAATATTTATGTAAATAAGTCTAGATGTGCCACCATCTTTTCTTTGCTACGTGTTTCTGACAGCATAACCATGTCCAACCCTCACCTGTGGCCAGTGGCCAGTGGCCAAGTTAAGGAGTTTTTGCATTATGACATAAGCAAATATCTTAACCATGTAGCTTCTGATAAACAACAAAATTCCTTTTTACCCCCCTCTTCAGATACTTAAGCGTGCCAGGCAACTTGGAGATTTTCTACTTGTGGGTGTCCACGATGATGAGACTGTCAGGTTTGTCTATTGCTCCACAGTTTTTGTTAATTTTCGCAACTTTTTGGGTCAACCTGGGAGATGGCCATAGAGCCAGACATTTAAAATTTTATCTGACCTAGGCCTTGGCCTTGGCCTGTATGTCAATTCAATCTAGTTTTTAAAATACATTCATCAAAGGCCCTAATCCCTTCAGTTTGGGGTCAATTCATAAGTTCTTCATTTCCACTCATCTCTATTAAGAGTTAAATTCTGTTTTCCCCCTTTTTCCAACCTAATGTGTTGCTCCTTACAGCTTTTGTTCCAAGGTCAGCTACTCCCATATCCCAGCTCACAGTATTATAGTACTTAAATTCTTTATACATGACCATTTACAACCTTCTTTAATCATGCACAAACATTTGATCCCTTGATTTTCTTTTATAGGATTACCACTTCAGCCATCCTATGTACTCTTTTCTCAATCACTTCTATTCATTCCACAGCCGCCTTGGCACAAAATCTCAACCTTATGTGCACAAAATCTCAATAGCAAAATGGAACCAAAACTGGTTATCGAAAATACTAAATCTTGTCTTCTACTATGCTTCACTGCTCAATTGATATTTTGTCATATATAACCCAAAAGTTTGACATCTGTAATTTGCTAATTTTGGATGTCTGTGTCGCCATTTGTCATATTAGTCGCATCACAGAGATGTTACCTGAATTCATGTAATTGTTTGGGAACAGCAAACATCAAGTACATTGAATCCTCTGAATTTTGGGTTCTCAGGAAATCCTTGTCTCTGAATTGGTCACAATTTGTAACTATTATTTATTTGAATAATTTGCTCCATGATATTTGCATTCAGGATGTAGCACAATTGCTATCCACATGAAATTTTGAATAAGCTACTCAAGAGTTAAAACTCAGTGAAGAGGTGCCATTGTCCAATTATTGAGCTCAAGTGCTTCATTTCTGTGAAGGATCCAATCCAAGTATCATATCATTAACATGTGTCATCATTATGATGTCCCAGACATGATGTGGTAGGGAGCCAAATCATTTATCCAATCAACCAAACCATCTTGATCTGAGACAAGTAATAGATTTAAACTCTTTAAAAAAAAATTACACATTCAACCCTCAAGGCATGGAAGTCTAGGCCCAAATGTTCCGTTAAGCCCGAATACTTGATCAGCTGGCCTGACCCATTGGCACTTCTAACTTTATATTTTATTGAACAAAATGAATTGCTGGTTGGTGCAGTGAACACAGAGGAGCTCATCATCCAATCATGCACCTTCATGAGCGTAGCCTTAGCGTGCTGGCATGCCGGTATGTTGATGAAGTCATTATTGGTGCACCCTGGGAAGTCACAAAAGACATGGTGTGTGAACCAACGCTTTGATCTTTATGATCATACTCAATGCTTGTTAACATGTTGGTGATGGTTAGGAACAACCAACCTTGAGTGATTTTATTCTGAACTCATCCATTCAAGCATTTTGTTCTTGGACAGATAACGACCTTTAACATATCCTTGGTTGTGCATGGAACAGTTTCCGACAGCGACCATCTACTGTGTGTAAGTTTTGCTTGCTGACTTTCCAACATTTGAAGTTTTATTATTTCCCCTTTTGCTTCTCTGGATTGAGGTATCCCAAAATGCTATTGTACTTTTTAGGGTGAAGTCGATCCATATGCTGCTCCCAAGAGTATGGGAATTTTCCGGAAGATAGAGAGCCCTAGAGATACAACAACTACTTCAGTGGCCAAGAGGATAATTGCTAATCATGACACTTACATGGTATCTATCTCATTGTTTCTTTCTTCTCTCTGTGTGAAATAAGTTGGATATTTCATATCATAATATATTTAGCTTCAAGCATTCAGCCCTTTAGGTTGCATATACATTTCAAGCATATTTCTTGCATTTGATGTCATTAACACAAGTAAGGTCTATAAAAATGAACTACTCAAACACACATTGCACATAATTTACATAAATTCCATTTTTGTGAGAACTTAACTATTCTTTCTCATCTATTTTTTCCTTTCATAGTTAGTTTTCTTTTTCTTTTGCTGTCTATGTTTGCAGAGCCAATGTCAACTTATATCTCTTATAATTCATTAAGGCTGTAACTGGCAAGGCATAATCTTTGCAAGATTTGGCATTAAATATTGTAGTATTAAAATGTTAAAGAATATGTTGAACTCGTAGCAGGAAATTTTAATACAATAGTATTTGGTGGATGGTGAAAACCTTTTTGTTACACCTTCTATCTTAATGTGGCTGATATTACTACAGATGGGATGAGCGCCTTGGGCACCCTTCTCTGGAGCTCACTATGACCATGCAAATGGGATTGTTGGAGAAGTCTTAAAATGGAGTCTATTAATGAACACTTTGATTGCATGAATCAAATCATAGTTTTAGAGGTTTCTGAGTCAAAATTTCTTTAAAAAAAAAATTTAAGTGGTCAAACTTTTGTGGGCTTATAGCTTTAAGATTCAATCAAGGTGATTCTTCGTAGGCCCCTCATTGAAGCATAGTCCTTTCAAACGTGTCCATCTGCATGGGGCGAAATTGAGCCCCACATAGGGGTACACAATAACACAAGGCAGTACCTCATGCACGGGAATAACACTTAAATTGGAATTCTGTAGTTCAGGTGGCTCCCGATTTTATCAATTATATTTGGAAATGGTACCACTCTATTATGGATAATCTATAACTTATGCTATTGGTGTCCTCGTGCACCAGTTACAAAAGCAATATACAGCAAATGACACCCTTTGTAATCTCGTGCTTCAATAATTCGATGCAGAAACGCAACAAGAAAAAAGAAGCGAGTGAGAAGAAATACTATGCTGAGAAGAAATTCATCCTTGGAGACTGAAGTCCACTTACAAAGGCTTGCTTGATGCTGGGCCAAACATCAGATTGAGGTTGCACTCTTGGCAACCCTCCCTAACGCCTCGATTATAGAATCAGCCCGCCCGCTGTTATAAGAGAGGAGTGCCATATTTTTTCTCCTTAGAAATGTCATTTGTAACTCTACTCTACACCACATTTGAGAGCAGGAAGTCTTGAAGATGATATATGTGACAAATGTATGCTATATTTCTTCTGTCCAAGGAAGGAATATGGGAAACAAACTTCTGCTTGTCCTTTTTCTGTTAACTGAGTGTTCTCTAACAAAAGCATGCATTTTTTCTCCTTCTACATGGTCACTACAGATGTTCTTTCAGTCATAAATTCATGTATAATAACCTTCCTTTCGTTGGATGTTTCTTATTTATTTCAAACAATCAGTCTATCCATCCATTTTTGAATGACAGCTATTGGTAATGGGACATTTTGGTGTGTTAGCTTCTGTTATATACATTAACACAAACTTGTAGAAAAGGGTACTAAGTGCATTCAGCTTATCATTTTGGAGTTGGCAAACTTGTAAGCTCTCGACTTTCCATCAATATGGGGAAAAAGTCGAAGATGACAACAAAGTTGGCTGTATTTTTTTGGGCCATTTCCAGCATTTGGATCCATTAGTCTGACAATTTCGATGATGGTGATTTCTGGCTCTCATTTTATTTATTTTTCTTACCTAAGCTGTAAGGATCTTCATGAGCAATCTAATATTTCACTGGGTCATTTTTTTTTTAAGATAAATCATAAATCAAATGCTTAATATGCTATTTTTGTATGTTTGGCAATTTGTATCTTTTAATGGAACAAAGTTTACAACAGCTAGAAGCAACTATCCATTAATTGAAAGAACTTTACGGAAGAAGAGAAGACATAGGAATGATGTTTCTAAGTAATCATGTAGTAAATACAAACATGGATGGACAATGCAGTGGCTAACATTTAACGCAAAATAAGGCTTGATAATTTTGTCAGTATATAGTAGAAAATTCAAGTTTAATGAGTGAAAGTTTCTGGTAACATGTAAGTTTGATTTAGAAGACCAATCGTAAACATTTTCGGGTCACATTCTCACCAAGCCATCATGGCTATTTTCAGATCCGTGAGAGGGAGTAATCAAAGGCTGATATTTCACAATATTTGCAGATTACCTTGTTGTGTCGATCAAAGGTGCGCCTCGGTCCAGCTGGGTGGGCCTCACTCCTCAATCTGTGCATCGCAGAATACCAACTTCCCTCCTTTTTCACACAAACCTTGCTCTCCAACCTCTTCAACAACTTTCCCATATGAATACCTCAATGGCATTCTCCCAAGACCTCTGTGGAACTCTCTTATACACTCCCCTCTCATTGCCCTGTGGCCCACTCTACTACTTAGGCCCACCTCTCTCTCCTCCCCTCTGTCCCCCTCATTCCTTGCATCTCCCCAGTCCCTCACCTTCTTTGCCCCCACCAAGACAGGCCCTACTCCCGCTTCATGGGCTACCACAAAATTCATCAGTATGTCCTCACAGTTCCGCAACCGGACCACAGCCTGGCGCAGGCTGTGGTATTCAGGTGCACAGCTGTAGCGGTACAGATACTCTGTCTTGAGGATCATGAACTTGGTCAGTATAATTGAGAAGCGGTCGGGATGGACAGTGTAAATCCATGATCGTCGTGAAAGGTCTAGATCATGCGATCGGGCGAAGAATCCAACCAGGCGATCAGGGTCAGATCGCCAAATCTTGAAAGCGAAATCAAAAGAATCAAGGCCAATCTCAATGTCGTCATCACAGATGGCAACCGACCGGGTGTGGATGGTGGCACGCGGGAGGAAGCGGTCATTGAGAGATGTGGAGGGGTTTTGGAGGACAGAGATAGGTGCAGTGGCGAAGGGGAAGGTCGTTGGACCAAACACTTCTTTTAATGTTTGGGAGGGAGTCTGGGTGTTGCCCCAAAGGACAAGGACAGCAGCAACGGAGGGGGAGGAAGCATAGGATGCAGCAAGGGATTGGAGGAGAGGGAGGCGAGATTCAGAGAAGCCACTAATGAGGACAGTGAGCTGATCAGAGTGGAGGGAACTGTGGTCTGGGAGGGCTTTGTAGTCACAGGGGTTGAATAGAGCATGAAGAGAAGCTGAGGAGAGGAGGAAGAAGATGATGTGAATGGAGGGACAGAGAAGGTGACTTGATTTTCTCATGCTGTTTCAATGGGAAATGTCTCAGATACTGCTGGTCCAAGATAACCAGTTTTGCTAAGATTTATGGAAAGGGATAACATATAAGTCGTATGTTTCCCTGCAAAAACAAAAATAAAGACAGAAATATCATACAACCTACTCATGCATTTATATAATATATAACGACGATGATGATGATAATCGTGGTGACAAAAATGATGGCATAAACAATGACAGAAGTGATGATGATAATGATAAATTTTTAAACTAATGTGCTCATATATGGAAATTATGTTATCAGTGAAACTATTCAAGCAATTGATGCTGAGTAGTGCAGTAAGCCTGACTTAGATTTGTCAGATTCCCAAGATCAAATCAGCTGGAAAATCCAAAGTATTCATTGTGAAGCTTATGAAAAAAGAGAGTTGATGGGTGGTTCAAGAAGTCAAATGAAGTTGGGTTGAGCTTCTAATTTTACATTTTCATCCCAATAGAGGGATGATTAGAGCTCGTAAAGCTGACCCAGCAAGATGGAATAAGGTCACAATGAATGAATGAACAATTATTATTTTTCCTTTACAATCTTCAATACTTATAATGCTTTCATGTGGTCTACTTAACAAAGCGAGCAAATGTAATATATCAAAGAAGTACCTGAGATGCAACTTCTATTAGTGATTTCAGCTGAAACATCCTTCTATTTACCCATTAATTTGTTCTCAAAAGTTTCATTCTCAAATCTTCCTTCTATTTACCCATTAATTTAATCCCATCATTTGTCGTACAAAATACCCATTTTCCCTTCTCTCTCTCTCTAAAAAAAAATCATTTTCTATCACCCTTCACAGTTCAAGTATGGTGGGCCCTATTTATTCATCGTTGTCAGCATGATAGATTTAATATACAATTAAACAAGCACAATCAAACAAAACATATGATCAAAGTAAAAACTCATGTGTTTTTGGAGCCAAATGATCGCGATGATCAGATATAAGCAATTACAACTAGAAAGCTCTACAATATTCACCCCTCTTCTTACCAAGAAGAAGATTGGACAGAAAATTGAAAGGGAAATTGCAAATTCAAGCAGCAGAAGTGATCAAACAAGCCAAAAAACAAATCAACAACAATGGAATTGGATCTAAAAACCAATGAAGGCAAGATCCTATCGCATGCAATGAGAAAAATATCATGTAGATTTCAAATGCAAACGGTATCCAAACATGGGTAATACAAAATTTCAGAAGTAATCGGAAAAACTCAGTAAATTGGTGTAGATTCTGCAAGAAGTTTGAGACAAGAGATGTGGCTAACTGGTACCTGGTTTCAGAGCGAAGCTGAGTGCATCCCTCGTGATTGTTTTCCATGAAAAGTCAATCATTGGAAAATTACTACCTGCATTTTCCCCATTTCTCTGTTCCAAGAGTGCTAATCAGAACTCTCGAGTCTGACGTCGGTTTCTAGAGTAAGAAGACATAAAAAGCATGACTCGACGACTCACTCGGAAGAAATGCCGTCAAAACTTAAAACAGATCTCGATGTATATAATTTTTTTTAATTTAAATTGAGAAAAGCTGAAGTGGAGATTTTTATCACATCTCAATTTTATTTGTTCAAAAAAAAAACATTTAAATGAAACTTAAATTTTTTCTAATAATTACTTCAACAATCTTTAATTTATTTTAATAAGGATGGTATCATCAATAAACTGCCATATGTTGTTCAAATTAAAATTAAATTAGAAGAACTCATCACTCAGTTGTGCCATATTAATATTTTCATTTAAGAAAACCTTTTTTTTGTTAAAATTTTAGGTGGGCCACACATCTTTCGTTGAAGTGTGTAGGAAATGAGAAATGCATTTAGTGGATAAATTTTGACCTTTATTTTTAAAAATGAAAATTTAATTTGTATAAGCTCTTGATATCTTGTGACTCATTTTACAAAGGTACGATGATTAGATGGAGGAGTTTTTCTTGAATTATATAATCCAAAAAATATTAGAATTTTTTACTCATCCCTCCAACCCATGTGGGGTCTGAGCTTTTTTAAATTATATAATTTATAAATTAGAATCTTTTATTCATCCAGCTAATTTTTTATACTTGATTGTATAATTAAATATAAACATTAGTTGGATAAGTGCAAGTTAAGATTTGATTTTAATTTATGATGAAGACTTTAATAATTTCAATAATAACTTGAAATTGCACCTTTTTTTTTTTTTATCTCTGTGGTTTAATGTATAATTATTGAAACAATATGAGTGGTACAGTCCCCATTCGTCAAGCAGAAGGCATGTTTCTCTCTTTAATTTTGGCATTGTTTGCAGTTGTAGCAATTTTATGTAAAATGAGATGTCTTAAGTTATTGAAAATTGGTTAGTAGAAAATTGTTAATAATAATATTAAAATAATATATGTAATTTATTTGGAATTAACTTTAATTTTTATTTCTTATTTTAATTTATTTAAATATATAAAATTAAGAAAAACTCGTACTCAGCCATGTATCCAACTGCTATCTCTTGCAAAAATCAGTTTTTCTTTCATTCTAACTATAAACATACTAATATATGCATCTTCATACATTTATACCTTTATTATATTAATATTAACAAAATACAACAATAATTATTCAAAAACCTAAATTTGCAACTCAACTTCCAAGCATATTATGTCAGCTCATATAATATACATGTACAAATATATTGCTGAAAAGTTCAGAATTCTTTTTTAAGTATTACTAACAATTGATTTATCTTAAGTTATACTCTTTACTTAGTGATTAAATACTTAATAAAATAAACTTATTACATAAAAAAATATTCTAAAAGAACTAGGTGAACGCCTAGATGCAAAAAGTCTTAGACAAGGGTGTAGCTAAACTCAGATGGGTGTATCTCAACTAATTGAATCCTACGTAAGGAAGCGAGAGGTTGCAGATTCGAACTCCAATAGCCTAACAATTTTAGTGTGCCTTAAAGATAGTGAATTCATTCGTAAGGGATTTCATATAAATATGTCAAGATGCAAAATGAATGAAGGCTTAAGTGTTTAAGAGCAATTAAAGGGTACTTTTGACTATATAGTTGAAATTATTTAAATGTAAATAAAATATACAAATAAGTTAAGAAACCCTACTCAAGTGATGTATTGGCAAAAGATGTAAAGATGAGAGTAAATATGGGTGGGTGTGTTGGGTTCATATCTAAATCTTAATATGTATGGCAGCCTAATTACCATTCTTAATCTAACATAATTAGGCCTTAACTAACTTGCCCATAATTCAACATATTTTTAATTTAGACAACCAATTCAAGTCGGATCAATCAAGTCATGGGTAAACTATTGTAAAGCTAAGAGACATTTATAGAAACAAGTCCACTGTTAAAAATATAATTCTAGTAAAAAGTTAATTATAAAAATAATATAAAATGAATAGTTTATATTTATATATATAATTCACTTAATTTGAGTAGATCGAATTATATAAAATATGACTCTAATTAATTTAATATAAAATTAAGTCAATTTTTTATTGACCCAAATTTATATTTTTTTTAAAAAAAGTAGATTAGATTGCTGATATTTCAACATGGGCATCACTATCCTCGAGAGCGAAAATCAATGATTGAGAATCACGAGAAGAATCATTAGAAGCTGACATATGGGCGTATTTTTGGGAGTTAACTCATTTTTCCCCTTTTAATTATCTTTCTAAAATATATTGATTTAATTGGTTAAAGATTTTTTAAATTAAATTATAATTTCTCTATTTTATTAATAGATTGAGTTCTACATTTCACTAGACCATTATCTTCACTTATTTTTCTAAATACCCTTTAAAGAAGCCATTTTATATTTTCTTAAGTAATTAATAATTGTGATAGACCTATCAAAATATGACTATTATCTAATAAAATTAAATAAAAAAATATAAATATATGATCTAACTCAAATCAATTTGAATTACATTTATTTTTAAATTTATTGCAATAAATTGAGGAACAAACTAGAAAAAATTCTAGTTCAATCAACATCTCAACTTTTATGCTGATATGGGATACATCTAACTATTATATTTCACTCATTTTACACTAAAAACATTTCATTATTAACAATAAAGTTACCATGATATGAAAATTTAAGATAGTTACCTCATAATGAGATTTGAATAAAATATACATATAGTAATTTCTTATAATATAATAATAACAAAAATTCATTATTAAGAAACTCTTCTCATAAAAAGAAAATTGAGTTTGATTCACGCTCTAACTCTTTTGAACAACGGAATTACTTTTCCACTTAAAGATAAGAGATGTTTACATGTACTTGTAGAATTAGTCATTTTCAATACAAAATGAAAATACCCATATTAAAAAAAACAACTAGAAAATTCATTCATGGCAAAAACTATATATACAACTAACATTCAATCCACTCATATAAAATTAGGAAGAAAATCCTTCATTCTTTTCAATTAAAACACCTTCGTTATCATCAAATCTACTAACCCAAGAAGAAAAAGAAAAAAAAAAAAAACACTGAGCTCTTCTTTCAGAGCACAGGCCCAAACACAGACACCAAACTTCCTGTGGCATGTACAGACTTCATAGATCATACTAAAAATCATCCCTTTATAAAGGAAAATTAGGAAAAATAAAAATAAAAAAGGGGAGAGCAATGATATTTACACCCAATCTTTTTGATACATTGGAGAATGCATCAAAAACAGTGGCTGAAAATCTCAATCCTCCTCTAAATAATAATTAAAAAAACTCTACATAGTAGTCTCCCTATGCATGCATGGAAGAAGAAACCATTTTTTGAAATAATGATTTAAATTGAAATAAAAGTAAAATTAATTATCTTTTAAAATTACTTTCTTCTCCAATGCATGCATCACCCCCAAACTTCAGACCCTTGTTTTTTTCAACAAGGGCTTGAATCCTCCGGACGAGTTGGTGGTCTCCTTACACGGGTCCAGAGCCACCTCCGAAAACAGACTCGAAACCTCTTCCAAATCCAGTCCCTTGAATCTCTCCTCGTCCCTCTCGAGAGCCTTCAACAGCCCTTTGAAGACGCCCACCTCGCACGGCAAGTGGAGGCCGCCTTCCGTCTGGAAACCGAACTCTTCCTCGGCCTTATCGAGCAGAGAAACGAAGACGGGCAGCTTTAAGTAGCGGGTTGGGATCAGGAACCGGCGCCGCTCCTCCCCGACGTAGACGGCCAGGAACCCAGATGGAACACGGCGGTGGCGGTTCGAGAACGAGTCGGAATCGTCCGACTCGTGGTGGGCCGGGACAGGCCCAAAATTCTTGAGGCTACTCATGGCCTTCCACCGCTTCATCATCAGCTTCAGCTGTACTATTTGCCGGATCTTCTCCACCGTTTTCTTAGCACTCGACATTGGTATTAGATCTGGAAGGGAGTGGGCGCCGGAATCCCGTCTCTGTCACGGAGGGGAATTGAGAAAGGGGCCTGGAGGTCTCGGCTGAGTGCGGAGGCTCGACGGAAGAGGGGAAGGGGACTCGTCGTCAGTGCGTTGGTCGGAGAGCAGTCCACCGGTGGGGGCTGGCTGACCCGTCCGCAACAAGGCGAGGCATGGGAAGGCGAGGCATGGGAGGAAGAAAGAAGAGAGAAATAGAAAAGGGTTTCTTATTTCACGGAAATAATCTGGTGATTTAATTACGCCCTATCGCCTCTAATCAGGCTTATATACTAAAAATAAAATTAATTAAGGAAATTAATTAGAAAAGGGAAGAGATAAAAAAATAAAGAAAATAAAATCAAAAGAGAAAGAAAAATAAAATAAATAGTTCTCTGTTATCTTTCTTTCAATGTTATGAACCGGACTGTCTAACGAACAGTCTTCGAGACATTTTGGGTTCAACCGCGGCCAAAGCCAGTAAATACTGCTTACGGTGATTTGGAAGTGCATCTCACTCACATAATAGGGTGATTTGATAGTGATTTAGTATATAATTGAAAATTATAAAAAATATAATTTGTCAATATTATAAAAAATTTAAACTATATCAATGCATATAGTTGGATTGCATCGAGATATTTTAATGGTTGTTTTAAAAGTTTGAGTATTCTACAATGAAGTTTATTGGATTATTTAGTTTTTAATTTTTAAGATCTAAATAAAAATTTAAACAAAATTTTTATTTATATTACTTGATGCAATGGTGAAGATGCACTTAGATGAGACTTAAATAAAATTGTATTTAAATCTAATGATAAATGCATTAGATATTGTGATAGGCACGCTAATTACGTGAGATGAGTTGCACTAGTGTGAGTCTAATATGCTGTATGAACTCCATGCTATCTCATATCGCTTAGAACTAGTGTCCTAATCTTAAATATATGAGAACGTCTAACTCTTTTTAACAAAAGACTTTTTGAGCGTTATCACATAGGTGAGTCATCAATAAATTCTTTTAATTAAAATTGAAGTCAAATTGGATAAGAGTCTGATTTATAGGTGTCCATAAGTGTTACGAATGAAGATATGTAGTTACTCTTGTTATAAGTCCTATTTTGTAAAGGTCATCAAATTGATATGTAAAAAGTTTCAGATTTGGATTTCTTAAAATAAATGGCTCTCCAAAACTCTCATTGAGAAGAGATGTCTTCCTTTTAAAAAAGTGTTTATTAGAGAAGTCATTCGAGGCTCTTTGATCAGTCAAATGAGTCTAATATAAATTCAAGTATTTCATACATCTTTCTCATAAGTAAAGATTTTCAAATCTTTAGCTCACTGGTTGCCTTCCACTTCAGGAAGTGGGAGGTTGCGGGTTCGAACCCCATGGCCTAATTTTGGTATGTCTTAGAGCTAGTGACCTCATCTGAGTGGGTTTTTATAAGAATGTGTCTGAGTGTCCTACACGCTAATAAAAACAAGATCTTAGACAAGATGCAAAATGAATGTGGGGCTTAAGCGTTTAAGAGCGATTAAAGAGTACTTTTGACTACTATGGTTGAAATTATTTAAATGTAAATAAAATATACAAATAAGTTAAGAAAATCCGACTCAAGTGATGTATTGGCAAAAGATATAAAGATGAGAGTAAAATATGGGTGGGTTCACATCTAAATCTTAATCTGTATGGCAGCCTAATTACCATTTTTAATCTAACATAATTTGGCCTCAACTAACTTGCCCATAATTCAACCTATTTTTAACTTAGACAACTAATTTAAGTCAGATCAATCAACTCATGGGTTAACTTTTGTAAAGCTAAGAGACATTTATAGAAACAAGTCCACTGTCAAAAATATAATTCTAGTAAAAAGTTAATTATAAAAATAATATACAATGAATAGTTTATATTTATATATATAAGTCACTTAATTTGAGTAGATCGAATTATATAAAATATGACTCTAATTAATTTAATATAAAATTAAGTCAATTTTTTATTGACCCAAATTTATATTTTTTTTAAAAAAAAAGTAGATTAGATTGCTGATATTTCAACATGGGCATCACTATCCTCGAGAGGGATCCTCGATAGCGAAAATCAATGATGAGAATCACGAGAAGAATCATTAGAAGCTGACATATGGGTGTATTTTTGGAAGTTAACTCATTTTTCCCCTTTTAATTATCTTTCTAAAATATATTGATTTAATTGGTTAGAATATTTTTAAAATTAAATTATAAATTTTCTATTTTACTAATACATTGAGATCTACATTTCACTAGACCATTATCTTCACTTACTTTTCTAAATACCCTTTTAAAGATGCCATTAATATTTCACTCATTTTACACTAAAAACATTTCATTATTAACAATAAAGTTACCATGATATGAAAATTTAAGATGGTTACCTCATAGTGAGATTTGAATAAAATGCAAATATAGCAATTTCTTATAATATAATAATAACTAAAAATTTATTATTAAGAAACTCTTCTCATAAAAAGAGATTTACTCTAACTCTTTTGAGCAACGGGATTACTTCTCATCGATTTAAGGATAAGAGATGTTTACATATACTCGTAGAATTAATTATTTTTAATATAAAATGGAGATACCCATATTAAAAAAACAACTAGAAAATTCATTCATGGCAAAAACTATATATACAACTAACATTCAATCCACTCATATAAAATTAGGAAGAAAATCCTTCATTCTTTTCAATTAAACTCCTTCGTTATCATCAAATCTACTAACCCAAGAAGAAAAAGAAAAAAAAACACCACTGAGCTCTTCTTTCAGAGCACAGACCCAAACACAGACACCAAACTTCCTGTGGCATGTACAGACTTCATAGATCATACTAAAAATCATCCCTTTCTAAAGGAAAATTAGGAAAATAAAAAATAAAAAAAAGGGAGAGCAATGATATTTACACCCAATGTTTTTGATACATTGGAGAATGCATCAAAAACAGTGGCTGAAAATCTCAATCCTCCTCTAAATAATAATTAAAAAAACTCTACATAGTAGTCTCCCTATGCATGCATGGAAGAAGAAAACATTTTTTGAAATAATGATTTAAATTGAAATAAAAGTAAAATTAATTATCTTTTAAAATTACTTTCTTCTCCAATGCATGCATCATCCCCAAACTTCAGACCCTTGTTTTTTTCAACAAGGGCTTGAACCCTCCGGACGAGTTGGTGGTCTCCTTACACGGGTCCAGAGCCACCTCCGAAAACAGACTCGAAACCTCTTCCAAATCCAGTCCCTTGAATCTCTCCTCGTCCCTCTCGAGAGCCTTCAACAGCCCTTTGAAGACGCCCACCTCGCACGGCAAGTGGAGGCCGCCTTCCGTCTGGAAACCGAACTCTTCCTCGGCCTTATCGAGCAGAGAAACGAAGACGGGCAGCTTTAAGTAGCGGGTTGGGATCAGGAACCGGCGCCGCTCCTCCCCGACGTAGACGGCCAGGAACCCAGATGGAACACGGCGGTGGCGGTTAGAGAACGAGTCGGAATCGTCCGACTCGTGGTGGGCCGGGACAGGCCCAAAATTCTTGAGGCTACTCATGGCCTTCCACCGCTTCATCATCAGCTTCAGATGTACTATTTGCCGGATCTTCTCCACCGTTTTCTTAGCACTCGACATTGGTATTAGATCTGGAAGGGAGTGGGCGCCGGAATCCCGTCTCTGTCACGGAGGGGAATTGAGAAAGGGGCCTGGAGGTCTCGGCTGAGTGCGGAGGCTCGACGGAAGAGGGGAAGGGGAACTCGTCGTCAGTGCGTTGGTCGGAGAGCAGTCCACCGGTGGGGGCTGGCTGACCCGTCCGCAACAAGGCGAGGCATGGGAAGGCGAGGGATGGGAGGAAGAAAGAAGCGAGAAATAGAAAAGGGTTTCTTATTTCACGGAAATAATCTGGTGATTTAATTACGCCCTATCGCCTCTAATCAGGCTTATATACTAAAAATAAAATTAATTAAGGAAATTAATTAGAAAGGGAAGAGATAAAAAAATAAAGAAAATAAAATAAAAGAGAAAGAAAAATAAAATAAATAGTTTTCTGTTATCTTTCTTTCAATGTTATCAGAACCTGACCGTACGAACAGTATTTGAGACATTTTGAGTTTAAACGGATTCAACCGCGGCCAAAGCCAATAAATACTGCTCAGGGCGATTTGGAAGTGCATCTCACTCACATAAAAGGGCGATATGATAGTGATTTAGTATATAATTGAAAATTATAAAAAATATAATTTGTCAATATTATAAAAATTTTAAACTATATCAATGCATATAGTTGGATTGCATTGAGATATTTTAATGGTTGTCTTAAAAGTTTGAGTATTCTACACTGAAGTTTATTGGATTATTTAGTTTTTAATTTTTAAGATCTAAATAAAAATTTAAACAAAATTTTTATTTATATTACTTGATGCAATGGTGAAGATGCACTTAGATGAGACTTAAATAAAATTGTATTTAAATCTAATGATAAATGCATTAGATATTGTGATAGACACGCTAATTACGTGAGTTGAGTTGCACTAGTGTGAGTCTAATATGCTGCATGAACTCCATGCTATCCCATATCGCTTAGAACTAGTGTCCTAATCTTAAATATTTGAGAACGCCTAATTCTTTTTAACACAAGATTTTTTGAGCGTTATCACAGAGGTGGGTCATCAATAAATTCTTTTAATTAAAATTGAAGTCAAATTGGATAAGAATCTGATTTATAGGTGTCCATAAGTGTTACTGATGAAGATATGTAGTTACTCTTGTTATAAGTCCTATTTTGGAAAGGTCATCAAATTGATATGTAAAAGGTTTCAGATTTGGATTTCTTAAAATAAATGACTCTCCAAAACTCTCATTGGGAAGAGATGTCTTCCTTTTAAAAAAGTGTTTATTAGAGAAGTCATTTGAGGCTCTTTGATCACTCAAATGAGTCTAATATAAATTCAAGTATTTCAAACATCTTTCTCATAAGTAAAGATTTTCAAATCTTTAACTCACTGGTTGGCTTCTATTTCAAGAAGTGGCAGGTTGCGAGTTCGAACCCTATAGCCTAATTTTGGTGTGTCTTAGAGCTAGTGGGCTCATCCGAGTGGGTTTTTGTAAGAATGTGTCTGAGTGTCCTACACGTTAATGAAAAAAAAAAAATCTTAGACAAGATGCAAAATGAATGTGGGGCTTAAGCGTTTAAGAGCGATTAAAGATTACTTTTGACTACTATGGTTGAAATTATTTAAATGTAAATAAAATATACAAATAAGTTAAGAAAATCCGAGTCAAGTGATGTATTGGCAAAAGATATAAAGATGAGAGTAAAATATGGGTATGGCAGCCTAATTACCATTTTTAATCTAACATAATTTGGCCTCAACTAACTTGCCCATAATTCAACCTATTTTTAACTTAGACAACTAATTTAAGTCAGATCAATCAACTCATGGGTTAACTTTTGTAAAGCTAAGAGACATTTATAGAAACAAGTCCACTATTAAAATGTAATTATAGTAAAAAGTTAATTATAAAAATAATATAAAATGAATAGTTTATATTATATTTATATAAATATAATTCACGTAATTTGAGCAGATTGAGTTATACAAAGCATGACTCTAATAATTTAATATAAAATTAAGTCAATTTTTTTATCAACCCAAATTAATATTAAAAAAAAATAGATTAGATTGCTTATATTTCAGCATGGGCATCAGTATCCTCGATAGCGAAAATCAATGATAAGAATCACCAGAAGAATCATTGGAAGCTGACATATGGGTGTATTTTTGGAAGTTAACTCATTTTTCCCCTTTTAATAATCTTTCTAAAATATATTGATTTAATTGGTTAGATTTTTTTTTTAAAATTAAATTATAAATTTTCTATTTTACTAATACATTGAGATCTACATTTCACTAGACCATTATCTTCACTTACTTTTCTAAATACCCTTTTAAAGATGCCATTAATATTTCAGTCATTTTACACTAAAAACATTTCATTATTAACAATAAAGTTACCATGATATGAAAATTTAAGATGGTTACCTCATAGTGAGATTTGAATAAAATGATATAGCAATTTCTTATAATATAATAATAACTAAAAATTTATTATTAAGAAACTCTTCTCATAAAAAGAGATTTAAGTTCGATTCACGCTCTAACTCTTTTGAGCAACTAGAAAATACCCATATTAAAAAAAACAACTAGAAAATTCATTCATGGCAAAAACTATATATACAACTAACATTCAATCCACTCATATAAAATTAGGAAGAAAATCCTTCATTCTTTTCAATTAAAACACCTTCGTTATCATCAAATCTACTAACCCAACAAGAAAAAAAAAAAAAAAAAAACACCACTGAGCTCTTCTTTCAGAGCACAGACCCAAACACAGACACCAAACTTCCTGTGGCATGTACAGACTTCATAGATCATACTAAAAATCATCCCTTTCTAAAGGAAAATTAGGAAAAATAAAAAATAAAAAAAAGGGAGAGCAATGATATTTACACCCAATCTTTTTGATACATTGGAGAATGCATCAAAAACAGTGGCTGAAAATCTCAATCCTCGTCTAAATAATAATTAAAAAAACTCTACATAGTACTCTCCCTATGCATGCATGGAAGAAGAAAGCATTTTTTGAAATAATGATTTAAATTGAAATAAAAGTAAAATTAATTATCTTTAAAATTACTTTCTTCTCCAATGCATGCATCACCCCCAAACTTCAGACCCTTGTTTTTTTCAACAAGGGCTTGAATCCTCCGGACGAGTTGGTGGTCTCCGTACACGGGTCCAGAGCCACCTCCGAAAACAGACTCGAAACCTCTTCCAAATCCAGTCCCTTGAATCTCTCCTCGTCCCTCTCGAGAGCCTTCAACAGCCCTTTGAAGACGCCCACCTCGCACGGCAAGTGGAGGCCGCCTTCCGTCTGGAAACCGAACTCTTCCTCGGCCTTACAGAGCAGAGAAACGAAGACGGGTAGCTTTAAGTAGCGGGTTGGGATCAGGAACCGGTGCCGCTCCTCTCCGACGTAGACGGCCAGGAACCCAGATGGAACACGGCGGTGGCGGTTCGAGAACGAGTCGGAATCGTCCCACTCGTGGTGGGCCGGGACAGGCCCAAAATTCTTGAGGCTACTCATGGCCTTCCACCGCTTCATCATCAGCTTCAGCTGTACTATTTGCCGGATCTTCTCCACCGTTTTCTTAGCACTGGACATTGGTATTGGATCTGGAAGGGAGTGGGCGCCGGAATCCTGTCTCTGTCACGGAGGGGAATTGAGAAAGGGGCCTCGAGGTCTCGGCTGAGTGGGGCGGCTCGACGGAAGAGGGGAAAGAGGCTCGTCAGTGCGTTGGACACAGAGTGGTCCACCGGTAGAGGCTAATCAGGCTTTATATGCTAAAAATAAAATTAATTAAGGAAATTAATTAGAAAAGGGAAGAGATTAAAAAAACCCTATGGCCTCTAATCAGGGTATCAGGCTTATATGCTAGAAATAAAATTAATTAATGAAATTAATTAGAAAAGGGAAGAGATAAAAAAATAAAGAAAATAAAATCAAAAGAGAAAGAAAAATAAAATAAATAGTTCTCTGCAATGTTATCATAACCGGGCCGTCTAACGAACCGTCTTTGAGGCATTTTGGGTTCAACCGGGTTCAACCTCGATCAAAGCCGGTAAAAAGCTATCAAAATCGGTTAAGTAGTAATATAATATAAATATTACATACAAAATTAATTAAGTGACCTTTTACCAATAACATTAATATAAATATTAAAAATAACATTTAAACTCTGAATAATATATCAAAATAGTGGAAAATAGAGGATAGAAATGGTAATAAAGATTTATATTTCAAATATATACATTTTCTAATATTATTTTAAAAGGAAGAAATTAAAAAAATAAAATAAAAAATTCAAAATTTGTGAGGTGCGATCCGCGGCTCATGGTTTGTGGGTAAAAACAGCAGAAAACCGCGGATTTGACCGGTTTTCTGCGGTTTTGACGGACATCCTGTTCTTAACCAGAACCGAACCGCAGCTGCTGCGGTTCCAATTGAACCGCAAGTTCGACTACGGTTCGGTCCGATTCTGATAACACTGGTTCTCTGTTCTCTTTCTTTGCAAAGAGAGAAGCAACGCAGAGACTGAGTCAGGATTTTAAAGGCTGAGTTAACAAATTTGGACTTTGGAGTTTGCTCCTTTTGGCAAGTGAAATTTTTGTGGTAACTCATCCATTGTAAATGGGAAAAACTCTATTGTGGAAAGTTTTAAGATAAAGTATATTTTTTTTCATAATTATTACCATTTTTATTTATGAGTTAACTAAATACTGCATACAGCGATTTGGAAGTGCATCTCACTCACATAATAGGGCGATTTGATAGTGATTTAGTATATAATTGAAAATTTAAAAAAATATAATTTGTAAATATTATAAAAAGTTTAAACTATATCAATCCATATAGTTGGATTGCATCGAGATATTTTAATGGTTGTCTTAAAAGTTTGAGTACTCTACAATGAAGTTTATTGGATTATTTAGTTTTTAATTTTTAAGATCTAAATAAAAATTTAAACAAATATTTTGTTTATATTACTTGATGTAATGGTGAAGATAAATAAAATTGTATTTAAATCTAAAAAAAAAAGAAACAATTAATAGTTGGGATATGAGCCTTATATGGGCTAATGCACTCGAGTGAAATAATCTTTAAGTTATCTTAGAATTCGCCATACTTAACCATTATCCCATTTGTCAAAACAAAAATTCTATTAATATTTTTTCGATCAAGACTCACTAACTAACATTGCCACTAAGTGAGTATTACTGTTTGCATAGTTAGTGTAATCTAAAGAAGATTATATGAATAGTTTGTGTATAAATTTTTACATCCATCTAATTATCCTTTTCTCTTAATTTTAAAATTTTCAAATTCAATCTTAATTGAAATTTAAATGTCAAAATTATATAACTTGAATCATCAATTGAAAGGGAAAGTTTACATATTTTATATCAATATAATCACCTATAAAATAAATTTAAATATGTGGAATTTATGATCTATTGATGACATGTCTTAAAGACTCTCGTAAAGTGTCAGTGGCCCAACTCTCGTCAAAGTCCCAGTTATTTGGAGTTGATCTTTTAAATTTTGATTCTCTATTTAAATATATAATGAATTATAAAGTAAATTACTATATCATTCATTATATTTTCTTTCTCACTCCTCTTTTTGCTATTTGTAAGAAGTCAACTCTATATATTTGAATTTTGTTTGATTCATCATAAATATGTGGGTAGCTTTTACTAATTTTTAAAGGTGAGCAATCCTCCTACACACATTTTATATAATCTGATATAGATTTTACTGTATTGCTTATTTTATCTTTTGAATCAGGTCGCCGAATCCGTTAAAATCGCTACCCTTTTTAAAAATAGAAATCATTAAAATTGATACACTGGTGTATTAAGTATTAACCAACTGATGGCCAAGTTTTGGAATCGTAACACTAACACATACAGATGTAAGATAGATAAATAGATAATAATAACAATAATATGACATGGCCAACAAAAGTGGGCCCATTTGTTTTAAATGGTCGTCAGCTTCATCGAAATTGTAATCCACCGTTGGGATTAGATGAAGTCAAACGTTGTCAGATGGCTCCACAGTCAGCTTTTAAAAAAATTGGTAATTGATTTTTAATTTGTAATTAATTTAATAGAGCCAAACCCTTTGGTCAAACTTGTGGGTGAAAGGTGGAAGAGCAAAGAATCCTTGGATGATTTAAGAATTACTTAATTTAGAAAAAAAAAGTATTTAGATAGGATTTTTTTTTTTTAAAGAAGATTCTCTTGAATAGGGAATTGCCAAATGATTCTTATCTATCTTTTTTGGGTAAGTATAAGTAAATTAAGAAAAAAATAAAATAAAAGATGGAAGTGAGAAAAGAGGGAAGGAAAGATTTCTCCTCTATCTTTTATAGAAAATGAAGAGTATAAAAAATAAGATATTTTTATTTCTTTCAAAGGATATATATATATATATATTTTAAAAAAATGAAAGTTGGCATATTTTCCTCTTGTTTTAAGAAATCTATTTTATAAAAGAAAATTTAATAAGGAAAAATGGGAGGTTTTTTTCATTGCTCACCAAGATAAGACTTTATTTATTTTTATTGAAAAATGAAAAATGCAAACATGTGCATTTTTATTAAAATTCATTTGAATGACATGAATAAAATTCAAACATAATGAAATTAAACACCTATCAAACGAACTTAAATTTGTGAGATTTTACAATCAATCGAATAACATTTCTCGTTAGTGTATCTTCCTAATGTATCTTACTAATCTACTCACTAATATATTTATTTTTTATGAGTGATGACATTTGTAATAAGACTAATAAAATTAAAATTAATTTGCTTTTTTAGAAACATAATAGTGAAACTAAATGGCTTTATCTTGAGAAGTAGGAAATCTTCATTGGACACTACCTCTAATAGTTATTCATGAAGCAAGTGAACCCTTTTTTATAGAATTTAGGCACTAAACCCTCATGCATATAGGTCTCGACCATTCCTTGAGTTGAAGTTTCCATTCAAATACTATTAACTCATGATTCTTATGCGTCATAACTGTAGGGGTAAAACTTGGGTTGTATTTTAACATAACGCCCATGACCTAATTCAAGAAATTAGTGAGTTTAGATTATTATTTGTATATTTCAGGTCAAATTGGAAAAAAAACCACATTAAATTTAGGTCAGGTTGGAAAAAAAACCACATTAAATTTAGATTAAGTTGAGTTGAAAATTTTAAATTAACTCGATCTGACTCAAGTGCACCAAGTTATAAAGCAACACTGGGATTGAGTTGAGTTAAAAGTCGGGTTAGGTTGGCTTGAGTAATTAGAGTCAACAATTTGAGTAAGATCAAGTCAGATTCAATAAATTTTGACATAAGTTGGGTTTATTAAAATATATCCAACCTGACCTGAGTTTCAATTTTACTCATAAAGTCATGAGTCAGTAAAATTATAAAAAAATTATCTATTATAAATAAATTAGTATGAACTTTCAATCAAAACTCGTAAAATGGACAAAGAGTTGCCGGACTTTTTCAATTGAATGACAACTAATTCAATTGATTAAAAGATTATACTGAATAATTGTGAATGAATAATAATTGAATCTAGATAGATCATTCACCTTGAATGACCATATCTTGGATATCCATGAGATCATTCTAAGATATGATATTTCCTTTTTATTAAAGAATGATATTATTTTTTTTACTTTAAATTAAGATCATCTACATATTCTTCCTATTATCCATCCATCCACTGTTTAAAAAAGGATAGTCAGGATTACATGCTCTGTTAAAAGGTAAAGAAGTGATCATGTTACCGTGAAAGCATGATTTGAACCAATGTTATCAGAACTGGACCGTCTAACGAACCGTCTTGGAGACATTTTGGGTTCAACTGCAGTCAAAGCCAATAAAAGCCGATTAAGTAGTAATATAATATAAATATTACATATAAAATTAAGTAAGATATCTTTTACCAATAACATTAATATAAATATTAAAAATAACATTTAAACTCTGAATAATATATCAAAACGGTGGAAGATATGGGACAGAAATGGTAATAAATATTTATATTTCAAATATATACATTTTCTAATATTATTTTGAAATTAAAAAAAATAAAAAAATAAAAAAAATAAAAAACTTCAAAATTTGTGAGCTGCGGTCTGCAGCTCACGGTTTGTTGGTAAAAACCGTAGAAAATCGAGGCTCTGACCGGTTTTCTATGGTTTTGACCCACAAACTGGTTCTTAACCAGAACCAAACCGCGGCCGCCGAGGTTCTGATCGAACCCACAGTTCGGTCCATTTCTGATAACATTGATTTGAACGGCTAAGATCGCTACAAATTCGAGTCATATTTATTACAAACGAGTCGTGATATTTGCAAAGAAACTGCAACTCTTTGAAATGGAAAAGCGGCGAGAGAAAATAGAAAAGCGGGAAAAAAAACAAATAGAATAGAGGATAGCGATCATCTCCTGGGCATTTTGTGTAACTCGACACGGGTTTTACTGTATTGCCCATTTTGCCCTTCGAACCGGCTCGCCGGATTGCTGACTGGATCACTGATCCTTCCACTACGGTATAAATTGGCTCACTGATCGGCTCACTGAAATTTATCTAAGTGAAGACTGTTTTTTTCATACAGAACAACAAATCGGATCACTGAATTTTTTTTAAATATTTTCGTACGGCAGTGGAAGAGTAAAATGGGCAATACCTAAATCTCGTGTCTTGTTACACAAAATACCTGCAGGAGGATCGCTACCCGAGAATGGAAAGCTTTGTTTTTTTCCCTTAAAATAAGCCTTTTCAAATCTGTTTAATATGAGAATGTTGCTTCTAGGTTTTTTTTTTTTTTAAAGTCTTATATTTAAATATCTTTATATAATTGTTAATTAACTCTATTATCAATTATCATTAAAAAACTATTCACACTGTTAGATTAAGATAATGTATGGTGGATTAAGCTACTCATAATATATTTTAATACAATAAGAATTGGATCTTATGAGTAGTAGGTTTCATAGTTCATTACATAACATGAGGAAATGTTGAGATCTAATGATTTTTTGTATTAAAATGCATTTGAAGAGTCCAAATACCAATGATTATATATTGTATCGACTGATATATAACATTTTTGAGGTATCTGGTACGTTTCAATATATTGTATATAGCTGATTCGATCATGTATTGTTGATTCTAACATGAGATATTGCAAGATAAGAGTATATTGCCGATATAAAATATTTTTTAAGCATCACATACCACTCACATTATCGGTTTTAGACTGATATTTGAACATCTGATTTCAAACTCATCGGATCATTCTTTACCTTAGGATGCGTTTCCCTCCTTTGCCCTCCTTTTCCTTGTTTGGTGGAGCTCACTTTTTCCTTCTTTTCTTCTCTCAAGTCTAAATTTAATTTCTCCTGGGAAAGAGGAGAAATCATAATTTCCCTCATTCTCTCATTACTCTTCTCATTATTTATTTTCTCTTAATATCTTTTTATTTTGAAATTACCAAACTATTACAAGAGAATTCCTCAGTAGAAGATGTCCCTTCTCAAGAGAATTCCATTGGTTTAAAACTTCTATTAGATAGGTTTTTGATCAAAGTTGAATTCGTGAAAGAATAAGAGTCAAAATTAAAATTTACTCAACTCTTAGTTTCACCGTGTTAAGAAACACACGGTGGTTTGTGTCTTTCCTCAAAATTGAAGGAAGATTCTGTATAAGCTTTGTATTTATAAGAAGAAATACAATCAATGAAATAAATAAAGAATTTACGAAGAAGGAAAAATATACAAATACAAGTGGGTAATTGTCAAATAGTGGGAGTAAATTCGGGCAATATTCAATAATTAACTCTAAGAAGCTCAACTGGTTAATCTCTCACTTCAGAAAGTGGAAAGTGCCAAGTTTGAGTTTCTATGGCGTAACTTGATGTACTCGTGCAATAGATATCACTTGTAGGGGAGTTATGTCGGGTTTTCCACAACTTCCCATATTTAAATTAAAAAAATAATTGTTGGTGATGATCTAAACAAGCATACGATCTGAATTCTGAAATGAGAAATCGACCAACTGTTTAAGAGAAGGACAGGAGTAAGGTCTCGAATTCTACTTACTAGTAACAAAGCTTGCCTGCTAGCTTTGGTTTGTCTTTTAATGGCTAATTATGATACTCTTTAGAGGCAAGTGCTTGGCTAAACTCTAGTATTAAGATAAACACAAGAAATTAAGACAATAATTAAAGGATTAAGGGTTGGTAGAACTCTTCAGCAACACAAGGAAATGGAGCATAATAGAGGCCTTAAAAATATTATTGGTGGCTACAGACATAACCCTTTCCATTTGAGTCCCACTAGCAGGGGTGTAAAATTCACCCGGGCCGATCGGCCGATAAATTTCTCTCTCCTTATTTGTGTTTTTTTTTAAATATCAGTATTTTTATTTAATTTTTTCTGAATTAAAAAATAAATAAAAAATCTAAAAGAAAGCTATTTTTTTAAAAAAAATTAAAAATGATAATATCGGCTGAGATATCAACTCAGGCCCACCACCGTTTTAATTTTTTATTTAAAAAAAAAGGCTGATATTATGAATATTGGCCGATATTGGACCGATATATCGGCCATATCGGCCGAGAACTATTGTGTACGGCCAATACAATACATATCAGCCGATATGATAAGGCTATGAAAACAGTATCATATCACGTATCGGCCGATATCTTGACCCTAGCCCACTAGTTTCCATAAACATAGTCTTATTTGTTTCTTTCTAAAAAGATTTTATTAGAATATGGAAATATGAATCTTCAACTATGGATGCATAATGGTACATTTACCTTGTTAATATATCAAAGAAATATTTCTAATTTTGATAAGTTTTTGTTATGGAGAAAGTATTTCCAATCACTTATGATAGATATAAGTAGATATTATAAACACTATTTAAATAGAAAAATTATCAGGTGTAGGAGATTTGATGATAATAAGATCATATCCTGCATTTTTATCTTAAATCAATTGAATTTTAAAGTTTCAAGATTTTTAATAGGATATTGATATTTACACCACTGAAATTTACTCACTGGTACACCAATTTTCCATTTTTTTTCCCCAATTGTATCCTCACATGAGAGAGATCCAGAGAGAGACATGTGAGGGTAAAATTGAAAAAAAATGAGAAAATTGGTGTACCAATAGTAAATTTCATGGTATAAGTATCAATACCCTTTATTTTATTTTTTTTGGAAGCGGTTAAGATTAAGCTTTCATTAAAAGAAGAATAAAAGTACAAGAGAAAGGAAAAGAAGGCGGTAGCCTAAGAGAATTAGGCTCCCACCAAGAAACAAGGAAAACAAGAAAACAGCAAAAAAGTGAGAAACAGCGGACCTCCAGAGGAAGAAGCCGCTAACCACCCGGGCATGAAAAATGCCACGAATAGCTTTGTCCACGCCATTTTTTGTAAAGAAATAAGCCACCCCATTTGCTGTCCAGCTTATTTGAGAAAATGATACTTCCAAACCCTCCGTTAATACCCTAATCTATTTAACTAAGGTGATTAATCTCCAAGGGATACACTTCACACCTCTGAATGGTGAAAATGTAGAACCCAACTTTATTATGATAAAGTCTTTGTACTTGTCATTATTTCTCAATAAATATTATTGTACATTGTTTGCTTTATAAGGATAGTGAGGACTCCTAATTTCTACTTTTTTTTTTTTCACTCTAACTTTGTTGAAATTATATGTAATATAGCTATTATGTACTTTGATTAATGAAATGCGATGCATGCAACTTAAGTTAAAAATTGGTATTAAGATAAAGATTGGATTATGATAAGATGTCATCATCATTTCTTAATAGTTAAGTTTAGTTTTGTACTGATTGGGAGTTCTTGATCTCTTGCCGTGTGAACGACAGGGAAGCTTTATATACTTCATATTAATATGATATTTTTTATTTTAAACTTTTAAAAATTAATGATTTATACTCATCAAAATTTAAAAAATGAGATTATATGGCTTAGGATAATCAACTGATGGCGAAACTTTATATACTTCATTTTCATTTAGTCATCTATCAAATGAACTTACATTTGTGGGATTCACAATTCCAACTAATGACGTCTATTATTAGTGTGTCTCGCTAGCTTAACTCAACAACAAGCAACTAACATTTATGTGAGGGTCAATTTCTTGACCTTATCTCAATATCCATTTATGATTGAATTATTTTGATTATATACCTAGGTATTTGGACAATTGATCAATTTTGGTTATGTTTTCAATCAATCTGCTCAGGGTTCTCTTTCCCTCCGTGGGCCTGTTACTATTGTTTGGAATGGATTCCATGTGGGTATGTTTGACTTTTTTAAAAAAAAAAAAAAACTTAATACATGGTCTTAAAAAAAATAATTACTTATAATAGATATTGGAAAAATCATAAACTATAACAAATAAAAGTTTGATATTATTTGAAATGTTAGGGGAATAATTAAAGAATGACATGTTAAGAAAGAGATCACTAAAAATTAAAATTAAAGAGATAATAAAAATATAATTAATTATGAAGTAATAAATAATGGGTTTTGGTAGATAAGATAATATTATTTAGGAGGTCATTATCTATGTTTTTCCAAAAGAGTCTCAAAGAAGGGAACATAGCAGTATAGCACCAAATATGCTATCAAAATGCCTAGGCAAGGAAGGGTCTATTGCTTGTGTCATTATCTGACAGGAGTTCAAATCTTTCACCTAATTTTTATATAATCTCAAATTGTGGCTCTTTTTTTTAAAATAATTTGATGAAATAATACACAATCAACATTTCATGCCACACAAAAGAATAAAATAGTTGACAAGCTACTTTCAAAAATGTGTTAGCATCAATAATACGAGATGTGGCCTAAATGACATGACCACTTATTATTAGTCTGAAAAAAATAAGGGCAGTGATACTCTCACGAGCATTTTGTTTAACGAGACACGGGATTTAGGGTGTTGCCTATTTTACTCTTCTACTGCCGTATGAAAATATTTAAAAAAAATCCAGTGATCCGTTCAGTGATTCAATTTCAGTGATCCGATTTGTTGTTCTATATGAAAAAACAGTATCACTTCGATAAATTTCAGTGACTCGGTCAGTGATCTAGTGAGCTGATTCGAAAGGTTCGGCGAGCCGATTCGAAGGGCAAAATGGACAATATAGTAAAACTCGTGTCGGGTTATACAAAACTTCCGTTGGAGGATTGCTATCCAAAAATAAATGTAATTTTTTTTTCAATACTAAATTCAAATGGACCCAATACTAGCCCGAAAAATGAAATCTATAAATTCATTTTTCAATTTTTTGTCAAAAGTAATAAAAAACCAATTTCTATAAAAAAAAAAAAAAAACTTATGTGCAAACATGTGTTGAGTCATTCTCACTCTCTTAAGTGAAGTAAGCAAAGAGACATTTACTTTAAAGTTTAAACTAGTTGTCATTTCCATTAGGGAACTATAAATGAAGGTTATAAAAACACTAAAACTTTTTTAATATTTGAAATCATTTAATTAATGACAGGTATAAAAATATAAAAAGGTTATAAAATCATAAATTTACTGAATCAGAAGCTGAGTCAGAAAGGTGAAAGTCAACCAGTGTTTTTGTCATCTAGAAGGAACAAACATAGGATCCTTTGTTGGTGTGGTAACGCCTAACTACAACTATAGTTATGTTGTGGCTAATTTCGTAGATAAGTAATAATTAGCTAATTAATTTTAACTTGATAATTATCGGGCTTTTGAAAATGGGAACTACTTAGGTGGGCCCTGCGTTACAGGCACTATCCAATAAACTTAATTATAGTAGAAAAAAATTTGCACTTCATTTTTTGGATTAATGGTAGGTGTTCATATTATTTTTAGAGAGAACCTTCTTATGGGCTCTCCAAATGACAATAAGATCCGGCCCAATTATCACACAAACTTGACTTCAATAGTTCAATGTTCAAATCAGGGGTCGAAAATTTGGCCGAACCGAGATTTCAGCCGAGATCTTTCTCTCTCTTCAATTTTTTTTTTAAAATCTCAGTGGCTTTTTTTTTTAAAAAAAAATCATTTAAAAAAAAAAAAGCTGTTTTTTAAAAAAAATCAGCCCATATGTACAAATATCGGTTGAGATATTGGCCCGGGCCCACAATCGATATTCGTTTGTTTTTCTCTAGCCAATGCTATTCGTATCGGCCGGGTTCAAACACAACCCTAAATTTATCTAAACAAGCGGCCGAGGTCGGGAACTCGGGATTGAAGGAGGCCAATTAGAAGGCCCAATAAGCCAAGCCCAGCAAATTGACAGCCCTACACATGCCCAAATGAAGATAATATTGGCCTTCCTTTAAAATCCAAGAGTAGTTTTTTAATTGTATTCGTCATTTTCCTTAAAATTTTCAATTCCCTCAATGCATTATATATGTATATTGTTGTGTCAATTCTCAATTTTCTAATGTCAATGATTATGTCTGAATTAGGATATTTGTGTCTTAATTTTGGGGTTCTCTCGGATTCGAGGAGAGGTGGTTGTCCATCTTCGTGGTGTTTGGATAGTGTCGTAGGGAGTTGGAATTCTTTGTAGTTTGGATGACGCGGAGTTTGGATTCTCCTCATATGGGGTTGATGGCTTTTTGCCACTTTGGGATGACTACTTGTGATTTTTGCGTATCTCTTTATGATGTGGTTTTCTATGTTTTTTTCTCCTCTGTTTGGTTTTCAATGAGTCTCACTCTCTTAGATCCATTGATGCCATCCCTTGTAGTATTTTCTTTCTCTCTTAATATATTTATACTTATTACAGATAAAAAAGAAAAAGAAAAAGAAAATGATAAGTCCAACCAATTAAATTATCTATCTTGTGGAGTGCTTAAATAGATAATATCCAATGTTATTCAAATATAAGATAATTTTCAATTTAATATGATAATCACAGCAACTAAAAACGGAAAAAATAATGTGAACAACTCTTTTGAATTATCTAATCATTTATTTTGTAGGCCATTCAAGATCAAATTAAGTAATCTTTTGTAGTTTTAGAATTCAAGTAAAACTCTTCTTTTCCAAGAAAATAAACCACAAATGTAGTTAAACTTCGAACTGTTGGTCTTGATCATTTCTTAATGTGAGAAGTAAACTATTTTTTTGAAAATAATTATATTGATATTTTATCAAATGATAAATATCTTTCCAAAGAAGTTATATTCTATTATGCCCATTATTAAACAGTTGTTTCATTGATAAGATTTTTGTTTTTCATGCATTCAAATGGAATCTAACTGCACATTTTTAGGCCAATGTGACCCATTAAATGATTGGTGGCCCAATGATTTATGGTTCAAATTTCCCAATATTAAAAAAGTGAAAATTTATTTATATCGGTATATTGATTTTTTTTTTTTTTTGTTTTTTTAAGATCAAGGTATCATGATGTTCTCTCACCGATTAATGCTTGGGACATATGAAAGTCTTTCTACTCCACACATCGAACAAGTATATGAGAGTGACTTTATGTATTGAACGTGATTTGAACACAAAATCTCTTACATTTTAGTCAGATTCGTAGCAAATATAATCCCTTTGCGTAGAAATATCACTTGTATAAGAACTTGGTTTCTTAAAAAATATAGGATTGAGGAAAAAATGAAGATCCTCAATCCTTTTTTGCTTCTGTAAAGTGATTACAAGGAACTCTCTACAGGCTACAGGCTAATTTATTGATTCAAATCTGTCAATCATTGGCTTCACAAAAAAAAGGAGAAGCAATCACAAAATTATAATGACAACAAAAGAAACAGAGGATCATCTGCAGATGGGGTTCTGAAGAAGATGGTACTGAGACAAATCAGCTTCTGATGAGCAGCATCCAATCATCTCCTTCTCTCCATTGAAACCCAACTCTTTCATGAAGAAAACTTCCCTTTTCTCTCTCACCACATTCAGTATCTTCTCAAAGACAGACACTTCACATGGTATTTTGAGAACTCCTTCCTGATGAAATCCAAACTCCTCTTCTGTCACTCTCAGCAGAAGTCTAAATGCTCTGTGACTTAGATATTCTGTTGGGATTACAAATCTCTTCAACTCTTCTCCGACACAGACGGCGAGACATCCTTTAGGGACGGCTACATCGCCGGAATCTGGCAAAATGGAGGAAGAGCTGTCTGAGAAGGAGAGTGTTCTCTTGAGGAACTTCATGCCTCTGTTTGTGCTGCTGGTGAGCTTTGGTTCATTTGCTAGCTTTCTCCACTTCCTGAGGATCTGTTGAAGCCTTACAATTTCTCTGATCTTGTTGGGTTTCTTGTAATCCATCAGAGATAGTTTTTTAGAAGATTGCTACTTGAAAATGAATGAAATGGTTCAAGAAGCAAACTTCATGAAAGTCTCGTTTCTTTCTCTGTAAATCTCTGCTGAGTGAGACTGTATTTATAGAGAAAACTTTGGGTGGGAGAAATCATTGGATATTAATGCATGTGAAGTGTACAGAGTACAGAGTGCACCATTCTGATGTGACAATTCTGAACCATATCAATTGTTATTAAGGGCCCATTCAGTGGATTCGGCATGTGAGAATTTTATTTAATTATTTTTTAAGGAGTGAGAGAAGAGGAAAGATAGGAGTGGACATCTAGAAAGTTAGAATGGTGATCTCATTCATCTTGGTTTTTTCCATCTCTCATGCCCTAACATTTTTTTTAGCAGTAAAGAAGAGAATTATATTAAGAAGAAGCAGATACAAAACAAAAAAAAAAGAAACAAAAAGACCTAAGATACTTAGACCAAAAGAAAAAAATAATAATACACCAACTGCCATTAGCAGAGCGACTGATGTGGATAAAAGACACCTCCAAACCCTCGATTAAAACCTTAATCTCCCTAACCAAAGTAATTAATCTCCAAGGAGGATGCTTCAAGCCCCTAGCCCAATAAATTGCGTTGGAAGAATCTCATGCCCTACATTTACAATGAATATATAGAATTAATGACTTAGATGAATTGAATAAAAAAAAAAAAAATTGAAAGTGATGTTTAGCAAAATCAAGGGTGAGTAAAATTGTATTTATTAAGGGTTTGATGTGATGACCGCATTGATGGTTATGAACGTATTAGATATTGTGATAGGCACACTTTGGATTGATGCGTTAGATGGAATGAGGGGGAGAAACTCCATAGATACACTAGTGTGAGTCTAATACACTAGACGAATTCCATGTTGTCTCATATCGCTTAGAACGAGTGTCTTAATCTTAAATATATGAGAACGTCTAACTCTTTTTGACAAAGATTTTTAGAACGTGTATGTGAGAAGCACTGGCACCCAAAGTGAGCACTATTGTTCTCAGCAGAGGTGGGTCATCAATAAATTCGTTTAACTAAAATTGAAGTCAAATTGGATAAGAGTATGATTTATAGGTGTCCATAAGTGTGACGGATGAAGATGTGTAGTTACTCTTATTATAAGTCTTATTTTGTAAAAGTCAGCAAATTGATGTGTAAAAAGTTTTAGATTTAGAATTCTTCATGCTTATGAAACAAATGACTCTCCAAAACTCTCATTGAGAAGAGATGGTTTTCTTTTTAAAAAAGGTGTTCATTAGAGAAGTCATTCGAGTCTCTTTAATCCGTCAAATGAGTCTAATATAAATTCAAGTATTCCAAACATCTTTCCCATAAGTAAAGATTTTCAAATCTTTAGCTCAATTGGTTATCTCCCGTCTTAAAAAGTGGGAGATTGCAGATTCGAGCCCCTATGACCTAACATTGATGTGCCTTAGGGGTAGTAGACTCATTCATGAGAATTTTAGTAGCACTGTGTCTGAATTTCCCACACGTTAATAAAAAAAAAAAATTCAAATCTAGAATTTGAGGAATCCCTATTCACATTGCAAGTCCATTTGGTCTAAGATTTTTCATCAGTGATGCCCATTGGGCCATTGGTGCACCATGATCTCAAAATTCCTTAGGGGTTGGTTGGATTGGATCCTCCAATCACTGTCCTTTCTCAATAATTGTTTAGATTTCATGCAGTACAACTATCATCAAGGGCTTTCTTGAATTCAGTGATTCTGATACTTCTTTAATATTTCCCATTCTTCAAATGATTTTCTATTTCTGTTTCCATACTTGGGTTGTTGTTTCTTTAGTGTTGGATCATTAGGACTGAATAATTTTAATGTGGGCTTTCTTGGTTTTTGTACTTTTTTGTGTCCCTTAGTTTAGTTTACTAGTTTTCTTGAAATCAAAACTCACAAGGGCAACATTTTTTATGTGTTAGTTTATTTCTGAATAATGGTTGAGATGTGAAAGTGTTTAGATTTTATTGATAACTGTGTTGGTATTTGTTTATTGTAAAAATGCAATAATTGTTTTTATTATTTTTCCTACTTTTTATTTTTTTAATGAGATCTAGGTGCATGGAAGATCTTGGAAGGTGGCAATAGCCAATAATGAGGGTTGATTAAAGAATCTGTGTAATTTGAAATTATTTAGAGACCCTTATGATGTGCTGTTGCCATGTGAAGGAAGTTTTTTTTTTTTTTTTTTCATTTGTTTTCCTTAGTCAACATTGTTTAATGGGTGAAATCAGGGGTTCGAATATCGGCCAATATGAATCATATCGGCTGATATCGGCCATTTTTGTTTTAAAAAAAAAGGAGAGAGAAAAATATCAGCCGATAATGATATATATCGACTGATACCGAATTTTAAACCTCTAGATGAAATTGTGATTTGTGGGTTTTTTATATTTTATAAAGAAAATATTCAATTAGAAGAATATGAGAATTAACAAATGTACTAAATCATACCCTCTATTGAATAAATTGTTGCAACTTAGCTACTAAAGAATAGACGATTAGACGAAGAAAGTTCCCAAGCTATAAAGTGCGAAATTGTACTTTAAAATTTTTTATGAGTTTATATGGATTATAACAATAGTTTTTTTGAAAAAAGGTTGATGCTTAAATATGATGGTTATAAAAGAAATATCTTTATTCTATTGCTTTAACTATATTTTTAAAAATTAGGTTTCATCTTATTAAAAAATTTAACCCGACTAAAAGAGAATGTGTTAATTTGACACCAAAATAAGATCCATGTAACCTCAGAGTCAAATTAAGTGGAGATTCAATTTAAAAAAGATGAAGAAATATATCAAAAAAAAAAGGTCTGAAGAGAGTATACAACCCAAGTAAACTTCATCTAAAGGAACATACGAATTGCATGTAATTTAAAAGTGGAAAGAAATTTGAAACTAAGAAACTCTTTCAGGTTAATAGAGAAGTTAGAAAGTTTACAATCAAGTTTATCTTGCACAACATAGTTTAATTGGCAGTCATTTTGGCTTAGAATTCAATCCAAGTTCGAGTTCTATAGTCACCTGATGTCTGTGGCTTACAGAGGCTGTGTGCATTCAGAGTTTTATCTAATGTTCTCGTACTCGAAGAGAAGTAAAGATCTTTAATTTCTTTAATTATAGAAAAATCTAATTAGATTTAGTCAATGGTCAAAATAAGACAAAATTTCGTACAATTTGACTGAAAGATTCAAAGCAATGAAGCCTAAATAAGTCACCAAAATATTTATAATATCAAGTTGGATGATGAACTGATGGTGGCCATGTGAGATTTCAGCGCTGGGTGAGGTTTGAGGTAGTCTTCTTTTAAACAAATTTCATATTTTAGTTCACCTGACACTCATTCTCATACAACTTCTAAATATTATCATTCTCTAATATTATTCTCAGTAACATGGCATAGGTATCCAAGCGTCCACTTGAATTTTCCAGGCGTCTCACCTGACTAATTTTTGGAGCATGTGTAAACCTCCCAATCCATACACGCCTAATACAGAATTATAAAGAGTGACCTTTTTATGTTGAGAGGAATTGATCCCAAAACCTTCCAGAAACTATAGAATATAAGATATCGGCACAACAACTAATACGCAACTTATTCTTAAGATAACAATCACCAAAATCCCAATACGAGTACTATACCATATCGATCTTCTAAAGGACTCTTACCATCACTAGAATAATTATATTGCAATTAAATTCCACTGAGTGATATGGAATGCATTAGATCATTTTCTCTCTCTTCTTTCACCAATCTGCTCTTGTTATCTTTCAATAAAATCATGCGTTGGATCAGTTCGAGTAATTTAAGATCAAAGCAAGATTGCGTCCCTCATTATGAGCTTATACACACGCTTCTAAAGCCACCCGATTAACTATGAACCTCTAAATGTGAGTGATTGCAAAGCAGAGGGAAAATATGATTTTCTCTCTTGAATGGAAGCTGAGGTATCCAAGCGTCTCACCTAATTAATCCTTACAGCATTGTGTAAACTTCTTAATCCGCATATGCCAGATACAAAATAATGGGGAGTGACATTTTTTGAATTTAGAAAGACTTAATCCCAAGACTCCCCACAAACAAAAACAGATTTTGACCACCAAACCAACTCTTAGAATTAACTATACTTTGTACATACTCTCGTAATATAATATTACTCCTTCCAATTCATATCACTACATATTAAGTGAAAGGGATTCTTGAGACTTGAGAAATTTTGGCAAAAATCTCTGGATCGATGTGTATTAACTTCCCAATTTGTGCATAAATAAAAAAGAATAATGATTGTACGGCCACCATGAGAACCATTATTTTTGGTCAAACCATGATTACTATGCATAATACATTGTGAATTGGATTCCATTTGACCATATTTAGTACAATTGGTAGGGTACGGTTTCAAATTCTGAGCTATTTAGTTCAATAACCTAGAGTGATTAATATTAATTAAGTCAGATTATAACAATATTATAGTAACCTTTGCTCATCTGCTTAAAACTTAAATTCATTCTATCATTTCTTATTCACTAAACCATGTACTTCTGTACAATGTGCCGTCAGCAGTTAAGCATCATGCCACTACAAGGAAGGAGAGAGGGGAAGAGAGAGAACCTGAAGAAAATTTTGGACAAGTAATATTTTTGTACAAGAGGTAGAATAATACATTTGTCCTATTTTAGATTTTTTTTTTAATTTCTTAAGAATAAAGTAAATAAAGCTTTGATTTAGTGTAAAAATAAAGGAATATGACAAGTAATTGAGACAATTTCAAAATTCATATAGGAAAAGTATTTTGGGACAGAGAGAGTATCACTCATGTGAGTTATCCATACAAATTAACTCGGAGTAAGCAATTTAAATGTCGGAGTCAGTATCTAACTCAGTAGGACCAAGTTCGAGCTCAACCTATGAACTGAGTTAAATAGGTATTCACTGTGATTAAAATTGATAAAAACAACTAATTCTTACTGCTATAACTGAGTCTGAGTGCTGTAATATCCAACAATTTTGAGAATCATTGCTCCACTCATTTAACTCAAAATTGGCCGATTTTTAAAACCACTGCAAGTATTATAATTTGAAACATGTAGTGTTAGGCACACATTTTCAATTTTGAACTATAGAAACAACAATTATAAGGAGGAGCATTTGCATAAGTGATGCTCAAGATTTGGGTTAGGAGTGCTGCAAATTGAAAAGCATAGGCATGTGGTGCTTCAATGTTCAAATACATCTTATTAGATGACGGGTTTTGCTTAACATTCAAGTCTACAACACGTGCTTCAAATGCATTAAATGGAGTCAGGGTTTTTTTTTTTTATTATGGATTAAATGCACTGGCTCTTCTGCCATCATGTGCCAATCAACTTTAAAGTCTTAATTCAAGTGTGGAAATTTCAAATAATTGAATTTTAGACACTTGACTCTCCCCCTTTATATAGGGTTGGAGTTGGGAATCAGGCTCATTTCTTTAGTACTCCTACTATGATACTATGTTAAACACATAAGTAGAACTCATCATTAAAAATCGACTTGAAAGAAGAGGGTGTCTATGTGCTTATAAACCTCAAGACCCAAAAGATTTACTAAGAACGTGGAGCTCTGTTAACATCCTAATATGACAAGTTTTTATTTGAAAGATTATCAATTTGTTATAAGAAGACAACATTAATATACAAGTGGTTCTCCTAATTTCTATTTGTTTTTTAATATCTTTCTGCAGATCAGCCATTTATAGCAAGATATAGGGATGGTTTTCACTCCAATAGAGAAGAAGAGATCAATGAATGACTCAGATTGGTTTAGGGAGGTCCTTTTGAGTAACATTTGTAGTTCATCATATTTTCTTTTTACCACTAAGATCAAATATAATTTCATTATATTTGGCGCATCAACGATTCTGAATCTCATTTTAATTTAATGAAGCTAATTTTTTTTTTTTCATTCACTATGATAATCATACGATTGACTAAGTACCAGTCGATCTTATTGTAGCAAAGTTCTTTTCTGATATAGCCGTTATTGAGAATTTAAAATATTTTTTTATCATTTATATGAAAACATTTCAACACTTGAGGTTTTGTTATATATATAATACATATTTTTTTCTTTTTTACATAGGTTTTTATGGGAACATATGAGAAATTAACCCACATGGATGTAGCTCAACTGGTTGCCTCCCCTCTCAAGAAACGGGAGGTTACGGGTTCGAACCCTCATGACCTAACCTTGGTGTGCCCTAGGAGTAGTGGGCTCACCTATAGGGGTTTTACGCTAGGTATCCTGCAGTTTCCCACATCTAAATTAAAAAAAAAAAAAAAAACATATGAGAAATTAATAGACATACAAAGTGGACCTGATTTACCTTACATCAAAATAAACAATCTCAAATTATGATTCATAATTTTCAAACATCAAAATGCTACTCTAATTGCTCCTTGTCTCTTGCCTTTTTCTGTGCATTTCTTGGACTAAATACATTGAATTAGAAAAAAAAAACTTAAATATTTGTTGTTTGAAAAGCACTGTTAATGTCACCTGGACCAAGAAACTGGTAAACTGAATAAGGTCGGCTGCTTGAACCTGCTCTATATAACTAAGAATAAAGTCAGAGAGAGAAAGATTTGGACCATAAAGTCAACTATATTTTTGCATCTATTGATGTGGACATGTGAATTTAGTGTTGCTGACACATTGGATTTTTTTTAACGAAGAAACTCAAGACCCCCACCTGTCTCTTTTGAATCCACTATCTGCTGTTACACAAGCTTATTCATTCCACTGGGTTGGGAAAAATGGTGGTTGAAAGATACAAGCAAGAGTATCTTTCCTTCAGTATCTTAGTTTAACAATTCAAGAAATGCCTATAATGAATGATAGAATTGTTGTTATCATTATCAGAGCCTTTGATTCATAGTTACATTTGTTTTATTTATCTAGCATTGACATTCATAATTGAATGTAAAATTATCTTCCACAAGCTGCTCCTCCATCCAAGCCTACAACATTTTCCTTTTGCAATGTTGAGAACACTTCAAAAAATGGCATCATACATTAAACCTCCCAATCCGCACATGCCAGGTACAAAACAAAGGGAAGTGGCCCTTCTTGTGTTGAGGGGACTTGATCTCAAAACTTCCCGCAAGCAGGGCGGGTTTTGACTAACAAACCAACCCCTTAGGGTTTACTGATTTTTCTACTTTGATTTGCTTTGGATGAATTGAAATCTTATTAACTTGGAGACAAATAACAATTCTATGAATTGCTTCATGCCAAAGCTCTATTGGCAATATCCTAACTATTTCTCGTATATTTAGGAAATTTGACAGCTCTTGGTAAGCTTCATAATTGAATGGGTTATTTGAGTATAGAATCTTGAAATCTAATATCTTGTGGGGATTAGAACCTATCTCATCCTACCAATCCAAACTGATAATCATACAATTAGATTAAAGTCTGCCATTTCATGGTTTAACCCTAACAGCCTAACCAACCTTCTGCGACCCGAATTACTCTAGAAACCAACTTGACCCCTTTTTGCATTATTTTTAAGGTTGGGAATGAGCTATTCACATCTCTCAGATCCATCCCAAATTTTACTTAATAGAACTCAAACCATTACAACTTTTTTTTAGCGGCAACGACCAAATATATTCATTAAAACTGAAAGGAGCAAGTACATATAAAGGTCTAAGAAACTTGACTCCAAGAGAGTATAGAGACAAGGGAAGATACCCCAATCTGTACAAAATATATGACCAAAACCATAACACCCGGTAACTACCCCACCATAGGAATACAATCACAGATAGAACACACCAGAGATAGTTGAAGAAACTCCCATCTTCGCAAAGAAGTCGGCAACATCGTTAGCTGAACGCTTCACATAATTAAAGGACATATCCATGCCTGAGCATAAGCTCCCAATTTCCCTCATCACTAGCATCAGCTTCCAAAGAGGCTGCTTCTTCCCCTTCGCCCATTTTATAACATTCATCGAATCTCCTCCTATAAGCATAAGCTCCTAATTTTCCTCATCACTAGCATCAGCTTCCAAGGAGGCTGCTTCTTCCCCTTCGCCCATTTTATAACATTTGTCGAATCTCCTTCTATAATTAATTTTAAACTCTAATTGCAATATCATAAAAGATTGGGGATAGTTCAAATTTTAAATTGAAATTGGCCTGATATGGAGAAGACAGTTCAGTATCGTATTAAGATTAGCCCAAACCAATAAGGGCTGAAAACCAAACTTTAGATATCTGTTGGGTTTGGGTCATTTTTGTTCACACAAACAAGTGCATGTTTGATGGTGAATGAATACTCTCTCTCATCGACACACAGGTTCCAACTAGAGAAGGTCTGGTTGCAGTTCCAATATAATATTTGATAGTTTAATTTTTAATTATATACTGAAAAAATGGTTGTAACATCTTCCCAATGGTCTTACAAATGCCTAGGTTAAAAAGTATGGGTGTTCTGATGGACCATGTAAGAGGTTGGGACCCACCTTATGTTTAAAAAACTTAGATAATTGGATAATTCATCATTGAGACTATCAAACTGTCCAAATGAGGCCAACCAGATCATTCTAGCTTTTTCTTTTTTCTTTTTAAATGGTTTTAGCCGTTATTTTTACAATCAAAATACAAGCAGTGGATAAATATTATTAGCCATGATGATCAATCTTAAGGTTTATATTCATCTCAAATGGGCCACACATGGGGCCCATGCACCCAGGTGAAAGCTCAAATAGGCTTATCTTAAATCCCACCACGTCCATGTAGTGGAAGTTGGGATTATTTGGAAGTATTTGAAATATTGTGTGTGTGTGTGTGAGAGAGAGAGAGAGAGAGAGAGGGAGAGAATCTCGCTTTATTCTGAAAATAAAGAATGCTACTTACAAAACGTACCTATATACAAGTTCAAAAAGAGAATGACTCACATCTCTGATAGAAGGTTGTTGATTTTCCGAAGCTCCTTGAGAGCTGCCATGACTGTAACTTGTCCTTTGCCATCTATGACTCTGACAGACAAGTCATCCAGTGAAGCCACCTGGCCCCCATCTTGCTGGAAGACCATTTCAATTGCCTACCAAAGAAGGCAGTCATTCAAATCATTAGTACAACACTAGGTTGCATGGGTATGGGTACATTTGTCAGAAAGAATGTGGGTTAGGCGAAGACCTGAAATTGGATTCATGGACTAATTATTTTGTAATAAATATGAAACATAATTGTTTTAAAAGAAAATAGCATGTAAAATGACGAGAATAAAAGGGTAGTTACCTTTCAAAAAAAAAAAATTTAAAAAGGAACAAAAGGGTAGTTTATAAATTTTACTTAAAATAATCAAGTAATAAATTTCACGAATCAAGTTAGATTCTAAAAGAAGAATAAGGTGTTTTAATGCTTTGTCATCTATAAGAACCCATGAAGAATCAAGAGCCCAAACAAAGAAATGTGTCTGATATGGGTGTATAACTAATTTCAAAAATACATGCAAGATAGGTACAATGTTGTTTCCTCTCCGGTGCTTGCAAGTGGGGAAAAAAAAACAAAGATAATGAGGAAAAAAAAGGTGATGAGAGTACATCAGAATGAAGAATTTATGGCTGACCAGAACATTCCTTCTGTTTTCCCAATTTATTTTTATTTTTGAAGATTAACTGAAATCCATTCAACGAAAAGGTGGAAAACTATACAAGTTATGGCTGTCCATGAAGGAGATGGACAAGATGAAGACAAAGTTACTAAGTATGCAACCATTATCAAATTCCCTTGACAACTACCCTGTTTTAGTTAGTGTTTGTGCCTCTACATTCACTTCTCTTGGAACTTGAGTATGTTTGAAGTTCCCATCACTGGTGACACAAAAGATGCTGCTCCACCAAACTCCTAAACAGGGTCATATCTCACTTTCAAATCTGGAGCAGAGATAAAGTGGAAGCTTGCTTACTTGTGGCTTCAAGTTTTATCTTCTCCTGATGTTATGTGGCATGCATCTGCCAGATGTGCAGGTAAAACTGAATCTGGGGCGTGTCCAATATGATGAAATCTCGATTTGTGCATGTCATCCTTATCAAGGGCCAAGCTAATCCAAATAGTAGAAAATTGATAGATTTTTTAGCAAGAAATATGTAGACTATTTCTTGCAACTCACAAACTGGAAAATAACTTATGCCACGCAGAAATAGGGAGGTGATGAAATTTGAATAATGATGCATCATGAACATACTGTGTATCAAATGTCTCACCTGGATGTTCTCAAGCATGGATTGTCCAATATTCCTAAAAGTCACCGTATTCTTGTCCACCACATCTGATGTACTCGTATTTCCGGATGAATGACTGCACACTTCAGCAGTTGATAAGCACTTGATGGCATTTTGACTCCCAACGCTGACTGTTCTATGTGCTTCCATATTGCCTCCTTTCTCCATGGCCCCATCATGAAAACGGCCAAACTTCCAAAACCATTGAAATTTACCAGCCCACAGCTTTCGCTCCTTCAAAACAGTTGGTTGTTTCATTGCAACTGCTTTGGATTCAAGCTTCTCCGAGGTCACTTCCATGGGCTGTGTGTTAGGAGGTAGTGGATCATCCAAAATGGCAGTAGTCAATGGTTCCCCCATATTACTGGTTTCACCATCATTGTCATTACAAGATGAAAGCGAGGTGAAAGTGCTTTTCTCTGAACCATTTTCATGGTCATTGACTACACTACAAGGACTCATTGATGCAGAGAAAACATTGGAGCTTTCTTCTGTGGTGAGAGCAGGTCCACCCAAACAATTTTCTTCAACCACACATGTCACACTCTTCTCCACACCATCTTGTTCAGATGGATCGCCATGGAAACCTGCTTGCTTGTTGACTGAGTGGGAATCTATGGTATCTGTAAATTCGCTCTGGTCCGATTTCTCAAATTTTGTATCATTGCCAAATTCCTGAGACAAAGTCTCAAGTAGTCTCTGCCTGATCGAAATTGGAGCATCCTTTTTCCTGTCTGCAACCTTCACCGAAGGTGGGGCTGATCCTGTTCTAGCAAGATCTGATATTTTCTTCTCCGTTGATCCTTTTGCTCCTGCTGAAAGTTGATTGCTTGGCATGCCTGGCTTAAATTCTTCTTCCTTGTGCAAAACTCTCCATTTCTCTTCCCAGTAACTCTCAGGTACAACACCAAGTGGCATAGTTGGAGAAGCTGACCCAGTTGAAAGACTGTAACATCTGGCACTTGCTGATTTACTTCTGTCCAAGACCCCTGAAGAAGGAGATGGGTAGGCACTTGGATCGAGTGCAAGGGTCTGCAATGACTTTGCCTTCTGTATCAACTTTTTCACATCTATACTCTCAGGGAAATGCAATAGCCTCTGGAGGCATAAAGTAGCATTTTCTGTGGCAAGAAGTGATGATCTTATGTAAAGAAGCATGGAGACTGCAATTGCCGCAATGAGGGCACCCCGAGGAGAACTCAATACCATGAATTTATTGGAATTCAAGTCATCTTCAGCACCCAAAAGTGACTTCTCATTGCTGGATGCAAATATTTCATCCCAAATGACCAGGAGATCTTCCAATGAGAATTCACGTCCAAATAACACACGCAACCATCGGAGCGCAAAGTACTGAGGTTCAACCCCAAGCTCAACAAGATGGACATGAAGAGAAGTATCAACAATTGAAAGCAAATGGTACAATGCAGAAGATGCTTCGATAATGGGAGGTACGCCTGACAAGGATCTGAAAGTGGGCGAGGGTGAGAAGAAATCTGCCATGGCCACTGTACCACTGGATCCACTCATTAATGCATCAAACATGCAATATGCATCATGTTCCATGAATCTCTCAGATAACAGAATACCCAGTTCACCTTCAGCTCCATAAGCATCACTTAGCAGTATGATGGTCCTTACATCAGGATCCAGCTCATCCAGACTGCCAACTTTGGCTGTAGTCCCTTGTGGACTTCTCTTGCCATCATTACCCATTGCCCACTTATTGGAAATGGGAGAGCTGATCACAGTGAAGTTGTAAGTATGACCTGTATTACTTTCTTGGTCAGGCACTCCATCAAACATGTCACTGAATTGATCTTCATAGAGATCCCGCACTTCAGAGAGGTGCTTCACATCAACGTGAAGAGCATATAATAAAGGAGCTAAGAGTTCATGCATCCCTGTAGCAGCAGAATAGATCACTCGCCAACTACAGGAAAAAAAGAAATCAAAGACCGAAAAAGAAAAAAAGACAAGCCCTACAAACAACTTAGATTACCAGGAATCACTGCAAGTGAGAAAATCCAAGATATTTGTCATCTATTCTCCATTTCTCCTCATTAGTGACCCTACACCTGCACGTGTGACACAGGTATACAAGATCTGTGCTGTTCATCCTATGGGACTCAGCCTGAAAATCAAGGCGATAAGAAAATCCAAACCCCTTCACTAGAGGACTTCAGAGAAAACAGAACCTATAGTTTGCTCTTTCCCCATCCTCTCTTTTTGACCTTCCCATTTACTTCAATTCCTCCAATTGAATGGCAAAATCGTTCCATCTTGGCTTGTGGATGATACAGTGTAGGGATCTGGATCTTTCACTTACGTGACATATATGAAAACTAAAAGCACTGAGAACTCAGCATAGTAACAATACCATTGTGCAATTAAAATGATGACATGAAAATGCCTACACAATCACAAGAATATACAATTCTGAGACTGGAATTAAATGAAATTGCATTTAAACTCTACAACTTGCCTTGCCCATACCCATAATCCGAATGCCCGAAGCACCACAACAACAATATCCTTCTCATCATAGCTTGACATGGTGGTGTCTGAAAGTAGCTGTCGTGTTCTGGATACAAAAGTAATAAATCCTGGTCAACCATTTTTTCCAGCTCAGCATTTCGGAAAAAGCGGCCCCATGTGCTATCTGCATGGATAATGCACCAATGAAATGCAAATGAGTTTTCAAGAAGAACTAAAACGCATTATTCATTCCAGAAATAAAAAATGATTAAGCTCACCTGGATTTTGTGATAGTGGATTATCCACAAAAAGATTAGAAGCTTCATTTCCTTCATCCTTAGTCAAATGTGGATCTATTAGAAGGTGCCTTCTTAACCTGGCATATCTATAAAGATACCAATATAGGTTAGAATGGCAAAACATCACTCTATTGCAATGAAGCAGCTTTTTTCCCTTTTTTTAAAAGGGGAGCTAATTCAAACCCCAAGACCTTTTGGTCTTGCAATGAAGCATCTAATTATACCCCATTTTCCAGAATGGTAGCAGCTAATTATAACCAAAGAAGTGGAATAAACCTATATTTAACAATCTTAGATCATTCCATAACACAAACAAGAAGAATGAAGAAAGAAAAAAAGAAAGATAAGAGGTGTCATGAATTTCAATTCATGACCATAAAAAATAAGACCTAAACGAAGATCCAATAAATTGAAATAAGTCAAAGAATAGAACGAACTTCGGATACCCTGAAACAAAATCCTTTGACAAGTATTTGCTCAATTAAAAGCTCAAATCTGACACTTAAATGGACAAGAATTTGATGCCGATGGATAGGGCTGAAATTCAAATCCAAAACAAATGCAAAGAAGAAGTTGATGAAATAATATTGAGACATGCTTGTGCACAACTGTTTCTTGTAGAATTTGATTTCCTTGATAGCTTTTTCCATAGAAAATGAGATCTTTAGATTTTATTTTCCACAATTATGAATTTCTATTGTTTGGTGCAACAAAGGGTTTCCACAATGATCATCAATGAAATTATCTTCTATTGTCAATGAGGCACGGTTATCAATGAGGCGATCTTTATAACCAATCCTACTTGATTCTAGACGACGACAACAACAATAATAAAATTTAAATACATTATATAGTTAATTACTTAATTCACCCTACATTTTACTTGAAAAGGTAATATTATGTAATAAGGCGTGCAATTGGATTAGGTCTAGACCTGATCCACCATGATCTAATTCAAAAATTCATAAGTAGCTCAAGTAGGTCCAAGGATGAGGTGTTTTGGGCATTGGGATTGGCTATGGTCATGGTTAGGCCACATACCATAGATATTGTTTGGTTAGGTTGGACCATGGGTTATGAGTAAAGTCATGGATTAGATCATAGGTTAGGTTAGGCTGAACACGAGTCATGTTTGGGTTGGTTTAGTCATGGATCTAGCAATGGATGGGGTTCATTGGATCATAGATCGGTCATGGATTATGGATCAGATCACATTTGGTTGTTGGGTTGGATCTTGGATCTTGGATCATGGGTCAATTGGACCATGCTTAGTCCATAAGCTGGGCAATAGGTCTTGAAATACACATTCCTTAAATTGGTCTCCAACCTCTCCTAGGATTTCATTCCACAAAATTTTTGGAAATGACCAAGTTATGGAATTTGTTTTCCATGGAAAAAGTTAATACCAAACAATAGAAAACAATTTTAATATGTAAATCATTATCCATATCCATGGCTTTTCCAATGGAAATGCTACACATGAACATGCCCTAAGACAATAAGCAAGACAAAGAAAGAAGAAACAGATGCTACTAAACATCGTCCCAACTCCCAACCAAAATGCATTTATCAGAGGAATAAATCAGCACAACATTGACAAAAGTAATTCTTTTTCTTTTTTCTCTTTCATCGGATAAAGACAAACAGAATTCATTTATCATAAAGAGGAAATTCAGATACAGTTCTCAAAATAATCAGAAAAATTCACATGACACAAACAACAAATCACAATATGATATATGTCAAACTTAAATAAACGAAAATGTGCCAGCACACACACACACACACACAAAGACAAACACACAAAAGGCCTATTCTCTGACGTCTGAACAAAAAACAAAAACCACACTTCATTTACTCAACTCCAAGCATAAGTGACATGCTCCAAAGGATACTCACTGTGAGAGATATTTGTAAAATAATACTGAACTTCAGGAAAAAAGGAATGCCTATACAATTTATAAAGAAAGAAATCAACTTCCATGTTTGATTCAAAAAGTAAATAGTTGAAAACCGAAAAGAAATTAAAACCACTTGTCATGAAGAAATCAAGTATCAAAACTATAGAATCAGAACCATCCAAGTGGAAAAAACTATAAGGTCCAGTTAGACCTAGTTTTTTTTCCTTTCTTTTTTGGGAGGTTCGGGGTGGGGTTGTAAATGATCATATTTCATTAAAACAAGCCAAAAGGTACAGCATTGAGCATAAAGATTGCAGTTCCATAAGTGCAGTTAGACCTAGTTTCCTTGAAGATTATATGCTGACTATCATGCAAAAAGACGAGCAAAAACAAAGACAAGAATAATTCATTCCCCTCTCAAGAGCCTGTGAATATCATTTCTCAACTCAAGAATTTGCTTCACACTCTGTATGTATACTATTCAAGGTATCAGAAAATGGTGTTTTTCACACATTTGGTTCTTGCTCTACTTCAGATACTTCCTTTCCATTGTTCATTCAAGAACTAGACCCTAAACAACCTGAAAGAGAGTTTGCATTCTTTGCAAATTCTCTCTTTTTATGCATTAAAACAAACAAATGCAATCATGATGCAACCCAAGCATTAAAAAAATCACAAACAAAACCCTTATATTCGCAGTCCCAGGACTATCAACTCATATTTCTTCACGTGTAAATTGTGGAAATCAAAATCATATTAGCTTTTCTGTGTAATCCCAACCATCAAAATCACGAAGAATTCCACAACAACCACCCCCCATTCCTCTAACAAACACAAGGAAAAAGATCAGATTTTTACCACACTCAGCTTCATTTCTTATACCCAACAAAAAAATAAATGAATTGACGTAAATTAAATAAATGAAAAAGAATCAGATGAGGTTACAACATTTTCAAACAATATTGCTTCCTCTGAGAATTCAAGACGAAAGATATCAAACTAATTTCAAGCAATCAATCCAAACCACTAAATTCATGTAATTCCAAACGTCAAAACCCGAAATTCCTACCGTCTAAAGAAATCTCACATGAGAAAAAAATAGATTTTGATCGGGTCTTACTTCCTTCGAGAGTCTGCTGCTACTCGGCGGAGATCATCGATAGAAGAAGAAGAGGGCAAAATCCCAAGATTTATACGCCATCGAACACCTCTTAGATTGGAGAAAAGGGGGCCATGGCACGACTCATGCGAAGAAGAAGGTAGACTCGAAACCACGGACACTGAAGACGACGAGTCGGGCAATGTCAGCTCACCGGGAGCTATAGACATGGATTTTCTGGTACTTTCTTGCACACCCAGATGCCTTATTTCCTTAAAATGAATAAAGAGAGACAACTTATAGAGAGGAGAAGAAGGGGGAACAAAACTAGAGGAATTTCTGGAGGTGAAAAGAAGAGGGGGAAAGAGGGTAATTTTCTGTAAAGCAGAGGAAGAAGTAACAGAGGCTAAAATCAGAAAACCAAGATTAGAAATGGGATTCTCCTGTCATCGAAGAGGAGAAAGAATATGTACAGAGGGACGGCAGAAACTGAAATTACAGAGAGAGATATCTTGAAAGGAGAAACAAGGGAAATCTGTGGTGGAAATGGAGAGAGGAGGTTTGTATCATGGCTTTCTCTTTTCTTTCTTTAATTAGAGAGATGGAGGTTTGTTTCTCTTCATTATCTAGAGATTTGAGAATTGATTTGCTAAATCTCTGTTCTCTGTTCAGACTTCAGAGGATATGATTCATTGATTCTATTACATCCTCATACTCATTTATTTCAATTAAATATTTATAATTAAATTTGATGATTATATTTTCTATTTATAATGCTCGTTGAAATTGAAGAAGACCAGTTATAATTTAAAAAATACCAAATCTAATATGAATTAAGAATAATAGAAACACCTATTCAAAAATCTTTTGAGTGTTGGTTTTGCATTCAAGCACCCGTCTCACATGCGAGGTCTTAGGTTTAAGTCACTTTCAACGGTTCTCTTCCCATAGTATTATTCAATGTGTATGAATAAAAAGGTTTGCATATATCTCAAAAATTAGTAAAATGCTTTAAGAGACTTAGACACTTTGAAATTAAAAAAAAAAAAAAAAACACTTATTCAAAATCTAAATAATAAAGTATGTAAGATTGTAATCAATTAAAAACTCTTAAGAGAATAGACAATTACACTAAAATATTTATTATTATTTTTAAGTAATCTTTAGTGGTATATATCATTTTATCAGTTATAATTTTAAAAGTGACATGTGAAAATACTTTTCAAAAGGCCCTTAATGTCCTTAAATATATCATGTTTATCAGATTTTTTTTTGAAATTATTAACAAAGTCATTTATTTTATCTTAAAATTAGAATAGTTTTAGTAAATCAATAGTTCGCATTTCTTTAGTAATTTAGGGAGGATGATGTACCCATCAATCTGTCATGTTGGGTACCTGGGAGGCAACATTGTTGTGAAGCTTTTAAGAAATGTAGAATATTTTTTTTTAAAAAAAAAAAAAGGTAAAAAGATGTTAATCATCCATAGAATGGTCAAATGATAAGAAGTTAAAGGCAAGTTTGTAATAATAACTGGCAAAGATAATGGAGTTTTCCTTGTGTTAGTATTCAGTAAGGTTGGACTGAGTGGCAACTAAGGTTATTTTAATATTGTTCAAGAAAATAAATATTTAATATTATTTCAATGATCTTGACATATTAAAATAGAGGCTAAAAATGAAAAATATATTCCTCCTGTATACTTTTTCTATGGGAGTTAAGAATAGGGTAAGAGGAATGGATGAGGAATGAATATCCGAGGGTATGGTTTGAAAATTTAAAAAATAGATTATGTGATCAGTTCATAGACCTGGTAAAGTATAAACAGGAGGTTTACCTATAATCATCACGAAGTGGCGTCGATGAATTCCATATATTAAAAAAAAGGTTTTTTTAACCCGACGAGATGTAATCATTTTCTCGAACAATTAAATCTTTTGGAACTAATAAGTTTCTGCACTTGATCATTACTCTTTTAAAATACCTAATCTCAACTGATCTAAATTATCTAATCTAAATCTTTTCATCACAGATGGTGTTTAACCATTCATAGCTTCAGGTGGCCCATGCAGGAGAGGAGGTAAGGGGGTATGTCCTCTGAAGATTTAAAAAATGGTTATTTAATATTTCAAAGTATACAAATTTTCTATATTGGTCATTCGAAAAAAAAAATTAAATAAAACTTAGATGATTGATCAAATTTATGGGTATGATAGTGAAATCATTTTTCATATTTATGAAAATAAAGACGAAACAACTGTCAATAGTAAAGTAGGAGTGCAGGACATAAAAAGGTAAAAAATAAAATAAAAATACAAACCATGAAATGCATCCTTATCACTTGAATTAATGTTGTCCAATATGTTATTATTATATGCAATTTATAATGTTTAGATGGTGGCAATAGAAAGCAATGGAGGGACCGACCAATAATCATCATTCATCGTAATAGATTAATCTTATAATCATGTGACTTGCATTATACCATTTAATTGGTGTACCTCTTAAGGGTGGGTAGATTAGGATTTAAAATTCTACCCTACAACGAGAGAGAGATACAACAAAGGCCTAAACTCTAAAATCAATGTAGAGATATAATGATATTGCTAAAAAAGTGTAGAGATATAATGATCACGTTTAGGGGTGTAAACGGACCTGGATCCGGCCCATGAACTGTCCGGCCCGGCCCAATAAATAAGCAAACAAGCTGGATCCTAAGGTCCATTTATATACACGGGTCGGATTCGGACCGTCCGTTTATTATCGGATTGTCTGCAAGCCCATTGGACTCTCACTTATGCACATGAAACTCCTGCCTGGAAACGCAAGACACATCTCTCCAAGAATCCCTAACTCTCTTTTCCTTTTCTTGTTAGCCCTCTCTTCTCTTCCCTTCTCTCGCCATCGCTCTCTCCATCTCTTCCCTTCTCTCGCTGTCGCTCTCGATCTCTCTCTCCATCTCTTTCCTTCTCTCGCTGTCGCTCTCGACTGTGAAATTGAGAACATAAAACCTACTGGTCTTACATATGAGAAAGAAAAAGACTCACTTGCAAAGAAGGGTAACAATCCTCCTACGAATATTTTGTGTAACCAAACACGGGATTTTGTGGATTTCCCACTTTACCCTTGCCTCTTTATACCAAAAAAAAAAAAATTGTCAGAAATCGACTCACTAACCGGATCACTGAAATCGACAGGTGAAGGGAATAATGGACAATATAGTAAAACCCGTGTTGGGTTACACAAAAAACCCGTGAGAGGATTGATATCGGCAAAGAAATGAGCAAAAAAAAATTAGGGTCAATGATGGATATACTCTATTTTTATTGTTAGAGACAAAAAGAAAATTCCTTGAACGTTTGCAGTCCAATGCTCACCACCCATTATGCTACAAACAAACCTTTATTTTGGTAAATAACTAAATATGATGCTACTCATCCTGGATATATTAGGAAAATGCATGAATCAACAAAATGGAAGCATCATTAAAGAACGCTGATGAACACCATTATCAGTATTAGGAGCAATCATATTTAGAGGATTCAGGTGACATCTTCCTCCCCCCCCCCCCCCCCCCCCAACAAAAAAAAAAAGACATTATCAATAAGGAGTATGATCCTGTTTGGAACTTGATATCAATGTTTTGCAGCTACAGGCTTGTACCTGTGCAAATGGAATAGTTGCCAGTATCCTGTAAGACTGATACTAGTGATGGTATTTCTGTCCTCTTAGAATAGTCCATGCTCTGAAAAAGAAAAAAAAAAAAGTATGAGTAATCAATCAAGCAATTTAATAACAGTGAACAATTAAAAATCAAACAGGTGCCTGGACAAAGTTGGTAACACTCCCAACATGTATATCTCGACTACCTGGTTTCTACTTTTCTTTTCTTCATTGCCTAGTATTCAGCTGCACTTAAGGGTTTTACTCGCATTTCCTTCACAAGCTTCTCTGGAAAAGGATGAATGTTTTCAAACTGCACTTTCTCAAAAAATCATTACACATCTTCCAAGATGAAGACATTAATGATTTTTTGAGAAAGATTTGCAGTTCATAAACATTCACACTTTTTCAAAGAAGTGTGTGATAACATAAATTCATGATAAACATTGAAATCTAAAGTCCAATACTCATCCATCATTCATAAATTCAGCCCAAAGTCAACTTAATCTGTCCATGAACTTTCTTTTGTTTAGTGTGTCATACACCAGAGACCACTGTTTAACAATATTAACAATGACTTTTCCTACATAAAGCCAAAAGAGAGAGTCTCATCTTGTAAAAATCAATGCTTAGACACCAAACAAAAATGGTGCTTAGACTGAACTAATGAAGCGGGGCATTCCTCAAACCGGTTCAACCACCAGTTGAAACAGGAGAAGAAATATATGCTGAACTTCTAACTGGTTTGATAGCCAAAATCTGAACCAGTTTTATTACTCTTAAGAACTAGTTTAGAAAGATTTTAATGAAGAAGCTGCACTGCATTCTGTCCCATCAATAAACAGACTAAATCAATTGTAGAAATGGAAAAATTATCCTGATTGAATCTGAATGTTTTGACAAGGTTATATAATGATATTAAGTAGGATTGTTATATGGGAAAAGATACATACCTATAAAGCTGCTCCAAAAGCACTATTAAAGCAATTTGATGATTTAAGACCATGGAGGATAACCTGATCGTCACATCTGCACGTTCACGCAATTGCGCTCCATGACCGTAAGGGCCACCAATGCAGAATGCTAGAGTTGATGAACCCTACCCAAGAAATAGGAAAAGAAGAAATCAATAATCTAAAAGCAACTTCAGATGCAACCTCTAGAAGCCTACAATGAGGAACCATGCAGATTGAAAAATGGATCAAAACCCAAACATTGATTTAGAAGAATCAGTCACAAAATCAGACAAGAACTAAAAATTTGGAAACAGAACCTTAGGTTTTAATTAATGGTAAATTGCAGAATTTGTATGCATGTGTATATGTGTGATCTTTTCATTGTTGGTGGGGGTGTTGCATGTGGGTGTGTGCTGGAGAGGGAGGAGGCAGGGTGACAAGGGATCAAAGAACAAAGAGGGGCTCATTGAGATGTTTGCCATCAATTAGAGAGTTGAAAACTTGATCTACCATGTTCAGTCAGCCAAGTTTTGAATTGTGCCAATGAAGCTTCCAACGATATCTCCACTCTAACCATAGCAGCATAATTTTTCTCAATAAAAAAAGCTTCTTGAAAGTCGAAAGATAATACTGCAACTAAAGGGAAAAGCTTATCTCGAGTATGTTTTCACCCTCTGAACTAGAAAATTGTCAGGTAACTAGACAGTCAAGAGAAAAGGAGCAACAGTTCATGATATTTGAACAGGGCAGAAGAGTTGGAGCAAAGGAGACAAAAGAAGGGAAATCAAGAGAGAACAGGATAGAGAGAATGAGAAAAAGATTGAGAAGAAAAGGACAATGCCAATGATACTAGCATTGTTTCATTGATAAGAAATAGTTTAACAAAGAGTGTGTTTAATACAAAGTTACTAGCAATACACTGCTTTATTGTAAGTTTACCCAAAAGGGTTTGAGACTCTTTCCTCTTGCCATTTGGTGTCTCTTTCATGATGCCTTCTTCCGTTGCTTCAGTACTGTTATGAGAATGGTTCTGCCTGCAGTCCTTGGGCAGGGGGAATGCAATTATAGAACTTGGAGGAACAAATATTCATCATAGGTTCAAGTTTGTAGATTGTACAAGATCCAAAATTGCTTCTTGCGCTATTTCACGCAACTTCTCACATTTATCCATTCAGATTTCACTAGATCATAAAGGGAGTGTTATAACTAGTTAAAGAATGGCTCTGATCTTGATTTAAGGGTTGTGCATTCTTTGGATTTCTCACCTTTTTGTAGCTGATGTTGTTCTTCATCTAGGTGTATATTCTTCTCCATTGAATAATGATAGATTACCATTAAAAAAAATTTGACAGCAATACATAAAATGATTATCCACAGTCCACAGTATACTTCATAACACTCATCCAAATGGAGAACATGGATATTGATTTAATTTCACGCTTGGTAAGAATCAAAAGAAGATGATGCTTGCAGATAACCCTTTATTCTTTCTCAGACTTTCAATCCAACTGTTAACCTTGAAAAGAAATGGACCTCATAATACAAACCATACTAGCTTATATATTGAACAAATGCACAGATAATAATTATAATGGGCCACTTCCATTGGGCTCTTGTCTAGAACAGAAAAGGAATCTGATATATGTAAACAAGGTTTTGAGGATCAGGGTCCAACCAGAAGAAGAAACTTGCAGCACAGATCAAAATTTGACATTCTGAATTTCCACAGTTGATTTTGTAGATGGTCCAAGTACCACATCAAATCTCATAAAAGTTTCCCCAAAAAATTGCAGAAAATAATTTTGTAACAGCTATAGCAATCTTCGCTCTCAGATCTCCATATGACAACTACAGCCTTTGCGCTGATACCATGATATAGGGTACTCAAGAAGTGGACATCACCCTTAAAGCCAACTTTTGTATTATTAAAACACAAAATACTGCCAGACAGCTCAGCGGAGTGACCCAATATTATCCTCATCTGAGAGAGCTCTTTATATATAAACTTTTTTTTTTTTCTAAAATTTCTTTAGCTATGTGAATGGAAATATCTTCAGGGATTAGTAGCAATACATAGGGCTGGTCATGGGCTGAGTTAAAGGTGGCTTTTCTGTGCCTAATTCCAAGCCCATTAATTTATGCAACTCTAACCCAAACATAGACTGTTGTCGCTTTTATCCCCTGGCCCAAGTGGCCAAGTCTAGACACAAAAGGATACGAAAAATTGTTATATGCAAAGGGGTGCAAGCATGTAATTATAGAGAGTTATACACAATTTGATGCATACAGGGGCATTCATATAAGTCTATATAGATTACAGGCCTACTGGACCCTGAAAGGCTTTTAAGCACAGGATTATGCCTAACTAGTTTGATGGACAGGCTTGTTTATGGGTCTAAGCTCATCTTTCAGGAGAAGGAATGCTTGACTAAACCTGTCTAAGCAAGCCCGAATCAATCATGTGACTGACCCTAGGACACTTATGCTAGTTACAAAGACATACAACAACTTCTTTCTACCAGCAAGTACAGAAATAGTTCAAAATATGGGCATCCCAAGTGACATGCCCATGAGAAACTACACAGAATTCAAAACATTAGAAACATGAGGAGACTGTTAAACCATTGCAAATGTTTTAACAGTGCCTATGTAAAACATCCAATTCATAACAGTCTCATAATTTATTTATTTTGAAGACCAAGGCATTCAGGCCTCTTAGAGCACCTGACTAATCCTTGGAGCGTGTGCAAACCTCCCTATCTCCACACACCGTGTAAAACTATGGAGAGTGGCCCTTTTGTGTTGAGAGTGGCTTGAACCCAAGACCTCCCGCATCTCAGACGTGTTCTTGGCCGCCAAGCCACCCTCACGAGTTCAATCTCCTTATGTTAAAATATCCAATTCACAACAATGTAAAACATCTAGTTCATACCGTTTTACCTGCATCCCCAATCAACTCAGCCATTTGCTCAGACCCAATGTCAAGTCCGTGCTCATCCAAAACCACAACCTAAAAGCCCAAAGCTCGAATGAGTAAAAATATAACAATGTCAAACTTCAAAACATGCACCTAGTTAATGAAAAAGTAATAAGAAACACACAAATTTGTGGCAGTTGAATGGTTAGAAGTTAGGAATGTCAGACAGCAATTAGCAGAAGCAAGTCCACTAATTGAATGCAAGAAGTGACAAACATGATTGCTTGGAATTTAATAGTATGCTTGCCTATGTGTTGCAAATGACAAACTTTTATAATAGGATGGAGTTAAAACTTTTATTCAAATGATTCGTTACTGTTGCAAAAAATAATGAAGGTAAAACAGGAATCCACTGACACAGCCTAATAATCTTTACAACAGACAAACTGCTTCTTTAGGGCTGTTTCTTATCAAAAGCAGGCACTTCACACCATTCAAATCACACCAAAAATAAGAAACATTTAACCAAAAGGGAACAGAAACAGAAACCAAGCCGCAATCACAAACATATGTATTTAAGTAACCAGAGATGCATAAGAACTAACATACAGTAGCAAAGACAAATTATACAATAGAAGTAAAAGCATTAGCTTTTTAATCTGCCTTGGGGCATACAAAGATTTTGAGGTCATACCCAGTCTTCAGGCCTGATATGTTGCATAATGATATTGTCTTCACCTTCAATCAGGGCCTTCACGTCGCTGATAGGTGATTCATTAGTTAGAAAAACAATAAGAAAAATTAAGAAATACTCCAATAGAATGTGATATGACCAACCTAGGAGTTCAACACTAGAATTCTGATACATAAATGAGGTCACTCAATTTAGACAAATCTAATTCGTCAGTCAGTCTGCCACCAATTTCACTCAAATTATCTGTAGTCAGTGTGCAAGACAACTCAAGCCACCAAGAAGTTCTGGGGCCTAATGCACAAGGCAAGCAGTGAGTTTGCTAAATGCACCCAAATATATATGTCCATTCGTGTTTTGTGATGATAAATATGTAATTTGTGTCTTCAAAGCATCCAATATCAAATACAATGTTATTCCCATGTTATAACTAGGACTATATATTCCAGATATTGCAGAAAGAAAACAGGCATGCAATACAAGCGCAAGTGCCTATACATGCACCTAATGATTGCACATTGACGTTAGAGTTGGGCAGGGCACAAAAGGTGCCAGGAACACTTTTTCAGTAACTAACATCAAGTCAAATCTGCAATTTTCATGGTTGCAATGCGAACTTGCCAACTGTTCTTATTTGACTGATGTTGCTATCAACAAGTCTTCAAAATTGAATTTCTCAAAAATTATACTTGCACTTAATTTAATTGCAATATTCAAAAATTAAACTTGCATAAATTAATTGAAAATGAAAATTTTAAATTCAAAGAAATTCAATTAAATAACTAGACCTCACCAAAATTTAGAGAGAAACCCAAACTTGTCTTCAATTCTATTCAATCCCAAAAGCATGCTTACAATGGGTGACCATGCCCTTATTTATAGTTTTTCACTACATGGAAAAAAAAAAATCACCTCCAAGGCTTGAACGCCCAAGGTTTCTCTCTCCTATTCTTAAAAAGGAGAGGGTGGGGGTGTTCAATATCCACCCTCCTTGTGTCCATGATGGTGTCATTATTACATAATTATTAAAAAAAAAATCCCAAGAGAAGGTGGTGCCCAAATATGGTCCCAAGTTGGTTGGAAAGCCTTCTAAGCATGGACCACTTTCTCCTAAGTCAAGGGATTTTGAATCTTCAATCTAGATGGAAAATATCCAATCCAGTAACAAATCCTTACTCCTGCTATTTTGCACCAGCTAATTGGGTCAAATTGAGGTGAAATTGAGAAATTATGGACCTGGCCCATACCCATACACAATGGGCCACTTATTTAAGGGTTTTTGGCCCAATTATGACACTTTAAAGGGCCTCTCTTGGAGTTTTCAAATTTTTCATTGTTCTCCCGTTATCCTTTCCATAGCATCTTCAAATTGATCTTCAATTAAATTTTCCATGATGTCCGCATCAGATACTTAATTTTTTTTTTCTTTAAAGGATAGTAAATGAAGCTGATTGAATGTGTTCTTTAAAGATTGTCAAAACAAATCAATATCACTTTACCATCTCAGGAGGAAAAAAACACGTGAATATACATGAAAGATGGTGTGAATAGCTGTCATAGTGAATGACTGATTACATGTCGTACAAACAAGATGTAGATACCTTGTATTTTTTGGATTAGATCTGACTAGAATGTCATCAATGCTGCAGTAATACTTGAGCTTCTCCTTGTATTCTTCAACCAAAAGTTGGATCCCTTTCGACCTCTTTTTACCTATTGTCAATACCCGTACAGGGAGGGCTCTCTGCGATTGTATTTTACAACAGCATAAATGGAATGTGAAAAAGAACTTACATAGGGATATGTCCCCAGAAAGTAAAATCATGAACAAATACAGAACCAAAAAAAATGTCAATTTCAAACTTTGCTTAGATCCTATCAAAATCTAAAATACCCAAGTACTCATGTGTGCTCAATGAATGCATCAGGCATAGTAAGATACTTATTACACTAAACCTGAGAAACTGGGAAATTTCTGGAACCAAAGTTCTATACTTATGGTGCCAGTCTGAGCCCAAAAGATATTAGTTACAACCCCAATAACACATTTTTAATATCATAAAAAAGGAAGGTTAAAATGTAATCCAATACACATTTAAATAATGCACCCTTATTCCATGAATCACAGATAGATACTTTTCCATTTCCATTAGAGAATGCACATAAAAGCTGAAAAGGTTCCTGAAGCAATGGATGCAGCATGCTTTCTTGACACAAACAATCAAAGATAGCAGAAGCAGAAAGCATCAATCCCTGGTGTTCTACTCATGTCCGGATGTGCATGTACACAGCTGCATTATTGCTTGGTACTGAGATGTCCATGCATGCTGTGTGTGCATGTGCATGCCTGTGTGGTAACCTAACAAACTGCACAATGAAATCTCAGAGAAAAAATCATTTACAAAAAGTTTAAGAAAATAATGCTTGTGGCTTGGGTTTTACCCCTAATTTTTTTAATTCTACTCTATTAATGTTAAATGGCCTTATGACCATTTTGGTAAATTGACTATGCGAGAGGGATTTCTTGTTTTAGTTAGAAAAGTATTTTATCAAATTACAAAATTGCATGTTGTTTTTTCTGATTAAAACAAAATAATTTATTAAACTACCTTTTGTCACTTAATCATTAATAATTCATTAATTTTAATCATCGTTCAGTGATTTCAGTCAATTGAACTAGATGGAGCAAGGGAATGATTGTTTCTTGAAAAGATAAAATAGTTTCTTAAATTACAATCATTTTATGCTGATTGCAAGGAGGGGGGGGGGGGGGGGGGCGGGGTGGGGGGGGGGGGGGGGAACAACAGGTAAGGTTGTCTCTAAAATAAAAGACATTATTTGTCACATTACAAGCCAAAACCAACCATTCAGCAATCCCAAACACACATATCCGCTGTTTGTTCAATAAAAGGAAATCTTTCATAAAGGGTTCTAAAAATAAATTAAACACAACATTTTTGAAAAGAAGCACTAAATTCAAAACAAATACAGAAACAATGTACAGCTCATTGCACACCCACACAGCTGATATATCTGGCCCTAAAAACCATACATGGAGGACTTCATCGAAGCCATTTTTGGCCCCACATTCATGCATACTCCTTTCAAACCCACCCACCCCTGTGTCTCGATCCCATGCAGTCGTGCAGCTGACAATGTCATTATATATGTCTTTAATAATTAAAATGAATTGATTTGGTTTTCCTTTTTTTTTTTTTTAATTCTGGAGGAAAAAACTCCTTTCTGAAAGGTTGAAAGTAATTACCACAGATTGACCTGAATATTTCAATCTTCTACCTGCAAAAGAAGGGTTCAAGGAAAAAAAATATTGCAAAATTTCAAAGACATGAACAATTTAACATACAGAAGAAAGCAGACAAGAAGTGTACAAACATGAGAATGGAAAACAAAACAAACACATCCAGTGATGGGATATGGAAACAAGAAAAGCATAATAGATTGTAGATAACAAGGTATTTAGAAAAGCAGAGGCTTTAAACTAAAAAAGAGAAGTAAAAAACAGCTGCTGATTCAAATAAGAAACTTCAAATTACCTGCTGAAGGGGTTGTTTTCTTCATCACATATGGAGAAGAACAAATTGCTGCCATGGAAAGAGAGAGAGAGAGATTGTGAAGTTCGTTTATTTGCTTCAGATTCCTTTGGAGAAAACTGCTACCATGAGCAGATGAGGATTGGAATAAAATGGTCGTGATATGACGAGAAATTTAGGCCGGAGGGAAGATATAAATGATAATTGATGGAAGTGATAGATGATTTTTAAGACCCAGATACAACGTCTCCGTAATTTTTGGCACGTGTAAACTTCTGAATCAGCACGCACACGTACCATATGAATAATGAAAGTGGCCCTTTTTTATGTTGCGGAGAATTTATTCCAAGCGACAATTATTACAATGGTGTTTTTATAATAAAAAATATTAAATTAAAAAAAAAAATAATTTAATTGTAAATATTATAATAAATTATTTGATAGTCGGGCTCAGGTGGATATTTAGTTATTATTTTTTACTTTTAGATGAGACCATATGTTAAGTATATAAAATTGATGCAAGTCGTTTATTTGCTCCATTTGATTTTAAATAAATATTTTAATGAATTTATTAAAATTTTAGTTTATAACATATTATTTAACTATCTTGCGTCTCTATATATCCCTAATTTGTTCTAATTTAAAATTTTAGAACAAAAATTTATTTGAGCTACTTAAGTCTAGTCTGATTTTTAAATTAAAAAACATTATTCAAATTGAATCAATTTTCAACATTATTTGATTTGACTTTAAAATTTAGTTAGATATAAACATAAATTAAACTCAAGTACATGTGAATGTGTGATATTCAATTTATCTATTTAATTTTTTAATAAATCTGATATATGTTTATCGATGGTTTTACTTATCTATAAGAATTAATTCTATTTTTAATTTGAGGTGAGGATTATTCACAATAGTCCAAAAATAGAAAAATCATAATCCTTCTATGTATTATTAAATCATAATTATTCATTATAAATTTAGTCTTAATTTCTTTATAAATTCTCCTCATTTTCCAATCTCAACCATGTCTTTGTCTCCTATCTTCTCAATAGACTCTATAATCCTATTTTGAAATTGATTTTGTGTTTTTATCTTGAGTTAGAAATTAAAACTAATTAATGATTAGTTGATTAGAAAAAATAATTTAATTTAATTTATATATTAATTATTGTGAGATTAGCAACTATAATAATAATTTGCTCACTAAAAACTTATGATGTGAATAACTTGATGTTATAAAATAATAATTAATATTAACTAAATTGTAACGACCCGACCCAAATACAGGGCTTAGGGCTTGACTCAGTGTGATATTGTCCGCTCTGGGCCTCACACACAAGCAAGCCCGCACGGTTTTGCATTTGGGCCCGGCCCTACCTGGCCCATCCCAAAACGCATCACATGAGTACAATGGAGGTTACCCACTTAAATTCTCCAAATTTTCCTCCTCTACTACCGATGTGGGACTTCTTCCCATATCGGTGGATAGGGGTTTCACAAAATTGAGAAATGTAACGACCTGATCTATATACCGAGCTTAGGGTTCAACTCAGCAAGAAATTGTCCGCTCTGGACCTCTCACACAGCTAGCCCGCAGGGTTTTGCCTTTAGGCCCGGGCCCACCTGGCCCCGCACAAAACGCGTCTTACTGGTTAAGTGGGCTTGGTCTCTTATAAACTCTCATCTCTCTCCCTTTCTAACCGATGTGGGACTCCCCACATCGGCTGGGCAAGGTTTCACAATCACCCCTACTAAGCCTCGAACCGCCCCCGGCTCGACCCGGCTTAGCTCAACAACACCAAGGAAGGAGGAAAGGCCCACACAGTCCGAGAGTTGAACTGAGGCTCTGATACCATTTGTAACGACCCAGGGCTTAGGGTTCAACTCAGCAAGAAATTGTTCGCTCTGGACCTCGCACACAGATAGTCCGCACGGTTTTACTTTTGGGCCCTGGCCCGGCCCAAAACGTGTCTTGCTAGTTAAGTGGATTTGGCCTCTTATAAACTCTCATCTCTCTCCCTTCCAAACCGATGTGGGACTCCCCACATCGAATGGGCAAGGGTTTCACAAGAAAAGTGTAAAAATCAATTCTATAAATTGACCATTAAGTCCATTTAAATTTAAACAACAATTCAGTAATCCCATTGAACATTCTAATTACCTAGATTGCGGTGGTCCAATTGAATTTGATTGGACCTTCTAATGGCCTTAATGTCGGTGAACAACTTTGGACAGCCCTAAAAGCCCAAAAGCCCGAATCCACCAATTCGCTCTCGAGTCTCGACCCGCTATATTAGGGCGACGCACTCAGGTACATGTCCAACCCGGCCCAATCCGGCCCGCTGCGTTGTAGACTTGTAGCCATAAATAAGCCACCGAGTGGCATGGTCTCGACACGCAGGCAAGCGCGCGCATACACCGAAATTAGGAATAGCAGAGAGGAGGACTGAAATGGGAAGCGAAAGCAGCAGCGGCAGCTGGCAGCAGCAGCGTCAATGGAGGAGGAAGTGGGTTTAGATCTCGAATGGAATACTATCTCTACAGTGGTGATAAGAAGCATGTCTTCGTGGGCCTCGTCATTATAGGAGTCGCCTTCGGTGTCCCTTGGTATCTCATGAATCGCGGTATCTTCTTCTGCTTTCTATACTTTTCTTTTCTTTCTTTATATTCAGTTACAACTTTGTCGAACTTAGTATTCATAAAAGACGACGTCTTTGAGCTTTCTAATGGCCTTTTTCATATCTTAGAGACCTCCATTAGAGGGCTTGTCTGGCTGTAAAATCGAAATACTACACTGCAATCTGAAAAGAAGAAGAAGAAGAAGAAGAAGACCCAAATCAAATTTGTTGCATTTTGGGTTCTTGGATGTTCGGATGGCCCTTACAGATTGGTTTCCTTGGAATATCACATATTTTTGTCTGTTTGGGTGGTTTTATAGAACTTTAGGGTGTTTTTTTTTTTTTGCAGCGAGAGTTTCCTAGTAAAGAAAAGCATCAAGATTGACAGGATTGATTTTATGCTATGTTTTAGCAGAGATATTTACCTGGCTTATTATTATTATTAAATTGAATAAGGTGAATAAATCTGTTTTTGTTAGTAAGAGATAGGAAAAAGGCCTCATGGTTTTTTAACTTTCTTTTGTAATCAAGGAATAACCATCCAGACGTCAAAGTCCTTTGTTCACAATCACTGTGACTCTTACTCATAGAAATTGTATTTTTTTTATGATGAAGAAACCCAAGACCCCCACCTCTCTTTGAGTACGAGAGCATTGGGTGACTCCGGATGTACGCAGCCCTCCTTCAAGCCATGGGCATCGAGTGACGTGCCTCCAACCTGGGACCTATAAATTGTATTTTTGGTTCACAGTCGTTCTTTATCTTACCCAGTTTGGACTTGGCTAGTTTAGTGTTGATTCTTGACGCTGCTATCCTGGTGATGTACAACAATCCCCTTTTCCTAGCAAGCCTATCTATTAATTTGGCGGGCTACTCATTTATTGTTAATGTAAATTCTTGCCATTTTCTCCACTTCGTATTTGTAGATTGTCAACTCAACAATTAGGATTCTTGCAACCAGTACATCTTGATGATATAGTCTACCAATGGTTGTTTACATTGGATTTACTCTACAGTCTCACCTAAGATGTAATCTTAAATAATTATTAAAAAGATTTTGACAAATATTGGTGTAATTTTGAAAATAATGCCTTATCATAATTCGAACTTCGTAAATGAAATCCTGCAAAATATCTTACAATGTTCAAAACATTTTCAAAATAACAAGTATTTGAGAATCTCATGAGATCTTAATGTGATGCAAGGTGAAAAACAATCATAAACATTTCTTGAAAATGATTGATGTATGCAACTGTCATCTTTTTAATTCTATGATTATTCTAAGGAAATTCAGAAAATGAAAACTTATAATATTTTTAATAACCTGATGTTTTCGTCATATTTTCTTCTTCTTTTAAGAAACTTTAAACAAATCCATTTAAAACACCAGCAATTTCTTGCATTACACTTATCATGTTTCTCCTTTTCTTATGATTTCTTATTTATCATATTGGTTTTAGTGGGATATTTTGCAAATTATGTCAATTCATATCTTGAGATTTTCTTATAAGGTGATTGTGACAAGAAATTTTAGTAAAGATGATGTATTAGAATAGTATATTATATATTCAACGAATATGAATGGGGAAACTCATGAACTTGTACACATATCAGATGGTTGAGGCCACCTACATGTAAGCTATCTCTACTATAATACAATTTGATGGGGCAATTCACATTCAATCAGCAACTTCTAAGAAGGTAGCTTGCAATAGCTATATAGTATTGTTTATAATGGTTGGATTGGAATGACAATTACAACTGATTCAAAAGATATTGGGTCAAGATGTATGATAGGGTCTTAGATTTCTTACTAAACAATATTATGACAATCATATCTTACTTCTATTTATTTTAGTGATGTACATTATTTAGTTTTTAATTGAGGACTCAAAATGTATGATATGTTTTGTTTTTCTCCTTTGGTTAAGTTCAGTTGTCGTTCAAAATAGTGCCAATTTGGAGTGTTTGGCTGCTATATGTTTCTTATGAGCTATGGGCTAAGGAAAAAAAGCTGCTTGGCATTCTAGTACTTTGTATTGGCCAATGAAGAAATGGCAAAGACTATATACCCATGCAACATTGAACTTTTTTATAATAGTTTTTTTATTTTTTCCCTTTCTGTGATTTCAGGAAAAAAAAATTGTTTTTCCTAAGATAGAATTGGAGGGAATAAATTTTGTGAATTTAGGCTTACATCCGAGCAGTAAAATTTAAGATTTGAAGCTTCAAGACCGAGGGCAATATGTTTCAAACTATTGAATTTCTTGGTGAGATACTGAAAATGTCTTTTTCCATTTTCTGAGACTTGCTTTATTTTCAATCAAGATCATGCCACTATTGCAAATAATGCAATCTTTGATAATACTTACTTCAGTGTGCATGATACCATGATATCTAGAGCTATTATTATCATATTTTCCAAAATATGCATATATTACTTTTTCCATTTTTCGTACTTCTTAAAAGAATTTTCATTTTTAGCCTAAGCCTTCTATGCAAAATTTATTTTCTTTCATGCATTTAGTCTTTCCTTTGAATGGATCTTGTTGTTGCCTTTTTATTTGAACTACTGATTGTCTTTCCTTCTTTGGTAGGAACGAAGCATATTTCGCACCAAGATTACATGGAAAAAGCTGATAAAGCACGGAGAGAAAGGCTCTCTTCAAGCCCTTCATCTGCTGCTAAATGAACTATGAGAATCTTCTCAGAAAGATTTGCTCTTGTGAGAATTTTGGTAGTTATCCAGATGTATAAACCATGTTTTGATGCAACAGGAACTCTCATGCCAATCATAAATAAATAGTTTGTGAAACTCTGGTTCTGATTCAAGGAATGAAATACACTGTTTGGTCTATGTTACCAGTGTTATTTAGGCCAAATGCAGTTCATTTCATGTGAAGTAGGTTTCAGTTTTGAATTAAACAATCTTTCATCTTGCAGTAGGAGCTCATTCCTTGTCGTCATCATCTATTCATCAAAGTCGTTTTCCCATCTAGGTTGGTTTTTTTGAGTTCTACATTTCTATTCTATTCATTGAGAATCTTTTGTTACTTCATAATGTAATCAGGGCAGTTTCTAGTCTTCTATCAAGCAATTTACTATTTACTTTTTTTTTTATAACACAATTTAATATGAAAAAGGCACCAAATGCGCGATATGAAGTAAGCTAAAGGCCAAACATGAGAAGAAAGCAGATTGCAATAATCTCCAAACAGGGGAGAAGAGGAAGAGCCCTAAAGAAACAAAATGAAGCCTACTCCGATCCCTTTGTTTTACTGTTCACTGTTGTCTTGTGAAATATTACATATTAACACTTTATTTTTAGAATATGTTCAGACGAAGATTGGCTACGACATGGGATCTTTGTACTGATAAATGGGTATACTTCATCTAAAGATAATATGAATGAGAAGAGTCCACTTCTTCTGTTTCGAAGTTGTATGCCAGTCCTTGATCCTGTCCTCTTTGATGCATTCTCTTCTTGTACTGTGCACTTGATTCAAGAACCACTACACTGTTTTTGGGGTTTTAATGGTTTTATTGCTTGTCTTAGCTGTTACAGCCCTTTTTTTCATTACCTTTGCTACTGACCTTTCGATTTTTTTATTTTTAATTCTAAGAATAAAGTTTCCTTCATCTCTGTTTTGGCCTTTTTCCAGATTCATGCCTGTCTTTATGTTGGATTGGGTAATTCTCATGCTGGTTAAAACTTGTCGGTCCTGACTTCAATTGCCACTCCACTAGAAAAGGCCACTCCTTGTAGAGTTATCCGGTATGTGTGGGTAGGGATGCTTGCATACACGTTTGACTCTTTTAATGTATGTTTCTGCAAATAACCATTGGAACTCCTTTGGGGTCAGCTCGGTTATCACCCACACTTATAACAGAAATGGCTAATTGAGGTTACAACTGTTGTATTTAAAAAAAAAAAATGGGAAATTCTACTGCTTCCGCTATTCATCATTTGAGCCTTAGGAATACAGCAATGACCATCTCATTGAGTTGTTTTTGCAGGCAATTCCAGTCCATGCAAATAATTTATGATCATGCAAATAATTTATGATCCTCTCGGTTCCCTTGATTGTTGGTCAAAGTAGCTGCTTGATTTCTAAAACAAATTGTACACACATTAGTATCATCTAATTAGTCATTCTCAGGTACCTATTGCATGTATGTCTGGTATTCTCTGCTGAGGGCATCTGTAACAGGATCAGAGTGATTCTATCAAGACAGTATCATCAGGGATATTCCATTGAGCCTATGATGTGGCCATTTTATCACTTAAATAGTGGTTTATGAAAATTTCAAGTCTGGTCACTTTTCACACTTCAATCTGGGTCAACTCAAAATGTCCCACTAGAGTCTATTTTGATGGGGGACAGAACTCTTTCTGCAAGAGCCCTAGGTTGAGTCTTAAACATCAGCCTATATTAAAAATACAGCCTCTAAATAACTCAACAAGTATCCGCTGGTATCTAAGTGTGTACCGTGTCCATCCAAGATTTTATATTACCTAGGTGTTCCTTCAGTTGGGCTTGGGTGAGCTTCACTAAAAAAGCCTGTGTCTGATTATTTTTATTGAAGTCCAATGGGCTTTGGCCGGCATCTGATTGAGCCAAATTATTTTGTATTTTGTCATCTTTTTTATTTATTTTTAAAAACATTATATACATTGAAAATATAACTATACATATTGAAAATATACTTATATATCTACAATCACTTAAAGTTTCAAGTTCAAAATTCAATTTCTAGTCATTTAGTTTTAATAGGTCAAAGTTAATAAATGTCTTTGATGTCTTTAATGATGCTTTAATTTAATAGTGAACTTATCCGTGAGAGTTTTAGTAAAATTGTGTCTAAGTTTTCTACGCGATAATTCAAAATAAATAAATTAGATGTCCCTTGAAGGAGACAATGCAATTGCTCCCAAGCACTTCAAACGGAAAGGTGCCTTCATTTTATTGATGGGTTGCATGATTTTCTGCTTCCTCGGTTGCAGAGAATTGTCGACATTCACTTGCCCACCTATTTTCTCTCAAGATCAGGAGGTGAGAACCATGAATTCATCCCCTCTGAGCCTCTTCATGTACAATATTTTTTTTAATATAATTTATTTGTTACCGTTAAAAAAAAAAAAAAACCCATGAACCATCAAATACTTACTACCTCAACTCGGCTCTAACTCAAAATCCAAAATTCCATGCCAAACATTGTTGAAAAAGGGTTAACCAGTCTGCAAATTAATACATCATGGGACTTCAGCTGTACAGCCAACAGAAAGTTTCGCCTGGAATAAGATTGCAAGATACCACCAGTCAACAGATTAATGAATTGATCTTTCTTATCCAAAGCATTACAAGAACTTAATAGCAATGGATACAACCGATAATTGTAGTTACAGTATAAGCCCCGAAACTTTTTTGTTCATTAAGCTGCAGATTGGGAATTTACATACTGAGGGATTTAACAGATAAGGCCCTCTGCCAACGATGACGTCCTTCTCGGGGGTACCACAGGCACTAAAACAATGAATGTGAAGCTTTCCTTCTTTGCATTTGCAGGCCATCCATAATTTATCTACAGAGGCATTAGTCTTCTGTACTTGAAGAACCACAAAAATGAAAAGAAGATGATGATTCCACAAATTCCAGTGATTAAAAGGACCCACTTGAATGCACCCTCATTGTCAAATAACGGTATAGAAAAGTTCATTCCAAAGACCCCTGCTACCACCCCAAAAATGGCGACAACGAACGTTGCTGTTGTAAGTAGCAGCTCAAATTGGATTAGCTGATTGCGAACATTGTCCTGAAATATATGAAAACTTTTAATTCAATAAATCCAATCTCGTCTAACGATTAATAGGAACAAATCTTATATTCCAAGATATATGGGTCCAGGGGATTTTGTGTGTGTTGGTGTGGGGGGCAGGTTGGTTGGAGTGGTTAGAGATGCTCCTTTCCTTTGTTCAATGATACTACCAAAAAGAACATATAGACAATCATGTAAAATTGCAAATCACTGGCATCAACAGGAAGTTAGAAAAAAACAAAGGGAAATGAAAGGTGTTCAATCATTAGGCACCTCGCTCTTTTTCCTTTTGTAATTAGGCACTTGTGTCATGTTTCTTAACTAAAAAGCTGAATGGTTATACTTCTATTGGTAATATTTTGATGTTGAACTAATTTTTTCTTAGCCAACAAAATGTACCCCAAATATTTTTTAGAGGGCTATCCTAACTGCAAGATTGGCCCTATAGAATATGGATGTGTGTTTCTACTTGCTCATTTTCATCAGCTATAGAGAACTGAATACTGAGACAATGAGACAATCCATGATAGCACACCAGATAAATGGATAACACTAAAAAGGTAGGCCCACAGCCACAGATACTCTTTCTGGATCAACATCAAATGAAGAAAATTTTCCTAAGCATTGATGATCAGTACCCAAAATAAATGATGAGAGCAATTAGAAGAATGCAAGTAGTAGTTGTCAGAAGTCAGAACCACACAACTGGCTCTTTTTTGAGAGATAAACCTTGTCACTGGCTCAAGTACCTGCAACTTACAAATCAACTTTCAAAAAGGAAGGACCGTTTCTCTGTCCATTTTAAAGCTTTGGGGCGCAGTACAAAATTGCAATTAACAAAGATTCACGACATGGAACCTTGTACCCAGAAATAGCAAACATAGGTAAATGCACCAGTTCAATGCTGATGGATATTAGCTTCAACATCAACAAAAGAAGTATGCATACAAGGAAGATACAACGCATTCTATTATATAAAGCATGCCACTTTTTAATAGCTAAGTGTAGGCAAAATAGTGGTGTTATATGATAGAAAAGTGCCAGATTAAAGGGGCATTTCTATAAGACAATAGCTAGACCTACAATGCTATATGGGTTCTTTTTTGTTGGAAAGATGTCGAGTTGAATGTTGGATAATGAATAAAAGTCATAATAAAGTAATGATGACAAAGATGTGTATGTTGAGTTAGATGTCTGAGATAAAAAAAAAAAAATATGGTTAGAAATGAATGCATTAAAGGAAACCTGAAATTTGCTCGGATGGAAGAAAAGATTAGAACATTGATATGGTCTACGTATATCCATAGAAGACTAGAAACAAATGCAGTACAAAGAGCTTAAGGATTACAAGTAGAAGGTATTAGGAGAAAGGGGAAATCCTTAAAAACATGGATCGAGCTGGTAAATCATGATTTGATAGAATGTGACGGTGAACATGATGGTCAATTGGGTTGAGTGGAACTAAAAGAGCCAGACCCAGGCTTTGATGATGACGATTTGAAGCATCCATTGGATTACTTAGCCAAAAATTCCAGAAATACAGATTCCATGCTCTTATATCTACCAGTACCTGAGCATAACAGGAATCAAAACCCACTATTTATGATTAGTCAAGACCAATGATAAGGGAAGTTTTAAGAATACTAGATTTGATTACCAGAACATAAATAGCTCAAGTGCCCAAAATTTAAATCAACTTCGAGAAAAAATGAAAAAATGAATCATTGATTTGACAACCCTAAAGCTCTGGAGCACTTCATAAATGATACACAAACTTGGAACTCCATACCTAGAAGAAGGCAGAGGTTAACTCACCAGTTGAATATTGATGAAATCCTCAGTGTCATCAATATACTCCTTCAACTGTAAAATAAAAGAAGATTTGAGTAAACTGATGCACCCACTCATACACAAGGTAATTGAAACAGGGATACAAAGCAAATGATGCATACTGATGTTAATTTGTTGAGGGTGCTATCAATGACAACAAAATATGCTTCCAAAAGCATTTCCAACTCCTCAATGTTCTCAGTCATGCTGTCTGAACTCTTCATACTCTCATGCCTGCTCCTAGCAATGCTCAGGCTCTTTTCAAGCTTCCGACTATCAGGAGGAGAAGAAACAGGAGAAACTGGCGCAGAAGCTGATATTACAGCTCCAGTTGAGCCGTATCCAAGAGATTGATCACCATAGAGTAATGATTCCATACGCATCTTCTTTTCAGTTAGATACATTTCAGCCATGTCCCCATCATCATCCATAAGTTGCTCTATCTCATCCCTAACCTACACAAGAGAAGCTTCAGAGTGGTTCATACTTCAGAACATGGTTCTCATAGTCTCATTAGTAATGGGACAGACTATATGTCTAATTATTTCACAAGGCATAACTTAAGAGCACTAATCTATAGTACAAGTAGCATACATGAATAAATTACCTGCACAAACTACAGTCTAAGGGCTCAATTGTGGATGGACCATAGGCCCAAAAGCATTTTGACATGAAGTTCCTGAGATTTTGACAATTGGATTTGACCTGTGTTACCTAGATCACTGTATCATAGTTCACACTGCACATTGCGGGAGGCAATGTATTCTTCATGGTAAGCAGTATGACAGTTATCCTGGATTGCTAGGGGTATATTTTTAATCATCATTTGTGCCACTTTCCCATCTATCTAGGTTACCTTTTGAATTCTTAACATTAATAGAACCCACAAAATGATTGAGGTATGATTTTTCTAATATTAAACATTTAATGTATCTTAAAAATTATTAAAAGAAATACAAATATTTAAAGACAAAAAATTATCTTAATTGGCTAAATCTAAATAACTTAAATTAAACCGTTGGCTTGCCTAAGCCTAGATAGATAGGATAAATGGCTTTGATAATGATGATTTTAACCTTGTTGAAGTCGGTTCTGTCAGCACTTCCAATTTATTTCCTCTCTGCTTTCCTTTGCCCTAAGAAAGTCATCCTATCCTTGGAGAAGATCATGAAAAATTTTCTTTGGGGTGATCAGGCAGAAAAGAAGAAGGAGGTTTGGTGAGTTGGCAGCAAGTCTGCCTCCTTATAGAAGGAGGGGGCAGCCTTGGTGTTCGGATAATTAAGGAGATCAATCAGGCTCTCCTCTCCAAATGATTGTGGCGGATTGAGACTGAGGATGTCTGGAAAGATCTTCTGGTTGAAAACTACATATTAGGGAATTGGGGTTGGGACATCAATCTTGCACCTCGAAGGGCTTCAGGTGTGCGGATGGCTATTTGTGCTTATGTTGCAAGGTTTAAGCAAGGAATCAAATTCAAAGTGGGTCATGGGGATTGGGTTTGGTTTTGGACAAATATTTGGTGCGGATCCTCCCCCCCTTGTAGATCAGTTCCCTTCTCTATTCCAACTTATTGTTTCCCCTAGAGGGTTCATATCTTGTTTCTACTATTTCTCTGGCGATCAGATGGTTTGGGACCTTGCTTCCGTAGAAACCTCATGGATTTAGAAACGAATGACTTTTCTTGCCTCCTACAACTGATCTCCTCTTTGCATCCAAACTGAGGATGAGGACTCTTTGGACTGGTGGCATGACTTCTCTGGCTCATTCTCAGTGAAGTCCTTTTACGTTTGGAGCAACCAGTGCTCTTTGGTTCCACTAGTAAATCCATTGATTTGGTCCTCCAAAGCCCCCCCTCAAGCAATCTGTTTCTTTTGGACCATGGGCCTGGGGAAAATACTTACCCACGATAACCTTCGAAAAAGGTGCAAGACTTTGGTTAGCAGGTGCCCTTTTAGTCTTGGTGCCTCTAAAGACGTGGACTATCTTCTTCTTCATTGTGCCTTCTCCTTGTCGGTTTGGAGTTTTGGCCTCGGAGATCTCTCACATTTCTACCAGATGTTCATCGATGTAGCGCTTAGCCCTCTTTGCCACCATTTGTAGCTTGTGGTGGGAATGAAGCAAACATGTTTTCAGGAATAATGCCGAGTGCCCTCAAGGTGTTTTCAAACGTGTTTTGCCAAATGTGTTGCTTGGGTGTCTTCCCTCCCCGCATTCCATGATTTCTCCAAATCGGGCATTTTGAGAGCATGGAATGTGTGTCTTGACTTGTCTTAAAGTCTAGTCATTGGGATCCTGTATTTATTGGGTGTATTGGGCTTTGGTCTTGTTTTTTTATGTTTTTCTTGTTTGTTGCATTGTGCACTTCTAGTGCCTTTTTCTTATTAATACAATCATTGTTACCATTTCAAAAAAAAAAAGTTCTAGGCTGGATCAAGTAGCATATAAAGAAGAAGATAGGAGAGAAGGATTGCACTGAAGATATAGAAACTCAAGATTTTCTCTAGTTGGGTTAGGTTAGTATGGAAAATCTATGACCCAAAGGAGACCTGACCCAAGTTTTATCAATGGCAGATAAGGGTGCAATTTTATCAATTCCAATCTCATGGCAAGAGTCATTCAGTTAAACTAATTTTTACCACTATATATATAAACACAGATCTTTCAAATCCACCCAACCCCATGATTTGGTTACAAATGAAGCTCTCACCATGAGAGCACTCTATGGGATGTGTAGCTAAATGTTACCCTCTTTCACTATATATATGTAGAGAAATAGATGTAACTTCATCATCACTTTCTTTTGCCAAGATCATTTCTTCTCCACAACTTTCACAATTAAAAGTGTCTTCACTGCCACTAGATGGACAAGAGGAGACTGATGATGACAATTGAGATCATTGTTTCATCTCACCACCACTGACCCCCTCAAGGATGAAGCTTCCTACTGTGTTCCCCTCCCTCTTCGTTGCTGCTCTCTTCTCTATTTCCTTTCCTTTTGAATCACCGGGTGAGCTATCCCTTTTCTCCACCTTTCTTCAAATCATTGATATCTCATTTTCTTGGAATTTCCACATCTACGATGGATTTGTTTTATGATGACCTTCTACCTTGAAAGTTGTGGATTTTAGCCACTCAAAAAAGGGGAAGAAAAGAAGCTTTGGTACATATAGAAGTTTCGACAGAAAACATCCAGGTTGGATCAGGTTGGGTAAATCATCAAAAATCTCAGGACAGCTGGTGTTGTGGTTGAAGGGACACAGGTGACACTGATTTTGGCTGTTGATCATATTAATTAGTTTCCAATCAATGGCATCAATCGAGGTTAGGATAATATCATTAAGTATAACCTTGTTATTTTACAGCTTACTTTTCATGTCAATCTATAGTGGGGCCATAATCTCATGATTGATGATATAATGACATAGAGAGGAAATTGTCAAGAAGACATCCGACATTCAACTTGTATTCTGTGCCTTGTGGAAGGTAAAACATCTCTTCATTTGTTTCTATTTTCCTTTTTTCCCTTTTTATTCTTTCCTTGGTTTGTCTTTACCAAGATTGTGGAACATGGAGAAAACAGAAGACTAGCCCCTTGAAGATGGAGAAAAATAAAATGTAGAAATACCTTTTGGACTCTTCGTGTCAAAGCATCAAGTCTACTTTTCAATCGACGGACACGCTCCAAGTTTAAGGTGCTGATCTTTGATGTCAACTCATCTAGTAATGGGTACGCCTCAATTTCCAGCTCTGCTGCCTGATTACACACGAAAAAACAGAAGCTGTTTACTTGATAGTCAAATTGCTTAAATCAAACTCGACAAAAGCATGAAATAGCATGAACCAAAATGACCAGTTGATCCTTCAAGTATGTTATGTAAAAATGTTCTTGCAAGTTGCATCAGATAACTAAGGGTGACCTGCTATAATCAATGGCCAAATGTGCTCTTAGAACTCTATACTTCCTTATCCAAAAGGAAAGAAATCATTGAAAGTGCTTTTAATAAAGTATATATTGGGCAACGAATTACTTACCGTTACTTCTCTACTTCTCCAGAGAGAGAGTCGTTGAGAAGGGCTGTATGGCATGTTTAAGAGAAGCTATTGAGCAAGAATTAGATGGTTGTGGGTTTGTTGTTACAGCCCAAAAGTTGTGGGGTTCAACTCCTAAAAGCGTCAGATATGCAGTCGACCCAAGGAAACAATTTACTGAATCCAAATGCAAAGGCCAATCTGGAACCCCAGATTGATGGGATAAATGACTTAGATGATGATGATGATATGAATTAGAAGGCATGAATGCATAAGTATTGTTATTTTATACCTAGTGTATGAACTATGGGATGCCCAGCCAGAAACTTAAAGACTTCTATTTTATTTTTCCTTTTCTTAATTTCATTGTTCCTTCCTGTGCATATCATTCAATACATAGAAATTTCTACCATAACCTACCAAGCATTCATCTTCAAATGTCAAACTCAGAGAGCTTTTTGTGCATTTGAGAATGGGAAATCTTGGAATTCCCCTTCTTCTTCTTCTTCTTCTTCTTCTTCTTCTTTTGAAGTTGTGTTCCTCCCACTTTAACCCTTCCTTTTTCTAAAAAAACATACCTTTTAGTGTTTTAATTTGTCAAGGAAATTCAGAATTAGATTTATCTCTGAAAAACATACTTAAATCTCTGAAAGAGGGAAAGCTTATTTCAGCAGGCGTTAGTTTGTCTGAGAAATACAACCAACTCAAATGGTCAAACCTGAGGGACTAGTTTGATAGACTGGAAGTATTATGTGAAATTGCCATTGCATGATACTTACAGAATTCCAATATCAGTGGACTTACAGATTCCCATATGAAGAACCCCATTTGGTGAAACCAGAACTCTAGAATGGGATTTCTGGTATACTGTACTCCATGATTACAGTTACAGGAGGTCATAATTTGTAAAGTGTAATGTTATTCAACTTCCAAACTTGAATCAGAACTCTAGAATGGAAATTTTGGTATACTGTATTCCATGATTACAGTTACAGGAGGTCTTAATTTGTAAAGCGTTACGTTATTCAACTTCAAACTTGAATCACTTAGATTATCACATCCTCTGATTATTGCTATAATTCCAACACCAAATTAACATAAGAAGGCTAGTGTAAAAAATCTCCAAGTTCCAGAATTTGCAGAAATTTCTGGTAACCTAGGAATTTGATTTATGTGGAATTCCACACTGTATGCTACAAAAATCAAAAGAATTCAACAAAATTTTAATTCCAATAAAAAATTCTAGTCGACAAACAACCCCCCCAAGAAACAGCCCTAAATGATTCTCCTTATCTCAGTTCTGAGAGATTCAAGCTAAAACAGCTGACTTTATGTGTAACCCACGATCAAACTTTCCTTGCAAGCAAACTCACAGTAAGCGTTGTTGCTTAAATGGATGCATTTTTTAGGAACATTAGTGGACACAGGATAGAGGGTTTTCCTGGAAACACATCCATATGTTGTTTGATTATTTGGGGTCACATATTTCACTTTGAAAAGCTATTTTTCTGTTTGGTTATCCTGAAAATGTACTCGGAAATTCATATCAATACAAGGGGGCTTGCAGAATCCTGAAAAAGAACAGGTTTCTTGAAATGTTGCTTTTCATATTTCAGGCCCTTTCAAACACAACTTCACATAGACATCCAGGAAAAAATACAGATTTAAAATCTAAAATGGTATAATTCTATGTACAAATAGCATTCTCCTTCATTATATTATATAATCATTGGAGCATGGTGCATCATGAGTTCATGACTCGTGAGTGATCCCAATCAAAACAACATTCTGAAACCCAAAATTCATACAGGACCTACTTCCTGAAGAAACTCTAGGTTTGCATAGTCTTCATTTTACCCCACAAGGGAATATCCACAATTTTTTCAAGTGGGTCCTGACTTATGTATGTTTAGATGATAAAGGCAGCTGATCTTACTTTGAGTGCCTCATCCTGATTCATTCTTCAAAGGAAACCAAGAAGGTAGAAGGTATATTATTCCTGCTATTATATGTCAGTTTAGAAGTTACCTACACAAGAATCTTTGGTATCATCAACATTCCACAAGGTTCATTTCAAGTGCTTAAAAGGATTGCCTCTCATTCTGAAAGCAAACCAATGCAATGTAGAGCTTGGAAGCAAAGATCATATAACACATAGATAAGTCATGCTATAATAGCCCAATTGCACAAATTTATTCCAAAAATATCAACATTGTTCAACCTAAGTTTCATGATCATTGGACATTCTCTGTTGCTTCATTGGTTCACAGCCCTTTGTAAGTTCCTATGAAGCACGGATACTCCGAAACCATTAAAGTATCCGTGTCGGATACGTATCCAATTAAATAAAAAATAAATAAATACGGATACAGCAGCAGACATGGCAGGACACGGGACACAGGAGGCGAGCACGGCATGGGATATGGTAGCATGGGAGAAAAGGGGAAAAAAAAATACTATATATATATATATATATATATATATATATATATATCTTTTCAGTATTATTTTTTTAACATCAATAATCATTCACATATTATATACTGTAATATTGCAAATATTTTTTAAACATATTATATATATCTTTTCATAATATTAAATTGCTAATAGTTTAATCTTTATAATATATATCTTTTGTAATATATATAATAATATTTTTTTAATTCAGCGTATCCCGTCGCACCCGTATCTTAGTTTTTCAAAATTTGCCGTATCTCCGTATTGGATACGTGTCGTATCTGATACGCGTAGACGTATCGGTGCTTCTTAGGTAAGTTCTGATGTTGATTTGTTCCTTCATGTCTCAAATCAGAATTCTTTCCCAGATATCTATTTTAAATTGGAATTTTGCTTTCCATATTTCAGGCCCTTCCAAACACAAATTCCCAAGTAAAATTGGAACTTTTTAGAGTTTACCAATATTCTACAAAGATTCCATGTTCGGTAAAATGTGATTCTAGTTTCGGATTTCGAAATTCTGCATAACTCCAATTTAGGGGACTCAAAATCTCTCATGAGATAATGTTATTTAGGAATTTCCAAAACGAGAATTGCTTTAGAATATGGAGTTCTTAGACTTCAGCTACTAATTTTTAAGGCCACCAAACAAAAACATACTATTGCAAGAATTCACATAATTCTAGAATTAGAAAATTTAACAATTCCTCAATTTGGGGGATAGATTCTGATATAAAAGATCAACAGCACAAAAAAATCGCATTTCCATCCACACCTGAGCATCTAGAAAGGTGCAAGCAGCCTCCAATGCTACTTCCAGTGCACGGAATTCAAATGGAAGATAATCCGGCGATGAAACCCTAGCCTCAAGCTCATCCAATCCCTTCCTGCTTAAATCCCCACCGTCTGTCAGCCTCCTCTGAAGCTCCACGACATACTGGAGAACATAGTTGTCTAGGGAGTTGAGGAGAAAGACCTCATCGGCAGTGATAATGCATCGAATCTGTTCAAGATTAACAACAATGGCCTTTTCGCGACCAAGGATGGTAGAGGGATAGACGAAGAGTGGGTCAAGGAGGCGGAGATCACGGGCAGGAAGGTCGCAGCGGCGCATCATGCTAAACTTGTCGAGCTCGATGATGTGGGAATTGCCAGATGTGTCGACTCGAATCCATGAGCGGACGCCTTGGCCCCTCTTTTTAAGGCCAAGCAAATCCATCCCCTGCAACTAGTGGGCGCCCAGGAGCCGATGAGCGAAAGCAAGGAAGATGCTCTCTGGCAGATGATGAAGGCTTACGGGGAAGAAGCGGTTCTCTCAAGTCCGCCATTAGAGAGATGATGTTAGACGAAATACCTGAATACAATTAAGTGTAGAGATTACAATGGAGAGAGAGGGGTGGATGTTTGATGAAATGCCTGAATAAAATCTATTGCAGAGATTGCGAGGAGAGATACGGAGCGGTCGCGCAGATGTTCGATGAAATACCAGACTATAAGTGGAGAGACAATGCACGTGGGTTGTGAACAGAGAAGCTCTTAAAACTTTAACCTCAATTTTTTTTCAGGTATCCTGACTCACAATTGTACTGTGAGAGAGGGAAATTTTAATCCGAGTAGTCTTTCATTTACTTGCCAGTCTCTCAATCTCACGTATACTAAATAAACAATAGATAGTGGTCTAAAATAATTTTATTTGATTGTATTTTGTGCACACATGCAATGAGTATCAGTTGGTCAAGAGAGATGCTGAGATTAAATCAAACAAAAAAAAAATCTCCTTTCATGAAAATAACTTCTTGACGGCTAATTCCATCATGAATTTTAACCTCAGTTTTGAGTCATACGATTCCTGTCATTTAATTTTAATGTAGATAATATTTATCATTTTATAAAATTTACTAATTCTATTAAATTTTAATATATCAAATATAAAATTAACTTGTTTAATCATCTCTACCTATTTAGTTTAAATTAATTAATATAAAATCTCACATCAGGCCATTCTTTTATTTAATTTAAAGTAAATAATTATATAATTTTTGAATGATTTATTAATTACATCAACTCTACACGTGAGAATTGGTTTGGCGGTCAAAAATCCGTCTAAAAATACTTAGAGGTCTTGAGTTCAAGTCACTTTCAACACAAAACAGTCACTCTCTATAATATTACTCATGGGTCTCTATGAGATTGAACATCTTGATCATTTATAATTAAATTTTTTGCCTTAATGTCGAAAAAGATTAAATGAAAAGAACATACAAGTATCACATATTAATAAATACCATTTTATAAGTAAGAGGGCTTCACTAAAAAAAATTTCCTCACCAAATGAAACCTTACTATAAACTGAAATCTGTTAGCTTTAATTATTTTTAGAAAAAAGAAATAAGCTATGACATAATTTGGTGGAAAGCTCAAATGTTATTTGGGCCTTAGAGAAATTTTGCCTTGAGAGAGATCGAGAGCAAAATAAGGCAACTAGGATAATGAGATTAGACAAATCTGAAGAAAATTCAATAATTAATGTTTCACATCAGCAAGATAATAACAATGAGACTGGATAAAATAATTATAAAAGCATAAAATTGGAGAAATAATGGAGGAGCTCATAAAATTTTGGTTAATAATTTTTTTTATTTGAAATAAAAAATATAGAGATCTATTTATTTATTATTTTATGTGAGAGCATCCCAGTGCCTTTAACCGGTCTGTTAGACCTTCCCGATTTCATTTGAGAATCATAGCATACGGAGATAATTTCCGTTCTGAGAATAGAGCGTTTCTGTCTCTTCGACTCGACTGTCTCTTCACCAGCAATGGCGTCTTCGACTGCTTTAACGGCTCAGTTTTCTTACCTTCACAAATCAATGGACCGGAGAGTCCGTATCTCTTCTTCAATTGTCATCTGTCTCTCTCTCCCTCTCTCTCTCTCTCTCTCTCTCTTATCTATTTTGCTCACTTGTATTTTTGCCTGTGTAGATTTCTATCATTTGATTGCAGTTTCTTAATTGGGTTATGGGCCTCGTTTGGATGCATGGAAAAGAAAGTAATTTCTTGGAAAATAGACCTTGTAGAACTAAAATTGAGAATGGTTTTAACCATTCTTGGTAAAGGTAGCTAGTTTGGATCTATCTTGAATTGGGTTTGTTCTTCATTTAGATGCATGCAACGGGGACTATTTTGGTGAAGCGTTACTTTTTATAACTGAAAATTTAACCCTTTTTTTTTTCGTTAAGAGTGATTGTTTTCCAAAATAACCAGCTGTAGCCGAAAATGGTTGGCCTACTGCGATTTTGAGTTTAAAAAATGGATACTTTCAGAAAAATTACTTTCCTTTCCATGCATTCGGTGAATTGTTTGAGCTGCAATGTACTATCGTAAAATAGGATTTTTACTAACTAAATTTGATTATTCAAAGGCAAAATTGCTCTTGGTTATTTGGTACTCTGAGTAGAGGTGCCTCCAATATCTAAAATAGGAGTTCTACCAATGGCCTTTACTGTTGTTATTTTTATTTTTGGTGGGTGGTGGGGTGGGGGAGGGGCACCCAAGTGGGATCTTGCTGCTGTATTCTGTGTGGGGCCTGAGATGGATATTTGGTTTGATCATTCAAGTTTCTTCACCTTAGGTCAGGAGGTTTTAGGGCTGCCTCTATCAGAGGAAGGACACTTCCATACATCTCTTAAGTGGTCTTTGGATATGGGGTAAATACGGGTATGGAAATGTGTTAACTTGGTGTGGTGTTTGTCCTGGTAGGCACCGAAGTGGAGGAAATTAGTGACTACTTAACCCTCTTATTAGATGCAAGTGTTTGCACCTCAAGGGGGTTGGAATCACGATTTATTGATTCCTCTGTTGTCCGCATTCTGTAAAGAAATGTTTACTGAGATTCGTGGAAAACTGTCTGTACTTCCATTTTCACCAATGAACTCCAAACGTGAGTAGATTAAGAATTTGATTTTTGATGCTTTTGATTTTAGACCTTGAGTTTGCTCAAATGGATAGCCCCTTTACACATACCCCACATCCAAATGGCCATCTACAACACGCCTCCCCTCCAATCCCAGCTACCAAAAAAATGTATTTACATATGAGAGATTATTGGGGTTCCTATGTGAAGATGTGATTTGATGCTTAAATCTTTTGATTTATTATGAAACGAAGACAAATTGGTCATTTCACGGTCGCGTAATGTAAGTGACTGAAATTCTCATTTGATATTAAAAGATCGTAATTAGTTCTAATGATTACGAGTTTTGCACAAAATCATGCCCCTTGCCTGTGTGGAATCACAAAATTGAATCACTTCTGTTTTGGAGATCACAACACTGAATCACATCATAACATTTGGAACAGAAATAGTAGGATTTAAAGGAGAAAAGATTCAAGCATGAGACTCAGATGTTTTTCCTAAAAGATGATCCAAATTGCTAGAGAGCCCTTCTAAGTATTTTGTGGCCATGAACAGCTACGATGCTATGGATGATGAATTCTGTGAAATGTTTCCTCATTTTTACTTTGCTTTCTTTTAACCAAGGGTTTTATCATTTTCAAGTACAAGCTCTTGAGGACTCTCTCTTCCCCATTTTTTTCCTATTAGATTTCACATAAATCATCATCATCATCATCATCATCATCATCATCATCATCTGAGCCATTTACCCTATTTATTTGGGTTGGCTATAGATCTCACATAAATGTAAGGTTAAATGCATCAGTAACTTAGGTGTTTGAAAAAAAGAAACACTATCATGCATTTGTTGACATGACATTTCATTTAAAATATTATCATATATGTTTTTTTCCAATCATTGATGTTTGTGAACAAAAATCTTATTGCCTTGTGATTCATTTATAAGGGTGACTGGCATATATGATGCATGTTTCATATTGAAGTCTCAATGAGCAAGTCCTCAAGTAGCATTTGAAATTTTATTTTACCCTTATTTACATCTTTTTATTCATTAATCTTGGTAACTACTTTTAGTTTTTTTGGAATGGTATAACTAGTTTAGTTGTTTGGTTTATGTATGAAACACACCCATATGAGTGTTTATCTTCTTCTATCATTAACAAAAGTGTCACTTTTGTTATGGTGGTACTTGTCAGGTAATAAGCTGAACCCAATCACAAGTCAGAATATTGTGCATGGTTTCTCATGGTCTTCTAGGAAAAATTTGCATAGGAAGAGATCTTTCCATGTTTATAGTTTATTTGGAGGGAAAAAGGAAAATAATGAGAAGAGCGACTGATGCACCTTCAAAGGTATTCTCAAGATAACCATTAATTATTTTCTTTTGTTTCTTTTGTTTTTTTGAATTGGAAGAAACCTATGTTTTACTGTAGATATTTGTAGATTTCTATTCTTATATTTTTCTAGATCTTTACTAATTGGGAAAATGATTGAACCTTCTCTTGCGAAATGCTTTGTCACACCTCTATGTATATTAAAGTTTTCTTTTACCCATCGATACATCTAGAAATTAGATGATGCCTTCATCTTTGTCAAGTTATTTCACTTTACTTATTGGGCTCTTCACCTGTATTATGCTCCTATTTAGCATAATGGGCTCAAATTGACAATATTGTAATGAGATTTAGTTGGTTCACTGTTTGATGGAGAACATGATTGTTGATGGGGTTTGAGTGGAAGAGTAAAACCTCAAACCCAACCACAACTAAGATGAGTTGTGTATGGGGAAAAGGACTCAAAAGGGTATAAAACCACAAAATTTTGCTACTTGCTTGGGGATTTGATTAGTTTCATTGTGGATACACATGAGTTTACTAATAATGCCAAATTTGGTTGTCGTTATGCTTTATCTTGCATGATTTATCAATAAATTTTCTTTTGTTTTTAACTTATGTACTAGTTTTTTTTAATACTTAGATTGATAATTATTTAGAAAGGGGATGGTTTCTGCGAGCCTAACTTGTTAATGTAGACCTCAGAGAAATTGAGGAAAAATGGGAAGTTGCTTGGAGATCCCAATGTGATTGGGTTGCCTTCGGTGAGTATATATGCATGATGAAAACTGTGTAGATGATAGTCTTCCATGGTTGTTGCATCTACCACTTGTCCATGTTCTATGTAATCTCCATGAGGAATGAACCCATTCCGAGGAGAAAGGAACTCAAGAGCAGAGAAGCGGGGGAAGTGGCTGCTTGGTATGCCTTGTCCTACTCTTTGGACTGGATTTTGCAATATGAAATTCTGGTGTATGAAATTGAGTCGATGTATTTATTAAAAAGGATTCTGAAGCTTTTAAGTTTATCAATTTCAATGAATGACATGAAAAGTGATTTTCTAGTATGGTTGGAGTCTTTGTGGCTAGGCTGACCTTAGTTGTATGCATCATTGTATTTGATTCTTCTTTATGTAGGCGGGAATCTTTGGTAACATGCAAAATTTATATGAGACTGTTAAAAAGGCACAAATGGTTGTCCAAGTTGAAGCAGTGCGTGTCCAAAAAGAACTTGCTGAGTATGTACTGCTTTAACTTTAGCATATTAATCTCATTTACTTCTGGTTAGAATCTTGAAATGTTAGCCTGCATTTCCTTTTGTGTTTTCCAGAGCAGAGTTTGATGGTTACTGTGAAGGCGAGTTAATCAAGGTATGAGTGAGCTCATTCTGTTCTTACTGTTGCTACATAGGTCAGTATGAGTTTTGAGTCCATAAAGTTTGAAAAGGCTTGGTTTGCCCTGGACTTATCTCGACTTATATTAGATTGGAAGCTTAAGGATAACCTGAAATGACGATTTTGCTTCATAATTTTGTACACTAATGAATACTAAGGATCACAAAGGCATCCTGCAATTTCTTTTTACTAGCGTAAAGCAATTCTCTTCACGCAAATAACATTGGTAAAAAATTTGATAGCAGATAATTTTTCTCGACTTCACAAAGTTTTATGCAATTTTTTTTTTCTAATTTTAGATACTTTCATAAAATATATGGGTCAAATCTTTCAAACTCTTCCTTCGTACTTACACCTTTGGTGCTTTTTAATATAGTTGCCATTTCAAAAAGAAAAAATAATAAATCAAACTCACCAAATTTAGTCACATTTTTTTTTCCCTATTTTTAGTCTTTTTGTATGAATTTTCTCTATTTTTAGATAAAAAATGATTAGTTTAAATGAAATCATTGCAACGCACCAAATCTAATATTAAAATCTCCTTTTCTATTTTTAGGATATTTTTATATGAACTTTCCTTTTTTATTACTATTATGATTAAGACATGTAAAATCTTTCAAATTCTACCTTTCAAAAAAAAATTAAATTCTCCAAATCAAATTTTAAAAATACCTTTTCCCCCTTTTTTTTGTCTTTTATCTTATGAGTTTTTCCTATTTTCTTGCTTGCCAACATAGAGCAAATTACAGTGGTTCGATGAACGAACAATCAAGATTCATGTGACAGCCACCTTGAACTATCTCCTTATATATAGATCAAGTAAATAGATCTTTATTTTTCTTCACTTAAATCTATGAAGGAAGCCATAATATTGAAATCCTATGATGTGAACTACAGCACAGAGGTAAAATTTTCTTTAGCTGCAAGTCCAAATTTTGTATCCACTATTGTGTTTCTTTCTTTCTTTTTGGAATGGTAATGTGACATTGAAGTCACGACCATTATGGTAGTATCACTAATTTTATATGTACTGTCTGTCCATGTAAGTTGCAACTTCAACTTGAATACAGTTCTCAGTGATGGGGTTGATTCCACCCTAAGACTACATTATACCACAATTTTTTTGTCTTGACCAAATCATGTTCAACAATTTGGCGAAGTATCAGGCATTGATCATAGGCATGGAAATAGCCCATGAAATGGGGATCTCTTGTCTCGACATTTGGGAGATTCCATACCTATTGTAAATTAGACGAGATGATCTATATGAAGTTGGGAAGCGTGAACTACTACCCTTCCATGTGGCAGCTTGATGCTTCTGCACTAAGTTTTTGTTACTCCAATATTGAACATGTAGCCCAGGGCAAAATGCTTGCACTGATCTCTTAGTTATACTGGTGGCAGCAATCTCCTTCCATAAGGGGAAATCCTAAATGTGGTGGTCTATGAAAGGAAATCTTACCACCTCTCAGTAAGCAATGGCCGAATGACATCATGTGTGGATGAGCTGGTTTTCGGTGAATGAAGTTGGGATTGATGATTCGGTGCAGCAATTCATTGATTACATCCAGTTTGGCATCACTACTCATCAAGCAATAGTGGAATGAATCAATAATTGTTTCATCCGGCAGTTGAAACATTCTGGCTGAAGCACTATAGGTCAATGGTGAATCGATCCCGATGGAACCATTTTGCAATGACTAGAAAGCTAATTAAAACCATTTTTGAGGTGTCGAAGAAAAGGAGGGAAGGGAACAAATTTAGGTGATGTGAATTAAGCTTTTACATGCAAATGCCTAGAAACATGCATCATTAAATATTTCAGAAGTAATGCCACTGCTCCAATCTTGGTTAACTGGATGGCTAATATGATTAATATGCCATTAAAATTTTAACATACTATATAATTTGTTTTAGTTTTTTGTTCTAACCAAAATAAAATGGCTTGGTATAAAACTCAGCTCTACATTGCTAAATATGTTATTTTCAACTTGAGAAGTTCATTTATTTTCTATTTTCTTTGAAAAAATGATTGGTGTTTGTTGAGTGGTCACAACTCAATCTGGAATTTATTCATTCTTAAACCATGTCAACCCTTCTTCCATGCAGATGGATAGAATTCCTTCCTGTTTAAAACCAGTGAGCTGTTGTGCCCTTACATATATAAGAATTGGTAGTTGCCCATATGTTTAGCAGTTTTGGGTTGTTGTGTAAAGTTGCTCCATCTTAGTTGGAATTACCGTCGACCTCAATCTTAGACCATTCCCTCATCCTACGGAAGATTTGATGAATAAAACTTTTATTATTGGGTTGTGGAGTGGGGTAAGACAATATCACATTGAAAGTTGGTGAAGTTTTCCAATATCCATGTATTGAAACCCCACTGTTCTAATGGAAAATTAGTAGCATCTATTACTGTAGAAAATGGCAGCTATCCAGATCCATGTAGGTGGTATGGCATAATGCATTACCACAGAAATGCGACAACTTGTCCTTGAGAAACAATTATGTATGTCATGATCAGTTTTTTTTTTTAATACAATTGGGCTTCAACTAGGCCAAGCCTAGCAATTTTTTTTTACTTTTTTTTGATAAGTTTGAAAAAATATCCTAAAAAATAAAAGAATTATATCAGTGTGTCAATTTAAATTGAAAGACATCTTTTTTGTATGTATTATTTGTAATTTAAACGTCTAGAAACAGTTATAGGATGTTAAAGATTACTATGAAAATAAAAATAAGTATGTTAAAGCTCGCTTTACTGCTACTACTATTCTCTGTGGGTGTGTGTGTATTTGTCAGGAGGGAGGATGGGGGGGGGGGGGGGGGAGAGGGATTGTGTTTGGGTTGTTGGGTCATGGTTGAGGCAAACCTTGTTGCATGTACTGCATCATGTGCTTGTGGTTTTTGGATGGAGGAATCTCACCTTTTCGGATTCAAATGGAAAGAGTCATGTTCTACCTTCCTTTTCATAATTTTTGGGATCTATCATAAAGCTTATATTAATAGTTTCAAAGGTTAGTTGTTTGACTAGACATGCACCTTCAGTCAACTCAGCTAGGTCACATAATGGATGTCTTTGTGATGATGCCTGTCCTAGTTTGTGGTGAAACTATATCTTGATTTTGGTTTTTGGTGAAACTAGGCTTTGCTTGTCCTAGTTTACTCATCTAACCTAAATGGAGGAGATGAAATATTCATTTATTTTATAATAAAGATAATGATGATTCATTCCACATACTCATAATTTAATATAATTATAAATTATGAGAGGACTAAATGGATTACCCTCCACCAAAGCAAGATAATAACTACAAAAGGGTGAATGTTTTGTAGTTATTATCTTGCTTTGGTGGCTATCAAAGTTTGATGTAGCTGATTTTTTGTAAACTCATTGTCTACACCTTTCTCTGTGGGGGTGGGGAAGGGGGGCGTGTTAGGTGGGGTTTTAGAATAGGGGTATTCATAGGCCGAGTTCGGTCTAAGCTATGCTCTTTGTTAGCCTGAGCCCATTTAAAGCAAGTTGGCCTTTTCAAGGTTAAAGCCCAAGCCCAACCATTTGATCCTATTAAAATTACAACAATTTATTAAAAGCAAACATGATGAGCTACAAAATTAGCAAGACAAGGATGCTTAGTAACTTTGACTATTAAAATCAAGTAGCTAAAAATTGAGTTTTAAGTTCAGATTTGGTCCAGTTTTATCTCATTATGTCTATTTTCAATTTGAATGGTCATCTCTTTAATTAGTTTCAAAATAATTTTTGAAAAAAGGAAAATAGACCAGGTGTAAACACACTCATATAAGGGATAGAGGGACGATGGGCTTTCACGGGCTTTGTTTAAAAGCCTGAGTTTGTCCATTTAGCTAAATGGGCTCAAGAATTTAACCTATGCCTGGCCTGGTGTTTGATATATGTGTTCACACCCATCTGTGTGTGATGGGTTCGGGCATGTCTCAGACCGGGTTTAGGCTGACGAATAGGCCTAATTTAGAACAATCTCATAAACTGGAGCCTCCTTATTATGAAGATTCCATGGAGTAGGCTCACCAAGTCATCAAACTCAGTTTGGAACAATAACTAACCTACCTTTTGTTGTTGTCTTGATTTTCAAACTGTGCATTTCTATCCATGCATTCCCAGTGGATGTGACCATTGTGATTGAAATCAAAACCTTTTCCACAAACGAATAAAAATCATAGCAAGATATTGTAGTTAGAATACTTTCAGTTTGTTAAATACTGAATCATGAGCTTAAAAAATAACATAGTACTTTATTGAATGGTATTAGAGTTTAATTTTTAAGATCAAAGAATTGTTAAAAAAATCTAAAATCAGGTTATATAGATTCATGTAGTATGGTGCACTTCCCCTTTTTTTGGTGAAATGATTGATGTACTAGTGTAATACACATTGCATGTTGGAATGTTCAGACTCTTCTGGTTAGTATGGTGGCATTGATTCCTAAGATGGCAAAATGGTATCCCACCTTTTTCTTCTTTTGAAATCTATCTAGAATGAAATGTTTATTACTTAATTGTTTTGGCATAGTGAATTTTGCACCATCATTTTCTCTTATGGTCCACCCCCTTAAAAGGAAATTCCAATTTTGCCCTTACTTCCCTCCTCCCATCTCTTTTATTTTTTCCCTAAAGCAAGGGCAAAATTAGAATTTCCTTTTAAAGGGGTACACCATGAGAAAAAATGGTGGTGGTGCAAAAATCACTACCCATGTTTTTAGTAGGATTTTGTCATTATTTTTCATTGGTGTTCCTTTTACATGTTAATTTTATTTTAAAATAAATATGTACTCAAAATCATTCAAATACTATGCCAAATCTGTAAATTACATGCTACCTAATTTGCTGAATTGGACACCTGCCCATGTCAAATTCCAATACATGTGCTTGTAGCAATTAAGTGGATAAGGCGCATCTCAATCATGCCTAGATATTGGCTTTTCGTGTGTGTGTGTATGTGTGGAGGTAGATAACATTAAACCAGATGAATTGGAATCATCTCTAGAGAGCTTGTGTTGTATACATTATTATCATTTTCATACTATTTATGATTTCCTAATTCATTATTGTCATTGCAAACTTATTTTACCATACAGTCAAATGCATTTAGGGGAGAGGGTCTAATTTTTATTACTCAGATGATCTGGATTTCTTTTGTTGCACTGTTTTTTTTGAATGTTCAGTGGGAATTTTATTTTTTCCTTTGTGATTGCATATTTTCTGTATAACTAAAAATCTTGCCTATTCATTCTGGAACATGTTTTTTGTCATTCTAAATTTAATTTCTTGCTAGGTAACACTTTCTGGAAACCAACAACCTGTACGCACTGAAATTACTGAGGCTGCAATGGAGTTGGGACCTGAAGTAAGTATATCTCACTGGATTTTGTTACCTGAAGTATGTCCATCTAAGCCTCTTACTTCGAAATGAGTCCTCTTGCTGCAATCATTGCTGGGTTTGGGTTTGATTAGAGTTCAGCTCTACAGTCCTGGGTCCAAGTCTGCATTATGAGTGCTTGGATCCAAACTTGGAACCAAATTTGAGACTCATTCTACTCTAAGTATTGTATAAGTATCTAGATAAACATCAGTTGTATAAGTATTGTATTTAGTGTTACTACAATTTTTTTTTTGCAAAGGTAAGTGTTACTACAATTATCTCATCATTATTATCATTATCAACCATATATACCAATTGATCATTTGGTTTTAAAAAGAGTGTTTGTTGGCGGTGATGAATCTGCAGCATAGTAAGTTCTCATTTTTTTCAATGATAAAAGTTGTTCATTCAATGCATGTTGCCATAATCAACCAACCACCTTTTCCCTTTCCCTCCCATAGAGGGGGGAAAAAACCAGCACACACACACACACTCACATGTTGTTCTTTTAGGGTCTAATGAAGCTTTTTAGTGGTTTGGCTTCCAATTTCTTATTGATACTATCATAGCAGAAGCTTTCGCTCTTAGTCACTGATGCATACAAGGATGCACACCAGAAGAGTGTTCAGGTCAGATTCTCTGTTATCATAAGAAGCGTCAGTATGTTTTTTGGTAGCATCAACTGAAAGTTTTGATGTTGGGTCACAGGCAATGAAAGAGAGGATGAGCAATCTTGCGCAGAGCTTGGGAATGCCACCAGGCTTGAGTGAAGGTCCCAAGTGATGTTGGAATTCTGTTATTATGATGGCGGTAACAAGCTTCAATTTTGTATACTAGTATTGAAATGTCCACATGCATCTTTGTGGTCTAGATTTAATTTATTTTGATATCAAATTTTAATTATCAAAATGAAAAAGTCTCTCTCTCTCTCTCTCTCTCTCTCTCTGTGTGTGTGTGTGTGCGCGCGCCTGCGCATATGTGTGTGGACCCAGTAGATCACTTTCTAAGGAAATTTAGAATTCTTGTCAATTTCAGTTGTGCATGACACTTGTCACCCAATTAGTGCCAAATCCAAGCAGCTAATGAGCAGGGTTAACCACTAGCCTTGGCCCTAGGAGGGACACCGATAAAATCAGGTGGTTAGTGGCTTACATTGAGTCAATTAGCCTGGCTTTTGCAGCTGGTATTAAGTCAAGATGAATGGCTTAGATCTTGCAATGCTCTGGATCTAGTATGATAGTAGTGAGTTGATGGTAGGCGTTTCATCAAACCAAGGCTTTGTAGGATGATATTGAATATGCAGTTTTGCCTTGTATGTTTGAGCCCCGAGTTCTGGAAAATGAGCCCACAGATCAGAAAATAAGACCTTTCTATGGGAATGTTTCTGCCATTCTAGCAAACTCATTTTGTGTAGCGCCATTTCACTTGAGAAGAACCATCAAAATTAGATTTAGATGGCACTCTTAGGAAGTGGAGAGAGGAGACTAATTAATTGAAATTGTGATTCCTTTTGATTAGGGTTAGGAAACTCTACTCGCGCATGCCCCTACACACCTTTGTATAAGGATGACTTGCTTACAAACAAGATGGTTCCCACTGGAGACCCCGCCCTACACACATGTGAAATTGTCCCTTTGTCAATATATGACTCATGGCTTTAAACGTGTAATAAGAGAGGTGATCTCACTTATGAGCGCCCAAGCCTTGTACTCAACCAGCGATGTGGGACTTTTTCCCATTGACCCCCCATGTGTTGTACAACTGGGTCCTTATGTGAGGTTGTGGCAGTCAGTCGGTCAGTCCATTAAGACGATTAGTCGACGATTACTCCTTGCACACCTAAGAGCTCCCCCCTATGCCAGTGCTAGATTGCTGGCCGTATGGCCTAACATCCACCCCGTTCCAAATGGGCATGGTTCATATTCTTCAACATCTGATTCAAGTTACCAGGTTGGACATTTTTCAACGTTCAACTTTGTAAGACGTCATAATCTTTCTGAAAAGATAAACTTACCGTAAATATACTTCCCAACTAATTTATGGGAGAATCCATTTTACTAGGGGTAAAAGTGAAAAATTCGGTATCGGCCGATATTTTTCTCTTATTTTTTTTCTTTTTTTTAAAAAAAAATGTATCAACATTGGCTGATATCGGTGATATATAAGTTTTCAAAATCGATATATATCTCCGATACGGTATCTATCGGCCGATATCTCGACCCCGTTGGATTTTGGCATTTCTTGCATAACGACCTGAAAAATAGGTGGGCTGAATATTTTTTATCTTAGGGCTGGGTTGGGCCGAATGATTAAAAATCTGAATGAAATTAGGGTCCAAATGGGTTTGGCTTTTAAAAAATTGTCCCAACCCGACTCAATCTGACCTGACTTAGTACCCATATGTATAAATATAATTGATAATCACGTTGTTTATATGTAATCAATAATAATGTTGTTCTCCTATGAAACTTTATTTCTTTATATTTTGTTTTTTTCCTTGAACATTAAATGTGTGGAGCTAAGGTTTAAATATCGGCCGATACATATCGTATCGGCCGATATATATCGGTTTTTTTAAACCGAGTAATATCGGCCGATACGATAAGTATCGGCCGTACATACCGAATATCGGCCGATATGGTCGATATTCGGTCCGAAATATCGGTCACAATATCGGCCAATATTCATAAATATCGGTATTTAAAAAAAAAAAAAAAAAATTTAAAACACCGATACGGTTTTTCGCGGTTTTTACACGGTTTTTCGCAGTTTTTCGAGGTTTTTCGCGTTTTCCAGGGTTTACGGTTCTCAGGGGTATTCACGGTTTTTTGCGGTTTTTGCGGTTTTTCGCGGTTTTCTGCAGTTCAGGATTTACGGTTCTCAGGGGTGTTCACGATTTTTTACTGTTTTTTGCTGTTTTTTGCGGTTTTTTGAGGTTTTGTCACGGTTCATCACTGTTCATCATGGTTTTTTGCGGTTTTTTCACGGTTCCGATATCGGAGGAGAGAGAAAATGCCGATATCGGTATGAGAGATAAAATTATCGGCCGATATATAGTCCGTATCGCATATTGGCCGAGCCGATTTTTTGACCCCTGGTGTGGAGGTATTATTTCTTTTAGAAATGAATATTTATTTTCAATTTATTTGTTAATTTTCTAAACATTAAATATGTGGAAATATTATTTCTTTAAAAGTAATCTAGATGTTTATGAAAAAAAACAAAAAACAAATCAATCTACATTTTCATATTAGAACTGGATCGGATAGATGCGATTGGAACGATATCATTGATTGTGGCCTTCGCAATTGCATTCTACTTTCAAATACTTCACCAAAAGAAAATGTCGTCCTACACTCCTACTTCAAAGACTTTTCTGCATTTATATATATATATATATATATTTAAAAATATCATATTAATGTGTATTTTTACTGAATGAATTTTGTAATAAGGCATTTGATTGATTTTGAAAAATTAACTGAAAAATGTTCCTTTGTTTATTTTTTATTTTTCCTTTTTTCCTCTCTTTGCAGCTCAATGGGCAATTGTAAGATGTGATTTAATAGCTTATAGGTAGTCCTATGTTCTTTTTATTTAATTTGTTGACATTATTAAGAAAGATTAAAAATAATCTAAATTGATCAAATTTTGAAATGTTATTCAATTTATTTAATTGAAGTAATTTTTTTAGATCATATATTGAAAAAAAAGATCTGCAAATCCAATAAAGGCCGATAGTCTGGCCGATATACATCTGATATCGGCTGAGATATTGCCCGGGCTCACATCGATATTCAATTTTTTTTAAAAATTTTGATATTTATTCATATCGACACTGTCATAGTCGATATATCGGCCAATATTACTAATATAAATAATATACGGCCGATAAGTTTTTTTCAAAAACTCAAAATTTCGTGTCATGAATTCTCACCCTCATAAAAATTGGAACATCCGTGCACGCAAGAGTAAGAACAAGACAAGGAATGGGAAAAGTAAGTCCCACATTGGAACATCCGTGCACGCAAGAGTAAGAGCAAGACAAGGAATGGGAAAAGTAAGTCCCACATCGGAAAGGATGGAAAATGGGAGGAGGAGAAGCGACTATGAAAGGGGAAAAGAGAGTGACTAACGGGTATCTTTGCGCTTGGGGCAATGACGCAGCTAGTGAGGTTTTAACCGAGGCGCGTCAATTGCTGGTTGAAAACTATTTCCAAACCCCCTCTTGGGCCTGGGTTCAGCCCAGTGCCTTAGAGAATTTCTGGAAGGGCTCCCTCTAACTCAGGGTAAAGCCCTACAATTCAATTTATAATTTTTTATAATTATAGATAATATTATAATATTAGTAATAATTACTACAATATTTATAAAGATCAAAAATTAGTTCTGACCAAATTTTGTAGAAATAGATAATAACAGTAAAATGAACTGCTCTTATAATAGGAAGGGGTCTAATCTAAAGGCTGTTTTTTTGAGGGCCTGCAACCGATTGTTTAGGGTAATTTGGCTTAAATTTCACTCCTAGTAGTTTATTAAGATACTTGTTGCCGATATTCTATTCTCCATAAGTCTTTATTGTATCCCAAATTCCCAACTACTTTGCAAGTTGAGATGATCCTCTTTAGAAGATTGGAACCAAGTCTTGAAGGGTCACAACTTCTCATCATCTTTGATTCAATGATTGCTTTAATCAACCTTTCAATCAAGGCTGCAACTCGGGTCGGGTTTTGGCCCGACCCACATGACGTGACCTGAGAAATCATGTAGGTTGGATTGAGAATTTCGAGTCAGTGGATCGGGTCGGGCTGAGAAGAAGAAAATCCGCATAAAATTCAGGTCGGGTCTTATTAAGGATTTTATAAGTTAACCTGACCCGACCCGATAAAACCCGACATAGGCCCGGCTAAAATTAGTCTAAAATGGGTTCAAAATGCAGGTCGGGTTAGAATTCGGGATTAGAATTCAGATTCCGGTCGGGTTGTGAGATTCGAGTTGAGAATTCGGATCGAGTCAGGTTGGGTTCCTATATATATCAATTCAAGTCAGGGTTAGGATTTTAAGGAACCCGATCCACCCGACCTGAGTTGTAGCCTCTACTTTCAATGTCAAAATCAGAGATTTAATTAAAACCATCGATATCAATGATATATATTAGGATATCACCTAATATCTACCATACATATATTTGTTTCTTTAATCAAAATCATCAGAGACAAATCCATTTTTTTTTTCCTTCAAAACCAATACAACCTACAAAAGTCAAACTAATGGAGAAAGCTATAAACAAACATCAGAAGAAACCAAAACCATGGCATCATCCGCTGGAAATACCAAAAGCCATCCTTCCTTATACTATGATAAGACCTTTGTGAGTCTTTTTGACAAGGAAGACCGAGGCATTCTATTTGACAATTCTATTTTTAAAACATTTTCGAGGTTCAGTGAAAGTGATGATTAACTTTTTAAGTAGACTATTATAGATCTTTAGAGGTGAAGTTTTAGAAAATAACATTGTTAGGAGATGGGTAAATTTTTATCATATTTATTTATTCTATTTTTTTTAACATGGGTATTCTCATCCTATATTGGAGGTGTGACTAATCCCACGAGTATGTGCAAACCTCCCAATGTACATATACGAATAAGTCGATAAGGAATAACCCCATAAAAAATGACTTAGAGAGCTTTAAACGTGAATTGAATACAAGACCTTGCTTCATAAGGAAAACTTCTCTGACCTTATGATGTTAAACTTTGAAAACTTTAAATATTATAAAATTTTCAATTTTTTTTTTTTTTATAATTCATGTCACAAAACTATAATAATGATTAATTAGATTGTTTCTTCAAAATTCTTTAATGAATGTAACCCTTTATACGTTGATCTAACCATGCAATGATCAATCTATAATAAATGGCATGTCAGTAGAAAATTAAAAAAAAACTCATATGATCTTTCTTAGCGAAAGCTAAAATAATAGTGACTAATGCAGGCCTCACACCCAGTAACAGAGTGAAATTATGGTTTGTGTTGGACCTATTGGAGTGTGAACAAGAGTTCCACATTGGTTGTGAGGGGGGAAAGTCTAAAGATTTATATGGGACTAGGTCACTCCACCTATTAGGCTAATCTTTTGAGCTGAAAGCTCATCCTAATAGTAGTATCAGAGCTAGGTCCCCAAGCCACAACATGTGCGCTTAGAGATCCTCTAGCCGAATGGGATGGTTGACAACGTTCTATTCGTCAAAGAGCTTCTTTCGAAGGTGGATTGTTAGAATGCGAATGAGAGTCTCACATCAGGTTAGTCGCCAGTCCTAATAGGACCGCGGCAATTACGAGGCAATTTAGTTGTATCATGACCTTAGAATGACTATCATAAATTCGTTGCCGTCCAATGTTGAAAATCTATGGTCAAAGATGGACCATTTCAGAGTTGAAACTTAAAACTAATACCTCATTAATGCACAGGAACAAATTGAGAGAGAGAGAGAGTATGAACACAAGAAACAAATTGAAAATCTATGGTCGAAGATAGACGAGAGAGAGAGAGAGAGTGAGAGTGAGAGAGAGAGAGAGAGAGAGAGTATGAACATACTGAAGAAGACATTTTTAGACTAACTTCATCTCATTATTGACATTTCCTTATTGAACTAATAATATCTGAATTGCTGAGATCATTTGTCCACTCATCTAACATCTAAATAATAATAAAAAAAAATGAAAAAAGTCAATAACCTAAGAGCTAATATTGTCTCAATAATTGAGATCAAATGCAGATTTACTCAACAGTGGGGATTGTTCTTAGTTTGATTCTTTTCAGCACTGAGATAAAAATCTCTGACTCCTTGTAATTCCTTTGTAGCATCTCTCATCTCCATTCTCTCCGTGGGTGATTCTTGGGAGCAAGATAAACCTATTTTCACCAATGATACAAGGCATTCATCCATTATGATACTTATTTTGCTATAGTTATTGTTGAATTCAAGGCATTTTTTTTCTAAGACCAATGGCCCGTCTATGATCTCCAACACTCGATCAGGCACGGCCATCTTAGCAAATTGATGAAGGTTTACATACTCCTTGAACATGTCATCTGTAGGCTTTCTTCCAGTGAGCATCTCCAGTAGCAGAATCCCGTAACTATACACATCGCCGTAGATCGATACATCTCCACCCATACCATACTCTGCAATTCACAAATGGAACATAAATAAATAAAAAACTACTCCATAGGAAACCAATGAAAGAAAGAAGAAGTGCATATTCTTGGAGAGTCATTACCTGGGGCAATGTATCCTATAGATCCCTTTACAACAAATGAACTGGATTGCGTCTCAGAAGAATTATCGATATCGCTAGACAAAATCTTTGCTAATCCAAAGTCACCCACCTTAGCAACCAGATCATTGTCAAGAAGAACATTGCTCGGTTTTAGATCGCAGTGAACTATAGGTATTTCACAATGGTAATGAAGATAATCCAAAGCACAAGCGACATCAATGGCTACATTTGGCCTTTGAATAAAGCTTAAATTTCTCAATGGTTCCTGCCCATTTTCCTTTGGATCCAACCACATATCAAACTTCCATTAGGCATATACTCGAAAACTAATGCCTTGAAATCATTACCTCTGAAATCAATGCTTGAGCAAACACTTAGGACCTTGACAATATTTCGATGGTGGATGCTTCTCAAGGCTTCACATTCGGCCATGAAGGTCTTAGAAGCTTTTCTCTGTTGCAAATTGAGAACTTTGATTGCTACTGTTGATTCGTTGTTGCTTAGAATTCCTTTGTACACAGAACCATAACTCCCCATGCCAACCAAATTGGCCGATGAAAATCGATCAGTTGCTTTGAGAAGATCTGAATAGGTAACCTCCAAAAACTTCTCTCCAATGGAAGGTGCTGAAGTTGGTTCTTGCCTTGGCTTCTTCAAACAATAGCGGCTTGCAAGGAAACATGCCAGTAAAAATAGAACAACAATGGCAGCAACAACTACTGAGATTATTACTGCTAGAGATTTGTGTCTACCTTGTTTCATGGAAGCTTGATCTGGGCATGTAGATAATTGTAATATTGACATTCCCCCACAAAGCCTGTCGTTCCCCACAATTGAAATTGCACTCACATTCCTGAAACACTCCAAGTTTTGGCACTTCGCCTTCGAAATTATTGAAAGACAAATTTAAATAGCTCAAGAACCGAAACCCTTCAAGATATTTTGGAATCTGCCCAGATAAGTTGTTGCTTGAGAAATCAAGTTTTTGAATGCCCCTTAAGGCACTAAGGGAAGCAGGAATACTTCCATAAAAGAAATTCCTTTCCAAGTAAATTTGTTCCAAACTTAAGCAATCACCAAGGTTGCTTGGAATTTCACCTGACAATTTATTGACCGAGACATCCAGTAGAATAAGGCCTCTCAACTTGGCAGCATCCATTGTCAAGGAACCAGTAAATGAATTCACATATAAATGAAGCTCTAACAGGGAGGGGATACTTAGAACTTGTTTGGGTATGGAGCCACTAAGGTTATTATATGAAAGGTATAATCCTTGTAGACCATGGCAGTTTCCAAGGCTTGGAGGAATGCTTCCTTGCAAATCATTTCCATTTAAAAAGAGTTGGTACAATCGAGTGAGGTTTCCAAGGGAAGAAGGAATTTGCCCTGAAAGCTTGTTATCACCTAGCGTAAGTAATTGCAATTCTTGAAGCTTCCCAAACTGAGGAGGAATGGGGCCTGTGATGAGATTATTTGCCAAGGTGAATACAGTCAAGTTGAATAAGTTCTCAATTCCTCTAGGTATGGTTCCATATATCTGGTTATCTCCCAAACGCAATCGCCTTAGATGAGTTGAGAGGTTAGCAATGGATTCCGGCAATAAACCACTAAATTGGTTGTGGACTAGGCTAAGAACTTCTAAATCACTGCAATTGGTCAAAGAAGTGATGAAATCCAAATCATAGTCTTGTCCGTGACCAAGTTGATTAAGTTCTAAGTTAAGCAGGCGAAGGGCTTGCAAGCTTCCAAGATTCGAAGGTACGGGGCCACTGAACTTGTTGCTGCTAAGGTCTAGTCCCTCAATCCTTGAAGCATTTCCTAATGAAACTGGTATGGGTCCTTCAAATTGATTTCCTCCTATGAACAGCCCTTCTAGCTTTGGAAGCGTGATGCCTAGGTCGGGTGGAAGGCTGCCTTGTACATTATTTACCCCCATATCGATGCTGGTGATCGATGAGAGATTAAAAAGAGAAGTAGGAAACATACCAGAAAGTTTGTTTTCATGGAGTTTTAGCTCTTCCAAGCTCATCATTCGGCCTAGATCTTCTGGAATGCTTCCTTCCAAACCATTTCTTGATAGAAATAGACGAGTGAGAGATGAAAGATTACCAAATGATGAAGGGATGGAGCCGACGAGAATGTTCTGGGCGAGAACCAATGATCTGAGCTTTGATAAAGAGCCAAGCTCGAAAGGAATTCTGCCACCCAAAACATTTTGGTGCAAATGAAGAGCTCTGAGTTCCAAACAGAGGGACAGATTGCTGGGTATCTCTCCAGTGAATGAATTGTAGTGGAGGATTAATAACCGAAGCCTGGGAAGTCGGCCAATTTCTTGTGGAATTAGGCCATGGAAATTGTTGAATGAAAGATCAATTCTCTCAAGAACAGAGAGGTTTGCAATATGGGGAGATACAGAGCCGACCAAGCTTTGGCCAGTAAGATTCAAACCAATGACCGTTTGAGGAAATTGTCTGCTGCAATTGACTCCAACCCACATGCAGAAATGGATTGAATCATTCCATGAGTTCAAGACTCGGTTGGGATCGCCTGAGATCTGATCCTTGAACTGGAGAAGAGAAAGTCGATCAGTCTCATTTGTTGAAGGGGTGGCAGATTCAGAAAAACGTAACAAGTAGATGCTTGTGTAAGTAAGAAAGATTGCATGGAGGAGAAATTTTCCGGAATTCAGTGGCAGATTCTTGAGTGGGATCTCCATTTGTTTTTCTTTTGTGTTGGAGAACTTCAAATGGCCAAACTTATAGGCCGCCCACCGGATTGTTCAGTGTAGACTGATTTTCAAAAATTTATCTGAAAAGTGAATTTTATCCTTTACCTTTTGTAATTCCTTTAAAAAAAAGAAAAGAAACGTGCAAGCGGTAAACGTTGGTTTCAAAGTCCAACAGTTGCACAACACAGTAAATCCAGCGGTCTACCGCACTCCAAAAATCTCTGTCAGTATTTTAAAATTATTTTTTAAGTACTGACATATTTCTAAAAAATTTCAAATTAAATATAATTTTTTTTTAAAACTTCAAGATCTTTTGACACTCCCAAATGCTTAAAACACAATGTTTTACAAATAAGGGGATCCTTTGGCTATACTGAAACACATTTAGGAGTGTCAAAATACCTTAAAATCTTAAAGTATTTTTATTAGATTATCGTAATTAGTTCAGATATTCAATTTAAAAATTTTAAAAATACACAGTGCTTAAAAATAACAGTCTATGTTACAGATACTACTAACATAATGCATTAGTTAAATAATAAAATCTCCTTTAAAACTTTAAAGTTATTTTTTAAACACTGTATATTTCTAAAATTGCTCAAATTAAATATCTGAATTAATTACGATAATCTGATAAAAATACTTTAAAACTTCAAAGTCTTTTAACACTCCTATTTAAAACTTCAAAGTCTTTTAACACTCTTAAATGTATTTATTCTTATTTGTAAAACACTGTATTTTAAGCATTTATAAATATAATAATATTATTTTAAGCTTATAACTTGGCTGCTCTGGAAACTTAATCATTTGACATAGTTTCAATCCCAAATTTAAGATTATGTATTATTTTTAAATTCTGAACTTAATGAAATGCCAATCTCAACCTAATTCTACCTATTTTTATTAGTTATATTTTCTCAAGTGGCAAAACCTCAATTTTATAGAAGAGACGGAGTCCTAAAAATATACGGAGAAAATCAATACTCGATCTGTGTCATAACAAATCTTCTTGTACTTTTAGATTTCCAAAAATATTAACTTTTGACATTTATTTTACAGCGAGAAAATTGGAACGTCATTTTAACTAAAAATATTATTTGGTGGCTTTTTACTTCAAAACGCGTTGGACCTTTAGAATACTTTTATTAGACTAATTTACTCTACCTAACTGTAAAATTAGATAATTTTAAAGAGATTTTTTAAAATTATAAATTTTGACAAAACTGTAAATTTTTGCATAAGCACTGAGTTTTTGATGTCGATTTCTCTCCAAATTTTAGTACCCCATTTAATGGACTAGTTGGATTAATTTAATAGCACTTCTATATTACCACAATTGCAATAGCATATAAAGGTCATTAGAAAAAAATTATATAATAAAATAATAATATATTTTTTATCTTTATCTTAAAGCTACAAGCTACTGCTGGTAGCTAGGAAAACGTTGTTGCGAATCCATTTGCTCGGCTGTAAAAGGTGAAGGGAGGGAGAGAGAGGAAGAAAAAAAAACAAACGACAACAGAGAGCAACGACTTTCAGTCCTCTCTCCTCGTCTCCTCCGTTTTCCTTCGTTCTTCTCCTTCTTTCTCTATCTTTCATTATTTTTGTCGCCAGCAGCAGCAGCGGCTTCGTCTCTCGCAGTCGTTGCCTACTATTCCTTTCTCTGTGCTGCTGCTTCTTCCTTTCACTTTCCTTTTACTTTTCTTTGAAGGGCAGTAGAGACATCGGAGTCTCGCGTATACCTTCAGATTTTCAATTTAAGCTTATTTTTAGCAAAATTTTACATCCAAGTATCAAAATGATCATTTTTTCATTTATATTAATTATACAGTAACTTAGATATAGAAAGAGGTAATTATGGGATTTAAAATTAGTTTTTTCAAAAGAGAAGGAAAAAGTAGACTTCCTCTTAGATTTTAAATTATACATTTTAAAATCAGTTTTATTTTACATTTAAAATTCATTTTTTCAACTCTAAGTATAATCAGAAAAAAGATTAACTCCAGTTGACTATTGCGTGTTTACTTTTCCACCTTTTATGTTTAAATTTTATTACTATAACCTCTGGGCCACACTATCATCTGCAGTGGCGTTAGTCGCTCGATGATACCATTTGACGGTGGCGCTTAATCAACCAGTAGATCCTCAGTAGTGGCGCTTAGTCGCTCAATGATACCATCTGAGGAGGCGCTTAGTCACTTGGTAGATCATCAGTAGTGGCGCTTAGTCGCTCGATGATACCATCTGAGGAGGCGCTTAGTCACTCGATGGTCTTGAAGTGGAGCACTGAGTACTTTATTTACATTTCTCGCACTGTACCCTCTGGACCGAATCTCCCATCAGTAGCGCAGTGGAAACGCCGCTCGGTGACCATCAGTAGCGCTGCGGAAACGCCGCTCGATGGTAAAATGGGTTGGCCACTGAGCTATTTTATTTACCCTTTGGGCACCGTCTCAATATGTCTCCTTAACTGGAAAACAATATGAGAAGGGGCACTGAGTACTTTACATTTTTATTTTGATGTGATGGTTTGGTTGGCTGACAACTAACTGCTAACTTAATCTAATGGAGTAGAAAGAATTAGGAGACTCACTACACTTATCATGTTTTTGTTGGAAAATGCATTGGATCGGGTAGATAATCAATGAATGTCCTGAAATTTATATTATTATTTTATTCTTACAGATTTGTGTGATAATCTTTGCAGATAGAGGTGAGGAGACTCAGTCAACACTTGTATTATATGGTATTTAAACCCACTAAAACCAGACTGAAATAGGACCCATGGTCACTTAACGATGGAAAAGGCTATATAGGTCTATAATGCGAGACCTAACAACGCCTACATGTAAGGGATGTAAATGTTCTAATTGTGTAGAACGTAGGCGTAAATTGGTGTCGGGGAGCAGAGGACTTGTAGCCTCTAACGCAGTATGGACTCATGGAGTGTCTGGGAATTATCGGGTAAAAACTAGGTGAAGGCATTCATGTTATTAAATCCAGTTTTATATGTTTGTGTGATATTGATTATTTTATTGATTTCTTGTAGTTGGTATTAGATACATCGAAGGGTAAGGTTGAAATTTGGTGATTCTCTCAAAATAAGTCCCTGTGTAAGGAGGGCACTGGAAATCATGCATTATCATGCATTTGACATTTGCATGTGAAAATTTTGATTATAAGTTAAATCGGTGAAAGATAATAACTTTGGAGATCTGATATTGGCCATTGGGCTATAACTGCTGAGATTATTCGAACACCGTTTGCGAACCGTTGGGTTGGACGTGTTAGTAGGTTGAGGTCGACCGCCATCAACCGCTGGTGTTGGATGGGCTAGTAGACCGGGTCATGGAGATCTTGTGATGTTAGGCTGAACATTGTTTGCGAACCGTTGGGTTGGATGTGTTAGTAAGCCGTGGTCGACCGCCGTCAACCGTTGGTGTTGGATGGGCTAGTAGACTGGGTCGCGGAGACCTTATGCACTTGCAAGTTGCTAAATGGGGGCTAACCCAGATAAAAATTGATAAAACACTTTAGAAAGTGATCCTAGGGTGAACATGGGTTAAGTAAATTAACCGCATTGCATTCATGAAACATGCACTATTTATGGGTTCATGTATTATGTTGGATGTTATGATAAAATGAGTTAAGTGGATTAACTGCATTTTGTTTAGGGAACATGCATTGTTATCTATTTCACGAATATTGTATGTTGGATTTTATGGTGAGCTCTCCTCATCTGGGCTATTAGCTCATGTCCCTTACAATGCAGGATATGAACCGGAAAATGGAATGGAGGAACCAATGGTGTCTCGTTAGGAGTTGGAACTTGGGAATTGTCTATGGTTTTCCGGTACGTGGAAATTAAGCGTACCTTTGGTTATTTTTTTTATGCTTTATTATAAATATGCCTCATGTGGCATAAAAATATATGTCTGTAAGTTTGGTGTTTCCATGTAATATATTTGTGTGTTGGTGTGCTCAATATATTGCTTCTATGTGTTTGAGTGAAAATTGTTCAGATTATTTTGCTGAATATGTTTAGGAATAGTTAAGACATGGATATCTCTCGTAGATATTAGACTCACAGTGGGTAGTATGTTAAGGAAGTTGTGACTCATTGGGTTAAGGATTTAAAAAAAAAAATACTTCGCGTTCTTGGCTCACCTCCTGGTTCAGGGCATGACAATCTTTCACACGTATTAAAAATATAAAATAATAGGAGTATCAGAAATCGACTTGCTAAGATATTCGTAAATAATTTGATTAGTGAATCGATTTCTGTGAACAAAAAAATCGACTCGCTGAATCACTTGTAAACAGTAAAATTGACTCGTTGAATCACTTATTAATTGTAAAATCAATTCATCAAAAACTAGTAAAGATCCGATTGATGAGCCGATTTCTGACATTTCAAATTTTTATATTTTCAGTACGACAGATGAAGGACAAAATGGGCATCACAGTAAAACTCGTGTCTATAAACATGGAAGGATACTTTTTATTTCAAAAGTAGTTAAAAAAGACTTTTGTTTAAGTTTGAAGTTTATTTCAAATCACTTTAATTGATTTAATTAAGTGAAAACCTTTAAAATTAGAATATGTTAAAATTTAAAAAAGTATTCAAATAGATCAAATTTTAAAGAGGTTAAAAAATATAATTTAATTGATTCAAACAAAATAAATTATAATATTTTAATTAAAAATATTGTTTATTCTCAAATTATACAATTTTATATTTTATAATGATGACAAGTCATTTGACCAGTATCTTAATCACCTTTTAGAATTTCTATCAATGGCTCAAGATTGTCTCTTCCACATCTTTTTTTTTTTTTTTAACGGTGACAATGAAGATATCATTAATAAAAGGAACAAAATACAGAAAAACAAAGAAAAAGAAAAGGCCTAAGAGGGATAGACCAAAATGTAAGAAAAACAAGCTAAAACCAACAAGATACAAAAACAACTCAACAAGTGCCATCCTTCCTAAAAATAAAAGGAATCCCGAATAGCTCCATCAATGCCATTTTTAGCGAAAAAATCCGCCACTCCATTGGTTGATCGACTGATGAGAGAAAAAGTGTCTCTTCCACATCTATCCTTAATATCTTTTCTTTTTTTGGTTCACAGAAAAACAACGCATCATCTACGAATGGAAGATGAGTGACAGTGTGATGTAGAAGGAGAACGCAAGTGGACCCCTATTATTTTTTTTATTAATATCCTAGTCAGCCGAATTTCTTTATTTAAGTTGTCAATTTCGTGTGTTTCAGTGTGAACTGCACACATAGTCGGTGTCCTAAGGCCAAAAGAGTCCTTTTTGAAATAGTATATGTTTTTTTTATAAGATGTTTGAAATGATGGAATTAAAGTTTGAATATAGGTTGATATGATACAGTTTTGAAATCGTATTATATCAGTTGATAATGTCGATATATCGTTCGTATCATATCGACCGATATCAGCTGTTTTTGTTAAAAAACAAACGAGAGAGAAAAATATCGGTCGATATCGAATTTTAAACCTCTGGATGGAACCATACCACTCTTTCAAAAAATATAGAATAAAAAATATTAAAAACCGCAAAAAACCATGGAAAAACCGTGAAAAACCGTATCGGTGTTTTTTTTTTTAAAAAAAAATTAAATGCCAATATTTATGAATATCGGCCGATATTGTGACCGATATTTCGCACCGAATATCGGCCATATCGGCCGATAATATTTATGTACTGCCGATAGGTATCATATCGGCCGATATCGTTCGGTATTAAAATACCGATACATATCGACCGATACGATTTGTATCAACTGATATTTCGACGTTTGAATGACATTTCACCCGTTATCTAAAATACCCTTCTCTTTTTGCCATTATTGTTCTATCCTCTCTATTCCATCAATCCCTTCACCTCTCTATTCCATCATTCCCTTCACCTCCTGATTTGATAGTCTCCACTAAACCTGTACAGCTGGTCACTCCCTCTTATATGAGAACCCCTCTCAAGACACAAATGTCGCCCTACTAAAGTGAAGAATGAAAGAATAAGGGTCCCCCTGCCCAACTCCTTGATGGGTTGCATTGGCTAACCGCTTACTAACATTGAGTAAGATGAACTCTCAACGCAACCCCTCGTCCATTTTCTCCACCTAGAGCCAAAATCCATCCTCTTAAATAACTAACAAAAGTTCAATCGACAAAGTTGTAAGCCTTCGCCATATCAATTTTGAACAATAAGTTCAATCTTGTCCTTTTTTCTCACATGAACTAACTCATTAGTGATAAGAACATATCTACCTATTCTCTAAGAAAGAACCCTGAGATTCTCTTCTAATTTCTGAAAACACTTCCTTCAACCTACTAGCTAGAATCTTTACCAAAAGTTTATATACGCAACCCACTAAGCTGATGGGTCTGAAATGAGACAATTCAGAGGGACCTTCCTTTTTCGAAACAAGAGTTATAAAAGAACTTGTCAGCCCTTCAGTTACTCTTTCTTATTTGCTAGCATTATAATTTTTTTAGTGCACTAGATTAAACACTCCTGATTTTGTCCATTTGGCCCATCTATATTTCAAAATCTATGGACAAAGATAATAATCTTAAACCATCCTGAGAATGGAAACCAACCTTAATAAGATTGGCAACCAAAACTTCAAACATCTGTCCTATGGACACAGAAAGAGAGAGAGGCCATGAACATGTTGAAGAAGAAATTGTCACTTTTACACAATCAGCCAACAGTAACCAAAAATATATATAAAAGTCTCAAAAGAACATTATTATAATTTATATGAGCCTGTTATCTCAATTATTGAGATCACATACAGATTCCCTCGAAGATGGGGCATTATCATGCTTAGGTTGATACTTTCCCGCACTTAAGAAAAAACTCTCTAACTCTGTGTATTTCTATCATAACATCTTTCATCTCCATTCTCTCCTTTGGTGATTCTTCAGAGCAGGATACACCTATTCTAACCAATGATACTAAGCATTCATGCATTCTGCTACTTGTTTTGTTATAGTTTTCTTCTAGCAGTCGCCGATCTATGATATCTAACACTTGATTGGGCAGCACCACCTTAGCAAATTGATGGAGGCTTGCATTGTCTTTGAACATGGCTTCTGTAGGCTTCTTTCCAGTGAACATCTCCAACAATAAGATCCCATAACTATAGACATCGCCGTAGATTGTTACATCTCTACCCATACCATATTCTGCAATTCATACACATTACTTTCAGTAGGCAGGAAAGAAATTTTTTTTTTTCGACTTACATTTACATAGTTCTGGCAAATAGATGTTCAAATATACAAAATTAACATGCTCAAACAAGAATGAAAGACACAGTAAAAAGAGATCAAGAGTTATATATGAAATTCAAGGTAGTCACACTGTTCCCCAGTTGTTTATATGTATGCCAAGACTAGAACTGTGAGAAAATCAAAACTTGATTGAGCTTGCCAAAATGTTGATTTAAACAGAGTTGTCAAGCTCATTTTGTAATCAAGAGATGCATTCACATGTATTTTATTCTATCCTTCTGAAAAGAGAATGTTCGAATTCATGACAAGGAAAAAAAGCAATTATGGATTGTGGAAGATAAATGCAGATTTCCTACAGAAAAAAATAGTTGGTAGATGAAATCCATTCTACTCGAGTAAATCTATTAAACGAAGACTTTCTTAAAGAGAAAAAATGCGTTTACTGTCGGTTGTGCCTAGGTTTAGAAGAACATGGAATTTTGTTTTTTGTTTATCCCCTATACAAAGCCTAGCCTAATCAGTAATTACTTCAGAATCTCTGTCCTGGTTAACCCTCATGGATAGCCATAGTAATACTCTTATAAGAGTGTCAAAGTTTTATGTTAAGATTTGATTACATTTATGATAATCTAATGATCATTTGGAAAGTAAATCGTACTGAATGAATGAAAATAAATAAATCTACTTCCATATCTAATGAATAAAAGAAGAAAGCATATGCTTGAAGTAATTACCTGGAGCAATATATCCTAAAGATCCCTTTATAAAAGATGAGTTGGACTCAATCTGAGAAGAATTATCAATATCGTTAGACAAAATCTTTGCTAATCCAAAATCACCCACCTTAGCAACCAGATCATTGTCAAGAAGAACATTGCTTGGTTTTAGATCGCAGTGAACTATAGGTGTTTGGCAATGGTAATGAAGATAATCCAAAGCACAAGCGACATTAATGGCTATATTTAACCTTTGAATAAAGCTTAAATTCTTCAATGGATTCTGCTCATTTTCCTTTGGATGAAGCCACATAACTCCCGTTAGGCATATAATCGAAAACTAAGGCCTTGAAATTGTTACCTCTGAAATCAATGCTTGAACAAACAGTTAGGATCTTGACAATGTTTCGATGTTGGACACTTCTCAAGGCTTCACATTCAGCTAAAAATGTCTTTGAAGCTTTTCTCTGCTGCAAATTGAGAACTTTGATTGCAACTGTTGTTCCATTGCTGTTTAGAATTCCTTTGTACACAGAACCATAACTCCCCATCCCAACCAAATTGGCCGATGAAAATCGATCAGTTGCTTTGAGAAGATCTGAATAGGTAACCTCCAAAAACTTCTCTCCGATGGAAGACGCTGAAGTAGGTTGTTGGCTTGGTTTCTTCAAACAATAGCGTCGTGCAAGGAGACATGCCAATAAAAGTGCAGTAATAACTACAGCAACAACTACTGAGATTATTACTGGTAGAGAATTATGTCTACCTTGTTTCATGGAAGCTTGATTTGGGCATGTAGGTAAATGTAGTCCTTGATATTCCCCCACAAAGCAGTCTGTTCCCTTCAATTGAAATTGCACTTGCATTCTGAAATACTCCAAGTTTTGGCACTTCACCTTCCAATTTATTGAAAGACAAATTTAAATAGCTCAAGAAGCGAAACTCCTCTAGATATTTTGGAATTTGCCCAGACAAATTATTGCCTGAAAGATCAATTTTTTGAATACCCTTCAAGGCACTAAGGAAAGCAGGAATACTTCCATAAAAGAAATTCCTTTCCAAGTAAAGTTGTTCCAAACTTAAGCAATCACCAAGGTTGCTTGGAATTTCACCTGACAATTTATTTTCAGAGACATCCACTAGAACAAGGCCTCTCAACTTGGCAGCATCCAGTGTCAAGGAACCAGTAAATGAATTCACATATAAATGAAGCTCTAATAGGGAGGGGATACTTAAAACTTGTTTGGGTATGGAGCCACTGAGGTTATTATATGAAAGGTATAATCCTTGTAGATGATGGCAATTTCCAAGGCTCGGAGGAATGCTTCCTTGCAAATCATTTCCATTTAAAAAGAGTCGGTACAATTGAGTGAGGTTGCCAAGGGAAGAAGGAATTTGCCCTGAAAGCTTGTTATCACCTAGCGTAAGTAATTGCAATTCTTGAAGCTTCCCAAACTGAGGAGGAATGGGGCCTGTGATGAGATTATTTGCCAAGGTGAATACAGTCAAGTTGAATAAGTTCTCAATTCCTCTAGGTATGGTTCCATATATCTGGTTATCTCCCAAACGCAATCGCCTTAGATGAGTTGAGAGGTTAGCAATGGATTCCGGCAATAAACCACTAAATTGGTTGTGGTATAGACTAAGAACTTCCAAATCAGTGCAATTGGTCAGAGAAGTGATGAAACCCAAGCCATAATCTTTCCCACTACCAAGTTGATTAAGTTCTAAGTTAAGCAGGCGAAGAGCTCGCAAGCTTCCAAGATTCGTAGGTATTGAACCACTGAAGTTGTTCAGACTGAAGTCTAGTCCTTCAATCCTTGAAGCATTGCCTAATGAAACTGGTATGGGTCCTTCAAATTGATTTCCTCCTACGTAGAGTCCATCCAGATTTGGAAGAGTAAGGCCTAGATTGGGTGGTAAGCTTCCTTGAAGATGGTTGATGCTTACATCAATAGCGGTGATTGACGAGAGATTGAAAAGAGAAGAAGGAAACATACCAGATAGCTTTGTTTTCATAGATTATTAGCTCCTCCAAGTTCATCATTCGGCTAAGATCATCCGGAATGCTGCCCTCCAAACTATTTCTAGATAGAGATAGTTTAGTGAGAGATGAAAGGTTCCCAAGTGACACAGGAATGTTGCCGACTAGGTTATTTCGGGAAAGATCCAATTGTCTGAGCTTTGACAAAGAACCAAGCTCAAATGGTATTTTACCGCGAAGATCATTTCGCTGCAGGTGAAGAACTCTGAGTTCCAAATAGTGGGACAGATTACTGGGAATCTGCCCAGTAAATGAATTGCGATTGAGGACTAATAGCCGAAGCCTGCGGAGACGGCCCATTTCTTGTGGAATTAGGCCATGGAAATTGTTGAATGAAAGATCAATTCTCTCAAGAACAGTGAGGTTTGCAATGTGGGGAGATACAGAACCGACCAAGCTTTGGCCAGCAAGATTCAAACCAATGACCCTTCGAGGAAATTGTCTTCCTGCAATTGACTCCTACCCACATGCAGAAATGGATTGAATCATTCCATGAGTTCAAGACTCCATTCGGATCATCTGATATCCAATCCTTAAATGAAAGAAGAGCCAAGTCGATCGGTCTCGTTTGTTGGAGTGGTGGCAGATTCTGCAAAGCATGACAAGCAGATGAATGTAGCATGAAGGAGAAGTACTGTCAAACCCTGATGCAAAATCTTGAATTGAAGCTCCATTTTTTTGCTTGGTTCTGTTGTATTGGAGAAGCTCAAGAGCCAAGTGAAGTTCATATACACAGCCAACGCAGCATTATTCATAGATTGGACTATCTATCTTGTGACTGGTGAGTGTGAAAACCAGTAGTATGGCAGCTGAGCAATTTGATAGAAAATGACAAAAAATTGTGAATATCTTCTAATTTTATATGCATTAAGTTCTAGTTTCAAACTTTCTATTTTGATGTCGGTAAGATTCTAAAAATTCTGATTGATGTGAAGTATTGTACTTGCATGTAATCTAGAGTATTATTTAGTCTAAGTAAGCCATGTAATGTAATTATAAAGGGTTTGGGTCAATTCACTTAATAGGCTAGTTTTTGGGGATGGATGCGTAATCCTAACAAATATCAATGTCTAAATATTCAATTTTTTGTTGTTATTAGCTGATAATGACGAAAAAAGTAGTTTTTAAAGTCTAATTAAGTGATTAACAGCCCATAAGTGATATTTAAACCTTGATTCAAATGAATCCCACACCCCACCACCAATATTTAGATAGAGTTTAGCCTAACAACTATCAAATTGATCTTCATTGTGGAATTTAATGCTTAAAAATATAAAACTTCATTTATGGAGTTCTAGGATCAAAATCCAGAATTAGATTCAAATAACGCTATTAATTTGTACTAACATATTAATTAAACATATAGAGCATACATTACAACCCATTTAAATATTTAAGTTCCTAAATGAAGAAATAAACTCTATAATTGAATTCCTCTTCTGCAATCAATTAATTGACACTTTTGTCTCTGTACTATCCTTACCCACTTTGAATGTGACCCCTGCAAGTGGAGAAGAATAGAGACAACCACAGCCTTGTAAGGGTTTACTTTGATGCCTCTCCCATTCATATTTGATGTTTTCTTCCTTTTGCGTTTGCCAAACAGTTTGACTTGCAAAGTCAGAATCTTCACTTTCTAGAGACTTCTGATCATCACATGAAAGGATTGATTTATTTTTTAAAATAGTGAAAAAAAAAACTAAAGAAAGTCGCCGATTGATAAAGTCAATAGCCCCACAACACAAATCACGAAATCAAGCAAGGTTGACACTTTCTTTTCACATTCAGAGAATGTTAGACATAGAAATATTTCTAAATTCCTGAAAAGAAACCAGTCGAATAGAAAGCCAAATTAGTCGATGATCCAAAGAAACCCCATTACACAAGTCATTAGAGGATACTTAACATCAAATTCCATACCCATGAGAACCATAAAACTGAAAAAACATTTTCTTGACGAAAGAGAGATATATCTCTTTCTTTTTCTTAATAAAATTTCTATCCGCCCAAAGAAAATGGATTCTTGAGAAGAAAAAGAATTTCATTTTTCATTTTTCATGGTGGGGAGGACATTTAGGGCTTGCGATTTATAAACACATTAGCACTCTTTAATTTCGAGCTAGTTTTCAAATATGGGTTTTACTCCTGTGTTTAACACAATCGAGGACTTTAAAAAATAGAAATAAGGTGTTTTTCCTCGTATGTGAAATTATAAAAATATCTCCTATCCGATTTCGTGTTCCTAAATTATAGTGAAGGTAAATGGTGAAGAAAATAAATAATTAATTTAGACAATTGATATGATATGCATATTTTTCTTTAAGATTCATGTGAAGTAAGATTGAGTGAGACTAACTATTTAACATAAATTAAAGTTTACAGAGTCAGTGAAATATAAATAATACAAACAGTGAAGATCATTTAAATTTTCTATTTTAAGTTTTTAACTCTTGAATTATTATTTTTACCTTCCGTTTTATGCTGCTACATTCAATCCTTTAAACCTAAGTAAATCTCAAGACAGTGCATCTAACAATATAAACATCATTTATATTAAATGATCTACCTTCAATTTTGTTAAGTTAATCTATTTAACATTTTATTTTTAATAGATGGGGATGAATGATTGCCTTTCTTTTATTATGAAACTTAAAATTGAAATTCGGATGGATTGGTTCGAGTTTTAATAAATCCAACTCAACTCATTTAAAAAAAAATATTGAGTCTGACCCGATTCAAGCCAAATTGTTAATCTAAATTGCTCAGCTCGACCTGATCCGAGTTGATTGACTTAAAAATTCTACTATAACAAATGATATTTCAATTATTACATTTGAAAATTGATTATGTTTGATTAGATAAATTCCAAACACAAACAAAGAGAGGTTATTTAGAACCGTAGACTTGAATTGCACCAATTGATAGTCTCAAGCTGCTTTAATACTTTGAAGATGACAACGAGATCAATGCCATAATTGATAGCTCATCCGCTTTAATACTGTTGAAGAAGACAACAAGATGCTATAAACCTTGGCTTTGGATGGTGTTACAGCGCTAGAAATCTCGATGTCGTTAAATATTTTATTTTTTATTTTATAAAAATCACCAATATCGGTCGATCTATATCGTATCGACCGATATCAAAAATTATTGATGGATGAAAAATTGAAAATTGCTGAATCAAAAATTTATAAAATTTATCACAATCTTCTCATTTTATCTAAGGGTGAAACTTAGGTCGGGTCAGATTTTGGAAAAAAATAAACCCGCGTGAAATTTGAGTTGGGTCGAGTTGAGAAATTTTAAAGCAATCCGACCTGACCGACCTGACTCGAGTCCACCAAGTTATAAAACAGCACGCAGATTAAATCGGATCAAAAATTCAGGTCAGATCCGATTGAGTAAATCGGGTCACCAATTAAGATCGGATCAAGTTCAATAATTTTTATATAGGTTCGATTGGGTTTATTGAAATCCGACTCGACTCGACCCGAGTTTCAGTCCTAATTTTATCTATCTACGGTGAGTGCACAAAATCTATATATATAATATATATATATATATATATATATATATATATATATATATATATATATATATATATATATATATATATAATATATATATTATATATATAATTTAATTGATCTAAAATTTTAGAATTAAATTAGAGATCTTATAATTAGACTTCTTTCAAATTTACTTACGTCGTGATGTTTGTAAGTGGTTTCACCATTGGACATATAAGCTACAAATACGGATGTTATAAAAATAAAAATTATATATATAAATTAATAATTAATTTTAATTTTCAATAATAAACTTTATATATCTCAAATATCATCTTTTTCTATCATCTTAGAATTATTTCTCAAAGTAATGTATAAGTTGCGTTGGGTGAATGGAGAAAAAGGTGGAAGAGGAAAGACGACAGATGCGGCGCTGTTATCAGCTCAGCAATTTGGAAATGTCGCAAGTTTTTGACCAAACTCTTCTCGCTACAATTGGGTAGCGCCGCTCAAGGGCAGGGCCGCAGGTGCAGGACTGTAATTATTTCTCTGCTTTCTTGATTTTTTTGAGCTTTTTCTCCATCAGAGATGAGATGAGATGAGAAACAGGTCATCCCATTTCAGCTTTGATCAGAATTTTTCAGAATACACCCAAAATACTTAAAATAGGAAAAAAAAAAAAAATTAAAGAGAAGAGGGGCACTTGAGTAATTGAAGAATGAAAGCCCCTTTAATAATTTAAGAATCTCTCCACTGATTCAACCACATCTCACCTAAATACTCACAGGTCTCCATTCAAACAAGGTACAAAGCAACAGCTGAAGAGAGACAATCATGATGAGGAGTGCAGCCATTTATCCTCACTTTTACAGCAGATCCCAACTCCCATTCCATTCTCCTACTTACCACCCTCAAATTTCTCTCCCAACCCAACAAACACAAGAGAAGAAAGAGGGAAGAAATAAACAAGGAAACAACATCAGCCAACCATCAGAGTCCCTCCCAACCTTCCTTTCTCTTCTCTCTCTCTCTCTCTCTCTCTCTCTCTCTCTCTCTCTCTCTTCCTAATGGCCCAGCTGGACCAAAGTTTGGGTGGAACAAGGAAAAACAAAATAGGAAGAAAGTAAAGAAAGAGAAGGAAAGAAGGAAAGATGTGTCTTGAAATCTCTTCCATCCAACCAAGGCTACAAATAACACGAGTTGCCAGAAATGCCCCTCTGCAACCACCCAAAAGATCCCCTCCACCCTCTCCTCTTCCCATTTTCTTATTTCCCATTTTTTGTGGGCTTTTGTGGTTGTCTCAGTCAGACCTCTCAGAGAGAGAAAACAGGAAGAAGAATCAAACTTGTCGCGTCTATCTTCTTCTTTCGCTGCCCCTACCCCTTTTTTATTTCCCTTGCCCGTTATCTCTGCTTTTCAATTCCTTCATTGACTTGGGCGCGTTCCTTGACATCTTTTCCATCTGGGTTTCCTTCTCTTGGGTGATGAGATGATGAAGAAGATGAAAAGGGTTGCGGTGGAATCTTCTCCCTCGTATGCTGCCTGTGATGAGGAAGCGGCCAAGAACAGGTTCAGGCATCAGAGCCTCTTGCAAGATTTCCGTGAATTAGAAAAGGTAAATCCCTTGTTCTTTTCTCTGTTATTTTTTCTGTTCCCCTTATTCATCTGTTCGGAAAGATCCAATCTTTGTTTTAAAAAATTAAAAAAACCAAAGTTCTTTCGCTGGGCTTCCTTCTTTAATTGATTTGCGCATGTATCTGGGGTTTTTGTGGGTGGGGGTTTCTTTCTATGCATGATCAAGGAAGATCTACAATTCCTTAGATGTGGGTTCTTTTTCTTTATTGATTTATGTGAGATCTAGGATTTCTTTGACATGGGTTTTTCTTCCTTCTGTTGTTTGTGAAAGTTCTAGGCTTCTATATGGATTTCTAGCTTTCTTGTCTTATGGAGATCTATGGTTTTTTTGTTTATATTGATTTTTTTGGCTATCTGTGAAAATAATTGTTTTCATCTGATTTTCTCATGGATTGCTTTAGAAAAAAAAAAAAACTCTAGGGTTGTTTTGCGTTTTCTCATATATAAAGATCTAGTATTTTTATGCAGTTGTAAAATAAAATCTAGATTTTCATGTTTTTCTAATCGCTCTGGATGTATTGAATGGAAATTCCTTCCTGATAAATAGCCATTTTAGGTAGAAATAATTAGATCCATTTCTTTTTTAATGTAAAAACTAATTATTTTCCTAGAAAATTCCATGTATCTGAACTCTAGTTTCTTTGACAACATTTTAAAATTCCCTTTTTCTTCTGCCATTCGCAAAAACTGCTTCTTCTTCTTTTTTTTTGTCATTTTTCCCCATTATTGACAGGATAGATCTATATCATTTCATGTATCTCTTTGAAATCTTTTGATTATCATATGTATGTGGCTTTCAGCTTATTTAATCTTCTTCATGCAAAGGAAGATGAAAGGGAGGGGGAAAAATTTACACTTGGCAACATTAGGTCCTTTTCCATGGATAAAAAATATTCCTGTGGTCGAATGGGTGGAGGCTGAAGATAACCAAATGGCCATCAAATTTTTTGCTTAAGAATCATTTATGGAATGGAATCATCCAATTACTGCAACCTGTTGTGTCTGTTCCATACGGGTAGGGCCTGAGTTAGAAATTTTGAAATATCTATCGGTATTTCTGAAAAATACATATTCCAGCTTGAGCCAAGACAGTATAAATTTCAGCTTAAATTTTTGGGTTTCTGCTGAAATTTGTAACTACTGGTAGGGTTGGAGGCCCATTTTTGCTCGGAATTTTGCTATCAAACTGCAAATTTGATAGCCACTTATTCATCTTCATCCTTCATCTTTAACATTTCAGTGATAATGCAAAATTGTTTCCTTTTCCATGGAAAATACTTTCAGGTTGCCAACTGGATCTACATGTTTTTAGGGTTATTAAGATTCCATTTTTCTGATAAAAAATTCTAGAAGTCTCCTTGTTTAGGGAGGCAGCCCTTTGATTACTGAGGTAGGCCACATATATTTGGTTGAATTTGTAGAGAATGATAAGAACATAGGCTATATAAATTTTGAATCGCATCAGATCATATTAGTTATATGTTTTAGACTTTGAAAATTTGATTGCTACAAACTATTGATTTTTCATGGCTTATCTTATCAAGTTATGATGATCGGGTTGAGGAGTTTCTCTTGATTTATATCATCTATGTAGTTCTCTATCTATCTCACCCAACCATGTGAGGCACATTCTATAATAAATGTACAGTATCTCAGTTGAAAATGAGAATTGAGAGACCCGTTGCTACTTTCGATTTCCTTATTATGTACAACGTAAATGGGTTTTGAACTGTAATTCTCTTACAGGAAACTGAAGTTGCAAAGAAAAGATTACTGATGGCGAAACAGAAGAAACTTAGACTACTGGCTGAAGTCAAGTATTGTGTTTTCTCTCTTCTTCTCTTTTTTTCATGAGTTCTCGTTGTTTTTATCTGAAAAAAAGATGATGAACTAAAGATTAACTGTCTCTTTAATTTTCAGATTTTTGCAGCGAAGATACAAATATCTATTGAGAAACCCATCTCAGAAAATCTCAGGCAGAACATCATGTCCAACCTCAAATTCGAAATAAAAGCTCCCTTTACGGTCGAAATAAAAGAAGCTCCCTTTACAGTGAAAAGGAAGCTTCCATTAAAAGCCCTCCGGGAATTGATTTGAATCAGATATGCTTACCGGTATAAAAATAGTTTCTAATTCCTTTGAGTTCAATTAAACATTTTTTCATTTGTAAATTTAATAACAACAAGAACAATAATGAAAATTGCAGAATGGAGAAGAAAGAGAGGAATTACAAATTGCTTGGGAACCTCTGAGAATGGACAAGAAACCAAAAAGGTTTTCAATGGAGCAAGATGCATTAGCTGGTGATCTGAAATTGTCGGTCTGCAGGGATGTTGGAGTTGGAAACGGATCAAACCGATCTGGGAAGAGGAAGATTTCATGGCAGGATCAGGTAGCTTTAAGGGTTTGAAAGCACCTTTCATTGGGTTCTTCTCTCTATTTCAAATATATCACATTTGCAGGTGATATTTCTTTTTTTCCTTCTCTATATTATAGAATTTTTTTTTCCTGTCATGTAAAGGAAGTGGATAGTCTATATCGCTGTCATACATCCAATGAGGAAGAACAATACATCCATTAACCAGATGCTGTATAGTTTTTCTTCTTTCCAAGATAATCTTCAGTTACTGTTTTCCTGACCTTGGTTTGTGATCTTCAATGCTTAGTATCATAATCTTTAGACTCTTATCTTGAATAATCGTCATTGGCTCAATACTTACAGGCTTTCTTTGGTCTTCTGTGGAGTAGTCTATGCTGGTTTTGGCAGAGGACTACTCATCATATGATTCACTGATTTATAAAATTTGCATAAATTTCAGGTGAACATTGTCTTGAGGAATGATCAACTGCATTTTGTTTGAATGATCTATTATACTGAAATATGAAGAATTGTCCATTTGCACCCATCACTGACCTGTTTGGTGATTCAGAATCATTCGGTAGGTTGGATTTGTAAAATGGAGATTAAATATTGTGTACAAACAAATGATGCGCAATTGAGTGGAGAAAATAAAAAAATTGACCTTTAAATTAGTCATGCAGGCTCGGGCCATTGGTGACTGAAGCCCGTCGGGTGCACCCGAGAGGCCTTGAATGGGCTACAAGGCATTAGTTTTAAAATATATTGCCCTTTCTTCCCCTGGATGTTCTATGCTATTGAGTGAGAATTCATTTTTTTTACACTCGTAACATTCTTATTTAATAGTTTTTTGGAGAAAATTTTGAATGTTCGATCCAAGATATAAGCAGACATTTTGAAAATTTCAAAAATCAAACTTGTCCAATTCACCAACTTTTAATTTTGCAATTAAAAATATATTGTGGAGGGCATCTATAGTCCCAAAGCACGTTAGAAATTTTTTCGCTTTGTTAAAAATAATATTCTTTACTGATTTTATGTATCATGATATTTTTTTACCATAATAATAGTTTAGTACATCATCATACTTGTGACTTTTTAAAGTTATTTTAAGATATATCGTTATCTATAGTAATTAAGTTCAAATAGATAATATTTTTTACTTTCTTTTAACAGACCCATTAACTTTCTTTATATTGATAGTTAACATTTCTTAATTCATATGAAGTCACTGAAAAAAAAAATCAATAAAACGAGTTTGACTCATTCACAAATTTAGCCAACTTGTTCAAACTCACTTGAAATATTTTTCAAAATTTTAAAAACACCCCAAGCTTAAGTCTCCTCCCCACTACAGTAGGGTCATTCGTTGGGCATCTCAATAATCAAATGATCAAATAAACAAAGTGGGTCTTTCTTTGTTTGATGACTTGAGAGATTTTGAGTCTTAGAGATTCTGTTCTTAAAGTGTAACCAGTCTAAGATACAGGTCTATAGAAAAGTCATATATTTTGAAAATGAAATGCACTAGAAATTGCTTTAATTGAATCAATTAAGCTACATTTTTAAAGATCGACTCGAGTTTCATTTTATTGAAGTGATTTTTTGTGTTCATCTCTAAATAGAGCCCCTTTTAAGGGATCAAAATCCATCATGATCAGTAAGGCATACATGAGGTGCACATAACATTACTTGAATAGACATAGTTTGAACTTTGTTAAGTTGCAACAGTAGTATCTACGAATCAGGTACTCTGTTATGAGTTACTTATATAGAAACAATTCTCAAGAACACTACCAAGTTTCCCACCATCCATAAATTTAAATTTCTACAGTCACAATCATCTGCTAATGCAAGATCTAGTTACCGCCAAAATGCTTGAAGTCTTGAACAACCATATCCAGCTTCATCTGACCAAGGTGTTTCTTCCCACCCAAATGTATTTCCAACTTGCGCTCACTGTTGCACCACACATTGCAATGCTTGCAGTAGAAAGTTGATCCTTGCTGTTGCTGTTTATTCTGCACAACCCCAAATTGACCAGTTTGTTGTCTCTGCCGGCTGGTGCCTTCGCCTTTCTTCACAATCTTGGTCTTAACGGCTTTCTTTGCTCTCAGTTCCTCCACCTTGGACTTGTGTTTCTTACCCTGCTGGTGGTGTTCCAAATTTTGCTGACTGGTTGTGCTAACTTCACAGAGAGAGCAATGCCACTCATGTTTTAACTTCTTCGAGCTTGTTAACTCTGCAGTGACTTTACGTTTACTGCCAGCAAGATTAGAGGCTGGTGCAGATTCACCCTGCATATCACAGGTAAATTGAAAACTCATCGTCAATAGAGTTAACTTATGACATTAGAGGAGTAGGAAAAAACTTTCAAAGAACTCAAGCTACAAGGACCTCAGAAATGCAACCATCCACTCTGCAGAGGAAAGCATGTGTGTCTCAATAATATATCAACATTGGGTGGCATGCTGTCTTCCAGGTTTCAAAACCAATTTGAATTCAGAACCATCTACCCTGCAAATACTCAATGGTGTCCCAGTGCCTATAAACCATTATCCTAAAAATTCCACAGTGAGGGTTATTTTGAATTTTTCTATTCTGGAACAAATCAAATTTGAAAACTAAAACTCTCCTAAATAAATTGTGGAAAGCTTCCATGATTCAGCAGATCCTCAGACACCCATTGACTGCATAATTTGGTTGAAACATTTCATCAAAGTCTGATCACATTGCTGTCCACCCATCAGTACAACTGTATGAGTCCCATTATTCCTCTTAAAGCGCAACTACCTTAAACTCTGTCCCTGCAAAAGCAATTCAGGATTCCGAAACATTTGACTCACCACTGACATGATCTCAGACCTGTGTGTTAACAAATAGACAAGCATGCTTAGGAATCCATGATATTGCACACCCAAGTTAAAGATCTGTTTTTTGAATGATGTAACCAGGGGTCCGAATATCGGCTGATATAATTCGTATTGGCCGATATGCCGATATCTCGGCTGCATCATATCAGCCGATATCACAATATCGACCGATATTGGCCGTTTTTATTAAAAGAAAAAATAAGGAGAGAGAAATTTATCAGCCGATACCGTTTAAAGAATACATCAAAACAATTAATTTAAAATTAAAAAGAAACATTATGCCACTGATTTTTTTTTCTTCTAATAGCATAGAAGAACATACACAAAAATGAAAATCTAAATAAACGGAAAAATACAATGTTCAACATACATAGGTTTAACTGCGGTTTTCAATTTGTACTACAGGAACCTACAGTATATTGAACCAAAACACAAATATGGTGGGTGCAACAGTGATTGGAAAATGCTGGGAAAAAGGTTGAAAAACCAAAAATGGAAGAAAGACTACCCCCCAAATCAGATCCTAGCAAAAAAATAGACAATCGAGAAAGAAACTGCAATAATATCTCTCGCAAAAAAGAGGGTAAAAAGAAAGAAGAAAAAGCAGGAATCAAATTAACATAGCAACACACTTTTCTGCCATATAAAAGTCCTATATCTACTGAGAATGGCCAATGTTCAACTATGCACAATGCATCTTATTTTTACTTTGGTTTGTTATTCAGTTTATACTACTGATACCTAGAATTCAGTGATAAGAAACATGTTAGGCATTAGACTCAATACCCACATGCAGAAAATACAGATTCAATCACACAAAGAGAAAGAACACACGAGATATACGTGGTTCGGCTGAACCTTGGCCTACGTCCACGGGAGAGTGTAGATTTCATTATAGATAAAAAGAATACATAGATACAAGATTTGGATCCCAAGATCTCTTTTGGTATCTTCCCTCTCTCTCTATCTCCCTCACTACACCTCTGCTGCAAGAGACCCCTTGTGGCCTCGGAAGGCACTTGGCCAACAGCAGGGTTTCCATGAAACCCACGTCCTTAATATATAGCAGTATTGTAGTGTCCTATGTTTAGCAGTTTCCTAATGTAATTAGGAATCCCATATAATTAGGAGTTCTATGTAAGTAGGAGTCCCATATAACTAGACTCCTAATTTCAGTAGAATTGAGCCAAAGTTCCAACAATCTCCACCTTGGCGAAAATCCACTGATCCTCCTCCAGAGACAACTGTGACATCGTCCTCCACTGCAACTATGCACCTCTGTGCACACTAACCGCTCCTGGCCATGCTCCACTTGCAGCTGGAATCCTCTGCATCTCTGCATGAGATGCGCATCCCATACCTTAGGATGATCCACCAGTCTTGAGTAAGACTGTATAGCCCAACCGGGCTCCACCTCCATCTTGGCCGTCCAAGACCCTGTGTTGCATCTGCAACTCTGCTTCCTACGTTCTAGGAGCACATCCCAACGTGCTTCACAAAAGCGAGGATGTGTTTCCTTCATAGTGTGTTCCTGTACACACTAATGTGTTAGCTGCAATCACCTCGGCCTCTCTACGCATATGGTGAATGTGCCATCTCAACGCGTACCGTCAAAAGGTCCAAGGTCCTTCACCGTGCAGCAACCCTCTCACGTCTACATCTTGCCGTGTCTCCTTGATGTGATCCCACGCACCGTCGTCGACCACTCCCCGACTCTTCCAAAAAAAATTAATTTCACTCCTTTTCAAAATCCACACCGGTTACCGCGTAGATCTCTTCGCTACGATCACACAAGAGAAGACGGATCTCAATTCTGAGTCCCGATGACTCCATAAATTGCAAAACAACTCTGACCGTTGATTTTTCCTACGGAAGGAGTACCTGAATCCGTGGTCCTGCGGGATCACCGAAACTGTAAACCTGCGAATCACCAACCAAGCATACTGTAGTCCTATGGGACTACCCCAATATTTAGTCCCTCAAGTGCACCAAAAATGGTGGTTCTTCACAACCGAGTGGACTTTGCCGTGTGTGACTCCCGATTTCGGTCTTGGGCGATCCTCCTGCTGCTGGCCGATCTCTTTCCATGTGGCCGACACCTCTGCTCGGAGCTGCTGTTCTCAGATCTGACCGAGAAGACCCCTTTCCTCTGATGTTTCCTTCTGCAGAAAACAAAGATGCCACCCCTCTGAGTTTCTGCCGGCTGAAGAAGATGTTCGGCTACTATTCTCAGATCTGCAACCGCCTCTTCTCTGCGATGCTATTGGCCGGCGATTGTCCCACTTCAGATCTGATTGTTCAACATGGACAGGTCGAGAAACCCCCAAATCAGTTCTGGTCACAGCTCGGCTTTCCTGCTGAAATCCCCTTTCTCTGCCGCAGCTACCTCCGGTTGCTGGCAAATCTGGCCCTGCCCCTTGGATCTGGCTGCTACCGATCTCTCTTCTCCTCCCGATCTTAGATCTGGGTCTCCTTTTTTTTTTTTTTTTTCTGTTCCGCCTCAAATCTGAAATCGCCGCGACTGCCAGATCCGCCTCTTCCTGCTTCTCCGTCGTCTGCAGGCCTCCGCCCGCAGTTTTCCCAGATCTGATCTGGCCACGGCAGTGCCATCCTATCAGATCTGGTGCTGCCGTGAAACCCCTTTCTGCGATCTAACCTTGTTCCGTCGCTCAGCCTGCTGCCCGGCCTGTTGCAGCATCTCCTTCTCCCGGTGCTGGTAGATCTGATATGTCCTCCTCTGCCAGCGCTCGCCTCTGTGAACAGTAACATGCACTGCTGCTGTTCTCTACCTCTTTGGCATCGAATGGCAGCGGCTCAGATCTGCCGAGCCTCTCTCTGGCTCTCGCCGCCTCCGACATCGCTGCACGCTGCGCAGCCTGACTGCGCTGCAGACCTCCGGGTGCTGCCGATCTCAGATCTTCCGATCAAATCAGCCTCAGATCTGCAGCCGAGATCTGCCCTAAGTCCTCCTCTCTGGCAGTCGAGCTGTCCTCTAGACAACATCAGATCTGTGACTCGCTCTGGCGATGGGGCTTTGTCTTTCCAGCCGCACTTCTGGTGGCTGTCACTCACAAATCTGAAAACTCTGATCTGCAGCAGTACTGCATTGTTGCTTCTGCCCCTCTCCGGTCGTCGAGCTGTCTTCCAGACAGCATCAGATCTGCAGCTCGCCGCTGCTTGCAGCTTCCTCTTCGGTTTGTTCTTTTCCTTGATATGTGATTAATCTGGCCCAAATCGTAACCTTCGCTCTGATACCACTGTTAGGGATTAGACCCAATACCCACATACAGAAAATACAGATTCAATCACACAAAGAGAAAGAACACAAGAGATATATGTGGTTCGGCCGAACCTTGGCCTACGTCCACGGGAGAGTGTAGATTTCATTATAGATAAAAAGAATACATAGATAAAAGATTTGGATCCTAAGATCTCTCTTGGTATCTTCCCTTTCTCTCTATCTCCCTCACTACACCTCTGCTGCAAGGGACCCCTTGTGGCCTCGGAAGACACTCGGCCAAACGGCAGGGTTTCCATGAAACCCATGTCCTTAATATATAGCAGTATTGCAGTGTCCTATGTTTAGCAGTTTTCTAATGTAATTAGGAATCACATATAATTAGGAGTCCTATGTAATTAGGAGTCTCATGTAACTAGACTCCTAATTTCAGTTGAATTGAGCCACAAGTGCCAACAAAACAAGCACATTTGCAAGAGTATATATGGTGCGGAATCAAAATGAATATCGGTATCCAACTTGGAAAATTCCAAAGCATACAATCCATGGATTCCAAAAAAAAAGAAAAATTTGATAAATTTGTACAAATATTTATAATAAAAAACATTGAAAAATTACTACAATAAGAAAAGAAATAGAAGTAATGCACATTTTTTTCTCAATCAGGAAATATACATCTTACTGTGCTAATTAGATTTACTAGATTTCCAAGAAAGAATATGACGCAAGCATGATAAAGCACCAATTCACTCACCAAGAACACCACTCGACCACTGCCATGCTCCGGAATCTTTTGAATCTCTGTCCCTCTATTATGAGGCAGCCTCTGCATTGGCGACAATCTCTCCACAATCGCATTCTTTTCCGAAACAATTGGAAATCTCTGCACAACGCTAGAATCATCTTGGCCCAAAAGGGGCATTCCCATGGCATCCCTCACAATCTGCCTAGGCTGCGGCCATGACTGCGGCATTGCTGGTAACAGAACTCTCTCTTGCTCAGGATGCAGGGGTTTCACCATTGCCAATGGCCTGGAATTTGCAACGGAGAATTGGCCACCCTGCCCCTGCAGTGCCATTTCCCTCTCCAAGGCTAATTCGTGCCTCACCTCATCTTCGAGCTCTTTCCTACGGAGGACTTCCTCTGCTATAATTTTCTGTCGAATGTGCTCCTTTTCCTGCTTGCGGAGGATTTCCTCTTCTATGATCCTCTCTTGAATGTGCTCCTTATGAAGCTCTTGCATGCAGAGGATTTCCTCTTCTACAATTTTCCGTCGAATGTGCTCCTTATCAAGCTCTCTATGTGGAATCATGGAATTGTTCGGATTGTGTGCCCCTTGGTGGTTGCTGCCTAAGTAACCCCCTAGAATAGAGAGCATAAGAATAGAACACACCAAAGGAAAATCAACATTGGATCTTTTATCAGAACCAAAATTGGAAAAGAAGAAACTCATGAATTATGTGTTTTCATATATGAAAAAGGAATTGTTGTTTATAAAATTAATACTTACAATTAAAAAAAATGGTCTTCCAGGAACTTGTAGCACATCTGCTTAGGGCTCATTGTTACAGCTAATGGTAGTAAATTCAAGTTCTATGGTAGTTCAAAAGGCAGTCAGCTCATCAAAAATTGGAAAAGAAGAAACTCATAAATTCTGTGTTTTCATATATGAAAAAGGAATTGTTGTTTTTAAAAATTAATACTTGTCTTCCAGGAACTTGTAGCACATCTGCTAAGGGCTCATTGTTACAGCTAAAGGTAGTGAATTCAAGTTCTATGGTACTTCAAAAGGCAGTCTGCTTGTGAAAAATAATTTGTCAAATCTAAATATGAGATTAATGGCTTAGATGATGATGATGATTTTAAATTAAAAAATTATACGGATTTAACCATCTTTTATTCAAAATACCATTTTTGTAGTGTTTTTCTTTTCATGCGTATAAAGGAGAAACCAAAATCCCATATGAGAAAGAAGAAAATTATACAAGAAAGGAAAGTATTGAAAAGTAACTAGTTTAGTACACCATAGAAATGGTTAAAATACTTTTGTTAAGGGCCCATTTGTTTGTTTTATAAAAATGAGTATATCATTGAGAATGAACAAGTTAGCGTTCATAAAAGTGAATTAGTTTTTACTTTTTTTCTCCTAAAGAAAAGGATTTTCAAGGAAAATCTTCAGTTCTCGTGGAACAGAAAAAATATTTACCCTTAATAAACACAGAAAGCTGGCGTCATCAAAAAATATTTACCCTAAATAAACACAGAAAGCTGGCGTCATGTCATGGTTACTTTCTAAAGAAGCACTTTACTTTCTATCAATCTTTAAATAAGGTTTAACTGGATTGACCCATAGTCAAACTCAGTCAAATTCGTGCTATTAATATAATTTATAAATAATATTAATTTATTAATTTTAGTTTCATTGATAAGTTGAAATAAAATTTTAAGTAAAACTTATTTAAAAATAAAGTAAAAATGTGACTTTTAGAAATAATCAAGTGACTAAAAATATAATTTTAAATTCAAATTTTGATCTACTCATAGCTTATTATATCTAATTTTAATCCAATGTTGTTTTTAATGAAACATCTTAAAACAATTAAAAAAGAGGATACGCCAAATGTAATAATATATATAATAGCTAAATAGATTGAAAGTCGATTGGTTTTTGTGTTTTTTTTTAAATATCATGCTCTAAAATTTAACATGGATCGCTTCATTAGGATACTATATCAAATATTTAAATCGAAGAGATAGAATATTATATTCATTTATTTATAACGAGTTCGACGAGTCTCAAGTTGAGTTTCAATTGAAAAATAAACCTACTCAAATATCACAATTCTACATTATACAATTAATTACAATCTCCTAATATTATTATGAAATTATAAATAAATAACAAATAGAAATATAAATACTTTTTATTTGAATCACCTAATTTATAAATTTACATAAAATAAAAAACCTTTAAAATGAATTGAATTTTCCCATTTAACTAATCTTGATAACTACATTTTATTTGGTTGAATTTTTTGACTCTCATGTATTCCATTTATTTATTTATTTATATTTATAATAGAATAAAGAAATTATGACAAAATATTAAACCCTTTAAAATATTTTTTAAAAATACGTTGCTCATAAGAATAGATAAAATTATGAGCTATAGTTAATTATGTTACATTGATATAATAAAAATAAAGACTGCCTTTTAATAATAATGACAATGGTAAAAATATTAGATGGTAAATATAATATTAAATTATTACAATAAAATAAATAAAAGAAAACATTATAATTTTTACTTTCAGCATAAGTAAATATTGTATTTAAAATAAAGAAATTATTACTTTCACATTAAAAGTAATTTTTGATAAAATATTAGAATACACACGTGGGCTTGCACTTGAGTTCTTTAGGAATCTCATATGAGTTTCTTTTCATAAAGATAGATTTTCAGTTAGAAACTCTAATGCTCATCTTTTAATAACCTTCTTCTCTTTCACTCTCTCTGTTAAACCCTAGCCGCCGCCTCCGCTCACTGTATTTTTTCCCATCAACGAAGAAGAAAAAGAAGAGAAAACAACCACCCCACTCCATTTTTTTCTTCTTTTCTTCCGCCCATCTGCAGAATCAAGTTGCCGTGCTCTAATTTTTTTTTTTTCTTTTCTTCAGCCCATCTGTCGCCCTCTCTATTTTATTTTTCTTCCGCCATCTGCAATATGAAGTTCAGAAAAGCAATAGACAAGAATGCAGTCTTGGAGTTTTTTTTTTAAATGATTTTAAGATTTGCCGGGTCATAGTTTGATTATTGAAATCGGATTGACACAGGGGTCACATTTAGATTTTTAAAGGTTTTTAACACACGAATTTCTGAATCACCCGACCCGTAGGTCAACCGCGAGCCGGTTCGGGTTTGATTTTCGATGAAGCAACCTCAATAAAGGAGGAAAGTAGAAAACGCGTGAAAGGAAAAACCAACGTCCACTCTGTACAGATGTGGAAAAGAGAGAAAAATAAATATTAAACAAAAGAAAGTTAGGGGCCCATTTGTTTATTTTATAAAAATGAGTACATCATTGAGAGTGAACACTGAACAAGTTAGCGTTCATAAAAGTGAATTAGTATTTACATTTTTTCTCCTAAAGAAAAGGGTTTTCAAAGAAAATCTGCAGTTCTCGTGGAACAGAAAAAATATTTACTCTAGATAAACACAAAAAGCTGGCGACAGCAAAAAAATATTTACCCTAAATAAATTCAGAAAGCTGGGGTCATGTCAGGGTTACTTTCTAAAGAAAAAGCACTTTACTTTCGATGCAAGCAACCTCAATAATGGAGGAAAGTGGAAAAAGCGTGAAAGGAAAAACCAACCTCCACTCTTTACAGATGTGGAAAAGAGAGAAAAATAAATATGCAAACAAGAGAGAGAAAGAAAGAACAAACCCTTAAGAAGAAAAAATATCAAAAGAACAATTTAAAAAAAAACTAAATGGGAAAAATACAACATAGAATGTATCAACATCAAATTTCTACAAAGAAGAAAGAGAGATCCATTAGAAAAAAAAAAAGGGGAAAATAATACAGGAGAACGAGATAAAGAAATTTAAAATAAAAAAAACACGATCCCAGAAAGTTAGGGGAGAAGAGAGAGATACCTCGCAATGCTTGAGTTTCGAAAAAGTCAAGGGACGCAGAACAAGGCCGTTCCCCTACTCGGCAGTTGAATTCCATGGAAAGAGAGAGAAAGAAAATAATTTAGAAACGAGAAAGAAAAGAAGAAGAAATCGAGAGTAAGCAGAAAATATGATCCAACAAAATTGAGGGAGAGATACAGATACCTGACAGTGATTGAGTGGTTAAAAAGCCATTGGAGTTGGAAGGCGGGCATGGATAAGATGGCCCTTCCCCTGCTCGGAATTTGTATTCCATGGAAAGTTACAAACAGAAGAAAATTCTGAATTTTCGGTTTTTCAAAAATTTTCAGAGAGAGAAAGAGAGGCTTTAGGGCGGCAGACAGTGAAAATGGAAATAGGAGGAGGCTTCTAAACGCGTCTCTAGTCTTTAGCAGAGAACGTATCACGACCTGATTGAGTGGGTGCACGTGGCAGAATTTTAATCTAATAATTGTAAAAGCATAAATAAATTATTTAAATTAATCTTCATACAAAAATGTAATTTTAAACAGAATTACAATCTTATCTAGACTGTAAAAAAAGAAAAAAAACAATGGTTGAGATTGAAGTTATGGCATTTAAATTTAAAAGTCTTTGTTTCATTTTCAATTATTTATTTCTATAATATTTTACTAAATGATTATGAGTTTAATTCAAAAAAAAAATTACTATATAGATAAATTTATAGACATGAGAAGCTAAACTGTTTTTCTTTTTACAGCTGTCAACTCGAATCATGGGCTTGTTATTTCATATTCTTAATTGAGATACTTAAAAGTCTATTATTTCATATTATAATTATTTCTTTTTATTTTAAAATTTAAATTCAATCTTTTATAAGTTCTATTTGATATATTTTCGATGTTAAATTAATCATGACAAGTTAAAATATTTATTTAATTGTTTAATTTTAATTTTATAAAAACAATAATTAATATGATTTAATAAATTTCATTTTTTTATAATAGCATAATTCTAGTAATGATATATTTATTTTATAAAATATAACTCACTTACGTAATAGTATTTTGGGTGCTGTTAAATATTAACCGATATCCAATTATCAAATTGGACGAATGTGAAGTATTGATATGTTAAGTCGTATCAGTCGATACATATTAGTGTGTATCACTCAATGCTGCATAGTATCGGCTAATACTAGTTGTCTTTCTTTTTTTTAAAAAAAAAATCAATTTCGGGCAATTTTCAAGTTATTTTAACCAATATTTTTTAATTTAAAAATATTTATAAGCAACTTATTAAATTTTATATTTTTTTGAGTTATTTTTTCAATTTTTACTATTTTTAATTATTTTTATTAAGTTCTTCAAGTTTTGGCGTCAAGACAATCTCAAAGTTCAATTTTTTTTTTTAAATAATTTAGGGTAGCCTGGCATTTTGTGTAACAAGACACGAGATTTAGGGTATTACATATTTTACCCTTCTACTGTCGTACGAAAGCATTTTAAAAAAATTCAATGATCCGATCAGTGATCCGATTTGTTGTTCCGTATGAAAAAACAGTATCACTTAAATAAATTTCAGTGATTCAGTCAGTGATCCGGCGAGCAGGTCAGTGAGTCGATTTATATCGCAGTGGAAGGGTCAGTGATCCGGCGAGTCGATTTGAAGGGTTCGGCGAGCTGGTTTGAAGGGCAAAATGGACAGTACATAAAACTCGAGTCGCGTTAAATAAAACTCCCGTGGGAGGATTGCTACCTATAATTTAATGAAATAATATTCAGTGGTTTTCAGAGTGTGAATTTTCAAGATTCTACTAAAAAAATTAATTAAAGCAAAGATTACTCAAAAAGTTAAATTAAATGATATGCAAATGAATCTGCAATTAAATAAAGTGCCCTTAATGTAATTGATAGAATTTTCAGTGTCTTAGTCTATTTTTTTTAATATCTCAACATTTATTATAAAACTTATAAAATTTAAAATAAAAAAATTATAAATTATAATATAAGATATGTGTTAATGGAGAATATTGAGAATATGAAGTTGTTATTAGTGTTTACTTATGTTCATTTATAGAACAGCAGCAGAGAGGCGTCTCCCACGGAGACCTCAAACCGGAGAACCTCCTCTTGGACGAGAACGAGGATCTCAAGATCTCCGGATTTCGACCTCTCCGCCCTGCCGGAGTAGATGGTCTGCTCCACACGCAGTGTGGAACCCCAGTCTACATCGCGCCGGAGGTGCTCAGGAAAAAGGACTTACCCGTTTATATAACATTACCCCCTTATTTTTGGCTAAACAAAAAAGTTCTCTGTTTTCTTTACATTTATGATAATGACATGCAAAGTTTATAATTGACCTTTGGAAAAGAACAATTCTAACTAGTGTTTACTGTTCATAATAGAGATCATTAATTGTTTGTTTAGTGGTGTTAGAGGAAATAATAACGTCAAATGAGACAATTGAGGATGTGAAGGACATTTTTTGATTGGCGACATGAACCCCACTTCATGAAGCTGGTATCTTGGCCGTCAGACCAACTCTACGGAGACAGTGATTTTTTATCTAGTTTTAGAGAGATTTGAGTATTGATTTTTTAAGGGGACTATACAATTTATTGAAGAGAACGGATAGAGGATAAGATAATTCATGGAAGAAAAGATAAATGATGGAAACTCACATATTCGATCATCATAGTCTTGCAACGTTGAATTATGATAAAAATTTAATAAGCAGTTTGACAGTCTCCCTAGAGTTTTTCATTTTCTAAATCTATCCAGAGAGTCATTCAGTGAGAAAGACTCGGGCAAGTTAGAGAATTGCATCAATGCCATACGAATCATTTTCATGGTTTTTACTACTAAATGTTTGGAATTTGATAAACCAGTGACAGGGAATATTGACTGAATAGTTGTATATTTACACTTTATTAATCTATCATATTCACCCGTGTAATCTTCTCCCTCGTATGCTACCTGTGATGAGGAAGCGGCCAAGAACAGGTTCAGGCATCAGAGCCTCTTGCAAGATTTCCGTGAATTAGAAAAGGTAAATCCCTTGTTCTTCTCTGTTATTTTTTCTGTTCCCCTTATTCATCTGTTCGGAAAGATCCAATCTTTGTTTTAAAAAATTAAAAAAATTAAAAAACCAAAGTTCTTTCGCTGGGCTTCCTTCTTTAATTGATTTGTGCATGTATCTGGGGTTTTTGTGGGTGGGGGTTTCTTTCTATGCATGATCAAGGAAGATCTACAATTCCTTAGATGTGGGTTCTTTTTCTTTATTGATTTATGTGAGATCTAGGATTTCTTTGACATGGGTTTTTCTTCCTTCTGTTGTTTGTGAAAGTTCTAGCCTTCTATATGGATTTCTAGTTTTCTTGTCTTATGGAGATCTATGGTTTTTTAGTTTATATTGATTTTTTTCGCTATCTGTGAAAGTAATAGTTTTCATCTGATTTTCTCATGGATTGCTTTAGGAAAAAAAAACTCTAGGGTTTGTTTTGCGTTTTCTCATATATAAAGATCTAGTATTTTTATGCAGTTGTAAAATAAAATCTAGATTTTCATGTTTTTCTAATCGCTCTGGATGTATTGAATGGAAATTCCTTCCTGATAAATAGTCATTTTAGGTAGAAATAGTTAGATCCATTTCTTTTTTAATGTAAAAACTAAAAACTAATTATTTTCCAAGAAAATTCCATGTATCTGAACTCTAGTTTCTTTGACAACATTTTAAAATTCCCTTTTTCTTCTGTCATTCGCAAAAGCTGCTTTTTTTTTGTTTCATTTTTCCCCATTATTGACAGGATAGATCTATATCATTTCATGTATCTCTTTGAAATCTTTTGATTATCATATGTATGTGGCTTTCAGCTTAGTTTAATCTTCTTTATGCAAAGGAAGAAGAAAGGGAGGGGGGAAATTTTTACACTTGGTAACATTAGGTCCTTTTCCATGGATAAAAAATATTCCTGTGATCGAATGGGTGGAGGCTGAAGATAACCAAGTGGCCATCAAAATTTTTGCTTAAGAATCATTTACGGAATGGAATCATCCAATGACTGCAACCTGTTGTGTCTGTTCCATACGGGTAGGGGCTGAGTAAGAAATTTTGAAATATCTATCGATATTTCTGAAAAATACATATTTCAGCTTGAGCCAAGACTGTATAAATTTCAGCTTAAATTTTGGGTTTCTGCTGAAATTTGTAACTAATGGTAGGGTTGGAGGCCCATTTTTGTTCGGAATTTTGCTATCAAACTGCAAATTTGATAGCCACTTATTCGTCTTCATCCTTCATCTTTAACATTTCAGTGATAATACAAAATTGTTTTCCTTTTCCATGGAAAATACTTTCAGGTTGCCAACTGGATCTACATGTTTTTAGGGTTATTGAGATTCCATTTTTCTGATCGAAAATTCTAGAAGTCTCCCTGTTTAATATTGAGGTAGGCCACATATATTTTGGTTGAATTTGTAGAGAATGATAAGAACATAGGCTATATAAATTTTGAATCACATCAGATCATATTTTTTTTTTTGAAACAGTTTAGAATGGATTAATATTAATAACCAAAAGTACAACAAACTATAAAAGGCTTTGAAAATTTGATTGCTACAAACTATTAATTTTTCATGGCTTATCTTATCAAGTTATGATGATCGAGTTGAGGAGTTTCCTTTGATTTATATCATATATGTAGTTCTCTATCTATCTCACCCAACCATGAGGCCCATTCTAGAATAAATGTACAGTATCTCAGTTGAAAATGAGAATCGAGAGACTCGTTGCTACTTTTTGATTTCCTTATGAATGGGTTTTGAACTGTAATTCTCCTTCAGGAAACTGAAGTCACAAAGAAAAGATTACTGACGGCGAAACAGAAGAAACTTAAACTACTGGCTGAAGTCAAGTATTGTGTTCTCTCTGTTTCTTTTTTTTTTCACGAATTCTCATTGTTGTTATCTGAAAAAGATGATGAACTAAAGATTAACTGTCTCTTTAATTTTCAGATTTTTGCAGCGAAGATACAAATATCTATTGAAAAACCCATCTCAGAGAATCTCAGCAGAACATCATGTCCAACCTCAAATTCGAAATAAATGCTCCCTTTACCGTCAAAATAAAAGCTCCCTTTAGTGTGAAAAGGAAGCTTCCATTAAAAGCCCTCCGGGAATTGATTTGAATCAGATATGCTTACCGGTAAAAAAGTAGTTTCTAATTCCTTTGAGTTCAATTAAACATTTTTTCATTTGTAAATTTAATAACAACTAGGACAATAATGAAAATTGCAGAATGGAGAAGAAAGAGAGGAATTACAAATTGCTTGGGAACCTCTGAGAATGGACAAGAAACCAAAAGGGTTTTCAATGGAGCAAGATGCATTAGCTGGTGATCTGAAATTGTCGGTCTGCAGGGATGTTGGAATTGGAAACGGATCAAACCGATCTGGGAAGAGGAAGATATCATGGCAGGATCAGGTAGCTTTAAGGGTTTGAAAGCACCTTTCATTGGGTTCTTCTCTCTATTTCAAATATATCACATTTGCAGGTGATATTTCTTTTTTTCCTTCTCTATATTATAGAATTTTTTTTCCTGTCATGTAAAGGAAGTGGATAGTCTATATCGCTGTCATACATCCAATGAGGAAGAACAATACATCCATTAACCAGATGCTGTATATTTTTTCTTCTTTCCAAGATAATCTTCAGTTACTGTTTTTCCTGACCTTGGTTTGGGATCTTCAATGCTTAGTATCATAATCTTTAGACTCTATCTTGAATAATCGTCATTGGCTCAATACTTACAGGCTTTCTTTGGTCTTCTGTGGAGTAGTCTATGCTTGTTTTGGCAGAGGACTACTCATCATATGATTCACTGTTGTATAAAATTTGCACAAATTTCAGGTGAACATTGTGTTGAGGAATGATCAACTTCATTTTGTTTGAATGATCTATTATACTGAAATATGAAGAATTGTCCATTTGCACCCATCACTGACCTGTTTGGTGATTCAGAATCATTCGGTAGGTTGGATTTGTAAAATGGAGATTAAATATTGTTTACAAACAAATGATGCGCAATTGGAGTGGAGAAAATAAAAAATTGACCTTTAAATTAATCATGCAGGCTCGGGCTTTGGTGACTGAAGTCCGTCGGGCGCACCCGAGAGGCCTTGGATGGGCTACAAGGCATTAGTTTTAAACCCTTTCTTCCCCTAGATGTTCTATGCTATTGAGTGAGAATTCATTTTTTTACACTTGTAACATTCTTATTTAATAATTTTTTGGAGAAAATTTTGAATATTCGATCCAAGATATAAGCAGACATTTTGAAAAATTCAAAAAATCAAACTTGTCCAAGTCGCCAACTTTTAATTTTGCAATTAAAAATATATTGTCGAGGGCATCTATAGTCCCAAAGCACGTTAGAAATTTTTTCACTTTGTTAAAAATAATATTCTTTACTGTTTTTATATATCATGATATTTTTTTAACCATAATAATAGTTTAGTACATCATCATACTTGTGACTTTTTTAAAGTTATTTTAAGATATTATATCGTTATCTATAGTAATTAAGTTCAAATAGATAATAATTTTAACTTTCTATTAATAGACCCAGTAACTTTCTTTAGATTGATAGTTAACATTTCTTAATTCATATGTTCATAAGTTTAGGGTTGCACCAGACATTTAGAAGTCACTGAAAAAAAAAATCAATAAAACAAGTTTGACTCATTCATACTCCAAATTGTAACAAATTGAGCCAACTTGTTCAAACTCCCTTGAAATATTTTTCAAAATTTTAAAAACACCCCAAGCTTAGTCTCCTCCCCACTACAGTAGGGTCATTCGTTGGGCATCTCAACATATAATCATAGACCATCCATATTTTTGGCAGCTAATGTTAGAAAAATGTTCTTCAATAATCAAATGATCAATAAACAAAGTGGGTCTTTCTTTGTTTGATGACTTGAGAGATTTTGAGTCTAGAGATTCTGTTCGTAAAGTTTAACCGGTCTAGATACAGGTCCATAGAAAAGTTCATATATTTTGAAAATGAGACACACTAGAAATCACTTTAATTGAATCAATTAAACTATATTTTTAAAGATCGACTCGATTTTCATTTTATTGAAGTGATTTTTTGTGTTCATCTCTAAATAGAGCCCATTTAAGGGATCAAAATCCATCATGATCAGTAAGGCATACATGAGGTGCACATAACATTACTTGAATGGACATTGTTAAGTTGCAACAGTAGTAATATTCCAATTCAGAGGAGCATCTACGAATCAGAAGTAAAAGGGTACGCTGTTATGAGTTACTTATATAGAAACAATTCTCAAGAATACTACCAAGTTTTCCCACCTTCCATAAATTTAAATTCTACAGTCACAATCATCTGCTAATGCAAGATAGTTACCGCCAAGATGCTTGAGCCATGTCATCAGTTCTTCATCGGAACAACCATGTCCAGCTTCAGCTGACCAAGGTGTTTCTTCCCACCCAAATGTTCTTCCAACTTGCGCTCACTGTTGCACGACACATTGCAATGCTTGCAGTAGAATGTTGATCCTTTCTGTTGGTGTTTATCCTGCACAACCCCAAATTGACCAGTCTGTTGTCTCTGCCGGCTGGTGCCTTCGCCTTTCTTCACAAGCTTGGTCTTAATGGCTTTCCTTGGTTCTTCAGGTTGACTTGCTCTCAGTTCCTCCAACTTGGACTTGTGTTTCTTACCCCGCTGGTGGTGGTTCAAATCTTGCTGACTGGTTGTGCTAACTTCACAGAGAGAACAATGCCACTCATGTTTTAACTTCTTTGAGCTTGTTAACTCTGCAGTGACTTTACGTTTACTCCCAGCAAGATTAGAGGCTGGTGCAGATTTACCCTGCTGTGACATCAACAGAGTTAACTTGTGACATTAGAGTAGTAGGAAAAAACTTTCAAAAACCTTTCAAAACAAAACTTTCAAAGAACTCAAGCTACAAGGACCTCAGAAATGCAACCATCCACTCTGCAGTGGAAAGCATGTGTGTCTCAATAATATATCAACATTGGGTGGCATACTGTCTTCTAGGTTTCAAAACCAATTTGAATTCAGAACCATCTACCCTGCAAATACTCAATGGTGTCCCAGTGCCCATAAACCATTATCCTAAAAATTCCACCGTGAGGGTTATTTTGAATTTTTATATTCATGAACAAATCAAATTTGCAAACTAAAACTCTCCTAAATAAATTGTGGAAACCTTCCATGATTCAGCAGATCCTCAGACACCCATTGACTGCATAATTTGGTAGAAACATTTCATCAAAGTTTGATCACATTGCTGTCCACCCATCAGTACAACTGTATGAGTCCCATTATTCCTGTTAAAGCGCAACTACCTTAAACTCTGTCAATGCATTCCGAAGCATTTGACTCACCACTGACATGATCTCAGGCCTATGTGTAGCAAACAGACGAGCATGATTAGGAATCCATGATATTGCACACCGAAGTTAAAGATCTGCTTTTTGAATGATGTAACCAAAGGATGAATCAACATTTGAAAGAATACATCAAAACAATTAATTAAAATTAAAAAGAAACATTATGCCACTGATTCTTTTTTCTTCTAATAGCATAGAAGAACATACACAAAAATGAAAATCTAAATACAACAGAAGGATACAATGCTCAACATACATAGGTTTAACTGCGGTTTTCAATTTGTACTACAGGAACCTACAGTATATTGAACCAAAACACAAATATGGTGGGTGCAACAGTGATTGGAAAATGCTGGGAAAAAGGTTGAAAAACCAAAAATGGAAGAAAGACTACCCCCCAAATCAGATCCTAGCAAACAAATAGACAATCGAGAAAGAAACTGCAATAATATCTCTCACAAAAAAGAGGGTAAAAAGAAAGAAGAAAAAGCAGGAACCAAATTAACATAGCAACACACTTTTCTGCCATTTAAAAGTCCTATATCTACTGAGAATGGCCAATGTTCAACTATGCACTATGCATATTAGTTTTACTTTGGTTTGTTATTCAGTTTATACTACTGATACCTAGAATTCAGTGATAAGAAACAAGCACACTTGCAAGAGTATACATGGTGAGGAATCAAAATGAATATCGGTATCCAACTTGGAAAATTCCAAAGCATACAATCAATGGATTCCACACAAAAAAAATGATAAATTTGTACAAATATTTAGAATGAAAAACACTTGAAAAATTACTACAATGAGAAAACAAATAGAAGTAATGCACATTTTTTTTCTCAATCAGGAAATATACATCTTACTCTGCTAATTAGATTTACTAGATTTCCAAGAAAGAATATGACGCAAGCATGATAAAGCACCAATTCACTCACCAAGAACACCACTCGACCACTGCCATGCTCCGGAATCTTTTGAATATCTGTCCCTCTATTATGAGGCAGCCTCTGCATTGGCGACAATCTCTCCACAATCGCATTCTTTTCCGAAACAATTGGAAATCTCTGCACAACCCTAGAATCATCTTGGCCCAAAACGGGCATTCCCATGGCATCCCTCACAATCTGCCTAGGCTGCGGCCACGACTGCGGCATTGCTGATAACAGAACTCTCTCTTGCTCAGGATGCAGGGGCTTCACCATTGCCAATGGCCTGGAATTTGCAACGGAGAATTGGCCACCCCGCCCCTGCAGTGCCATTTCCCTCTCCAAGGCTAATTCGTGCCTCACCTCATCTTCAAGCTCTTTCCTACGGAGGACTTCCTCTGCTATAATTTTCTGTTGAATGTTCTCCTTGTAAAAGTCCTGCTTGCGGAGGATTTCCTCTTCTATGATCCTCTCTCGAATGTGCTCCTTATGAAGCTCTTGCATGCGGTGGATTTCCTCTTCTACAATTTTCCGTCGAATGTGCTCCTTATCAAGCTCTCTATGTAGAATCATGGAATTGTTCGGATTGTGTGCCCCTTGATGGTTGCTGCCTAAGTAACCCCCTAGAATCGAGAGCATAAGAATAGAATACACCAAAGGAAAATCAACATTGGATCTTTTATCAGAACCAAAAATTGGAAAAGAAGAAACTCATGAATTATGTGTTTTCATATATGAAAAAGGAATTGTTGTTTATAAAAATAATACTTTTAATTAAAAAAATTGGTCTTCCAGGAACTTGCTAGCACATCTTCTAAGGGCTCATTGTTACAGCTAATGGTAGTAAATTCAAGTTCTATGGTAGTTCAAAAGGCAGTCAGCTCATGAAAACTTGGAAAATAAGAAACTCATGAATTGTGTATTTTCATATATGAACAAGGAATTGTTGTTTTTAAAAATTAATACTTGTCTTCCAGGAACTTGTAGCACATCTGCTAAGGGCTCATTGTTACAGCTAAAGATAGTGAATTCAAGTTCTATGGTAGTTCAAAAGGCAGTTTGCCTCATGAAAGATAATTTGTCAAATCTAAATATGAGATTAATGGCCTAGATGATGATGATGATTTTAAATTAAAAAATTATATGGATTTAACCATCTTTTATTCAAAATACCATTTGTGTAGTGTTTTTCTTTTCATGCATATAAAGGAGAAACCAAAATCCCATATGAGAAAGAAGAAAATTATACAAGAAAGGAAAGTATTGAAAAGTAACTAGTTTAGTACACCATAGAATTGGTTAAAATACTTTTGTTAAGGGCCCCTTGCATTCCGTCATCAAATTGCTGATCCCATCTCCTGCAGATGGGAGACTAAGGTCAATGCTTTTGCTTCAAGGGACCTCTTGGCAACTTTCAATAATGTGGTGATTAGTATTTTTTCAAAGGAGGACCCTCTATGGTCCACCCTCCTTAGCTGGATCATTGCTCACCCCCTGAACTAATCTGCCTACCAGAGAGGGCGTTTTTTGTTTTTTGCACTAATTGATCTTTGTATCTTGCCCTATTTTTGGGCCTTGTATGTCCTTTTATTTTGACCATGTGGGTCGATCATTATTTTGTCAATCGAGCTATATATCTTTGTAACCTTCTTGGGGTTTCCCCTCTTTAATGAACTTACCTTTTCGTTAAAAAAAAAAAAAAAAAAAAGGGCCCATTTGTTTATTTTATAAAAATGAGTATATCATTGAGAATGAACAAGTTACCGGTCATAAAAGTGAATTAGTTTTTACTTTTTTTCTCCTAAAGAAAAGAATTTTCAAGGAAAATCTGCAGTTCTCGTGGAACAGAAAAAATATTTACCCTAAATAAACACAGAAAGCTGGCGTCATGTCATGGTTACTTTCTAAAGAAGCACTTTACTTTCGATGCAAGCAACCTCAATAAAGAAGGAAAGTGAAAATGGCGTGAAAGGGAAAACCAACGTCCACTCTTTACAGATGTGGAAAAGAGAGAAAAATAAATATGCAAACAAGAGAGAGAAGAGAGAAAGAAAGAACAAACCATTAAGAAGAAAAAATATCAAAAGAACAATTAAAAAAAAAAACTAAATGGGGAAAATACAACATAGAAGGTATCAACATCAAATTTCTACAAAGAAGAAAGAGAGACCCATCAGAAAAAAGGGGAAAATAATACAGGAGAACGAGATGAAGAAATTTAAAAAAAAAAAAACACGATCCCAGAAAGTTAGGGGAGAACAGAGAGATACCTCGCAATGCTTGAGTTTCGAAAAAGCCAAGGGACACAGAACAAGGCCGTTCCCCTACTCGGCATTTGAATTCCATGGAAAGAGAGAGAGAAAATAATTTAGAAACGAGAAAGAAAAGAAGAAGAAATCGAGAGTAAGCAGAAAATTTGATCCAACAAAATTGAGGGAGAGATACAGATACCTGACAATGATTGAGTGGTTAAAAAGCCATTGGAGTTGGAAGGCGGGAATAGATAAGATGGCCCTTCCCCTGCTCGGAATTTGAATTCCATGGAAAGTTACAAACAGAAGAAAATCCTGAATTTTGGGTTTTCAAAAAAATTCAGAGAGAGAGAGAGAGAGAGAGAAGAGAGGTTTTAGGGCGGCAGACAGTGAAAATGGAAATAGGAAGAGGCTTCTAAACGCGTCTCGAGTCTTTAGCAGAGAACGTATCACGACCGGATTGAGTGGCTGCACGTGGCAGAATTTGAATCTAATAATTGTAAAACATAAATAAATTATTTAAATTAATCTTCATACAAAAATGTAATTTTAAAGAGAATTACAATCATATCTGATGTTAGACTGTTGATAAAAAAAACAATGGTTAAAATTGAATTTATTGCATTTAAATTAAAAGTCTTTGTTTCATTTTCAATTATTTATTTTTATAATATTTTACTAAATGATTATGAGTTTAATTCAAAAAATTTACTATATGGATAAATTTATAGACATGAGAAGCTAAACTGTTTTTCTTGTTACAGCTGTCAACTCGAATCATGGGCTTGTTGTTTCATATTCTTAATTGAGATACTTAGAGTCTATTATTTCATATTATAATTATTTCTTTTTTATTTTAAAATTTAAATTCAATCTTTTATAAGTTCTATTTGATATATTTACGATGTTAAATTAATCATAACAAGTTAAAATATTATTTAATTGTTTAATTTTAATTTTATAAAAATAATTATTAATATGATTTAATAAATTTTATTTTTTTATAATAGCATAATTCTAATAATGATATATTTATTTTATAAAATATAACTCACTTTTAATGCGTAATAGTATTTTGAGTGCTCTTAAATATCGACCAATATGCAATGTATCAAATTGGACGAATGTGAAGTATTGATATGCTAAGTTGCATCAGTCGATACATATTAGTGTGTACCGGTCAATGCTGCATAGTATCGGCTAATATTAGTTATTTTTCTTTTTTTTTTAAAAATCAATTTTGGGCAATTTTCAAGTTATTTTAACCAATATTTTTTAATTTAAAAATATTTATAAGCAACTTTATTAAATTTTATATTTATTTTGAGTTATTTTTTCAATTTTTACTACGAGTTATTTTTATTAAGTTCTCCAAGTTTTGGCGTTAAGACAATCTCAAAGTTCGAATTTTTTCTTAAATAATTTAGGATAGCGATCCTCCCACAGGCATTTTGTATAACGAGACACGGGATTTAGGATATTGACCATTTTACCCTTCCACTGCCATATGAAAGCATTTTAAAAAAAAATCAGTGATCCAATTTGTTGTTCTGTGTGAAAAAAGCAGTTTTACTTAGATAAATTTCAGTGAGCCGATCAGTGATCAGGCGAGCCAATCAATGAGCCGATTTATATCGCAGTGGAAGGGTCACTGATCCGGTTAGTGATCCAGCGAGCCGATTTGAAAGGTTCGACGAGTCAGTTTGAAGGGGAAAATGGACAATACAGTAAAACCCGTATCAGATTATACAAAACTTCCGTTGGAAGATTGCTACCCATAATTTAATGAAATAATATTCAATGATTATAAAATTCAATGTTAATGCCATTCACATAGTTTTCAGAGTGTGAATTTTCAAGGTTCTACTAAAAAAATTAATTAAAGCAAAGATTACTCAAAAAATTGAATGAAATGATATGTAAATGAATCTGCAATTAAATAAAGTGCCCTTAATCTGATTGATAGAATTTTTAGTGTCTTAGTCTATTTTTTTAATATCTCAACATTTATTATAAAACTTATAAAATTTAAAATAAAAAAATTATAAATTATAATATAAGATATGTGTTAATGGAGAATATTGAGAATATGAAGTTCTTATTAGTGTTTACTTATGTTCATTTATAAACAGCAGCAGAGAAGCGTCTCCCACCGAGACCTCAAACCGGAGAACCTCCTCTTGGACGAGAACGAGGATCTCAAGATCTCCGATTTCGACCTCTCCGCCCTGCTGGAGTAGATGGTCTGCTCCACACGCAGTGTGGAACCCCAGTCTACGTCGCGCCGGAGGTGCTCAGGAAAAAGGACTTACCCGTTTATATAACATTACCCCCTTATTTTTGGCTAAACAAAAAGAGTTCTCTCTTTTCTTTACATTTATGATAATGACATGCAAAGTTTATAATTAACCTTTGGAAAAGAACAATTATAACTAGTGTTTACTGTTCGTAAGAGAGATCATTAATTGTTTGTTTAGTGGTGTTAGAGGAAATAATAACCTCAAATGAGGCAATTGAGGATGTGAAGGACCATTGTTTTGATTGGTCACATAAACCCCGCTTCATGAAGCAGGCATCTTGGCCGTCAAGCCAATCCCTTGGGGTTTGTGATTTTTTACCTAGCTTTAGAGAGATTTGAGTATTGATTTTTTAAAGAGGCTATACAATTTATCATGGACTCGTGTGTCGCATTATTGAACAGAATGGATAGAGGATAAGATAATTCATGGAGGAAAAGATAATTGATGGAAACTCCCACATTCAATCATCATAGTCTTGTAACATTGAATTATGAAAAATCAAATGATTATGACAATCAAATTTTAAGGTACAAATTTATATAAAGCTAAAATGATCACATCAAAGCCAAATCATACCCAGTTAAAAATTTAATAAGCAGTTTGACAGTCTCCCTAGAGTTTTTCATTTTCTAAATCTATCCAGAGAGTCCATCAGTGAGAAAGACTCGGGCAAGTTAGAGAATTGCATCAATGCCATACGAATCATTTTCATGGTTTTTACTACTAAATGTTTGGAATTTGATAAACCAAATTGACAGGGAATATTGACTGAATAGTTCTATATATACACTTTATTAATCTATCATATTCACCCGTGTAAAGTCTACATGCAAACTGGAAATCATTCTCAAAAGAGCTACATTTACACGTGACAAGAATCTAGGTCTGAATTGTGAGATTAGAACGTCAGTTTTTGGACACACCAGAACCCGAATGCTTGAGAAACCGTACCCAATGATCTCAATCAGCCGCTACTTCGATCCAGTCTCTTCACCAGGTTGAGACGACTGCTCCGCTCCATCTGAATTACAGTTGATGGATTTCTTAAACTGCACTAAGATCATGGTCATGTTGTCACACCCTTCTCCAACAGCAGTTGATGGTGCTAAACATCTGTCAAGTACTCTTTCACACACCTTAGAAAGACTGGTTTCCTGCAAAACACTTGATGGTTAACACAGCTTTATGAGGATGGGTCCTCTCTCAGTGATGTTTGCAAGAACCCTTTATGTATTAAAAATAGCTGATGGGGTTAAGGTACTGCTCACTTACAGTGTTAATGTGTTCATTGATAAAATCAACCAGTTGCTGACTTGACATGCAGTCCCTGGTAAACATATGAGCCATGATCAATGACCCGAAAAAAAAAACACCCAAACACATCTATCAAACCCTATAAGATCTACAGATGAAGGTCTATTGGCTGGTTACCCCCTCCCCCTCCCTTCCTTTTACATTTCAATTTATTCCATTAACACATTGGTCAGAAGAATAGATTATCTTGAACATTCAGCAATATGCCAAACAGAAAGTTCAGAAATACCATATTTATATTAACAACGTGGACGAATAAAAAATAGTTTCAATTGACCAATGCTCTATTTCATTTTGTTATGCATCAACTTCATGGCAGCCAAGCAGAAATTAAATATATTTTTCTCATTCTTATTGTACAACAGCCAATTCCCAGTGAGTGAAAAGTGAGTTAAGGCTTTCCTGATGAAGCATGCAACACGTATACAGAAAAGAAGGGGAAAATTTTGATGGACAGTTTCCTTACCTCTCCACTTAGAACCACATTTGCCTAAGGAGAAAGGGTAAGTGTGAAAACTACCAGACATATCTTACTCAAAGCTAGGAAACAATACAAGTAAACAAATAAACAAGGACAACCTAGAATAGGAACAAACAAAGATGGTAAATAATCATCAAGAACTTACCAGATACCATCACATGCAATAACAATAAACTCATCACCACCACAGAGATCAACCTGATGAACCAGAAAGATATGAGAAACAGCACATGGGAACATTTTTCTCTTAAATGATAAGTAACACTTATATTGATGAGCCTTAAGAAGAGCGAGTAATAACACAATGCAAAATGATATTATATGACCCTAAACAGAATCATATGTCTAGTATCCTCATAATGCAAGTAGAAAGACGTGGAGGACATGATTCCATGATCCAATCCATTGATCCCTGGTTGGACAATCTTGACTCTTTGACCAAAGACCTCCAATTTTTTTATTTTAAAAAAAAAAAAAAACCTGCAATAAATGGTTAAAGTGTAAAATAGAACGGGCTCAACATCCAGCCAAAAGATCCAAAATATCAGATTGTAGGATCATCCAAATCAGGCAACTTTTCTGACATGGGTCTATTATAGGGAGAGGAAATATAGGCTGGGTCCCTTCCCATTTTCCAAGACTGCAACATAGGATCAAGGGTTTCCACAACACAACCCTTCTCTAAAAAATTCTAAACACCCATAAATATGGAAGCAATATGAGAATCAGAATACGAATCACGTGTACCCTACCTTAGAGTAAATCTCACATGGAATGACAAATAAAGCCTCAATATATTATACCTCATTGAACCTCCAAGCTTCAACCAAAATTCACCAAAGCCCAAAAAACTCTCTTCCCTAGGCTCTTTTTTTTTTGGAAAGACATCCTTCCCTGGGGCTTAAACTGATATATATATATATATATATATATATATATTCAAAGAGAAGACTAGGATAATCTAAGCCATCAAATCAACATACTAATGTCTAATCGTACCTTCAATCATAATAAAATTAAAAGGATTGAAATACCCCTAGTTTTTAACCATATGAGATCCCGTCATTAACAGACCATAACTTTGCCAATGAACATCAAAATAGCACATACTTGGGCTCATTGGAAGCTATCTAATGGGACCAATTTCATGCAACCTAAAAATATTACACCCAAACTATGCCAATTACTTGAAAAACACAAAAATAAATAAGAATCTGAAATTCTTGAAGTCAGATGAGCAGTTGACCCATAGGTAAAAAGAAAGATAAGACACATGCAAAATCCAAATACAAATGCCAACCAAAGATGGATGGGATAAATGGCTTCCATAGTCATGATGATGATGATGAAAAATAGAAAACACTTGGACCATGGGCCTCATGTGTGTGGTTCTAAGCATCTAGATCATTAGTGATGCATCTTGACCAGGTTTAGGATCTCCTTTAAGATCCTACATCGTTCCTTTTAGTTCCATGTGCTTGGTTGGTTTTGATTTTTGGAGAAAGGTTATCATGCATTTGAAACCCTTTTTGATGGTATTGTGGCCTACAAAGTGATTTGGCTTGCATTGGGAGGTCAATCATTCAATGACCAAGAACGAAATACAAGAGGCCCATGAACCCACATCTACAAAATGCCAGAGGATAAAATACATATCCACAAGTGAAAAATCATATAATGTATTAGATAGCAAAAGAACAAGATAACATTGAGCATACAGTATTTATGTCTGGATTGGCTGTTACAATTTGCTTTTCTGCAGGCAGAAATTTGTTCTGCTTGAATTCCATGTCTCCTGCAACGAACACAGAAAGGAACTAAATATAGGTGAATTTGTTTTTTTTTTTTTTTAATTAATATATATCATAGAATGTTACTATCAATGCTGTGAAAATTGAATCATATTATAAAATCATTATACATCTTGAACGACCAATTGTGTATCGTAAGTTGTAAAATCGTAAGATTCATAACTGTTTTCTTTAAAAAATATTTAATATATGAAATAACATAAAATATATCTGAAAGGTAATAATATGAGCAATTCTCCAACTTTCTTTCAATATTAAGTGAATATTATATAATTAATTCATTAGAGCTCAAATTGTAATACTCCAATTTCCAAAAATATAAGCCCAATATATAATCCAATAAAACAAATAAAGCTCCAAAAAATGGAAAGGTCTTAAATGCCCAAGAACTCAATCCTTAAAAACCATTAAAACAAAAGATTTCATGCTTTCACATTCCTAGTAACTCATTAATTCTATCATTTATTGTATGAATCATAAAATATGAATCGTATATCATAAGATTTTAATAAAAACGGTTGCTATAAAGCAGATAAGCAATCCTTTTAGTACCAATTGCTCTTGCCAAGTTTAAACTTCCATTGACACGGCCAGCATGTATGAAACCTCCAGCCTTTAGGATCCTATCTCTCTCAACCTCAAGTTCTGGCTTGTGATCCCTTGATAGGTTGTATGCCTGTGAAAACAAAATCAGCATCACTTGAAAACTACTTACTTTTTCTGGTCTCTAACTTGGTGCAACTTCAATTTAACAGCAGGAAAAAAACTTATATTTATCTTTTTAATATTATTTATATACTAAAAAAGTTTATAGATCTAATGTCTCTAGTCCTTTGAAAACATTTTTACATATGGGATGAATGTATTTTTGTAATAAAACTTACATAGCTATTTTAAAAAAAAATCTTTCCAATATCAATATAACTGTGCCAGGAATGCCAGGTTCCCTAAGGTTAGACTCATTACCATTGTTGTTAAGAGACAACATGAACCTCTGTCCAAGTTACATAACATTTTAGAACTTTCCCAAATAAATGTATACAACGATAGGAACATACCTGACCCTTCCTAGAAAGAACACAGCGAGAATCACCAGCATTTGCAACAATAAGTTGCTTGTTTCGAATGATTGCTACACAAGCAGTGCTTCCGGATGTTGGACCAGGGAAATCTGAGTGGGGGCCCTGATAGAAAGTTTAAAAAGGAAGGTCAAATATGAGTATGAAAAATGAAAATTTATGTAATCAAGAAATTACAATTTACCGAGCGATAAAAGTTACAAGCTATCTGAAAATCTTCTTTTTGGATTGACATAATTTTTTTTCCAAATGGTGAAATACACTGTGTATGTTCTGTTTGAATGTTGTTATCATTATTCAAAAAGAGACAAAAAAGAATGATGGACCCAATGGATAATGAGATTGAAGATCCACGATACAGTCTGAAAAAAAAATAGTCTTCAAACAACAGGTAACAGATAAACACCCCAACCCTAACGAAACACACACACAATAGCTCAGAAAGGCATCTCTAGTTAGGCTCCAATATAACAGAATAGATGACCAATAATCTTCAAAGGAGCTCCATCTATTTCCATATCCAATATTTTATAACTAACAACCACAGCAAATGATATCACTAAGACAAAGAAAATTCAAAATAGAGTGTTCTTAACAGTCTCAAGTGTATTTTAAGGACGTGTCCAGGCGTCAAGGCAAAATAATGCATCATCTATATGACCTCAAAAAAAAAAATGCATCATCTATAGTTTCTTCTATAGATGAACTAACTACATCTGTAATAGGGCTTGAAGATGGTACTCATCCATCTAGTAATTATTGTTGTTGTTGTTGTTGCCAGTAGTTGCTGTTGTTATTAATGTTGTTATTTAAATAAGCTATCTCATTTGCAATGGGCCAGCATCATATGGAAGGTTAAGGAAACACACCCTTCCGTATATTACTTTCACCGATTTGAAAGTTGCATAGAATTTGGGAATGGGGAAAAATTACCATAAGCTGCTCATATTGCATAATAAGTTTCTGATATGGAGCCTGATAAAACCCTAGATACAGCACACCAGTCTTTCTGATTTTTTACTATTTTCATATTTTTTTGACAAAAGTTGCACCAAAATTTACTAGAACCATTTGAAACTATAGATATTCCATTAATCAGTCACTACCTCCTCAAAAGTCCAGTCATCTGCTCGGTCTCGAACTTCACCACTCCTTGGAGACCATATCAAACCCTCTATCATTCCAGTAAACTTGTTTAGTTTATCCCCCAATACAGATAGCTCTCTCCAGCCCCTTTGACCACGCATCATCTCATCCATTCTGAAACAGCAGAAATAACACCATGTTTGCAACAAACTCAAACTAAATAGAATACAATCTAATTGTCTGTTAATTCATATACAGTTATCAGCAATTCAATAGATTTACTCTGTTCGGGCAGATATTTGATATTTCTGTGAGGGTACATTCAGATGTACAGTAAATTGCAATTCATGTGAATAATCAAAATTGATGGTTATCCTTATCACTGTGCTGCACAGAGGAAATGAACAGCACATTAGGTGGTATCATAGTCCAAAAACTCGAAAAACATGGCTACGTTTGTCCGCATTGACATAATGATTTCGAGTCCAACAAGTAAACGAGTTACACTGAATTTTTTCTAGCCAAGTTTGAAATCTCGCCCTTCAATTGCATTTTGAGTCAATTCCAAGTTCTGAGTTTTTGAGCTCTGGGTAGGGCACTGTCTTTCCACCTTACTAATAAAACAGTGACTGTCTTTCTGTTTTACTGCCAATTGGGACTCAGAAATCACAAAAGTGACCTCTTCCAATGTGATTACCAATTTGATATTGGCCAAAATACAATGTTAAAAATAACAAATCATCATCATGTTCTTTCGTTTGAGTGATAATATCATCATCATAACAACTGAAGTCATAACCAATCTCTCAACACATAACCATACATTCTGCCAAAACATCCAAACCATTGGGCAACTGGAGTACATGCAAACATACCTTAAAATCATATGTGCCTTCATGCTAACTAAATAAATCCCCAGAAGCGACTAACAACAGAAAGTCCCTTATATGAATAAGGATTCTCATTGGACTGCACAAGGGAAAAAAATAGATGCACAAAAAAATACAAAAGAAGAAAATCAACCTTAAGAAAGTCTTCTCGACAGAAGCACCTAAATCTCCAGTTGAATATGCTTCATTCTTGAGCACTTGTTCATGAAGGTATTTTGCACAAAATTTTGCAACTACTTTGCCTGCAAAAGAAATGAACTTTACTGAATAATCATATTAATGCATGATAGTACCACTGTTTAACAAAACTAATTTACATCATGGAGAGAACCGGACAAAGACAAGATTACAAGAAAAAATAAAATTAGCCAGCAATATACAAGCCTGGAAACCTTTCACAAAATAATAATAATCCATCTCAAAAAACATATTAACCTGAAAACGAAATATATAATTGCTAATTGCATCACACACAATAGTTGTGATACCCCCACCCTTGAAAGATGGAAGCCTAGGCATCCCTGCCTGCTTGGTGTGGGTGTGGAATCCCACATCGGAAGTGGGAGTGGATGCCTTGAGGTTTATAAGTGGTGGCCTCCCTTGTACTCATGTGACGCGTTTTGGGACCGGGCCAGGTGGGCCCAGGCCCAAATGCAAAAGCCGTGCATGGCTCGCTTGTGTGCGAGGCCCAGAGCGGACAATATCACACTGAGTCAAGCCCTAAGCCCTGTATGTGGGTAGGGTCGTTACAATAGTTGTCCTCATCACTTAAAAAATAAGACCACTAGTTAAATTTGGGGCTGAAAATCTTCTAAGGAGACAGCATAACAGCATGATTTTAACAGTGAATAGAAGAAGCGTAAGTAAAGGTCCATGATTAGAAAATAGATGGAAGTATGGAAGTCAGTAGATTGGAAAAATGAGAAGACATACAAGAAACACAGTAATAATACAACCATAAATTTGCAGGGCATAGTCAGTATCTGAGCAGTGGACACTCTTGCAGGCTTCAGGTTAACAGGCAAGGATCCAACTCATTTGAATTCTAATCTCAAGGTACAAGGGGCCAGCAGTCTAATATGTATTTTATATTCTTTATCTAAATTGCATAATGCAGTGAGACTTTACATTACGTCAGAACCAGCTGCCAACCATTGACAGTGGGTTCACCATTGACTGCACCCCCACCAAGCACACTGACCAGCTGATCATTAATTCTCTTGATTAAAAACCATAAGAGGAGGCATCATGATCATTGAAATTGGCTTCACTTGCTTCCTTGATTAGGTGTCAGGCGGATTCCTTTCCATCCTTAAAGAGCCTTGTGGATCAAATTGTGGTGTGGTTTAAAGGTTGACATCCAGAGAGTAATGATATTCTAATCGAAACAAGAGACATAACACTAAACAAAGACTTCTCCTCACCAAATTTATTTCAATACTTGTAACCTTTTTATAGAGGAAAAAAATCTTTTGTAAAATTTTATCTATTTGAAAGCCTTCTTAGATGCCTCATGTAAATAAATGATAAGATGCAACCAAATCCTCAAGAAAGCAATAAAATGTACAATTATTCATGGGAAACAAAGTTTAACTACAATTAATGTAAATGGGATAAAAGGTGATAAAAAAGCTAAAGACAAGATATAGCATTTGACAAAATAAATTTAGACATGTGCAAGCCAATGTATCAACCAAACGAAAAGACAATACAAGAAGTGGTAGTAATGCCCTAATTTGTACCTCCATGGCCATCATATACACCAAAAAACGATGTGCGATGATCAAGATCTGGCAAAGCTGCATGCTATAGCAACACAGAGTATGAGGCAAAAAATATGATCGTAGTATAACTATTTAGATAAGACCTTTGAACAAAGATATCATTATCAACTGTAGAATTATCGAAACCACAATTGTAATACAGCCATATTAATGCTTGACTCATCTACAATGCGAACATATATAAATCCACAGTGCATATCTATGAACAAAAAATTTAGTTAGGAGTTAAAAGTGCCCTTCAAAGCTTTAATAAGTATTTTCTTTTCTATTAAGTTCAAAATCTGAAATCCATTGGAACTTCGGTACATTTGAAGAGGCACATAAAATTACTTATTATTATTTTATATTATCATGAATCTTCTCCCACCCACCCCCAACAATGAAATCTTCTTCCCCGCCCTATCCACCTTATGACACTAGCAAAGGCAAACCATCCACTCAATGTAACTTTAGACAATCAACTCCATTCTTTAGTTAAAGAGGCTAACTCTAAATAGACCTTTGACATAAGGACTAGAAGTACTTCATGCATAGCTATAGCGACCAATTACCCATTGGGCCGAATATTTGGAGTATCTAATCCATTCAATCAATTACTTTCCCCTTAAATTGGTAGATGACTCTCCTTTCAATCTGTCCAACTACAGGCCCCACTCCTACATTGTTCACCAATTAATCATATGACCAGTTCAAGGGTGGGGCCCCTAATTGATCCGCACCTATGAGAATATTAAAAACCTTAAAAAGGAGACCATATATATGGAGATGACTAAAATGTTACCACACCTTTCTAATTTCTCCTCTTAAAACATAATTAAAATATCGTTATGTTTGTCACTTGATTAATTGTGTAAAGATAGTATATTATTTTCTATCAATTTGTTATTTCCACAACTTATTTTCATTTAAATAAATTTGATAGATTTATTCAAACATGGTCCCAAGTCCCCAAGTTCTATATTTTTTGGTCCACCGGGTCCAACACCTTGCACCTGTGTCATGCTCAAACAATCAAACCCATATCCATGCAACTTAGCCTTGAACAAATATATTTGTAGCAAATGCATGCATTATTAGCACATGAAAACCTGGTTGAAATGACAAGACTCAACTTGACTCACAAATAAAGGTTAAACAAACAGCCGAGCTTGGTCAATGATTGTTGGCATGCAAAAATTATCAACATAAGAGGATTGGAACATCAACACTTAGATCTACCCCTAGATTGACTTAATTACTTTTCTTTTTTCTTTCTTTCCTTTTTTGGTGGGGGTGGGGGATCTGGACCTTTAGATCAGTAGACCCACCCTTGGCCCATCAAAGGATGGATTAGATGGATCCCTACAATTGGAAGACTACAAAAGGAAAAGGGAAAAGGTAAAAAAGATAAAGGAAAAAGGAAAAGAAGAAAGTGAGAAAGGAAAAATAAAACAAAAAGGAGAACAATGGGGCCTAACCACATGTATGGTAAGGCCTATTTCCTTTCTATCTTCCTCGCCTATTTAAACCCAGTGGGGTATTCTTTTGGGGGCTTTCTTGGGGACTTTGGAGCCAACTTGTGCGATTTTTGGATATGTTTTAAGGGCTTTCTTTGATTGACTTTTGGAGAATTCTTTGGGAACATCCTTTGGGACATTCTTGGAGAACTCTATGCAGATCAGCCCTTGTTGTTGTTTGGGATCCATATCTATTGGTAATGTAGCATACTTGGTGTTCTTTACTTACATTGGTACTTGATCCTCTTCATGTTGTTCGGTCTCATTTGAGGTTCACCTCGTTTGCACCTTATGCTTGGACTCCTGCAAGTGGATAAAGTCTGTCGACCCCCACTTGTGGATCTATTTGGTTTTTTTTTTTTTTTGAGGTCTCTACCTCATTCGAAGTAATCCATAAAAGATCTTTAGACCCCATAGTGGATTCAAATGATACAAGTGGAAAAAATCTTTAAGACCCCAAGGAGGATTCAAATGATACGAGTGGAACAAGTCCCTTAGTCAACCAGATGATTCACACATACATGTACTACATTCTACCATTTGAAACTTGACTCTTATAAACTCTAGCAAAGCAAGATTGCTATTTCTGCTCAAATTCATCACTTGTCTAAGCGGTGTTGGACTAGTTTCTTAAGGAAGAGCCTTTTTCTTTTTTCTTTTTTCTTTTCTTTTTGGAAAAGTTTACTGATATTTCCATTATAAAAGGGAGATACAACTGAGAAAAAAATAATAAAGATGGAGCCTACACTCAAAAGAACAAACAAGCATCGGAAAGAGCCATAGACTCTGAGGAGAAGCATAAGAAGAGCCCCTGATCCAATTCTTAGAAGTTATAAGCATTGTATCCATTCTACATTCAAATCAATTAGTAGATCAGACATACAGTTGGGTCAAGTTTTTCGTTTCATACATTGATAAAATGAATCAGAACAAAATCAAAGAAGAGGCATGAATTACAGAATTATAAACTTCAGGAAAAGTTCCAGGAACTGGGCTCTCTTCCTCTCACATATGATAATAACGACAGAAACACAAAGGCAACCCTCTCAATAGCTTACTGCTGAAAACCAACAAGTAAACCCTCAAAACAGATCTTTGGAGTTTTAGAGAAAAATATAAATTACATGGTTTTCAATTTCCAATGACTTCTCTAAATATTTATGGCTTTCATCTTAGTTTGGTGTGAGACAGCTTAGTTGACTAAATAGTAGATACCAATGAGTCAACTAAGTTTCAATTTTGGCCAATTAGACCTCAAAGAGTTAAGCTAAAATGCACAGCCAATACAATTAATGACATTTAAAGAGCCAAGGCATACAAAGTTTCTTCCATTTCAACGAGACAACAAAGTATCTGTTTGTTAGAAGGTCAAGGCAAGCAAACGAAATTATAAATAAGGAGAACACATGGTTCCAATCTGTTACTCACCGCATCTTCCATAGAAGCACGCCACCCCTGCATGGAGGACAAGCCATACCTAAGTCTGTCATTCTCTCCATCTTCAGAGAACTTTTCAGTCTTTGGCGTGCTCAGATATATCCCCATTCCACCTAAAAGTATTAAACTTGAAAGCCTAAGATGAACTGAGTGACACGACAAATGGGGAGCCATGTGAGAGCTTTCATTATTTTCAAAGGAGCAGAATGAGTGCATTTCTCAAGGGAGAAAATATTCTTGAACATTGGTTGATGGATTCAAGTTATTGTTTAACCACCAAGTAACAAATTATTCACAAGTCTTTCTTTCAAAATATGAATCAAGGTTGGTCTTTGTTTATGTTGGAGAAACAAAAGTGTGATACATATTGAGCAAAACAACAGTTATGGATTGTTTAAACTCAATGTTCTTGGTAGCCAGTGACAAAAGAGTCCAAAGATGTAGTGCTAGCTGTACCTTGACCTACTAATCAAGGGATTGGAGAAGATCATGACATTAATGGTAATAAAAGATTCATTGTAATGTTAGCAAAACTGATTGTCAGTGCTAGTGCAACTCGATACTAAAGCCTGTGTTTCCCACTTCCCAGGCTGCTCGGTTGCATAAGTGGTCGAATTTCCATTTTCTTCAGTAGCAACAATTGGAACACGGCTGTGACTGAAACTTGGTTTAACATATTTGATACAACTTATGTGTGAGGGTTAAGCTGGGTTGTCTCCCAATCAATTGCTGAATCAGGACATGCTTGCTTAGTGTCAATCATGAATCAGAAGAAAGCAATTCTGCAATTGGGTAATTCAGACTGCAATAATACATTGTAAAAGTACAGGACGATTCAGCATCTATCAGGTTCTGAAATCAAACTACACTGCCAACTACAAAATCCAACAACATTTCCAATAAATCATGAATCAGGAAAACAAATAAGAGAAAAAAAAAAATCTAGAACACAATACAGCAATTGGTCATTGAAAATTATCCATTTATCCAACACTTCCATCGTCCATATACAATTCAGCATCAGTCCAAACCAAACAATCACCAAAACCCAGATTCGACCAAAGAGAGAGAGAAAACAGAGAAAATAATACATCGGTCATCTAACCACAGAAAATAATTGATCACATGCAACAGTAAAAAATAACAGAAAATGAGAACACCCAAATATAATTACCAAAAAAGGGGCCAAAGATTTGGAGAAAAAAAGCTCCTAAAATGGAATACTCAGATGAGAGAATAGGAGAGAAATCGTCAGGATTTTTTCGCGAAATGGATGAAAATAACTGCTCAGAAGAAAAGAGGAAAGACAAAGGAATTTTCCACGAAAACTCTTTACAGCGTTTGGGAGATCTCGAATTGTGGATTTGTAGATCTGTGATAATTATTTTTGTTGTTATTGATGATAACGAAATACTCTCTAGAGAAAGAAGAGAGTGAGGACAGATATTTAATCAACTCAGTGACCAACGCTGTTTAGAGGTTTAGTTTAACAGGTGGAAAGGGGGTTTGATGATTGACTTGTGGAATAGAAATTTTCTTAAATATTTTTTTAAAAAGCAAAAATTCTAAAAATAATTATTTAAATTAATTTATAATAGATATTTTTCGTGCTAGAAAAGAATCGACTGATCATATTTAAATTTCTCGATTTCTTAATTATTGTCAGTCTAGCATTTTCTCTTTTTCTATTTATTGTATTTTATCTTGTATCAACAACTTTGGTGTTTTTATCTATTACTATATTAATTATTTTAAAATAAAATTGCTGACATCTACAATAAATATTATTTTCATACAACAGTTTTATATTATAATTTATGTACCTTGATACTCAATAATAATTTCTTTTATTTCAATAACTCACTTAATGTGTTGAAATTGTATGAATTTAGTAGTATCTATGTTTGATAAATGCTCATTAAAAATTAATCAAAATAGTACACTTTAAGTTCAACTTTTAAGAGTTTTTTTTTTTTTTTTATCAATTAAACCTTTCAGCGGACACTGCTTTCCCTCTTAACTCACGATTCCTATAGTGGACCCCACATGTGATGGGATATATCTGAGGGTTGAAAAAACATTCAGATGGTATCCATTTGTTCTCAATTTCTCATAGATGTGAATGGATTATGAATAGTACCAACAATGGAAGTCCAATGAAATGAGAGGAATTTGATCCATTTGAAGACCCCACCCAACGAGTCAAAAGGGTTTACTACCTTGTCATAACTCATAAGGTCAAATGTGGCAACGGTCAAGCCTACTTTTGCAGTTGTTAAGAGGATTACTGAGTCGTCCTACTTACCTGAGTTAGCATTGACATTGTCCCTACCAAAATCGAAGACTAGAGAACTGAGTTTCAAATTTCAGCAAAATAATCCAACTCAGAAGAAAATGGTTTGCACCATGGCTTTTAGAAGAACAGACTTTGCAGCGATGGCTTGGCTACTGAATTGGCAGAATTGGAAAGTATCAGAAAGCTTCTTAAATACTCAATTTGATTAAATTCTATTAATTGACTGACGACATAGGCATTAAAGATCTTAACGGTTAAAGCTACAAATGAGTCGCATATTGAAAGTATATAGGGGATCTAAAGATTTATAATATAGTACCACAGCAAGTTCTACTTGCAACTATAGAGTTCAACTGCATATGAGAGCAGGTCTAAAGTTTTCACTTATAGCCGCAGAGCGCAGCTGCACATGTATCAAGTTTCCACGTGCAACAGTAGGATTCAACTGCACATGAAGGTGGGTGTGAAAGTGACAAAAGTACTACATTGGTTAACTTGAGAAACTAATGACTCTATGTAACACTTAAGACAATTTCCTCTCAACGAATAACTTTTGAAAGTGAGTTTTGTCTCAAAAATGTTAGTAAGTTCTAATTTTCTAACACTAATTATTGGACTCCCCTCAAACTCAAGTGTACTGGACTTGTTTAAATGGACGATCCAACGGTCAGACGATGAGCAGAAGCAGATCAATCGTCGTAATATGTCCAGAAAACGAAAAACAAAACCAAAGTGTCACATGTGTAGAACAAACTACAGATAAACAAAAGTAGACAGAGATCAGTATTCTGGTGTATGATGTAACGCCCCGTCCCGTTATGGGCGCGTTATTTCCGAAAAACCTCAGAAAGTTACAAAAGACAAATATCGGGTACAAGAATAGCAGCAAAAATTTTTTTTTTTCTTTTTTGAAATGGGGTAACTACTTCCCGTCCAACAGCTTACAAGTTCAAAACTAGAACAAACACAACGAACCACAAATGTAACTGATCAACAGGTTATACAGTCATCCAAACAAACATGTGATTGAAACTATATAACTAAAGTTCTTAAACATCAAACAAAGCATAAACATAAGTTTTTATCCTCTACTACTCCTCTCCTGGTACTTGCTCAAGGGGCCCTCCTGGCCCCTCCGAAATCGGGGCACCTGAAAGGTAAAGGATGAGCAAAACAGCCCAGCGAAAGAACATATCACATTTTAACAAGATAGATATAGATCACATATGAAATGGCAGTAAATATCACAAGTGAATAAAACATCCATGTCTACCATACTCAACTAATATATTAACCGATATTCCATTAACCAAAACCAAGAGATCATCCCCATAGTCCACATTAGGTCCTCCAACAAACCCCAGTCTCCCTACCAGTATCATCAAGAGACTAAAGAATACACAACTGCCTCACCCACACGAGTCGTATAGGAAACCACCTCGACCACGCCCGAGGGAACCAAACTCTAGGGCAGGCACCTCGACTGCCGGAGCACAACGGGGAAACCCACATCCCCTATGGGAGTTTCAACTGCCGGAGTGTAACGGGGAAGTCCTCCCAACCACCAAGCTCATCTTATCATCATAAATGTATACACATAAACAAAACCTCCCATGCATGCATATAGTTTCATAATCATGTATGACAACACAAACATGTCCTGACATAACATCAATATCAACAACATGCATCCTCATGCGGTTAACGACACATAACAATGTTTAGGCTCATACTTCTATATCCAACATACGATTTCATTTACATCTTATGCATAAACACGCAATAAATCACAATATCTTCCAACTACCGTGGTCACATCCATCATAATATTATATATGTGTTATGATTACTCACAAACATGTTTTCAACAACCTTCGAGCATCAATAATCATTCATTCAATCAAATGTTCCATTAACCACATACAATTGACATGGGTGAACCCGAACGGATCCCTTGCCACATATTCATTTCAATAGTTCCCTTACGAAGTGGCTTAATAAATGAAAGGGTCCCATTCAGGTCACTCAATGTCTAAGATTATAGGTTAAGAATGCGAATGCATGCTAAAACAGTGATAAGTCCCCTCACTGCGTATGTGGAGTCGAAAGTTCAAAGTGAGCAAGCAACTTGTTTGGGTTGAAGAGAGTTCAATTTGTAGAAACAAGGAAGAACGGATAAGTAATTAAGACAAAACGGGTCAAAAAGAGGTCGGGGAGAAAATGGGCCGGGCCCAAAAAGGGCCGAACTGGGCCGGGTCTAAAAACTGGCCGGGCTTGAAAATGGGCTTTGAAAAGGGGCTGGGTCTGGAAACTGGGCCAAGGATGATTGGGCCGAAGACGTGGGCCGAACCAGGTCTGGGCCTAGTTGGGCTGGACTGGGTCTGGGCCTGGTCGGGTCTGGGCCAGTGGGCCGCCACTCCAGCCCAAGGGCCGAGTTGACTCGGCATCAAAACTTGACCGAGCGACTCAGTAACTCAGCCGAGTCGGAGGGGAAGGGGAAAACCAGGAAAACAAAACCAGAAAAGGGAAAAAGGGGGAAAAGGGAGGAAAAGCAAGGAAAAACGGAGAAAAGAAGGAAGGAAGAAAGGAGAAAAAGGAAAACCGAGCAGCAGAGAAAATCCAAGAAAGGGGAAAAATCGGGAGAAATCCTGAAAAATCGAAGAAAAGGGAAGAAGGAGAAAGCCGAGAGAGAGAGAAAGAAGAAGAAGCTTACCGAGAAAAGAGGAAGAAGAAGGAGAAGGGGACCGCATGTCGGGGTGGAGAAGGTGAAGAAGAAGAAGAAGAAGAGGAAGAAGAAACTGCTCTTGGGGAGCGGCAGCACTGTAGCATGAGCGGCTACAGTGCCGCGGGAAGGGTAAGATAAAAGGGTTCGGGTTTAGGGTTTTGCTGCTTTTTTTTTTTTTTCAGAAGAGAAAAGAAAAACTCGAAAAAGAAACCCCAAGATTTCGGAAGAGAAAACGTGTGACTTTTGAACAATTTTTTATGAGAAATGCGCAATAATTATAAAATTACCAAAATGCCCTTCGAGTTTCCGAATTCGAAAACAGGTAAAATGGGCCCACCATGGCGCCCACACTCTCTTCACTGTTACTAAGGTCCGTAAGACAACTCAGAGATCCGAAAATCTCTTCAAAAAATTTGAGAAAATCGGGACGGGTCATTACATATGAGATCAACAAATCCGAATGATCTCAATGGTTGAAACTACGATTGAGCCTATAAGCCTATAGATGGAATGGAGACCATGAAGAAGCAGAGAAGAGAGTGAGAAAACACGTGAGAAAACTCAACCGAAGAAGTAGCAGAAGCCTAGAGAATCACCAGTTGAAATGCAGAGACGAATCCAAGAAACACATAGTTGGGGAACATGGAGTACTGATAGAGATCAACAGAAAAGGCAGAGACCAAGAGAAATAGAGATAATACGAAGAATGCGGAGAGAAGAGCTCACCAGCAACAACGAGCATTCGAAAGCAAGATGATTTGTTTCTTAATTTTTCCTTTCTGCGTTTATGTATTTTTGCACGTTTGTTGCTCTCTTTTTTCTTAATATATTAACTATTTAAAAAAATACTGAAATAGAATAGTAGAAGATTGAGAATTGAGCAAGGGACGAGAGCAAGACATCATAATCTTTTGGGTGAACTCATCATCAGATTGGGAGCGATCAAAGACAATAAAGTTACTGTAATAATTTTCTATATTTTCTTCTTAGCTATTGTACATTCTTTATAAATAATTAAATGGGTCTTATAAATTATGATGAAAAGTAGAACAAATTTTGTTGAATTATGAAAAATAGTATAAATTAATTATATGTTTAGTAAAATTCGAGATTGATTCTGATATCATACCATCTTCTACTTTACAATTGTACAAATAAAAAAATCAAACCAGACCACCCACTCGATGGTTCAAATCAGTTGGTGCGCTGCTGAATAGACTAGTGCTTTGCTTTTCCCACGAATCACGACAACTAAAGCAAGGTGGCCAATTAGAGACGGGATATTTTTTTTTAGTGATTTCAAATTTACACATGAAATTCTCAAACGTTTATTTAAATGTAAAATACGTTTTTTATAAGTTAGGATCGTCCGAACATAAGTTACAGAATCGTTCGACCATTAATAGGATCCGGACTTGTAATGAATTATGATCTAAGTTCGTAATATTAACAATTTCAATCTCTAAATTTTTCTGTTTTTTAAAAAATAATTATCAGTAATATACTATGAGCTCATCAAAAAAATACTTCATTCGTCCCATTTTAATTGTCTAATTTGAAATATTTATATTTTTTAACAAACTCTTTATATAAACGTAGCATTCTATATTATTTTATTTATTTTTAACACACTTTATGCTACTTTAATTAAATAAGATAACTATTTTAAGACAATTTCAAGATTTATATAAGACAACTATTTTAAGTTTCAAATTAGTTTTAATACTTTGATGGATACTGGATAGTATTATAGGGTGGTTTTAATTCTATTTTTTTAAAAAAAAAGATGATAGATGAATAATCTGTAAATATTATTAAATTATTTGAATAAATTAATGTTTTTATTTATTATAAATATTTCACGAGTGTAAAAACACATTAAATGAAGAACGCTTTTAGATGATCTAAATCTAAATAATAATAAAATATTTGTTAAAAATTAAATTTTAGCTTTCCACATCCCTCCACAACCATACAGCTAAAGCAAGCGTTTGCATGAAGTTGTGATGGCCCTCAACGCACTAGATAATGACGGAGAGAATGGTCAATTTTATGAGGTTGGTGAGAGGGTCCCACCCACCAGAAACCAAATGAAGAAAACCACATACAGGTGAAGTGAGAGGTCGGCTAAAACCCATCAGGTCACCCGCTCACCAACCCTCGATGCCACCTCCATTTCGGTAGTCCGCATTTCATCACTTCTCATCGGTGAACCCTCTCTAAAAGGGGTTGGTTTGACGATAGAGAAACTTCCCTCGGTCACTTTCAAACCATTTTTGGTCACCTCCTAGGGCTGTAACTCGGATCGGGTCTTGAGAAATCATGTAGGTCGGATTGTGAATTTTTAGTCAATGGGTTAGGTCGGGTTGAGAAGACAAAAACTCGTATAAAATTCAGATCAGATCGAGTTGAGGATTTTACAAGTTAATCCGACCCAACTCGACCTAATTCGACCCAACTAAAATTAGACTAAAATGGGTTCAAAATGCAGGTCGGGTCAGAATTCAAGTTGATTTGTGTTAGAAATAGGGTCTCGTCGGATCGGATTGAGAATTCGGGTTGGATTCCATAAATATTAAGTCGGGTCAAGTATCTTGAAACCTAACCCCACCTGAGCTGCAGCCCCATCTATAACGAGTGTGTAGATTGAGAAGTTTACATATACTTGTAGAATTTGTCTCACAATCTCACCTCCAATATAGAGTGGGGATACCAATGTTTAAAAAAAAAATTATTTTACTTAAAATTTATCAAATTAGATAATTTAAATAAGTTTTTAAATTTAACTTAAAAACCATCAGTAAAACTCATTAATTTGTTTGACTTAAATTTTATCAAATTAAATAATCTCAAAAGGTTTTTTTTTTTAAAAAAAAATCTCTCGAGTCTAGATTGGTTGATATAATCCAAAACTAGTGGTTCACATTTAAATTTTTATTAATAAATAACTTGGTTTATTAAAATATTATTAAATAAATCGAATATGGATTAGCATTCAACAAAATCCTATTCATCAAATAGTTAAAATTCAATCTATAAATCATCCGAAAATGGTCTTAGGTTTGCTTCTATAATAACTCGATGCCCATGACTTATAAGAGTTGCGGCATGGAGTTTTATACAATGCCTTCGTAATCAGAGAGAGAGAGTCCATCCCGGAGTTCTTCGTCATAAAAATAAATTGAAATATTTTTAATATTTTTTATAAATAATAAAATAAAAAAATTTCAAAATTATTATGAATTATAACACTTCAATAATAGTGATGTTTGTGAGATTGTTGTCCCCACTTATACTATCTATTTTCTAAGCAATCCAAACCGTAGTTCAACAAAGCTTGGACTATATTGTAGACTCGTAGCGGCCACCGCTTTTCCACTTTTCTCACTAAATTTGGTCTACCAACCATTTCATTCCCATTAGCCATCTATGCTGCTTTTGGACAACTGAGTGATGTAGATAGTGTTGATGACCAGAATAAAATCAAATGAAATTAAAGAGGGATTAGTCATCTAATATTTGACTGAGTTCAAATCAATTCAACTTATATAACTCAGAACTCAATTGTTATTAATATGATGCTCTCATAGCAATATTGATCAAGGATTTAAATATCGGCCGATATCCAATATATATCTCCGATATATAAGGCTGAAACTTGAGTTTGGTCGGGTTAAGTTTTAATGTATTAAACCCAATTCAACCCATGTCAAAACTTAATGAATCCAATTCGACCTGAATTACTAACCTGAATTACTCAACTTAATTTAATCAGAATTTTTTATCGAATTCAACCCGAGTGTTGTTTTATAACTTGGTGCACTCGGATTATGTCGGATCGAGTCAGGTTAATTTTAAATTTCTCAATCTAACTCGACTTAAATTTTTAGAGTCGACCCAAATTTCACCCCTACCAAAACCTGTCCCGTCCTGCTTGAGAGTTGAGATGAGCCCTAATTAACACAATAAAACCTGCAGTGAGGGGAAGTCGGGTGCATGTGGCTTGGTAGAGTCGAGTCTACCAATCTGATTGAAAACTTTCCCAACTCTCATTGCCACCCCTGGTAACCGACACGTTAGCACGCGCAGCGGGAATATATCCCTCCCTGTTGTCAGTGACCCATTTTTTCCTTCGTTTCTTTAAATCTAAAGTTCCAAACTTCTCCTTTCGTACCTGAATCCCTCCTCTCTTCCTACTGCTACTCTGGTAGTTCTTCTTCTTCTCTCTTCCTCTCCCAAATCTATTTGATTTTCTTTCCTAACTATTTTAATTCCATTTTCTGTAAGAATTACGAATTAATGCGTGGTCTTATTTTCAACGATCAGGATTGCTTGTTCCTTTGCAAGATCACAAGGATTTCAGCGTTCAAATCTTCCCAGTTACTAATTTGTGATTAGCAAGGTAATTAATGAGTTTAATCGTTAATTTTCTTATTTACTGTGTTTGTGTTTTTTTTTTCATTCAAATTTTCATTGCTGATACCTTTAAAATTTCAAAAAGTAAAGGCAATTGAGTCCTACTTTGATGCAGTCGAATCAGTTTAGTTTAATTTCAAGTTGAGTTCTTTAATTTAATTAAGAATTTTTAATATAAGATCTAAATAAATTTATTTTATTTTATTTATAAGAATCGGTCGGCCCCATGAAGATTTACTGTGGTAATTGTATTTGTCATGTTATTTAAGATTGAGATCTTCTCATTAATGAGGTATGATTTTCTTCAACTCTACTTTGGTTATTATGGTCATGGTTTATAAATGTCTAAGATTTCATGCATCTAAATTTTTATTTATTTTTTCTCCAAATTCTCAGACTTTTTCTATTTTTGGATTGAATAAGTAAGGAAATTATTGAAGTTAATTGCTTTGAAATGATATTAAAAATATATCTAACAGCCTACATCTTATTTTACTTTGTAAATTCTTTGATAATTCAGTAATTATAAGCCCCTAATTCAAAATAAAGGTGTTTGATATATATCCAATTTGTAAAAGCATCTTGTTCCAATAATGCAGTTCACTTACATTGATGTTTATATGGTATTCAAATCTACCCTTATTATTTAAGACTTTTCGATTAATAAATTAGTCATTTTATCTCCTTTTTTTCTAAATTCAAAAGTAAAAAAAAAAATGTAAATTTTCAAATTTCGAACACTCATTCTTAAAATTCTTTTGATATAAAACAAATAAATGGTGATATTTAATACTGCTAGAGATATGTCTTAAGAAACAAGAGGTTTAAGTTCGATTCTCAAACTATTTCAAAGTAGGGGTCGAAATATCGGCCAATAAGTTTCTCTTTTCTCCGATATTTGCATTTAATTGCATTTCTTTCTCCTCTGACATTCAAAACCATCAAAAACTGTAAAAAACCGTCAAAAACCGCAATATCGATTTTTGTTTTTTTTTTAAAATCAAATAAATTTTAAATACCGATTTTTATGCATATCGGCCAATATGGTGACCGATATTCTGGACCGAATATTGGTCGTATCGGCCGATAACCTTTTTGACTGGTCGATACATATCGTATCGGCCGATATCGTTCGGTCCTAGAAAATCGATACATATCGGCCGATATTTCGACCCCTACTTCAAAGGGTCATTCTCTGTAAAATTACTTGGTATGTGTATATAGAGAGATTTGCACATATTTCGAATATTAGTCGTGTGTTTTAAGAAACTTGAACACTTTGGTTATAAAAAAAAAAAAGTTATATGACAACATATATATAATTTGATAAATATAATTGGTTGTACTACGTACCTTATCAACGAAGAATTCTACCAAAATGTTGTATGATTCAAATCATACGGTTTATGTAAAATACAAGTCTATTAGATCTGAAAATCTTCAGTAGATTCGTGCAAAGCCTCACATGTAAAATATAAACCTCCTTTATTATTATAAATATTAATTAGATCTTATATAGTATCATAATTACAAAAATATATTTTATCTTGTTGGACAGTAAATATTTTATCTTTTTCACTACGAATATAAACAGAAAATATAGTATACTATAAAGACCGTGCAACACAGACTTTCTTGTAACTTAGAATCTTGATTGGTGCCCTCTGCACGTGATTTTGGCGCTACCTGTTGTTGATGAGCTAATTTTTAGAGGCAATTAGATCCGAACCGTGTGTTTGTTGTCTTAAACAATGAAAGGCCAAAGGACGAACGGTGTGGATCTTGCTGACATCAATCACATGAAAGGTGGAAGATGCATTGATGCAGAGCGGGATGGACATATGCTAGCAATTTGATTTTTTTTTTTTTGAATTTATGTATGGAAAATCGCAGGATACCTAACATAAAACTCCCACATATGAGTCCACTATCCATAGGGCACACCAAAGTTAGGCCATAGGGCTCAAACCCACGACCTCCCACTTCATGAGATGGGAGATAACCAGTTGAGCTATACCCATGTGAGATGTAATTTGATCTTTTGTGTTTGCGTAGAGAAGACATGTTCACGAGTTGGGTTCGGCCAGGGCTTTGTTAAAATTCCAAAATCGTTTTATATCTAGAAAAGCAGAGCTTCTCTAAACCCAGTCGGGCTTTTAAATTCAAAGTCTGAGCTTGTCTTTTAAACTCCCATTTATTTTACACTTAGCACTGTTTTTATCATTTAAAGTAAATTGAAGATCTAATTGTACATATTGAAAGGATATGTTAAACTTTCAGCCTAAAACTCAATTTTAGCCGCTCGATCTTGTTAATCAAAGTCGGAAGACGTGGAACTTATCCGATCGGTGTCGCACTGATCATGATCACAGGTACCAAGATGATCATCAACGTGAAGGAATCAACTTTGGTGCTCCCAGCAGAAGAAACTCCAAAAGTTTGCCTCTGGAACTCCAATGTGGACCTGGTGGTGCCCAGAATGCACACCCCCAGTGTCTACTTTTACAGACCCAATGGATCCACCGATTTCTTTGATCCACATGTCCTTAAGAAGGCCCTAAGCAAGGCCCTTGTGCCCTTCTATCCAATGGCTGGGAGACTCAAGAGAGACGTCGACGGTCGGATCGAAATTGATTGCGGTGGCCAGGGGGTGCTCTTTGTTGAGGCCCAAACAAATGCAGTGATCGACGACTTCGGCGATTTCGCACCAACCATGGAACTCAAGCAACTCCTCCCATCAGTAAATTATACAGAGGACATTTCCTCCTATGCTCTCCTAGTTCTCCAGGTTAATAATATTTCCTTTTTATTCAAATTTTTATGCTTACAAACAATATTATTGAGTGAAATGATCACATATTATTAGCAATATCAAATTGTTGGCAATATCCAGCATTGATTTGAATTTTTAATTTTTTTTACCTAAATCTACATTGGATATTGTCGGTAGTTTGATCTTGCCAGCAGTATATGGTCATTACTCAATTATAAATTGTGGCTCAAATTCAGGTTTTCAGACCAAACTCGGTCTTTCATGTACTGAGCCCAAGCCCGGCCTATAGAAATCGACACAAAGTTGAATTTTTTGGGTTTTCTCCGTACAGATTCGGGTTACCTCGGCCCAAATTGCACCTCATACCATCTGCTATGATCTAACATTTTTATACTTTGAATTTTCAATCATAGGTAACATATTTCAAATGTGGAGGGGTATCACTGGGAGTGGGCATGCAGCATCATGTGGCTGATGGATTCTCTGGCCTTCATTTCATCAACCACTGGTCAGATGTAGCTAGAGGACTTGATCTAACCATTCCTCCGTTCATCGACCGGACCCTACTCCAAGCACAGGACCCACCCACTCCAAAGTTCCTGCACATTGAGTACCAACCCCCACCATCGATGAAAACCCCACTTGAATCTCAGAATTCTGGCACGTCCGTAGCCATTTTTAAGATCACGCGCGATCAGCTCAGCACCCTCAAGTCCAAATCCAAGGGTGGATATAGCTCCTACGAGATTTTGTCGGGCCACATTTGGCGGTCTGCCTGCCTCGCACGGGGCCTACCTGAGGACCAAGAGAGTAAAGTGTACATAGCCACTGATGGTCGAGCCCGCCTCCGCCCGCAACTTCCTCCTGGCTACTTTGGCAATGTGATTTTCACGGCCACGCCAATTGCTGTTGCCGGTGATCTGATGTCAAATCCAGTAACATACGCTGCCGGTAAAATCCATGACGCATTAGTCCGAATGGACGACGAGTATTTAAGATCGGCACTTGATTACTTGGAGTTGCAACCGGATCTAACAAAACTCGTCCGTGGTGCCCACTCATTCCGATGTCCAAACCTCGGGATAACGAGCTGGGTCCGGCTCCCCATCCACGATGCAGACTTTGGATGGGGCCGGCCCATCTTCATGGGCCCAGGTGGAATCGCCTACGAGGGCCTGGCCTTTGTGCTCCCTAGCCCAAAAAACGATGGGAGCATGTCCTTGGCGATTTCATTGCAATCAGACCACATGGCCCTCTTCAAAAAGTTCCTCTACGACATTTAACATATGCTTGTTTGGTTTCATTTCCATATCTTGAAATTTGGCACTTTTTTACATCAATCTTACCTAGCCAAATAAACGTGGAAGTGTATGAGATGGAATCTGTAGAAAATTGTGGAAAGGCAAATTCCAGGAAAATGGAAATGATACACAGGCAAACAACCTAAGATCCAATAAGCAGTGTAATCTGGACCCTGTCCCAGATTTCCCCTTCACTCTTACATTTTTTCCTTATGCATTTTATGGGAATCTGAAGGCAACAAAGACTGCTTCATTCTTAAAGCAAAATGCCATTGGGTTTTGGTTGATTTGTATGTATTTTTTAAAAGGGTTGAGAAGGTCTAGTAAACTACTGTGGATTGTAAATGAAGAAATTGAGCAATGCAGGAAATCTTTCTTTTGGCATGGAATTGATGTGTGTTATACGTCTTACATCTGTACAAAACTCCACAATTACGTGACTAAAAGAGAACAGAAATTACTTTTTGTTTGAGACATTATGCTAGGGTAAAAAAATTGGTTTGCTGATATGGGCAGCCATTGCGTTCATATCGACAAATTGATACATATCGGCTGCAACATGCTGATGAGCATCTGGGTCCGCACCTGTTTGGACCCTAGTCGATACACATCAAGCTTAATATTCCAGTACATTTTTTTTTTTTGTATTAACGTGTGAGAAACTAATATACAGTCCTACTAAAATCTCTACGTATGATCCCATTACTCTTAAGGCACACCAAGGTTAGGCTATGGAGGCTCGAACCTGCAACCTTCCACTTACTTAATCTAGAGGTAACTAGTTGAGTTACACGTGGCTCAACTGGGTATGTTGCGGCTTGTACACCGCATTTTTTACACTTGAGATTATGTAAGCAAGTGGGCTCTCTCATATTAAAGATTTAGTTGTGAAGTATTTCAAAATTAAAACTTAAGACAAAAGGATATTTGTAGTAATTACATTTAGATTCATCAAAATCAATGGAGAGATGATATTAATTTAAATGCATTTAGACTGAATATCTAACTAAGCTTTTATGCCAATTTTTTTTATTATAGATACTTTACAATTAAATTATTAATATGACGGGATTCACTAGCACATTAGATGTCAACTCTGTCAAAAAATATAATTTTTGTTATGAGGTACTCCGATATATATTACTTGAGATTTGAGAACACCAAATTATATGGTTTTAAAGAAATTCATTGCTTCACTGTTTCACTAGTCGCATACACTTCAGTGTTGTTAGATATATTCTTTAATGCATTGAATTTTTTTTTCATAAAATCAAGTATTATTTGAATTTTATTCATTAAATCTATTTAAATAGAAAGCTACTTTAAAATAGAATCTTTATTTATCTGAAATTAGGTCACAGAATAGATGATTGAATCTGGAAACAAATTTCAAAGTCTTTCTTTAAGTTAAAAAATTATGTTTTTAAATTCCACCATCCATTTGTTGTAACGATCCAGACCGAAAACAGGGTTTATAGTCCAACTCAGTATGATACTTGTCCGCTCTGGGCCTCGCACACAAGCGAGCCCGCACAGATTTGTTCCTGAGCCTGGGCCCACATGGCCCAACTCAAAACGCTGTCACACATGAGTTGTGGGGGTGGCCTCAAATGAACCCCCACTCCTCTTTCTTCCAAACCGATGTGGGACTTCCCACATCAATTTGGTGTGTAAGGGACAGGGTATCACATTTGTAGTCTTATATCAAATGAATAAAATATTTTTTTTTAAATAAATTTTATATTTAAGTAGATTAATTACTATGATTTAAGCGTATCGAGATGCATACAACCAAGGGATCCCTTCTCATGATTTTATGAGCTGGTGTCCAGTAGGAGAGACCATTGAAGAATAAGCCCATTAAGGAAAATGATAGTAGGAGAGCCCGTTAAAGAAGAGGTCCATTAAGGAAATTGATAATAGCAGAGCCCCTTAAAGAAAAGGCCTGTGACTGTGAAATCTATAAGACCCTATCCCAGCCCAATTAACTTAACAGAACTAAAGCCCATTCTAATCAAACCAACAAATCTTTGCTGAGGCTCATTAAGATGAAGAAACAGAATCCCAAGCTCATCAACAAGCCAACCGTAGTAAGTGGGCTATATCAACATTCTTCAAATTGAAGCAAAGGAGGTTCAAGCCCATGAAATCAGGGCTAGTTGTGGCTGAAGTGGCCAAGGCCCAGGCCCATAAGTCTAAGGAAACAAGTTTTTATTATATGATAAATTTAGTTCGTCCTGTTAGTGTAATCTTGGACTCTATGATTAGAATCTCGTAGAAGTTTTGAGTTAGATAAAAGTAATAAAATGAGAGCACACTGAGCAAAACGTGAAGAAGCTAGTGAAACGAGTTTTATATCGTTTGAAATGATGATTTTATAAAACAATCATCAAATCTGTAACGTTCTATAAAACTGAGTGTTGAGCAATGAAAAAAGATATAGAAATAACTAGGGAACAGAGATGCTATACTACATTGGTTAAGTAGATTAATTCTAAATGATAGAATTAGAAACATTTGTACTAAGGACAGTTTAAAAATAGTTTAAATACGTGACAAATTAAAAAAAACTCGTTCAGGTTAGTTTGTCATATAAGTAGAAGACCAAATATTGCTTTAGTATTTAAGGTTTAGAGGTTATAGATTGCAAATAGAGATGAAAATTACACCATTGAAAACGTTGAGGAAATGGACTAAGAATAACCTCTTAGACAATGAATTTATTGACGGTACAATTTATAATAAGGTCAAAGGAAGAAGTAGAACTCGAAAATTAATTCCAAAATAATAAAATTGTGGCATTTAATGATAATAACGATCACGATAGAAAATCATTTTGTGTCTAAAGAAGCCCGAGTCTATATGAGCTTGCATGTACATTTTAAGCTTAAAATTGGGTTGGATCCTTATAAATTCAATTTAAATTGCACTTGAGTTAGACTAATTTAAATTTACTTGGCCTTAAGCTTTATCTATCATTTGAAGTTGAGCTCAAATGGGCCCATAGCCTAGCCTAGCTTTTCAAGTTGCAGCCCTAGGCCCATGTGACATTTCAAAAGGCAACTCATCCTTACTTGCTAAAGTTAGAGATGATTTTTCTAGGCACAGTACATGTCAGATGACAGTCTAACCTAAATCACTTGTTTTTTTCTTAACATAGTAATCCTAGTCCATGCATCTCATCCCTAAGTCCAAAAATATTAAAGGATTGGTTTGTAGGCAAAATACAGAAAACGGAATGGAGGATGTCAATTGATGTAATTTTATTTTAAAAATGTTTTTTTTTAAAGACAACATGACTGATGTAGTAGAATGAGTATCCATCCAAGAATATTTTTATTTATTTTTAAATTATCTTTGTTGAAATTATGAAAAAAAATGATATTTAGTACACGACCTTTATGAAAAACTATCAAGTGGATATATGAGGTTTCTGGGTAATTTTAGTTGAATTTTGCAAGAATTATTTAGGGTTATACTGTATAGAATACTCATTGCATGAAAATGATTCTCAAAAGTAGAGGGAGAAGAGTAAAATCTTGATTTTTTATTCTTACCCTTTACTTACCAAATAAAAATATCGGAGTTATCTCCTTTTCCCCCTCCAAACTAAGTCTTTATGTATCTATAGAGTTAGTTTTAACTCAACAACAAAAAAATTGTAATACCCTGTCTCAGATTAGGCGTGTTTTAGCTTAATAATTCCTCTTTAGTCGGTTAATCTCGAGGATTACGGTTAGAGGTTCGAGGGAAGCCCAGTTGTGGCCCAATCCTAGCTCATGAGCTCAGTGATCCAGCTCGTCCAGCTGGAGGGGTATTTTGGTAATTTACCGTCTGCTGTGTTTATTTTATAAATATTTGTTAGTATGTGATTATATTTGATGGATAATGTTCTCCTTAATAAAGGATTTGCATTTCTGATTTTAAAATGAATTTATTTTCAGAAAATGATATTTAAAATTCACCCGTCAAAACCCCGAAAGGGAGTATTAATTATTTTAAAGGGTTTTGGAAATAAAATAAATTTTGAAACTAGTATTTTGTGTTAGACCATTCTAAGTATGGTTTAGTTATTTAATTTCACTCCAAAATGAGATTTCTAAATCAATTATTTTAACATTTGTTAAATTAAGTAAATATTGGTAAATTATGAATTTTATTTAAATCATTGATTTTTAGTAAGAGATAAATTCTGATATTTTTATGCTGATTAAGATTTTCAAAACCCAACCTATCTGTACGGATGGATTAATATTTTGAGTTTTTAAATTATTGCTTTAAGTTTTAAAATCAGGTTTTATCAACTGAGGGACCAAATTGCAAAACCAAAACTGTTTGAGGGTTGATCTGCAACCAACCCAGACTTACCGGTTACTGTTACGGACGTCACCCGAACCTGCATGCAGCTACATGCACTGGTTCGCCGGCCCCAAATTCCGACGATTTTTCTATAAGTACAGGCCTCCTTCAACCGGATTCACTTCCACTGCATCCCTTTTCTCTCTTTATCTCTCTCAGCCCAGCTGAAACCCCGACTGCCCGACCCTCTCGTTCTTTCCCAATTCAATAACCGTAGCTTAAGAAGAAAGGATTTTCAAATTTCTGGATTTTCGAACCATGAACCGAAGTGAAGGTATCCATTGCATTCCCCTCTCAATTTCAATCGGTTTTGAATCCAGAAAATCAAATTTTGGCCCTGTTTTCAGTGAGAAAAACCATTTCAAAAATTTAAGGAAAACCATGGGTTTCATGTACCCGTGAGGATTTGACTTTAAAATCTGGTGGCCCAGTGAGCTTCAAGGCTCCAAACCATTCCCTATGAAAAGAGGACTCCCAGAGGAGTCCATCAGATCGACTGGATGTGAAAACCAAGTCCAGGAAGCCCTCCGTTTCCGAAGTCGCATTTCACTGTCCGACTATCGTCACTGTCTGCTGGTGCAGACAGTGGGGAAGACGACTCTTGGAAGGTCCGAGAGCCGACCTCCAGACGGTCCGAGCAGTGACCGTCGGACGTTCCGAGCTTCACCCGAAGCCCAGTTACGCCCGAGGCAAGCCAGACCCTTTTCGGACGCACCTATCCGAGCTCGGAAGGACCGAACCCACTCGGACGTTCCGAACCCAGACTTCGGACGTTCCGAGGCATACAGACCCACCGAGACTTGTGTTCAGATTTTAAACGGTTCGGATGGACTTCGGAAGGTCCAAGACCCAACCTTCGGAGGATCCGAAGTCAGACCCATGTTCCGAGGTCAGTGACTTAAATATAGTGTGGTTCGGATGATCCGAAGCCACTGTACCCGGTTCCGAGGTATGTTCCGAGGGACCCAGTTTTTAAGTGATAAAATATTGTTTGATTATTGTTTTTGTCTAATCTTGATTATTTAATGATGTGATTAATGATGTGTGATGATTAATACCCCTTTGTTAATTAAAAATGCACTAACCCCTTTTCTCTTATTACTTATAGTATAAATACTATTGTATTCGCTTCCAGGTCGACCCTATTGCTCCGGCACTGAGTGATTTACTTCCAGGCCGACGCTATATAGTCGGGCACTGGGTGACCTCGAGGCCTAACTCAAAATGTCAGATCTGGTCCTATCCAGAAGACAACCGAGAAGTGACCCGAGGATCTAGACCTAACTCAATAAGTCAATCTGGTCAATGCCCAGAAGACAATATGAGTTTTGGACTGAGCCCCTTTTATTTATTATTATATTGTGGATTATGATAATTTAAAAATGATAGAAACCCAGTAGGAGACTCAATTCCATGTACCTTTGATATTTTTGGGAAAACGTGAGATTTCAAAATACTACGTATGTGTACGTATTTGTTATGTATATTGATTGTGCACTTGTGTGTAGTTTGAATAGAGACCGCGTAAACCACACATCACGGTGAGGGAACTTAACTCTGCAGGATATGTAAACAGATTTTATTATAAGATGAGTATTGAGCAATGAATGGTTTCAGATTTGATTAACCCACTCATGTGCCTAAACATAATGCACTATGGTAAGAGTGCTGATGATGGTTGTGAATATTATGATGTTGATCATATGAGTATTTAAGACTACTTCCACGTACCTGGGCTATTAAACCAATATCGACCATATGGGAGATGGTTTATGTCTACTGGACCATGGGCGGACCATGATGTCGTCAGTTGCTGACTTGAGGATGTCAGTATCGGCTAAGTCAGAGCCGGAGATGTACTTGCAAGGATGTATTTTGACCGTGTCGGGACTTAATACTGGTCTCAGCGTAGTCGGCAGACGTTACGTTGGATGATGACAGTAATTGATGAGAAATAATGTTGATGCATTACATGAGATTATGCTTATTGTTATCAAGCATGTGATATTGAACTGTTGCTAACCTGTTATATTTTTACTTAAACTACATTGTTATATTTCCTTCACTGGGCTAGTTAGCTCACACCACTCACCTTTCAGGCGATGAACCCGAGGAGGAGGACCCTCTTTATCAAGCTTAAGGTGGATAAGCTGAAGTAGTGTTTCGGGATTCCCCCGGAGGGGAATGCCCTAATCTTTTCTTATTGGTTCTTGGAACCATTTACTTTTATTAAGTACCGGATGTGGTACTTAATTTGTTTAAATGTGATGTACTGAACTATGTTGTCTCTGTAATGGCTTTGAATCGATATTTTGTAATAATCAATGTCGGATTTGATGTGATCATGTTATGTGTTGATGTTATTGATATGTCTCTTTTGTGATGGTAGACTTATGGTATATGTGTGAGTCCACATGTTAGGATCATATGTGACCTTTTGGCCTAACCGTTGATCCGGCCCAGTTCATATGTTGCGTTTAGTTTATCTTTCAAAAAAAAATAAAAATTCAGTAGCGTTCCGGGCCCACCATTCGGGTCGGGGCATGACAAAAATTCAAAACCCTCACTTCTTCCTAAGTACGAGTGCATTGGATAAGATTCTACATCCTCTTACAACCGTGTATTTTGAGTTATTATAGGACTTGAACTTGAAACCTCTAGTTCTTATATTAAAGTGTCTATCAATTTAACTTTCACATGCGTGGTTGGATATCTATGATATAAAAAATATTAAAAGCCAATCACTCAAGGAAAAGTATAAAATTTTTTGAATGTACTTTTATTTAGGGTACTCATCCTAATAAGGGAATACTCTTTTAGTAAACACGGATTTTTTGAATTTTCCACTTTGCCTCCATCCGCAGAAATCGGCTCATTTTTTAGTGAATGCACCAATGAGTGAACCGATTCATTGAAAAGTGAGCCGATTTATGTGTAAAATGATCCGGTCGGTGCACCGATTTCTAAGTGATCCGGTCGGTGCATCGATAAATAAACCGATTCACTGGAAAGTGAACCGATCTTTGTGGATGGATGAGGGATAAAATGAGAAGTTCACCAAAATCCTTATCTCCTAAAAGATAACGTCCACGTTCTCATCTCATGTATGATAATCTCATACTTTAAATGAAATACACTCTCAAATAAATTTATTCCATTATTTTTATTTTAAATACCTTTATATCTCATAAAAGAAAGAAATCGATCTATATTTTGTTTTGTAAAACATTTACTTTTATTTATTTTAAATTTCATCTTTCTATAAAAATATTTTAAATTATTTTAGATCAGAGAAAAATATTTTTATGTTCATAGCTTTCACTTTATTGGTGGAAGAATAAGGCAAAATAAATTAATTAAATCGTGACCCTTGGATATAAAACGGGGCTTTCAATTCCCTCTTCTTCTCTCTTACCTCCTCTTCACTTTATCTCCTCTTTGCACCGCTGCAAAGAGAGGCCAAGAAGAGAACCCTCCCACTCCATCTGGCGGCTAGGATTTCTCCATATCTCCCCTTCCCGCTCTCATCCAACGGACAAGATTCTTCATCCCGAGTTATGCAGGCAGATCAGACGCTCCTTAGCTTGAGGCCTGGTGGTGGACCCAACCGCGCCAGCAGACTCCTCGCCCCTCGTTTCGACTCCATCTTCGGCAGCTCCGGCGCAGGTACCGCTTCGGGAACCGCTTCTTCCATCTCATCCTCGCTTTCCGGCTCCGCTGTCGCTGCCCCTCCCTCATCTCTCAAGGTCAGAATCAAAGCCAAAAAGGATAGGAAAACTGAAAAATCTATATATATATATATATATATATATATATATATATATTTTTTAATGCCCATTTTCCCTCCTTCCCAAACAGTTGCAAAGATCGTATATTTTTTCCGCTTTCTCGATGTTCTTGATTTTAAATCGGACGGTGGATTTTGATTTTGAGCTGAACGCGGATGATATTTATTGATCCCCTTTACAGTTTACCCTCTTTTGTCCACGGTTACAAAGTTTGCAATTTTTTTTTTTTTGGGGTTTCTTAGGTTATTGATTTGAGTTGGACGGCCGGATTTATTCTGAGTTAAAGTGGTTGATTTGTATCAGTTCAGAGGTTTTTCCTTGATGCGTTCATTTGCCCACCGTCTAAGTATTGACCTTATTTCTCTTTCCTGATGTTTCCGATTTCGAGTTGGATGATGGCATTTGATTTTGAGCTGATGGTTGATTTATATTGGTTTTAGAGTTTAATTTTTCTTTTTTTTGTTCGTTCTTTGATATATAAATCTTGAGAAGATTAGATGGATTTGTTTGTTGTATAATTTTAGCATTGTTTGATGATGTTAGGATTTTAAAGTTTTATTCTTGTTTATTTATTTTTTGCATAATCTCGAAAAGCTTGGATGATTTTGTTTATATTTTTGATGCTTCCTGATGGCCATCGGCATAGGAGTTTAGAGCTTAGAATTATCTATTAGTTAATTGCGTTTGTTCATTCAGCGGGTGTTCATCTTTAAAGGATAAAATTAATATGAAAAGTTAGGTCTAAGGGAATGTATATGACATTAGCATTAAGTTGGTATCATCATCATCATCGTCCTCTTCATCATCTCTCTCTATGTTATGTTTTGGATATTTCTTTTAATCAGACGAGGAGTTCTAAAGTTTTGATTTTTTTATCTATTTCATTGACGTTCTTAGAATCTGTTGTCTATATGGTGTTGTTGTTTGATGTTTGTCTTTTAATGATTTGTAACGTTAATATGATGCATCAACGGCTAAGGGAATCACAGAAGTTCAGCATTAAGTTGTAATTTGTGGTACATAAACTCAAAGTTGATAGAGCTGATATATCATCTTCTCTCGACTACACAACGGATGGGGGAAAACAAATCATTTCATATTGTAAAACTCTATACCAGTTAACTGTGTTGATTTTTGTTTAACGTTTGTATTCGAAGACTTCTTAAGTTGTAACTTTACATATGTCAGCGGCTAAGGATTGAGGAATACTTGTTGTTGAGTTGCTAACATGAACTCCATTATGATGTAGCTCATTTTATGTACCATCTCTTTTCAACTTCCTTCTACATTTTTTATATTGTTTGATGTTGTGTACCAGATGAGTTTAAAGGTTTTTTTTTCTTTTTTTGGTCTCTTGCTTTTCTAAAGATGCACGTGAACGCTATTCTTAGAATTTTGCACTAGTTAACCGTCTGGGTTGTTTGAGTTTTAAACTCCCAATAATGTTAGTATGATAAAAAAAATATGTTAGTGCTAAACATGAACTCCAACATGAGAGTGCTGATCTAAAATCTCAGTTTATTGTATTGTATATGTTGGATGTTCATTGTTGAGAAGTTCGAAGTTTTATATTTGATGCAACTGGGATTGTGGGTTGGATGGAGGTTGTTCACCTTTTGAGAAGGCATATGTTATGGTAGGGTGGCATAGGTATAAAGTCCATTAATTGGCCTAATGCACAGTCAATGAAGATTCAGTACCCATATTGCTTAGAATTGTTTTGAAATTCTATTTTTGGTTATTTTTATGGGTTATTCGGTATTTAAATTGTTCTTCTCCATTTTTTTGGGGCAATATTAGAGTACATGATTTATTTCTAAAAATGGTTTGGATGAAAAAGACTTTGTTGCTAGTTATTAGTTTAGAAGTGGTGTACCGGTGTCCTAGTACGACCTAAATTTCTATTTTGTTTGTATGGAACTCCCAACTCATGCATGAATAGAGAGAACTCAATGGGTGGTTGGCTTCAATTTTAGAGATCAAAATTGAAGTTCTCTGTGGTTTTGGAAAACATTGGGAGAGAGGTGATACTACCATTTGTTCCATTTCTAGTTCTTTTCCTCTCCATTGTTGGTTTGAGGTGGATCTAGAAGGACTTGGAGTGCCAGGTTCAGCCATTTCCATCATTTTACAGGCTTCTTTCAATTCTTGTTTGAATTTTAGCTCTGAGATTTAGAGGGATAGATATCCTTTGGAGATCATTAGTTTTTGTTGTTGGTTTGGCCTGCTTAAAATGGATTAGTTAGTGATGAGGGCATCAAGCCCAATGAGTCACATTCTATGGACTCTTTGGACCTCGATCACATTTAGGAAATTGCCCTGGCCTTTATGGAACACTTTGATTGTGGTAATCCTCATTGGACTACAAATAAGCCGGTCCCTTTGGCTATCATAAGCCTTGGTGACCCAATTATACCTGAATGACCCAATTAAGCCTAGAATGTACCCAATTAAATCCCATTCTACCCAACCTAAGCCAAACTCTAAATTCCTTAAGAAAGCTCCTCCAAAATCTCCACGTGCCGCCTCCAACCCTAATTTCTCTCTCTCAAAGAAGCCTAGACTGTCCAAGCATGTTAAACCAATAAGGAATGGTGTGTTTGCAAAGTGGGAAAGTCAACATGGACACCTTAGGCGTGAGCATGCTTTTGGGAGTGATTTTCATTCTATTTTTAATTTGTGCTTTCTTGGGATTAATCTTAGCCTTTGAATAAGCCATGTTGGCATTTAGATGCATTCTAATTGGCTGAATTGTAAGATCAAAGATTGTTCCAATTGAGAATCCAATCCTTGTAAAGTTCTTTCTCCTTTGTTTTGGTGTTTTTCCTAATTTCCTTTCCCACTTAGTGTGGTTGTCCAAGGCCAAGGATATGAATGACTTTTGTCTTTATTTTTCTTATTTAAACACTTATATTTTTGAATTTTGAAGCAATCAATCATATACAATTTTTGGAGAACTTTGGAGCTCAAGTTTGAGTGTTGTTTTGCAAGGCTTCTGAAGCCAACGCCTTGCAAGTACCATGGTCTTTTGAATTCATGCAAGTACCATGGTCTTTTGAATTCATGTTGTCTTATTGGTTTTTGGATTAAGAATTTCATGTTTCTTAGTTAATCTGTTTTATTTCCATTCAATTAAAATCTGAATTTAAAGAGACATTAATCTAAATTCCAATAAGCACACATAATTCCCTGGTCGCTTGCCGTCATGGGATTTGTTCGTCAACTCGTGGCAAGGCAGAATCCTTTTGTAAATATTCGATTGGCTGCGGACTCGTTGATGGGAATGTTAGAGAGATCCATTTATCCTTGCATGCTTGGGTAAAAGTGAAAACCAGCCTCAATCCTGCATCAGTTAGTACTAGAGCCATTGGTTTGCCTCTAGAGGTGCACCACAATATTTTTTTCATGGCACCAAAAGTGATCTCTAGAGGGCATGGATACAGGAGAGAGATTAAATATATCATATAGCCAGCTAAATAAAATTACTTCTTAAGCTTGTAACTCTCTTTGCCTATCTGTCTATCTACACAATTATTTTATTCGATAAAATGCAATAGGTGGATAGGCAATATAGGATAATTTGTAGCATACTTGATTCTCTCTATTTGCACTGTACAACCATTACACTTATGGACGCCTGGGACAAACTTCATAAATTGAAAAGATTGTACTGTTGATGCAAGTGAAATTTTCAACATTTCGCATTATGTCAATTTGATTCGGAATGTGTGATTATGTTTGTACCATATAATTTTTGCATTACAGTCTTTTCAGCTCTAGCTTCCAATTATGTATTTCCTGGAGACTCCAAAAAGAATTTCCCTCGTCATGTGTCAAGCATGGGTATTACAATTATATGACTTCATATTGACTGATTTGCCATTCACAATACTAATTGAAATCCTCTACTTAATTAAAGAAACAAGTAGTTTGGTTATACTGTAGTTTCTCTGTTTTATGTTCTTGTTACTGTATCTGTTAAGCTGTTACTGTACCTTTTGGCAGTTTTGGCTCAAAATCGTTATATATTGTTTTGAGAGGTGGGTTGCTATGAAGTCACAACGTTGTGGTCGGTAGCATACTAACATCTTATGTGATGTGGGTTCTTTGTCAGAATTATTGATACATTCCATTGCACATATTCTTAGCCTCTAGATTCATATTTATTTGAATTATACTGTACATTTTGTTTTGATTGTTGTTCTCAAATAGTTCTTATGTTACAGGCTGGGGACTCATGGTTTGAGGTTCGTGAGCGTGTTCGATATACACGAGACCAACTCCTACAACTAAGGGAGGTACGGCGTTTTGATAGTTTTTCATACCATATGTTATTGTGGCTGGTTGATGCCTATCAACCTGTCCATGGGTGGTGGCTTTGACGTAACAATTAAATAATTGTTTTGAGACTATGATCCATCTTGATGGTTTTTACTGGATTCCTCTCTTTCCTCCCGTGTTTGTTAATATTTGTGAGTAAATCTTTTAGTTTTCTTGTTGAGCCGATGACAAACCCCCACCCCCCACCCCCCACCCCCCCAACCCCATCAATTGACATGCAATTAGAATTACTGGACCGTGTTAAATATAAACTGTCAATCTCTTGTTTCAACTACTTTGGGTTTTTCCCGCTCTATTTTGGGGCCAACCATAATGATGGTACCTTTGCGTACACCTCTCTGCTCAAGTTGATGGGTTTGTGTTTGACTTAGTAGAATGGATTTACAAATAGGGGGCTCTATCAGTCATTTAACTGCCGTATATTGACTGTAAGCTTATTTTTCATGTGGAAAGTTCTTGTTTTGTGATTTATCTTTTTCATGGTGGATAGTTGGGTCAAAATGCACCCACCCCTTCTCCCAAACACACTCCTTAAGATGGTATTCACTGTAGGATTGAATAAGATTCTAAAATGGTTGGTACATGGTATGAAGAGAGAGAGATGCTGTTTAGGTGTCAACAGACATTTGACCCATGTGAAATTAGTTGCCAGAGCCTTTACATTTTCTTATACATTCAAACCCAATCATTGATAGATGCTGTTTAAATGAAATTGGTTGCCAGATCCTGTATTTCTACTTTTACATTTTCTTATACATTCAAACCCAATATTAGAGCAATCTCTCTGAGGCAATGTAGTGGAGCCCACTTTTTTTTTTTTTGAAAGAAAAATAGGTAACGGTAGGTTGTCCTCCCAAGGGATTCATTGCAAAGGAACCTGATTTGAGTAGTAAATGGGTGATGAGATAGATGCTATTAAGAGGAGGTAAACATATCATTTTTGCCAAAGACTAAATGGCAGGGTGAGGAGGCTAGGTTATAAGATTAATATATGTTTTTCATATAGGAAATAGTGTAAGTCAATAGAGGCAATGATATGGTTGTTATGGTCCACATTACACCTTATAAAGTTAACGTTATAAATGCATGTGAACCTTGGTATGGATTATAGGTTGAATGTCACTCGTATATGAGCAATATTATAGACATCATGTTAATTTACTTTTACTCAACACAGAGTACTTATGTATTACACTGTCATTATTTACTCTCAAATGTATTTGATCTCTTCTTACTATACGCTTTTGGAATATATACGTTTTTCTTTTCTCCAGTATTGCGTAGTCTTATTTTTGTATTGATTTACTTGTTTTGTTATGTTAATAGGTTGTTAAAGTTCCTGAGGATATCCTGAAAATCAAACAAGAAATTGAGACTGAAGTTTTTGGAGAAGACCAAAGTTGGGGTCATGGAGATGTTAATGTGAGATCCTAATACATTGTATTTATGTTACTGGCTTTGCTTGAAGTTCTTGTTTTTCTCCTTCCAACTTGTAGAGATTTGAGTCAAGATAAAATCTTCTGTCATTTTCCTCTCTCCTCCTGACTAAATATTTGTGTTTCTTTCTTTTTGTTAAGAAGTATGACGTGATTTTTTCCCTCAATGGATATAATCGTGGTTGTTAACGTTTGTGTTTGTTACCTTCAGTTGCAAGGTCAATCACAAAGTCGTTATGCTGAGCCAGACAATCGTGATTGGCGTGGCCGAACAGGACAATTACCTACCTCTGGAGAGGAAAGGTCTTGGGAAACTATTCGAGATAATAGAGGGTACTCAGATCGGTCAGAGTCATATGTGCCAAATCGCCAAGATTCTTTAAGCTCGCAATTTTCTAGAGCTCAAATTTCCTCTACACAAGGGGTAAGGAGTTCCAACTGCATATGTTTGGGGAAGATAGTTTGGCCTTTCCTGTGCTTATCTTATAGTTTGTGCATTTTCTTCCGTTTGTTTAATCACTTTTTATTTTTTAGTTTTGTGAAACAGTTTATGTACCTTGATGTGATATATCTTTTAAGGACTTTATTTTGTTTAAGGTTTGTAAGTTATGTCATTGGTTGTGGAAGTGCTAACTTTGTCCTAGAGAATTACATTGATTTACAACAAAGGTCAACTATGGTCGTGTAGAAGTATTCATGATGTAGGACACAATGCTTCGCATCAATTCAGCTGACGAATTATCTGAAGCAAGTTATGTAGAAGTATGCATGTCAATCATGAGGGAGGATTGGATTGTGTAAGGGACCTCTTATTATCAATAATTTTTTTTTTTTGTTTTGGGTTTTGGGGTGGGGGGGTGGGGTTTTTTTAGTTTTATTATTATTATTATTTTTTTATATTTTTGAGAAGGTAGAAACATGTACTCAAAGAAGAGAGGATACAATTGGCAGCTCTAGAGCTTTGAGAGAACTTAGGCCCCTCAAAACAATTTCAACTAGATAGTCATCGTGATTAGAGATAACTTCTAACTATGCTAATTCATTTGCTTTGCCACTTTTAGTTTCTACTTTTTTTTTTTTGTAATGGAAAAATGATTGTCAGTAATGATTTGATGAACATCCTCTATTAAAGCTGCTAGTTTCCGTGGCTATGGATTATGCTTATGGCACCGACAAATTATGAATAACGGTCACTTGAGTGAAACCAAAATACTCCACTTCAATCAAATGTAAGATGGTTTTTGAAACGCAATGATCATAAGTAATTATGATTTAGTGGGACTGCATGCATGCTTGGTTACTTTTTTTTTTAAATATCGTGGGTATCCCACATCTTACATTGGAAGTGAGAGTAATCCCATGGATACATGAAGGCACCAACAAGCCTCATGTATCGGACAACTCTGCGGAGAGTCGAATTCAAGACCTCTAGTCTATTCCTAGAAGTTTAAGGCAACTGAGCTACACCTGTGTAGGTTGCATGTTTGGTTACTTTTAATGTTGTTCACTAAATGACTCCAATAATCTGTACCCTTCAAGATAAATCTTTTCCTCAATATCATGTACTATAACCCAGTGTTATCAGAACCGGACCGAACCGCATAAAACCGGTCAGACCCGCGGTTTTATGCGGTTTTGACACAAAAACCTTGAACTACGAACCTCGGTTCAGAAATTTGCAATTTTTTTTTTTTTTTAATTTTTCCCTTAAAAAATGTGTATATTTGAAATATAAATGTTTATTACTATTTCTATCCCTTATATTTCACCGTCTTGGTATATTACTCAGAGTTTGAATGTTATTTTTAATATTTATATTAATGTTATTGGTAAAATATGTCTTACTCAATATTATATATAATATTTATATTATTTTAATACTTGACTGGCTTTGACTGGCTTTTACCGGCTTTGACCGCGGTCAAACCCGGTTGAACCCGAACCTCCTTGAAGATGGTTCGTTAGACGGTCCGGTTTTGATAACATTGCTATAACCTATTGTTAATTTGGGCAAAGAAGAAGAAAGAATTGTACCATCTCCAATTAAACCTCTCATGCTTGCTTCCCTGGTTTTAGAAGAAACGCTTCTATCGAAGTTTATTTTGATCTACCGATAATTGGAGGTTCCCAGGTTGCAAAATCTGTGTAACACTATGGTAAGAATCCAGACACTTTCCAACCTTTTCAAAAGTTTGACCTTGTTACTCCTTTAAGAAGAGTGCACAATCGCTAGGAAATGACTTTCATATAACATGACGCGATCATCATTATTAGGGATTTACTTATTGAGGTCTACTTTATCACTCAATCTTAATCTTGTCAACAATCATGTTCTTTGTCACCACACAGTATCATGTCTTGGCTTACCACTTCAATAAATGTTCTTGGTGTTTTTGGTGTTTTGTGGATGTGCACCAACCATCTTGAATGATATTCCTCATCCTTTCTTATTTTCCTTTCCTTTTATTGTATCAACCTTCAGGTTTCTTCCCCCATGCACTCATTTTAGTAAGAGCTTGCGGCACAATTTCTAAGTGCTTATTGTTGGTAGATTGCAAGGATCAAGTCTTATATCCATCTCAAATGCACTCATGTATTATATGTTGTGGGACCCACTTTTGCAATGCAGTTGACTAGAATCTTCTAATTGTGGAAAGTCAGCTCCATTTATATATGATTTATTGTAATTAGTCATTCTTTTATTTCTTTCCAAATCAGCCACCTTTATTGGTCATTGTTCATTATTTATCCATGTAATCACCTTCGGGTTAACACATACAAAAGAGAGAAATTATTCTTCTCCAATACTCTCTTTCCCTTATCCTTTTTCCTATTAGCTTTCTACATGGTATCAGCCAGAAACAATTTCTGGAGTTCTTAGGGAGATCTTTTTCTGTTTTGCAGTTCCTAGCTAGAATCCGGTGTCATCTTCGGATCAGATCTCTGAGGAAATCTATAACATAACTTCTCCTTTCTTCTCCCTCTTTCAGTCTCGGGCATTCTTCTAAGTTTTTCCAGCAGTTTGCAGGTTTACTGTGGAGTTCTATAGTCCCTGGTCTTCCCTGCACCAGCATCTTCTCGGCCATCCAACTTTTTTCCAGCGAGGCTTCTGACGGAGAGACCCACCATACCCGTGTTGTTTTTCTAGGGACTATCCATCTGTGTTGTTCGATCTGCCTTTTGGACTGTGTGGGACCCAATTGCTGACTGGGAAGCAGAAAACCCATTTTTTGGGCTTTTTGGGTTGGATATTTCTTTTGGACTGTTTTGGCTTGGAATCGAGCCTATTGGTTTTGCCACTTGCTTGGGTTTCCATCGCACTAGCATCTTTCCATCTCAATCAATGGTGGGCCTTGCTTTTGGCTCTATTTCTTCAGATCTGCTGCTGACTGATGGTAGGAGGGTCTGTTGCTTCCCTATCTGGAGTTTATTTGCCCCTACAACCCCCTTTCTATCTCCAAGCTTCTGCTCCTTCTCATGGCTGGTGGGACCCATCTCGCTGTCTTTTTCATTTTGAGTGGCTTAAAATTGAGCTGTTTGATTTCTATTAGGCTTTCTCCACTACTATTGCCATCTCCTTGCTGTTATCCCAGGTGCTACTTCTCCTTTTTTTTTTTTTTGTTTATTAATTAAAATGACATCTTCTACTACTTCTCCTCTCCTCGACATGGCCTCCTTTGGGTTCCCTCAGATTGGCAAGGTCACGACAGTTTTGGTGAATGAGATCAATTACTTTCAATGGTCTCACTCCGCAATACTTTTCACACCCCTTTCATACTTTTTTGCAAGAGCATGATATAGAATCTTAATTCTCCTTCTAGACCTCAACTAAATGGAAAAATCGTCACATTCTTGAGGTGACCCATTCTCTTCTTTTTACCATGCATGTCCCAGTCCTATTGACCGAAGTGTTACTAACTTCTTGCTATTTTATCAACAGAATGTCATCCTGCATTTTACAAAACCAGTCCCCTATTGACCTTCTCTCGTTACATAAATCTGTGCTTCAACTTCTCTTACATGTATTTGGGTGTGTATATTTGTTCACCAATTCTCTGGTTATAGACTCTCGCCCCGGGCTGTTTGTGTCTTTTTAGGTACTCACCTTTTCGACAAAGGCTATAAGTGTCTTGATATCCTCACTGGTAAACATATTTCTCCATGGATGTAACTTTTTATGAGCGGGTCCCCTATTTTTCAGCATGATCTTCCCCTTCCCCTCCTAGTTCTTCCTCTTCTTTTGGCATATCCTAGTCCCTCTAGCACTATCAAGCCCACTTTGGTGTATCAATGCTGGCAGCCTCGATCGCCATGTACCGTTGACTCCAACCACTCATCTGCCTATTGCACTTCGCAAAGGTAAGCGTGCTTGTACCAGTCATCCACTTGATCGGTTTGTGTCCTATCATGCTGTTTCACCTTCCTATAACAACTTTCTACAGCCCTGGACAATATTAAGATTCCAAAGGGGATTGACACTGTATTGAGACATCCCTCCTGGAAAGCTGCCATTGACGAGGAATTGGCTGCACTTGAGAAGAACAGTACTTGGGACATGGTTCCTCTGCCTCCAGGAAAGACTCCCGTTGGGTGCAAGTTGGTCTTTTGCTTTAAAGTATAATCCAGATGGATCCATTGCCAGATATAAAGCTCGCCTAGTTGCTAAAGGTTTCACACAGACTTATAGGGTGGATTTCCTTGACACTTTTTCACCTGTGACCAAGATTACCTATGTGCGCATCTTGCTTGCCCTTGCCACGATTCATGCCCGACCTCTTCATTAGTTAGATGTGAAAATGCCTTTCTACATGGTGATCTATAGGAAGAAGTGTACATGCTTCCTCATGTGTTTGTCAAAGAGGGGGCGTCTCTATCTATTTGTAGACTCAAGCGGTCTCCAAGGGTCTGGTTTGATAAATTTAGTAGTGCATTGATACCATATGGATTTTTTGCTCACTGTTAGGCAGATTATTCAGTCTTTATCTACAAGCTCAATTATGTTATGATGATTTTGGTGGTATATGTTGCTAATATTGTCCTTACAAGTAACAATGATGCTGCCATTTCTATCTTCAAACGTTATCTTCGGCGCACGTTTGATATTAAAAATTTGGGGGCCCTCCATTACTTTCTTGGCATTGTGGTTGCTTGGTCTTCTTGAGGACTTTCCCTATCTCAGCGGAAGTATGCCTTAGATCTCCCACATGATGCTGGATACTTTGGATGCAAACCTACTGATACTCCGTTGGATGTTAACACAAAGTTGTTAGCTTTAGAAGGGATTGTTCTTGATAATCCTGCCTTTTATCAGAAACTTGTGGGCAAACTCAATTATCTCACCATCACTCAAGAGTGGATTTATCTTATGCAATTGGTATCGTCAGCCAGTTCATGCATGCTCCACGGGACACTCACTTTCATTTTGTCTTTCGTATTCTCCAGTATCTTAAGGCCCATCCTAGCTGCAGCTTGTTCTATGCACATTAGCTTACGTGTCCGGTTCGTTGTTATTTTGATGATGATTGGGCAGGGTCTCCTGATGATCGTCGTTCTACCACCGACTATTGTGCCTTCTTGGGATAACATTTAGTTTCTTGGTGAAGCAATAAACAACTCGTTGTTGTTCGGTCTATTGTTGAGGCCAAATATCGTACCATGGCCAATACTGCATCCGATTTGCTGTAATTTTGACATTTTCTCACTGAGTTAGGCTTTGCTCATGCTGATGCTGATCCACTCATCGTATTCTTTGACAATCAAGCGGCCATAAACATCGCCTCCAACTCAGTTTTTCATGAGAGGACTAAGCACATTGAAGTCGATTGTACTTTCTCGTCAGCATATTTATGAAGGCTGGCTATTTACCCTTTATTTACACTTTAAAGATCAACTTGTGGATATGCTGACAATGATAGTTCCTCATAATCAACTCGCTTCGGCTGTTAGCAAGTTGAGCTTACTGGACATCTTTGAACCAGCTTCAGGGGGAGTGCGTTGGGACCCACTTCTGCAACGTAGTTGACTAGAATCTTCTAATTGTGGAAAGTCAACTCCATTTATGTATGACCGACTGTAATTAGCCATTCTTTTATTTCTTTCCAAAACCAGCCACCTTGATTGGCTCCTTGTTCATTATTTATACATGTAATCTTGTGATACCTTGCCCACCGATGTGGGAGTCCCATATCGGTGGAGAAGGAAAGTGAATGGGGGTTTAAGAGAAGGCCAGCCCCCTTGTACTCATGTGATGCGTTTTGGGCCAGGCCATGTGGGTCCGGACCCAAATGCAAAACTGTGCGGGTTCGAGCTGTGTGCGGGCCCAAAGCGGACAATATCATTCTGAGTCAAGCCCTAAGCCCTGTATTCGGGTCGGGTTGTTACAAATCTCCTTCGGGCTAACACAATACAATATGGAGAGAGATTATTCTTCTCCATCACTCTCTTTCTCTTCTCCTTTTTCTTATTATTATTTTCTACATTATATCTTTCCCATGAATTGAAAACTGGACCTTGACTAGACACTGTGATTGAGTCATTCAAGGAAAATTTAATTGGATAACAAGCTTTTTGCAGTAAAAAGACCTAATAAGTTTCATAAAAAAAAAGACCTAATAAGTTTGAGAAGAAACTCTAGTATGCCAAGCTGGACAAAAACTTGGTTGAGTCACAGATGGATGGTGTTAGCATTCAAGGGAGAATTTTTGCTTGATTCTTTTATAATTCTTAACACATGCATGACTGGCTCAAATTTTTTGACTCTTAAGTCTTTGAGTGGCTTGGCGTGAAATCAAATTTGACTTATATCTTCTAGTTTTTAAACTTTGATCTTTTTTTTTTTTAAATTATTTTTATTGGATCCACCCGTTCGGGGTTTCATATACACATACACACTCCTTTCTAGTTCCATCTTTTATCTATCACCACACATCCTTCTTGACATATGCATCTCCGTGCCATTACTTTATCTATGTGCATTTTCTTCATCGCCGAACATTTAGCTCCATATAATGCTCTTTAGCTTCGTCATGTAACGTGGCACTCTTGTAGGAACTTTGATGGGAGTATATGGATGTTAGCCCCTTTTTCTATTTTATTTTGTTAATTATTGTGATTCTATGACATGATTTTTTTTTTTTTTTGTGATTTTACTTCTTTATTTTGTGGTTGGTTTATGAGTTTTACTTTTTTACTGTAAAGATCATATTCTGTTTCATTTCACAATCTGTCGTGTCTTGTTGTACCATCTCAATCCAAATCTTTAATGGCTTCCCCATTGAGCAGTTTGAAATCACAAAACTGATGCGCTTGTTGATTGGGATATATTCTAAACTTCTCCTTGAGAGTTATATGGATGTTTTATTTTATGTTTACTTTTTTTTTTTTCTCTCTCAATGGAATGGTTATTCTACAGTTTCCATTTAAGCCTACTTCTGAATTTGCCATATGTTGGTTGTGACTATGGTGTTAGATCTGGCTGTTGATATTTTTACTTGATTCAGGGAGGATCTGCTCCTGCTATCATCAAGGCTGAAGTACCATGGTCAGTCCGAAGGGGCAATCTATCTGAGAAAGAACGTGTTTTGAAAACTGTGAAGGGGTAAGAAGTACTCTTTTGCTTCATGGCCCATTGATTGTTTGAAGAAAGAACTACTCACAAGGTGAAACATCTCCAACCTTGATCACAACTAGGCCCAGCAGACCCAAAAGCCTTCTTGGGGAGAGGTTCTCTTGTGAGAAACTTCTTTCAGTACCAAATGTGTCTATAGCCTTTTGGATGTATTTGCATTTATTCTGTTTGATTTGATTTGATTGTTGAGGAGGAATTATGTGATTCTGTTGTACCTTTTTGTGCTAGCTGACCTCATAGATCAGTTTTCATAACCATCATTAACCTGCTCTCATCAAGGAAGCCTTAAACCACCACCTGGGGTTGGCTTTGAGATTTTAGTGTTTGCCCCTTACTCCATTATTATTGTTTGTGTATATTGACAATTTTATTATTTCCTTCTCTTTATGCAAATGCAGAATACTAAACAAGCTTACCCCGGAGAAATTTGATATTCTGAAGGGCCAATTGATTGATTCTGGAATCACAACACCAGATATCTTAAAGGTTTTGTTTTCTCATGGATTAGATTAATTTTTCTTTCATGGTGGTCTTCTTAAGGCCTATTTACTATTTAGTAGCAATTCCTGACTGGTACTGGATTTGTTAGTCGATACCGATCATCTCAATTATGTTTAAGATGGATTTTGAATTGGCATCTTCTTCATTTGGTAACCTTGAGTAGATGCTTGGAATTGGCAGAAGGATTCTTTTGGCCTCCACCACGGTTTCTCATATTTTGTAGGCACTGCCTTTTTTTTCCCACCAGGGCATCTGCTCCAAGGTGGTTTCCAGTTATTGGATGGGCACCTCAGGATACCCAGTTTTTTCTCATCATTAGGTGGGCCTTATTGTCAATTTCCACTTTCTTGTGGTGGGGCTTCTCTGTGGTTTCTAGTGATGGGTGGGGATGTCACTGTTGATTACAATCCACATGGTTTCCATCAGTGATTGACTCCATCTTGGTTTCCCATTAATGGGCAGTTGCATCATGTGTTGTGGCAATATGTAAGGTTTGCTTGGGGTTGCATGATCCTTTGGAGTATGCATGTGATCACTAGATTTGGTTTTAGAGTTCCATTCGTTAACTGATTATGGTAATTTCACTTGGAATACAGGATGTTATTGGTCTTATATTTGACAAGGCAGTATTAGAGCCTACATTCTGCCCTATGTATGCACTTCTGTGCTCGGATCTCAATGAGAAACTTCCACCATTCCCTTCTGATGAACCTGGAGGGAAAAAAATTACATTTAAAAGAGTTCTCTTGAATAATTGCCAAGAGGCATTTGAAGGCTCTGACAATCTAAGGGCTGAAATTAGACAAATGATTGCTCCTAATCAAGAACTGGAGCGCAGAGATAAAGAAAGAATGGTGAAGCTTCGTACACTTGGAAACATCCGTCTTATTGGAGAGCTGTTGAAGCAGAAAATGGTGCATGAGAAAATAGTCCATCATATTGTTCAGGTCTTTACTGCACTCATTGATTGTATGTTGTTCATGATCATTTGAAATGTTTCTGTGCTCCCTCTCCGCAAAGAAAGTGCCTGATTAGTTGCTTCTAAACAGGAACTGTTGTCACCATCTGATGGTAAGTCCTGTCCTGATGAGGAAAATGTGGAGGCCATCTGCCATTTTTTCAATACCATTGGAAAACAGCTGGATGAAAGTCCGAAGTCCCGACATGTCAATGACATGTATTTCAAACGGCTAAAGGAGCTGACCACGAACCCCCAGTTGGTTCAACGGCTGAGATTCATGGTCCGTAATGTTCTGGAGTTGCGTGCCAACAAATGGATTCCGAGACGTGAAGAGGTAAACTTTTAAGGTTTTTCACATACATCATTTCATCTTCATTGTCATTCTTGACAAAAGAGACCACCATCACAAAAACTGGGTTGTGTTCTTTGATGTGGTAAGAACAAATATACAGCATGCTTGCTTGAGCTTTTTCTTTGGTGCCAACAAATTGAACCTGTTTGTGATCTAAACTATGCATTAGATGGATTGTGTTATGGTATTAGATATTGAAAAAAGAAACCTCAAAAATCGTAATTGGATGATTCTAGCTGGCCAATTGGGCAGCTGTTCCATTTCAAACTGTTGCAATTTATACAGCAGCAGTTGCTGTGGCAAAACTGATTTCAAAATACGGTACAAAATCGTTCATATGTTGATTACCTTCTTTTGGGGTGGGAGAGAGGGGGGAAAGGAGGGGGGGGGGGGACACTTTTGGACACTCGTACCTGTTTTCCATGGACTATTTTAGTGTTTTTTAACATTATTTTCTAAGATGACTAAAATATTACCACACATTTCTTCTCTTAAAACTCTGCCACATTAAGTTTTGAGAGTAAAACTAGTATTTTATTTTCTATTGCTGTTATTTTGGCACCTTATTCTATTTAAAATGAAATGTAGATTTAATTTTATTTAAATATGGTGTTGTGTCCCCATGTTTGATACCTCCTACTTGTGGCAGATACCGACACTTGTACCCATACTCATGCAACTTAGCAAGCGGGGAATGTTTGTTAGGGTGAACTAGAAAAAATTGGGTAGAAGTGTTGACTTGTTAACTGTCCTTTAGTAATACTAGTTATGAACTCTGTAGACCATCCACATGGGGGTGGTTAAGGGCGGGCCCCGATTGATAGAAAAAGAACCCACAAACTCTTGGGGTTATCCTATGCTTAGAAGAACTAGGAAAAGGAATAAATAAAGTGATAGTTTTTTTCTTCTTCACTATAAATAGGAGTATTTCAAAAAAAAAAAAAAAAGGTTTCTTTGTCTTCTTCAAAGAAAATAAGAAGGAAAGATGAATGTTGGGTGAACGATGAGAATTGATCCTGCACGTGGTGGATTCGCAATAACCTGCCTTTATTCACTTAGCTACATTTGCTCCTCTCTTTTCAAAAGGATTCAATTTCCACCATTTATGATTATTGTATTTAGTCTGTCTTTAGTTATATTGAGATACAGATATTGGACCTGAAGTGCCAAACCTGTAAAATAAGAGAGATCTTTCAGGAGGAAAACATGAAATGGTTTTTTAAGTTGAACTTTTGCATTGGTCATTGACTCGTTGCATCAATCTCAAATACACTTATTCCCTTTATCCAAGTTGGTTCTCCTGATTTGGATTTAACAAACTGTTTTGCGTGGGTTGACTTCATATGTGTCAACCATGTGACCTGAACCTAATCTTTATGGTTGCAAGGCATTTCTTACCAACTGTTGGACAGGCCTATCATGAGCTTTTCTTGGGAAAATATGTGAATCTCACTAAGAATAAAACATTAAAATATTTGATAGATAAAAACATATTTAAAATTGTAAAAATCCATAAACTTCAGGCCCCAATCCAAACCACCGTGTGACTTGAACCTGCAACCTTTATGGTTGCGATGGGCATTTCTTTCCGACTGTTGTACATGCCTATCATGAGCTTTTCTTGGATAATATGTGAAAATCTTGCTAAGATTAAAACCTTAATATATTTTATAGATAAAAACATATTTAAAATTGCAAAAAACTTTGATCTTCAGGCACCAATCCAGCCCCAATCCACTTATACACATATATATACTTCAAGGATATACCAAGAAGAACCTCTCATCGTCAGCCTTATTTGTGGCTGGCTAATATTTTTTTACTATCTGCATCAAGTCAATTTCAACCTAATATTTTGAAAATATTGTACTACCATTGCAACGTTCTTGTTTTAACTGAATGTATTATTAAATTTCAATTTCTTGTGATATTTTACCCTTTTTTTTGGTTTCAGAAATGCACCGAGATAGTGTAAAATTTTGAATGTGCTGGCAATATTTGTGACAGTACTGCCATTTGCCTTCAATTTTTTCAGACATCATCACTCTTTTTTTGTGTGAATTTATAATTATAAGTGGTCAATTGGCCCTTCATCAAGCATCCATTTGTGACTTTTTCCTTGGCCCACAGGTGAAGGCCAAGACCATTAATGAAATCCATTCAGAGGCAGAGAAAAACCTTGGCTTACGACCTGGAGCAGCTGCAAATATTAGAAACGGTCGCGGTGTAGGTGCCTTAGGAGGGGGTATTAGTCCTGGTGGCTTCCCTATGAACCGCCTTGGCACTGGTGGAATGATGCCTGGAATGCCAGGAACTAGGAAGATGCCTGGTATGCCTGGTCTTGACAGTGATAATTGGGAAATTCCACGTACAAGGTCTCTGTCTAAGAGTGAAGGGCCACCTATCCAATCCTCTACCCGTGTTCAGGCTCCCTTTACCAGCAAGTCCACAACGATCAATACGAAGCTGTTACCCCAGGGCAGTGGTGGCACGATAGCGGGTAAGACAAGTGCCTTGCTACAGGGAAGTGGTGGCGCGGTAACTCACTCTGGTGTGAATTCAGGTATGGAACCCCCAACTCATAACCTTGGGCCTGTTAGAACCCCTGTCCCACCCGCTTCTGCCCCTCCCGCTTCTGAGAAAGCATCAGCTCCAACGGGAGCAAAGCTTGCTGAGTTGAAGCGGAAAACAATCTCTCTTCTGGAGGAATATTTCAGTGTTCTTATACTCGATGAAGCATTGCAGTGTGTGGAGGAGCTGAAGAGCCCCGAGTATCACCCAGAGTTGGTCAAGGGAGCCATTTCCCTTGCATTGGAGAAGAGTCCTCCATGCGTAGAACCAATTGTGAGGCTTTTGGATTTCTTATATGTGAAGAAGGTTCTGACAGATCAGGACATTGGGACCGGTTGTCTGTTGTATGGTTCAATGTTGGATGATATTGGCATCGATATTCCTAAAGCTCCAAGCAATTTCGGTGAGGTTGCAGGGAAGCTGATTGTGGCCGGTAGTCTTGATTTCAAGGTGGTGAAGGAGGTTTTGACTAAAGTTGAAGACGACAGGTTTCAGAAGATGTTTTTTGATGCTGTAATGACAAGTGTTGAGTTGGATCCTTCAGGACAGACAATATTAGGTTTGCAGCAAGCGGAGGTCCGGGCATGTACGAGTACCCTTACCTGATTTTAGCTCCCTTGCCCAAACTATGGGTGGTACTCAGCTCCTGTAACACTAGGTACGACGGAACATTTTCTTTCTTATAATTTGCTCCTTTTTCCCTTTCAAGGTGAGTGACTGTGTTACAATTAAACGATAAGTGGAGCTGCAAAATGCAACAGTTAATTTAACGAGTTGTATATTTTCTCCGACGTCATGTGAGTGTTTATTAGTTTTGAAAAGAAGAAGAAGAAAAAGCCATGGATTTTCACATCTGAACCACGGCCAATTCAGCCTGGCGCCAGATGAACAAGGCTAATATGGTTACTGTTTGGTATGTTACATTTCGGTCATCTCATTGTTTGTTCCTTTGCATTTTTGATCACGGGCAACTTTGCTTTTTCTTAATGAATATCTGAGTTTCTTTTTTATTTCTATATGTGATAAGGCTTTAGTTATGATGATGATTGTAGATTTTTAATTGCAGATTTTCGTCTTTGTGCTTGTTAAAAATTCTAGATGAAGCATGTAATTTTTAAGTTTAATCATATTAAATAGGTTTTATGATCAAAACTAGTTTGCCCTGTCCTTATTGGAACAGTAGCAATCTCCTGCCCATGAAAACGGCTTTTGGGTGAATTCAAAACTTATTTTGTGCACTCCTTATGAATAATTTCCTTTCAGTGCTTTATTGTCTCTCCTTGATATTTATTTAATGACGAAAATTCTATTGTAATTCCCTCTTGTTTTGCGACAGAATTGTTATTCTAATTGGATATGAAGGTTCTGTTTTCCTCTGTTTCCTATCTTTATAGAGTGGAGCTCTCCAACTTCTTGGTCAAGTAGAGTTGCTGCCTTCGAATCTCGTTGATGGTTTAATTCGAGTCCTGATTTCGATTCTTATTTCACTCTAAAGGGTCATTTTCCGTAGAGTTATCTAATGGGTGTGGATAGAGATGTTTTGTATATATTTTGAGCATTAGTTGGATGTTCTAAGAGGCATAGACACTTTGGTCATTAAAAAAAGTAGAGTAACTACCATCTCTATTGAAAATGCAAACAAGCTTGTTTTTTTGTCGCATGTCAGGTATTACATTTTATTTGAGTTAGACTAGCGAGATACATTAATGAGACATGCCATTAGATGAATCGGATTTTATAAATTTAGGTTCATTTAATAGATGATTATATGGATATAAAGTATATAAAGTTTTACTATCAATTGATGATTTGAGTTAAATAAACTCGGCTTTTGGGCTATTAATTTTTAGTCCTTTGATTCTAAATTTAATGAATTTAATGGTCATGTTAATATTGGTTTTGGTAAATGATGGGAGAAGGGAGGGGAGTGGAGTGAAGTGGTAGGTTACACGTTCCAAATCCATCACCACACCTCTTTTGAGGTCTTGGAATGTAACGCGTGGATGATCATCTCCCTCATTTTCAAATTTGAAGTTGAAATTATTGCACAACCAATGGAATGTCCATTTGTCTATTAAACACTTAAAAATCTTATATACATCACTATTCATTTTTATAATTTCTATTAACCTTTTATTTCCACCATATATAATTCACATTAGTTAATTTAGGCACTAATGCTGACATTCACAATCACATTTTGAGTAGTTGCGTATCGGTGTTCAAGGCGTAGACGTGATGGTCAAGAAGTCTGCTTCAAGAAGTGAGGTCTTGAGTTAGATTTATACTCAATTTCAACGGGCCACTCTTGGTAATTGTTTACTTAGAATGTACAAAATTGGGAGATGCCTCATACTCAATTCCAATGGGTCACTCTCTATAGTTGTTTATCCGGTACGTGCAGCCAACTTCTTGGTCAAGTAGAGTTGCTGCCTTCGAATATCGTTGATGGTTTAATTTGAGTCCTAATTTCGATTCTTATTTTACTCTAAAGGGTCATTTTCCGCAGAGTTATCTAATGTGTCTGGATCGAGATGCTTTGCATATCCTGCTTTTTTGTCGCATGTCAGGTCTTACATTTTATTTGAATTAGACTAGCGAGATACATTAATGAAACATGCCATTAGATGAACCGGGTTTTATAAATGTAGGTTCATTTAATAGAGATGATTATATGGATATAGAGTATATAAAGTTTTACTATCAATTGATGATTTGAGTTAAATAATCTCGGCTTTTGGGCTATTAATTTTTAGTCCTTTGATTTTAAATTTAATGAATTTAATGGTCATGTTACTATTGGTTTTGGTAAATGATGGGAGAAGGGAGGGGAGTGGAGTGGAGTGGTAGGTTACACGTTCCAAATCCATCACCACACCTCTTTTGAGGTCTTGGAATGTAACACGTGGATGATCATCTCCCTCATTTTCAAATTTGAAGTTGAAATTATTGCACAACCAATGGAATGTCCATTTGTCTATTAAACACTTAAAAATCTTGATATACATCACTATTCATTTTTTATAATTTCGATTAACCTTTTATTTCCACCATATATAATTCACATTAGTTAATTTAGGCACTAATGCTGACATTCACAACCACATTTTGAGTAGTTGCATATCGGTTTCAAGGAGTTGGCGTGATGGTCAAGAAGTCCGCCTCAAGAAGTGAGGTTTTGAGTTCGATTCACACTCAATTTCAACAGGTCACTTTTGGTAATTGTTTACCCGGTAAGTGCAAAATTGGGAGGTACCTCACACTCAATTCCAATGGGCCACTCTCTATAGTCGTTTATCCGGTTTGTGTAGAATTACAATGTCCCCTTCACATGAGACGTTTGGATACATTGTTCTAAAAAAAAATAAAATTACTTAATGATAGTTGACTATATTTTTCACAATTTTTGTTTTTGACATTTTAGAATAGATAATAGAAATATAGAATGATCAAAATATCCCATCGCTTTACTTAAATTAGAATGTTATTAAAATAAATATAATAACTACAATAAAATTATTAATTTTATATTTAAATAGATCAAAATAATTTCCTTTGACTGAACTCTCAAGCAAAAATTGGGGAAGCAACGATCTAAACGATTCAGGCTATTGGATTATCTTATGATCACGACATCTGTGGCTTCAGTGAAAATCACTTTGGATAACAAGTTACAGAGATTTTCAAACCCTTTAAATTTATGTCTTCTCTCTTTTCTTCAAGTCTCTCGTTTTCTCTCTTTTTTATTTTCTCTCTTATACACTGAGAAAATACCCAACTGAAAACTTTAAGAGAAAATAAGCACTTATACACTTGGGCTTTACATAAACACTCACTTGGGCCTTTTTTTTTTTTTTTTTTAATTTACGTGTGAGAAAGTGCGGGATACCCAGCGTAAAACTCTTACAGATGAGCCCACTACTCCTAGGACACACCAAGGTTAGGTCATGGGGGTTCGAACATATAACCTCCTGCTTCCTGAGGTGTGAGACAACCAATTGAACTACACTCATGTGGGTAAAATAAAAAAATTATTATAAAAAGTAATAAAAATAGAAGTAAAATAAAAAATTAAATTTATTAAGAGACACGGGATAGAGTGAAATTCTCATTTTACTCTATCGGTTACCACTCATCAAATATCCGTGTACCGATAACACGCCGCTATGCATGTATATGGTATATTATCAGTGCACCTGTGCTTGATGAGTGGTACACAGATAAGGGTAAAATGGGATTTCACTCTATCCTGTGTCTCCTAAGGGCAAGTGGTGTGGGATGGCTATATATGGCTGGCTATGTCACTAAATATAGCCAGCCATATAATTAAATAGTATTTTTTTTTATGACATGGCTGGTTATAATTTTTAGCCAGCCTCGTCACACGGTATAGTGTTAACTAGAATGGCTACTTTTTAATATTTTATTATTATTTTTTTATGTACATTTTTTTAACAAATTTAAAAAATAAATAAATATAAAGACATTACATATTTTTTCACAAGTAATTAAATAAATTAATTTATTTGGTAATGAAGAAGTTTAAAGAGAATATTTTTAGAAATGTAATTTTTCATATTGTTTGCGATGAATAAAATATTATTTTTAATATTTTTGTTTCTCAATAGCTATAATTTTAATTTTTTTTTACAGAATAATTTTAATTTTTTGTACAGAATAATTTTAATTTTTTGTTTCTCATATATTTTGTTTACAAATGTAAAAGGAAAAAAAATCAAAAGGTAAAGAGTTATTTTTTATTTTTTTTATAAAAAATAAAATAATAAAGTAAAGAAAAAAATAATTATTTGCCCTAATATACAAATTATATCCAAAAACAAAACAAAAAATCCAAAATAATCAAATAAATAAATAAAAAGAGAAAATAAAAAAATCAAAAACTATATACAAGTTATATATATATATATAAAGAGGAGAGAGAGAGAATGGCTGGCTACATGGTTGCTACCTGTAGCCATCCATTTAGCCATAAACAATGTGGGCCCCACATTTAGCCATTCCCACACTACACATGCACGGTGGCCATATGGCCACCACTTGCTCTAACACATTTTGTCTGTGTTAGAATAGTTGGCATAAATAAACACTCATTTGGTACTATAAAGACCTTTTGAGCCAAACGCAACTTGATCCTCTTCTTCAATTAGAGACTCGCTGTAATTTCCCTCCATCAATTCGATCATAAATTCAGAGAATCTATTCACCTACTTTATTCCATCGAATTTATTGGATTTGATGTCCGCATCAATAATAGAGACATTAGAGTCTTTATAATAAATCGAAATATCAAGAAACATAGAGTGAATAGAGAATGAAGAGTGGTGTCTCTACTCTCAACTCTCAATCACTGCTATTTCTTATCCTTATTTGGGTCCATACACATTTAAGAGTATTAGATGTGTACATTGATGGTCTAAGACCACTCCACCCTAACCCATTCTGCCATTTATTAGGAGGATAGGTCGGCAGATATGACATTCTTCATCATAGGCCACATGTTTTTGGCAATGACTTGATCCTCTCCTTACCAAAGATTTCAAATATTACCATTTTTAGCCTTTTAGAGTCATATAGAGGTGTTTTTTTTTTATAAAGTGTCATATTCAAATAATGTTTATTAATGGACATTCAACAAATAGTTGACATTCCATTCTCTAATTCTATAATTTTAGAGATATATATTGATTATTCATTAATTCTTTCCTTATATAGAGACATTGTAATTTCTATTTATACGAAATTCAATGAGAGAGAGAGATCATGTGCCATTATTCTAAATTTTTTCATGATATCGAACTAACCCATAAGCTAATGTGAGTCCCACTAGACTGTTTTTTTATTGTATGGAGAGAAATTTTGATAGTGCATTTCTCAAGGGATTGGCCTTCACAAATTAATTTAGAGTCTCTTCATTAACTCATTTTATTTAAAGATTGAGATTGTTAACATGACATTGCTAAGTGAATAGACTTCTAAAAATGTATTCTATTCTCTTCATTCAAAATATTGTTAAGTAGAATTTATAAGAAGTGATCATTTGCGAAGTATCATCATTTCACCCTTCTCACAATAACATATATTACAGTGCCGGTCCTGAGATTTTAAGGGCCTAAGCAAACTTTAAGTATAATAGAACTGAATTAGCACCCATTCTCTCAATTTTGTCAACCATACTTAACCTTAAAGTTTTCAATATCAACTTTTTATTTTTTTGTGTCCTCATCTTAGGTTTTAAAATCATAAAAAGGGTCTTGAGTGACGGCTTCATTTGATTTGACACAATTTATGAATTCAAAGCACCTTTATTTAGTGTAAAATATGTTTAATGGATTTTCACTCGTTTTGAAATAGTTCGCAAAGGAGATAGGGTAAAAGTGTAAAACAAGCAAAGCTTACATACAATTAGAGTTCTAATAAGTAAAATCATGGATATCAATTCAAAATAAATAAATACAGTTTTTGATATTTATTGACTTTTTATTAGAATATCTTTCAATCAAAATACAACAAACATAAATTAGAGAACCAAACCTTGACGTGTCTTGAGGATAGTGAACTCACATGTGGAGTTTTATACTGGGTATTATGTGGTTTTCTACATGTAAATTAAAAAAAAAACATTAGAGACTTGTTTTTACTTCGATGAAGCACTTTATATATGACTTTTTCTTAATGAAGGGTAGGAAATTTATTCACTCAAAGAAAATAAAAAGACAGATCAAAAGACTTCAAATTGTCTAAAGAAGTGCATCTTCCATCGAATTTGGCTGAACATACCCTAGTCAGAATCCAAAAGAAGTCGTAGGAAATTATTCAAATCATCCATGGTGGGTCTAACACATAAATGGACCCCGCAAAAGAAGAACTAAAGGTGAATGGATCCCACTCTTAATTCACAATCCTTGGTAGAGAAGCTCCTTGAAAGACTTCATGTGGTGTGATCGCAGGCGAATTGCAATCTGGAGGCTCCCATCTTCTTCTGGAGTTGGGATGACGTATGCCTTCCCTTCAAAACCCAAGGCAGCGGGGCCCATGTATAGAGGTGGGCCCCACCCAAAGTCAGCATCGTAGAATGGAATCCCCAGCCAGCTCGTGAGTACTAGATTTGGGCACCCATAATTGGGCCCTTGAGAACCGGGCACAAAAACATGGGACGCACGTTTGAATGGGGTCAAATCTCTCTGACCATGAAAGAAATTCAGCGCTGATCTCAGGTAGTCGTTCTTCATCTTCTCCACCGCCTCTCTCACCCGACTTGCGGTGTGAGTCACTGAGTTGGACACCAACTCGCCCGAGCGAACCACCGGTGCCGCAATAAACACGACATTCCCGAAGAACCCGGCTGGAAGTGGCGGCTGCAGTCGCGACCGGCCATTGACGGCAATGTGCAGCTTTGTCTCCTGCTCTGGATCTAGCCCACGAGCAATGCACGTGCACCGCCAGACATAGGTGACTACAGCCTCGTATCGGCTATACCGCGGCCTGGAAACACCAGCGTCGCAGCCATCCACGGCCTGCCGAATGGAACTCACCTGCTTAGCTGTAAGTTTCAGCATCTCTACCGCCGTCTCTTTCTTCCCCTCATCTCCGTCATCTCCAATGAGCTGGGGCGGGGGCATGTACTCCACGTGTTCAAATTCTGGTGCAGCAGGTGGGTCTGGGGCACGTAACAACGTCCGATCAAAGACGGGCTCGTATGCATGGGATTCGCCACGTGCCAGGGCAGCCCATGCAGAGACGAATTGGGTGGCGCTGACGCCATCTAAGGTGGAGTGGTTGATTGCCAAGCCCAAGCAAACGCCCCCACAACGGAAGAACGTAAGCTGCGCCAGCATCAGCGGCCATTTGCTTATGCCAGTGGAGTAATCCACGTCAGGAACGAGGCGTCTGAGCTCTTGGGTGGGCTTGAAGTCGCCATAGCTGCCCACATCAGCATCGCTTTCAACTTCGTAAAAGACGGTGCCTTCTGCACAACAGTCGAGCTCGACACGGCCATCTTCGCCATAGCAGAGCCTGCCAGCTAGAGGGTAAAAGGTGACTAAGACCCTGCTCAAAGAATCTTTTAGGGTTTGTGGGGAGAAGGAGGAGTTGGTGGTGGAGGTGGAGGTGGGTCTGTAAAAGTAGACGGTCGGTAAATGGGTAAAGGGTTGGATCAGGTCCAGATCCGATAGCCATAGACGATGGTTTGGCGTTGGTTGAGCTGGTTTGATGATGGTGGAGGACTTTACTTTCAAGCTCCCCATCCTTGTTGCCTTCTTCTCTTTCCCTTCGTGAAGAGACTAGGCTGCTAGAGAGTTTATTTATACAGAGAAGGATGGGTACCTGTTATTAGTAGAATAAATAATAGTAAAATAAATAATGATAAAACACAAATGTGGAAAACTCCCGTGGTAAACAACTAAGGAGAAGAGAAGGTAATTTTATTACTATTAAGTGTCAATAAAAAATACAACAACAATATATTATAAGAAGCATAAAAACCCCTAAAATTATGATCCATCTGATCCAATCACCTAAAATTACTCTTCTTCACCAACATGAGAAATTTCAACTGTTGTAATTATAAATTGATGAAAATGATCAATCTATTTAACCAAGTTACTTGGAATTTCTACTTTTTTTTTTAACGAGAGGTAAGTATAGTTTTTTTTTGAACGAAGGGGTAAGTATCATTCAAGAGAAGGGGAAGGGGAAAGTCCCCAAAAACAATTACATCAAGAGAAGCTCAGACAGAGGGGGCATAAAAAAAATAACAAAATGTATGAGCCCACAGCCCGGGCTAGACAGTTAGACAAAAGAGACAAAAATACCATCACTACAAGTATCATGAATGAGCTTATCAGTAGTCCAAATTGTGAGCATCTCAAGGTTGCGAGGAGAAGCCTTGGAAATAGTACAATGGAGCCTCAACAGAAGACATCTAATAGCAGAGATATAAGATCGAATGGCCCAGCTATTAGAGCTATGGTGAGATAATTGGTACAATATGTTAGAGTTGATACATTGAATCTCCGGGACAGGTAGCTCAGAAGCGAGGCAGAAGAGAAGCAGTTTCTGGCAAAAGATAAGGATGTTGGAAAAGTATAGTTCAAGAGAAGGGAATTGGGAAAGTCCCCAAAACAATTACATCAAGAGAAGCCGAGACAAAAGGGGCATAAAAAACAATAAAATGTATGATCCCAGCTAATTTCTACTTAGATAAGTTTAAAAAAGATTAATGAATGCAATACAAATTTAAAATATTGAAATTAGCTTCAATATGACTTTGGTAAAATTAAAATATAATAATATTATTTTATTCTCGTTCCTCGTATTCTTCAAAAGGCAGCCAATCACACACGGCTTCCAAAATATGTGAAAACTAACATATCACCATTCTCACTAGTGTATTAAATTAGCATATTTAATTTTTTATTAATAACATCATTTTTTAAAGTCATTTATTTTATTCATTTATAATTAGTATTTATATTTAAACTATCAAATTGTTTTTTAAGTTCATAATCTATAGACTATAATAATATTTTTTTATCAATTGTCTTAGAAATTTTAATTATTTTTAAACATTCAACCCATTTAGTTGAAAGAAAATTTATCTGAGTATCTAAAAGCCAAGTACCTAAATTTTAAAACACGTTGTTCAAACTTTGATGAGTCAACTGAGTTGTGTAAATTGCAATCATGTAATCATTAATTTCCAGACCCGGTGATTTACACATTCATAAATTTCATAAATAGGTCGATTTTTCTATGAATTACAAAAGTGCCCTCACTTTGGTTTAATTCCAAAACACTTGTGTCAAACTGTAAAAATAAGAGTAATTCTATTATTAAAAAGAAAGATGTGGTGGGAGTTAACTTAATTTTTCAAGTGATAATGATATTACAAACTGTATGGCCGATGCGATGTGTATGAGTCTGTCGGCCGATATAGTATGTATTGATCGATACATTATCGATAGTTTTTATGACCTTATAGCATTAAGGATAAAAATTGATTTGAATAACCTTGTTCTTATTAATACCTGACATTATCTTGTGATAAATTGATTTTTTTATTTATTTTTATTTTACACTTTTACTTTAAGATGATCTTTCAATTTATCACAATAAAATAAAAAGAAAAATAAAAAATTAAATTTATTATAAGACAAACACGTGTGCCCGAATCAAGGCTGCGTTTGGATGGGGAGTAAAAGGGGGTAACCCCCCATTACCCCTTGTTACCCTCGTTTGGTAACAAGGGGGTGATGGTAAAAATTTGAAAATTTATCCCTCTCATCCCATTTTTTAATACCCTTTTGGAGGTTGGGGTATTCACAATACCCTACTCCTCTATACCCCTTACCTTCCTCTCTTTATCAATTATATATTATAAAATTAAAATATTTTAAATATATATATATATATATATATATATATTATATAATTAAAAAAATAATATATTTCAAGTAATTAACAATTTAATTCTGTTTGAAATTTATTTTAAAAATGTGTCAACGTTTTTAACGTAATGCATTTGGATGAGGGGTAAATTTTATGTGGGTTATCCTTGAGTAGGGATAACTGCAAGTAGGGATAAACTGACATATTAACAATTTTATGAGAATTAATATTTTTTATTAAATATATCTAATATAAATAATAAAAATAAAATTTTAGGAAACATAATTGTCAAAATATCCTATATTGAAGTGGTGATTCTGTTGAAATTTCGATAAGGTGTCGAAACTCCGAAAGAGTTTGAGGTTCATGGTAATCTCTTTTGGAGTAATTAACAAATCATTATGTTGGAAGTTTATTTTAAATATTTGTCAACATTTTCAACATAATGCATTTGGATGAGGGGTAAATTTTACGTGGGTTACTCGGGATTAGGGGTAACTGTAAGTAGGGGTAATCTGTCATATTAACAATTTTATAAGAATTAATATTTTTTATTAAATTCATATAATATAAAAAATAAAAAAATTATGAAACATAATTGTCAAAATATCCTATTTTTAAGGGGTGATTCTGTCGAAATTTTGATAGGGTCTCGAAACTCTAAAAGAGTTTGAGGTTCATGATAATCTTTTTTGGAGTAATTAACAATTTAGTTTGTTGGAAGTTTATTTAAAAAATTTGTCAATACTTTCAACGTGATGCATTTGGATGAGGGGTAAATTTTATGGGGGTTACCCTTGAGTAGGGGTACCTGTAAGAGGGGGTAACCTGACATATTAACAATTTTATGAGAATTAATATTTTTATTAAATTCATATAATATAATTTTTTTGAGATATGTTGATATTTTTTATTCATTTATTGGGATTTAATATAATAATATAAAAAATATTTTTTAATTTTTTTAATTTTATCATGCAAGTGTTCATTTTAAATTATAATTATGAAAAATAGAGATTATTACTATTAATTATATTATTAAGATTTACTTCATGAATATTATTTAATAATTATTTTATTAAAAAATTCAAAAAATATTAATATATTAGATTACCCTTTCTTATAGTTACCAAGAAAGATTTTTACCCATAAGGTAAGCTTTTACTTTAGCACTGTAATTACCAAACAAGATAAGGGTAATCCCAATTCAAGGGTCACCCCTACTCAAAGGTGACCCCTACTTGAGGTAACCCCTCTAAAATTTACCCTTCATCCAAACGCAGCCCAAGTCCCATTAAAATATGATACTTTCACAGCATGCAAACAACATAAATAAATATCGGTATTTTTAAGGTGTTTATGTGTTTTTTCAAGATTTTTTTGTAATTTTTTTAAATGTCGGGATTTGTAAAGATAATATCCATTTTCAAGTTTTTGTCGAAAAATAAAAATAAAATAATAGACAAATATTTCTAGAATTAACTGAGAATCTTTAAATATGATGGGTAGAGCTGTTAGTGTCTTTTTCTATATATTTTTTTTAATATTCTGATATTTTTACAAATTCAAAAAATTTACAATAAAAAATTTATGAATTATAATATAGTAATATACATGTCACTAGGAGATATTTGAGAATATGGAGTTTATATTAGATATTTTCTTATGTTGATTTCCTTCTTTATAAAATTTTCAGATATTTTCTAAAGTTTTAAGTCACTTTTTAAAATTTTAAGCTATGTCAAAATTGTAATTCTCAAGCCCTTGAAACTCCACTAAAATAACCGTTACTTTTAAAAGAAATATGGTTACCCTAAATTTTTCATTTTTTCTATTTTTATGTATTTTTTCTCAATTATTCATTTTGTGCTCTGAAAGAATGAAAGATTCTATCTATTAACTCAGACACAGTCTTACTAAGGCACATCAATATTATGTCACGGGGGTTCGAACCTAGAACCTCTCACTTCCTGAATTCCTGAAGCAAGAGATGACAAGTTGAACTACACTCTAAGATTCCATCTATTAGTATTATAATTTTTGTGAGTGGGCTTGGGAGGACACACGAGGATTTGACTGAGGAACAGAAAATATGTAAAGCACATCAATTACACCATTGACACGAAATTTTTTATGTGGTTTACGAAAAGAGCTAAGTTCACAGAGGGAAGTTCATAGAGGGAATGATGCTCGATTTCACTATAAAGAATGACTGGACAACAAGGACTGGCCTTAAAATCCCCTAAAATCTCAGGACTTTAGGTGGAATGAGGTTTTAGAAGTCTTTTATGATTAGTATATTAAGGAGTTTAAGTGTACAGAAGCCTTTTCTATTTAGAGACTTTAGACACTAACCTACGCCACCTACCTATACATGGACAACTGGTTATAAAGATTTTCAAACATTCTAAATGTATGTCTTCTCTCTTTTCTTCAAGGTTCTCCTTTTCTGTATCTTATTTTTAATCCTTATTTGTGTCCATACACATTTAATAGCATTGGAGTCACCGCTACAGCTTGTCCTTTTTTGGGTCCATACTCATTTAAGAGCATTTCGCAGTCGTTTTCTCTATTGGTATAGAATTCAGTGAGACCACTCATCCCATTCTGCTATTTATTAGGAAATGGATTGGTGGGTATGCCATCCTTTATCAAAGGCCACATGCTGTTGGCATGAGAGTAAGATTTTTAGAGGGAAGTCTTAAGTTTAAATTATAGGAGTGTCAATGGAAGGTTATTTTTTATGAGAATATGTATAAATTAAGGTTCCATCAACTTACACAGTATACAGATAGAAGGATTTTACATATTCTGGAGGACTAGTTGGATGCGATGTCTGAACACTTCTGAACCTAAAAAAATAACTTGGATCCTCTCCACACCATGGAAGAAAACTTTTAAAAAGCATTTATCATTTAGGGTTTTCATTAAATTTATCCTCTAGAAACTATATTGAACATACCCAGGTCAAAATCCAAAAAAGAAGTGACAGGAAATTATTCAAATCATCCATGGTGGGGTCTAAGTCATAAATGGACCCGACAAAAGAAGAACTAAAGGTGGATGGATCCCACTCTTAATTCACAATCCTTGGTAGAGAAGCTCCTTGAAAGACTTCATGTGGTGTGATCGCAGGCGAATTGCAATCTGGAGGCTCCCATCTTCTTCTGGAGTTGGGATGAGGTATGCCTTCCCTTCAAACCCTAAGGCAGCGGGACCCATGTGGAGAGGTGGACCCCACCCAAAATCAGCATCGTAGAATGGAATCCCCAGCCAGCTCGTGAGTGTCAGATTTGGGCACCCATAATTGGGCCCTTGAGAACCGGGCACAAAAACATGGGACCCACGTTTGAATGGGGTCAAATCGCTTTGACCATGAAAGAAATTCAGCGCTGATCTCAGGTAGTCGTTCTTCATCTTCTCCACCGCCTCTCTCACCCGACTTGCGGTGTGAGTCACTGAGTTGGACACCAACTCGCCCGAGCGAACTACCGATGCCGTAATAAACGCCGCATTCCCAAAGAACCCGGCTGGAAGTGGCGGCTGCAGCCGCAACCGGCCATTGACGGAAAAGTACAGCTTTGTCTCCTGCTCTGGATCTAACCCACGAGCAATGCACGTGCACCGCCAGACATAGGCGGCTACCGCCTGGTATCGGCTATACCGCGGCCTGGAAACACCACCATCGCAGCCATCCACGGCCTGCCGAATGGAAATCACCTGCTTAGCTGTAAGTTTCAGCATCTCTACCGCAGTATCTTTCTTCCCCTCATCTCCGTCATCTCCAATGAGCTGAGGCGGGGGCCTGTTCTCCACGTGTTCAAATTCTGGTGCAGCAGGTGGGTCCGGGGCACGTAAGAACGCCCGATCAAACACGGGCTCGTGTGCATGAGATTCGCCACGTGCCAGGGCAGCCCATGCAGAGACGAATTGGGTGGCGCTGACGCCATCTAAGGTGGAGTGGTTGATTGCCAAGCCCAAGCAAACGCCCCCACAACGGAAGAACGTAAGCTGCGCCAGCATCAGCGGCCATTTGCTTATGCCAGTGGAGTAATCCACGTCAGGAACGAGGCGTCTGAGCTCTTGGGTGGGCTTGAAGTCGCCATAGCTGCCCACATCAGCATCGCTTTCAACTTCGTAAAAGACGGTGCCTTCGGCACAACAGTCGAGCTCGACACGGCCATCTTCGCCATAGCAGAGCCTGCCAGCTAGAGGGTAAAAGGTGACTAAGACCCTGCTCAAAGCATCTTTTAGGGTTTGTGGGGTGAAGAAGGAGTTGGTGGTGGAGGTGGAGGTGGGTCTGTAAAAGTAGACGGTCGGTACATGGGTTAAGGGTTGGATCAGGTCCAGATCCGATAGCCATAGACGATGGTTTGGCGTTGGTTGAGCTGGTTTGATGATGGTGGAGGACTTTACTTTCAAGCTCCCCATCCTTGTTGCCTTCTTCTCTTTTCCTTCGTGAAGAGACTAGACTGCTAGAGAGTTTATTTATACAGAGAAGGATGGGTCCCTGTTATCAGTTGAATAAATAATAGTAAAATAAATAGTGATAAAACACAAATGTGAAAAACTCCCATGGTAAAAAACTAAGGAGAAGAGGAGGTAATTTTATTACTATTAAGTATCAATAAAAAATACAAGAACAATATATTATAAGAAGAATAAAAACCCCTAAAATTATGATCCATCTAATCCAATCACCTAAAATTACTCTTCTTCATCAATATGAGAAATTTTAACTGATGTAATTATAAGTTGATGAAAATGATCAGTCTACTTAGCCAAGTCATTTGGAATTTCTACTTAGATATGTTTAAAAAAGATTAATGAATGCAATACAAATTTAAAATATATAAATTAGCTTCAATATGACGTTGGAAAAATTAAAATATAATAATATTATTTTATTCTCATTCCTCGTATTCTTCAAAAGGCAGCCAATCACACATGACTTCCAAAATATGTGAAAACTAACATATCTCCATTCTCACTACTGTATTAAAATAGCATATTTAATTTTTATTAATAGCATCATTTTTTAAAGTCATTTATTTTATTAATTTATAATTAGTATTATAATATATACTTTTTATTTCTTGTTATTAGCTCATAGTGTTATAATTTTTAATCTGCGCGTCAAATACTCAAATGAGATGATTTATAAAACCTATTACTCCCTCCGTCCCATTTTAATAGTCTCATTTGAAATATTTGTATTTTTTAAGGAACTCTCTATATAAGCCTAGCATTCATGTGATCTCATCTATTTTCAACATATTTTGTACTACACAAATACAAATGAGACAACTATTTTGGGACAATTTTAAAATCCATATAGGACAATTAATTTGGGACAAAGGGAGTATATTATTGTAATAGAAAAAATACTAGTTAAATTCTAGTTCACTTGCCACTAGTTGACAAAAACAATATTAACTTATATATTTTAGGGGTAGTGGGCTCACCCGTAAGAGTTTTAAGGTATCCTATGGTTTCCTAACTCTTTACACAGTAGTTCATCTGTGTAAATCGAACTTGAGTTGCGAGATTTGTTTACACCTTTATGAATAGGGTTTGAATTTGGATTTGAAATCATATGTAGAATAACGACACATAATGCCTAAATATATTCCTAATACATTATTTATCTCTCTTATATTTTGTGATTTATATTAAAAATGTTTGCACAAAACAATAAAAAACCGTTTTAATGTAAAAAACCATTTTTTATTTTCATAGAAAAAAATTGCGCAAAGACATGCCCTTAGAGTCAAGCCCCAATCTGACTCTCCGCTCACCTTAAAAATGAAAAGCCCAAACACATAAATAAAAGGTAAGGCCCCATATCCAGGCCCAGCCCTTTGGGTTTTACATTCAGTCCCTGCTTGCATCTGGGTCAGACTTGCCCAGTTGGATTCCAATGCACATAATAGTGGGACCCGCAATTTAGTCTCTGCGAACCTCTGTGAACCAAGGTTGGACCTATTCATAAATATTGGGCTTGGACCTATTCATAAATTCAGAAATTCTATCCCATGCCCGCATCTCAATAATAGAGATATCAAGAAAGATAAAAGTGAATAGAGAGTGAAGATTTGTGTCCTTACACTTTTAACAACATTGGAATCACTGCTATTGCTTATCATTTTTTGGTCCATACTCATTTAAGAGCATTTTGCAGTCTTGTTCCCTATTGGGAGAGAATTCAGTGAGACCACCCATCCCATTATGCTATTTATTAGGAAATGGATTGGTGGGTATACCATCCTTCATCAAAGGCCACATGTTGTTGGAATGATTTAGGAGCAAGATCTCTAGCCGGAGGGATTTTGAGTTTAAACTATGGAAGTCTCGATAAAGAGCCATTTCCTATGGGAATATATATAAAGTAAGGTTCAATTGAATTTTCATACACTTTCGAGGACTAGTTGGGTGCGACTGTCCAGATACCTCTAGACCTAAAAAAAATGACTTCGATCCTCTCCATACCATTGGATGATAACTTTTAAAAAGCATTCATCATTTAGGGTTTTCATAAAATTTATCCTCTAGAAACTATATTGAACATACACTGGTTAAAATCCAAAAGAACTGGTAGGAAATTATTCAAATCATCCACGGTGGGTCTAAGACATAAATGGACCCCACAAAAGAAGAACTAAAGGTGGATGGATCCCATTCTTAATTCACAATCCTTGGTAGAGAAGCTCCTTGAAAGACTTCATGTGGTGTGATCGCAGGCGAATTGCAATCTGGAGGCTCCCATCTTCTTCTGGAGTTGGGATGACGTATGCCTTCCCTTCAAACCCCAAGGCAGCGGGGCCCATGTGTAGAGGTGGGCCCCACCCAAAATCAGCATCGTAGAATGGAATCCCCAGCCAGCTCGTGAGTGTCAGATTTGGGCACCCATAATTGGGCCCTTGAGAACCGGGCACAAAACCATGGGACCCACGTTTGAATGGGGTTAAATCGCTCTGAACATGCAAGAAATTCAGAATTGATCTCAGGTAGTCGTTCTTCATCTTCTCCACCGCCTCTCTCACCCGACTTGCGGTGTGAGTCACTGAGTTGGACACCAACTCGTCCGAACGAACCACCGATGCCGCAATGAACACCACATTCCCGAAGAACCCGGCTGGAAGTGGCGGCTGCAGCCGCGACCGGCCATTGACGGCAATATACAGCTTTGTCTCCTGCTCTGGATCTAGCCCACGAGCAATGCACGTGCACCGCCAGACATAGGCGACTACAGCCTCGTATCGGCTATACCGTGGCCTAAAAACACCAGCGTCGCAGCCATCCACGGCCTGCCGAATGGAACTCACCTGCTTAGCTGTAAGTTTCAGCATCTCTACCGCCGTCTCTTTCTTCCCTTCATCTCCGTCATCTCCAATGAGCTGGGGCGGGGGCATGTACTCCACGTGTTCAAATTCTGGTGCAGCAGGTGGGTCTGGGGCACGTAAGAACGTCCGATCGAAGACGGGCTCGTGTGCATGGGATTCGCCACGTGCCAGGGCAGCCCATGCAGAGACGAATTGGGTGGCGCAGACGCCATCCAAGGTGGTGTGGTTGATTGCCAAGCCCAAGCAAACGCCCCCACAACGGAAGAACGTAAGCTGCGCCAGCATCAGCGGCCATTTGCTTATGTCGGTGGTGTAATCCACGTTAGGAACGAGGCGTCTGAGCTCTTGTGTGGGCTTGAAGTCGCCAAAGCTGTCCACATCAGCGTCGCTTTCGGCTTCGTAAAAGACGGTGCCTTCGGCACAGCAGTCGAGCTCGACGCGGCCATCGCCGCCGTAGCAGAGCCGCCCAGCGAGAGGGTAAAAGGTGACTAAGACCCTGCTCAAAGCATCTTTTAGGGTTTGTGGGGAGAAGAAGGAGTTGGTGTTGGTGTTGGAGGTGGGTCTGTAGAAGTAGACTGTCGGAGCATGGGTCATGGGTTGGATCAGGTCCAGATCCGATAACCAGAGACGATGGTTTGGCGTTGGTTGAGCTGGTTTGATGATGGTGGACTTCACCTTCAAGCTCCCCATCCTTGTTTCTCCCTCCTTGAAGAGGCTGGAGAGTGGATTTACATAGAGAAGGTATGGGTCACAGTTATTAATTTAATACAGTTGGAGTTGGTGTCACAGTTTTTTTTTTTTTTTTGGGAATGGTGGGTAAGATTCATTCAAAAGGGAGGAAAGCCCAAAAGAATTACAATATACAGTTGGTGTCAGATATTTTAACTGTTGTAATTAGAAATCCATGAATTAAATCATAATTAATGCGACTCAGTTGTATCAGCCGAGTCAACATGGTTTTGCCTTCCTATCACTTTATTTAGCCAACTCATTTTATTGGGATGTATTGAAAACTTGCATTTCCTCTACATAAGTTTAAAAAAGACTAATGAATGTAATAAAATTTCATAATGTTTTGAAATTAGCTTCAATATGTATCGGTTTGATTTTACTGCACTTTCACTAGTTGACAAAAGCAATATTAACTTATAAAGTGCGTTAACCTTAAGAAACCTTTTATTATTATAGGTCCAAGCCCAATATTTAATTACCCATGAAATGCAACTTTGCGAAGCCCATATCATCCATCGCGTTCGCAATTTCTAGATTCCTGAATGCGGCATACCAACAGCCTTTGTTCACTGAGGCCTCGTCACAGTATAAATCTCGGCCTATACACATCGAGATTTAAAAAATTTAGGAGTGAGAGATATCGACCGAGACGATGATATCTCGATAAATCCAAATTTTTAACCCTTGGGTCTCATAGGCAAAACTGTGGTCCCACTATTTATGTGTATTGGGCTCCAACTGGGCAGGTCTGACCCAGATGCAAGCAGGGGCTGCATGTAAAACCTAAAGGGCTGGGCCTGGACTTGGGGCCTTACCTTTTATTATGGTGTTTGGACTTTTTATGCTTTATCATTTTTAAGGTGAACGGAGATTCAGATTGGGCATTGACTCTAGGGGCATGTCTTTGCTCAACACTTTCTATAAAAAAAAAAAAAAAAAAATTGATTTTTACTTGTCATTGTTTTGTACGAACCTTTTTACTTTCTGTGGTTTGATCATTTTTCACAATTAGTGAAGTGAAAACTGAATTTTTACAACGGAGCGATCGGAAAGCAATTTCCACGGCTTGTGAATTTCAAGGTATATGGTCCAATCTATGGACTAATTATGATCCAAGATCCAACCCAAACACAACTTATGACCTGTGATCCAATTCATGACCCGTTATCCATGCCATACTCTAATTAACTCGATCCATTACCGAATCCACGACCCAACCAATTCTGCCCTTTTTTTATGGTCAACTTAACCAAGTTTATGAATCAATCCACAACTTAAAACTCAGTTAATGGTCCAATCTAACCAAACGAAGTATATATAATCTATTACTCGACTCGTGACCAAACCTAACCCATATCCCAAGCTGACCCACTGCTCGATCAATGAACCAACCTAATTTGATCTACCTTATGATTTTCTGAAATAAATTGATGTAGCTGAGACTAAGATCTAAACCAATTGTGTTCTTTATTACATAATATTATCATTTTAAGTAAAATATATGTTGAATCAACTATTTATTGTATGTAATTCTCATTGTTGTTATTATTTGATTATTATGATAGTTATGATCATTATCATCATCACTTAGAATTAGCTATAATCAATTATAACCTATATCTCTCATTTTTTTTTTTGTTTTGAGCAGTGAAAAATACATTCATTAACAGAACAAAAGTACAGGAGAAAAGGATAAAAGCAAAAACAAAAAACAGAGGCCTAAGAGATATAGGCCAAAGGAAGAGAAAAAAAAAAAAGACCAAGAAAATTAACGCCCAATACACCCCAAAAAGAAAAAAAAACAAGAGCAAAAACAACTAAAACTATCCTCCCGAAACATTGAAAGAGCCCTGAATAGCTCCACCAACACCATTTTTTGCGAAGAAAGCCTCAACCCCATTAGCTGAGCGGCTGACAAGTGAGAATGATACCTCCATGCCCACGATCAATGCCTTAATTTCCCTTACCAAAGTGATAAACTTCCAAAGAAGACGCTTCTCTCAATTAGTCCATTTAATAGCATTGGAGGAATCACTCTAAATAATAAATTTCTCACCTTTAATTCAGATCCTAACATTAAGGCTTTCTGAATACTAAGCAGTTCCGTCTCATAAGAAAATTAAAATCTTTGAAAAATATGAGAAAATCAATTTCCATAGAAAATAGTTGCGTCACAAATATGCCCTAAACATTGGTGTTACATTCCAGCCATCTTGTTCAGGTTTGGATCACGACGGTTTTAGCGAAATATATGGGCTGGGCTCAGGCTCAAGTAGGCCTAGTGCCCTAGTTGAAGCATCAATCAATGCAGAAATTAAGTAGTGATGTCGAAAGAACATGCATGTCGATGCAACAATTCACATTGGTCCTAATATTGTCAATTTAGTGGGCCCCATTTAGTGGACCTTCGAATGGTTGATCAGAGATAAAAATGTCGATTGATGATATTGGCGTCAAGTTGGGCCTGGCATGAATCATCTCCGGATCCCGTACTTTAAATCTGGCAACTCAGCCTATATTAGTTTGGGCAGAATATAAGTTCTTGGAGCGTGTGCAAAACTCCCTATCTACATACACCAGGCAAAAATATGGAGAGTCGTATTTATATGTTGAGAGTGAGACTTGAGTCTAGAACCTCCCACAGCTTATTAGCGTTCTTAACCGTCAAGCTAACTCTCCTCACGGATTAATTTGGGCCGAATGTACATAAATGCTGCACAATTTAGACAAGCAAAATTCTAACTCACGTATGTTTCGATTCAATGATAACTTGTGGCCGGTGGGGCCAAATTTGGAGGGTAGGTGTGAAGTTGAGTCAACCTAGTATGAAATAGTTAAAAGGTTTGATTTCTCATATTCTATCAATTTTAAAGCTTTTGATTTAGATATTTAATAGCGGTATCAAAGTAAATAGCATATGATACGTTTGAATCTTAGTGAATGAAGTTTAGGGAAAGAGCTTCGTCAATCAAGTGTGAAAGTTGTCATAAAAGTAAAAAGCACTATTTGATTTGGAGTGAGAGCTGCTATAAATGTAACAAGTTTTTAATGACCTGCTTGTATTGGGTGCGACTCACTCGTATGTAGTGGGGGTATGGGTCCTTTGGCTTCTTATCGTTTCACTTGACTCAGGTTGTGGGTTTTTTTTTTTTGCCTTAGGGGCTCTCTTTCCCCTAAATCTCTCTTCTAATTTCTTTGGAGTTTCTCCCTCCGTTGAATGAATATTTATCCAACATTAAAAAAAAAGAAAAAAAAAAAGGGTAGAGATGTGAAGTTGGGCCAATCTAATATAAGAATAGAATAAAGAGTCTAATTTTTTATATTTAATAATGATGAAGTTTTTTTTCTTTTTTGAATTTACGTATGAAAAACTGCGGGATATCTAGAGTAATACCTCTACGGGTGAGGCCACTACCCCTAGAGCATATAAAGATTAGGCCATGGGAACTCAAACCCAGAACGATGAAACTTTTGATTAGTGGACCATGTAACTTAACCTAGAAAAGTATGGCACAAGAAATAATGAACCCATATTAATCTTGATTATATTACACCGTGTTCCCAAGGTGGGCCTCAATGAGATGGTCGTCAATGCAAATGATTATATCAGGCATAGGGGTAAAAAATTCAGCTGATATCGGCCGAGATGTATCGGGTTTTCGAACGTCGATATATCTCGACCGATACGTATGGTATTGGATAGAGAGAGAAAAGTTCGGCCAAAACGGTCAAGATCTCGTTTGAATATCGGCCGATTTTTATTTTTTATTTTAAAAAAAAAACTGACGTGGGCCCAGTCGATATCTCTGCCGATATTCATCTGATATACGGGTGAATATACAAGTGTACAAGTAGAAACGATAAGAAGCAAAATCCCACTTAATGAACTTAAGTACTTAAAGTGGCCCCACCACTTAAAGTACTTAATGAACTTAATCACATCCAAGTGGCCCCACCAACAAAGTACTTAAAGTGGAAGTGCAATGATAATGCCTTACATTCGGATCCAAGTGGCGTAGTGGAAGTGCAATGATAATGCCTTACATTCGGGTCCTACGGCCGATGTACATCGGTGGGGCCCACCTAAAATCTGTGTCATAATGAGCAGCTTAAGACAAGTTCGTGTCCTTTAAATTTGGGAATCAGTTTGGCCTTTCAAACATCAGGGACCTTAGATGCTCATCTCCAATCTTTTAAAAATCGTCTTGTAAAACAAATCGTCTAGTGGGTTAAATAAAGTTTAACTGGATTAAATCGCTATTAAACTTGTGTTATTAATAAAATTATTATAATTAATATTAAATTATTAATTAAAATTTAATTGATGAGTTGATATTAAATTTTAAGCAAGAATACATGCTATATATTTTTTTTTTGCACTACAAATACCTATTTAATATATAACTCATTCTTAATAGTTGTAGAAATCTTATTTGCTCTATCATTTACGAATTCATGATTTCATTTTAACAACTAAGTTATCATCACCTATTACTTTTAAATGATATTAGAAAGTAAAAGTAATTTTTTTTTAAATATGTCTTATTCATATTATTTTGCTTTTTTTTTTTTGTTAATTGATAGTTCATTTATTTATTTTTAGTTACATGTGTAATTTTTTTCATGTTGTTAGTGCAAAAAAGGTTCAATTATTAGGGTTTTCATATAATTTTTCTTTTCTAAGTACATCAAAAATTGTTCTATGATTATCAAAGTGGCTTGATTCATCTTTGATGTAGATGAGGATGTCATCAAAATACAAAACAATGAAATTGCCAATGAAAGGACGGAGCGTCAGGTTCATCACTTGCATAAAGATGCTGGGAGCATTGGATAGTTCAAAACTAAGGTGCAAATATTGGCCGACACATATCGTATCGGCCGATATATATCGGTTTTTTCAAACCGAACAATATCGGCTGATACGATATGTATCGGCCGTACAGTAGTAATATCGGCCGATATTCATAAATATCGGTATTTAAATTTTTTTTTTTTTAAAAACACAAATACGGTTTTTACATGGTTTTCCACGGTTTTTTGCGGTTTTTTAACGATTTTTTGCGGTTCGACACGGTCCGTCACGGTTCGTCAGGATATGGCTTTCACGGTTTTTTGCGGTTCATCACGGTTCGTAACGGTTCGTCACGGTTCGTCAGGATACGGCTTTCACGGTTTTTTGTGGTTTTTTTGGGTTTTTCGCGGTTCGTAACGGTTCGTCACGGTTTTTTGCGGTTTTTTCACAGTTCCGATATCGGAGGAGAGAGAAAATGTCGATATCGGGAGGAGAGATAAAAATATAGGCCGATATTTGCATATCGGGCGATATATCGGCCCGGGCGGTATTTTAACCCCTGGCTCAAAGGACATGACTAACTATTCATTTTGTCTTTCACGAGTTTTAAAAACCGTCTTCCACTCATCTCTTGTGTGGAGAATGATTTGATGATAACCGCTTCGAAGGTCAATGATGCAAGCACGAGTATAGTCAAAAGCGTTCGTTTGGTTTTTGGGTCCAATAATCTCACGATTAATAGATCCCCTACTTGTTCGAGTGTATCTATGAACGAAACTAATTGTCGAAAGTCCAATTAATAACCAACCAATGACGACAAGCTTCCCATGAATCCAATATTTTTATGATTGAGTTAAGATTATTGTATTCTCTTAATTGTGAATTAAATTAAAAGAGAAACTCATGCATTAAGCCCATAATCAAACTCAAACATAAAAACAAAAAATTAAAATACTATTTCGAAAATATGATCGGTGCCTAAATTGATGGAATACAATGCTTTAAATACTATTTCTAAACCTAAAGTGAGTCGACAATCACTCAAATCAAATTAAAACATAAAGTCCTAGTTGTAGAATGAAAACGACAATACTACATTTAAAATTCAAATAATCCTAATTAGACTGAAAACGACAATACTACATTTAAAATTCAAATAATCCTAATTAGACTAAGATTCGGTGTTGCCTTTGAAAGAATGCTCCACACGTTGTTGCATGGTCTTTCAAAGAATTGCTACCTTTGAACTCCAAGCTGAACACGTGCTTCGTCGGCACGTGTAACATGGAGTGCTTGCACGTGTGGCACTTTTGGACCTTGGGGCAGCTTGTTGGGCTTTATCTTTCGGCCCGTCGTAGATTGGCTTGAATTTTGAATCCAAGTGCACGTCCAAAATGGCCTAGAGTAATCTCGGCCAAATTTTTTTCTCTCTTTTAAACACTTTTTTTTTCGGAAATCTCAATGACTTCTTTTTTTTTCGAAAAAATTCATTTAAAAAATAAAAAGACTGTTTTTTAAAAAAATTAAAAAATATAAATATCAGACGAATATCGGCTGGCCCACAACCGATATTTGTTTTTTTTTTTTAAATAAAGAAGAAATCACCCGATATTTTGCAGAATTTTCGGCCGAAGTTTATACCCATGAGGGGTCTTCATGTGTCGCCTGCCGCGTAGTCCAATTTGGATCTTGAACCATCATGTTTGTCTCGTAATTGTTGGTGTCAAACAAGAACCAAAATTTCATCGCATTAGTGCGGTTAAAATATCGGCCGATAATATCAATTCTATTGATATGTATCGTCCATTTCAGCTAATATATTTCTCTCTTCTCTCATTTTTTTTTAAATTACATAAAATCAAGAAATTGTGTGGGCTTGGTGATTTTTCAGACGATCTATAGTGGGCCTTAGACGATAAATGCGAAATAAAATAAAACCAGCCTGTGTTCATTAATATGACAAGTGAGTAGAGTGGTGGGTGACATGTTCCATCACCGTACCTCTTTTGGCGTGGAATGAAATGCGTGGATTATGATCTCCCACATTTCCAACTTAGTTGAAATTATTGGACAACCAATTAATGTCCATTTGTCTTCTTCGCCGCCTATCCAATCAAATACTTAAAAATCGTGATATACATCATCTATTCAATTTTTATAATTTCTATTTGCCTTTTATTTCCACCATATATATATATATATATATTTTTAATTTACATGTGAGGAAATCCAACATAAAACTCATACCGTTAATACTGACTGTCTTAGGGCACATCAAGTGAAGCCATGCGATCTTTAATCTGGCACCTACTGATTCCTGAAGCGGGAGACAATCATTTGAACAAATAAAATATTTTTATTTCCATACCCTAGTAATTCACATTAGTTAGTTGAGAAATTAATTCAGACACTAATCGATAGAAAACCATGACATGATAATATTTTTAAGGTAGAACTTACTTTTAAAAATTAGTTATTGAGAGAAGAGTGCCTCAAGTATTACATGAAGTCATTGGTTATCAAATTAATCGATGTGGAATTTTTGTCACTTCACACCAACTCTCACGTGCAGCTTTATCTGGAACTTGTTACTTATACGATATTAGAAAACTATGATATGATAACATTTTTGAGATCACTTTAAAAAACTAGTCATTTAGAGAAAAGATGCCTCAAATATTATATGAAATGATTGATTTCTCAAATTAATTATAAATTTTTGTTACTTTACACTAATAGAATGTCCCTTATTTTCAACTTAGTTGAAATTATTGCACAACCAATGAAATGTCTATTTGTCTAGTTTATCCCTCTTTTTCAACTTACTTGAAAAGTTGGAATTATTGCACAATCAATGAAATATCCATTTGTTTACTCTTCGCCCATCCCATGAAACACTTAAAAACCGTGATATACATCACTATTCAATTTTTTAAATTTCTATTAGATTATACATAAATCATACATCACTTAGATTAAATTATAATACGAAAACTGATTTTGAATGAGCTTAAACTGACACATATTAATCACTATTCTATCTCTTGCTTAAAAATTGTCTACTATATTAATACAAAGGGTGAAAATCTCGACCATACGATTAGAATCGACCGTACTTTAATAAAATCAACTGATATCAACCGATTTGATTAAATATCGCCTATTTTTTTTTAAAAAAAAAAGTTTCGGTGGTGAGCCCGGGTTGAAATCTCGGCCGATATAGACCAATATTAATGATTTCAATTTTTTTTTTAAACTGAGCCTCCATTCATTTTTTTTAATTCAGAAAAATAAAAAAATAAAAATTTAACCGATATTTTGAAAAAATGAAAATGGAGGAGAAAGAATGACAGCGGCCGATATCATTCCCAACCAAAAAATTTACCCCTGATTAATACACACAGATCCTAGGGGAGTGATAGCACACCCTCTCTTTAGTAGTGTCTTTATAGTGGACATAAATACATGTAAAGAAGAATAATTATTTTAAAATAGTTTATAATTTAAATAATAAATTATTATAAATATCTTCTTAAAAATGATGAGAAAGTGTCTGCATTCAAAGTTTTATCCAATACCACTATACTAATAAAATTTATTCATAGTAAAAAAATAACTTCTCAGTAAAAGTAACAAATTTTATATGCTTAATATTGTGTCCCTAAAAAACAACTCATTCATGTATCCTGTTAATTAATGTTCATTGAATTGAATGGTTGAAGTAAAGACAACAATAGTCTCGACAATTAAAAATAGAGCCCACAATCACACATTCTGGTGAAAGAAATTCACATTTTTACAAATACCTTGTTACAATATAAAAAATTTAAAATTTAAATTTATAAATATGAGATAGACAATTAGTTTTTAAAAAATAATTTATCAAATCAAAATATAAATATCAATTTTAGATTAATAGAAAAAAAATAATTTCAAAATAAAGATGCAGATTTATTTTCTCTCTTAAACGGCACATGAAAATTGGTTTATGCAGTTTTATTTTTTTTTAGGAATTATGTAAACAAGCATTGATCAATTTTGTTAATTTAAATATAAATACTAATAATAGATTTGATAAAATAAATGACTTTAGAAATGATGTGAAAATAGATAATTTACATATATCGTCTATTAATAAAAGATTAAATATGCTACTTTAATACACTAATGAGAATGGAGACATTTAAGCGAGATTAAAGAAGATATGTTAGTTTTCACATATTTTGGTAGTCATGTGTGACTGGCTGCCTTTCGAAGAATGCGAGGAATGAGAATAAAATAATATGTTATATTTTAATTTTTCCAAAGTCATATTGAAGCTAATTTCAATATTTTAAATTTGTATTGCATTCATTATTCTTTTTTTAACCTTATCTATGTAAAATTCAAGAGTTTGAATGTTGCCCAATCTTGTTTTTTGAGTCTCAGATATTGGACTAACAACTTAAACATTTCTATTTTGTCTGTCTTTTGTTCTGGAGTGTTTTCTAATTTATAGGATTTGCTTTGTCTCCTATTTAAAGTCCTTTTTGGTCTGGTCCGGGTTGTGGGCTTTCTCTTCATTTGTTCTTGCTTGAACGAATTTTTTTATTTATTTATGGAGTTTTTCTCCTCTTTGAATGAAATCTTACCCATTGGTTCAAAAAAAAATTCCAAATTGGCTAAATAAACTCATGATTTTCATCAAGTATAGCGATCCTCCCATAGACATTTTGTGTAAGCCGATACGAGTTTTACTGTATTGCACAGTTTGCCCTTCGCATCGGCTCACTAAACCCTTCGAATCACTTACACTGAAGAATTTGGCGAGTCAAATTCGAAGAGTAGAATAGATAATACAATAAAACCCGTGTCGGATTACACAAAATAGCGAGGCTGTCATTCAATCAATTTTTAATTACAACTGTTAAAATCTCTCGTGTTGGTGAAGGAGAGTAATTTTAAGTGATTGAATTAGAACCCAGCATGTAACTAAAAACCTTTTCATTAAAAAAAAAAAAAAGACGATGGATCATAATTTTAGCGGTTTCTATTATGAGTTGTATTCCTATTGTCATTTTATTTTTCATTGATACTTGAATGGTAAAATTACCTCTTCTTCTCTCTAGTATTTTCCCTGGAGAGTTTTTCACATTTGTCTTTTATCATTATTTATTTACTATTATTATTATTATCAACCTCTAAGACCTACTATAGTAATAACAGTGACACATCCATTCTCTATATAAATGAACTCTCCACTCTCCAGCCTCTTCACAGAGGGAAAGAGAAGGATGGGGAGCTTGAAGGTAAAGTCTTCCACCATTATCAAACCAGCTCAACCAACGCCGAACCATCGTCTATGGCTATCGGATCTTGACCTGATCCAACCCGTAACCCATGTTCCGACCGTCTACTTCTACCGACCCACCTCCACCACCAACACCAACTCCTTCTTCTCCCCACAAACCCTAAAAGATGCTTTGAGCCGGGTCTTAGTCACCTTTTACCCTCTCGCTGGGCGGCTCTGTTACGGCGATGATGGCCGTGTCGAGCTCAACTGCTGTGCCGAAGGCACCGTCTTTTACGAAGTTGAAAGCGATGCTGATGTGGGCAGCTTTGGCGACTTTAAGCCCACCCAAGAGCTCAGACGCCTCGTTCCTGACGTGGATTACACCACCGACATAAGCAAATGGCCGCTGATGCTGGCGCAGCTTACGTTCTTCCGTTGTGGGGGCGTTTGCTTGGGCTTGGCGATCAACCACACCAACTTGGATGGCGTCTGCGCCACCCAATTTGTCTCTGCATGGGCTGCCCTGGTACGTGGTGAATCTCATGCATACGAGCCCGTCTTTGATCGGACGTTCTTACGTGCCCCGGACCCACCTGCTGCACCAGAATTTGAACACGTGGAGTTCAAGCCCCCGATCCAGGTCATTGGAGATGACGGAGATGAGGGGAAGAAAGAGACTGCGGTAGAGATGCTGAAACTTACAGCTAAGCAGGTGAATTCCATTCGGCAGGCCGTGGATGGCTGCGATGCTGGTGTTTCAAGGCCGCGGTATAGCCGATACGAGGCGGTAGTCGCCTATGTCTGGCGGTGTACGTGCATTGCTCGTGGGCTAGATCCAGAGCAGGAGACAAAGCTGTACTTTTCCGTCAATGGCCGGTTGCGGCTGCAGCCGCCACTTCCAGCCGGGTTCTTCGGGAATGTGGTGTTTTCTACAGCATCGGTGGTTCGCTCGGGCGAGTTGGTGTCCAACTCAGTGACTCACACGGCAAGTCGGGTGAGAGAGGCAGTGGAGAGGATGAAGAACGACTACCTGAGATCAGCGCTGAATTTCTTGCATGCTCAGAGCGACTTGACCCCATTCAAATTTGGGTCCCATGTTGGTGGGGCCGTTGCTCAAGGGCCTGATTATGGGTGCCCAAATCTAACACTCACGAGCTGGCTGGGGATTCCGTTCTACGATGCTGATTTTGGGTGGGGTCCACCTCTACACATGGGCCCCGCTGCCTTGGGGTTTGAAGGGAAGGCATACGTCATCCCAACTCCAGAAGAAGATGGGAGCCTCCAGATTGCAATTCGCCTGCGATCACACCACATGAAGTCTTTCAAGGAGCTTCTCTACCAAGGATTGTGAATTAAGAGTGGGATCCACCTTTAGTTCTTCTTTTGTGGGGTCCATTTATGTGTTAGAGCCACTGTGGATGATTTGAATAATTTCCTACCACTTCTTTTGGATTTTGACTAGGGTATGTTCAGTCAAATTTGATGGAAGATGAACATCTTTTGACAATTTGAAGTCTTTTGATCTGTCTTTTTATTTTCTTTTGAGTGAATAAACTTCGTACATTTCATTAAAAAAAAGTCATATAAAGTGCTTCATCAAAGTAAAAACAAATCTCTAATGTCACTTTTGAAAAGATACCTTAGGTAAAACCTCCATTAGGACATACCAAGGTTTTGTTCTATAATTTATATTTGTTGTCTTTTGCTTGAAAATATTCTAATAGATAGTCAATAAATATCAAAAACTGTATTTACTTATTTTGAGTTGATATCAACGATTTTACTTATTAGAACTCATGTAAGCTTTGCGTGTTTTACACTTTTACCCCATCTCCATTGCGAACTATTTAAAAACGAGTGACAATCCATTAAACATATTTTATACTAAATAAACGTGCTTTGAATTCATCAATTGTATCAAATCAAATGAAACCATCACTTAAGACCCTTTTTATGATTTTAAAAACTAAGACGAGGACACGAAAATAAAATAAGAAGTTGATATTGAAAACTTTAAGGTTAAGTATGGTTGACAAAATGGAGAGAATTGGTGCTAATTCAGTTCTATTATACTTAAAGTTTGCTTAGGGCCTTTAAAATCTAAGACCGACACTACCATGTGTTATCGTGGGAAGAGTGAAACGACAATGCCACTTGTTAGGAGGATAGGTGGACAGATATGACATTCGTCATCATAGGCCACATGTTTTTGGCAATGACTTGATCCTCTCCTTACCAAAGATTTCAAATAATACCATTTTTAGACTTTTAGAGTCATATAGAGTTGATTTTTTTTTTTTTTTTCAAACAATACCCTAACCCTAAAAATGGGTAAGGGTTGAGTGGTCTCACTTAATTCCAAAAGTTGACATTCATCCAAAGAGGAAGAAGACTACAACCAACATCAATGCACAGATCTAATACTCTTAAATGTGTATGGACCCAAATAAGGATAAGAAATAGCAGTGATAGAGTTGAGAGTAGAGACACCAATCTTCATTCTCTATTCACTCTATGTTCTTGATATTATGATATATTAAAAAGATTATAATATCTCTATTATTGATGCAGGCATCAAATCCAATAAATTTGATGGGATAAAGTTAGGTGAATAGACTCTCTAAATTTATGATCGAATTGATGGAGGGAAATTACAGCGAGTCTGTAATTGAAAAAGAGAAACAAAATAAGGAAAAGAAAAAAGAAAATGCGTTGCTATCGTGGTCCTTGAAATTAATGATTACATTTATGTAACTCAGTTGACTCATCAAAGTTTGAACATGTTATGTACTATGATTTAGAGAAGTGGGATGTTGAAATTCTTTCCTTTTTTAGAAATTCTATCGAGAATAGTTTAAGACATAAGTAGAACGACTCTAAAAATCAATTAGGATATTATATGATTTGATGAAATGTTTAGAGGGTCACGTTGGGTTTGGCTCAAAAGGTCTTTATACTACCAAGTGAGTATTTATTTATGTCAACCATTTTAACATGGACAAAATCTGTTAGGAGACAGAGGATAGAGTAAAATCCCATTTTACTCTTACCTGTGTACCACTCATCAAGTACAGGTGTACCGATAACATATCATATACATGCAGAGCGGCGTGTTATCGATACACCAATACTTGATGAGCGGTACACTGATAGAGTAAAATGAGAATTTCACTCCATCCTGTGTCTTCTAATAAATTTAATTTTTTATTTTACTTTAATTTTTATTAGTTTTTATAATAATTTTTTTATTTTACTTATATGTGTGTAGTTCAACTAGTTGCCTTTCACCTCAGGAAGTGGAAAGTTGGGGTTCGAACCCCTATGATCTAACCTTGGTGTGTCCTACGGATAGTGGACTCAACCGTGAGAGTTTTACGCTGAGTATCTTACAGTTTCTCATACGTAAATTAAAAAAAAAAAACTCCAGTAAAGCCCAAGTGTATAAGTGCTTATTTTCTCTTAAAATTTTCAGTTGGGTGTTTTCTCAGTGTATAAGAGAGAATAAAAAAGAGAGAACGAGAGCCTTGAAGGAAAGAGAGAAGACATAAATTTAAAGGGTTCGGAAATATCTGTAACAAGGTATTCAGTTATTCTTTATGGTAGAATCCAACATCATTCGCTCCATGAACATAGCCGTTATAGTAAATCACGTAAAAATTTATGTGTCAAATTAATACATTTGCATATTTTTTGTTCATTGTTTTATGTTTTGATTTCTCTTCTCTTCCACATGACATGGCAGATCATCCAGATTAAGGCAAATTTGAAAAAACGGGGCACCGTATGCACATCCGAATATCCGATTACGACTATACGAGTCATTGACACACACCCGTCACGTCCTCATGTGCACTTTCAAGGGTCCAAAATCAGTTTGGCGAGATTTCGGCCGAATTTTTTATATCGGTTGAAATTTTGTTTCTCTCTTCATATTTTTTTTAAATCTCGGTGACTTTTTTTTTTTAAATTCATTTAAAAAAATAAATATCGGCTGATATCTAGTTCCGATATAGGCAAATATCGGCCAAGATATCAGCTGGGCTCACAATCGATATTCTTTTTTTTTTTTAAGAAAAAAGGAAATCAGCCGAGATCTCAGCTATATCGACAGATTTTTTTATCTGGCCGATACAAAATTTTACACGCCTGTATACTAGCAAGTCTCAAGTCCAGTCACAAAAATTCTAACAGTAATAGATGGAATCTTCCATTCTTTCAAAGCACCAAATGAATAATTGAGAACAAATACAGAAAAATAGAAAAAAAATGAAAAACTTAGGGTACCTATATTTCTTCTAAAAGTAACGGTTATTTTGGTGGAGTTTAAAGGGCTTGAATATTAAAATTTTGATATATCTTAAAAATTTAAAAAGTGACTTAAAACTTTGAAAAATATTTGAAAAAATTATAAAAAAGGAAATCAACATAAGAAAACCCCTAATATAAACTCCATAGTCCATATTCTCAAATATCCCCTCCTGACATGAATATTACTAATTAAAATTCATAAATTTTTTTACTGTAAATATTTTTAAGTTTCGTAAAAATATCAGAATATTAAAAAATTAGAAAAAAAACACTAACAACTATACCCATCATATTTAAAACTCTTCATTTAATTCTACAAACATTTATATATCAAATCATTAATTTTCTTTTCGACAAAAAAACTTGAAAATGTACAATATCTTACAAATCCCAACATTTAACAAATTTTCAAAAAAATCTTGCAAAATCACATAAACACTTTAAAAATATAGATACTGTCCTCGTGGAGATCATCAAAGCTTCAACGACCTTGTCTAATTGTCTAACCTTTGGAGAGATTATAGGAAAGACTTAGGAAGTTAGAGAGATTAAGGGAGAAATGGAGGGATTGATGAAAATACTTCTGTAAAGAGCATTTAAGAATTAGAAATTAAGAAGGATTATTATCATTATAATTTAAAAATTAAAATTCAAAACTCAGACTCGAATCGAAATTTTAATGAATTTCAATTTTTAATCCAACGATAGCTATTGATCGGAGGGTGTCAATTGTCAAAAGAAAATGTTTGATGATTCTAAGTGACCTAAGAATCTTAAAAATGTTTGATTAACATAAATTATGTCTATTATTTATCTAATATTTTTTTTTTGAAGGATAGGGTTAGTTTTTCAATAAAAAAAGGAGCCCAAGATACAAAAAATTTGCCCACAGCCTGGGCCAGTCAAGGATAAATATTAGATATAATATTTATCTAATATTATATCTAAAGAGAAATTGTCTTCTCAGTCTAAAAAACATTTCTAAAGTTTCCAGATATCGTCGTTATCTGATTAGCTATTTTATCATAATTAATGATCATTAGTCATTTAAAATTTTGAATTAGTTTTCAATCATTTTTTTTATAACATGGGTCTTGGTGAGACTAATCCCACATATACACAAAGCCACACCCACATACTTCGTATATCAGGTAAACTCAAGAGGAATCGAACTTAAGACCTCTAACTTAATTTTAGAAGCTTTTAATCCATTTTTACCACGATTGTATATTTCTATACTAATTCAAACTCCAAACTCAAGAGATACTATTTTTTTTCAAAAAAAGCACTGTAACAAGAATTAGAATTTATAATTGCAGAGATACAGGGAATGTTGGGTGGCACACTTCATATTCCTATGATTCTGACGGCACCAAGTCTACTCTCATTTCCATTCAGACGGTATTACGGTTTCTCATTCATCATGGGCTTCTCTCGCTATTAAAATTGGTTCCTTTATAGTAATCTTTGTGCCATCAAGGCCCTTCTATCAAATTTCGGCCCTCATCGCCCAAAGAGGGCTAAAAAGCTTTCACTGGCAATTTTGGGATCTTCTCTCCGACCCCTTTCTAGTTTGTTATGTGGGCATATTTTGTGATATTTTTGATTTGGCTTCTCGTGGGCCTTTTCTCTCTGGTGCTAGGGACTAATGGTCCTTTATTCTTTTTGCTGTCAGCGGATGCTTTTGGCCTTGCCCGTGTTGTGGGCTTTTTTGTATTTTACCCATTTGGGCTCTTCTTTTGAATGACATACTAACCCAACATTAAAAAAAAGACAGAGTTAGAGTTTATTATTGATAATTATTTCATTGGACATAATATATGAAATTATCTCTCAATTAAGGAATTCAACAAAACGCTTCATCAAATTCCTAGCATTCTCAGAAGCAGGATTGAAGAGATGGAACACATGATTCTCTTCCTCACTCTCCCAAAGCTCAGCCTTCTCCTTTCCACCCACTTTCCTCTCAATGCCTCGTAGTAAAGCCACCCCACATTCCTCAGTTCATCCTTCTCGGCGACGCACACCACCACCCGGCTGCACCCGAGACCCGATAGGCTAGGCCCCCCTGGAGCCATCGGATTGATCCATGGATCATCGCATCCTGTTGTAGTCGGACACGCAAATTTCCAAAATCGATGCCCCACCGATACTCAGGTGGGTCCCCGGACTCATTCTGGGCCGGAGCTGACGCAACAAAGAAGGGGTGTACAACGATGGCAGCCGCGGACCTTAACCCCGTGATGGAGCTGGGATTTGCCAGCACGCATCGCCGTGTTATGGACGATGTTGCCACCCGCGCTGTCGCCCGCCAAAGTAATTCGGTCAAAGTCACCATGGTCTCTCAACCAGGGCTCAGGCCCAGGCCCAGGCCCACCAGGCTCATCGGCTGCGTGAGAGGCAACCCATTGTAGAGCGGCCCATGAATCGTCGTAGCCGGCGGGCAGTGGGTGCTCAGGGGCCAATCTATATTCCACAGACACAACCACTACATTGGCTGCTTGAGCAAGACAATTGAGATAGGAATGGTAGAGGCCACACACAGCGGAGGCGAAGCAGAAGCCGCCACCGTGGTAATAGACAAGAATGGGTAGCTTCGGGCGAGAGTCGTCGACTTTGGGGAGGTAGAGACGCGCCGAGACATTGAATTCTGGAAGAATTTCAACGTCTTTGGAGGAAACACCAGTTACTGGGTCGATCGATGCCGGCACGACATCGGTTTCTTTGAATCGTTCGACACGTCCATCTTTATAAACCAGAAAATATGGCCTGAAATCATGCTCGATTTCAGCAGCTGCATCCATCGGAAAATTTTGAGATTGTGTGAGATGGGAATGGAGGGAGATCTATAAATAGGTGTAGATCAGAACTTGAACACTATTTAGTGAAAAGTTGGCAAGAAATCAAGCCAAAAATATAGATTAAAATGGTTTCTATCATCATATTATTTTATTTAGACATGCCGGCCACTTACGTCTCTTATGTCTCAACTTCTAACAAGGTGAGCTCATCTCATATGTAAAAGTGATAAAAAAAATATTACAAGTATAAAATATTAATTTAGGAGATTTAAAAACTAAAATATCATTATTGATTATTATGGATATAAAAAATTAACAACATGAGACACTCAATTTAAAAAAAATCTCATGTTGCGGGTTCGAGTTCTATGTCCTAACTTTGGTGTGCTTTAGAGACAGTGGGTTCATCTATGGGAGTTTTTAGTAGGACTGTGTCTGAGTTTCTCACACGTTAATCCAAAAAAAAAAAAATTACGTTCAAAGGAGTGCTATAAATTATACACTGAATAAAAAGTCAATTCTTATTTAAAGTGCTGAAAACACCCAAGAGTATTGGCCGATACAGACCATTTTTTATTTAAAAAAAATCATTTTTGGCTTATTTTCACATTATTTTCACTAATGTTTTTTTAATTAAAAAAGTTTTAAAAGAAATTTATTAGATTTTAGATTTATTTTGAGTTATTGTCATATTTTTTACCATTTTGAGTTTCTTTCATTTTTTTTTTTTTCAAATTTCACCTCTTAGTTTATCTCAAATTTTGAATCTTTGTAAAAATAATTTTGATGAAATAATATCATGTGCTTATGGAATTCAGTGAAACTAGATTAATGTCATTCAAATAGTTTGTAGAGTATATGTGGTTTTTCAAAATATCTCAGAAAATATATTAATAGATGAGAATTCTAAATTACTTTCTACTTTTGAGTTTTTCATCAAACTGCATAGACCAAAGATTGAAAAAAACAGAAACGGCCGATATATCGGTTATGATTTTTTTTTTTTACTTAAAACCACCAATATCAGACAATATCGGCTAATACGTATTGTATCAGTCGATATATATAGGTTTCAAAATCGATACATATCGGCTGATACAATATATATAATCCGATATTAAAACTTCTGGTGTAAACCTTAGTTGATAATCAGCTTCTTTTATCTTTTTGTCTTAAAAGAATTGATAAGTACGTCAATATTTTTTTTAATAAGGGAATAGTGCACCTTTTCATTAATTAAGTGATGACATGAATAAAAGGACAAATCTAATACTCATTATTATAAAAAAAATATTGATGTTGATGTCTTATTTTTCTCTTTTGTGGTTAGCGAATCATGACTTGTTAAAGGAAAAGAATGTTTAATTGACTCAGTGATTTGTTTAGCTGACTCCCATTTTCATCGATTGGTATTTCCTCGTGTGTGAGGCCCAATGTTACAAATTTCGGCCCAGGAAAATTGGATTAATAGATATTTATTAAATTTCAGCTAAACTTAATCAAATTTAAAGTTAAATTCAAACTTATCAAACCATGTTAATATTATTAAAACTCATCCATAGCAATTTTTGAAAGAAAATAACATTTCAACGTTTCATTAAGGTTTTAGCCCAGTCTATAATAACTGAGCCCAGTTAAATACTTAATCTCTGAGAGGCCCATTAGTTTAAATTTAAGATCTGGTCTATAACAAGTGAGCCCAGTTAAATATTTAAATCTCCAAGAGGCCCAGCCCATTAGTTTAAATTTAAGATCCGGCGTGGGCCGCGCGAACCTAGTAATACTTACAATATCTGAGGCATTGTAATAAATAGATATTTTTATTGAAACTTTTGTAAATTCTTATAAATCCATAAATTAAAACTTAGTGGTAGGGGGTGAAACTACCCAACCTGCATGACCTGGCTCAAGAAATCAGAAGGGTTGAGTTATGTATTTATATATATTTTGAGTCCGCTTGGATTTGGAAAAAAAACCAGTATGAAATTCGAGTCGAATTGGGTTGAGAAATTTAAAATCAACTGCGAGAGACTCAACTGTTACCCCACCTAATCCAAGCGTGCCAAGTTATAAAACAACACTCAGGGTTGAAGTCGGATTAGAAATTTGAATCGAATTGAGTAAAATATGGACAAGTTAATGAAGCATTATATGATAAAAGAATATTGAATCATTTTAAGGAGTGATTTTATAAAATAATCAAATAGGCTCACAATATTATATAGAGCATGTTAGCTAACGAAAAAATGGCAAACGAACAAAGTTAAGATGATGGAAATGACGATATATGAGTATTTTAACTTTAAAAGAGTTAAAAATTATTTATATTATCTACGCTGGGTATCCCGCATATTCTCATATGTAAATTTAAAAAATAAATAAAATATTTAGGAGAGCTTTAAAAACAACGTAAACAAATGAGTGTGAAGTGTGAACTGTGAAGCGAAGTCTACAATGTGAGTTTATGGGAGTTCCCTTTGTTTTATGCGACAATGGAATCTTATTGATCATCTCTCCCTCCCTCCCTCCCTCTCTCTCTCTCTCTCTCTCTCTCTCTCTTCCCCCAAAATGATAAGCAGGGGTAAGGCTTGGCTATAAAATTGAACATTGTTGAACCCAACAAAGACATTCTTCTTCACCCAACTCCTCCTATAGTATGAAACTCTTTCAGTCCTTTCTTCTACGTGTCATTCTTACATGCATCAGCCTGTTATGCTCTGTAGAAAGTGCTACACTGAGAAATGAGACTGATAGGCTCTCTCTGCTGGCATTCAAGGATCAAATATCTGAAGATCCAAACAGTGTGTTGGGATCATGGAATGATTCTCTCCATTTCTGCATGTGGAGTGGTGTAACTTGCAGTAGGAAACATCCTCAAAGGGTCGAGGCCTTGGTCCTCCCAGAACAGAGCTTGGGGGGCTCCTTGTCTCCCCACATCGCAAACCTCTCCTTCCTTACAATTATCAACCTCTCAAGAAACAGTTTCCGAGGCCAAATCCCTCCTGAAATAGGCCAGCTCTTCAGTCTTCAGGTTCTTGATCTCAGCTACAACTATTTGGAAGGGAAGATCCCCAACAATCTGACCCAATGTTTGGAATTAAGATACATTGAGTTGGTTAAAAATTCACTTTCTGGTGAAATTCCATTTGAGATAGGTTCTCTGCAAAAGCTCAACTGACCTGGCTCTCGCCAAAAACAATCTCGTTGGCCAAATCCCACCATCACTTGCCCGTCTCTATCTATCAGAGAATAGTTTGGAGGGAAGCATCCCACATGATATAGGCCGAATTTCGAACATCGTAATTATAGCTCTCAGCCAAAATAATCTTTTGGGTACAATTCCTTCCTCTGTTTACAATCTCTCATTCGATTATAGTTCTTGATGTGTCATTCAATACCTATCTGAATGGGAGCCTTCCACCTGATCTGGGCCTTGCTCTTCCAAATCTAGAGGGGCTTCTTGTCGGATGCAACCAATTCACTGGACAAATACCAGTTTCTTTAGGCAATGCTTCAAGGATCTTGGACCTGGACTTTGGTTTTAACGAATTAAGTGGGTATGTGCCTATGAATCTTGGAGGGTTGCAGAGACTTCAAAGACTTATTGTTCAAGGAAACTATCTCGGTGGGAGGAAAAGATGATGACTTGAGCTTCATCGCTCCGCTGACTAATTGTAGTGATCTACAACTTTTAGCTCTGTCCAAAAATCAGTTCACTGGGGTATTACCTGAATCAATATCTAACCTCTCTACCAAGCTGGAGAAGCTATTAATGTTTGAAAATAACATCTTTGGGAACATTCCAACAGGAATTCAGAACCTCCCCAACTTAAATGAATTGGAGATGTCAGATAATCTTTTCACAGGTAATCTTTTCATTGATTTTGGAAGCTTCCAAAGCTGCAAATAGGTAGACTTCAGTAGAAACAGACTTTCAGGGCAAATTCCAGGTTCCCTTGGAAATCTCACTGGATTGTTGCAGCTATATCTAAGTCAGAATGACCTACAAGGAAACATTCCTTTGGAGCTCAAAAATTGCCAGAGTCTACAAAAGCTGATCGTTTACAGCAATGGCCTTAATGGTACAATACCAAGAGAAGTTTTAAACATTCCCTCCCTAATAGGTTTTGCTGTAGAGATGAATTTCTTGACCTGGTCCCTTGCCATTGGAAGGTGATAAGTTGAAAAACCTTATGGGATTAGATGTCTCTGACAACAGATTTTCAGTTGATATTCCAAGTTCTATAGGAAATTGCATTAGTTTGGAATACCTTGACATGGAAGAAATTTCTTTGGAGGGAGTATTCCTCCTTCTCTAAGTTCTTTAAAAACTCTCAGGGAGCTTGATCTTTCACGTAACAACTTGTCGGGACAGTTTCCAACCTATCTAGAACAATTTCCTTTTCTGGAGTACTTGAATTTGTCTTTCAATGATCTTGAGGGTGAAGTGCCAAAGCAGGGGATTTTTCAGAATGCAAGTGCCATTTCAATCGTTGGAAATAAAAACCTTTGTGGGGGAGTCCCAAACTTACATCTGCCTACATGCCCCAAACAGGCTACCAAGGAACACAACAAGGCCAACAACAAGGCTCATTCTCTGAAAGTGATTATCCCAGTAGTCACTGTAGTGCTTTGTCTATTTCTGCTTTCATGTCTCTTGGTTACTTTCTATTGGTTGAAGAAGAAGAGCAAGAAGCCTACACCATCATCTTCTGCCATGAAAGATCTTTTTGTAGATGTTTCTTATGCAGAACTTCTCAAAGCAACAGAAGGGTTCTCATCAGCCAATTTGATTGGTGTGGGAAGTTTTGGGTCTGTATATAAAGGGAATTTAGATCGAATTGACAAAACTGTTGCTATAAAAGTTCTCAAAATGCAGCAATGGAGAGCTTCAAAGAGTTTTGTAGCCGAATGTAGTGCCTTGAGAAGCATCCAACATCGGAATATCATTAAGGTCTTAACTGTTTGCTCGAGCATTGATTTTAAAGGCAATGATTTCAAGGCGTTAGTTTTTGAGTACATGCCGAATGGGAGTCTAGACACATGGCTACACCCAGACATAAATGCACAACTTCAAGCGAGAACCTTGAACTTTATTCAGAGACTAAATGTTGCCATTGATGTGGCTTCTGCATTGGACTATCTTCATCAGCATTGTCAAACCCCAGTGGTTCATTGCGATTTGAAACCGGGCAACATTTTACTTGACCATGATATGGTTGCGCATGTGGGTGACTTCGGATTGGCAAGGATCCTTTCTGAAGAGGTCGTCGACTACTCTCAGAATCAATCAAGCTCAATTGGAATAAAGGGATCTATTGGATATGTTGCTCCAGGTAACAATTTTATATGTATAGTTTCTTTTTTTTTTTTTTTTTGTTTCTAACAATTCTCACAAATTATTTCATTGTTGCTATCATAGATTACCAACTTGCCAAATCAACTCATGAACTTCATGAAGTTGACTTGGCTCCACAACACTAGAAGTTGTTAGTGTAGAGATTGTGAGGGTTTGAGTATGCCTGGTAAACGAGTTTGTTTGTCTTTTTTTTTTTTCCCTTTTTCTTACTGTTAGTTTTTACTACTCTCTTAATGATAAGTTGAAAAGAAGATGTATATGAAATGCAGAGTATGGTATGGGCGGTGAGAATCTCTACTCTTGGGGATATATACAACTACGGGGTTCTTTTATTGGAGATGTTCACAGGAAAGAGACCTACTGATGATATGTTTAAAGGCAATTTGAACATTCACCAATTTGCTAAGATGGCATTGCCTGATCAAGTGATGGAGATTATAGATCATCGATTTCTTTCAGAGGAAATTGAAAATATTAGAAACAAAGATCATGATGGGACTTTGATAAATCGAATGCATGATTGTATAATGTCAATGATGAAGATAGGAGTATCTTGTTCTTCAGAATCACCAAAAGATCGAATGGAGACCAAAGATATTCTTATAGAGATGCTCAGAATTAGAGACACCTATCTTGGTGTATAAACATGTCAAGCATAATGGGGTGCGAGGACAAGATAGTGATCCAAATAAGTAGCCTTTTATTGAGATATTACTAGTAAGTATGATAAGATTGAAGAATGTTCTCTTTAATGAGCTGTTTTTGTATTATTTGAAAGTTAATTGTATGTGTGTATTAACATCAATCAAATGGTGTATCCCTCTCTCTTTGTTGGAAACACGTGTGTGTAATTGGCCCTAAGCCCTAACATTCTACAAATCCTCCATCTTCTTGGTGACTTTAGAACTTTTTCTTTAATATTTTCATATTTGGGTCACTTAGTGTAAAAATGTCAATTTGTATAAATAATCTCTTGAAGAAAACTATTAGCTCACAACTAATTGTAAAGAAGTGGGTTAATTTTGAAGAACATTCTTATAGATTCCATACAAATTTCTATATAAAGAAGGTAGAAACTCCAACAAGTTCAGATGTAATGAACATACCCGTTACAAATCACATATAAAGATATAAAATACTTGAAAAGTTAGCTTGAAAATGATGAAAAATTTACCTTGAAAGTGATGATAGCACCACAGAATATAAATAACATACACACTTATTATCGGAAAGAAATTTAAAAAGTGCGACGGAGGCCCCAACCCTAGGACATGGACCTTCTTGATCGCCCATTGACCCTGTCCAGATAAATATGTTGCCTCATTCTCCTTATCAATTTATATCTAGCCTTCCTCCTCCCTTTTCTCCTTCTTTACGATGTGGGACTAAAAACATAAACCTCCCTCCTCATTCTCCCCTATGCATTTAGGAAGCGCAAGTACCTAACTAACAAGCCTACTCTAAAATTCACATCCCTCGTTGGAGTTGCTAGATGGCTCTAAACGGATGGGCTGGCCAGACCAGCATTCTAGGGTATTGGTTCAAGTTGGCCCAACTTCTTGGAAGTTGGAACCCTAAGTAATACATACAATATTTAAGGCATTTTAATAAAGGCCAGCGATCCTCCTACGGGAGAATTGTGTATACAGACATAAGTTTTACTGTATTTTCCATTTTGCCCTTAGAAATCGGCTCGCCAAACCCTCTGAATCGGCTCACCGAACCCTTACAATATTAGAATCATTGGTTTGGCGAGCCGATTTCCAAGGGCAAAATGGAAACACAGTAAAACCCGTGTCTGTATATACAAAACACCCGTGTGAATATCGCTACCCTTAATAAATAGATATTTTTATTGAAACTTTTGTAAATTCTTATAAATCCATAAATTAAAACCTAGAGATAGGGGTGAAACTTGGGTAGGGTTTTAACCCGACCTACATGTGTGGGATGGAGTTATGTATTTGTATATTTCAGGGTCGGGTTGAATTAGGAAAAAAACTCGTATGAAATTCGGATTGAGTTGGATTGAGAAATTTAAAATCTATTCAATCTGACCCGACGTAACACGACCTGACTTGAGTGTTTCAAGTTATAAAACAACACTGGGTTGAGTCGGTCAAAATTCGGATTGGATTGGGTTGAGTAATTCAGGTCGGGTCAGGTTAGGTTGGGTTCAACAAGTTTTGACATGGGTTGGATCGGGTTTTAATAAATCTGACCCGAGTTTCAGGCCTACCTAGTGGCACGGAACTGACTTGGTTTCTAAGTTGCATTTCGGCAAAATTGGCCTAAAAGATGGGGTCTTGGTTAGGATTAAGGCCTGCTTAACTTGAATTTAATTCAGATCCACTTTGAATACGGGCCTTGGAAATCTTTCTACAATAGAGTTCGATAAATGGCAAGACTCAACAATCATGAACACTGGCCCTACTCAGGGATGACAAGTATTGGATTAAAAAAAATTCCATCAAAGGTTTCTAGCCAAAAAGTAGAATAACTGAGATCGGACCTGGATATCAAAATCGAGTCTCCGAATTCACCTAGTGAGTCGACTGAGTCAAACCCAAACTTAAGTCAAAATTTAGAGCTCTTAGTTTGGACCAACATAATATTCAAATAAATGACCGAGTCAATAAACTCAGCCCAATTCATGCTCAACTTGCCCTATCAGAAAACTATAACCCAACAAATTTGTGGGCCGGCATAGGCTCATCTAAGAAATTGTATCATCTATTAGAAAATGGTGGTTAAACAATTTCATATTAATGCAAAAATTCACATCGACATTAAATATGGTGGCAGAGTATTTTTTTTGGCTAAAGAGAGGCTACTCAGACCTTTTTTTTTTTTGTGAAACAGAGGTCGAATTTAAATTAGATAAAATTAGATTTTTGAGTTCAAAAAGTATAATATAACAAAAGTCTCTATCTAAATATGATAAATAAAACGAGGTAAGAGAGAGAAGATATAGACAAGCTAATGAAGCAATATATAATAAAAGAATATTGAGCCATCTTAAGAAGTGATTCTATAAAATAATCAGTAGACCCACAATATTATATAGAACATGTTAGATAACGAAGAAACGACAAACGAACAAAGTTAAGATGGTGGAAATGACGATATATGAGCATGTTAACTGTAAAAGAGTTAAAAATTACTTATATTAGAAAAGCTTTAAGAGATGACAAAGTAAAGAGAAACTAATTTGAGTAGTTTAGCAATGTTATTAGAAAACCATAGAGATAACTCTTGAGACTTTACAGATCGAAGGCGCAAGAGGAATGTGAAGAACATGCAGCACACGAAACTAAGGGATAAGGAAAGAAATGGTAGCGTGTAAAGTTGTGAACATTTTAATTTATAAAAGAATCAAATAGAGAACTGAAGTTAAAAAAGATAAGTCTAAATAGATGAAGAAATAACCATCAAGATCCTTTAATATGTCATATGATGAATCTCATGGGCCTTTATATTTCTAAAAATGCTAATATAATTTATAAATGTGTTAGTTTCCTGTTGGATTTGGATTTGAAACTTTTTTTTTAACATGGGTATCTTCATCTTTTGGAGGTGAGATTAATCTAAACCTCTGAATCCACACATACTGATTAAGTCGATGGACAGTAATCCCATAGAGAATAGCCCGAAGGAGTTAAACGTGAACAGAACTCAATACCTTATGAAAGTACATAGATAATGAGTCTTTCCCATCAGTCCAACTCACTTGGAACCAGTGGTGCAACCATTGCAAGACAGCTAGATAGGTGATACCTTTTCAAATCTTGATCCTTTTCAAATCTTGATCCATTGACTGTCATCAAAATATGGATCCAAAAAGATAAGTAAAAATATATATAGAAATTTGAAAACTCATTAACTGACAAAAGGACTTCGTTCTGAGTCAAGTCCACAATCTTATTTTAGTTTATAAAAGGTCTATACTCTATAAATAAATGAATAAAGATAAGGCGTGTGACGAGTGCAAAGTCCAGAGACGATGACTCAGTTTATTTAAGAGGTGTTGACCTTGGAATTTATTTGCTAATCCTGCTGGTTCACATGATTAGGCGTTAATCATCTACTTAGCCTCTTTCAAAACTGAATTAAAAAATTCTTAAGTGATTTATTTAAATATGTTAGAAAGAGGAGTGCACAGATGGATGAAAAATCAAAGGATGTGTCACAGTTTTTGACTATACTATCAACAAATGTTTCAATGCTTTTGAGTATTGTATTTGAATGTTAGCAGATCACAAGAACCAATCCTATCTAAATTTCTGCGTGGATGAGGGGTTGATATTTAAATATCATAAAAAAATTGAATTTTATTAGATATTAGTGAATGTCCAATGATACCTAAGGCCAAATTGAGCTCCAATTTTGGTCTATTTTAGTCACTAATTTAGAAGTTCTGTTAATTACAATTTTTTTAATAAAATAATCCAATCTCAAAATAGACTAAAACGGTAGATATTTTACCAAAATTTCTGGTCATTAATAGTATGATATCGAGATTTTTTTTTTTTTAAAAATTTATATGTGGAAAACCGCAGGATATCCAGTATAAAACCCCCATGGGTGAGTCCACTACCCCTAGGGCACACTAAGGTTAGGCCATGGGAATTCGAATCCATAACCTCCCACTTCCTGAAGCCTATTGAGCTACAGCCACGAGGGTAACGATATTGATAAGAGGCATTGGTGTGTTTTATGACCATGGATATTAAACTTATTTATTTATCTATTTATCATCATCTAAGTAGTAAGAATGCATGTACTTTTTCTACTATATTTCACATTCCGCAATATTTAAAATTTAGTGCAAGACAGCCTTCAGATTGTTTGAGAAACAGAGGAAGGCTACTTTGACATTGTCATTTCAACAAATTCTCTCCTTTTTAACCCAGCCTCACAGGCCAAGATATCCACCTCATGAAGTAGGGTCAATCTCAACAGTCACTCTCCGTAACTTAATCGGTGTGTATGGATTGAGAGGTTTACATATATCCGTGGGATTAGTCTCACTCATGAAGTGGGGTCAATCTCAACGGGTCACTTTCTGTAAACTTAATCAGTGTTTATGGATTGAGAGGTTTACATATGTATGTAGGATTAGTCTCACATCTAATATAAAGTGAAGATATTCATGCTATGTGGAGAAAAAAAAAAGTTCTCTCCTTCTCAGATGGTGCATTGGCTATAAATATTGCAGGTGCTTGGTGGCGCAACACCTCTCAAGATCAACAACAATGGAGCTCCAGAACATTATTCCTCACCTCCTGAGAATTTCTCTTCTTCTTCTTGCCATTTTTACTTGCATCATCTTCTCATGCTGTGGAGGGGTTGCTACACACTTGGGAAATGAGACTGACCGGCTTTCTCTTCTGGCCTTCAAATCTCAGATATCTGCCGATTCAAATGGTGTGCTGAACTCTTGGAATGATTCTCTCCATTTCTGCATGTGGGCTGGTGTCACTTGCAGCAAACGACATTTCCAAAGAGTCACGGCCTTGAACCTCTCAGCACAAAGTTTGACGGGCTCCTTATCTCCCCACATCGCAAACCTCTCCTTCCTTCAGAGAATCGATCTATCAACCAACAGTTTTAATGGTCATATTCCCCATGAAATTGCCCATCTGTTCAGGCTCAAGGTTCTTGATCTCAGTAGTAACCTTTTCGACGGGGCGATCCCCAACAATCTGACCGACTGCTTAGAACTCAGAGATATTGAATTGGTTGATAACCAGCTTGTTGGTAAATCCCATTTGAGCTTGGCTCCCTACCAAAGCTTGAAAAGTTGGGTCTTGCCAAAAACAATCTCATTGGCAGCATCCCACAAACATTTGGAAACCTTTCATCACTCGGCGGTTTCTACCTGTCATATAATAGTTTGGAGGGAAGCATTCCAGACGATCTAGGCCGAATGCCAAATTTGGAACTTCTGGTGGCTGGTGAAAATAAACTTTCGGGTATGATCCCTTCCTCTGTTTACAATCTCTCATCACTTCTTGCTCTTGATGTGGGCTTCAATATGTATTTAAATGGGAGCCTTTCACCTGATCTAGGCCTCGCCTTTCCAAATATTGAGAGGCTTTACCTTGGAGGGAACCAATTTACTGGACTCTTACCAATTTCATTAGGCAATGCTTCAAGGATCTTCGACGTCGACTTTAGTAGGAATGGATTTACTGGGCCTATGCCTAAGAATCTCGGGAAACTGCAGGGACTGCAACGCCTCATTGTCGAAATTAACCAACTTGGAGGGGGGAAAGGAGACGACTTGGGTTTCATCACTTCTTTAACCAATTGCAGTGAGTTAAAAGTTTTGGCCTTGTCCAGTAATCAGTTCAATGGTGTGATACCCCAGAGGATAGCTAATTTATCCATCCAGATGGAAAATCTATTGATGGCAATGAACAACATATATGGAACCATTCCAATAGGAATTCAAAACCTCTCTAACTTGACTCAATTAGACTTGCATAATAATCATCTGAGAGGTGAAATTTCCATAGATTTTGGGAAGCTCCCAATGTTGGAAGTAATTGGCTTAAGTGGAAATAGACTTTCAGGGCAAATTCCTCCCTCTCTTGGCAATCTCACTCGATTGTTTGGATTATCTCTAAGTGGAAATGATCTAATTGGGAACATTCCTTTAGAACTTCAAGCTTGCCAAAGTCTACAAGACTTGAATCTTTCCAACAATAACCTTAATGGTACAATACCAAGAGAAGTTTTAAACATTCCCTCCCTAATAGGTTTTGCTGTAGGGATGAATTTCTTGACTGGTTCCTTGCCATTGGAAGGTGATAAGTTGAAAAATCTTATGGGATTAGATGTCTCTGACAATAGATTTTCGGGTGATATTCCAAGTTCTATAGGCAATTGCATTAGTTTGGAATACCTTGACATGGAAGGTAATTTCCTTCGAGGGAGTATTCCTCCTTCTCTAAGTGCTTTAAAAACTTTGAGGGAGCTTGATCTTTCACGTAACAACTTATCGGGACACTTTCCGACCTATCTAGAACAATTTCCTTTTCTGGAATCCTTGAATTTGTCTTTCAATGATCTTGAGGGTGAAGTGCCAAAGCAGGGGATTTTTCAGAATGCAAGTGCCATTTCAATCGTTGGAAATAAAAACCTTTGTGGGGGAATCCCAAACTTACATCTGCCTACATGCCCCAAACAGGATACCAAGGCCCACCACAAGGCCCACAACAAGGCCCATTCTCTGAAAGTGATTATCCCAATAGTCACTGTAGTGCTTTGTCTATTTCTGCTTTCATGTCTCCTGGTTACTTTCTATTGGTTGAAGAAGAAGAGCAAGAAGCCTACACCATCGTCTTCTGCCATGAAAGATCTTTTTGTAGATGTTTCTTATGCAGAACTTCTCAAAGCAACAGAAGGGTTCTCATCAGCCAATTTGATTGGTGTGGGAAGTTTTGGGTCTGTATATAAGGGAATTTAGATCGAATTGACAAAACTGTTGCTATAAAAGTTTCAAAATGCAGCAATGGAGAGCTTCAAAGAGTTTTGTAGCCGAATGCAGTGCCTTGAGAAGCATCCAACATCGGAATATCATTAAGGTCTTAACTGTTTGCTCGAGCATTGATTTTAAAGGCAATGATTTCAAGGCTTTAGTTTTTGAGTATATGCCGAATGAGAGTTTAGACACATGGCTACACCCAGATGTAAATGCACAACTTCAAGCGAGAAACTTGAACTTTATTCAGAGACTAAATGTTGCCATTGATGTGGCTTCTGCATTGGACTATCTTCATCAGCATTGTCAAACCCCAGTGGTTCATTGCGATTTGAAACCAGGCAACATTTTACTTGACCATGATATGGTTGCACATGTGGGTGACTTCGGATTGGCACGGATCCTTTCTGAAGAGGTCGTCAACTCCTCTCAAACTCAATCAAGTTCAATTGGAATAAAGGGATCTATTGGATATATTGCTCCAGGTAACATTTTTAATTATATAGTTTCTTTTTTGTTTCTAACAATTCTCACAAAATTATTTCATTGTTACTATCATAGATTACCAACTTGCCAAATCAACTCATGAACTTCATGAAGTTGACTTGGCTCCACAACACTAGAAGTTGTTAGTATAGAGATTGTGATGGTTTGAGTAAGCCTTTAGTTTGTTGTCTTTTTTTTGTTGTTAGTTTTTACTATTCTCTTAATGATAAGTTGAAAACAAGGTGTACATGAAATGCAGAGTATGGTATGGGCGGTGAAATCTCTACTCTTGGGGATATATAGAGCTACGGGGTTCTTTTATTGGAGATGTTCACAGGAAAGAGACCTACTGATGATATGTTTAAAGGCAATTTGAACATTCACCAATTTGCTAAGATGGCATTGCCTGATCAAGGGATGGAGATTATAGATCATTGGTTTCTTTCAGAGGAAATTGAAATATTAGAAACAAAGATCATGATGGGACTTTGATAAATCGAATGCATGATTGTATAATGTCAATGATGAAGATAGGAGTATCTTGTTCTTCAGAATCACCAAAAGATCGAATGGAGACCAAAGATATTCTCATAGAGATACTCAAATTAGAGACACCTATCTTGGTGCATAAATGTCAAGCATAATAGGGTGCGAGTACAAGACAGTGATCCAAATTAGTAACATTTTATTGAGATATTATTAGTAAGTATGATAAGATAAGATTGAAGAATGTTCTCTTTCAAGAGCTGTTTTTTGTGTTATTTGAAAGTTAATTGCATGTGTGTATTAACATCAAGCAAATGGTGTATCCCTCTCTCTTTGTTGGAAACACGTGTGTGTATAATTGGCCCTAAGCCCTAACATTCTACAAATCCTCCATCTTCTTGGTGACTTTAGAACTTTTTCTTTAATATTTTCATATTTGGGCCTGGTAGTATAAAAATATCAATTTTATTTTTTGAATGTATGGTTAGTATTTCATTCAAAAAGGAGTCCAAAGAACAATATGCAAAGAAGGCCACAGCCTGCACAAAGCCAGAAGCAAATGTCAAAAGATGACAAAAGAATAAGAGCCAACCGCCCAAAACACAAAAGGAGCCCACAATGAGGCCGAACAGCCAGGCTCAAACAGAATTAACTTGAAACCTACTGGAAAATCCCAAATTCTCGGTGGAATTATGATCGCTTGGAAGGGTAGTATTATCCCCATGGTAGACCATCCTTGGGCCATCAGAGCCGAAGTGATTAATGAAGGCCCTGATGGCACAAACATGGCCATGATGGATCCAATTTTTAACAGTCGAGCAATTAATAATGGAGACAATTTCCTCAGGGAGTAGCAGCTAATGAAGCTGAATGAGAATTAACAAGACTCTCTGCATGAGTAAGACTCTCTGAATGAGAATACCATCCGATCCCACAATAGAAGTGAGAAGACGCCTAGCTGTCCCAATATTTATACAAAAATATCAAATTTTGTATAAATAATATCTTAAAGAAAACCATCAGCTCACAACAAATTTTAAAGAAGTGCATGTTGATATCTTTTCAAAAGTTAGTGCCATCAATAAACTATTATGAAATCTTCAACGTCTAGTACTCTTTTGCATCATGCAAGCATGGACGAACCCAAAACATTCAAAACAATTATGATTCCCATTGCTCCATTACCCATCTCTCAATATGGTATTTCAGCTAAGATTTTTAGTACATCGCCTGACTTGCAGCTGATGAGGTCATGCCAAATGAACCCAATGTTATCCATCCAAAAATTGAAGCTTCATATGTAGGCTCAAAGGTCTAAGATAGTAGTATGGTTTGGATTCCACCAGATTCATGCATGCACACACAGAAGAAAATGAGGATGAGGAAAATTTGGAAAGAAAAAAAAAAAAAACTATATAAATCTAAAGTTGAATGACAAAGGTTGACAATTCTCATATATTACATTCCAGGAACAAATCAGAGACGACATCAATCATATGCGTTGGGGCTTGGGTTGGGGCAACATTATGTGAACAGACTATTCCCAACTCAATGAAAATTCAAAGCATATGTAAAAAAAATAGAAAAATATAAGAACATAGCAAAAAGAAGTTTGATCTAAGTTTATAGGATTAGACTAGGAATCATGAGTTCAACTCCTCCCAGATTTACCTGATACACAAGACTAGCCGGTGGTTCTGTGTATCCGAGAGATCAGTCTCACCTCGAGTGTGGAGTGGGACATCCATGTTATAAATAAAAAAAAAAAAAATAGCAAAAGGGTGCTAAACAATGTGTGAACCAGATCAGTTCTCAGCATATTAACCAACAAGTGCTATGAAATCCGACCTCAGTATCGGATTGTGAAAAATCGGATGTTATGGTTGTTTACATAAAAATCTTTATTTTCATCATGTCTTACTTTCTAAAAAATTGAAATGACTTAAACCGATGTGTGACACTTTTTGTAACTTAAATTAAGGGGGGTTGTAAGCCATATTCTTTCATCATGCAAGAATACTTTTTAGGTGCAACTGCTCCTGCCTTGCACACAGAGCTCCACAAGAGCAGGTGCATGTCCATAGAAATCCCGTCCACTGTCCAATAGAACTGGAGGATCTTGACGCCGACGACGCCACACAACCTTCGGGGGTACCAGGTCATCCACTTCCACCTTCTTCCAAAAATGAGTACCCCGCCAGCTCTGATGCTTGAGTACCCCACAAAGACGGGCCTTATGCCCAGATGGCCCAATGTGAACTTCTGAACAATAGTTACAAACTTTGGCTGGATAAACCAATAGCAGCTTCTGAACTCCTAACCTCATTCTTTCCCACGATTCCAATGTTAGCTGTGCCAGCCAGTTAAGTTCATTGGGCAACAGATGTGGTGCATCCAGACTGCTACTGCACTGTTCAGGTCTTTGGCAATGGGAAAATAGATTTTCATCAGAGATGTCAGCTCCAGCTTGACAGCATAGCTCAAGAACTGCCGGGACACGATCAAAGTCAAATCTCTGATTGTGCTTGATGACATCTTGGAACATATGGTGGAGGTGAAATGTTTCTACTGGGACAAGGATATCATTCAAGCCACCATTGATCCAAGTATGTGGCTGGTTTTTTCGCTTGTAGCCGTGGCAAGTCTGGATTAGATGGCCTGTGTCACCAACATATACTTCAGGGCAGAACCTGCAAAGACATAGAAGGATCAGAATAACAGCAATGTCTTGGAACAATCATAATATTGCTGAGAACTGAAAGAAATAAAATATACATGAAGATCAAAGATACACGTGTTCAGCCCTCAGTTATACATGCCAAGTATATGGAAGTGGCCCTGATTGTTGATCCTATTGGGTCCAAAAAATGATAGAGCATGCACTTAGAATGTCACCAACATCGATGTCTTACTCTTCAGCCCCCTCTGATGCACATTCACTTGTTTCATTATATTCTTCTTATTGTTTTTTCCTTCTTTTCCCGAAACACATGCGACATTTCTCTGCCTGACACCTGCACTCCACATGTTGCATCCTGAAAGTCATATGATAAGTCCAAGACCCAAACAGCTCCTGTTCAGTTGCCAGTAGCTTCCCGTCCCGTTACGCCCAAGTCAAGACTTCATGTATATCAGCTGTTGTGCACATTTCTCTCCCTTTGAATTTCAAAACCCAAATTTAGGACTAATGTACCAAGTTATTAACCCTATTTCAATCACTGCAAACGATGCCTTAACGATTCATTTCTAAAAAACAGAAAGAAGACGTATCCTCAGATCCTTGGCAGTTCCGCCATCACCTGCTTTGAACTCTTGATCACAGAGAAAGGTCCATCCAGAAGCTTCTCCCAAATATCAATTACAGAATCCCTCAACTTTCAAATAGAAAACCTAATCCAAATCACATCCCCACAAAAGGAACTGGAGCGCCACCAGTCTATGTACCCACCCCTCCACCAGCCAGTTCTCAATGATTTTCAACACCAACAACCTCCTCTGTAAAAGCAATCATCCCACCTAGCAAATTCATCTTGAGATTGTCTTGCAGCCAGCTTAGCACCTGGACTACATTCCAGTCACATTTTGATCACCCAGTCAGTTCTAAACTATCTCTGCCGCTACCAACATTTTCCCATACCCAACCCCTTTTTGGCCAAGATGCAAATGTTGATGCGCTTCCTTCTCCAAGGAGTGGAAATTGTTCATGACATGGATTCTCTCTGAATCCGTCCATATCCTACCACCAACAATCTCCAAAGCTTCGTTCACATCAGGGTTCAGATTTATACCACACAATATGAAACACCTATTGTTGCCACAGCTTCGGTCCTTCAGGAAAAAAAAAAACCACCACCAATGACCCACATCACTTGAACCTTGATGCATCAGCAGGCTAGAAACAAAAGATATGGAAACCACCCTCCCTTGCTCCATTTTCTTGGTTTTCAGCTAATCATATATGCTCACATTCATCTTTCTTTGAGGGGGGGGGGGGGGGGTAGGTGGCCCTTGCTATAGTTTTTTTTTTTTAATGACCGAAGGTGTCCAGGCATCTCAACTGTAGGGGACTTTATCCGACTAAATCTTTTGGGCCATATGCACACATACGGGTCCAAGCGATGAGGAGTAACCCCATGGGGATTGGCCCAAAGGGATTTGAGCGTGAATCGAACTCAAGACCTCCATTCATGAGGGGAGCTTCTGGACCTGTCAAGCCAACCCCCTCTGGGTCCCTTGCAATAGTTGATAGGATACCAATGAGCAGACACGAAAACACTAGTTGAACCATCACTTAAGTGGTTCATAATCTTACTCATTTATATTCAGGTTGAACCATGGTTACCTTGTTCAAAGAATCTGCCTCGCATCACATACTCCAATGGCTAGTGAAAGCAAAATCACTCAAATTGCCATGTATTTACAGGTTCATGAAGCATGCAAGGTTAATAGGGGAACAACAGAAAAGATGCTTAAATATTGATTTTAAATTTACCGGTACCATACCGTGTCAAAACCAATACTAAATACCGCAATATACTTATGGTGTAGAAGTCCAATGTTCTATACAGATCACAGTCTTCTCAACTTCTGTCATTTTTCTCATGGATTAAAGCATTAGAGAAGATAATATATCAGCATCAATGTCCATTATTTCATGAAACATACAGTTGTATCTCCACTACCCATGTTTATGTCCATAATAATCATATTAGGATGTGGACTTGCACATTCATTCAGGAGAAAATGTGGTACTAGGCATGCACCTTTAATGTATTTTTTATCAATAGAGGTGGAAACTTCTTCATATAGAATAACAAACGTAAACCATCTATTTGAAGATGCCAAGCTATACTTCCTCAACCTTCTTCATTCTTGATCATATCTTTGATCTCCATTCAGTTCAATAGAAAGCATTATTGAAGAATGCATTGTTTATGGTACCTTAGAGAAAATTCAGCAATATCTGTTCAGTGCCGGAGGTCATTTCAAACATTCAGCATACGTCCATGTTAAGATTTTGATCAGTCCCTAATCAGTATTTATTCCTTTTTAAGTTTTAATATCAACCATGTGATTTCTCTCCATCTTATAGTCCGCTTCAAAATAAAAAATGTGACAATCTTCTTTTACATTTAGATCTCAGACAATTTTTTTTTTTGAAAGATAGATCTCAGACAATATTCCTCACATAATATACAGCAGAATGCTCCATAGTCATAGTTTCACCTTAAAATAAAAAATAAATAATAGCAAAGGATATCATAGGAATTATAGGGTCCTAGAACCACACTATATGCACAGTTACAACTAATTGCATACACAAAGGATCAAATTAGGACTGAAACCAGTAATGTTATGGGCACCATGGCAAAGTAAGAGGTCCCAAAAGTCCATTTTTATGAGATAATTGAAGTCATAAGATAAAGAAAGAATATACAGATCCTTAAAAAAAAGAATAGAATATACAGATGTTTTATCAACCATAACTACACTGATGAATCATCCATACACATTTGCTATAGCATACAGCCAGTTCAAGATCACTGATTTCTAGTCCCTAAGCAATTCAGATGCAGATGTACCATTAAGCTCCTTCAACACCAAAATCTATTGAATAAAAAAAAGAAAAACACAGACACACACCATACACCACTGAATGACTTAAGACATGGTTGAGTAAACATCAAGGAAAGAGTTGCTAGCTATTCAGCTGCATCCTGAAATATTAGATGATTCCTTCCTTTCCATTCAACCAGGCTATAGCCAGCAGTATTATTTTCCATAATTCATCTCCTTTAAAAAGGCCTGCTCCCAACACCTCCATGAGTGACCAAAAAGGCCTAGTATAAATAATAAATTGGCAAATTTACTGAAGAATGTGTCCAAATAGGTGATACAAAAGAACAAAGCACAAAAATGTGATCAATTAGTTCCTCTTTTGGGGAACACAATGGCACAGGATTTCAGGGGATTAAGATTGAAGATTTTGTTGGATGTGATCGTCCACCAATAAAAGATGTTGCTTTGGGCAGAGCAACAGCTTTCCAAACAGATTTGTTCGGGAAGCAGGAGATTGATTTAGGTTTAATAAGAGAAATATAGATTTTCTCTCAGAGATATATCATCAGGTTACTTCACCCATGATTGGGATGAAGTCATTAAGATTTCGCAAGAATGGATCCGAGCTGTATCACCCCATGATTGCATCAAGCTCCATCCAAATGTTAAGGACCAAAAGCTTCAAATGTTGAAACAACCTAATTATTCAACCAATGGCCAACATGTTCACTAACTAGCAGAAGAACAAAGATCTTCCAGTATGAAATGAAACATAGCATTCTTAAATTAATACCGACCCTTTCATATCCACATTCAGGGCAAGCACAACCAAGAGTGTAATAAGTATGGAATTGGAGACACAACACACAATGCATTCCCCACAGCATGTAACTCTACAAGTTATTGTAATAGGAAGAAGAATATAGAGATGGAATAGAATGCTAACGTTTGACTTACCTGCAGGCCTTCAATGGAATTACTTTGAGGAAGTGCAGTGACACCTTTAATAAGACGTTTTCTAGCATCAAGGACATCATATGCGACAGGAACCATGTCTCTCACAGGATAGTCCTTGGCCCTCTCTTTTATTCTTTTTTGAATCATCGGCCGAAGCTTATTCCAATCAACAAACGTACTGAAAAATCTTGAATGCATCAGGCAATTGTTCAAGTTATCCAAGAGATGAAAGAAACTTTTCCGCCTTAGAGCCATGAAAACTGCAACCACAAACGAAAAAATAAAAAATTGAGTTCCATTCCCACTTCTGATAGCAACAGAAAGATCACTTCATATTTGGGAGTACAGTCAGGACACCTAAACAAATAAAAAATCAATAAAACTAAAAACACAACTCCTCATCTGCCCCCCAAAAAACAAGTTCCCAAGAACGAAAATACAAGTACAAATAAAGAAACATAGAGTAATTCCAACACTAAGGAACCGTTTAGCTTGAGCGAAATACACCGAAATCCGGTGAAATGCATCAGATTTTCCTAAAAATGCTAAACGATATACGTTTGACTGCTGAAATGGAAATACCAAGCCATTACCTGTCATATACTCATATTATTGTCAGCCTGAATTTCCAGGAAGTGTGTCGATGCGGATTCTGGAGGGGTGTTAGTGTGAAGAACATGGAAACCCTTGGATTTCCATACACGGCTCAGGAAAGAGTGAGAGTGTTGCAGATTATCTCCATGCCGATCGCCCGGATTTACAAAATCTCATGAAGAGAGCATCAAAGGGAAGAATAACCTTGAAGAAGGTAGAGAGAAAATCAGAAGCACGATTTACAACGATACGTGAGGCGAACTTTATATTGAATTATTGACTTGAATTTAAAAGGGTAAATTTATAAAAATTAGTTTACAACAATTCTTGTCAATCAGTTCAGGAAGGATAATTTTTTTAAAGAAAGCTTGTTTCTCTTGATTTCTTTTTTAAATAAGAAGTTGAAATATGTGAAATTTTGTAAATGTTTGGTATAATAACCCAATAATATAATTAATACATTAAATGAAATTTTATGTTTAAAATGTATTATATTTCAAAATTTATTTCCTTTAAAAATTTATAATCACTAAGATATGGAAATATAGTTAAAAAAAAAGATGCCGAAGATCTTAAGTTCAAGTGACTCTCAATATAAAAATGTCAAATTCTATAGCGTTATCAGGTGTGGTTTGTACATGCCCAAATATAACTTCTTTCTAAAAATTAGTCACTTTTGATTACTTGAATTGGATGACTATGTATCTAAAATAATAAAACTGCTAATATATTATGTGAAGATAATATCATCAAAATTTATATTTATTGAGAGTTTTATCATTGGAGTGTCCAGATCTTCTAAATACACGTATGCAAATCTCTCTATCCACGTATATTGGGCCAATCTATAAGAGTGGTCGTCTAAGTAAATTAGGAATCGAACTCAGAAATCTGACGATGCATTAATGAATTTCTAATCATCACTTTAACTCTTTTAGGTCTTACGATCACAGTTTTACTATTTTTTTTACCTTTTTCTTCTCATTTAATTTTCATACTGTTTCAAAATAGGTACACCAATGGAAACACTTTAACTGCGGAAGTCTCATTAGGATCTTACTTTTTTATGGTTCACTTTTATTCAGTAAGACTATTAAACTCAACGATCAAATTCAACTACAGATTAATCAGTATTGTGAATTTCATCACAATTCCCATTTAATTAAGGACAATAAAATTACAATTGACATTGTTAATGAGTAAAAATTTGAGGACGATGAATAATTTATTAGACCGTATAAGCAAAATTAAAAAATTGCTGTAAATTTTGAATATGAGCCTTTAAATTCAGTGAAAAATTAGCTTTTTTATCTTCATATTCAGACGACACATAATCTACTTAACTCCGATTGAAGTTCTATGCAATTTGCTCTTAACTGCTTCACAATGGATAGTCCCGCGTAGAGGGGTCTTAAGCATATCATGGCTTCTCCCACACTAGCCGTTGGGAGCTCCACTTTTCTGCCATTTTCAAATTCAAGTGTAGAAAACAAGACTTCTCAAAACCAAATACTCTCTTTGTTGCAGAGATGCAAAACCATCAATCAGTTCCCACCAATACATGCCAAGATAATCAAACAAGGCAATGAACAAGACACCGTTTTACTCTTTAACATCCTCCGCTTTTGTTCCAAACGCAGATACATTGATTATGCCGCGAAGATCTTCAATCAGATCGAAAACCCAGATGTTATTCTCTATACCCTTCTCATCAGCGGCCAAATTGCAGCTGGGTCTTACACTGCTGCCATCCGGGAATATTACCGAATGGTGTGTGAATCAGTATCACCTGACATTTATGCGATTTCAGCAGTTCTTAAAGGCTGTGGTTTGCAATTGGCTTTGGCGGAGGGACGGAAAATTCATGGTCAGGCCGTGAAGCTTCAGCTCATGTCCAACAGATTGGTTCGAATGAAATTGATGGAATTTTATGGTAAATGTGGGGAGTTTGTGGATGCCCGACAGGTATTCAGTGAATTGCCTGCGAGAGATGTTGCTGCTTCAACTGTTATGATCTCTTGTTACGTAGATCATCGATTGCTTGAAGATGCTCTTGCCATTTTTGACCAAGTTCCTGATAAGGATACGATCTGCTGGACAGCAATGATTGATGGGCTTGCTCGAAATGGAGAGATGAACATGGCATTGGAGCTCTTTAGGGAGATGCAAAAACAGAATGTAAGACCTAATGAGATCACCATAGTTTGTGTTTTATCAGCTTGTTCTCAATTGGGAGCATTGGAGATTGGAAGGTGGGTTCATTCCTATGTGGGCAAGTACAACATCAAGCTGAACTCTTTCGTTGGCTCTGCTCTCATCAATATGTACTTGAAAAGCGGGAGTTTAGATGAGGCAGAAAGGGTTTTTAATGTAATGCCTGATAGAGATGTGGTCACTTACAATTCAATGATTGCTGGGCTTGCGTTAAATGGCAAGAGTAACGAGGCTTTGGAGATTTTTCAACAAATGGATAAGAAAGGATTGAGACCAAACCATGTAACTTTTGTGGGTGTTCTGAATGCCTGTAGCCATGGTGGATTAGTAGATTTGGGATATGAGATCTTCCATTCCATCACCAGAAAACATGGGATTGAGCCAATGATTGAACACTATGGGTGTATGGTTGATCTTCTTGGCCGCATGGGACGACTTGATGAAGCTTACGACTTCATCAGACAAATGAAGATCAAACCTGATAATGTTATATGGGGAGCTTTGCTTGCTGCCTGTAAAGTTCATGGAAATCTCAAATTGGCAGAACAAGTAGCGGAAATTCTGGTCAATGATGGGGCTGCTGATGCTGCAACATATGTACTTCTTGCTAATATCTATGCTTCTTCAGGAAAATGGGAGGCGGCAGCCAACGTGAGGGCAAGGATGAAGGGAAGTGGGATGCAGAAGGAGCCAGGTTGTAGCTCAATTGTAGTGAAAAATGAGATCCATGAGTTCCTCTTGGGAGATCTTAGACACCCTCGACGTGATGAAATCTACAAAATGCTAGAGAATTTGAATAAAATCTTGAAATCAGAAGGGTATATACCAGCAAAGGAGGTGGTTTTACAGGACATTGAGGATGATGAAAAGGAATGGGCCTTAGCAATCCACAGTGAGAGGCTTGCCATATGTTTTGGGCTCATCTCAATGGAGCCAGGTACAACGATTAGAGTTGTGAAGAACCTGCGAGTATGCAATGACTGTCATTCGATGATCAAACTCATTTCAAAGATCACTGGGAGAAAAATTGTGATGAGAGATCGAAATCGGTTCCACCATTTTGAAGATGGGTCTTGTTCTTGTGGAGATTATTGGTAAAATCTTTACTCGTTCAGCAATCAATTAATTGTCGTAGCTTTTTGCTACCATACATCCCTTTTCTCTTTTACAAATGAGAATACCCATCCTGAAAACAAAGCCCTATTTGAGGCTGTCTTTGAATGTATCCCTAGTTGCAGTTGGATTGAATATTTCAGCAGGCCAGATTGTCTGCATTTTGTCACTAGGATAATGCATAGGGCAATTGGATTACTTCCTTTTGGTGGAGTAAATGGTTTGTTTGTACTCCTTATTTTGAACACTACGGAAACTGGAAATCTCACTTCTCACCATAAACTTGACAGTCGGAACCGGCCACATAATGTTCTAATTGGGTACCTGAACTTGTCAAGAAAGCAAACTCTCACTAGTACATAATTAAAATAAGAAAAAAGGATGAAAACAGTGTCTTCTTCGTTGAGAGAGTTACAGGAGAGTATGTGTATATATATATATATATATATATATATATATATATATATATATTTGGATTTCAACATCTAAAGATGCTTTGATCCTTCATTTTTAACTTTTCCATTTAAATAATACATGTCAAACATGGGTGGCCATTTAGAAACCGTATTATTCTCCCAAGAGATACCTTTTTTTCAAATTAGAATAAAATTACCATTTTACCTTTCAATTTTTAAAAAAACTGAAATCGGGTCACGAGAATTGTTTTATTATATGATACGTCCGTTCATATAAATACATAGATATCTATTTAAGACATACGCAGATGACACACTTAATAAGCCATGGCAGTTCAACATAACCTTATGAACTAAATGGCAACTATATGATTTGATTTGATAATATTAAGGTAGGGTCACAATGGAACGAGTTATAGTAGTCATTCGTTAATAAACTTAACAACTTGATAAAGCCATCTAGCAAATATGGCAAATGTTCATGGTTGTGAGTTTAAAGTTACGAGTTCAAGTTTTGTTGAGGCTGCATGAATAATCAATGTTTAAAAATAAATTGTTAAATTTAATTATAAGTGCGAATCTTAAATAAATAGAATAAATTGTTTTAATGATGATGATTAATAGCTTAATAATTTGAACGAGCTAAAACAATTATGATCTTGGAAAAAATACCTCATTATCATTTATTAAGAACATGAGATAAAGGTGAGAAGGTGTTAATAAATTCTACTAATGGTATAAACTTGTGAGTGATGTAAGATTGGTAACGGCATCGAAATATCTAATTTGTATTTTGGCTAGAAATTTAGCAAATTTATATGACTATTTCACTTTATATTATTTTATTAGATATTTTAATAAAGTAATATATAAAATTAATTCGAGGAGTGATCTTATGATTCAAGTAGTAGTTAGACTAGTTTTGATAAAAAAATAAAGGTCACCGATGCTCCTACAGGCATTTTTTGTTTAGCGATACAAGTTTAGTGTATTCTCGATTTTACCCTTTACATGAACAATAAAATTTCGTTACTGTTCATGTAAATTTTTGCGAGTCAATTTGCACTGCTCATGAATTTTGGCTAGTCGATTGCATTGTTCATGAAGTTTGACTAGTCGATTTGCAGTCTTCATGAATTTTGACGAGCCGATTTACGTTGTTCATGAATTTTGACATTATTTTTTCTTCGGTATAGCGAGTGGAGGATAAATTAGGCATCACGATAGAATCCGTGTCTATATACACAAAATGCATGTGTGAGGATCGCTGGCCAAAAATAAAATACTAAAAATTGTTGCCATCTTGATATTTTGATCTTAAAAAAACATAAAATATTAAAAATTGTTCTAATTTATCTAATTAACTTACTTAATCTTTTAGTTCATGATGACTGATCATGCAGTCATTCTGATTTTGATTTGGATACTATGGATTTGAAGTTTTAATTACACGTGCATGCAAAATATTAAAATAAATAATATAGGACTTTTTTAATATATCCCGAGAGATAGGGATCAATAATTCAATACAGAAGACTCTTCTTTTCTTTTCGTTTCATCACCTTCTTCTCTTCTCCTGTTCATTCATATGCTAAGTTGCTAACGCTTCTGCTTACGGTGGCTATTGTGGCTATTGTTTACTTGCCGGAGAAGGTTCTACTTCTCCTTCATTCACTTCAGAGTATTTATTTATTTAATAACAAGAAAAGAGAGAGACGTTTAGATGATGATGATGATGACGACGATGAAGAAGATGAAAAGAGAGAGAAGAAATTGGATTACGATATTTCAAAATCATGATTACAACGTGTTCCTTGTAAGGAACTCGCCCTTCCTCTAACATAAGTCTCCCCTTCCCTCTTCCTATCTGGGTCTCTTGTATATGCGCCGTCATTTAAATATTGCTTGAAGAAGGCCAATTCTCATCTTTCTCCTTCCCGTGCTCGAGTTCAATTTCTGGGTTTGCGTTTTCTAGTACAGAATCGCGCCTTGATGTTGGAAAGAAGGTAGCTTTTCGGTTTCATGCAGAGAAAATTCGGTTAAAGGAAGACTGGAACTGGGTGTTTTTTAAAATGGGATTTTCTCTATTGAGTTCGAAGAAATTTACGTTCTTTTTCTGAAAGTTCTGCGATTTTGGGAGAATTGGAGGGTTTTTATTTATAAATTTGGGACCTTGGGCTGGGTTTTGTTGGGTTTGTAAGTACTATGGGTTTTCAGCGGAAACCTTGTTTGGTTAGATTTAATGTTCTTAATGAGGAAGTATTTTTCGGCATGTGAAGGTTTGGGTTTTTTTGGGAATCTTTATTGGATTATGAAGGAATTAGGATCTTACTGCTGATACCATTGTTGGGTTTTATAAATTAGATTATTTACTGACCAGCTTTGTTGGGTGAAAGATTTTTCAGGTTTTTTTTTTTTTTGAACGAGGGGGTAAGTATCATTCAAAGGGAGGGAAAAAACATTCCCTAAAAATTACTAAGGGATTTTTCAGGTTTTACAGGTTTTAATTGTTGGGTGTGAGAGAATTTGAGTTTTTGACTAGGAATCTTTACTGGTTTTGAACGAATTAGGTTTAAGGAGATCTAACCAACTAACAAGGCGGGCCCCTCTGGCGACACGACCGCAGACTGTCGGAGGGTTGATTGAGGTTTCCCTCAAAAAAAATTGTTGGGTGTGAGAGAATTTAGAGCTGATAGCATTGTTGGGTTTTATACAGTAGGTTTTTAATTGGAGAAAGCTTTGTTTGGTGTGAGAAATCATAAGTTCTCATCGCCAGTTTCAATGTTGGATTCAGAGAGTTGGTGCTTTTATCAGTGACGTTTTTGTCTGACTTGGGTAGGACATCTTTGAGATTATCAGTAAATGACATGTTGGATTACTTCTTTTGTTGGATTTCTTACGTCCATCAATTCCTAGAAATTAGATTGGTTGAGGTGGATTTACTTTAACAAGTGCCTTCTTCTGGTTGTTGTGAGGACTCAGCAGCAAAGCTCAGGTGGGTTTCAACTATAGTTGCTGCCCTTTGTTTCTCAAAACAAGATTTGCATGCTTGAGTTCCATTGTCACGGGGTTGGGTTCGAGAATAAGATGAGTTCAATTGTGACAAAGAACTTTGTTCTGGGAATGATGCTGGTGGTCCATGTTGCAGACAATGGGCACTCATTCGAGGTTGAATGTGATGGATCAACACCTGTTGAGGATGTCCAACAATGGCTGGAGGAGTGGACCGGAATCCGCTCCACTGACCAGCTTCTTCTCTGCTTGGACATGAGGTTGGAAGCTCAACAACCTCTGTCAGCCTATAAACTTCCTGATGGTGATCATGAGGTCTTCCTTTACAACAGAGCTAGATTTCACCATGACTCTCCACTTCCTCCCCTTGAGCAAGTTGACATTCCCACAATCATTGAACCTCCATTGCCATTCCCTTCCCAAGACCCACATCCATTTGATGATTCATCAGATCCAGCTGGCAAGTCATTGATTTCCTATGAACGGAAATTCCGTTATCATTTTCAATGTGGGAAGGCTATTTACAGTTCTACCCAATTGAAATATGAGGCATGCCAGAGACTCCTCAGAGAGCAGCTTGTGCAGGAGAGGGCATTTGAGGCTGCAAGGGGGAGTATGGAGCATTACTATCAGATGGTACACCAAATGTATGTGGATTTCATGAAGTGTTATTCTCAGCTGCATCGGTATCATTCAGATCTTCTTGAGAATTTTGGGAGGGTCGTAGCGAAGCTGAAATCTTGTATGCTTCATCCATCTATACAGACCCAATCACGCAAGTGCCTGCTGGATTTGGCGAAAGAGGACAACTTGCGGAAGTGGGCAAATTGTAACAGCTCCCACCGGCAGTTTGAGCTGAAGGTTGCACAATTTAAGGCAGCTTTTACTGACCTGAAGCAGAGGGCTGAAGATCTTTTCTCTAGTAAAGCTTCTACTGGTATTAGAGATACAGAAGTAATGATTCAGCAGCATCAACGACATCTTAATGAGCAGAAGAGTATAATGCAGTCTTTAAGGTTGGTCCCTATAACTCATTTCATCCTGGGAAATTTTCTGCCAGTAATGTGTTTGAAGGTTCTTTTAGACCCATTAGTGTTCGCTCATTTTCTTGCAACATGGTTTATATTTTTGTGCTCTTCTGTTGATTCTTAGATTTATTCTGTTTTTTAATTGTCAGTATAAAGGTTCAAAGACAATTAGTTATCCACCTTTAGCACAGTCATCGTATACACCAAATGCAACACTTCTGAACCATATTAAGTGTACATATCTTTTTACTTTGTTGCAACATTGTCTTATAGTTTTTAAGGGTTTCTTTTTAAGGTTCTTATGTCTTATGATTTTTATGAGATATCTTATGCTTATAAAGTTGTACACTTAAACCTCATTGTAACACTCAGTTTTAATTCATTGTATTAATTTTTACTGTCAGATTACTGCTTAAAACATTGAAGATTTCAATTACCATTTTAATAGACATGGAGTTTTGTAGCACATGGCAAAATCTCCGATTTATTCTATCCATTAGATGTCCTACTTATATTGTTTTTAGTGCTCTCTTATTTGCATTTGAGAGATAGAAAGCTTGTGTACTGGTTGCTTCTTTTGTGGTGGCTGTGATCTGTAATGGTTGTGAAACTCTTGATGACATATTTTACTCATGGTCAAAGATGTACAATTATTTGGTGTGTTTGAATGTGCCACCAAGCCATAATTTGTGTGGATAATGAGGTGGTCTGCTCTCTATTGTTTTGGTCCCTTTTAAGCATTGTGCAAGCAGAAAACACATCATGTGGGTTTCTACTGTCTATGTAAAGCTGATGATGTCTGATGCCAGCGATGATGACATATACCTGCTGGAAGATCTCACTATTGGCTTGTTGGATTAGTTCAGTTCCTATATTCTGAAAATCATCACTGAGTTATAGGTCTTATTGTTTTTCTTTTTTCCTCGTGTAAATATAACCTGCTTCTTCAAATGTGATCTTTTTTTTTTTTACTCTGTGCACTGGATAAAGCAAGAATTTGAGAGTTTGGTTTGTTTTTGTGCCATAGTAAGGATGTCAACACTGTGAAGAAACTTGTGGATGATTGTTTGAGCTGCCAGTTGTCAGCATCACGTCACCCTCATGATGCAGTTTCAGCTCTTGGCCCCATGTTTGATGTACATGACAAGAAACACTTACCCAAAATGCAAGCATGTGACCAATCAATTTCTGAGCTGCTAGAATTTTGCAAGGCCAAAAAGAATGAAAAGAATCTTTTTATGCACAGTGGCATGCAGAAAGTATCATATGTTCAATATATGATCAAAGATATCCGCTTACAGTTTCTGGCTTTCAAGGAGGCAATGGGACGCCAGGAAGATATATTCACACATTTGAAATTGGTTCGTGGAATTGGCCCTGCATACAGGGCTTGCCTTGCAGAAGTAGTGAGAAGAAAGGCTTCTATGAAGCTCTACATGGGTTTGGCAGGACAGGTTGCAGAAAAGCTTGCAATGAAGAGGGAGGTTGAGGTTCGTAGGCGTGAGGAGTTTTTAAAAGTGCGGAGTGTCTATATACCCCATGATGTATTAGCATCACTGGGATTGTTTGATTCTCCCAGTCACTGCAATGTTAACATAGCTCCTTTTGACACTAATTTATTGGAGATTGATATTATGGATGTGGATCGTTGTGCACCTGGGTCTTTATTAGGTATATCTTCTAGAAATGAGAAGCATGCAATGTCGAAGAGTTCGCCTAAAATGTCAAGTGGTAGTTCTCATTTGGCTGAAACTGAAGATAATTCTATAGACAATTCTGGAAAATGTGACACTGAGAATCTTCTTGAGGTTTATGGACCAGTAGATACTGCTGGAACAAGCAAGTTAGAGGTTGAGAATGCACGGATGAAAGCAGACCTTGCATCAGCAATAGCTCAGCTCTGTTATTTTGGAGCTGACTTTGAGTACATCTCATTAGATGACAGTAAACTGGATAGTTTACTGAAAAGTAATGCAGAAAAGACAGCTGATGCTTTGCATTTGAAGGATAAGTATGCGAAACATCTCCAATCAATGCTTGAGGCAAAGCAGATGCAGTGTTTGTCATATGAAAAACGTATTCAGGACCTGGAGCAGAGATTGTCAGACCAGTACTTGAATGGGCAGAAGATTTTGGGTGACAAAGATACATCTGTATCCAATCTCTCAACTGTGAAAATTGATGATTGCAAGTCAGAAATTTCTGGAGAAGGAGAAGCTTGCTCACCTTTTGTTTCGACTGAGCCTATGGAAGAAGCTTCTTGCTCATCGCAATTGCTAGATCAAAAACTAGAGAAGCTTGAGCAACAAACTGGTAAACACCAGGAAGGGATTGATGAAAACATGACTGATTTTTCAGGCATGTTGAATCAGCAGCCTGGTGATTCTATGAGTAATTCTATGGATTTGTTGATACTGGAACAAAAGCGAAATGCACCGGAAGTTGGTGAACAATCAGGGAAAGAGGAAACATCATATTTGGATATATTACAATGTGGGCCTACTGCAGAACCGAGTTCACCTGCTAGAGCTATGGATGATCTTTTGTTGGAACTTCAAAGTGCACTTGAAGAGAAGTCAAACCAGTGCAGTGAGGCTGAAACCAAGCTCAAAGCTGCTTTGGAGGAGGTTGTAACTCTCAGGAGAGAACTGGAGAATAAACATAAATACCTGGATGAATCTCAGGTATTTGAGTCGGAATTCTTTCCCTTTAATAGACATAATCATCCTACAGAAATCCGAAAAAATTTGGGGGTCATGCTTATGTATATGGGGTTCATTTCTCTTCCCTTTTTGGCAAGATTGCATTATTTGTAACATTCAAATTTTTATGGCTCATCAAGAGAATTTTTTAGGGGGCGCATGATGTTTCATCCTCATTTGATCATTCTAGCCCAATAAGATGGACCTAAGAAAAACGTATGATTTCTAATTTCAAACTTTTATCAACCAAAATTACAAGGCTATGGTGACTTCTAGAGGTGAACCTCCATCCACCCTGTATTCATGTGTCAAAGGGCATGCTTTAATTTTTTTGGCCAATCCCCTCCCCGCACGTGAATCGTCTAGTAGACTTCTTTGACAGACCATCTAAATGATCTGCATTTAACGATAAAAAAAAAGTGATCTGTAGTTTCTCTTCATGGGATTTAACATATTCCTTTTGGCCCATTAAAACTCTGGGACCCTAAGATCAAAGGTGGAATGATTGGATGGATCCAAAGTTGGCATGCAAGACATTCAAGTGATTGCTTGTACAGCCTCCCTATGGTTGATGGCTGCTTATGCTTCCCACTTGATCCTCACAAAATGTATGTTGGAAAGGTAGGATTAGGCTAAATGGACAGGGAAAATGAATTTTGCTCCCATTTGTTCATTCTGGTATTATGGGGTTGCCATTTAAAATTCAGCAGGTCTAAACTCAATTTTAAGGGCTGCAATCATAACAATAGGAATATGATGATAAGATGGAAATGAAGCTTCACCTATGCTCCATCTATACGGTCATCTACAAAACTTACCCAAATTGTGAATTATGTGGAGCTAGGGGGGAACATGAGGTTCCACTGTGCCAAGGACTGAGAGTTTCCATTGAAAAGTCTGATGCCCTGTGCAAAGCAAACTTCTCTTCTCTGTAGCACATTTGTACCTTAGAATGTGTTGAGTTTCCATTGTTTTTATGTGTTGTCTACTCCAGTCGGGCATTACCCATGAGCACATTTGGCCATCAATGAAACACAGGAAAAGGATATATTTGTTTGATGATCTATGATACCATCATGTACCTTAGAATCTCTCTCTTATTTAGTCAACCTGGGTTGACACTAAGAATAGAAAACCTTAAGTAGAATCCCCATGGATGCATTCCAATCATGGGAGAGAGTCAGAATAGGAAATTTTCATGTGGAAGGTCCTAAGCTATGATTTAAATGACCCAAACTTAATTGGTATTTAAGGGGAAACATTTTTATGTCTCAAATCATGGGTGCATATCATTCCAATAGGTTTCAAATTTGGAATATGCTTGTTCATAGGGGACTATTGTTTTTGACAGTTTGGATTGATCATGGGTGGGGCCTATTTTGCTGTACTAATTCCCATTTTTTGGGATTTACTTGAGTTTTACCCTGTACATGTATATATTTTTACGTGTATCTGGGCACAATTTGCTTTCAAGAAAGAGAGATAAGTATGTACTCTCTAATTCCCCTTGTTCATTTTGACTGCATGTTCTTGGACTAGGTGGTAGATAACATTAGAAGTCATATGATGGCATCAAATTTGTGACACTTTGGTTCTGGGCCGTAGAAAGTAGCCCAAGAAAATAAAATGAACTCATCGTCTCAAAAAGGATGACTAAAATGCCTGTTAAAGGGAAGCCATGAGGAAGTAAATACCTGCTTTGTAAAGACTGTAACGACCTCCTGACCTCCCTGGCACTTTAAGTTCTAGCCATTGGTTCATGGCCTACCTCATCACTGCTTGCTTACATATTTTAATGATTTTTTTTTAATGCAAAGCAGATGAAGTGTGCACATTTAGAAAATTTCTTGCATGAGGCAAGAGAAGAAGCTCATACTAATCTTTGTGCCGTCAATCGGAGGGCTTCTGAGTATAGTGCACTACGTGCACTGTTTGAAAGACTTCGCAGCAGTTTTACAGCTACAGATGATCCTGCTGGTTTTGCCGACTCATTATGTTCTTTAGCTCTTTCTTTGGCCAGGTTTGCACCTATGCTGAGATACTTATTCTGATGCTCATGTAAGTATTATAACATGTTTATCATAACCAAGATTCGTGGCTTTCTTTGTATTTAAGGGCATATGATGCATAATTTTGACCTTTTATAGTGTAATGCAATAGTCAATGCTGGTCTTAGTATATTGTCTGTGTCTGGCTGATTTAACCAGAGCTAACATCCATTGACAATAATATGTTGTCTACTATGTATCTTCCCCTCATTGGGAATGAAAATAGAGTTTAGAACCTCTAAAAGACCAGAGTTTTTCTATTTCTTTCTTGTGTGAACCTTGTTGAATAAGGGTGTTTGTATGACCTTTAACCCTTGATTTCAAATTATCTATGTTAGGATCTTGAGCAGGTAACCTACCCTACAACCTTTAACCTTTGTGGGTGTTATAGTTTTCAAATAGCATAAAAGGGTAGAATACACAGGTCTCAAAGAAGAGTAGATAGGTTTTCATGAAAAAGATCCGATTTAATTATTATCCCCCAAATTCTTTTACCAAGCCTGATTGTTGATGGCATATTATCTTTGACTGCTTCAAGTAAGGCTTCTAACATTGGGATTTCATGATCCATTAAAAGTCCTCTTGAAAGTTGGCACCCAAATCAACAATCGGGCAACGAAATGCACTTCCTTTCACTTTGTCCCTACACCTAGTCCACCATTCTCCAATGGAACTAAGAATTAACTTTTTCCCATTTTACTAGATTAAGTTTCATTTTACCATCTAAACCATTCATAAAAGCTCTATTTGGATCTTAATAAGTAATCTAGCTACTTTAGCCGTGATTTTAAACAAAGCTAGGTAATAAATTGGGAGGTTATTGAGTGCGGATTTAATGTGTGATTTGGCCACCGAAAGAAAGGTAGGATTTTTCTAGGAAGCAATTTTTTTTTTGCATAGATCTTTCAATGACCGGCTCTAACATGAATGATCAGTACTCAACTTAAAAAAAAAAAAAAGAAGAATCAGTACTCCAAGCATTTTCAGGAAACTCGTATTTATGAATGAATAGTCATGTATTTTTCCTACTATATCATCTCCCATTCACCATAGCCATTTCCCGGACATCTTCATTTTTTCCTTAAAATGCTTTTAATTACAGAATTCATATTTACATTTTTTTCACATTATTTTGATGTCATGGTCCAACCATGTTCATACTGTGGTCGTACCCGTTCGAACCAAACCATCTGCTAGAAGGTCTGATATCCAGCATCATTTTAAAAGCAATGGTTAAAATTGGCTCTGGAGTGATTGAAATACATATATTTTTGTTTTTTGTTGCGTGGCTCCTCTCAATGGGATGTATCGTCACAGAACTGCCATAGGTTCCATACTATTATCACCTTTTGTCGGAGATAATTCCATGCATTTTATGCTGCTAAAGGACACTGTTCATTCTAGATGGTTTGATTTATTTTATCTTTCAGTTCTCTTAATAATGATGAAAATGATGGCACTGTGGAATTTCGGGCATGTATCAAGGCCCTTTCAGACAAAATGGGTATTTTGTCTCGGCAGCGCACTGCGTTGGTAAATAGGTGCTTAAGGGTAGAAGCTGCACAGAATCATCTAATCAAGGAACTGGAAGAGAAGAAAGAGTTGATTAAAAACTCATATGCAAAGCATCAACTCGAGAAACAGGTCAGTTGTTCTCACCTGTGTTTGGACAATAATCACAAGAACATGGCTATCAAACAAGAATTATTGGTTCCTCGGTATTGTGCTTGTTATTTCTTCCCATTTTGGTGATGTGTTTCCTACGTATTTATTGGTCTGGACTTTATGTTATAATAGATTTTATGGGGGAAGCTCTGAAAATTCCCTTAGATTGTAAGATACTCATATGTTTGGAGGTCCCATTCCTCATGGGTTATTTGTGATTTGGATGACTAACATTGTAATTTTTCAATATTGATTTCATAAGACAAAATAATGATATTCAATTAGACATATTATGAATTTGTGCCTGCCAAAATTATTCTTGCATCTGGGCATGTGCCTTGGGCTCTGAAACCCCTTTTTGCCTTGATTGTGCCACTGCCTTGCACATTCAATGATGTTGGGACCCACTCACTGCAACAGCCTTTGATGACCCCTTTTTCAGATAACATGGGTATCCCCACCCCATATTGGAGGTGATACTAATCCCATGGATAAAAGACCACCCGCAAGCCCCATGTATCAGGTATATCTGGGAGTGGGAAATGAACTCGAGATCTCTAGCCTTTGACAACTCTTGCCCCCAGTATATAGAGTAATTGCATTACAAAGTACATGCCTGTGTTAGGACATAACAATTCCTTTCATACAAACACTTTCATAATTAACACGGCCTTGGAAAATATTCACTTTGTTTTTTTGCACCCATGGAAGCTGTATCTCGTTACTGGCATTATGTGTGTCGTCATTTTTTTTGCCATCAGAAAAAAAGAAAACATATGTTTCTATTTGTGATCCATTGATAAATTACATGTTCGCTTAGCAGGTAAACAAGGAAAAGATTTCGTTTGGCCAGTTCAAACTTCATGAGCTAGCAGCTTTCGTTCTCAATTCTGGTGGACACTATGAAGCAATCAACTGTACCTGCTCAAACTACTTCCTGTCACCAGAATCAGTGGCTCTCTTCACAGGCCATCCTCCAAGTAGCCCAAGTTACATAATTGGACAGATTGTGCACATAGAACAAAGGACTGTGAAACCCATCGCATCCATTCAGGACGAAAAAGGTGATCAAGCAGATCTTCCTAGCTCCGAAGCAAGTAGGACTCAACTAAGTCATGGACTGGGGCCCCCGGCAAACCTGTATTGTCTTGCTATTGGCTGTGAATATTTTGTTGTAACAGTAACCATGCTACCTGATTCCATTCACTCCCCAGCTTCCATATCCTGCTTGTTGCAGACATGATGGATATCATGGAGTGTACACATCGATATAGATTTAGGAGTGCCTCTTTGTACAGCCGATGTTCAGTTCACTTCACTTTGTAAATACTAAATAGCCCATTGCCCCCAAATTATGTAAAAATACAATGTGAGTATTCTCCATCCCATGTGTGTGTATGGGCCAAAAACCACCTGGCATTCTTCCGTAATGGATCCACCCTCTGTTGACATTCATGAATTTAATGATTTTGCCTCCACAGCAGTTCATGCTTTCTGATATTCTTGACTTGTTTTGAGTTTCATTTTTGAATAAATAAACACATAAATGACAACCATGACTTCAGAGGATATTTAGAAAACCAACTCAAAAAATAGAAAAACTAACTTGCAAAACAAATGCCATTCCTCCATCTTAAGTTCGCTTAGGGTTTTTTTCTCTTTTTTTTAACATTTAATTATTTATTTATTGAGAATGAAACTCAACTCCCGATAGGCTTCGAAGCTTGAAAATAATGTCAGTACTACATGATGCTTCTTCCACTAAGATTGTCGGAGTCATCTGTGAGATCATCAAGGGATGTGGATGCACAAGCCCAGAAACTTTTAACTGATCCCGGTGGCTCTGCGGATTCAACCCTCCTATTTTTACTGTTACATTCACTAAGACTTGGGAAAAGTGGAACTCAAAGAGCAGACTTAAAAGCTTTGTGATGAAGATGGTCTTCAAGAACCCCAGTGTTCATTACTGAGTATGAGGATATACGTTCCATCAAGTAGTGGCATCCACTGTTTCATGCATCCCATATTTCCATGTACGAGGCTACGCGCAACCATGTTTCAAGGGGTGTTTAGAAAAAATAAAAAATAAAAGCATGCACTAACAAAAACATGCATCCATAAAAACATGTACATTCGGTACCCAGTTCTCTAGATTCCATCATCAATTAAAATCAGGAATCTGAGAGTTTCTTACATTCAAAATAAACTGAAAAAGAAAACTTCTCGTTTGTACAGTTTATCTTACAATTTGGTGAAGTGGGTGAAATACTAGCTTTCCTGATCATCAACGTCATCCATGATATTGAACAAGAATTGTGGTAAAGATGATATCCGAGGAAGATGAAGCAGCAGATCCCCAAGTGAATCCTTTCTTGACATGGCTGCTGGCTGCTGGCAACCAGAGTCACTGGGTTCTTCCCCAGAAGTTGGAAAATCTCCTGCCTCTTCAACAGTTGGTTCGGAGATAGAATTTGGCTCATTGGTGCTCCTGTCTTTAGTTACAAAGCAAGCTTCCGCTTTCACCTGTGAATTTTGAACTGCAGTACTGTCCCTCTGAAGCAGACAGCAAAGAGAGTCAACCCTTGACATGAGGCGTTGCTCATCAGAAGTTGACGAGAACTGAGATTCACTGAGAAGGTATTGAGATAGCTCCTCTAGGATGTCTTTGCTACGTGATGCTTCTTCAAGTAAGACTGGATTGCCAGAAGTCATCTGTTCGGAAATGCAATTACCAAGATGGGTCACCAGATCACTCACAGACATGGATGGATGGAGGCCAGGAACTTTGAACTGGTCCCCGCAACATGGCTCCTTTGATCCTTCTTTTGCAATGCCTCCAGTTTCTTCAATGGCTTGGGTGTCTGTTACTGAAACAGAGTTTGAGAAACCAAGTAAAGTTTCAGGCAAGTTAGAAAATTGATGGATTAATCAATGTGATACCATCAAGAAAAACTAATGGTACTACCAACAATGATTACAACCTACAAAAACCAAAACAATATTATCAATGGGCTTAAGGGTCTCTAATTTCCAATAGTTGATCTCATTTTCGGTCAAATAGGAACCAAGCAACAAAGTAGCATGGAATGCATGCCCTCAAAAATGAAAGCCAAATTGATATTTTTTCCCGTTTCCATCTTTTTTCCTTGTTTCCACATTCTGGCACATAGTTAAAAAATAAGAAAAGACAGGTCCCAGTTAAGGAAAGGTGGGACCACAAATTATTTTTTGACAACCATATAATGGAACTACATAGTAATATCAATAACAGATTTCCCTGCAAACAGACATGCCCAAGAGGACATCATTCAACAAAAAAATTGCATTGTTTTCCCTCCCTAAAAAATGTAATTCCAGCAACTTTAAAACGACTACATGAAGTTTGAGATCCACTGGCATTATGGGACTGTTTGGTAACAGGTAGTTGAACTCTGAGAACAGGACAGATACCTCCCTTTCTATGATGGGGCCAGTTTGCCATGGTGATACCTCCTGTCCCATTCTAAAATTGAGTGCACCCATCACCAAGCAAGCACATAGTGCTAAACCTTTTAAGGAAGTAGTTTCTTTTTTCTGTTAGTTTATTGTCATCTCCTCAACAAAGAGGTTTCTGTTTCTCAGCGATCACAGAAAAAACAGAATTTATCACTTCGGATGGGCCTATTATCTACATTTCCATCCATTATTAAGATTCTGTGGCAGCCGTGTTTCACCTACAAAACTAAATGTTTCAGAGGAAACTGGGTATTATTATTTGTTGCTACGAGGCTACAAGTAATGCCTTTTTAATATCACATTTACGACTTCTGACTGACCCTTTTTTAGTGAATCTGATTGATCCTTTCTCCATATAAATGGCAACGCCACTAAAACCCAAAACCTTTGTGATGAGGCAGGGAACACTTGCCAACTATGCTACAGGCTCATTGCTACTAATGGATCTGTCAGCCACCAAAACACTTCATTTTTCAACATCTTAGTTGCAGTTATTTTTCCCTTAAAATATAGGCACTAACCATGAGGCAGTATCTCAGGTTGCTCACAAAATCAATGTATCTCAAAAGTTTATAGTAAATTTATTTTTCCAAAGAATCAAAGTTAGCATTATCCAGTGGGTTTTGCTGGTGAAAGCTTTCAGGGATTTGGAAGACCCAGTTTAGAGAGAGTTGGTCTTCAACCTCCTAGAACAGTCTTGTATTTGTATCTGTTGTTTCTTTCCTTGGGTTGAACTCTCAGGTTATTTCATTCTCTCTCTTCTTTTTAACAGTATTATTTTGTTATCACTAAAAAAGGGAATGATAATTTAATTAATTCAAAGAAAACATAAATTACAACAACAACCAGCATGATGAAACCATTACCAAAGTGCCAAAATGCCCCTTCCAAAAGCCGTTGAAGCAATTCACTCTTTTATCAATTCTAACAAGCAATTACTGTGAAAAGAACTATGTTTTTCAACTTTTTTACTTGGAAGGTCCATCTTTTTTAAATTCCAGTCTTACATAGAAGCATTGACAAAATCCACACAATAATCAATGAACATTTACAGTATACCGATAATTTTCTCAGCATACCTGAACTAGGTGAAGGTGTTCCATGGGTCACAGCTTCTGTTGCTCCAGCAGGATAATTTTGCTCACTCACAGGGGAAGACGATTGGGCAGTAGATGGTGATTGTGCATCTCTCCAACCTGCAAAGGTGGATACATAATCACTCTTCATTTGATGGCATTTGGATTCATCTTGGTCCTCAAATACAGAATTTCTTGGTGCGAAGTATGGTGAATTTAAGACAATCTCTGGTTGTTGGCTCAGCATGTTCAGCCTAGGATCACACTGTATAAGCTTTTCGAAATGCTTGCTTAACAAGTCTGATGGGCACTGAAGAAAATGTCTCCTACAGGCATAAAAAATATTAGATAAATTGCATTAACAAAATGCTAAAATTGATCTGTAAAATTAGCTATGATCATGACTTACAACCGGTCAACTTGGTTTCTCAGGGTCAAGCAGAAGTTTATACAAGTTACATAGCATAAAGTACTAACTTCACTTCAGACAAAAGTAGCCATGAATGTACGTGACATGTATTTCTCATCCGATGTCGTAGAAAAGGAAAGAAATAAATGCCTGAATGGATATGATATTCAAAGACCAAATAGGGAAAATTGGGAAATCTATTTGCATTCATTACCATTTTCTTTGTGTCACTTGCATAACTGCAGTTCCTCCAGTCAACTTTGGATTGGATTATCAATTGAGAGGGTCATAACTTTGGACTGAATTAGGGTCATGATAATATTGATGTAGAGATATGCCGTACCACACCCCACAGAAAAACACAAACTTAACAACACACATAAACAACAGTTGAATCCAAATTCTCCACGTTGAAGCGATGAATCTTGCTAAGTTCAGACCAAAGATACTTTTATTGACATTGATAAGTCAGGAATGCTCAATAATATCTTCTGTCAAGACATTCAGAAGCACTACAGAAATATGAGAAATAGGCTCTAGCACAGTTGGTGAGTGCTTATTGTTGCAACCACAAGGTTGTGGGTTTGAGTGCTATGGGTTTTCAATAAGGAATCTTCCCATAGGAAAAGTATGCCCAATCCAATTATGAATACCAACCCTAGATAGCAAATGATTCTAGTGATGGTGATGATGACAGAAATGTGAAAAACATGGTACACAAAACAGACACTAATATGTCAACTTCAAGTATACAATCCCATGCAAATTATAAATAAGGATGCTTCTAAAAGCACAGATAAAATTTATTTACCTGTGGTGGCTTGCTTGCCCTTCAGTAAAATCTGAAGTTGCTTGCCATAGAGTATGCTTCCTAGGCTGGGGATTCGTCTCCCTGTAGAAAAGAGGCTGTCTGGCCAACTAACCAGAACAAAGTAATGCCTTTGTCAGAGTCAATGAAGTGATATGTGTCCATTTATAAACACAAATGCAACATACATAAGGCGACAAATCCAATTACCACTACATCCAAGGTTCCAGGTTTATCATCAGGGTACATTGCTCTCAGAGCTGTGATATCTGACCATTGGATTTCTATCTTGCTTTTGAGACCGCCTTCAAGAACTTCCCACACAAGTTTATGCTTTGCAAAATAGCACTTTGCCACTAAATCACCTTCATGTCTTGATGTATACTGTTATAGTTAGAATCTCATTAGAAGTAACCAATATGCAAAATTAGAACAGTATGTGAGTCCAGATAAAGATAGGAATACGGGTTAAATAAATTGACATGAAATATAATTATAATTCTCGGAAACAAAAAGAAAAGGAAAGCAATCAATCAACTAAAAATCATTTACATGTAACAGACAAAATTACATAATGAAGCAAAGAACCAAGCATAAGGAAAAAAGAAATTTCCAGTGACATATTTATTAAACTTACCCAACATTCAAAAAGAAATATATGAAACCCACCCATTATTTGCACAATAAGCAACACCATCTTCCAAAAGTACATGCCATTACCTCCCACGTTCCTATCCTTAGGACTGAAGCAGGAAAATTTGAAGCCTTCAGCTTGTCAGTCGGAGCTGCAATAGAATTGCCTTTAATGTCCTTTTTCCCCAGGTTGGGTTTTTCACTCTTTATAACTTTTGCAGAAGCACTCCCTTGAGAAAGCTTCATTTGGATTAAATCTAATAACGATGGACTTTTCCTCAGCTGTAGACCCAGTGGACTAGGTTCATCAAAGGGATTACAATGTGTGGGTAGAGAAGAAATATGGCCACTTCCTGCACTCCACTGCTGCCACAAACCAGTTAACGGAAGCAATTCAATCTCAATAAATTTTCCTATCCATATGCTATGAAAATTTGAACAGGATAGCAACTGATATCAGTATGTGTAGTTTTCATAGTCTTCAAAGGATACAGTGTACAAAAGAAGTCCAGTTTAAAGCTCGTGATTTGGTGATCATCATCATCTTAGTAATTTCCCCATCTATATGAAGTCGGCTTTTTTATTTCTTTGGTTACATTCTACTCTATGAGAAAGCATATTTTCTGTCACTTCACAATCTAAAATGTTGCCTCTGTTGCTCAAGTCTTTAATGGTCTCCCGCTTCTCCCAATACCATCTATCTGTAATCTTTCAACTATTTGTACAGGAAGCAATATCCCATATTCTAAATACAAGCCCAAGGCAATTTAAAAGGTACTGCCAGATCTTTTCATCCCCTGGCGCTACCTCCAATGTAGGTGGCCAAGCCATGATTTGGTAACCCATGTTGATTTCGTAATTCCCATACACGAAACAAGAACTATAGCTGGGTTGGCTTAATAGAAATGAAAAGCAATGAATTTTCCGGGAAAATAACCATTTTTAGCTAAAAACTAGAAATGAGTCTAAACGTATTAGTTGAAAAGGATATTTTCCGAGAAAGTTCTTTCATTTCCATTTCCATGCATCCAAACGGAGCATACTCTTCTCCAAAACACTGACCAATTCCAAATTAAAGAAACCAGCAAAAAATAGCATCAAATGAGAGAGAAAGGACCTCTTGAGAAGGATCGGAGGTTTTGGGTAGTTTACTGGGTCGGCCATGATCATCATCGAGAGGATCCTCAACCTCCAATTTCACCTCGAGCTTGCTCGGGGGAGATTCAGAATCCGGCCTGAGATTGTCGGAATTGACCAAATGAACCATTAAGAATCCCAAGCAAAGGAAGATTGGGAGAAAGATGCAAGCTTCAGAATCCCAAACTCCAACAAACAAACACAGGAAATCAATTTCCGCCCGGAGATTCTCTGAGAAGTCTAAATTGGGAAAAGACTTCCCTTTGTTGTTTCCTTTTTGGGGCAATTTTTCTTATTCCGCCCTTGCGCGAATCTGAAAATGACAGACATCGGTATCAAAGAAGCGATTTTTATTTTTATTTTTAATGTTATCATGAAAACTGCGTGACTTTAGAATATTACACCTGCAAACGAGTCGAGATTGGATCGGTGTTACTGAACCGGATAAAATTTGACCCAACTCAGTTCTATGATTCAACCCAAATCATCTCCTGACCTAATCCAAATTCATTCATAGATGAATATATCAAACTTATATCTGAAATTAAATTGATAAATCTAACTGGTCTGATTATTAATATATCTATATCCAATACATACAATCATATAAATCTTAAAGGTATTCTACATCTATCTTAAAAAATCCCTTTCATTAATCAATGGGTGAAATAAAATCGAACTTGATCAGCCAAATCTAAAATAGAATTGAATTGGTATAACCTATTTAACGAAATTTAAAATAGATACGAACTCAAAATATACTCAAATTGAATAAACCTGAAAAGAAACTCAAATGGTCAAAATCGATATAAATAATTCAAAAAAAAAAAGAACAATTTACTTTTAAACCTTTTTAAAATCATACATAATGTAAGATTTAACTCGAAAAACAGTCGAATCAGTTTTTTCTTTTTTAAAAATTAAAAAAAAATCAACATCAGCCGATACAACCTTCTCATGGGCAGTGTGATACATATCAACAGTCTCAGAATCGATACATGTCAGCCGATATTTTAATCTATTTAAATGCGTCTTAACGTCCTAATCTCCCCATACACTGGGCTTTGGTGTATTAAGCCCGGCATCCCTATCTATGTAAGGTAGGGCCCAATTTGGACGCTGGAACCTTCAATGCAGATGGCAAAATAAATTTATTATTAATATAATAACTATCATAGTTTAAAATTATTCTTGGGATGAACATGGTTTTTGTTGATCACATATTAAAGTGATCTCTTCATTCTTATTCTCCTTTCAATCAAATTGTGGGCTTAGGCTTGACATTCATGCAGGTCCAAAAAATGGTGGACCCGAGATCTCAGCCGTTCGGCTGATATCTCGTTGATATCGGACAATATTTTTTCTCTCTTTTTTTTTTATAAATCTCGGCCGTATCGGTCTATACGAAATATTTCAAGGCATTTTTTTACCCCTGCATTCATGTCAACACGGGCCATGAGGCCTGACCTGAACTCAAACCCAACATGACTTGTACAGAAATCTAAAACTTAGGCCCATACCCTATTATTGGATTGGGGCCTTTGGGAACATAAGTGAGTGCTAAGTGGTACTGGTACCCCACCCCATTGAGAGAATTCCAAGCACTCTATTACCCAAGTACCCCAACAGTTCCCAAGTCACCTAATCCAGCCCACATCTATGCAATTTAATCAAAGACCCATTTGGTAGCCAGATAACCATTCCAATTGGTGGGTCGCCTAATGTCTAACACATATTGATTTGATCCTGTCAGATGGGCCATGGTCCACAAATTTTATATGGACAAATCTCGACTACCCGATTGATGGGCCATGGCCCACTTTCGGCTAAAAGGTACGTGGAACAAAATCACATGCAAGAAGATTACATTGGGTTAGGTTGGGTGGATACACCCATCGTATGAAATGACATTTCTCTGTCGATTGTTCAACTAAAATGTCTGTAGCAGTTTCACAGACCGGGCAATGAAAATAGAAGGTAAGCCGACATTTTTTTAATAATTGAAGGTATTCAGGTGTCTAATTTGAATAATTTTTTGAGACATGTGAAAACCTTTCAATCTACATGGACTGAATGAAATTATGGGAAGTGGCCCTTTGGATTTGAGCGTGAATTGAACATAAGACTCCCGCTTCTTGAGATGAGTCCTTGGCCGTCAAATCAATCCTCGAGGTTGATGTAAGCTAACTTTTGATTATGCGAAAATTTTAAATTAAAATTAATTTATGCTTTTGGACTTGTATTTAAATTTAAATTTCATTAAGATGATGTGGATAGAAATCTAAATTTCTGAAAAATATATTGGGTGCAGTTGTACCCGTGACCTACCCACATCCAATCTATTAGGATTCTTTAACCGATCTATTGAGTAGGCTCTATGATATTAAAATTGAGTTGAATCTGACGCAGGACTGACTATAATAAAGTTAAAATCCTTCATCTCCAGTTTTCAATTCATTAATCCACAAATTAGTTGGGGTGGGTCATTTCAATCAACAATCTGTGTTTCACTTAATATAAAATAAACAATTAATAATTGAAAACAACCCTTTAACAAAATGGAACCGTTAGCTTGAACAAATAGCTTAGTTGACTTGAGCTTTTAAGAATAGACTTAAGGTCTAAAGTTCAACTCCTCTCCGAGTAACTCAATATATGAAGCTCCATATAGTTTCGTATATTCGTGGGATTAGTCTCACCTCCACATTAGGTGAAAATATCTAAATTATTAAAAAATATACATATACAAACAAACAAACAGGAACCATTGGCATTCTACGAATGTGAAGCAATCTAATGAGCTAGACCCAATATCATAACATGCTAATTTAATTTTAAGATAGCATAGTTGATGAATTCAATGACTTTCAAATGATGATTACAATAATGATGCTGATATTATTTATTTAAAAATTCTACTTGATGTTTTAGTTCAACTGAAAAAAACACTTCAACCATCAAGGGGTAACCGGGTTCTGGATCTTGAACGATCTGGACATGATCTAGCCTGAGTTACTAATCAGGTCAGCAAGCATAGATCTGAACCAGGATCCTGTTCAAAATGGACATAGAATTTGAGTCCATACTCCATACCAATATTTTTTATTAGATCCTTTGCTAATTAGGGTCTAGTAAGAAGTGACAAAGTCTTGGATTCTACAAGATTTTTCTCGTACAGCAATATATGACATGTTGTCACCTGCAACCCACAAGTATTAGGGAAAGGTTTCCTTTTTTCTTTTCTTTTTTTGATTTTTCAATGCATAAATAATCTACTTTTTGATGTTTTAATGCATAAGCAAGCTATATCAAACATTGCTTGCCATTCTAATCTACTGCTACCATTGTTGTCCAACATGAGAAAATAACCAATAGCACATCATCATCACCTTGGGATAGCTAGTAATGTTTAGCACTTAGTGTAGCTCCATGTTAGTGACAGTAACAGGAGGGTCAGGAGAGAGATGGCTAGCAATGTTTAGTAGAACTAATTTTAGTAGCTCAATGTTAGTGACTGTATAACAAGGGGGTTGGAAGTGAGAGAGAGAGCTGACCTTTTCAGGAACTAGTTCTGTAATACCACTTTCCATGAACATCATTTAGCAGTGCTCAGCGCTCTACAAACAAAATGGAGGACAGGTTCTCTATGTGTGTTTGTGTGCGCACATGCGTGTGCAAGTGTGCACATGTCAAACAAAGGGATCCAAACTGCTTATAAGAGCGAGATTAGCAGATGAAGTGGAAGCAGTGATATGAATTCAAGACAATTGATGTTCGCAAGCCACAACACATACAAATGATAGATCAAGACTTTGCTGTTAACTGCATTTCATATTCCATCATTGTTCATCAATGATACAACAAGAATTTGGAATTTTTAGCTTATCAATTGATCAAAATAAGCATCATCATATTTGAATACTAAAATATGCTATGTACAGAAGCAATTATTACTCGATTCAGTTCTTTCAACCCTTACAGAAAAACAAGGGTATGCAAGTGCCACTCTCTTTAAAATAAAACATTGAGAGGAAAAACCTTCTAAAGTGTCCAAGTGTGATCCTGTCACTTGAGATATCTGTAAGCCAAATAAATATGCCCTTCAGCTCTAAATTTTAACAGATATTGTCTACTGCCATTTTCAAATAATGCTCATTTAAGAAAAATGAAAGATTTTATTCTGTGGGTGCCTTGGTTTTAAAGCTCCTATATCTCCATATATCAATCCACTAAAGAGCGACAAGGTCAATTAGCATCATGACTTGTTATCTAACAGACCAAAAAGTCAACATGCATGTCTTATTCCATCTCTTTATCAGGCTCAACTGCTCAACCTTAAACATCTGCTCTGTAAATAAGTAGCTGTCACTAGAAGCTGCTACTGTCAGACCTTGTGATAGAAGTATCAACCAATTAATATGGACTGCTTAGCATCTTGCAATCCCACCCTGCACTCATCGTTCCCTGCATTGATCATTACTAGTAGCACAGAAATTGCAAACACATTTCAAAGATTTGCTTCAATTTCTATCTAAGCTTCTTGTGGAACTTCAGCAACATCCAGGAGTGGGAATAAATGGGTCGCGCGCTGGATGTTTCCGCTCTCGTGGAGAAAATGGGAGGGAATCCAAATCATCACTTGTTTTCTGATAAAGCATTTTTTGTACATAATACAACATGTAGACTTGGGAAGCTCTCACCAATCTTTCACTGACTTCAGTAATCCATGCATCATCACATTTGTACCATTGATTTCTTAGGCGAAGATAAGTCACATAATGACCTGAATCTAACTTCCCAGTATGGGTAACAATGGCAAATAGCTCGAATTCTGAAGGTAGTTCGGTAGACATGTCTGCTTCATCCTCCTCGAAAGCAAAAATCCTGTTGCCAAACCTATTCCGAATTATAGATGATGATAAATATGGTGTCATGTCTAGTAAGAAAGGGAACTGCACATATTGGTCAATCTTTTTTGACATTTTCCTAATTGGCAAGTGCTCAAATCTCTTTATATGGAAACACAAGACCAACGGAAGCCGTCTGATTGACAGTTGCTTTAATGAATCCTGTTTCACTCGACAGTGCTGACAATACAGCTTCTGGTCAGAACCCAACTTCTCAGGCCTTGTGAAAAGGTCCAAGCAACCCATAAGAGTAGAAATTCCAACATCTCTACTCAGTTTTGCTGATTTTTCTGTAACTTTTTCCAGGCTGCTACTCAGATCCAAATCAAGAGATACATCAATGCAGGGATCATAAGTAGTGGAAGTAAAGCCACATATTGTACAAGTGAGATCTGATCTCAAGACCCCTGAGAATACTCTATGAGCAATGCAGTGGCAATCCACACTACCTGTACCAAATACCAAATTCTGTTAGATGTCTGTGAAGCTTGAAACTTCATACAATGTTCAAAGAAGTACACTAAGTGAAAAATGTAGCCGGATAAATCAAAATGATAGTCGCTGTACATGCACGAGATCTCTAAACTATCATCAGATGCATTACACTTCCACAGTGAAGATGCCCAAATTTGCATGACCTACTAAGAGATGATGTTCTGATTTTCAGGCTTAGGCACATTCACCATCCATGTTGGCCCGCTTAAAGTGAGAACATTGGCAAACCAAGTCACAACTGGACTAAGTATTCCTGTTTTTCAATTATATGTAGTAGGAGAAAACATAATATAAACATATTAAGATATTTACCTTTATTTTGGGAATTGAATTGCTCTTCTTTCTCATGAATCCTGTCAAGCATTGAAATGAAGAACTCATGAGCATCCTGTTGCTCGTAACTGGCAAGATTGGCTGCATGCTGCCACCAACTGCAAAACCCAACAAAAAAATTTCACCATCAAATCCATAAGCATTACCATCCATGAACCCAGGGGAACACATCCAGCATGTATTGATAAGATACTAGAACTAGAAACACAGGTAGTAGATCAATATGATAGACTAGTGTATGGAAAAAAGCACGTCAACCCAACACAGTAAAGTTTTACCTAAGAAGCCCAAACATAATGGCAACCCTCAGCTTAAAGCAACCACCAATTATATTTAAAGAAATCTAAAATAAAACAACCACCGGATATCCTGAAATTTTCTTTAAATTAATTACAGCTTTCAAAAAACAAATAAAGAACATAACATTGAAGGGAGAGAGGGAAAAACAGGGATACATTAAAATAAGCTTTCAAACTTCTGAAAGAAAAAAAAAATACCCATTTATAGGTACAATACAAATGTCACTCCCCCTAATGTTACCCGGTATGTATGGATAGGGAGGTTTGTGCATGCCCCAAGGATGAGTCAGGTGCTCTAAGAAGCCTGGATACCTTGTCTTAAAAAAAAGTTACAATACAAAAACAACAAACCATTCCTAATACTGAATTGGGATCACAGCACCAACATTAGCCAATCCATGTATTTTTCCTATAGTCAGTGATTATTTCCATTTTCTTTTCTTTCTAATTAATAACAGCAGGGTGACCATTTCCATTTGGCAACAATAATAGTCTAGTCTTTGAGATTATCTATCAAGGAAAGTGATCAGCTGCACACACATAAATTGCACTCATACTGAGAGCACCATGTGGAGCTCTCCTATGATCATGGGTTTGAGAGGGTTTAAAAGATCTCTATGTGTATATAGTGCTTAAAAAATCAGCTTAAGACCCGAAAATCAACTATGGATATAAATCCAATTTTATTGGTTCAAGCCCATGACTAGGATCATTCAATTAAGCTGATTTTTTATAAGCACAATATAAACAAATCTTTCAAACACACCTAACCCCATGATCAAAGGTGGGCTCCACAATGGAGCTCTCAGTGTAAGAGAGCTTTATAAGGTGTGTGGCTAAACACTCCTCTATATAGCAAAAATATTTTGGGGTCTAGAAGCCATTAAAAAAATCATAACAATTAACAGTCCAAAAAACCTGGTAGTAAAATAACTTGAAACAACAAAAATAATGTTTGAAAGAGAAAATAGAGAAGGAACAAAGAATTCCCATCTGAGTGTATAATTCTTCTCATCGTTGAGAAATCTTCACAATATAGGAACACAGAAAAATAAAGGGTTATGTATAACATCTAAATGAATCCAAGACATGAAAGCACTGCAGCACACGATCAATCGATGCAAAGATACATCAATACACAAGACATGGATACAAAACACCAGAACTACAACGGATGTCAGACATTTCCATGCAGTTCAACATCAATGAATCCAAACAAATATGGGAAAAGGTGGTAAATCACCCTAAAGAGGGATATTTTAGTAATTTTAGAAAGTGAAAATGGACATATGACAAGGCACCCTTTTTAAGGGTGATGATTTGGCAAGTTCTTCATAGGATCATATTGCAACTTTACAATTCAACACCAATCCATCCAAAGATACATCAGCATGCAAGGATATGAATTTGAACAATATACGATTACAATCAATTTCAAACCTCTTGGCAGTTCACAATCAAGCTATCCAATGGTACATCAGTTCATATAAGGATCCGAATGTGAAAAATACCCGAGTCACAACCAATGCCAGACCTGTATAGGAACTGGGCGGGACTGTAAGGTGTCTTATCACCGGAAAAGACGGCAGAGAAGATTGCATTGAAATCACAAGCCAAACAAAGCCCATCAAGAGAACTCCTCCGGCAGATCTCACGGTTGTGGCGATTGCCAAGAAAGAAATTCCTCAAAGGCGGTGTATGTAGCAATGCCTGCAGAACTGAGTTCATGAAGCAAGTGTTGCCCAGATTGTTCAGCCCCCTTAATCCCAATGGGAAGCAAGATCCTGAATTCAAGATGGAAGTTTTGGTACTCCGCCCATCTGGAAACACCTTTCTCTTCTTTTTCGAGTTTGAATTGGAATAGGAAGACCCACTTCCAACCAAAATGGAATTGGTGCTCTTGGGCAGCTGATTTATCTGCTTAAAAAGGACTGCGATGTCAAAATCGGGGTCATAGACCTGATCACAGCACTTACAGCAGAAAAGCTCTGCTCTTTCCATATCCACAGCAATCTCATGCCCATTCTCAGATTGAGAATGCAAGAGAGCGTGGTTGGAATTGGGGGGAAGAAAGCAAGAAACAGAAGAACAGATCAGGCAAAAATACAGTCTTCCCTGATTACCAGAGCAAAAATGGCATCTGGGTATTTGAGTTATGTCTCTCTTGACGGCAGTTCTTCCATTTGGGGTGATTTTTAGGCTCTTTCGGAGGGAATTGTAACCTTTCAGACCATGTTTCTGCCTGTAGTCAGCAAGATGGGAGCAGGGTTTTGGATTGGTGTATGTGGGGCTTCTGCAAGACATATTGATGGGTGATGAAGAGGATTTGGTCTTTTACAAGACCCAGATTGCAAATCTAACGAAAGACGTACAGTAGAGAGATGGGATTTGCGAAAATTTGAGGGATTTGGAGAAATGGGTTATTATTTTGAGCTTATTTGGGCTGATTTGAAGGGACAAGAAGATGATAGCATCAAAGGTGGGATCTATGGTGTGGAGTACTGAGAATTGCTGTTCGGGGCATTTGGTTTTGTAAAGGAACCTTGCAGAGACCGACTTGTAGTTTTGTTTGTAGACGGAGTCCCTTAGCTTCTTTCTTTTTTCTTTTCTTTTTTTATCACCTTTACCATTTGTTCGAGGAGAAAGCAATTCGTTATGCACAAAACATGCAACAAAAGTGGCTTGGGAAAACTGTGTTGAACATGAGTTTTTACGTACACTTCAAATTTTTTAAGTAAATAAAAGTTTCCTAGTCTTAAATTACTCCATGCAAAATTAAATGCATACAAAAGAGAAAAAAATAAAAAGAAAAATAAAGGAAATTAGTTTTCAACTAAGTTAAAATTAAAATTAAGTAAATTAGTTTTATTTTATTTTGAAACAACCCATGTTAAGTAAGATTAAAATTACAGGTGAGAACATAAAGTTTCACATAATCTGATTAAAAATATTTAAAATTAGAATTTCAAAGTATAAATTTTCAGATTATTGAATTAGCAAGATCGAGCTCATGGTACCTATCTTATCTTCAAATATAAAAAGGTGTACGGCATAAAATGTAGTCTATTGCCTTATTTAACTTGAATGATGGGCTTAATCTTTTTCTCCAATTTTCATGGGCTTGTCGGTGTTGTATCTTTTTATTTATATTTTTCTAACAAAATATATTTTATGGGTTTATTTATTGACTTGATGCAGTTTTTCAGAAATGGGCCTAGGATTTGGATGTGCTAAAGCGAGTAAATTTTGAGTTCTATTTTCAATATTAGATTATTATTTTTAGAAAGTTCAAAATTAAGAGCACTCGACTAGTTTTGAGAGTGTGCAACTCTTTATACCCACAAGATTCTAACTCAGGACTCCTTTGAATTCCTAGCCAACACGCCAACCCTCGTCAAAGAAATAAAACAAGTAGAATTGAGAAGGTTCTTTATCAACGAAAATTTTAAAATGAAAACTAAATTCAATTTTGATTTCAATGACATATAATATATTTTTGATACACCAAGAGAATTATTAATATATCGAATTATCAAATATAAGAAAAAGTTTTAATACTTTCAACTATTTGATTTAAAGTAAATAATTGAGATGCTTTATAGAAATCTCTACTTTAATTATTTATTTTATTTTATTTAAATTAGATAATAAAATAAAATAAAACTGATACACATTTTGACCTGTGTTTGATGCTACTCTTTTTGACAATGTTTCAAATCATAATCTATCTCTCTCTCTACCTATTAAAAAAATTTGGAAATATATAACTTTATTTTTCATTTCCTCAAAATAAAGGCATAAATGAAGATTTAGGCCTTAATCTGCTGGCAATTCACATCCAACACCTGCCTAAGTTTTTGAAGGAAATAAAAACTGTTTACTTAAAAAAAAGTATACTTTACACAAAGAAGAATAAAATACAAGTGAAATGGCCAATCAAACCCAGCAACCAAGTTCGTGAAAAAGATTCGTTTTTTTGTTCCGGAGGTTTTCGAGCGTCGCACCCGACTAGTCCTCTGGGATGTGTGAAAACTCCCCTATCTGCACACAGGGTAATTCGATAAGACCTTACTTTATATATATTCTCATGGAAAGTGGCCCTTCATTAGAACTCCGAACCGAAGACCTCCCCCTAGAGATCTTGAAAAAACATTTGTTAAAAAGTGGGTTTATCAATTCAGCTACTTTAGTAAATAATAAAATCCCAAAATAAGCGAAGTACCTTTCGGTGTACAAAGCTTATTTAACTAGTTAATTGTGGTTTTATATGCATAACAAAACAGGCTAATCTTTTTATTTTCTTTTTTTGAATGATAAAAACAGGCTAATGTTGACCTTAGAAGAACTTTTACATATGGAATAGAAACCTTTCAGAGATGTAAGATGCTTCAAGTGCTTCAGTAGAAATATCCATCAAAGTTTTTCAACTGAGCCAAATTGCAGTAAACATATGATGGGAAAATTGTGCATTTTTCATGAAAAAAGAAACAATACAAGCCTCAACAGCATGAGTTACTAAAATCAGAATTACAGGCAAGGAAACTATGAAATTTCAGTCTTCGTTTCTGATGGAATCACCTTCTTCGCTTGTCGTTTCACCTTTAGGTAAGGCAGGGCGCCGATCACATTGTCGTAGTCGCTACGGTTAACTTGAATCTGTGAACAATATGACCAAGGAGAAGTAAGAGAGCATGTGTTAAACTTCCTACCATGTAACACTGATTTCAAAAGAAAGACTATGACAATCGGATATACAAAGAACAAAAGCAACATCAATCAATATATCTGTCCTTAATTAGCAATTAGTAAATAAACTGAAATTCAACTAAAATGATTTACTCGGCAGGGCCCTATTGTAGCCATTTTGCATGAACTGCTTACATCCATTGATACACAATGGTTTGCTTTCCTTCAGGACACTTAAGGTCATGAGAGAGAGAGAGAGAGAGTCATATTTTTTGCAGCCATCAGCAGCATATTTATTTTTGTACAAATAGTGAAATCTTCCATGAACACATAGTTGAGAGAAAATATCTTCATAATCAAAATCAAGTGAAATCTTCGTGAGTAAGCAATCACCAATAAAATAAAGACAACAAAATAATACAATCATGAAAATGGGAAGAGCCTAGAGATTCTGCATGAAGGCATAAAATAGATCTCCATTTTACTTTTACAAAATCTCATTTATAGGGGAAAACAAGCTCGAGGAAACAAGAGACTCATTGGATTTTGTAGATAGCATTCTGCCACCCATCCTGTGTAACCAAGTGGGCCGACCATTGATTCTTTGGCCACTCAAAAAGTTTTTCCAGATTAGAAGATTGTATCCATCTAATATTTAGCCTCTTTTCTCGACCATATCGTGTTTTTTTTCTTAATTGCATATACGCCATTGATGATTAACTTTTCAAGTGGCGATCAACTTTTTTCTATTCATCCATCATCCATGCAGAAGGCATTAACACATACGCAACCACAGAATGCAGATGCAAATACACATACAGACATACTGCAATCAGTTGCATAAAAAATGAATCAATAATGTACATGAAAGCCATTAAAATAGTATAAAGCTTACTAAAATATCAAATAAAACATGGAATTGGAAACACAATTATTATGATTTTCCACATTTTCTGAGTGGATGTTTGCATATATCTACATATAGATAAGATGCAATAATCATCACAGAGCACCTGTCTCTGAAATACAAAAGTATGTAATATTCATGAAATATGATTCATAGTCCATTGCATAAATCAAAGTAAAAGAAGAGATCGGACAGTAGCACCCATGGTGCTTTGGCAAATCTAGATGCAAGCACGGACTTGGAGCACATGTAAAACGGGGCACATATGTATGAAATCTAAGCCGCTCCTAAATGTGCCCCACTGTGGATCAGCACTCCTCCTCAGGTTAGATAATTAAAACCCTAATTGCCATGTTCAAGCATTGCAAAGAGAAAAGGCATGATTTATGTATTCAAGTTCCAAAGTTCACATCTAATAACAACATTCTTTAAAAAATAAATCTTAAAAATCAATATCTAAGATGCAAGAAGACCAAGGCCTCAAGTGTTTAATCATTTCTTTATAAGAAAGAAAAATTATATTAAACATAAACGGCATGCTAAAGAAGCATTAATCTCAATTAGTGTTCCACAAAATAAGGTCATATACAGTTAAAAAACATAACTCTTGCATGTGCAATGGTTGGAGTTGTAAGACCTTGCTCAAACTTCCTTATCATACATAGTAGCAAGACTAAGACTTAATCTAGTTCAATCAATTGATAGGTAAATAGATAGATACATTATTCGGCTAATCGATTGAGAGAGAGAGAGAGAGACAGAGTCATGGTCCACTACAACCATTAGTCAACCATTCAAATTTTATTAAACATGTTTAAAATAAATCATTAGTAGATCATTCTAATTTTGTTATAACATATTTCTAAGTCACAAATTATGACATGGATGATGAATCAATTACCCTCATGCAAGTAAAAACACGAGTGTGCAATACACGCCACAATAACTATAGCTGTTGGCCCATTTCAAAGGCATTCTTTTGAGCCACACTTCATATAACCAGTTCATAATATTCAATGATTCAGACTATTCAAGCATTAGGCCCCATGGTTGGACAATAGTCACAAGACCACAAAGAGCTTCCTCAGTGGCTAGTTCTAGCTTTCCGATTGTTGACTTGCTGTCAGCAAATGGAAATTAAAAAGCAAATATAACTGTCTGTTACAATGAATGCAATGAAAGGAAACCAATGATATGGAGGGTTCCTTTAAAACAGCCCATTCACAGCAAGGCTCAAATCGCTCTGCAAGCAACCAATTTTGATCACTCAAATACAGGCGCAGGTCCGTGCATATAATGCTTGCACATGATTCAATTCAAACAATGTATAATGCTTAGAGGTGAAAAGCTACATTGAAACAATTAATGGGAGTCCAAAAGTGCCATAAGTTGTGAGAGCCAGAACAACTTCTGCTACATATACCAGTCATGAGATAGGACACACCATTAGTCATTTGCCACAAAAAAAACTTTACCACTGGCAAAATTTAGCCTTATGAACAAGTGAACCTTTGTTCACTGTATGTGAACCTTCAGAAAAGCACGTACAATTACAGTTTTAGAGGCCAAAAACTAATTTTCTGAGTGATACTTGGGATATTACTGATAGGAAAAAACATAAACAGGACTAAAGGCCAAGAGTCAACTGAACACCAAAAAACACATTATGATGCAAGCATGATGGTCCATCAAAAGAAAGGGATAGGAATTACACAACTATGATCAAACAACAGAGTAAGGAAAATTTTAATATCATGGAAATGAACAGTCTCAATCACCAAATGACGGGCGATACTAAGCATGACATTAATCAAAAAATCACCACTAATATATACATCAGAAAATGCATACTAAACCAGCATTAAGTGTAAACAGTATCCTCCTTTCACATTAAACTCAATTGCACTAGAAGATAATAGATACAGATTTAGGCAAAGCATTTACTCAAACAACCATAGTACTAAGCAGGCATTAAGCTTAATCTGCTTTCTTGTTCGGTGCTAATACTCAAATACAACAAAATAGAAGAAATATGACCACAGAAAGCATTCCAACAAAATGTAAATTCACATGAACAAGAAAAAGTTCTAAGAAATCCAACCAGTTTTGAAAGCCGAAGCTTCCTCTTGGTATTCTTCTTTGCCAGCAAGTGCTGCTTCCCTGCCCTTCTCCGGATTATCTTCCCAGTACCCGTCACCCGAAATCGCTTTGCTGAGGCCTAGCAAACAATATCACAAGACTGAACTTTTAAATACATTTTTAAATCTCCCAAAAACAAAACACTGCAAAAATCTAAAAATTCTAAAAATTAAATTATTCCACAAATTCACGACATGGTTTTTCTCCAACGCCCCGATGAGCAAAGAAAAACAAGATTACTTCAAAAGAGTTAAAACGCGGAGAGAGAAAGAAAATAGAAATCACTTCGCTGAGTCCTAGCAGCCACAATTACAACATTGGACTTTTAAATATTCCCAAAAAAAAATATTTCAACACATTAATATTCCAAGCAATTCACAACATGGGCCTTTCTCCGACGCTTCGATTAGAAACCCCCGCCCCCCAAAAAAAAAAATCTAAGACTTCAAAAACCACAATTAGCACAGAAAAATCAAAACATTCCTCAGAAAGAGCCAAAAATTGAAAAGAAAGAAGAACGGGGGGAAAGCACCTTATGGGTTTTCCTTTTATAGCCCTTTGCAGCAAAAACGGTGAGAGAAGAAGGGCTTTGCTTTTGAGGGGGATTGGTGATGACTGGGATAACGGAGCGAAATCCGGTTGATATGGACCGGAAAAAGCTGAGCTTCAAGCAACATTTCTGCTTGGCAATGGGAGTAAAGCAAACAACATTGCGGCTATGGATTGTAACTGAAGGAAACGAAGGACAAATTGTCGAACACAAAAGCGCCATTGTTGCACAGCGCTCAACCTCGAAGCTTTTCAATCCTTCCTATTTCTTTTGGATAGAATTACGGCCACACCATTTTTTTTTAAACAAATATGAGACCCAGAAACAACTCTGTAGCGACACGTGGCTTGTCTTCTCAATATTTCCACCACCAGTAAGAAGAAGAAAACTTTGTATATTAAAAAATAAATGTGAAAATATAAAACACATAATTAAAATAATAAAAATAGATTTTCTTATATGTTTTCAAAAAACTGAAAATATAATGATAAAATCGTTTCGGTCTATGTTAACAGAAATAGACAAAGGAAGTGTGCTTTGAAGAAAAAGATATATTGTGTTCTGAATAATAAATATTTTATTTTTTATTTCTAATCCAATAGTTTCATAATGTTATCATAGTTTATTATTTATTTTATTTCTAATTATTTTTTATTCTCTATTCTTTTAGTTTATTACTTTTTAAAATTTTATATATAATTTTTAAATTTTATCATAAATTTATTTTTTTATAATTCTTATATTTATTCTATGTTTATTTAATTTACTTTTAATTTTTTTATATCTAATTTTAATTTTTTATCATAATATCTTTTCTAAAATAAAATTCAAAATAATCAAATGTAATATAAAATTCTGACTATATATAATTTGGAGTCACACCTACTACATATAAAATTGAGTTGGGTCAATAGTTCAAATTTCAACTATAAGTTATAAAATCTAATTTTTAAATAATATTCTATATAAATATAATATTTAATCTATATTTTAATAAAACAATAGAAGCAATACCCATTTTAAACTTAAAATAAGTCCAAGTCCAAATAAGATTGCATATACAATTTGGGTTTGAAATTAGACTTGAATCCTATAAATATAATTCTGGTCGGACTTAAGTTTGACTCTTTTAAGTTGAAAACCAGTCGTTGGTCTTTCAACTCAATGTTACAAATATTATTGACATTTTCAAAAAAAAAAAATTGTGAAATAAGATAAATCTTTAAATACCATAAGATCTTCATGACATTGCCAAAAACTAAGAATTTTGCAAGATTTTCACAATATATTATTAAAAATATATACTTTCTCCAAAAAAATTATCAAATACTTTTTTTCATTAACGATATTTTCTCAATTATATCCCCACAGAAACTCAAAATAGAGAAACTCTTTTAAATTCTTTTTTCTTTCAAGACCAATGAAAAGAATGCGTTTTGAGAAAGTGACATTAATTAAAAAAAAAAAAAATTTGACCGCAAATACTTCTTCCTCCACTTCATAGTTTTTTCTCGCACAAAAGTTTTCTATTTTTAAATATTATTAAAAATGTGTGTCAAACTTTCCTTCCAACGCAAAAATCCAATCTTTAAATCTCCTTTTTCCATTTTTAGAATTTTTTTACATAAATTTCTTTATTTTCAATACTGGTTTGATACTTTGACAAGTCACAATTTCAAATTCATCAAATCAAATCTTACAGTTCCCTTTTATTTCTTGTTTTTTATTTATTTAAATAACATATGTATCCCACTTCATATTAGATAGTAGACCAATCTTCCGCAAGTCTCAGTACATCAACCCAAGAGTAACCAAACCCAAGACTTGTAATCCAATCCAAGATATGCGACCATAGTAACCCCCCCCCCCCCCCCCCCCGCCCTTGAACATAGTAACAATCATAAAATTCATGTCAGAAGCTTGAAAATCTTATTAATGTTGCTCATGATCGACATAAGTTGACAGTCCAGAAAATAAGAAGAAAACGATCAAGACATGTTTGAAGAAAACGGGAAACAAGAACATCTATTGCTTGGAGCATTTTTGTAGAGACTCGGCTGAAAATTGATGGGCAGGAGTTCAAGGGGTACATGCATACTGGGGTACAAGTAAACTTCTTTGTCTCACCAAGTCATGAAGATCATGGACGATTTTGATCACCGCATCTGGTCGAGCTAGCTTTAATGCATTCTGAGACATGGTTTTGAGCTCGTCAGATTTTGGACCAAACCATTCAGAGACGATCTTTGCTATCTGTTTGGGCGATTTTGAGAACTTCCCACATCCATTTTCCACCACATACGGGACATTCCCGACTTCCTGTAAATTGAAAAAGAAAATTCGTAACAATGTTCTGCGTGATAGATATGGGAATGCTGTGTACATGATACGCTACTGGCAATAATTGAAGAACAGGGAACACAATGGCTTTTTTGGATGATTAAATGCAGCCAATTCAGGTTATAATACTCATTGGTATTCATACAGCATTAGTATACTTGATGGGCAGTGAAGCTGACAATTAGGGACTCAACTGAATCCTCAGAGTCCAGTCATATACTTGTTCTCTCTGTCTCTCTCTCTCTCTCTCTCCAAAAGAAACTTGTTAAGTGACAGGACTATGAAAACCAGGTCATAATCCACATTGACGCCAGCCCAGTTTCTCCAGTGACACCTAGTTAATGCTGACACCAGGCCAAGTAATCCTGATTTGACTTGGACTACTACTGGGGAACCATATGGCCATATTCCTATAATGATGATGAAGAATATTACAAAACATTTTTTATACACCACTTAAATTTTCCACCGAGTCATCCCACTGAATGTTTAGTCAACATGACTGAGTGACACTGTTGCAAATTATGGGTGTACCCATCCAAAATTTCAAATTGGAGCTCTTCATGGTCAATGATATGGGTCATCAGTAAATGATCTCAAATGCTTGGTAAAAGGGGATCAAGAAACGTACTAACTACAGATTCTTAAGGGACACAATAATTCCTGAATGGACATTCAACGAGGGAAATTAGTAAAACCAAAATAACCTGTCCAGCAATGTAGTCATTGAGAATTATGGGGAGGCCTCGAATCATGGCTTCTGCGATAGTCCCTGGTCCTGCCTGCAGATTCCAATTAATAATAAATGATCAAACCATCCATTATTATGTCCAAAATATATAGCTCATTAATGATGCTTACCTTTGTAATGATGCAGTCGCATGCACCCATGCATTCTTCCATTCTAGTGACAAACCCCTTTACCTAAAAATTAAAAGCCAACCTTATAAGAAGCATCATTGTAATAGCACTGGAACAGGCGTAGCCAAACACATGGGCTTATAGTTCCTGCAATAAGAGCATGATATATGAAAATATAGATCAATTGCACGCTCTAAGTTAGTGTTTCATTCTCCTCTAGAGGAACAGTGATAGATGAAGTTGTCCTAAAGTACAATTCACCATTTTCTTCGAATAACTTTATGTGCATTTCAATCAACTTGTATTACCATAAATGATAATAAAGAGCTACCACCAATTGCATCCTTGAAAACAATCAGGAGGTGCCCATAAAATGTATTCACATAAACACACATAACAACAAATAATCATTTTCTCCAACTCCAACCAGTTCTCACTTGGTCCCTCTGATTAATCCAAATCTCAACCTCCACTGAATATATCAAAGAGTGCCATCTTCCCTATTGCCTTAATGTTCTTTCATAGAATAACATGGTGAGGTCAAATTGTTCTGCTGATACTGGCATTTCCTCTGGCTGCCCCCACTCTTGTTGTGCTTGTACCACACTTGACCTGCATTCTTTCATATTGCCTAGATAATTTTTGTTGGGTCCTCCATCCAAGCAAGATAGTCAATCCCTCTCAAATCCTTTGTCGCCATTTTCTGTAGTGCTCATCTGTTTTAACCCATCAAAGCACTCTCTTTCTTATAGGATCAAATCATGTCCAACCATCCTCTCCATCCCTTTGAAGACTACTAAAGAAACCACATGATTGCCACAGGAGTTAGCTACCTTTCGTTCGTGTTTTCTTTGTTCTCTGTTTCACACAATCCTCCTCCCCATAGCAGAACAACAGGAGTCAACCACTTCACTGCCTTGAAGATCTAGTCCATTCATCTATGAAACCTCTGATGGATGGTTCCCATTTGTCATTTGTCTATGCACTCCTTGATGCCAACCAACCATATAACCATAACAGGACCTCATATGTGGCCAGTGCAATCGCTGCAATGAACGGCTTAGATTTGCTGTTTAAAGCTACTATCATAGATTTTGCATTCAACCTTACTCAGTAGAACAATCTCAAATAGAAAGAAAACAACATATCTAAAAAGACAAAATTTATGAACAACTTAAAGAGACTCAAGTAGTCATATATTCTCTAGAGCGGTTGATATCTACCATGGTTTGGACCCCAGACAGTTGGTAGAATGTAAAGAAGACTACATCAATATGAGTATATGTCATAGGCATGTACTCAATCAGAGCTAGTTTTCAATACCTGAACAGGAATCTTCCAGTCGATAGACTGCAATCTGTTAGCAAGTTTTTTATTCCGACCACAGATTACAAGGATTTGACCAATAGGTTCTCCTGCATTCTCATCATATAATGCATTCCCAAGTGCCAAAGCAGTAGCCTCTATGGGGCCCATGCCCTCCCCTCCTCCCATCAGTAAAACTGCAGGTAGATACTCATCCATTCCAAACTCCCTCTTCAACTCATCCTAGTCAGAAAAAGAGGAGAATGAGTTGAAGTTCATTAAAACTATATGGTTCAATGAAAATTCAAAAGGAAGACAAACATGAAAGCACCACAAATCAATAAAAGACGAAAAATAGTTAACCTTAGGTCTGACGGGCTTAACAAAAGATGGCCTCACAGGAAGGCCATACACCTTAATTTGGGAAGGCTTCAGTCCAGCTTTTGCTGCCCTTGTTGCCACCTCTGAAGTAGGGCAGTAACATCGAGTAACAAGCTTGTGAAACCTGAAAAGAGAAGTTAGAGGATGTAATATATTCTTGCGTCTTGACCAGTTTAACAAGGGCAAACATTTTCCCAGAAACAATGTGGTGACCATCTCCCATGCTTGATATATGTATTCCCACATGTCAAAACTTCTTCAGTTTTTTTTTAGAATTTTTTTAGGAAAACCATATGCCAAAACTTATAATAGAATCAATTTACTCCATTCCCTTATCCTCCTGTGGCAATTTAAATTAAAAAGAAAAGAATACAGAGGTATCTTTTCCAAAAGGCCACCTATTTTCTTGATTGTCTTTTAAAATTTCTCATACATTTTCCTGAACAAAATGGTAGAAGCAGGGAAAAGACATTTTCAGTAGGAAAAGAAAAAGGAAAAGAAAGGCCCTACCTAAGCTTGATATGGGAAAACTTAATTCATCCCCACACATAATATACAGCTCTGACATGTTTTATTATTATTATTATTTTGAAAATTAACAAGTTCTGATTCCTACATATACATATTTATATAATATAAAAAATTACATACTAAAATCTATACAGAAAAACTGTGAAATCTCATTCTATATGATGCAAGCACAGATACGTCCAACAGTGTCTAATATTTCATGTTCATATCCTACATAGCAATCAATTTGAGCAAAACTAATACAGGGACAGAACAATGGGTGCGTCTGAGAGGAATTGGTGAGTGTGAATGAAGAAACTCAGATTCTTAAAAAATGATAAACAAATGCCATATCCAGATTATTAAAAAGAAGAAGAAGAAGAAGAAGAAGAAAAGAAAAGAAAAACCTACCATGTAGGATGGCAAGTGCTTAGATCTGTGACAACTGTGGTAAAGACAATCTTCTCTAGAAGACCTTTTGCCCTTAGGACGCGAAGGGGGACATGCTGCATGAGAGGATGTACACTAATAATAATATCAGGTTGGTACTTCATGATTCCTTTTGCAACCTCCCTGTATAAGGAAAGCAAACAAATTTTTTTAAATGACAAATAACTCATAGAATTTTTTTTCTGCCATATCTTTTGCTAACAATCTCAAACTCACCTATATTTTTTTTTTTTTGAAAGATAAATTCATTAATAAAAAGAGAGAGGAAACAAAAACAGCCAACCAAAGGTCATCAAAAAAAAAAAAAAAACAACCAAAGCAGGCAGAAAGAGCCGGCCATCAAACTAAAAAAAAAAAAACTGCCCTTGGAAATTACATAAAATTATTAACAATTTCCGACAACAAAGTCACACTCTGACGAACCAACTCATCTGCTTCTGAATTTGTAGATTGGGTAACCCAAGATACCGAAAAACCATAAATCTGAATTGAATAACGAATCTTGTCAATTTTATCCAAATAAGACCAAGGACAAAGAAGACTCAAGGCCCAACCAACAACAAGCTTAGAGTCCCCTTCTAAGATACTCCCAACCGCCCCTAACTCTTCCAAAGCCAAAACACTTCTCCATGAAGCATATAACTCCACATCAAGCACTGAACCATTCAGAAGAGGGCCAACAAAAGATACCAAAGTGACGCCAAAGCTATTTTGAATAACTCCCCCATATCCAGCTAACCCAAGCTCACGCACACAACTCCCATCGAAGTTAAGTTTAAGGATACTCAAATCTGGAGGAGACCAAGCAACAGATCTCCCCGGAACTGACCGAGGCATAACATGATCCATTGAATCCCACACCCTACAAACATCTGAGATACTAATACCACTAAATCTCCCCGATCCCACCAACCACCAAGCAACTCTGCACTTAATAACTTCAAGAAGGTGCCTGACAAAGGACTTTTTACTGTTAAAGACTCGTGAGTTCCTTTCCAACCAAATTGACCACACAATACTCAAAACAGTAGCAGCTTAAAGAGTCCTTCTAAACGAACTTCCAACCAATAAAACTTCTTCATTAAACAAATCCAACCAAGATTTAGCCAGACAAAATTCATGTGGGAGAATTTGAGCAAGCCAAAAGTCTGAATCAATTTGAATATTGGTGGTTACCTATACCACCGTGCATCTAGCGCAGTGCAAATATCAATTAACTAGGTGGGTACAATCTGGGCAACTCATTATCCATGCCAAATGGCAAAGAGAAGTTGATAATCAATGTCCAACTAAACATAATATCCCTTTCCATGTGTCAAACATGAAAGAAAAACTAAATTCTGCCAAAATATCAAAGTTGCTGGGATTTGGGATATGCCCACTGGTTGAATACAGTGGAAACAAACAAAACTTATTCAACATTGAGTCAATAGAAGATACACCTTACATTATAGTAAGATTGTTTGCATGTATACTAAAAACACAATACATTGCTTTCTCTCAACTTCCTTCTCCAAATTCAAAAGATCAACACAAAATAGAAATGGTTACAACTCTAAAGAAGCAGGATTAACCAACTTTAGGCATTCACTTTTTGCAACTTAATTATTTAAATCTCATTTCAAAACAAAATTTTAATTGTCCAAATACAATCGGTGGAGATTTGAACACAGGGTTAAACAAATCCATGAAAAAAACCTAAAGGGGATGGAGTGATGGCCAGAACCCCCCTCAAAAAAGTGAGAGTCTTTAGTTTGATTCTCACTCCACCCCAAAGGGCCACTCCCCGTAGAGTTACCCAGAGTTAGGGTAGGGAGGCTTGCACACACCCCAAGGATTAGTCAGGTGCTCTAAGAGGCCTGGACACCTTGGTCATAAAAAAATAAAAAAAACAAATCCATGGAAAAGGATTAATAAGGAAAATGTCAGATTTAAAACAGGTCAACCACTTTAGAAAGAAAACCAATTATCTCAAAAAAAAAAAAAAACATTGAAACCAAGGAAAGAGAACAAGAAATCCTTACCGAGCTATAAATGTTGAAGTTGCAGCAAAATGGGGTTGATGCACTAAGCGTGGAGCACTTGCATAATAAGTCATTCTCCAAAGAGACCCATGTTTTACCAAGAAGCTATAGCTCCTTGGCAACTGGTTAAATGGCCAGGGGGTGTGATCAGTCCACAAATCTGTAATGAATACCTGTGCCAAATAACTGCTAATAGCTGTTACAAATTACCAACACAACAAATTGAGAGAAAGAGATAAAGATAAATTTTAGTGTCTCCAAATTGTAAGTGATTAATATATAATGCATTTAACATGTTTGGGACTGCATGAATTTGGAAGTCCCTCTTAGTGGATCAGTGGTTTCTTCATTTTTTTACCACAAATAACTGAGAGCATCAATCAATGATATGGATCATAGACAAAAAAAATAAAAAACCTAACACATTCCAATTTCTGCACTGGTACAAATGCACAGCAGAATGAAATACCAACAGTTTCATCAAAGTACCTAATGTTTGATATTTGGCATGCATCCAAATGCAAACTAGATTGTAGTTGTTCGGAAGAGCAAATGAAGTTCTACCATTTTTACAATAGATATCTCACTTTTCAACCTAAAAGGCATTCCCACATATAGAACCATAGAATCATGTTCATATAATCACAATTGAAGAGAGCCTCCAAATGCAAACCAAAACCCATAACACAAGGAGGAGTTCAACCTTTCAATTTTACTGCAGTACGCAGTTCACATTCAATGTTGTTTTATAAGCAGAAGTGAAGTAAATGGTAATAGGCATTGAACTGACCTACTATTCAGCATTAGGTTTCCTGGGAAAAAAAGCCAATTACACAGTAATGCATCCAATAGGCCCAATATTCATTGCTAGGTTTCTTAATCAGTACTGAGTTACAGAGTAATGCACTGAACTGACTGATATTCATCACTAGATTTTCTAATGAAAATTGATTGAACATTAGAAAAATTAAACCCGAATTGCACAGTAATGCATCGAACTGACCTGATAGTCATCACCAAACTCCTGATTGAATGCTGCTTTTATTGCTTCTGCGGAAGCTCTATGACCACCACCAGTATCACTCATCAAGATTAGAACCTTCTTAGAATTATCTCCCTCAACGCCATTCAAGTGTATCCCATCACCCTCCAAAACAACAGACCCATCTTCACTTAACCGATTCTCACCCAACCCAACCCCAATTGAAGCGAATCCAAGTGGAAAACAGTCACAATGAAATCGAACAAACTGGTTAAATTCATTCCAAGCCCTTTGAATCCTATAAGTACTTCTGCTCAGCCCAAGAGAAGCAACGACCTTAGGCCTCTTCTCATGACCCAAAGCCCCAACCCCATTGAAATACAGGAAATTCAAGTGATTTGAAGAAGACCCAGTTGAGCTTAGGTGCCAAAGGCCTCGGGGATCAAAAGAAAAACACCCAAACTTGGATAAGAGGTCGAATGATTTGGTGGGTTCATGAGTGACCGCTGAAGGGTGCATAGTTTTTAGTTATTGCTGGAAAGCTTAATCCATTAACGTCTTTCTAGGTAAGAGGAGGTGGGTTCTTCCGAGTGGGATATGAAGAATGGGAAGAGAAAAAAAAAATACAAGGTGAGAAGAGTCCCAGATGAAAGTTGGGTGCGTTTTAAGAGAGGAAAACGTGAGAGATGCTGACTAGGAGGTGTTGGAGTGCCAGTAATGGACAGATAAAGTCATAAAGATGGCCGGTTGAGAGAAGGAATGGAAATTCGAAGAAAAGAAAGGCACCCACAGAGAGTGGATTGCCAGGGGAGATTCTTGTTTTATGCCCAAATGCTGCTTCCTTGTTGATATTTAATACAATATATAATTTTATTTATTATAAATAAAAGAAAAGAACCATTTTAATAATTGAAATCCACCTTCAAATGGACATACAATCTAATATGAAATATCTAGGGTTGTCTTAGACCTAAGCGTTGAAATGATCAGACAAGCATTTATATAAAATAGAACACCAACAACTGCTTTTAAAATATGCAATAGGAATTTTTTAAGTCAATCATAAATTTATCAAATAAAAATATAGTTCCGCTTCTCTTTTCAGAAAATAGAAAGTTGCATGTTTGAGTTTTTATGACTTAATCTTAGTGTATCTTCACAGTAATGGATTTACTTGTAGATATTTTACGTTAAATATCTCACAGTTTTCCACCGATAAATTTAAAAACATAATTATTTTTTTAATTATAATAAATGTCCTCTTTCTAATTTTATATTAAACAGTTTAATACTTTAAATGACCAAACTTGTAACATGTGATTGATTTTCTTTCTTTCAAATAAAGGGATGAAGCTAACCGACCTTATGACTTATGCGCGTGCCATGTATTGTACTTCTAATTTTTCGATTGATTGATGAGGGTCACGTTCTAATTGTGCATATAAAAGGATTTTGGCCATTCAACTGCTGGCCATATTATATTATTGTCCACTTACGAAATCCTTTTTATCCTAAACTAAAACTCTTTTTTTCATTCAAGACACAAGTCCTACTTTATTTCTTCAATTCTTCATTCTTGGAAGATCTTAGATCATTCATTTCAATTTTTATTAATTGTAAGTAAGATTTTCTTTTAAGATTGGCATATAAATACTTACTTTTTCTTTTCTTTTTTAAGTTTAAGATATTCAGACCTCTTAGAACACCTGATTAAATTTTTGAGAGATATGCAAATCTCTCTATCCTCAAACACTAAGTAAAATTAGAGAGAGTGGTCATTATATATTGAGAGTAAAGCAACACCTCGTTAAGTTTAGAATCCAAATTTCTATGATAAAGTCTTTTTGCTTATAAAATGATAAAGTTTAAATTATGACTACAGTAAATTAAAAGTCTATTCTCTTTCACTTCACTGTAGGAAGCTAAAACTAAGGTTTACATCTTCATTGTCATTATCTTGGTTTAAAATTTCTAAGCTTTTAGAGTATTAACTTGGTTTTAGTAAAAATGCATATATCAAGTTGAACATTTAATTAGTTGGGTGCAGGAAAATAAATCTCGATTTTAAAAACTTTAATATCTGGATTGAAATTTGAGATAACGGTCGATATTTGATATATATCGTCGATATCTACTGATAAAAGTGATTTTAATATAAAAAAGAAATAGGAAAGAAAAATATACAGAGATTTAAATCTCTGATTTGGTGATCATTAATGAATCAACGTGACTAGAAAAGATATAAGAGATTGTTGGTAGAGAGATTGTTGGTAGAGAGATTGTTCCTTTATAAAGGCTAGTGGGAGAGAGTATAATTCAAAAGTCACGTTGTAAACACTTCTTATAAAGGTGTCAAAGACAAAAAAAAGGATAAAGGTAAAGACAACGTTGTCGATTATTCAATGAAAATAATAATAATTTTCAAAATTGTTTGGTCATATGATTCATGATGATGAGCATGAGCCATTAAAAACCACTTAAAATCTATGGGCATGTAAAATAAAGCCCTTTTCTATAAATCTCTACAACAAGCAGCTTTAATTAGATCACGGGTTAAAATCTCGATATATCGATTTAGATCTAAATATTGACCGAGAAATTTCTCTCTTATAATTTTTTAATTAAAATCATCGATATCTTGTTTCCCTTCGAGTAGAGAAAGGTATTGACTTTTATAAGTTGTAGATTGCATGCTCATCCAAAGTCGAATTATGCATAATCGAATAGAAGAACTAAAGTATTTTATAAATAATATAATTTAAGAATAATTTGTTATTTAATTATTAAATTTTTTTAAGGTTGATAAAAAAGTATAAATTAATAGCAATCAAATTTCTAAAATTTAAAATTATCAAATTAAAATTATCAAATATGAATTGAATTTTATTCTCTCATCATCTTTTTCATTTTTTAATTATATCATAAAAATGTGTAACCCACTACTTTGCAAGGATCCTGAAACTCCAAATACTTTTTTTTTTTAAATCAATCTAAAGTGGATCATTGTTGTAATAATAAAAAACTCATATATTTAAATATAATTTTAAAAATTATTTCTTTATTTAATTATATTATAAATTTTCGATGATCATCAATCTAAACTGGGCCCTACTAAAAATATCAGAGATATTAGGGTTGACTGTTCTTAGAACCTGATGAGCTCCAGCCTACTTTCGTTAACGTGAGAAGAACGCGACTACAGTATTTTTGGACCATTGAATTCGATTAAAGAACGTATTTCTGTTTTTTTGAGGTTTCTTCTTCCTTCCTTCCTGATAAGAGAGAGAATTTTCTTTCGTCTAATTGTCCGAAGAAGAAGAAAATGTCAATCTGTTCTTGTAGTACCAGCAGCAGCAGCAGATCCTTCTTCTTTCTCCCAATAACAGCTAACAACAAAACCATCTTTTTCTTCCCGTCTATTGGAAGAAACGATTCGATTTTAAGGTCCGGAAGAATGACAAGGTATGACTATGGTACAAGGACATTCCTTGGCGTTAGGGCTTCGATGGTGGATTCCTATGAGAGCTCATCCGATTTCGCCAAGCGAATGGAGCAGGCCTGGCTCATTTCTCAGGTGGGTCCTCTTCCCTGTACCTCCCTCTTTTAATTGATTTGATTTCTGCTTCTTGTTTGGCGCTTGGGTTCTTGGAGTTGTGGGGAATTAATTTGGTGTTTTTGTTGGTGTTAGGCCCATATCATCTATCACAAAATGATGTTTTTTTTTTTTTAATTAGAGATTGCAACCAATTTTCTTCCCTCCAACTTTGAGCCTCACGTAGCCACCTGGTTTGATAGAGATTCCAGTAGAATTTATAATTCCTTAAATTCTAAGTTTAGTAAATTATGTGAATTGTAGAATTTAAGAATACCTGCAATAGGCACTTTATGTTTGGTGGGTTTGGAATTTGAGTTGGAATATGAGAATTCTATAATTGAAGTGGTTAAATGATCCAAGCATTGGAGATCAAAAATAAAAACTTAAGACAAGAATCTGTAATTCCATGGAATTGGAATTTTTCTGGATATCATAATTTTCACACACCCCACTCCCCCCCCCGCACCACCCCCCCCCCCTCACACGCCCCCCCCCCCCCCCCCCCCCCCCCCCCCGCACATAATTCATGTTTCACTAAAAGTGGATTGACCATATTAATTTGGTGTTTTTATTGGTTTTAGAACCACATCATCTATCACTTCCTGTCCGATGAAACAGGAACTCTAGGGTAGAAACTATGAAATCCCACAAAATTTCAATTCCGCCCAAGAATTCTGTTTTTGTTAGAAATTCCACTATAGTTTATAATTCCTTAAATTCTGGAATGTAAGAGTAAATGCAATAGCAGTTTTATGTTTGGTGCATTTGGAATTATTAACTGAAATGCGAGAATTCTATAATAAAAGTGGTTCGAACTTTGGAATTACAAAATTATACTTATAGGTGAAAAATTATGTATCTTATACAACTAGAATTTTTTGCGTTTTCGTAAGTTATTACCCAAGTATCTAAGGTTGGAATGATGAAATCTCACAAAGTTCCAATGTCACTGTACACAACCCTGTGACATGAGCACTTTCTAAAAGTTGATGCATGGAAACAGAAGTACTAGGAAACATCTTTGCCTCCTTCATCATTGTTGTAGTCTTTGGGACCTTTTTGGTAGCCTGGAATTTCTGAATTGAGAATTAAGGATTTTGGTATTTCAAGCCACATGGGTGTAGCTCAACTAGTTGCCTCCCGCCTCAGGAAGCGGGAGGTTGAGGGTTCGAGCCCCCATGGTCTAACCTTAGTGTGCCTTAGGGGTAGTGGGCTCATCCGTGGGGGTTTTAGTAGGACTGTGTCTGAGTTTTCCACACGTTAATCCAAAAAAAAAATCTACATATTACGAAAATTAAGGCTTCAACATAATTCCAGTTGCACTAATAAAGTATGTGCTAACATACAGGACTTCATTCTGATCATTCAATTCATCATCATTATCTAAGTTTTATCCCATCACATTGTTGATTTGGTTCTTGTTATGATTTGCATGTATGAATATGATATATGATAATTAACTTGAAATCTTTGATTGTGAATCTCATGTATATGATAATTAACTTGAATTGATTGATTGAGAGAGAGAGGAGAGAGAGCTCCGCTTCAAATTTTATGGTTCCATATCTGCCATGCAATTTCCCATGGTGATACATGATATTGGCTGCTGCAAGAGATGTGGAAAGGCCACAAGACTATGTTTGAGCTATATGAGTACATCAAGTTAACAAGACCTTGAACTGTTTGAATGGGTGCATCATGGCAGTTATGTGCAAACAGTGCTAAGTGGCTGTCCTCATTAGTCTTCATACAGGATGGATAGGTTTAATCTAGTTTTTTTAGTGATGATGGGTTTCATCTACCTTGGGGTATGGCTGATTACATTTTATATCTAATTGATGAGACCCTGTAGCATATTTGGTTGGTGGTCATCGTAGTAATAAAAAAATGTTATCAGTTCGAGTCCTATGAACATCATTGGATAGGCAGTTGGGCTATAAAAAAGATTGTCAAATTCAATTGTGAGTGCCAACCCTAGATAAATGGGATAAGAGGCTGACAATGATGTTGCAAAGGATTGTGTTGAAGTGGATTGTCAGATCTCTTGTGAGTAATGAGCTCCCACTTATCCAACAAAGCACAAAAAATAATTCTTGAATTGGGTGTCTTTTGGTGATTTGGAGCTCTTGCTAGCATCTTTGCATGGGTGAAGTCTGGTGGTAGTGTAAGAGAGCTCTGGATCTTCTGTACGCAATTGTAAAACACATGCACTAGCTTCCTGAGTAACAAATGCGGCATCAAGAGGTGAAAGAAATTAGCTAAATGAAAACCAACTTGACATGGTAAAACTAACTGGTTACATGGGAATCTCTCTATTAAAAATATTTGGTGGTTTTGGAAAAGGCTTCCTTGTGTATTCATATGAGCCATCTTTCAATATAAAGGGTTCATGTGAGCCTTATGGCTGAGAGAAGCGAGAAAAGTGGTAGAATCTTTAAAGGTAACATTAACTCTTCTTCCAATGCCATTGAGTGCATTTCATTATGGATTGTATGACAGATTTTCTCATTGGAGAGGGATTTTTTTATTTAATTGAGAACACCTATGTTGTATATTAATTTTCTCTTGGGGTGCTTCTATGGTGTCTTATCATGCAATTCCTTTTTTCCCCCTTTTGTTCTCTTATCAGTTCTACTTGTAAAAAGTCCCAATCTGACCCCTTTTTTTAAATTTTTTTTTAACAAAATCTCTTACATATGAAAATTGTAAGTAATAAAATTATTTTCAAAGGTTAAAAAATTATTTCTATTGAACAGAACTTAAATTGATTATCTTTGATGGTCAGAGATTTTTCTCCATCCTAGGGACTTACTGCATGTCTAGGATGACGTTTGGTTTTCTCTTCCAGCCTCCAATTGCGCTTGGCTGCTAATGGGTGGTGCATGACATGGCCCCCTTTTGATGCACTGCCATCACTTCTTTGATGTCTAACTACTCAATGCCTTTTATTTCTGTGTGTTTGGTGATTGTTCCCTCCTTATGTGGTCTTTGGTTCTCAGTAGCTAATAAAGTGCATTCTTATAGAAGAATTGAATGAGATCTAGACAGCATTAGAGTTATTCAATCAAGAGTTCATTCATTACTTGGACAAGTTGCTGAGTCCATCTTGCATGGCTTAGACAGATCAAAACTGGGATCCACCTAGTAAAGCCCAACCCATTAATCTAGTATATGACTAGGTCGGGTTGACTTGGTTCAGTGGGTTGATTATACTGCTGGCCATTTAATCAACATTGGGAAAAATGAAAGTTCAAGTTACTATGAAATATGCCCGATCATCAGATAGCTATCTTATTTGTCAAGTGGTGCCAATCTTTGATTACCTTAGTTTCTAAATAGTCACTCGAACCATTCAATGGATGTCAAGAAAATTTAAAGGCCTTTCCACTTCTGTGAAATGATCACATACTATTATGTTCCTTCTCCCCCTCCTCTCTTTTGAAGAGAGATGTGTTGTTCCTATTAATTGATTTATATCGTTGACCATTCTGCTGAAGAACTTTTTTGTTCACCCCTTATTAAAAAGTTAAAAAAATGAAAAAGAAGAGGAAGAAGAAGTTTGATCGCTCCTTAGACTTTGCTAGACATTACAATAACTTTGGCATGTTGGATGGGATCTCTATAAACAAAGGTTCTAAAATGGCAGCAGAAATGGTAGTATTTTAAAAGCAGTATGTGATTGTTACAGCTTACATGAGCAATGCATTCTTCAATCCTGTTCCCTTATTCTAATCATGCTAATTTTCTGATGCTTACAGCAACCCCGGCCGGTAGCTTGTTCTTCATGCAACTCAAATGGTTATGTTGAGTGCAAATGGTGTGGTGGTACAGGCTTCTTCATCCTCGGTGATAACATGCTCTGCCAAGTGCCATCAAGAAACACTAGCTGTGTCATATGTGCTGGAAAGGTAGTGCACATGAAGATTTTTATTTTTAATTGTAATGTGACTCAAAGCCACAACCTTTGAAATTCCACAGTAAGCATTTATCGATTGTGTATATGATGAACTGTAACTGGCTCTTCTGAAGGATGTATAGGGATGTACAAGTTTAAATTGGATTCATCCAGATCTAGTCGTCCTACCAAGTTTTAGCATTTCTTCATCTTGGTTATTTACCCATTTTTTCTTTATTTCTCAGCCATTCATTTTCTCCTGATGCATTGAATGCTTATGCTTCTCTCATATGGGAAAGCATCTGATATTCTGGTGTATGTATCATGCACTTTTGGTTTGTCACATCATTGGTTTGAAATCTGGCTGACTGAACCATGGGTCCCAGTTGTACAGGTTGTGAACCTGAGAAACTGGAGATTATCATGCGGCATGCTTTGCGTATTTCCTTTTTGATATATTTTCTGGGTTTCTATTATAATCTGTGCATGAGCCAATCATGACTCTCTGACTTGTTCTTTGCTGAAGGGGTCTACTTGCTGCTCTGATTGTAAAGGGACGGGCTTTCGTGCCAAGTGGCTTGGAGAACCTCCCCTGCCAAGTGCTGATTAGGTGCTGATTTCATCTCTACACTGCAATCTAAGAATCGGAACTCACCCAAACAACAAGAATTGTATGTATAGTTTCCCCCCCTCCTGTACTGAACAGTCTCATGGTTCCCATCAAGGGGCCATGCCTGAACTGCATGATACATGGATAGAAATCTTAACAGCCCGTCTTGTGCACTGATGATGACCATAATGCAAATTCAATTCATACTTGTTGGTATCAACTGCCAGTTGACCTGATGCAGTTTCCTCTAATGGATGGATTGATGATTTATTCAATCACGTTTTCATCTGTCAAAAGTTGAGATGTTAATCTTGTATGCATTCTTAATATGATGCAGGGGAGTCTCTTGTCATGAATTATGGAAAACTTGGTTCCTAAATACAACTGAAGCAAGCACTTGTTGTGGTGCCTGTTGTCAATTCGGGCTGTCCATCTGATTAGCGCAACTGTGGATGAACCCAACAATAATCTGTATTAGTGTGTCTAACCCTAAAATAAATGGCTAAAACGAAAGAAGGCAGTGATTTAAGAGAAGTCCACAAGTTGATAGTCACGTAATATGCATGGGAGATGCATGTGTGATACAAGTGTATGAGCTTTCTTGATGGATGTTATGTGTACCAGACCATGAACATCAGTATCTCTGCGTTATAAATGCTCAATGATCCCTGTTACAGTTTTTGTCATATGTTCATGCAAGGAGATCTTTCATAATCAAAGGTAAGTAAATGCTACCGTTAAAGATACCTTCTATTAATTGGGAAGCATTATTTTTTTTAAGAGCAAGTATCCAAGTGTTTTACGTGACTAATCCTTTGAACATGTATAAATCTTCCAATCTGCACACACCATTGATTTGTGAAGAACTTTGAATCGAAGTTATGTTGTATAATTTTTTATGATAGACATACATAAAAGTTAGTAATGGGCTAAAACCAGGGGTCCAAATTTCGGCCGATACATCTCGTATCTACAAGCGAGATCTCAGTCATATCGGCCAAGATGGGTCTCCGTAGAGATTTGGCCCAAAATAGAGAGAGAGAGAGAGAGAGAGAGAGAGAGAGAGAGAGTAATATCAGTCGATATTATAGAACCGAGATATCGCATCTCAGCCCCACCGAATTTTGGACCCTAGCTAAAACACAGGTGTATTGGGCTTATAATAGAAGGCCTCATACTCGGTCCATGGGTTTGTTTTCTGGGCTCAAATTTTAACATTGTTTAATAAGGTCAATGGGTTGTTTTGTGGGCTCAAATTTTAACATTGTTTGATAAAATGAATGCTCTCGGGCTTTGCCGTAGGGGTGCGAGTTCGGGTTTATGATAACCCACTTCAACCCAACCAAGTGTTATTAAATTTGCAACTGGCTAGACCCAATGACGATGCCTATTTTTTGAAATGTAATTTAACCGAGAAAATATTCCTAACCTGAAAACCAATCTTCAAATTCGATCATTTTAATATATTACCAGGAAAAAATTATGAAGTCGAAGATAATGGATGCGAAAAATGAAAAAACCGAATAAAATTCATGAAAATAATTGAAAATAGAGAGGTCCAAAATAAAAATACAAAATGTTTTTATATAATATTATATGAGAGCCATAAAAAAATGTATACATGGCAATGAGAGGGGATATGAATTTTTTTTTTTTTAGAGTTTCTCACTTTTCATATATATAGAAAACTCAAATGAGCTCTAAATGAAAGAAGTTTGATTCCCAAAATGAGGATAATATCGGTTTGTTGTGTGGACAAAATGGCAAATATAACCTTCCACTACATTCTTTGAAAACATTTTTTTTTTTTAATTTGAATACATTTTAAATTTGATCTCATCATTAAATTGAAAAGTTATATAAAATTAGTTCTATTTTGATCCTCAATTTTTGGACCTTACAAATTATAGTTTTTTAAATGAATTAGGCTTGTGAAACTTTGTTAGTGAAACTCTTGAATGAGACTTCCAATTAAATAGACTATGAGACCTACATAGTTGAGTATGATGAGAAGCTAACTATATGGATGCGAACTGTGCAAAATTTCAGCACCAAAGTATCATCCAATCCACACAATTTTGAAATTTTATTTATCTACGTATACAATTGATTTTAAATGTTCAAAAATCAAATGATAGAATGAACAGATGGAAATGAACTTCATAAATTCTTACTCTTCTATGTGCTTCTATTATCCAAATTTTATGTGCTCTAGATGTATTTACTTCTGTCTTCGATTGTAGTTCCACTCATCGAGATTATCCAAATTTGTCAATCTCATACGCGAGAATATTAATCTCTATCTACTTCTGCTGATATGCAATTTAATCTATTTACATGGCATGATAGTTTTGTTCTTAGCTTCACCCACACATTTTCAGCGCTAATCTGCTTCTGTACCACTTAGGTGACATTATCAAACCATTGGATTATTTAGCTATCAGTTATTTAGTTCAATATTGCAAACTCAAATGGCAAACCTACTTGAATTTTAAGGGGATATTAGGATAAGTAGAATTCGTATTAAATTAGAATTCTAAGTTTTTGTTACTCTCGAGTTAAGATATAGATTTGATTTAGAATTAGTTTAGAGTTTGAGTTTATCTATAATGAATGATTAAGGATTCATGATTCAGCTATGAAATTTCTATTTTGTTAACAGATATCGGGACTCTTGCTCAAGTAAAGAAAAAGAATTTGTAGAAAACTATCAATATAGCATGGCCCATATAGATTGATAGACAGAATAGAAAAACTATCAATATAGCATGGCCCATGTAGATTGATTGAGAGAGGGAGAGAGAAGAAAAACTATCAATATAAATGGCCCATGTAGATTGATTGAGAGAGAGAGAGAGAGAGAGAGAGAGAGTAGAAAAGCTATCAATATAGCATGGCCCATGTAGATTGATAGAGAGAGAGAGAGAGAGAGAGAGAGAGAGGAACAAAAGGACAGGAGAAGCCGTTGGGAGACGGCCATAATATAGAAAAAAGAGAAAACCAGTTGTAGGCCGGCCTGATGTAGCAGTCATCTCTCAATGCCCAGCTTTGCCGCCCTCGATTCATTTCCACCTCCTTTAAAACCCCAAACCATCCAAGACCCATTCAATCCTCTCTACTCTTCTTTCTCCCAATGGCGAACATCTCACAGCAAAGCCACAACATCACTAAAAAGGTGAAAAGAACAAGAAAGAGCATTCCAAGAGATTCTCCCCCTCAACGTAGCTCTATCTACCGTGGTGTAACTAGGTCCTTCTTCTTCACCCCTCTCTCTCTCCTTTTTTTTTGAAGAACAAAGTATTCAGACGTCCCACTTGACTAATCATCAAAATATATGTAAACATCTTTATCTGCACATATCGGGTACAAACTAACTATGAGGAGTGACCCTTTTCGTATTGACGAGGCTTAATCTCAAGACCTCCCACATACAAGGGTGTGAGAATATGACCATCAAAATAACCCCTCAGTTCTTCTTCTTCTTCTTCTCACGTTCTTCTTTTCATTTCATCAGGCATCGATGGACGGGTAGATATGAAGCTCATCTGTGGGATAAGAACTGCTGGAATGAGTCACAGAACAAGAAAGGAAGACAAGGTTCTTAAATTTTACTGTATAATTTTATTTCATCATTTCTAATCTCAACAACAAATCTTCTTACTTCTTTTTCTCACCCCTTTTTTCATTTGCATTTTCTTGGATGATGATGATGGGTGGATTCACAATGGATTGGAAATGGAATGCAGTCTATCTTGGTGAGTTTTATTGATAACCTCAGTATTTTTAGAGAAAAAAAAAACCCAAAATAATTTACTTATTTTTAACAAAAACTTAAGACAAAAAAATAATATAATTTCATTAGGAAGATAAACTGTGCTAAGATTATTTTTATTTTCTTTACATTTTTATCAATCAGGTGCTTATGATGATGAGGAAGCAGCAGCACATGCATATGACTTGGCTGCATTGAAGTACTGGGGACAAGAAACTATCCTTAACTTTCCTGTAAGATTCGCTTCTAATTCTCTTTTTATTTCCATCTTTATTGGTTTTCTATTTAATTAACAAAATAATTAGTGAGGCTTATATTTTTATTTCAATTTTTACAAATTACAACTATTGTAGCTATCAACATACCAAGAAGAGCTGAAAGAAATGGAAGGTCAGTCCAAAGAAGAATATATTGGATCCTTGAGAAGGTAATTAATTAACTGAAATAAATAAGTTTATAGATGGTTAAATATCTAAAATCCAAATGATGAAGAAATAATATATTTTCATTCGTTTAATTTGCAGGAAAAGTAGTGGGTTTTCTCGAGGAGTATCAAAATATAGAGGTGTTGCTAGGTATTTATTTACAAATAAATTAATTAAAAAATATTGTTTTTATAAGAATATGAGATTAAATGGTTGATATTTCATTTGATATTTGATATTATGCAGACACCATCACAACGGAAGGTGGGAAGCTCGAATTGGCAGAGTTTTTGGCAACAAATATCTTTATCTTGGAACCTATGGTAATTCTTCCCTTATTCGTTTAATTTATCAATTATTCAATTCTCATTCAACTATGTTCAAAAAAAAAAAAATTAAAAAAAACCCTTAATTGATATCACCCATTAATCTAAATACTGTTTAAATTGTTTTTAAAAAAAAAAAAAAAACAACAACTGTTCAAAGTTCAAACCATTTAATTGAATGACACACTAGTTCCCATCAAGAAACAAGATCAAACTTCCATGGCATTTTCTAGTCCAGTCAAGAATTTTAATGTCTAAACTTAACAAATTTGATAGAAGAATTTATAAGTGAATCTAAGTGATGGTGATGACAATAACAATGAACTAATTTGAGTGATTTTAGGCTTTGGTGCATTGAATTAATCTAAAAATGTTAATCAATGGAGTAATGGACTGTAGACATTCCTATCCGTTAGTTGATTTTTATAAAACAATTTATATCATTTATTTGACCCACTTAACATTTCTATCTTATGAAAGGAACTTCTACTGTTTTAGATGACCATGGTCCCTATCCACAATAAGGTTCCACCCTGTTTATTATTCAAATAGTTCAAATAGGATTAAGTCATTTACAAATGAGTCTTATTTGTATTAGTAAGAAACCTATCTAAGAAAACCGGACTTTTAAACTTCATTTTACTCTAAAAAATCACTCCCCATAGTTTTATCCGAAATATGCATGGAGAGACTTGTACACATTAGAAAGACTAATTGAGTGCTCTAAGAGAGCTGAAAGATCGTAAAAAAATGTGAATCTTGTTATGGCTAGTAATCGATATTTGGCCAGACATTTGGAGATATGCAATCAAATAATTTTCTTTTAATTACCAAAAGAACATTATTTTATTCATATAATTTTTTTTCTTACTATCAAAATAAGCTCATTTATTATTGATTTTGTTATGAAACAGCTACTCAGGAGGAAGCAGCGGTCGCATACGATATGGCAGCAATAGAATATCGTGGACTTAACGCCGTTACCAACTTTGATCTGAGCCGTTACATCAAGTGGCTCCGACCCAATTCTCAAAACACTAATCCAGACACTAATCCCCTTCCAAATACTGACACTAGTCCTCATTCCAACCTTAATGAGGGACTAGAATTTCCTCCCCAACAGACTGGGCTCGACGCCGTGGCCCCTCCACCACGGCTAGGGAGCACCACCGCTGCATCATCGGCACTTGGGCTTCTACTTCAATCATCCAAATTCCAGGAAATGCTCCAGAGGACATCGGCTGCTGACGACTCGGCAACAACGTCGGAATATGACAACCTGCCGGATCGGCGATGTAGCTTTCCGGAGGATATTCAGACATTCTTTGGGAGTCAGGATTCTGGGGAGGCAGACGACCTTTTCTTCGGCGATCTGAACTCGTTTGCACAGCCGATCTTTCCAGTTGAGATTGACGGCTGAGATTTGAAGATCAATGATTCGTCGGCGGGAAGGCTTTGTTAATACAAGGAATCAAAAGATTCCTCGAAAGGCTAATGATCGGACGGTGTAGATTAGACACAAGATTCTCTTACTGTTCATTAGAATACCGGAATAATGATGTCTCGTGACAGCATATGAGATGTTGGAAAGATGGAAACCCATTAAATGGCCAGGTAAATGGGACCCACCCCATTTGGCTTGCCATTAAATGGCTACCACGTGTCCTCGCTGCCACGTAATGACCCTTCTTCCTTTGTCGTTTTTTTTTTTTTTTTAAACTCTTGATTGAGATTTCATAAGGACATGATGAATATGATTTTATTCTTTTCTTTTTTTTAAGTAAAATATGACTTATTCATTTGTCATAGTCTACTTGTTCTTATTGTATCATTTGTCATCATTTAAAATAATGATTCCAATTGACAAAAGGGGAGTAATTTTCTATATCAGTGTTAATTTTTATTCATAGATACAAGTTCTTTATTTTTTTTGATAGATACAATTTCTGATGTATGACACATCATATAATTTTCATTTGAAGTCGATATTAAATATAACAAAAACTTTCATTTGAAGTCGATATTAAATATAACAAAAACTTTGATGATGATAATCACATGATAGATAATGATTGATTGATTGAATTTTTTTCGTATATATACACTCAAGGTTTCTCACTCCTGTACTACTAAAAAAAGTTTCACTTCAAAATCGTTAAAAAAAAAAGTTTATCACTCTCACATCAGGAAGCAGTCACATAAATGTGACCACTGTAGATAAAAAAACTTGCACATGCATTGCAGATTAGTCGAATACTCTAAAAGACCTGAACACCATGATTATAAAAGAAAAATACACCAAGTTTCACATAGATATGATCGTAAAATGAGAAAAAATTCTTGTCATGCACAAACAATATGGTGCCATTAACTATTAACTAATACCCACCAAGGTTTTAGATATCGACCAGCCAAGTCAGGCTCAGTATAGGTGAGTCAACTTAGAATTAGTCGAAAGTGATAAAAAAAAAAAAAGGTACTCAAACTCGGCCAATTTTTTAATCACAGTACCTTGTTGTTTTAAGGCATACATGTTGATTTAATGATGTTTTATCATAATTAATGAAGAAAATGCATGCTTGAATGTTCTCTCTCTCCTTGTAATTACAATGTCATTAGTTGCACTCTTAAGGACACTTCAATCCATCAATTAGAGCTCCTAATAGCGGTAGGATTTGACTTTTATTTTCAGACCAAATCAATCTCTGAAATTCTGAATGTTCAAGGGTTCGATAAAAGCCCATATCGAGTCAACTGAGAGACTGTCATTTAATTAAAAAAAAATAGGGATGGCCTTGTGTTCCCTAAACAATCAATACCCTCTACAGTAAAAAGAATAAATCTTATGACTATCATCTGTGGTTCAGAAACTCATAAAGAATCAGACAAGTCAACCTGAGTTGAGTTGACAGGATTTCATATCGAGCAAGTCAATAATTTTTTCCAAAATCTTCTTCATTTTTTTCAAAAACTCAGTCTGGGTTTTACTGAATAAACAATTTAAAAATAAATACTCAAAAATTTCCACCTCTACCCACCACACTCGTTTTTTAAGACATCAGTGTCTAAACGTCTCACGTGACTAATCCTTGAGGTACATGTATACTTCCCAATCCACGGTAACAAAGAGTAGCCCTTTTTGAGTTGACTTGAAAGGATTTCATATCGAGCAAGTCAACAAAATTTTCTAATGCTTTTTTCATTTTTTTCAAAAAACTAAAGCTTGGGTTTCTTCGATCAATGGAATTTCCAAGTTCATTTAGAGTTTCAAATTTTTAAACACTGCTATCATTTAACAAAATTATGAGCCTAAAAAATACATACATATGAACGACTAGACTGACCTAGCTGAGACATGCATATCTAGAAACTGGGATAAAAAAATCGGTGTGCCGATACACCAGTATCTGTGAACCAATTCGTAAAATAAAGAGTGACTAGACAAAATTGGGTTACAATGAGATCCATCACTGTGACGGTACAAATGGGAGAAACTACATGGAGCCATAACAGAATATTAATATCAAAACCAACCAGAGCTACAACTAATACATAAAAAAGGGGGGCAAAAGCTAAAATTCTTTCTTTAGTTCAATAAATGCAAACTCATCTTAAAAGTAACCAACAAAGAGAGGAAATAGTTTTCACCTTCATTTGTTAAAAGGTCGCATTCGAAGTCGGAAATCCTAGGATCGTAAAACACATATTCATTGGATCACCATGCTTCATGCATGTTGGTAATGATGCAACTTATATAACAATACCTTCCCATCAGCATTTCCAAGGGCCATGAAGCCGCCACCAGGACTGAAATCCAAACTGTAGGGATGCTGCAGGGATTGTTTCCCAACAGGCCAGTTTGAGAACACATTGTAAGATGGTACATGTACCAGTTTCAAGCTGTTCCTCTGCATTCTGGAAATGATAGCAAGTATCTGACCATCATGATTGAATTTCAAACCATCAACCTTTGTAACTAAATTTTCAATCGTCTTCAAGGGTTTTCTCTTACCCCCAAGAAATTCTTCTCTGTTATAGACATTGACAATTCCGCTGCTTGAACCTGCAGCAAACAAAGAGCTGTCTGGAGAAGTGCAAAGGGCTGAAGCTGTTATGCAACCTTCATCAACTACCTTATGAAAGCACTTCCTCGTTCTCATGTCCCAGTGATAAACATGCCCGTCACCTCCAGAGCTCAGTAAATGCTGCCCATCATTGGCAAAAGCTAATGACCGTGCTGTCCCATTCATTTTCAGAGTTCCTATCAGCTCCTTTGTTATGGATGAAACCAAAAGGATATAACCTTCATTTCCTATAAATGCAATTGTTTTAGAATCAGGTGAAACTTCAAAAGCTTCCAGGCTCTTCTCCTCCCGACCCACCAAGGGGCCAATTTTATCAACTCTCGCTTTCACCAAATCGAAGCAGTAGAAGAACTTCCTTCTTCCACCTAAGATAACTTGTGAGCCATCAGGTAAGAAAGCTGCCTTACGAATGGGGAAGTCCTCGATGAAAATACTTTCTATTTTCGGGTTACGCTTGCCATCAATCTGAAAAAATCTCAGGTTTTTATCTAATCCAGCTGCAAGCAGCAACTGTGCATTTCTATGGAATTGAACTGAATATATGGGACCGTTGCATCGTTCCTCACTATTTGCATCAGTCAACTTTGAGTATTCAAGGATCCCAGGCAACAGCTTTGTACTACTTCTCACAATACAATCTTCGTTACTTCGAAGGATGTCATCACCTTCCATTTCATCATAACCATGGTCCAACACAGTTCCATCTTCTTCATCAGATTCATCACCTGAGACATAACCCCTTGACTTTGCATTGAGCTGAGCCCACTCTGTTCCAGGGTTCAGCTTAGCATGCTGAGCCCTCAATCTAGAAACATAGTCCGTACCTTTAATTGACCTCTCATCCTCTTCTTTTCTCAGCTTCCTCAACCTGTTGATTTTTGCTACATCTACACTTATCTGTTCCTCTTCATCATCAATCCAAACAGGTTTTCTCTCCTGCTTTTCTTCACTTTCATCACGAAATTCTACATCCTTGTTTAATATTGATGCTTCCGTATTTGGCAATCTGTCCACAAAAAACAAAGTAGATCCACCAGCAGCAGCCTCATCTATGACTTCTTCATCTACTTCCTTGCCAAACTCAACAGGATCATAAAGTGATCCAAACAAGAAATTCTCCAGTCTCTTTATTTCCTTTTCCTGCTCTATTTCTGATTCCTTTCCATTCCTTCTCTTCTTATTCTTTAAAGTAGCCGAAACAGGTCCATCAGTGACATCCAATTCTTCACTCCTTCCAGCAAGAGGAGACCTATCAGGTTCCTCTCTCTCATTGTTACCCACTCGTTTCTTGGACACATTTTGAGAAATCAAACTCATTTTACTAACTTTATCTGGGAAAAAAAATAAAATAACAACAAAAAATCATCAAAATTGAATTACAAAATTCAAATTCAAAGAAAGAGCCTATCTGGAGTTCAAATTCATATAGGGCACGTGTTTCAAAATCATAAAAAATGCAAGCAGGCAGTACAGTCTTCTGCTTATATTACTATGGATATTAATTTTGCAAAGAAACTGCAGCAGAGCAGGCAGAAAGAAAACTCATACCCACTACTGGTTTAAAAGCCCTACCAAAATACATGGAGAACAGTTTCTCATATGTTTTGAACTATACTGCATGTTGAAATGGGTGACAAACTGGTATGGACACATCTCCATTTTGAATTCTTCATGGAATATTAGGTTAAATTGTTTTGCATGGTGACAATCATCACACTTTTTCTTCATTTTGAATTCTACCTAAAGTATTGAAACACATACTAATTGACTGTTGAGTAGAATTTGTAATGAATTTTTAATATCTTATTTTTACATGTTATGCATATCTTACAGTAACTAGTTATCAAAACTTATTCAAATAGTAAACCAATCAATGAATCCTATGTTCTCAGATTTGTCAAATATGAAACCTTAAAACTGTCTCCCATTCCAACACCCATACCTATACCCATGAAGTTTTGGTCCTGTTGAAAATACCAGCAAAATCAATAATTGGCAAATTCTGAAATTAAAAAATTCTGGAACCTGGGGAATTGCAATATCATTCTTGTGTTTGGTAGGCTTAGAATTATAGGCTGGAATCTAACATGTCCACAATACAAAATGGCTCAGGCTTTGAGATTCCAAAATAACCCATACCCACCACCAGTTTCCAACTTTTTTCTCAACCATAAAGATACTGTAGAACAGTTTATCATCTATTTCAGCAAATACATACAAATGCACAGAAAATTCAATCAGGGACAGGGGAACAGACATCAATTTAGAAGAGAAGCCACAATTCAGAAAAGAATCCACAGGATTGGATGAGACCCATACCCACTACCCGTCCTTGACTTTTTGGCCACATTCAGAAGACATCATAAACAGTTTCTCATCTGTTTTGACAATTGGGTACATTCAAATACACTAAGACCATAACTCAAATGCAGAAAACTGCTAATATTGTTTATTATCAGTTTCAACTAATAAAACAAACAGGCTTGTACACATACTTTAAGCATTTATGAAAACAAAGAATGAGTAAAAATTAAAAAGAAGAAGATGAAAAAATTACACGAAGACACGTCTCACAAAACAGATAGGCATTGAAGAGATTCAACACACGAGAGAAAAAAGAGAGAGTACCAAGATTCTGAGAACCGAACTAAAAGATTTCAGATTTTCAATTAAAAATTGAAAAAAAATCGAGAGAAAGAGAGTCACCTTTCAAGTTTTATCGAGCATGGAGGGGGGAGTGAGATCCACCGACGACGGAGACGTAAGTTGTCTAAGAGAGAGAGAGAGAGAGAGTGATACTGTGAGAGAACGGCGGTGGCGAGGCCGCGACTGAGATGAAGTCACGGCGTAGAGGAGAGGGCACGGTCAGTGGGTAGAGTTGCAGGGAGGCAGGGACGAAGAACGGAAGAGGGTTTAGGGCCTGCAGATGCTAAATCATCTGAGTCTTTTATACGGGATATAAACGGGTCAAACATGTACACTGATTATCCGACCGGGTAGATCCGACCCGGTTATAAAAATGAGTCATTAACTTAGACCCATACCCATTAAATTGATTCCATTGTTCAGATAGTTGCGTTGAACCAGATTTTGTCAGAGCTATCCCTTTCTAAATTTTAAGATAAATTATATTTTTATGAATAAAACTGTTTATTTTCTATGAAAAAAAAATGTGAAACCAATTCTTAAACACACTTGTTAGTTTATAAAGAAAATAAATTATGAGGAAAAATGAATTTTAAAAGAATTTTTTAATAATTTAATACAAGTTAAAATTGTATTTATTTTCCAATATTTAGCACTGAGGTTTTGATTTGGGCACCGATGATTTTGATAACACTGGACACAGGGGTTAAAAAACGGTCCGGCCGATATTTCGGCCGATATGCATATCGGCCGCAATATCGGCTGATAAGTTTCTCTCTCCTCCTATATTTACATTTCTCTCTCTTTCGGTATTCAAAACCATGAAAAACTGCAAAAACCGTGAAAAACCTGCTTGAGATGTGGGAGGTCTTGAGTTTAAGTTAGTCTCAACAAAAAAGGTCACTCCCCACAATATTATTCGGTGTATAGATAGAGAGGTTTGCACATAACTCAAGAATTAATTAGGTGTGAGTTAACTTATTTAATAAATGAATCATGTCAAGTAAAGTCATAAAAACAACTAATATTAAGTGGTTTAAGTCAATCATTTAAGAAATGAGGCAATACGATCAACTCATTTAAACTTGGTATGTAATCAAAGTGGATCACCTTGTTTGACAAATGAGTCGTGTCAAATAAAATTAAATCAGCATATTTAAAATTATTTAATAATTTATTTGATATACAACTAAGGTGATTCAACTATCAAATTAATAGTCACATTGGGCCAACCCTATTGAAATTTGGTGGGGTACTTGATTCAAGGTAATATGATTAATAAAATGCATCAAATTATTTATCAGACAAATCAATCCATTTAAGATTGTTTGCTTTGAGTCAAGAAGTCAATTTGAACTAGTCAAGTCGAGGCAACCCATATAATTTGGTCTAAGTTTAATACAATTCAAATTTAATCAATTCATTTAAATTTGAACGAACACTTTAGTGAAGTTATTCCATTTAATAAATGAGTTGGATCGGTTACGTCTTACATCATCCCATTTAAAACTAGTTGAGTTGAATCAATTCGCTTGATAAATAGGTCAAGCTAGTTGGGCCAATCCAATTAACCTTGCAGATTGGGTCAACCTATCCAACAAATTATCCTAGTTGGATCCGTTTAAATTTACTCAACTTTACCTATTTAACAAATAGGTCAAAACAGGTATTGACATCTAGAGATGGCTTCATCATGTCCATAAAGCATAATTTATGACCGTTGAAGGGAAAATTTTGAATTTTTTTTCTCTAATTTACCCTTAGAAACTCAAATTCTTTTAAAATATTTTGGAAGAAAAAAAAAAAAAAAGAATCGCATTTACTTGAGAAATTTTTTAAACACGCCCTGAAGAAGTCTCCCTAACTGAAGTGCCCATCCATTTGGAAATATTATAGTGAACTGGTCAAGGAGACTTCTTTCACAGGTTGGAGCTCATTACTACCAAATGAAATGCAGTATAAAGGGGCTACACCATTTTTATTTTTATTTTTAAGCATGATAAAAGACCAATCATGTACCATTAATTTGGATTTCAAATCCTTCATTAGAAATGGCATGGACAAACATAGAGGCCCTTGGCCTAGGCCTCATCCTTCTTGGTCAGCCATGAGCCCCCATCGTTTTCCTTTTTCCCTTTTTTTTTTTTTTCACCTTTCCCAAAATGAAGAGCATTAGAACCATTTCTTGCTCTTGACAAGTATCATATAAGACGGGCATAGTAGCTCAATTGATCTAAACTTCTAACATTAGACTAAAGGTATTGAATTCTACTCCCCTTAGACTTGTCTGAACACGAGACTTACAGGTGATTTTGTGTATATGTAGAATTAATCTCACCTTCAATATGGAGCAAATACACCCATGTTATCAAAAAAAAATTATCTTATGAGCTTCTCACCCCGACAAAAAGGAAGCAACCACACAAGTTATCAAAAATTGTAGTGGAGAGAAACCTAGACCCTCATATACTTTATGGCTTTCTACCGTCTTCAGTATTTTCCAGCCTTTATAAGTAAACTGAGCCAATTAAATGGCTCCTTTTAAATATACCTAAGAAATTTTGTGCTTTCAATTCTTAACATATCTTTCAATTATTTAGAGATTAAACGTTCTGTCTGTACCTTTTTTTGGGTTTCACAACAGGTAAATCACTTACAAATGGATGATTGGAATTGGGTAGAAAGTTAACAAATTCCATAGCAAATAACAGCAACCGGTTAAAATTATGATTTTAACATTAGAAAAAAGGGGGAAAACAACACAGTACTTATCAGCAAAGCTCCCTTCGGATCTCCCAAAGACAAATATCCTTGTATAATTAGGATTAGAAGTGGGCCACACATAAGAAGCAAAATAATAAACAAAGTATACATATCCGAAAATATCAGATAGCATATCACAATGTCAATGAAAGATTTAAGATGGCGAGCAATGAAAAGAATCATCAAACTGTTGCCCGATGCCTACTTAGATGTCACAGCTTCCAGCGCCAGAGTAACAATTAGCCCAGACTGAAATAATCCAATAGTCTGATAGTCGGCATGACAAACTATGGCCAACCCAGCTTACTCCACCCAATTTTGGGAATGATGCACCATTTCTAAAATAAATAAAATATCCCATTATATCCTTGCGAGAGTTGCCTGATAGAATCAAAATCATGCGATTAAGATGATAAAAATGTGGCATTGATTAATTGGCAAAAAGTTAAAAGGGAAGTCGCGTTTATTGTGTCCAGTAAACTGCTAATATTGCAACAACAATCTACATGACATGTATACAACCTGGGTGGCTCATCATGTGTATCAAACCATGGATATGACCGCTAACAAGCCTATCAATCCCAACCAGTGAAATTGGGAAGTGAAGGTGTTTTCTTTTAAACCTTTAGGCACTCCCTTCAAATCCAGCAGTTAGGATTGTCCAAGAAAGCCTGTTTTTCAGTCCAAGTCCAATCCATGGCAGGGCTCAGCTGATGATAGGCTCCAGATTGCACAAGTCCTGATCACATAAGGTCTAAATCCCGAGAAACAGGTTCTTTCATTCACAGAATAGACGCCACCAAGGGTATCCATGGCTGGATAATTAACTGAATCGAAAAATAAAGCAGAAAGTGAAACAAGCAGTTACCAGTACCCTATTGATCTTCATAATCACCGGCATTCTCTAATAAATAATTCACCGCCAATTCTTCATTCCTGTCACAGGCTAAGAATGCCTCAATGACAAGGGCTCTGTCAAATCCCATTGCTTCAAGCTAAAAATGAAAAAGAAGTTTGTCAGGGAGTATTTACATGTCAAAAGAAATAAGCATACATCAAACATCATGGAGACAGCTTCACATTGCAATGCCCCCCCTCCCCAATCTGATAGATCCTATCTTTTATGGAGACAGGTCAGGCGCACACATATATCAAGTCCTTCAAATAAACAGCACAGACTATGGCCTAGGCTATGACTAATGAAACGTTTGATGGGCTTCCTCCAAGTAGTCTGGATCTAACACTCATGTCTGTAATGAAAAAAAAAATGAGTTTGGGGTGACCATGGTCAAATTCAAGTTCTTAAAATCTTAAAGATTGACATACTCGTTCAATAGCTTCCTGCTCTGCTGGCGTCACACTGATGGAATGGGGCATGTCCTGCTCAGCCTGCTCAAACAGATCCCTGAAAAGAAAAGAAAAAGCAAGAAAAGAGGGCCATCAATTTTTAGCCAATGACAAAATAGTTGAGTGATACCATTTACTCTGCGACAACATCTACATTTAGTTAACTAGAACTGATACATGGCCAATACGTGTCACAATGGCATTTCACAATGATGATGATGATGAACTGATAGATACAGTCCAACATGACTTAAAAGAGTCTAAGCTTGGAACCCACTATTTAATTTAATTAGTGTTTTAAAGACATCAACATGAGGCCATAATGTTCTGCTAAAAAAAAAAAGTAATCATAATGGTGGCATCAGGTAGACCCTACTTGATACTCAACACTTGGGGTCTATGAAAATTAAGGAATTCAGCATTCTAATTTAGGACCGAGTATGGTAGGCATAATGTGCCTTGTGATTTATCTTTCTATTTTCTGTTGTCTTTGATGAATAAATGACACGCCGTATTTCGTCCAAGAGTATACAATCATGAAACACATTTTTTAATTTTCTTAGAGATAAGAAACACATGATCTCCACATGTCAATAGGAGAAAGACATAGTCCATTTGTGCTGACTTGTTTAACTAGGTTCAGATAGTAGTAATTTCAAATTATAACGAACTGTAGAGGAGGAAAAATCCAGTCCTAGCTACTCCAGACATTAGGCATGGTGGTACTAGGCACATCAGTTTTATGGCTCACATACCCATCTTAGCCAACACATCTGCACCACTGGTTTATCTAATTGTCTTTTCTTCATCACCAAACAATCAACTCAAAACACCACTCTTTTATCACAAAACATACAGCTCCACACAGCATTGCAGGTCTAATTTTTGGTAAATATTTAATCTTCTCTCTTCTATTGCATTTAAAAAAATGGACCTCTTTACAAGATATAAACACTCAAAACACAAACAAGAGTTATCATTATTCATTAACACACAGACCCGAGTTACCAGTCACACGACAACACCTACTTTAGTGCAAGGATTGAGAAAGTGTAAAGCAAATGCAATGACTCTTATTCTCATGCACTGAAATATCGTAAGACAATTATGGATGGACATAATGCATCAACCAAGAGTCTCATAGTTCATCAAGTGCTACCATGATGGTTATAGTTTGGGGTGTTCAAGAATACCTTTTTGTAAAGAAAAAGTCAAGGTTACATTTGAATCATGATCAGAAAAGACAAGTTGTCTCAGATTTCTATCTATCTATTGTCTCCTATGGATCTTTTAATACAAATGTATGAAGACAATAAGGGAGTGCCGTACAACTGCTATGTTCAATGCAGTGTCATCTAAGATATCTGTGGTGTTTTCAGAATAAAATTCAAACATGACGTGCTTTGCATTTTCTGTGTTTGGACAACTTCCACTTCAACTTATAAGCTTTTTCTCCATTTGAACAACTTCCAGTCCACCTTAGCAGTTGTATCCACATGGCACATTCGCAATACATGAACTTAACATGCATGCACACATGTGAGTGTGCACACACCATTTTAAAAAAAATGTCTCCCACTGCCCACATGGGCACCCAAAAAAAAACCAAGGAAAAAGATTGTCTCTTACCAAGCAATTTTAAAAATATATACATATATAAACACTTCATGTCAATTCTCAAGTACTCACCCTTCGGCACCTTCAAGAGGCTCATTTATCAACTGAAGAAACTCTGCATGGTGCTCCTGAATTAATCTCAGAAGTTGAGGATTCTGCTTGCTGAGCTCTCGGAGCATTGGCTGCAACAGAATCAGTAGTTAAAATGGTGAACTATGAAGACAAGCTCATGGCATAATTGTTAGTGCTTACAGTGAAACCTTAAGGTTGTGGCTTCCAGTCACATTACCATTTCAAAAATCGAAAAAGAAGAAGAAGAAGAAGAAGAATGAACTATGAAATGTGAATAGTAGATCAAAAGCTCTCCAATAGGACAACATACAAACCTGTAGAATTTGTGGATTTGCTTGAACCATTGTACGCAAAGCTTGGAACTAGAAGGCACAAGAAAAGTCTCAAATTTAAATCATCAAAAAAATAGCAAGAATATATTAAGATTCAAGACATGTATGAAAGAGTGAGTAATAACAAGTGCAAGGACTGTTTGTGGCGAAGTAATTGGAACTCTCTCTCTCGCTCCAAGCCCCCCATATATTTGCTTTATGGACTACTTGACAACACATATAGAATCCTTGGTACACATATAGAATCCTTAGTACATGTAGTTTGTAGGTCTTATGGTTTTTAATTGGACAGACAAAAAAACAAGTAGGGAATGGATTTTGAGTCAAATGGTTTAAAATTTAGATGACAAGAAATTAATGCAGTGCTAGTGGTTTCAACAATAGGGAGGATCTAGTCAAAACTGAAGATCATTTAGTTCCTCAAGAGGTTCAATTATTTTAATCATCAAATGTCATGCTGATTAAAGGGATTTTTTATTAGATAGCAGTAAAACCCATGTTGACATATGGAACTAAACGTTGGGCAATAAAAATTAAAGAAAGAAAAAGAGGTGAACACAAAAGATAATTGACAGAAATGCATAAGATAAGATGGATGCGCAAAGTAATTAGGATAGAATAGAAATGTACAGGTAGCTCCAATAGGAGAGGCAATTTCAATTTAGTAAAACATATATAAATAGTAGCTTCATGGCAGGCAATTGAAGGGAAAATCATAAGAAACTACTTCGAATCTCAAAGTCAATGGAAGGAGATATGACAAATATATAACATAACAAATTTTCAAGAAATCACACCTGCTGGTTATTCCTAAGAAATTCAAGGGACCCAGCACCCCGACCACTACCAGGATTAGGATTCCCCTGCAACAACCATTCACAATATCAAAAGGATGAAGAATCATACTAAAAGCAGAGAGGAGAGAGGAGGGAGGAGAGAGAAGAGAGGGGGGGGGGAAGGCGCGGGGTGTGGTGGTGGTATAGAAAATGTAGAGATAATTGACCTGAGGAAACATATTCAAAGGAGAAGAATTGGGTAATCCAGAGAGAGGTGCTACCCCTGCTTCACTTGTGGTGTTAGTCTGTTGACCCGTCACTTGATTTGAGGGAACAGAAGCAGGTGGGATAGCAACTTCTGCTTCCTCTGGTATACCCTGCAGATGGAGAACATGCCAGTTAGGATTCTGCACGAAGCTAACATAAAGTTGGGTAAGCCATCCATGTTTCTAAACAGGTCTCAATGTTTGGTGATCTGAATCTAGTGGTCCCATTTTTTGATGCAATTTGTATAATTTCAGTGCCTTGGATGGAATGGTTAGTGATGATATTAACCTCTCTTTTTTTCTGGTGATTGAGTCATCCACAACCTGACCTAGAATCTGGTATGATCTATTGGCCAACAACATGCCACCTGTTAATAAAATAGTTTTCTGGTCCTTTAAACAAAATAGCATAATCTGTTACAAATAGCATGTCCCTTACTCCCCTTGAAGGGGCATCAATTTATGGAGGCCATGAGATCAACAGTCTGGGTCACACAATGATGGGCACAAAATGAATGAAAATGGGCAAAATCACAAGAAACATTTACTGCATGACAGAATCCAATAATTTCTCCACTAAAAGTGTCATATTGTATATAGCTAGGCTAATATAGCCAATCAGTAGCCATACAGAATATAAATATTCTACAGCTTGCTCTGGATTGTTGTAAGCAGCACGAAGTGCACGAAGGATTGTATCTCTGTCCCAGCTACCGCCACCCATATCAATAATTTGTTGAATTGTCTGTTCAAGGTTAACACCTGCAACTAGATAGGATGCTGTATCACCATATACATCAGAAGGAACCCTGCAATTGAACAGTATATTCACAACATCTTTAGATACGTCACAAACTATAATAGATGAAACCAATCAGCATGCACTAAATACATTGCAAATTACAAGAATTAACTCATTGGCAGCAGGAAAATACATGCCTTTACAATTATAATGCATAGCTTTTTCTAATGACAATATTATAATGCATAGCTTTACAATAGATGAAATCAATAAGCATGTACTAAATCCTTTCCAGCAAAACCTCTCACAATGTACGAAGTTTCTGACAGAATGGGAAAAAGACTCTCTCTCTCTCTCTTAACAAAAAGGTACACCTTTTCCACCACATGTCCCATTAAAACATTAGGAATACCATCCTTACAGATAAAAGGATAATCTACATATGCACAATTGCATAGTCTATGTAAATGTGCATGTATACAGAGAAAATAAAAGCAAATACAAAGCTATATGAAATCATACTCTGCTGCTGCTATGTCAGTAACTGTAACAATATTCTCCGGTGCCCTGCAACAAGAATCAGTGAACATGGATTAGAGGACAAAAAAAAAAATCAGAGAACAATACTTAGAAAGGGGGCAAATAAAACAAAAAAACACAATCTCACAGTGCTTGTGGAGAAGCTTCATGCATTGATGTGGGAATAGAAGCAGGCAGAGTTGTTGATGGCTGTACAAATTTTCAAATTACATAAATGTTGAGTTCTTAATTTCAATATATTACACACTCAGAAATTAAGTTCAGTGAGAAATTGAACATGCATGGGAAATCCTACCTGAGCAGATGAAGTTCCAGCTGTAACAGGGGCATTTGTCTGTAGGATTACAAAACAAAGAGAAACCATAGGGATGAGAAAACAGAATAAAAAAAAATGGCATGCAACCAAAGTTGCACATCAGTAGAAAAGATTGGTAAATATTTCCAAACTGTGCTGTGTTGGATACTTCATTTATATGTGTAAAAACCATGTCCTTGTATTCATTGCATGTCCCTACCATATCATCGAGGTTGGACCCATTATTTTCTTGAAGTGGCCATAGGTTGGACCAAATTCAATGAGATGAGGTAGCTCAGGGAAATTGACTAGCAAGGTAAGGAAATAGTGTTTTTTCCTCAAAAACAGTGGAGTCAAATGAGGTGGAATTCCAGTTGATAAAGGAGGCAAATAAAACTACTAGAAGATACCCTTCAAGGAAAGTACATTATCAGAAAAGACTTTTTCAACACATTGGAGTGATTGAAGCAAAGAAAAGACTCCATAGAGCCTTGTATCATTATCGAGGGAAGTTAAGCATTAGCAAGATCATCTTTTTGGAGGATTGGGGATTGAAATTGATGGATATAAGGTTCCAGAATGTAAGGGCAATAAGCAATTTGTATAGCATGTTTTCTAGCGAAAGGTGGAGTAGAATTGCAAGATCTACTCCTACGTCATGAGATTTTCATTGGATGAAGGAAGGGTTTCTCATTACTTTGCTATTAGGGAGGGTTCCATTTGATTGTCAAAGGGGGTGGATTCCATGCAACAGCGCAGCATGATATTCATAGACTATATTCCTCACTAATTTTATACTCTTCTGCATCTGTATCTATCTTTCTTCAATGACAATTTTCCATCTCCTTTCGAGAAAAAAAACGTGTGATTTTAGTTTGTACATTACTTAATAAAGCGCTTCAGTCTTCATCAAAGAAATAGAATCTATAGAAGAGAAGACAACAAAGATTTATATGATCCTTATGGCATTAGCAGAACACAAGCAAACAAGCAGGGTCGCCAAACATATAGAGGAAGGTGAGAACACAAGCAAACAAGCAGGGTCGCCAAACATATAGAGGAAGAAGATGAACACCAAAAAAACAGTGAAAGAGAACACAAAACATTCAATGGCAACTAGTTCAACAAAGGCATGCAAGTATGCAAGACATTGAAGTGCATTGCACAACAAAATTAAGACCAGAAAATATAGGAGAGAAGGGGAGAAAAAGGCATTCTGTACCTTACTGAGCATGACAACGAGAAAGCCATCTTCAGCGACATTGTTCTCTTCCAATGTAGTCTCATCTTTCAAGACCTTTCCACTATGAATCAATAATTGTTGTCCACATGGATAGCTGTCTTTTCCTTGTGCATCTTCAATAGTCTTCTTTACAGACATAACCTATAAAATGAAGAAATTTTTTATTGTTTTATGAACTTAAAGACAAAGTCATATAATTTAGAACATATTGTTTTATATGTTTCCATTCACTTCGGCACGTGAGTAAGCCACATAGGGATATCCCCAAGAGATGTTAAGCAAAAGAGGTAACACATCTACCAAATTTCAAGATTATGAGCAAGAATCATGATACATTTTGAAGTTGCATAACCTTATGGTGAAGTTCGGATTGACATTCAATTCATGTAATTGTGTGCCACCATACTTTCAGACTGATGAGGGTGATCCTTGTTAGATATGATATCATCGTGTGTCTCGGGCAACCAAGGTCATTTCATTCTAACAGTAAATACCATCTGCAAGTCTGAGTTTGTGGGTTCGTGGGGCATGACTTTGAAGTTTGATCTAACAATTTAACTTGATGTGAATTCCCAGCCAACATTAAGCATTGATGAGCTTGTCAAAGAGTTGTTTGATGGAACTGGAATTTCCTGGTGCCGTTCTATTTGAAGATGGCCCTTGAAGAACTTAAAAGAATCAGCCAACACAGGCAGTCAATGACAGGTTCCTCTTTCATCCCATTTTATTTAACATAGTGGATGATGCATTAAGTGATGTTTCTGAAGGTGAAGGAAGAAAATTTAATTTAGGTCTCAATCTTGAGCACTTTGAGATGCCTTGGCCACAACTGTTGACCATTTTTCAAATGGGTTTGTTGAAGGAAATTATAAAGTGATATCTCTTGAGGTCAAAAGAATTTTCCATATCTTTGAACTACGGCTGATTTGATTGACGAGACCTGGATATTACTTATAGACATGATCATCAGTGATGAAATTTCGTTCAACCAATTCTAAAGGTAATGAGTTAGCATAATTGGGAATTGTTAACATTTTATGGCACCTTTTTTATTTTCAAGCTCTTCATTTTATCTTTTAGCATCTGAAGCTTTCTCTCTTGGCTCTGTTGATATTTAAATACCTTCATCCTTTTCTTCCAACAGAATTCTCATTAAACTCATTTTGATCACAAGACATCAAGTTCATGCATCTTAGTTTACATATGATACCATTCTCTGCTATGACCTGGATAGAGAGAGTTCATTGATAACCGTTTGGCCATCATGAATGGCTTGTACTTACTACCAATACGTGATGACTGACCCAAAAATAAAATAAAATAAAAACCCTGCTCTAAATGTGAACTCCTTGGTGCTATGTGGCTTATTGTCAGCTTTCTGAGTATCCTCTCCTTCGAGTTTGAAAAACTAGGCAACTTCCATCCACTGAGTTGTATCTGCATCTTTCCATTAGCAAGCCCAAGAAGGCCTGTTGGATCCTATCATTGAGTGCTCTGAGAACATAGTGTCTCCTTGGATAGAATGTTTTTATCCCTAAAGTGTTGAATTACTTTGATTGGCCTTCCCCTTTACCACCTCCCAGTCTTTGAGTACCCTGTTAGTATTGCTAAAAGGCTTGAAGCCATCCAGAAGAACTAGGATGTGTGTCCTATTCTAACTTCTAAGCATAAATTTCGTGCTTTACAGTAATTAGATGTCTAGAAGTGGGGACGGTTTCAATTCTAAATATAGTTCGATCAATGGTGGTTGGAGAATCAATCATAATGCTCGGGTCACTTTGGGAACGTGGTCGGCTACCAGAAGAGAGAAGAAATTTCCAGACTTCATTAACCACGAGATTAATAAACAATAAAACAACTTAAAATTAAACTATTTATTTGATAGACGACAGAAAAATGTCAAACAATGGAAAATTCAGAAATGCAATGGCATTATGAGTTTCCAATTCCTGCGAAAAACACAATGAACTGATACATTCTACTTTAATCAGGCCCACCGAATGGACACATTCCACAAAATTCATTAATTGGGCAATCCCAAGTTCCCACCCCCTTCACATTGGGTCTGCAAGCCGAATGATTCAGGTCATATATTACTGAGGTAAATGCTCCTCAACTCAATTTACAACAGAAATAGTGGTATGAAAATATATGACCCAGATGAGGATTGCAAATGGCATACACCGAACAATGGAATAAATTCAAAACAACAGGAAAAATATGTATGCATGGGAGAGAAGAGAAGCAGAAAAAGGGTACTCAGTACTCACCGTATCATTGGGTTGAACCTGAACGACGAATTTGCTGCCTTTGAGGGTCTTCACAGTCAGCTTCATTGCCACCGGAGAAGAAATCCAACGGACAAGATTAACCGAAGAGTGTCCCCTGCGAGGTGGTAGAGTCGAGGGACCGTCGGATTTGGGAAACCCTAAAATGGCAAAGAAAGAAAACCCTAAGGGACGTTGGGCAATGGGCAGATCTTGGTAGTTTTATTCCAGTTGCCCTGTGTTAATTTTGTTGTGTCTGCATTCACCGAACGGAAAGGTAGTCCTGTGGACTATTGAAACTTAGTACTCCATATTTTTTTTTATAAAACATCATAAGTACAACTAATTTAATTTTAAAAAATTATTTATATTTTCTGTTATTCTATAAAACATCTAAAGCAGAAATTTTAATCTCAGTCGATAAGATATATATTGACCGATATTTGAGATATCTGGTCGATGTCCGATATATAATACCGAGATTTTAATTCTTAAGCTAAATTATTAATGAGTTTTTTGACATTAAGGATTTATAAACAAAAATCCATACTAAGTAAAATAAGATTTTTAGCATATGATCCATTTATCTTGGTAAGCAATATATTAAAGTCCTGGTTTGTAATAGAAAATTTCTTAATAGAATTATAATTAATGAAAAAATATTTAAAATAATAAAAATTAATAATATAATAAGGTTACTATAAAAAATTGTACCACCAAATATAGCACAAAGATCTCAATTTGTCATAAAAGAGTAGATTTACTGATTAATGTTTAAATACTAAAAATCACTGCAACAAAACATATCTTGACTTATTGGTATATAGTATCCAATTCATGGAGATATTTTTTTTATATTTTATGGTTAAATGTTTTTAAAAGAAGATTAATAACAGAAAACATGAAGTATTAATTCTTTAAAAAAATATTTTGATAAATATTACCAAAAAATAATAATAATACATGAAATAGCATCTATATCCAAAATTCTTAGAATATGAGTTTATTAGCTTCACAAAGAATATTCTTACGAGGTAAAGTTAATTGGGTTCAGTGAATTATTGAATGTTTAACACATTTTTCGATCATAAGATTGCCCATGTTTCAATTTATTTCGTAAATGAGAGCAATTGTCATTTTTTATCTAAGATGCAAATAGTATTTTATTTTCAATAAAATTAGAAAATGAATGACTCAAAACATGTATGAGAGTGCAACCACTAATGTTAAAATTGTGTGTGGTAAGGCAATGGAGTTCTATATTAAAATGGGACTCTCTCAAGGATATGTTTTAGCGTTGTAACTCGGGTCAGGCGGGTCGGGTTCCTTAAAAGCCAACTCGACCCGAGTTGATATATATGGAACCCAATCTGACCCGAATTTCAACCCGAACTTCACAACCCGACCTGCATTATGAACACATTTTAGCCTACTTTTAGTCGGGTTGGGTTGGGTAGGGTTAACTTGTAAAATCCTCAACCCAACCTAACTCGAAATTTATTCGGGTTTTTATTTTTCTCAACCGGACCCGACCCGACCAGTTGACCCGAAATTCTTGACCCGACCCGCATGATTTATTGGGTCGGGTCATGCAGGTAGGGCCAAAACCCGACCCGGGTTGCAGCCCTAATATGTTTTAAGCTCGTACTTGTTCACTTTAATAATGGACAACTTAATATCATGAATTCAAGATGAAGTGAGATGATGTATTTTTTTTTTGGATAATACAATACTAATTAGGGAGACAAAACAACAACTCAATGGTAAGTTACATTTGTGGAAGAGAACATTAGAGTCAAATGGTTTGAGAATTAGAAGAATTAAAACAAACTACTAATATAACTTTAGTCAGTTAGACGATGACAAAGGTAATTCGGTAAAAATATGAAACAACTTAATTGTATATTATGATAAGTTTAGATACTCTAGATTCTATGGTAAAATCTCGATTTAGATATAACGAATAAGATAAGAGCACAGTGGGCAAAATATAGAAAACTAGCAGGGTCTTATATAATAAAAGAGTCCACATTCACCTAAAAAGAATATTTGATAAAATACTTATTAGATCTGCGATGCTTTACAGAGCAGAGTGGGGTAACGAAAAATGACAAAAAAAGAAGTCAATAGCAGAGATGCGTGTGTTACTCTAGATAAGTGGTTCAACTATAAGATAGATACAATAGATAACAAATTAAGGTAAACTTGTTTAAGACAACACAACTCCGGTGAAGAGAAGACTGCGCATAGAATATACTAGCAGTGGGCAACATTTGAAAACATTAAAGGAATTGATTAAAAAAAGGACGTATTAGGGTGTGAAGTGACTGAGGGATAGAATTAAAAAAGAAAAAATAAGCACAAAAGTCATTTATAAATTCTTATTTGGAGTTTTTTTTTAAAAAAAAAAACCGAGAATTCCTAAAATGCTTTCATCTATTTCCATGTTCAATCATTTTAGTGTAAAAAAAATAATAATGATGATAATAATAAACATTTTCAATCTATATATGGGGCATTGTAGGCACAACGACCCCACTTATATGGACACTAGTATCCACATATTTGGCAAATGGGCTTGTTTTTAGCCTTGAGTTTAGGTTAATGGGCTGAAATAAAATTGGAAAAAAAAAAAACTCTACCTCACAAACATGATTTAATGGACACAAAATTCTTGGCCCAGCCCAGCAATTTACTATCCATGATTATGTATCTCTTACTCTCAAATTTTTGCCACCTGTCATATTTCTTTACGTCTGTGGGTAAAACAAAGGAACGGTCGATGTTGATCATCTTCGAAATGGGCCCAGCAGAGAACGGTCGATTCAGCTCGACTCTAAAGTTTCCATTTTTTGTCAATTTGTGGGCCCTACTGGCGATGGATAACACGAAAGTTAAAACCATCTAACAAGCCCAATTCGCCTCTCACTGGTTTGTCTCAATATAACACAAATATCGTGGTTATTTACATTTTTATTACAAAAATATCATTAAAATAATATTTACGCGTTAAAAACGTGAGTTTATCGCGTCTGCCATTTTTACCATGAGAAATGGTAAATTCCCATTAAAATAACGATATTTTACCGTTAAAAACACTTGGGCCAAATATAAAATTTTTATTTCTGAAATATCATCTATATTTTTAAACTCTGGCCATATATTTATTTTTAATTTTTAATTTTTTTAAATATTATATTTTTTCATGAGGTTCTTTCGTTAAATTTTCTACAAAAATCTGAGAATTTGAAAATATTCCACTATTAACGATTGCTGTTAATATCGAGATTTATGATAATGGTTTGTCCAGCCATGCAGGCCACATCGATGCATCATGGATACTATTGCAGTGGGCCTGACCAAGTTGACAATGGCTTGGAATATGGCAGTTTAGTCCATACTCCATACACCAGAGTAGGTTGGAATGGGGCTGTGACATTTTCAGGGTTGGTGAAACCAAAATGAGAAATTATTAGAAGTGACCAATCCAAGTGTCCCATATTTTGAAGTTTACTTTGATCCAACATACTGCCGGTCACAATCAACACCACCATTTTTATTAGGCGGGCCATACAGACACTCAGATTTCCTGCCTCTACATATCCATTTTCAATTTTTGAGTGAAATTACCATTTTACCCCCACATTTTAACTCATCTGAATGAACTGCCAGTTCATTCTCAGTCAGTTCGTTCGGATGAATACAGTCATCCAAATAAATACCTGAACATATATATGTCAATTTTCACAAAATTCGACTCATTCATTCGAATGAACCAAACTGTTCATTCGAACGAATGAACACTCATTCAAATGAACTAAAAATACATTGAGGTGTTCGTTCGGATAACTGTATTCATCCAAACGAACTGAGAATGAACTGGTAGTTCGTTCGGATGAATTAAAATACGGGGGTAGACTGGTAATTTCATCCAGAAATTCGAAAACGAGTGTGTAGGGGCAGGAAATCGAGGTGTCTATATGGTTGACCTTTTATTATCACCATTATTATTATTATTATAACGCTATCTTTCCATTTATTTAAAGTCTCTTTAATTAATTAGATAAGAAGATATCTTAAAAGTGCTATAACAATTTGGTAGTAGTTATAATTATTGTGGTTTGATTTGGTAGTAGTTATAATATTTTTTTACATATGTTGAATTGAATTTATTAAAATCTGGCTTGATATGTCTGAATTTTAGTCCTACTTAATTTATATTTTATTTTTACCTTTTGAATTTAAATCCTTTCTAATATTCATATCATTCATCTTCACATTTAAATTCAATATTAATAATATATAAATATCATTTAATAAGTTAAATTTAAAACTCAAAAGTTAAATATTAAAATCATATGATAGAATTCACTTTTTGGCACTTTTTATAGTCCATATGCATGGGACTATGAGAGAGTTTTTTTAAAAAAAATAAATGATTTTGTATGAATATTTTTAGAATACTTCATGTAGCATAGTTATGAGACCCACTAATTGGGTAAAAATAAAAGGTGACTTCTACTTTTATTTAAAAACCAACATTTTATTTTTCATTATATTTTTTAAAATTAGATTAATTATGAAAATAACAGTTACACAGAATTTTTAATTTCGAAAAAGAGAAATTTCAAGTTCTATTTTCAATGTCTTGTATGGGATGGGCAAAAAAATTTGGTTGGTCCTTTCTCATTTTATATGATAAAGGCTTTTGAATATTTTGTGAAAACTCGAATTTTTTTTTCAATATTTTAATTTTTTTAAATTATCTAAAATTTTAGAAGTTCTTCATATGATACAATAATACCAACTTCCCACCTACTCCCATAGCACTCAAACAATCCGATCAATTTTTTAAAAGTTGCAACTGTGGACTTATGTGTCCCACTGTAACAAGGACTTTAAAGGCTAACATCATCAAAATGTTTTTTATTATAAAATAAAAATATACATGCTTCCAAATTTATCTCTTATATTTGATATTATAAAGTAGGTCGAGCTTTTCAATTCATTTAGTCGTTATATTTGTATTTGTTAAACTTGCTCTATTTTTTTCCTTTTTCTTTTTAATGAGTATTTTGAAATTGAAAGAAAACACGATGAAATATAAGAAAATCAAATTTGAACTTAAAAATTAATTTCTTACCATTTGATCTTAATAATCAAAGTCATCAGACATTATAAAAAAATAGTACAAATTTGATAAACTTATACTTCATCATATTTATTTTTAATCTAAACCTTTTGATTTCTAATAATTACAAACAAGAGAGTTCGGACTTGATATATTTCTAAACGGATGATTTTCGCGTTTACCTTCCAAAGTCTAATGAGCTTTAGATGAACTCGGACTTTTCTATATTTAGACGAGTTTAGATGCTATAGAATATAAATTAATCGAATGCTTTTGAAGATTAGAAACCCATCTAAGTCTTGAGTTCGAATCTCATTTTATGATGAAGGATTATTATTATTTTAAGAATACGTAGGCAGAAGAACTTACACATTAAAATTAATCCAGTGCTCCAACAGACACTTAACTCGTGTGGACCCAAATGTGAGATGCGGACACTGAATTAGGACAGTGGCCATTCCCGCGGAATTGGATTACTATTTAGATAAATCACAAAGAAGGAAAGTGACGGATTTATTATCCCGAAGGATCACCACAAAACAAAATAGCTTTGTAAGAGTGAAAGACATGAGTCATGGCCATGGTTCAATAATTTGGTAGACTCGAGACTACACGTTGGGTAGGTTGAGTTGCTCTCAGAAGAAATTGTTTTAAAATTGGCATAGGCATTCTTTATTGACTTACTTTTTCGTCTCATCTTTATTGACCGATTCCATTAGTTGAGGTGATGAGGCACGTTATTTTTATAAGTGACATTAATTAAATTTCTATATTAAATATTTTTTTCTAATTTTATAAAATTATCTATTTTTATCTATTTGTACAAAACTTGCAACCATGTCTTCAAACTTATTAAATTTAATTATAAATTTATTTTTAATCAATTATAAAAAAAAGTAGAGAATATTGGATTGATTTTGCATTTCCTTTCTACTTTTGAAAAGTTCTATCATGCAATGCCTTATATTTGATATTTATCTTTAACAAAGAAAAAGTATATAATTAAACTCTTGATTTTGACATGTTTTAATAATAATCGCATGCTGGGTTAGCAATAAAGTTGATCATATTTGCATAAAAAGTGAAAAATAATTTTAATTTGAGTGACTTAATTTTTAATAAACAAGGTAAATATTTATCTTTTTCAACAATATAATCATCATTTAAATAAGAAAACTATAGATAACGTTTTGTCCAAAATAAAATTCAAATAAAAATTTAAAATTTCTATTGAATAATGAGAACGAACTCTTCTAAATAATGTTGATGATATCATTGATCATCAAATCAAATAAATAAATATTTTTTTTATTACTGACCAATGAGACTTGATTGTGGATTGGATTCGATATCAAACTCACAAGGTAGTCATTTTGTCATTCCCTTTACTTTTTCCTTTTAAAAGAGCAAGGACACCACGTGACAGCTTTGTCTTCAACTTTAATAGAATAAGTTTCATTATGTCCAAGTCACGTGGAGTTTAATCTCTATTATCTCGGCCGCTTTACTAAAGGTAAATAAATTATTAGATGAGAAGATAAGTTTAGTTGGCCATCTTATGGGAGAATTTTTTAAGTCAGATGATTCACGTGTGCACGTGTCACTTTCCTTTTTTAATCATATTACCAAAACCACCATCCCATGGATGATTAACATCTAAATTAAAATATACCCTTTTTAAACATGGTTCTTGACTTTGATTATAAGAGTTATGATTATGGGTAGTCCTGATTGAAATATTTTGACGGATTTAATATGATTATAAATTATATTTTAAAATTATTAAAATTATATAAAGATAAATTACCGGAGGAATTATAATTCATTGGATGATGTTAGTTATTGATTTTTTACATTAAAATTAATCATTGATTATATCGTGGATTATCATAATTAATTCGATGGTTAAGATGTATCAAATAAAAATTATAAATATTTTATCTAAGTTTTAAAAATAGAAAGATAATTTTAACGTACTAAATTTGGCACAAAATGAATTCCACATAGAGCTCTTGTGCCCACATGCCAAAAATGAATGGACCCATAATTGATATTAGATGATCATTTGATGATATTAGTGACTATAACGTCTATTTAATCTGAAAATTCATTTGATAAGATAATAATTTAGATGATGACGATGGTAATGATAGTGACTCACTTAAAAATCAATTATTATGAGAGAATAAATATATTATATAGATTCATTATTGATATCATTTTTCCCTCACTTCAAATATATTTTTAAATTTTAGATGAATTATAATTTTGTAAATTTTTTTTTTCCTTTTTCAATCAAACATTGGCTGTGTGTCCGAATTAGGCCCCAATAAAAGACATTCCAAAAGTGCAGCCCGTTCCGACCCGCTAACAACCCGTTCCCGTCGTAAGTAAAGAGTTCGTACAACGCGGGCGGCATGGTTCGCCTGACCCTTGGCCACAACTTCGCATCCAGGTGGGTGGTGGGGTCCATCCCTTTCGCAAATCAGTCTCCACGTGTCACTATCAAGGCCTTCCACTTTCTCCATAATTACGTCCTTATCGGAGACCCACTCACTTACTAATAAATCCTAATCAGAAAAGAAAAGACACGTACGAAAAGTCCAAGCACCAATTAATCAATGACTCAATTTCCACTTTCACAGCTTCAAATTAAATTGGGATAAGTGATCCCACTCAATTATAATAATGACATTAAATTTCACCAATGTAAGTAATATTTATTACACTTTTTTTTTTAAAAAATTTACTTATAGGATATTTAACATAAAACTCCATAGATGAGCCCACTGCTCCTAAAACATACCAATATTAAGACACGAGGGCTCAAACCCACTTTTTATTTCAGATCTAAGTCTATTTAAGTAGACAATTGAGTCAATACTTTATACTGACCGTCAATTTTATTCTTTAAATCAAATGTCTTATGATACCTTAATAAAAAAAAAAATGTTCAATATAATAGATCCATAGCCATTTATTTAATATAATAGGTTATAAAACTCATATCAATTGAAAATTACAGCAGGAATTGTCAGTGTCATTGACTAAGTTGTGTATGATAGTAATACTATAAGTAGTGTAATTTAAGAAAAAAGTGGTACAAACGTTGGTACCGATCATCGAGGAAGGGAAGCGGAGATAGGAGACCGTCACGCCGTTCCTACAAAATACAAATCTCATCCCTGAAAATTTGGGTCTTCTCGATTTCAAAGAAACAAAAAGAATTCCTTGAAATCTCCTTGAATTCTTTTCTCTTTCTTTCCTTTCTGCTTGTTGTCTTCTTCTTCTGCTGGGAGGAATGATCTGATGAATATGTAAAGAGATTTCGTGATTTTCTTGTCGAAGCGGATTTCTTTCCATTCAGGTATGTGTTTTTTTTTATAGTTTTTATCGACCAAGTTCACTTTTTTTTTTTTTTCGTAATTTAGTTTGGTGGTGGTCGTGGTGGGGGGGGGGGGGGGGGGGGGGGGGGGGGGGGTGAGGGGGGGGAGAACGTTGATGTATGATTTTACTATTTTATTGGGATTATGTTTTTTTTTTCTTCTTGTTTTTTTTTTTTGGTTTTTCTCGTTCTGTTACTCATATTTGAAGAGAGATTAAGACGACCAGAAGAAAATGCTGAAATTTGATGATTTAGGATGTTTTGGAGATTCTCTGTTTTCTACTGTTCGGTGTTGATTTTGGTAGAAAGTCTTCTTATTTTTTATCTTTTTTTTTGATAATTATATTGATTTTTACAGATACAATGATGATGATTGTTGTGATCTTAAAGTTTTTTAGCTTTTCTGACGATTAGTTGAATCACGTTTTCGTGGAAAATTAAAATTTACGGCTTTTGCTTTTCTGGGATTAAAAATGCAGCTTCTCTGGCTGTGGTTTTGTTGCTATTAGAAGGAATTTTCTTTTGGTAGAAGAAAAAACTGTGTTATTTATTTGTTTAATTTTTGATGATTTGTGGATTTTTACTTTAGAAAGTTTGGATATTTATTTATTTATTTTTGTTTTGGTTCTGATGATATTTGAGCAAAATAATATTCCTATATAACATCCGAGTTCTGATGATTACTAAAGTTTTTTTTTTTTAAATTTCTATTTGATTCTGATTATTGATTTCTTTTCTTTATTACTGTAATCTTTTGACAATTATTTGGTTTTTATTATCTGATACTTTTTTTTGTTTAGATGTTTGATTCCGTAAGACGTTTTTTTTTCATATTTTTTGTTTTCGTGATTTTGATTCTATAATTAAATGTGTAAAAAATTCTGTTTTCTGTCTATTTTTTTTAGTTTGGCTGAAGGGATATTGTGCATTTGACTTGATTTATTTATTTAGATAATTTGTGGAAAGTCTTCACCAATTTTTTTTGAAATGGTACCTTTATTTCCTTCCTGCTGCTTTCTCCTTTTATTTGATTAAATTAGATAATATTTTATTTTTAATTTTATGTTGCATGATTTGATTCTAGAAAGGTTCTGCTTGTCTATTTGGATAATGTTATGAAAGGATTTATGCTGTCTGATGGTTTTTAATTTCTGGTAAGTAATATTGCTGTTTTTTTGGTCATCTTTATATATATATATATATATATATATTTATTTATTTCGTTTTTTGGCCAATTTTCTTTTACATTATATTTGATTTCACACAAGGGTCTAATTCCTCTTTTCTTTTTCTTTTTTTTTCAAATTTTTTGTATGAGAACATCTTATGCTTTGATTTTTGGCATTTAAGTATTAACTGTTTGTGCGGTATCTAGAAAGCCATGTCAATTTTACTGTTGATTTACTATTTGTTTATTCCTTTTTTTTGGTTGCTTCTTGTTCAGCATTTCTGTCTTACAAGCGACAAATTGAAAGATAGTAGTTCTTCTCAAACTTGATCCATATTCATTTCCAATTCAGACGGTTCCATTTTCAAGATGAGACCATTAGCTCGGGTACTTCGTCATGCTCGGTCTGCATTTCGGCTTCAAGAAGGCGGTGTTTTTTTGAATTATTTAGGTGGAAGAGGGCCAAAAGTTCTTGTAAATCCTGTTGGTGGTGCTTCTTACATACCTTCTTACAGTAAAGGCTTTGAAAGATATTTGCATCAAGTGATTGTATCTAGGGCAATATTCAACCTTGACTTGAAAGATACAAATGGAGGTTTTTCTGGTAACCACCTTTTTGCCTTCCTTTTTAAGTTCAGATTAGTGTTACTTCATTTAGAAGAGGGTCACATCTATTGATTTACATGTTCATGTTTGTTCTAGCATCTGGGTCCTTAGCAGATATAGGAAGAGGTGGTCCTCTTGTAGAGTATGAACGAAGAATTGCATCTGGTGAACTTGTGGATGGTGACAGCTTCCAGGTATGAGTCACCTTCCATTCTGGCACACTCATTTAAAATGTTTTTATTATCCACAAAGCAGAAGTTGTGGCAACTGAGTATTGTCCCTCTCACATACATGTATGCCAATCCAGATCTTTCAATTCATAGATTATTGTGTGTGGTGCATGGCTTAAACCAGGTTGATTGGATTATAATTACATTCAATTTTAACTGTTTAATTGATTGCTTGCCATTTTCACTTGTGATTTCCATTATTATCTTCTAACTGGTGGTTAGGACAATTGGATAAGTGTGTCTTTTGGTATATATGACAACCAAACTGGCGCCTGCGAGTCTGATTTTCTGGATTATGTTTTTTTTTATGCCATTTTTTTGGTGGGTGGGTTGCCATATATTTTCTTGTAGTGGATTAAGGTTTATAGACTTGGAGTCTAGGCCTATTTTATACACTGTAAAGTTCACTCATAAAGCAACCATTTTAGGTAGACATCCTTAGACAACTTCAAGACTCTATGATGGACCTTGTTGAGAAAGCTGATGCTTGTCAGTTGGATCGGTATGCAGCTTCTGAGAAAGCCGGAAGGTAATTCGTTCACTAAATTCTCTCCTTTATGCAGACTGTCCGCTGAGTGTGATACTAGACGGAATCAATTTCTTGATGCCTAATGTTTTGTCTGAAGTAATGCTTTATAGTGTACTTACTGTCTCAATGGATCATCAACCAGGAGTAGGTGGTTGTGGTCTCGTCTGATTCCCCAGTCTTCATATTCACCCGTGAAAGGACTTTACCTCTATGGAGGAGTGGGCACAGGAAAAACAATGCTGATGGACTTGTTCTTTGGCCAATTGTAAGCACTTTATACTTTTTGCATATTTTGCTTTTATTTTCAAAGATCAGCACTTGAAATTGGTCTGAAAGAATATTATTATTGCTAAAGCATGAATGGCCTTTGTATGTAAACAGTAAGATGTTTAGTTTGAGGGGGAAAACTGAAGAATATATGCTAGGCAAAGTCATGACTGAATCTTGGAGGGTTTTCTATTTAGTTTGAACATGATAATTTTATCTGTACTTACCAGGCTCCTAGTTCATGGAATGCTTCTGCAAGCATCAAATGAATCAGACAAATTTGTATTTAGGAGCATTAAATGCAATTTAATAGATTTTCCCACGACATTGATGATAAAGGACATATGTCAGATGAGATTAATGTTAACTGTTAGCTTGCATATTTAATGATGTGAACATGTACCATTTGCATTTCATATATTTCTTTGTTAACTTTCACAAAAAGAAAAAGAAAACAGAAGCTTTTTCTATGTTGCATCTCTTCAGTCTTTGGCAAAATGATGTATTATTGGGCTAAAAAAACATAAATAGAATGTAAAAGACGGAAATATCCCATGCAGATCATTTGTAATTGTCCCTGGTTAACTGCTACATGACAAAGAGACTAGAGCCAGTAGTAAGGTTGGTAGATGCTCATTGTCACAGCTATAAATGTTGCAGGTTCGAGCAACTTACTGTTCCGGAAAAGAATTCCACCAGATCAAAGATTATCATAAGTTAGTATGTTCATTTTCCATTGTTCTGTGACTTGCATAGTTTCATTCTGGTATACAGGCCATGTACTGGAGGGAAGAAGAGAATTCATTTCATGATTTTATGTTGGGGTGTCCATCGTCGCCTCAAGTGAGAATAATCTGCTTTTCTTCCTTCCAATATTATTTTGACTGGCTAATATATTCTACTCTCTGCAAGTTTTGTTTTTACGTCTGCACATTTAATGCTAGGCCATCCTAGAGATTTTTAACAATGTAATAATCTTGTTTAACTGTATTCTTGTCTGTCGCTTGTGTAAAATAGAGGCATAAGGGTGTGTCAGATCCACTTGAGATGGTTTGCTGAGAGCTATCAGATGAGGCCATCTTATTGTGCCTTGATGAATTATGGTATGAAATCTGAAAGTAGGTTTGTTTGTTTACTGTACTAAGTTGTATTTAGTAGATGTACTTGTGTTTTCAGGTGTCAATTCCTCTTACATGATCTTCTTTAAATTTTAGGTGACTGATGTTGCTGATGCATTGATATTGAATCGTCTTTTTGGACATCTATTCAGCAAAGGCGCTGTAAGTAGGTACCCTCCTTTTTAAGGATTCTTCAGAGCTTCTTTTAATTTATCACCACATTCTAGATTATCTTCTGGATTTGCCATTGAGAACTGTATTACTAATTGACATGTGGGAATGTTGACATGGGCATAGATTCTTGTTACCACTTCAAATCGTGCACCAGATAAACTTTATGAAGGTGGATTGCAGAGGGATCTTTTCTTGCCATTTATTGCCACTTTGAAGGTATTTAAAAGGATACAACTAACCTCTTAATTATCGAGCAAAAGAATTTTCCCGTCTCGAATGTGTTGATTTCCAATGCAGGAAGATGTGTAATTCATGAGATTGGTTCTTCAACAGACTATCGGAAAATGACATCGGTAATGTTTCTGTTCTTTAAATCATGAATTGGTCAGAACTTATTTTATCCCCTCCTCTCCGCTTCCCTTTCTCCCTCTTGAGTCTACTTTTATATTTTTTATTTCTATACCTTGGATATGCCATTCACCAATATTTCTGTTTTATAATCTTGTATTGCAGGCAGAGCAGGGTTTCTATTTTGTTGGGAAAGAGTATTCTCACCTTCTTCTGCAAAAGTTCCAACAATTAGTGGGGGACTATAAAGCCAGTCCACAAGAGGTGGAAGTTGTTATGGGACGGAAATTACAAGTTAGTACCAGATCGTAATTTTTAACAACATTTCTTCTGCAGAATGCAGAAGAGACTTACATTTTTGAGCTTTGGTTCCAGGTTCCACTGGGAGCCAATGGATGTGCATATTTTACTTTTGAAGATCTTTGTGAGAAGCCTCTGGGGGCTGCAGACTATCTGGATTGTTTAGTGAGCCATTTCTAACCTTTCCTTGTATTGCAGTTTTCTGAAAAATTAAGGATCTACAGATTTTATATGACATTATTGGCTATGCAACTGGAATTAGATGGAAATTTAGTGTTGGACACAGGTGAATGTCGTAATGTGTGTCAGGTTCACGTTGTGCTTGCTGGGGGTCACAGGGGGCAGCGCTCCCTGTTAGGGGGTGGAGCCCCTAACCGAAGGTTTTGGAGGTTAATTTGTATTTCACTGATATTTTATGTAAACCCTAATTAGGGTGTGTATATAGTTGTTTTGTGAGAGAGAGGTATGACTATATCGAGAGTGTCTCTCCTTGGTTTTGCATTTGAGCATAGTGGATCGGAGTGAACCCGAGATGTACCAAAAGGGAACCACGTAAATCTGTGTGTTGTGGTTGCTTCTCATTCTTGGTTTTTCATTGTTTCTCTTTCGATACTACTCTGTGTGTGGTCGAGAAGGTGATTTTCTCCCAACAATGTGGACAAAGTGCAACTAAATTACTGAAATAGGAAAAATAATAAAATTTAATGTGGTTTGGCTTAGATGCATGCGTCCATGGGAGGAGGTCACTTCACTAGTTAGAAGAGAGAAAAATGAGAGTATTGCAATGTCCCATGCATAAACCAAAAAGGCTCACCACTCTCAATCTCACATACAAAAGATCTTTTAGAACCTTCTCAGAGGAGACCGTGAGGAAGATCCCAAATTTCGCCTCCTCTCAATTGAGGTCCTCTCCCTTCACACTTTTAAAAGAAATCCAATTCTACAGTGTCTCATATTCATAGAAAAAGGACCCTCAAAAATAAGAGTATGTAGAAATCTCTCAATATCACAGATGGAGTAATCTAGAAAACACAATACTCTGGCATCTATAATAGAATTGGGGGTATTGAAATTGTATTATTTTGTTGAGGAAAATTATTGCAGACCCATGTGGGGTCAGTCAAAACTTTCACAATCACTTGCCCCATGAATTTATACATCAGATATTGGCATCCTTTACCCCTCTCGCAG